>CM042684.1:107122543-108492043 GCA_023614405.1 Avena insularis | reverse complement strand
CAGAACATGGAGACAGAAGGGCTCCTCCGCGCCGGCGACTGGCGGAGCGGCTTCGAGGAAACCGTACCCAACCCGCGCGCCGGCGAGCGGGTCCACTTCGGCACCCACCTCGACAGAGGTTTGTCATTCCCTCCCTCGAAGTTCTTCTCCGAGGTGATGGACCATTTTGGTGTCCAACTCCACCATCTTCCTCCCAACTCTCTACTAGAGATGAGCGCTTACGCTTCTTTGTGTGAGGGATTTCTCGGCATTAGGCCGAGTTTGACCTTATTCCGGTACTATTTTCATGTCCGGAGAAACTCTATCATTGCCGGTGTTCCTTACATCACCGGTACTATTAGTTTTTCACTTAGACGCAAGCGCGTATATCCCAAAATCTTAGCTAGTGACTCGGTCAAACAATGGCCAGCTACATTCTTTTATCATAAGGATATTACGGCTCCCGACAAAGCCACTGCTTTGCCGGCTTTCATCGACGGAGCTGCCACGGCCCAACTGTCTTGAGACGAGGCTCCTACGGCTCTCACTGATGATCTGATCCTCGCTAACAGGCGGATCGAATACTTGATCAAACACAAAGGACTGAAGGGATCCGACTTGGTTCAATGCTGGGTCTCACGCCGGATCCAGCCCCTTCAGTACCATGGAAACCGACTGATGCACTCCATCACGTTGTCCAAAAAAGACTCCCTCCGCATCAGCCCCAAAGCATACACCACACAGGGCTATATAAGCCAGATCAAGTGGCTGATCAGGGAGCGGATCGAGAGGAGGATCCCGGAGGTTTCTCTAGATATGCATACGGCGGAAAACCCTGTAGTGCTAGTAAGCTTCTATCAGTACACCTTTTTATGTGTTTCAATCTTTGAGTTACATTGCAATACTGATATGTTTTCTTCTTTTCAGCTTGTTGACCTCCCCGAGTCGGAATTCGCTCCGCTCGAAGGATATCCTCCACAGTTTTCTCAGGAGACAGAAGTGGTACCATTGTCGGATGCTGCGCTCAAGAAGTGCAAAGCTCCGACAGTGGCTGTTGGCACAAAGGAGGTGCCAGTCGTGAAGAGGTAACTTTCAATCACAACTTCCGCCTTTGTACTTTATCCGAATTCTCTTCTGAGATGTAATGTTTCCGACTTTATCACATTCTCAGAGCTAAACAACTCATCAAGGGCAAGGGGAAGGGAACTTCTTCGAAGCCCTTGCGATAAACGAAGCTTACCATAGCTTCTCCTGCCGTGGCGCCTCCGACTCCTGCCCCTCAACCTTCCGCAACGCCGGTGATCATCCCTTCTCCGGCCGTCGTAGAAAATCCGGCTCCTTCATCGGAGCCTGTGATCCTTGAATCACAAAGTGACGTCACCATGGGTGATTCAGGTTTAGATAAGGGTGAACCCTCTTTGGGTAATGATCCCTTGGCAGAAACCTTCGCCGAAAACCTTCTCAGCAATCCGGGACTTGCCAAGTTTGGCATGTCCTGAAAATCTGCTGAAGAGATCTAGCGGCTGGCCAGGCAATGCCTATAGAAAAGTACCTTATCTGCCGAAGAAGAAGCGCAAGAAGCAGAGGACGTCAAACACTCTAATCTTCTTGAACAAGTGCTTCTTTGCAACGAGAGGATCAGGTCCGGGGAGCTTCCAACTGCTCCTGTGACCCCTCTAACTCTCGCTAAGAAGGTTGCAGTTGAAGTGAACGCGAGTTTGGATAAACTTACTCGCGAACAATATGTAAGTCGGAATTCTAACTCCTGTTTTTCCTTTATTTCATACCATATCCTCTAGCCCCCAAGAATGAAGTAGGATAAATAATCCGGGTTTATGCTTCCTTAGGATGCCAAAGAACAAACTAGTGTAGCCCCCAAGGCTCGTGCTGATATTAGTAAAAATATTAGCCCGAGTCTTTAGTAGCTTTCTGACTTTGGGTATTCTGACTTACAGAAAGTATGTTCCTATAACCAGGATTTGTTGAAAAATGTCTGTGACAAGCGGAGAGAGATCAAGGCTCTCCGACTTAAAAATGCTGAGCTTAAAGTTGCCAAGGATGAGGCCGAAGGTAAACATTCCGAGACTCAAACTTTGTCTTTGCATTTTCATAGTCGTATTTTTTGCTGAACTGTTGTTCTTTTTGACTTATAGCACTGGTGAAACAATCCTGTGCCATGATTGAAGAGGCCGAGAACCTCAAGACATTGGTAGTGGAGAACAAGGAGCTTCGCCAAGAGCTGGATCAGCTCAAGGCGCATCATGAAAAAAGCATCGCTCAAATCCTTGAATCCTCCTCCATGGCTACTGATGAGCGTGATCGCAAGATCGCTGCTCAAGGTCAAAAAATCTTGGACCTCAATAATGAGCTTAGCAGAGAGAGGGACCTTTCCGAGGCGCTCCAGGCTGAACTCCAAAGTCTTCGGGAAGAGAAGACCAAAATTGACGACGTCATTTTCGGTACGTTCCATCTGTCTGACTTTTCCACTTTCTTCGACTTCTTTCAATGTCATATTTTCTTAACTTGTTTTGTGTATAGGTCCTCTGAACTTGACGGACTCTTATTCCACCGAGCCACGCACCCACCGGCTTACCCAAGTCGGTGACCTGCTTCATAAGTTCTGCCAATCCCTTGAGGACATTGGCGAAGCTCTCAAGATTCTAGACATGCACATCATGTCGGATTTTCAGGTGCGGGACAAGGCAAAGGAGATGACGCAACTTGTCCAGGATTGGAACATGTCCTACGCGCGGACTACGGCGCAGAACGCTCTTACCATAGTCATGAGCCACCATGGAAACATGGAAATATGGCAAGTGACCAGAGGGTACTGCAAAGTAGATGAAGACGGCCAGGAGCAGGACCTTCAAGCCATCATGCACTCCTGTGCTGGATATGGGTGTCACGTGGCTGATTTGACCAGCTACGAAACCCCTTTCTTCACCCGCGTAGACACTCCGCCTCCGCCTCCAAAAGAATCAGCAGAAGTTTCCGACGATGACCGCACCGTTTCGGATGTGGATATCTCAGAACGATACAAAGGCCGTGTATCCAGCGAGCCGGCAGCTCCTTCCTCTCCTGCATCATAGATTACCAGAAATATTTGTATTATTCGGATGTGGATATTTACTATGTACTACATAGTAAATATGCAGTACTATGATTTTGCTAGTGCTAAGCTTTTGATCTATTCAGCACTTTTGGTTTTAAATTTTTGTGTGCCTGAAATGTTTACATAAGCACTTGTATTTTTTCGTCTATACTTATCATTTATCTGTCTTTCCGCCTCGTCCCTTTCGTGAGCCAGATAAACCTTCTGCCAGAAACTTTGCCGAGCAACGGAGCTCAATTGCTAAACCAGTTTAAACTCGGAAACAAAGCCGGCTTCTAGTACCAACAATTCACTACTCGGAAAATTCCCACATCCAACAATCAGACAAATAACCAAAGTAAAGACTAGAAACTTTAGAGTTACACCCGAGGGTAGCAATTTTAGAGTCGGAAATCTAAACCGGAACGAACATGAGCATAAAGTACTTTCAAGCATTCTGGGATTTTCGACTATGACATGATCATTCGGAAATAAGATGGTAAAAACTTCCCAAAAAAAAACTTGAGGCAACCAAAACTTTTATTTCTCATAGAACATGTACATATATATGATTACAAAGAAGGATAAACTAAGAATAAAAGGGACGTAGGTCAGCAATATTCCATGGTCTGTCTAACTCACCCGGATTTGTTCTGCCTCCAGCTCTCTTTCTCTTCTTAGTAGCAGGTCTTTCTTTGAATGGCCTCATGTCAGTTAAGTAATATGAACCATTGTGCAATACTCGACTAACTAAAAAGGGCCCTTCCTATATTGGGGAAAGTTTGTGCTTTCTTTGTTGCACAAGCCGGAGAACCGAATCACCTTTATTGAAAGATTCGTTTCTGACTCTCTGGCTATGATACTTGCGTAACTTCTGCTGATAGGCTGTTGATCTCATTTCAGCAACGACGCGAACTTCTTCGACTAAGTCGAGATCATTTTGTCGAGAAATATTGGCATCCTCTTTGATATACGCGTCCACTCTAGGAGAAGTGTGAATCAAATCACTAGGAAGAACTTCTTGTACGCCATAGACCAAGAAGAAAGGTGTGTATCCGGTTGACCTATTCGGAGTCGTTCGTAAACTCCATATTACAGAGGGTAATTCCTCTGCCCAAGCCCCCGCAGCACGTCGTAGTGGTGCTTCGAGTCTCGGTTTTACGCCTTGTAGGATTAAACCATTTGCTCTTTCAACTTGTCCGTTAGCCTATGGATGTGCGACTGACGCAATGTCAAGCCAGACATTTTGTTCATTGCAGAATTCGGCCAATTCTCCCATAGAAAAGTTACTCCCATTGTCCGTGATAATGCTATGCGGACAACCATATCAGATTATGACATCCTCAACAAATCTTTTGGCTGTTGCTCCATCACAACTAGTGACAGGTTTAACCTCAATCCATTTGGTGAATTTATCCACCATCACTAAGAGATGAGTAAATCCACTTGGAGCTCGTTTAAATGGTCCTACCATATCAAGCCCCCAGACCGCAAAGGGCCATGTTATATGTATTGTTCGCAACTGATCAGCCATAACATGAGCTTGTTTGGCGTACTTTTGGCAGCCTTTGCACGTCTTGACTAATCGTTCGGCATCTTCCTGAGCTATAAGCCAGAAAAATCTGTGTCTAAAAGCTTTTTCCACTAAAGATTTGGCTGCAGCGTGGTGTCCACACTCGCCTTCGTGGATTTCCCTTAAGATTTCCACTCCTTCTTCTGGAGACACACAACACTGAAAAATCCTAAAGATACTCCGCTTATAGAGCTCACATTTAACTATAGTGTAGGCTTTCGCTCGTCGGATAATCTGCCGGCTCAGAACCTCATCTTCGGGTAATTTGCCATCTACCAAATAATCGAGGTAGGGTTGAGTCCAGCTGGAAATTACAGCCAGAACTGCTATCAAAGGTGACTCGGATTTGGTCGGATATTCCTCATCTACTCCCTTTATCGAGGGAACTTTAAGGTGCTCCAAAAAAGCGCCATCCGGGACCTCTTTCCGTGCAGAGCCTATCCGAGATAATGCATCTACTTCCTCATTTTCTGCTCGAGGGATGTGTTGAACTTCAAACCCTTCGAACGATTTAGATAGATCATCCACGATAGCTTTATATGCTGCCATGTGCTTATTTGCATTACAAATATCCGACACTTGTTGAGCAAAAAGATCCGAATCTCCGTAACACATCAAACGTCGGATGCTAATATCCTTAGCAATCCGGATTCCATGCAGCAGTGCTTCATACTCGGCAATATTGTTTGTCGCTGTGAAGTGGATCTGTAGCACGTATAGAAGTTTATCTCCTTGGGGTGATTTGAGCACCACGCCAGCCCCCGAGCCCCCGCGAGCCTTAGACCCATCAAAATAGAGGGTCCAATATTCTGACTCAGGGAGGATCATGTTCTCCTTCGTCTTTGTCCAATCAGCGACAAAGTCAGCAAGGATCTAGGATTTGATTGCTGTCCAAGGTTTATACTCAATATCAAAAGCTGAAAGTTCTTTGCCCCATTTGGTGACACGTCCTGTGGCGTCACTGTTGTTGATTATATCTCTCATGGGAGTTGTGCTTTACCACGGTAATTGGATGCTCCTGAAAATAGTGTCGTAACTTACGAGATGCTAGAAAAACACCGTAAGCCAATTTTTGATAGTGCGGATACCGTTGTTTTGACTCTGTCAGGACTTCACTGACAATGTAAGTCGGACGCTGCACCAGGTGCTCCTAATTTTCCTCCGGTCTCTCCACCACCATGACGATACTAACGACCTTATTTATCGCAGCAAGATAAAGCAACATCGGTTCTTGAGGTTCCGGTGCTACAAGGATAGGAGCAGATGAGAGTACTTTCTTCAGGTCTTGTAGTGCAGCTTTAGCTTCATCAGTCCAAACAAAATCTTTGGTCTTTTTCAGGAGTTTATATAATGGTGCGGGTCTTTCACCAAGCCGTCTTACAAATCGACTGACCGCACCGATGCAACCAGTTAATCTTTGTACGTCCTTTAGGCGAGTTGGCCTGGAAATATTGAGTATAGCCTTGATTTTGTCCCAGTTCACCTCTATGCCTCTTTGAGACACGATGAAACCTAACAATTTTCCGGCTGGTATTCCAAAGAAACATTTCTTCGAGTTAAGCATGATATTGTATTTTCGTAGATTGGCAAATGTTTCCTTCAAGTCGGAAATCAGCGTTTCCTTCTTTTTGGACATCACTACGATATCATCCACGTATGCATGTACATTGTGTCCGAGTTGGTCATGGAGGCAACGCTGCATCGTGCGCTGGTACGTAGCTCCTGCGTTCTTCAGCCCAAAGGGCATCGTAACAAAACAGAAGGTTCCGAAGGGGGTTATGAATGAAGTTTTGATAGCCAGAATATGCGTCGAGAAAACAGAGGAGTTCCGAGCCTACCGTAGAACCGATAACTTGATCAATTCTAGGCAGAGCAAACGGATCTTTTGGACAAGCCTTGTTCAAGGCAGTATAATCAACACACATCCTTAAATCAATGGTGTCCTTTTTAGGGCCCATTACAGGATTGGCCGAACACTCACTATAGATGACCTCTTCTATGAATCCGGCTAACTTGAGCCGTGCTAGTTCCTTAGCTATTGCCTTTCGCTTTTCATCGCCGAAACGTCGTAAGGACTGTTTGACAGGTTTAGCATTCGGGTTTACATTTAAAGAGTGCTTGGCAAGTTCCCTAGGTACTCCGGTCATGTCAGATGGCTGCCATGCAAAGATATCTTGATTTGCTTGGAGGAACTTGACAAGCGCGCTTTCCTATGCGCTACATAGGACTACGCCTATCTGGGTCACCTTAGAGGGGTCATCATCTTTCAACAGCGTCTTCTTCGTCTCTTCTGATGCCTTGAACTCCGGATTTGGCTTTGTCACCTCCTTCTTCGTTGCGGGCATCTCGGACGGATCTATGCTCTTCTTGATCTCCTGGTACTCCTGGGCGTGCAGTATGGCTTCAGCAAAGGCGGGATTTCCATCCTCGCACTCTCGCACTTTCTTCGGGTCTCCCCTGATTGTGATCACGCCGTTGGGACCTGGAATTTTCATCATATTGTAAATGTAACACGGACGAGCCATAAAAGCCCAGTAAGCCGGACGTCCGAATATAGCGTGGTATGCGCTCTTGAATGGGACCACTTCGAAGGAAACTGCCTCCGTCCGATAGTTCTTTGGAGTTCCAAAGGTAACGTCCAAAGTGATCTCTCCCAGGGAATTGGCTTGTCTTCCTGGGACAACTCCGTGAAAGATCACAGAGCTATGGTTCAGCTGGGTTTCCGAGATCTTCATCCGGCGTAGCGTTTCGACATAGAGAATATTGATACTGCTACCACTGTCCATGAGGGTCTTGGACAAACCATAACCGTCAATAAGTGGATTGATGATTAGGGCATATTTTCCTCGCCTGTGCAACTTAGGCGGATGATCAGCGCGGTCAAATGTGATTGCCACTTCTGACCAGTCCAGGTATTGGGGGACAGCCGGAACTATTGCATTGAGCTCATGAAGAACTGCTTTCTTGCCCTTTCTGGTTGAGATCCGAGGAAAGTGACATAAGTGTCCTTCTTGGTGGGAAAATTTTTCTTCCCTTCCGGCTTGGGATTTGAAGCATCAACTTCCTCCATGTCGGAATCTTACTTGGTCTCTTTTTCTTTTTCTGGATTCTTCTTTCCCTTCTTCCGCTTAGCTTTGTAGCCCGCGGTGTCATCTCTTTTGATGTCGTCATTGAAACGACATTCGGCGTTGGTGTTGGACGAGCCCCCATTGGCGTCTAGGTGATGCACACACGGGTTATTGGCAATATCGGCCCAAGAGTAGGTTTTGCCTGGTTGCTGGTCTCCTCTACCTTGGACTCTTGAAGTTCCACGCCCACGCCCGTGGCCTCCACCGTGTCCTCCTCGTCCCCCAAACCCAAAAGTAGCAGTGACCACTACCGTTTCCATGTTGGGTTTTTCTTCCGAGGTATTTTTACGCTTCTGAGCTTGTTGCTTTGGTTGTTTTGCCGACTGTGGCATAGCTAGGGCATTGAGTAATCCCTCAGCATCTTCGTCGGCATCTGCATACTTGCTCGTTGTTTCTATCATCTCTCCCAAATCAGTGACCTTGTCACACTTCAAGCGATGGCGCAGTAGACCAATTGGGAGACCTGCAATGAAAGCTTCAATCACAGTTTGATCGTTTACCCCTTCACAGGAGTTGTTGGTGTCGATCCATCGTTCGAGGTAATCCTGGCAAGTTTCTCCGCCCTTCTGGGTGCAACGCTGTAGGTCTCCGACCGTACAGGGCCTCCGATATGTGCCTTCGAAATTCCGAAAGAACGCACTTTGCATGATATACCAGTTGTGGATGGTGTTCTCCGTAAGTTCATTAAGCCATGATCGTGCCGTCTTCTGCAACATGAGTGGGAGATATCGGGTTGCGACCAGGCTGTTTTCGCCTTTAGCGATGCAGCACGCTTGGAAGAAGTCCTGTAGCCAGGTATCTGGCCGAGCAATGCCGTCATAGGCTTGGATGTGTCTTGAGATAGCAAATCCTTCCGGGAATTTTGTAGCTCTGATGCGTGGTCCCAAGCACTTTGGGCCCACGTAGATATCATCATTTTCGTAGCATCGCGCCTCTATGTTGGAGTTGATTTTGTGCCTTGCATCGTTTGGGGATAGAGATCGTCCTGAATGTTGGTTGTGGCTGCGGTGCCCTGGAGCCGGACTTCGGCTCCTGCCACCACCTCCTCCGCAACGTCTTTCTCCTTGTCCCCCTTGAGAGACGTTGTGATGACTACTTGGTGGAGAGGGTGGGGCAGCTGGATTGTTTCCGGCTGATCGCCGGCCTCCGTCCGGAGCGTCATTATTCTGGTTCCGGGGAGGGTCTTCACTATGACGAGCCCCCTGCTGGCTTGTACCGGCATGGTTTCCGTCGTTCCTTCGTCCGTTGTTCCCACTGCGGTGAGGCTCAGCCGGACGGCTTGCATGTCTAGGAGGTGGCATTTTTTGATGATCCTCCTCCCGATGTTTCTCTTTATCTTCTCCCCTTGAATCGTTCGACTCTTGTCAGGGAGGATTCCTCGGATACAGTGCAGCAATGGCATCTTGCTCCACTACTGGAATGATGTTGCTCCAGTCACGTGCGGTTCTGTGATGCTGTCCTGATGATCCGGTTCTCGAGTAGTTATCTTCCCGTCGGTCAGAACGGTGACGCTGTTCCGGAACACGCTAGGGCCTTATATCATTCCAGGCTGAGTCCCTGTGACATTGGTCGGATTTCGAGACCAGTTTTCCACTTCCGGATTTCGCAGCCATCTGTTACTCCAGACCCTTGGTGAGTAGCTTGATGCCCAATCGAACCTGTTCTGGGCCTGGGTTATTTGATAGAATATCTCGAGATGCGATAGTGTTCTGTACCGGTGTTGGGTACACCAGGTCTCCTTTGCTGTCGAGCCGAGGCATCCCTAGATCTCCTTCAAAGAGTACCCTGTTTACTTCCGGAAATTTACCATCACTTGTGTAACGTTTCCGGGTCTTCTAATGCAACCGAGACATGTAATCTTTAGTTGCCATGCGTTTCTTTTCTCCCTCGATGTTTTTAGCTTCATCCAGGAGTTGTTGACGATGCGCTTCTAGGGCCTGGGCCCTTCTGTCCAGCTCTTCAGCAGTGAGTTCTGCAGCTATAGGGATAGGTGTGGTTAATGCAACATCGATGAGTTTACGCGCACCTTCAGTGATCACGTGTCCATCCACCGATTCTTCTTTTTTTGGCTCTTCTAGGATAAGTGCTCCATCCGAGTCTTCCTCATATTCCTCGGCAATCACCTCCTCTATCAGAGGGTCTTTTGCCGAGGTCTTGTTCTTCTTGTTCTTCTTCTTGGCCTTCTTGGCAGCGCCGGTAGCAAAGACGGCTTTGGGTCCGTTTTCCGGAGTCAAGCTCTGATCGGTACTTTCGGACATCTGGATCTCGGGATTATCTCCGACGTCCATGTCATCCTGCGCTTTGGGAGAGTGTTCCCCGGATCCTTCATCCATGGCTTCTCCTTCTTCTGAAGTTTTGGAGTTGTACTCCTCTTCGTATTCCGTGGAGAACTTTCGGAAATCTGCCGATGTCATTGATTCATCCGAGGATGCGGGTACGTCGGTGTTTGTTCCAATTGCCTCCAGCATAGAGTCGGTGTTTTCTCCAGCATTGGCAGAGCCGGATCCGGATCCCACGTAACCGACAAAGTGCGACGCGCGCTTCCTGAGGTACCTGCGGCTCTCACGATCAGCCATGTCGAAACTTTTGATGGTCTCGAGAATTGCATATGCCCTTGCATCTTGCATTATCATGCGTCGTAGTGTGTACCTTAGGAAAGGCCTGTCTGTCCCGGCGTCATCAGAGCCGGAATCAGAATTGTTGACGTGCTCCTCCTGGATTTTGACTTCCGCGGGTGGGTCGATCTGGGATCCGACTTCTCCAAAGAGATCCACTCCAGCTTCGACTTCGACTGCTAGGTCTTCCTCAGGCTCGGATTTCTCCATTATCTGCGCAACTGGTGCGGGCTGGGTGGGTTTAGGGTTTTCTGAGATCCGGAACTCTGCCGCCTCCGCTGACAAAGGGGACCCAGAAGATTCTTCTGCCTCTATCATCACCGCTGGGGTGGGTGGGGCAGGTTCAGCAAAACCCATGTAAACATCGATCTCGCCAAAAGACATGATTGTGTAGGCAGTCACGGCCTCCCTAGCCGGAATCCACATCTCGTCGAGAATGATGAGAGGGATGTCGTTGGCATAGAGGATGCGACCGATGGCGATAGTCTCGCCGATTCTGATTCTTGTAGATTCCGCTCAGAACGCAGATCCGAAGCTCACTTGCCCCACGGTGGGCGCCAACTGTCGTCGGATTGAGGACAAGTACGCCATGAGGGGGTCCTTGAGGCATGCGGAAGAGAGGGGTGTGAGACGTATGGTGTTCCGGGACGGTGAGCACACAAGTTTACCCAGGTTCAAATCCGCCGGCTTTGGACAGACCCTACTCCTGCTAGCAATCCAGTAATATGGCAGAGCCAGAATATGGGTTACAAGGGTTTCGCCTGTGCGAGTTGAGATTGTAGACTATTGAGGTGTGTCCTAAAGGCTCTCCCTAGGACGGCTTATATAGATATCCGGCCTAGGGTTTACAGGAGAGATCTATCCGGCTACTACTAAGAGTCGGTTATAGAGTACATCTTGAACTACAAGTAACACTATGGGTCTAAGTCGGTAAGTCTTCTGGGCCTTCCCGTAGCCGGATTGGACTCCGTCTTTCTCCTTGACTGGGCCGCCCATGAAGCAAAGCTCTAACCTGAAGTGGGCCACCCTGGTCATGGAGGAACTGTGAGGATACCCGGAAAGTATATCCCCAACATCTACATCTACACAACAGCAATAACTCCATTCAACAGCGCGTCATCACATACATCCACGAGACTCCTGCTATGACTGCGGGAGGGAAGAGAGGCACCAGAAGGGGACGCAGTCACCTCCCCTAGGTGCTGATCATGATCATCAGAGACGCAGCTGCTGCCACATCACCAAACACACAAGGTTTTGCCAGAACCGTATGCGCAGTCGTAGGGGCATCACAATTGTGATGCCGGTTTGATGATGCAGTCGTGGACGGGGCCATGCCATCGTCGTGCCTTGCAGTAGTACTGTTAGAGGGCGCCGTAGTTATATGTCTAGCATGTGGACGGATGTAGCGATGGCGGCAGTGTGTTGATGAAGATGTTGTTGAATACCATGTTGATGTATACCTTGGTGATGATGTGTTGGTGATGTGGCAGCAAGTGTGTCGGCGATGATCGTCGCTTGAAGACGTCCCTTGTGGCGACAACGGTGTCAATGCTATGTTGAGGTAGTCGTACAACTTGATGTCATGTTTCGGCTCGTTGTCGGAGGGGTCGGTGCAGTGCAAATTAGTATGGCTCGAACTAGATGGCATGCCGACACGTGGGAGGTCGACAGAGTAAGCTTGAGTCGGTGGTGTGGCGTAAATCTCGTGTTGATGTTGGGTGTTGATGTTGATTTTGCCGCAGAAGATTCAGCTAGACTCACCATGCATACAATGCATGCATCTGCGTTTTATTGGCCTACTTTGTTGCAAGGCAAGTCTTGGCTGTCGACAGGTGCCCCTCCGATCCAAATTAGTTGACTGATATGGATGTTTTTAGTACTAAACTATGTCCAGATAAATTCGAATCTAGACAAATCTAAGTCAAATAATTTGGATCCGAGGAAGTATGTTGTTTGAGAGAGTCGTTCTTATACGAGTATCTTCATGCATGTATGTACACTTGAATTAATCGACTGCTCAGCTCTTCGCACGCATGCATGCATGAACACAACTCGTTACTCGTGAGTACTAGCTTAACTCTTGTGTTTTGCATCATCAACAAGTCAATTGTGTCCCTTCTAGGTTCCTACTATATAAATTTGCCTTGTCTTAGTATTAATACGACATATGCTATTTGAGGTAGATTATGTAGAGGAGGCAAGGCGACATAGAGAATCCGGGAGCAAGATTGGCACACGATGTACCCAGATTCATGTCCCCTCAATGGAGGATCGCTACGTCCTACTGTCAATCCACTATATGATCATAGATTGATTACATGGGAGCCATCGTCGGCCGAGGGAGAGACTTGTCTAATAAGATCTAATTTGATGTCCCCCATGGGGTGCCTCTAGTGGATTTATATATGCAGCCAGTTAGGGTTTACATGTGCTAATGGGCTTTGTACTGGAGTCGCCGTCTTGGGCCTCTAGTCAGCGAGTTGTCTAGGTCAAGTATGCGCCAGTCGGTGTGTTTTGCAAGTCGGTCCGCCACGGCTTCTCCGCTTTGTGGGTATACCCCGATTGGTATTCCCCCATCAGTAGTCCCCGACAGCGTCGACGACTCGGTGATGACTTCAAGCCACCGAATCGGCACATGCGGTTCCAGGGTGGAGTCGATGGCGAGTGATGGACCAAAATATATCGAGCTCGTTGGGGAACCCCAAGAGGAAGGTATGATGAGCACAGCAGCAAGTTTTCCCTCAGTACGAAACCAAGGTTATCAATCTAGTAGGACCAAGGAAACACCCCAAAGGTGTTGCTAGCTGAGACTTGGCAGGGCGCACTACCGGTGCTAGTAGCAACATGGAGACCTGCACAACACAACCACAGAACTTTTTCCCCAACTTGCGATGAGGTTGTCAACCTCACTGGTTTTTCTGAAAATAAAGGATTAAACGTATTGAATGGAAGGAAGTAATAGTTTGCAGAAAGTAACACAAAGCAGTAAACAGTTGATTGTAGATTGATTGTAAAAGAAAGGACCGGGGTCCATAGTTCACTAGAGGTGGCTCTCCTTAAGATAGATAACATGCTGGGTGAACAAATTACAGCGGGGCAATTGACAAACATCGAGAAAGCATACAAGCATATACTAATCATCTTGATTCCTTTGAGATTCGACTGGGCATTACAACATTATACATAGACCACCATGCAAGTGCATCTATGACTAATAATCCACCTTCAGGTTATCATCTGAACCCCCTCCAGTATTAAGTTGCAAGCAATAGATAATTGCATACAAATTGCGCGTAATGTAAACAATATGATTGTTCTATGAACAAAGGATTGTTGTTTTCTCCCTAGTAGCAACAACACATCTAGTACCTTAGAGATTTCTGTCACTTCCCAGTTACGGAGGCATGAACCCACTATCGAGCATAAATACTAACTCTTGGAGTTGCTAGCATCTACTTGGCCAAGATAGCTACTAACAACGGAAAGCATGCAAGATCACAAATAACAAAGACATGCTAGAATCAATAATCAATCTGAAATAGCATCTCAATATCCATCGGATCCCCGCAAACACAACATGCAGAATTACAAATAGATGATCTTGATCATGAATGGAGCTCACAAGATCTAAACATGAAAGCACAAAGGAGGATAACCAGCCATCTAGCTACTACATGGACCCGTAGTCTAGAGATGAACTACTCACGCATCACACGAGAGGCTTGCATGATGATGAAGAAGGCCTCCAGGGTGAATTCCCCTCCCGGCAGTCGGAAGAACTTCAGATCCTCGATCTAGGGATAGAGTTGTGATAGCTCTGAGTCTTTTCGTGGATGTTGATGGGCTTAGGTTTCCTATTAGAGGCAATATATAGGCGGAAGGAGAGGCCGAGGGGGTGCCTGGGGCGGCCAGACCACCCCTTGGCGCAGGCCAGGCCTGGCCGGGCGGCTAGGTGGTGTGGCCGGGCCCTAGCCCCTCTCCATCTCGTATTCTGGCTCCAGGTGGCCCCCGGTAAAATAATGACTTTGGCTTTTGTCTCGTCCAATTCCGAGAATCTTCATTTTCTGACTTTCTTGGAACCAAAAACAGCAGAAAATAGGCAGCTTGCACTGTGGCTCTTGTTAATAGGTTAGTCCAAGAAATCATATGAAAAGTACTCCAAAGTGAGGATAAAACATAAGAAAGTAGATAAAACCAAGCTTGGAACATCAAAAATTATAGATACATTTGCAATGTATCAACATCCCCAAGCTTAACTCCTGCTCGTCCTCGAGTAGGTAAGTGATAAAAAGAAAGAATAATTTTTGAGGTGACATGCACCATCATAAACTTGATCAAAGTATTTGTAAAACATTCAAAGCTGGGATCATAGTACTTCAATCATAACATGAAAGACAGAGTTCTAGCAATAAGACAAACAAACTATGATGCAACATGAAAAGGCACAAACAAAAGAATCATGAATAATAATGCTTTGCAAGACGTTTGTTTGTTTCACATAAAGAAAACATAGCATAGTAGTATTCAGCTTGTCCCTCATAGAGTAGCAAATATAAATGCATAGGACACATTCAAAGTTCATAAGAGTGACTAGATACAAATAGTTTACAACAAGCAATATCAAGGTATGCATCAATCAACAAGTCTTGGGACAATGCACATGGAACTAAGAATGGCCACTATGCTCTCAAAGTAGGTGCATAAAGATAGAAGGTGGAGACTCAATATATAAGTGGAAGAAAGGTCTTAATAGAAGGAAGTAGGGATTCAAGTCTCACAAAAGGTCTTCCAAAAATTATGGTACTTAATAGCTTTCAGCTCTCATTGCCCCTATCATAAGCACCTTCAAGATGCTTATGATAGGGGCAATGAGAGCGGAAACCTATAAGTACCATAATTTTTGGAAGCTCTTTATGAGACTTGAATCCCTACTTCCTTTTATGAAGGCCTTTCTTCCACCATTATATTGAGTCTCCACCTTCTATCTTTATGCACCTACTTTGAGAGCATAGTGGCCATTCTTAGTTCTATGTGCATTGTCCCAAGACTAGTTGATTGATTCATACCTTGATATTGCTTGTTTTAAACTATTTGTATCTAGTCACTCTTATGAACTTTGAATGTGTCCTATGCATTTATATTTGCTACTCTATGAGGGACAAGCTGAATACTATTATGCCATGTTTTCTTTATGTGAAACAAACAAACGTCTTGCAAAGCATTGTTATTCATGAATCTTTTGTTTGTGCCTTTTCATGTTGCATCATAGTTTCTTTGTCTTATTGCTAGAACTTTGTCTTTCATGTTATGATTGAAGTACTATGATCCCAGCTTTGAATGTCTTACAAATACTTTGATCAAGTTTATGATGGTGCATGTCACCTCAAAAATTATTCTTTATTTTTATCACTTACCTACTCGAGGACGAGCAGGAGTTAAGCATGGGGATGTTCATACATTGCAAATGTATCTATAATTTTTGATGTTCCATGCTTGGTTTTATCCACTTTCTTGTGTTTTGTCCACACTTTGGAGTACTTTTCATATGATTTCTTGGACTAACCTATTAACAAGAGCCAAAGTGCCAGATGCTTGTTTTCTGCTGTTTTTGGTTCCAGGAGAGTCAGAAAATGAATATTCTCGGAATTGGATGGGACAAAAGCCAAAGTGCCTATTTTTCCGGAAGTCAACAAATGCAAGAATACGAGACGGAGAAGGGCTGGGGCCGGCCACACCACACGGCACAAGCCCCTGGGCAGGGTGGCCCGCCCTGACCCCTGCCTCTCCTTCCGCCTATAAGATGCCCTCAGGACGAAAACCCTAGGCACCCGATCAAAAATCCACGAAAGAGTCTATAGCCGTCGTCATCTCCATCCCTAGATCGGGAGGGATCTGAAGCTATTCCCAGCACCCTGCCAGAGAGGGGAATTCACCCTGGAGGCCTTCTTCATCATCATGCAAGCCTCTGGTGTGATGCGTGAGTAGTTCATATCTTGACTACGGATCCATGTAGTAGCTAGATGGCTGGTTCTCCTCCTTTGTGCTTTCATGTCTAGATCTTGTGAGCTCCGTTCATGATCATGATCATCTATTTGTAATTTGTTTAGATTACAATCAATAATCGATGATAACCTCAAGGTGGATTATTAGTCATAGATGTAGTTGGATGTCTATGTATAATGTTGTAATGCCAAATCGAATCTCAAAAGTCAAGATGATTAGTATATGCATGTATTGATACAATCTATAAACTGGCTTTGTGTTTACTTAATCCTTTGTTTTCAGCAAACCGGTGAGATTGACAACCTCATCGCAAGTTGGGGACATAGTTACGTGGTTGTGTTGTGCAGGTCTGCCATCGTTCAAATAGCTACACCTTTGGGGTGTTTCTGGATTGATAACCTTGGTTTGAAAACTTTCATCATACCTTCCTCTTGGGGTTCCCCAACGAGCTCGATATATTTTGGGCCATCATCTCTCGATACTTGCATTGCCCGAGATCTGATCAATGACATCACCATGTCGTGTTCAATATCGTTACCGAACAATGCTACTTGACTCGTTCCGACAAGTGATATCCCTGTGATCAAATCACACGCTGCGCAGCTATTGGATATAACTTTGCCGAGTGGGACCTTGAGTATCTTTTCGTCATGTCGACAGACAAATCCCGCTCTTGACATATATTGCCTCTATGGATTCCTCCGAGTACCTGAACACACCTTTATAAACACCATATTACCAGATGGCGCTTGATGCTATCTAAGCACTCTCGGGAGACAATGATTGATATACCCTCACGGTCTAAGGAATAGTCTACGAGGATCCATTTCTAATCATCGTAACTTGGACTTCGTGACATGATCGGGTCACGATGTTTAGGTTGGGTATTGGTTCATCATCTTATTCTCAGAATGAGTTGACTCCATTTCCAACTGGCATAAATGCCACATGATCAAGAAACTCGATCATCTATTGACCAATGAACCAGTGACTAGAGTTTCACTGGGAACCCCTGGTTGTTTGTATATCACACGTGTATTGATGTTTCCACTCAACACAGTTATAGCATGATATAAAACTTAATCATAAATTATATGAAATATGATAATAGTCCTTATTACTATTTGTATCTACAGCATATTTCCAACAATCACATGGGTACAATGATTCTGGAGAAATGTCACACTCGAGGGGGGGCGAGCAATATGCCTAGGAGTAGTCCCCGAGGCTCGAGTTGGCTTGTAGAGGCGACTTAAGCCTCTTTAGAGATGCATACTTTGAAAATAGTAGTGGTACTTTCCGAGCATGGCGAGAAGCGAGTTAACGAGTCCCAAAGAGTGGCGATTGACAAATCACCGAGTGTGGCGAGTCCGCATGGGGCGAGTCCCTGAGCGTGGCGAGTCCACGTTCGACGAGTCTGCGAGGAGAGATTCCCCGATCTTGGCGATTCCATGTTCGGCGAGTCTGCAAGGGAGACTTCCCGAGTGTGGCCAGTCTCTCATCCAAGGTTGGAAGTGATTGATTACACTATTTTGTTAGTGAGTCTCTCGTCTTGTTTTGGCGGGCCAGTCACATGGCGACTCCAAAGATGGCTCTCGGTTGGGCGTTCTTTCTGGACGATGCGAGGCTCGATTTGCGAGTCCACGTCCGTAGTACTTAGCCATGCGAGTCGCACTATCTAAGGTTGACGAGGACATCGTGTTGTTTGACTAGCAATGCCATTTTTCTTGACCCGGAAGGCCAGTCGAGCAAGGCGACCCCAATGATGAATTTCGGTTAACGTTTTTCGTGGATGATCCGAGGCTCGGTTTGTGAATCCTCATCCGTACTGCTTGGACATTGCGAGTCGCTCTTTTAAAGGTTAATAAAGGCCAGAGAAAGTCAAGGCGGTAGACACGGAGTCGAGACGGCGAACGTATGGTCACTCTTTGGCGAATTCACCATGGCGGACGGAGATCGCTCTATGGCGAAGTCGATGCGGCGGACACGAAGTCGAGCGGCGGACAGAGGTCGCGCTATGGCGAAGTCGACCCGGCGGACACACAGTCGAGCGGATGAAGTCGCGTGGCGGAGCCGTGCGGCGTTTAGCCGATAGCATGGTGAGTTCGTGATGGACGAGTTTCCGATGTCGAGGTCGCTATGGCGAGTCTGCGAGGGAGAGTCCACAAGGGTGGCGAGTTCACGATGGATAGTCCGTCATGGCGAGTCCGCGAGGGCGAGTCCACAATTCCTCGAGTATGGAGAGTCCGCGAGAACGAGTCCGCGATGGCGAGCTCATGGCAGCAAGTACCCGAGCATGGAGAGTCCGCGAGGGCGGCGAGTCTGCGATGGCGAGTCCGTGATGGTGGAGAATTCGCGGTGGTGAGTTCGTGAAAGGCGAGTCTGCAACAGGAAACCCGCGACGGACTAGTGCGGCGTTTAGCCGAAAGGAGTCGGCGCGTCACACAAGCTATACGACGTTGAGCCAGAAGGGGTCGACACCGTGTAAGAGCAGCATCCTTCATAGTTCTGATGTATACTCACGGAGTGCATAGAACAAAATACCAACACTACTAGGAAAACGGCTATAGGTAATACGCACATCCATGGCGAACGTGCTAGTGGTGCCCCACGGCTAAAATAGGCGTGGCGCACTGCCGACAGGTGCCCTACGGATAACTGCAGTAAGCGTGGCGCACATGTGCGTGTTGCACCACAGATGTGTGTGGGCCAGGGCACTGCCGGCCGTATACCACATAGCCGTAGCGCACCTACGGCTAGTGCGCTTTGGGTGTGACTGGCAGTTGTGGCGCAGTTGGGCACCATGCGCTACAGGAAAAATCGGGCCACACTGCTGTGCAACTGGGAAAACAGGTCTGTGGAGCACAGATGGTATGTGCGCCACGGCTGTTCTTTATGCCTGTGGGGCACCACGCCATGTGCGCCACGGATGTGCGTGCTGCCTGCTACATTTTGGCAGATAACCTTTTGCACATTTCCTAGATCCACCATCTCCCACTTCACTTTCCCCTCCTTCTTCCTCTTTAGATCTCGCCCCCTCCTCCTTACCACCTCAATTTCTCCACTCTTTCACCATTTGTAGCTTGTAAAACTTACCTTGGATGCTACATACATAATAGAGGAAGGCTCTCCTTCCGACCACCATCTCTCGGTCTCTGACCTCTCCTTCGAGATCTTCTCGCGGTCTCTTGTCTCGGTAAGTTGTCTATGTAAGAGGATGTGTTTATGTGCATGGATGATATGGTCACATATCTATGGAGAGGATCGATGCTCTCATGTGTTTGGAGAGCATGCATGCATGCTCTCTCATATATTGACATTGTTTTGCCAAAATGTTCATTTATTTCCATTTTGGCAAGACTTTGGCATTTCGCAAAGGTCCGAATTTTAGGATAGGTCATGCCGAAATTTTCCATCGACCATTGCATGCATGCATTGGTTCTGTGGTTGTAATAAACTTCTAATTCTACCGTGTACACCGCGCAGGAAACCATGGTCCGCATAATGAGCGAAGGCATTGTGGCTAGATTTTTGAAATGCATGACGGCTGACATGATACGAAATAACATGACGGAGATAAGATGTCCGTGCAGAAGATGCAAACTCAATTGGTTGATCGACCCAGATTTCGGAAATCTGCAGGCGCACCTGCTCCGCCATGGTTTCATGGATGGCTACACTCGGTGGATAAGTGATGACGAAGACGATGAGGCTGTAAACAGGGCGGCAGAAAATGAGGTAGGCGGGAAACATGATCATGATCACGACAAGGACGGGCGAGATGAAGAAGAGTCTCTTGGAGATGGTGAAGGTGCGGAAGCAGACCATGATGATGATGATCTAGATGCCAGAGCAGACGATGGAACAACGTCAGGCTGGGTGCAGGACCCTTATGTTCAAGAACTGCTTCTCAAGCAGACGAGTAACACCAGGGCTGCCGCTAGAGAGAAAGCCAAGCTTGCGCAACTTGAGAAAGACGCGGTTACTCCATTGTATAAAGGATGCAAGCCCGATGATACCCGGTTGAATGTAACGCTCAAGGCTATGGAGATGAAGGCAAAACATAAATGGACCGACACAAGTTTCGATGATATGATGGCATTCTGGCACGATCGTCTCCCGGAGGGGAACACGTGTCCAACTAGTATCGAGGACGCCAAGAAAATCGTGTGTCCTCTTGATCTATCGCACATTAGATACCACGTCTGCATCAATGATTGCATCATTTATCGGGGCGAGGACGTGGAGAAAACCACATGCCCGGTGTGCGGCATTAGTAGATACAAGAAAGGGAAGAAAGCTCCTCGAAAAGTGGTATGGTACTTTCCTATCACTCCTCGTCTGCAGCGCTATTTCGCAGACCCTAAGGAAGCAAATCTCATGCGCTGGCATGCGGAAAGAAAGAAGCCAGGAGATGACGATGACCCTGAAAAGGACGAGCTGCTGACTCACCCTTCAGATGGTAGCCAGTGGAAAGCATTAGACCTCAAATTCCCAGAATTCGGTGGAGATTCGAGGAACATCAGGCTAGGTGCAAGCACCGATGGACTCAATCCGTTCGGTAGTCAGAGCAGCACGCACAGCATTTGGCCCGTGTTTGTATGGATGTACATCCTCCCTCCCTAGTTGTGCATGAAAAAGAAGTACATACAAATGAGTATGCTAATTCAAGGGCCAAAACAACCAGGTACCGACATCAATCTATATCTCGGGCTGTTGAAAGAGGAGCTAGCCATGTTATGGGAATCCAGAGCCAATACGTATGACACTTTCGCACAAGATTATTTCACTATGAGAGCCGTGTTGGTCACTACGGTGCAAGACTATCCAGGTTGCGGATATTTCTCGGGGCAGGTTATCCAAGGATTCTACACATGCGTTAGGTGCATGGATAATACGACCTATCTCCAACTAGAGAAAGATCCAGGGTCTTCGAAAACCGTGTTCATGGGGCACCGAAGGTTGCTTGGAAAGAATGATGCATGGAGAAAACATGGAGATCTGTTCAACGGAAAATCCGAGACCCAAGGAATCCTAGAGCGGAGGAGCTGCGAAGAAGTGGATGAATTGCTGAAAAACTAGAAAGAGTGTCCTAAACCGGGAAAGAAGCGAAAGAGGCAGCAAGACAAGCCGTTGATGAAGGTATGGAAAACAAGGTCTGTTTTCTAGGAGTTGCCATACTGGAAGTTTCTCCGCACGCCTCATAGCCTTGACATCATGCATATCACGAAGAACGTGTGCGAGAGTCTAGTCGCCACCCTAATCAACATGCCAGATAGGACGAAAGATGGTCCTAAAGCAAGGAACGACTTGATATTCATGGGCATCCGGAAGGATCTTCACGGAGGATGCCCTACTCCTGATGATCAGGAAGATGACGATGATCATCAGTCGGAGGCGACACAAGGTCGTCGAAAGGGTAAAAAGGTCAAGTAGAACGAATATTACTGCCCCCCTTCGTGCTTCACACTAAGCCAGGATGAGATCAAACAGTTTTTCAAGTGCCTTCTAGGAGTCAAATTTCCTTACGGCTACGCGAGCAAGATAAGCAGGTACCTAGATGAGGCTAAGCAGAGGTTTAGTGGGATGAAGTCTCACGACTGTGCCGTGCTAATGACGCAGATACTTCCGGTTGCACTACGAGGTATAATGGACGAGCATGTCCGAGAAACATTGTTTGGGCTCTGCAAGTTTTTCGACGTCGTCTCTCGAAAGTCAATTGGCATGAAACAGCTTGGGAGGCTACAAGAGGAGATCGTGGTGATACTATGCGAGCTCGAGATCTACTTCCCGCCCGCATTCTTCGACATTATGGTGCATCTGCTGGTCCATATCGTGGAGGATATCATCCAACTCGGGCCAATGTTCCTCCCCAGCATGATGCCGTTCGAAAGGATGAACGGACACATCAAAGGATACGTTCGCAACAGGTCCCGTCCAGATGGAAGCATAGCCAAGGGCTTTCTGGCCGAAGAGTGCATCTCTTTCTGCACGAATTATCTAGGCATCGAGAACCTTGTCGGTCTTCCCGTCAATAGGCACCTTGGCAAGCTCGATGGATCGGGTGACCAAGAGGGTCGTTGCGTACTGCATGCAGACTACGATTGTCGACGCGCAGACTTTGATAGAGCAAACCTAGTCGCGCTACAACATTTAGAACTAGTCGATCCATGGGTACAAAAGCACAAAAGGTCAATCGAGAGGAAGTACAGTGACCGGGGCATACAGAGGACGCAGGGAGAAATAATCAAAGAGCACAACTCAGATTTCACACATTGGTTTAGGTAGACGCTCCTAGATAATCCCCCGCAATCGCATTCTGCGGAGGAAAACATCATATTCACCTTGTCACAGGGACCCATGCACAACCTGGTGACCTATCAGTCGTATGATATCAACGGCTACACATTCTACACGGAGGAAAAGGACAACAAGTGTAACTATCAGAACTCAGGCGTAACATCAGAATTCTACACCGATGACAACGTGAAGGAAAGATTTTACGGAAGGATCGAGGAGATTTGGGAGCTCGACTACTGTGGAGAAAAGGTGACGATGTTCCGTGTCAGATGGGCCAAGAGCGTTGAAAGAGAAGACCGGTATTTCACAACCATGTTAATACCTGAAGTAGCCAAATCCAAGGCTGCCGGTGCGCACGTCGTCGCGAAAAATGAACCGTGGGTAGCCAAATCCGAGGACCAATTTTTTTTATTACCGACCCGACAAAGCCTAGTCGTGTTGTCGTGAGGAGAGGAAAAATAAACATCATCGGAATGGATGGAGTCGCCAACGAGCAAGGCTTCGACCAGTACGGCGATCCAAAGATTGAAGATGACGACGGCTACGATGAAGAAACATACATCACAAGAAGAAAAAGGACAACCTTATCCAAAAAAGGTAGCCCGTTCGAGCGAAGAAACATAAAAGTGCCGGGGCTAAATTATTCAACCGCGACAAAGAAGGGAAAAAAGATTGTAAAACGCTAGCTCACAAAAGATTGTAAAACGCATGCTCAAAAGAATTGTATTGATGCATATGGATGGCATATTATTAATGGACACATTATTATTTAATTTCTTTCTACTTTGAATCACTTTTGTACCACTTTTATGATATATATGTACCACTTTTGTCATATAAAATATATAACAAATATTTTATATAGTTTACATAGTTTTTGGGATATTTTTTAACATTTTAAAATAGTTTTAAAATAAAAACAAAAAAGGGAGGACACCAGGCTTCGAACCTGGGTGCTCACACAGGTTTCGAGCATAGGGCGGAACCAGTGGGATACTGCAGTGCTAGTGTTAACAACAGGGACGGCCGCCCTCTTATTTGACCTGACACGGCACTTAGCCGCATCGCACCCTTACCTAGTGCGGTACGGTTAAGGGTGCGCTACGGCTAAGTGCCGTGACAGGTTAACTGCCGAGCACGGACCCGTCCCTCTCCCCATCATCCTCAGACATAGATCGAGCCGAGAGAGACGCGCCGCCGCTGCCGCTCGATCTTCCCGTCGCCGCACTCACCACTACCGAGGAGGAGGCCGTGGAAGAGGAGAGGAGGCCGCCGCGCTTCCAAGGAGGAGGAGGCCGAGGAGTCCGCCGCTCTCCGTCCGCCGCTCTCCGTCCGCGTGTCCAAGGAGGAGGCCGAGGAGGCTGTGGAGGCCGAGGAACTAAAGGTCAGAGCGAGCGAATTCCTTCGCGCTCCTCTGCGCCCTCCTCCTCGCCGCTTTCTCCCCCTCCTTCGCCATGTCCGACGCGCCCTTCATCGTCGCGCATAAGAAGGTGGCGCTCACTCGCCCCAAGCCCGGCCTCGAGCGCCTCGCCGTCTCCCTCGACCTCTGCAACCAGGGATCCGCGTGAGTGCTCTCTGCCACCCCTTCTCCTCCTCACTTGGGTTGGGTTGTAGCCAATTGCTGAACGTTGTTAGAACAAGCAATGGCTTCAGGTGTCACACTGCCAGTAGAAGTAGTAGTAGTAATGGAAGGTTTTGCAGCTCGCAGCTACACAGTTGCAGCATAGTCTTATATTTCTCTACTGATCTGAACTGATAACTGCTGAATCCAGAGTTTATTATCCATTTCGGGAGCTCAATGGATGATTACGATACTGTCCTACTCCTGCATGCAAGAGGAAGAATTACAAACAACTAGGCAAAGGGAAAGTAACGTTAGTCAATTGCTGAACCTTTTTTAGAACTAACAAGAGGTTCAGGTATCACATTGCCAGTAGTAGTACTGTAAGGTTTCACAGTTCGTAGATACGCACTTCCAGAGCATAAGAGCCTGACAATTTGCTTCCATGCAAAATCTGTTTGTTTACTCAGCAAACCTGGATTCTATTAAATTAAATAGATTCTTTCTTGGTTAAGGCGATTGTAGCCTTACAGATGGAGGTGCCTTGTATGTTGAAGCAACTTTGTGGTATTAGTAGTCGTAGGAGATACCAAGTTATTTTCCTTTGTTCTACTAGAAGCTCGTCTTGCTTATTTTGATGTATGCTCTGGTCTCATGGTTTTACTGTTTTTCTTTCATGTTCCTGTTTACAAAGATTTTTTTACATGAGATTGTATGTGTTCTCCAATACATATAATGCATTGTAGTAAATGACGTAGCTCCATATAGTATGCCATTGCCAAGGACATGTGAAATGCTCAATCTTGTAGTAATACTTTGTGGGTTTGTACTGCTCTCTTAGGATTGGTGGCTTCTTATTTTATCCGTGTCAGCTGCTTCTCTGTTTATTCAGTCCAGTTTCATTTGATGTGACAAAGGTATTTAGGCATGAATAGCCATAATGAATCAGCTAGTAGTATACCTTAGTACTACATAGTTGTTATATTTTGAAGAGAAATCTAATGCATGACTACTGGAGGGGAAAATGGTAATACCTTATAGAAATAAGCAGGCTTCTAATAAGATGCTCACTCAAGAATTCCACCCTAGGGCCATCATCAAACACCACTTCTTGATGCATTGGATACCCTAGAGTTTTAACCTTTTGTAAGTTGTCTCGTAATTACATGTTCCTGTAGCACTGAAGAATATGTAGGGAAAGAAAAAATATACCCTAGAGTTTCAACCACATTATTGGTAGTTGGGAAAATACTTACCATTCTCATGAATATAGATAGGAGGATTACCAAAAGATTGCTTCAAATGTTCAAGCACTTGCTGGAGACCATAACCCGGCACATAGAACTGAAAAGCACTATACGTCAGACTTTGTTATTATATATTTATATGTAAGAACATATTTACTGCAAGTTTATCTTATCCTAGTAAATGAATTTTATTTGCTGTAATTTGCTTGTTGTCAATTGCTGTTCTTGCTACCATTTTATTGAAGTGCACTTGCTGTAATTTGCTTGTTTTCATTGAAGTGCACTTGCTGTAATTTTATTGAAGTGCACTTGCTGATATATGTTCCTGCCTTCCACCATTCTTGGTTATGCTCTCCTTTAAATACCAGTTAGAGTGGTTGTTGTGCTTTGTTGTATTCGTAGCTATATTACCCTGTCTAGTTGTATTCGTATGCAGGTGCTTGTATGAAATGAGTCCAGATTTTCGCCGAAATGTTGATTAACTTCCGTTTCGGTAGAAATCGGGCACTCCTAGTTTAACAAAAATGAGCAAAGGTCATGCCGGATTTTTCCGCGCACTTTACTAACCATTATTTGCCTTTTATTAGTGCAAACATGTGTGACAACGACGAGGCTATCTCTTCTCAGTGTATCAACGCTGAAGGAGAAGTGAGACCTCAAAACAGACCCTTGTCATTCTGGGAGGAGGTCAAGCGGCTAGAAAGAATGACAGAGGGTGATGAAGAATACAACTCTTCTGAGAGCGATGCCGATGAGATGGAAGACGCGGAGGAAGAAGAAGCGGCCAAAGGAACGGCGGATGATGAAACCACTGATGGCGGCGAGGGCACAACAAGTGGTAGTAATCCGCCTAAGAAGAAGAAGGAAAGGCGCCCGAACACGGTCGGCACTGTCAGAGAGGAAATTACCGAAGTGAGCCCAACATGGGTTCCTTTGGCGCCCGACCATGTGGTCAAAGGGTACGGTGGGCAAGTGGCGGCTATCACCCGGACCGCCATCTCGATCAACACGGAGAATCTCCGGCATAAAGATAATGGCCATTTGCGCACACTCCTCTTCGAGAAGCTGCACGCAAGATACAAGTTCCCCCTTCAGTATCGGAACACAGATTATCATGGGAATGAAGTAAATAAATCCGCCCTGACGAGGATGAGCACCGCCCTGGCCAGCTGGAGAACCCGGATAAAGAAGAAGATATTTAAAGAAGGGAAAAGTCTCGAGGAGATCCAGAAGATTGACCCGCAGATCACCGAAGATCAATTCCAGGAGGTCACGGCCAAGTGCAAATCCGAAGCAGCCAAGGCCTCGAGTAGGCGGGGAAAGGAATTGCAGGCGATGAATATAGGTCACCACCATCTCGGATCTGGTGGTTACAGAGCTGCGGAGCCCAAATGGGATAAGGAGGACGACGAGTATAGAGCTAAGGGGATACCTAACCCCTTTTCAAAATTCAAAAACAAGTAGCTTCGAAACTTTATCAGGGCTCGTTACCATGTGGACTCCAAAACCAAAGAACTCACCGCAGAAACTAAGGTGAAGGACTTCGAGGTTCTTAAGTAATTTAATTACCGCGGATCAAGTTGATTACATTCTAATCGATTAAGTCGAATTTCTAAACGATTCATGTTACTTCTTCTGCAGAAGCAGGAAATTGCTAGTCAGGGATCCCATGGTCCCTCATCCCACGGGTCGACGGCGGCCACCCGGTGGGATAACCCTTTTAACAGGGCGATGAACCGGGCCAAGAAAATCACGCCAGTTACAAAGAAGCCATTGTTGGCTGGCCGTCTAGCCGGCTTCGGGGCTAAGAATTGGGTGGATCATTTTGGTCCACCCTCGAGGACGCATGTGGAGGGAAGGAGCGACAAGGAAAACCGCGAGGTTCAGGAACTTAAGGAACAAGTGGCGCGGATCCCGAAGATCGTCCAAGACAACCTAGCAATCACCCTCACCTCCATCCTGCCTACCTTGGTGGAGTCAATAGCGAACTGGAGTGCGGGTGGTTGACAAGGGCCATGCCCGATTCCAAGCATGGTCAGTAGCCACTCAAACAATGCGGCGCCGGTGAACCCAGTGAATTATGTGTTCGTGACTCCGCCCGCTAGCACGGCGGCGCCGGAAGCATTGGTGACTCCGCCCGCTAGCACGGCGGCGCTGGAAGCATTGGTGACTCCCCCTGCCATCACCGCGGTGCCGGAGCTTAATGCAACCGATAGGGAGAATACACCGACGGCCGGCACCGCGCCGTCAAGCAGCCCCTCCGTCTCTTGCACACCCGTCATCGTATGCGGTGCCTCGACATTAGCCGAGCTCGACGCCATCACGGTAAACCAAATACTTTACCGCCTTGCCATTTATTACTCTTATGGCATCTTTTTAATGCCATACATGTTTTTCGCAGACGGATGTTCTATGCACTCTCTTAAGCTTCGTGAACAATGAGTTGAGAGATGTTGCCAAGGGTACCATCATTCAACCCTTGCACCGCACGTTCCACTCAAAGCCGATGCCAGATAGCGTGCATAGGGTTAAAATTATCCGGGTGCTAAGGGGCTGCGACGACCTTGAACCTCCCATTCAACCCCCAGGAGCGGATGAAGAAGAGCCGGCTGTCCTCATAAGTTGCTTCGGCTTATTCCTGCTATGGCCAAAGAGCATGATTCATTTGGGGACGGCCGGGGCCATCACCCCACAGACAACAACACCGCCTGTCGTGCCAGCGCCAAGCCATGGCAAGACCCCCACACCGCTACCGCCGTCACCTCCACGTGATTGTTCGGCTGGTCATATTGACATGACCATGGCGAAGGATCCTAACGAGGATGACGAAGATTACTTTGATGATTTCATCAACACTAATCTTTTCCTCGGCGACCTAAACGAAGACCCAGCTGGTGGCCCTGCAGAGAAAGCCACTTGTAACAAACGTCTCTTTGGTTCTCAGGAGACGCCTCCAGCTTGCACCTTCACCGAGCCAGCGGATACATCCAACCGGCCCTTTGTTCTAAGCCCTGACACACTACATAGGGCGATCGATGCTCAGATTGCGGTGCCTACCCACTTCCCAAAAGGCAAGAAGACCAGGAAAAGAAAATCTCGCAGCTCGAGCCAGCCGGTGGTGTCAACTGCGAATCCGATCAGGTTTCAGGACGGGCCACCAAGACCTAAGGGTATTATGTGGATGATGCATGTGGCGGGTGAGCCCATGCTAACTAAGAAATTGCTCAGGCTCGCCACTTCAGAAATGAGGAGTGTGCATGACGGTGTGCTGACGATAGAGAGACGCCTTCTTGCGGAGAAAGATCCCTCGCACCCGGTATTCGTGGTTAAGGTGCCATGAGGCTTGGGCTTCGTCGATAATGTCCTCGCGGATCTGTTCTTTCTGTGGTTTGACAACATCTTCAATATGTTCCACCTGTATCCGCTGCACTATACCATGGTACGCTTGTTTTCTCTCAGCCCGGCCATTCAGATCATTAGAGAGAACACCCCGGGCATCGCTATAGTGGACCCCTACTACATGCGTGATGGCTGCTTGGGAAGCGCCATTGAACGACGATTTGTGGCCTCGTACCTCCAAGGCATCTTGGTGGCGAACAAGACAAAGGAATACATTCGCGTGCCTTTCTTTCTCGAGTAAGTCATTATTCACTCGCCGCCATAATATGCTTTATTAGATTTTTATCATTCTTTTTCCAACACATTCCGTTTGAATTGTTTTGCGCAGAGATCAACACTGCACACTCATCTGCTTGTCGCCGAAACATTCGCAAGCCACGTATTTCGACTCAGAGAGTCAAGAAAAAAAAAGAAAAACTACGACAGGCAGTCAGAAGGAAGCAGCCGACAGGCAGTCAGAAGGAAGCAGCCGACAGGCAGTCAGAAGGAAGCCTACTATGCACTCCATCACATGAGGGCGTTCCTACTAGAGCAACAGAATTCTACGCCGCCAGATCATCTCAAACGGTGGGCCGATGTCAAGACCAGGATAAATGATTCAGATATTAGACAAGAGATGTATCGCATCCAACAACAGTTTGGGGCAATCATCAGCCGTGATGTCATGACTTCAGGGGGGGTCTTCTACGGAGGCAATCCCCCGAATAACCGTGACGTAGTAGATCGCCTAAAGATGCAGGGTGACTATAGGGCGTTCATGACGAAACAAGGCGTCCTCCCGTTTCCTGAGCCGAGCCAGAAGTCTTGATGTATTGGTCTAGTTGTAGTTCTTTATCCCCACAAGTACTTGTGTGTGTCGACATGTAGATGCTACTACTTAGTATTTTTTGCTTACTTTGTTACCTTATTTGATAAGTATATCTTTATATGCGACTTTTACTTATTTTTTCACCCACCATTTAATTATTATTGCTAACTTTTAGATGACATGGTACGTCGTGTATAAGGGACGGGTTTCCGGAGTCTACGATGATTGGGATGACTGCCGGAGACAGGTGCACCATTTCAGCGGCAATAGCTACAAAGGGTACAACACTATGGCGGAGGCGGAAGCTAGATACGCGCGCTATCTAGCGGGAGTTAGGACAAGGAACCGGATGAAGAGCTACACCTCTTTCGCGGTGATGGTTATCGTCCTTGGTTGTCTGTCTTGTATGTTCCTACTTTAGATGTCTAGGCGAGCTTCTGCGTGCTCTAACTTGGTTGAGACATGTATTCATATCATCACTAGCTACTTTGTAACTTGATCGAAATAATGTAACTTATACCGTGTATTTATGTATGTGACTTATCTATATGTATTTGTTTCTATCTTGTCTGTGTATTTATTTCTGTATTGTATATATGTGTATTTTTTCTGTACTGTATATCTGTGTACAGCTGTATTGTATATAATATGTATTAAATATCATCTGTATTGAGTATTTTTTTTTTGAAAAGCTCAGCCGTGGCGCACAAATACTTAGTTAGTGGCGCACTATGTTAGTGGCGCACGTTGTCAAATACTAGTAGCGCACTATGTCATGCGCCACAGGAAAAACAGTAGTGGCGCACAAGGCTGTGCGTTACCACTAACTCGAGATACTTGTGGCGCACAAATACTTGGTTAGTGGCGCACTATGTTAGTGGTGCACGTTGTCAAATACTAGTAGCGCACTATGTCATGCGCCACAGGAAAAACAGTAGTGGCGCACAAGGCAGTGCGCTACCACTAACTCGAGATACCTGTAGCGCACCTGGCAGTGCGCTACGGGCACTTTTTAGCCGTAGCGCAGAAGTCGTGGCGCACCCCTAGTGCGCCGCAGAAGAGGAAAACTGGTGCGCCACAGACATGCGTTTTCCTAGTAGTGCAAAGTCGATATGAAATAAAATAATTTGTAGTTAAAATTAATAGGCAAATAAATTGACTCCATCAGGAATATAATTCTTGTAGATGTGGAGGACAGCCGGTGATCAGCGCCGACCCGGCCAATTGCGATGGCATGTAAAACAAACGATAGGTACAACAACTATAGATTTTATTGCTCCAACGCAATCAGCGGCCGCCAAACGGACTATACTAATATCGTCATGTATTCATGGGTCCTCCAAACGATTTAGCTAAGCAACATGAACGCAAGATTAGATCCAATATAATAATTATTTGATAGGGAAAATAATGAGAGAGATGAGATTGAAACTGATCAATCGATGTCTACATAAGCGCGTAGGCCGCTTTGGACAGAAAGCATGGCAGATCAATCAGCTTCCAACCCCGAGTCCTCGGGTAGCTGTTTTCCTATGCCGCGCTAGATGTGATCTCGCCATCAGTGAAGATGAGGGATCTCGTCGAGATTACGCTTTCTAAGCGCCGCTTGCTCTATGGTGGGCGCTAAATGTCCTGGTATTGACACGGCATGCTATCGAGGTAGCTTATATAGATGAGGCAAGGCGACGTAGAAAAATTAGGGCGCGAGATTGACACACGATATATCCATATTCATGTCCTCTCAATAGAGGATCTCTACGTCCTGCTATCAATCCAGCATATGATCATAAATTGGTTACATGGGAGCCGCCATAGGCTAAGAGAGAGACTTGTTTAATGAGATCTAATGTGATGTCCCTCGTGGGGGTGCCTCTGGGGGCTTTATATATGTAGTCAGTTAGAGTTTGTATGTGCTAATGAGTTTTGTATTAGAGTCGCCGTCTTGGATCTCTAGTCGGCGAGTTGTCTATGTCAAGTATGCGCCAGTCGCTGTGTTTTGCGAGTCGATCTATCATGGTGACTTCGCTTCGTGGGTATACCTTGATTGGTATTCCCCCATCATGCCTCGAACAAAAAACACTCCTATAAAAAGATTACTTCCGCAGACATGGAAAACACATGGAGTAATTCCATTACATTTTTAAAATATAAAAAATTGTGAGATCATACATAAAAATTCTAAAAATAATTAGAATAACATATTGTAAGCGTGAATCGCGGTTCTTAACGTGATGGATTTCCTTAATTCAATTTCTAGTCAATTTACAACCGGAAAAAAGATCTCAGTTGCGACTCAAATTGCAACTCACAATAAAGCTAGAATAAAGAAAATTGTGAAAATAATTAAATAACACATTGTAGTAAATGCTATAAATACAAAAATTTAAAAATAATGGATTGTACAGGGATTTGCTATAAATTAGGAATATAAGAGTGTGTGGTGGCAAAAATATTTCGTCAACCCTCAGTTAATTGATTGTGCAAAATTCTTAGTTAATTGATGTCATTTTAATGTTGCAATTTAAAAATCTTAGTTGCAATTACACATGCAAACATTAAAAAAATTAAGTTGCAAGTCTAGTTGCAAGTCACGGTAAGTAAGGACCGCGATACAAAAAAATACATTCCAATCCTCCATTGCAAGTCTAGTTGCAACTCAAATACCAGATGCAACCCTACTTGAAGCCCATGAGAAAATTAGATCGCGATTCAAAATTCTTAGTCAATCTCTGTTGTTTCAATCTTCAGTTGCAAATCCATTTGCAAAAAATAAAAAAAATCCCAGTTGCAAGCAAACCTAAAAATAAATAGCATTTCAATCTTCAATTGCAAATCTAGTTACAACTTATAATGAAAGATCTTAGTTGCAACCCTAGTTGTAACTCTAAGAAAGCCATATCACGATTCAAATTTTTTAATAATTTTCTCTGTCATATCAATTCTTAGTTACAAGTCTAGTTGTAACTAAAAAATATCTTAGTTGCGACTCCACTTGCAAAAATTAAAAAAATTCAAGTTACAACTCATAGGAAGAAGAGACAACGATACAAAAAACATGAAATTTCAATCCTCAATTCCAAGTTCAGTTGCAATTGGTAAAAATCTTAGTTGCAACTTCACTAGCAAAAATAAAGAAAATCTCAGTTACAAGTCCAGCTGCAACTCATATTAAGCATAGACCACGATACAAAAAAAAGTGATATTTCAATCCTTAGTTGTAATTCCAATTGCAACTGAAAAATATCTTAGTTGCAACTAAACTTGCGAAAATTTAAAAACTCCAGTTTAAAGTCCAGCTGAAACCTAAAGAAAGCACGGACCGCGATAAAAAAATGATATCTCAATAATCAGGTGCAAGTTTAGATGGAAGTTATAATAAAAAAATCCAGTTGCAACTTAAAAGAAGCACAGATTGTGATCTTAGTTGTAACCCATTTTGCATCTCATTAGAAAGCACGGATGTGATACAAAATTCCAACAATTTAGGTTATTTCCATCTCAGCTATAAGTCAAACTAGAAAAATTAGACTAAAAGGAATAGAAGTATGACTATAAAAGAACCAACTGCTTAGTGGAATAAGAACACGACTATAATATGGGACAAATGATGAACAGTGCTTTAAGGCAATTCAAGAACGACCGTAGTGGAACAAAGCCATAGCTTCTGAGGAACAACATTCTACTCCACAGAGCACAAAAGTTTAGAATCCAAGGAACACAATCATAAGTTGGGGCAAAACGTATCGAGCGTGTTGGGGCAAAACTTGTAGCTTATGGCGAACATGAACACTACGATTAAAATTCAATAGTAATCTAAACCAATTCACAATGACTACATATGGAACAAAACTATACCTCAACATTCGACTCCACCTAGAACAAAAAATTAAATTACAAGAAACAAGATCATACTACAGTCGGGGCAAAACTTATACGGTGACGGAACAAATCTAGTGTACAGCGGAACAAAATGGTAGCTTCCGGTGAAGAAAAAACTTCAAAGGGAACAAAAATGATTTTACATCATGAGCTAAAAATAACAATATTTTTTTTGAAACGGAGGCAAAAACTTTGCCCCATCGATTAATTAAGAAGAAAGTGTCTAGTTTTTAGGAGAAAACTTGACAAAAACCATACAACAAACACCAGCGGGCCATGCCCACTCAAGACCTAAAACCAACGATACAACGACTGACACAAACTCCGAAACCAAACGACCTGTCACTCATGTCAAAGATAAGGTGTCGTGACCACTACGAGAGGAGCAGGCACGGGACACTACAACGTAGCTGAAGAAGACGAACCTCAAAGAATCTGCGCTTTATCAACCTTGTCGCCCACGTGACACCAGATTGATGTCCCCAACATAGCCAAGCTCTAGGGCCGCCGCCCCGACATCCAACTGTTCCGCCACGCTCAGCAGACTGCCAAAACTACTATCCGGGGACCCCGTCCTGACGTGCCACCGCTCTCTCTCGAGCCACGACGCCGCACGACCCAATCGCATGCAGCGCAAGCTGCATGGGGCAACTGTCCGCAGACCACGGACATCACGCCAACTCATTCGGGGCCACTGCCCCGACATAGCAACCGACTGTTCCCTCTAGTACGCGTCCGGACAAGCTGGCCACCCTGTCGCCCCCACAGCCAAGGTTGCCACCCAAGCCGCGACAAGCCACATCGCTGCACCAAAGAGTTGCAGCCATACCGCCTTTCGGGGCCACCGCCCTAGGTCTCCACAACCTGCTCGAGGCCACCGCCTCGACATCTACCATCCCTCGGCCATAGAGCCGCGAGGGCTAAGAGCTCCAAGGCGACACCTCCAACAAGGTAGTGACGCATCCGCCACCACCGCCCGCTCCCGATGGAGCTTAGGTTTTCACCCGGAGATCTTGAAACCACTCTCATCGGTCGGAATCCGAACTCCACAATAACGCAAACAAGAGATAATTTGACACCCGAAGGCGCCACCGTCGTTGGCACCGACCAAAGTCGGTGCAGGACTTTCGCCCGGAGTTCGACCCGATCGCAAAGCTCGGGGAGCAACAAGGAGGAAGGTTGGCCATGTTGTCGATCACCAAGCTCCACCACATGCCGCATCCACCACCGCACCTCTTGCTGTGGCAAAGCCATGTAAAGCCGTGCCCAAACCATAGCTGTCGCTCTGGGGTCATTGCCCCGTCACCCTCTCCTGCTTTTGGACCACACTAGCGAAGGAGAAGGACCTCCCGCAACCAGAAGCCCCACAGGAGCCGCCCCAACACCACCGCGATAGCCTCTTCCATCACGCCGCAGGAGCTGTGACACGCTAGACAACCTCCCCACGCTACCGCGCCCACTGGTGCTACACCGCCACGACACCACCCCTCCCTGCTCCTACCACCCACTTCTCTGTGCAAAGGGCCACCGCTACAGGTCATCGTCCAACCTCCCCAAGATCCGGGAACGAGGGCCCTGAAACCGCCGCCTACATGCCCGGAGCCGCCGCTCCATCCCCTCCCCCGCGCCGCCGCGCCGAGCATAGCCGCAGCCCCCCAGCACGCTGCCACCAGAGCTCTACCAGCGCACCAGGTCAAGCACATCAGGTGCGCGGCCTGTGCCGCATAGCTCCCTGCACGCTGCCCTCCCCACCGAAGCCTGTGGTCGCTGATACATTGCAAATGTATCTATAATTTTTGATGTTCCATGCTTGGTTTTATCTGCTTTCTTATGTTTTCTCCATACTTTGGAGTACTTTTCATATGATTTCTTGGACTAACCTATTAACAAGATCCACAGTGCCAGCTGCCTGTTTTCTGCTGTTTTTGGTTCCAGGAAAGTCAGAAAATGAATATTCTCGGAATTGGACGGGACAAAATCCAAAGTCATTATTTTACCGGGGGACACCTGGAGCCAGAATACGAGATGGAGAGGGGCTTGGGCCCGGCCACACCACCTGGCCACGCGTCCAGGACTGGCCCGTGCCAGGGGGTGGTCTGGCCGCCCCAGGCACCCCTCGAGGTCTCTCCTTTCGCCTATATATTGCCTCTGCTACAGAATCCCTAAGTACCCGATCAAAAATCCATGAAAGAGTCTATAGCCGCCGTCATCTCCATCCCTAGATCGGGAGGGATCTGAAGCTCTTCCCGACACCCTGCCGGAGAGAGGAATTCACCCTGGAGGCCTTCTTCATTATCATGCAAGCCTCTGGTGTGATGCGTGAGTAGTTCATCTCTGGACTACGGGTCCACGTAGTAGCTAGATGGCTGGTTCTCCTCCTTTGTGCTTTCATGTTTAGATCTTGTGAGCTCCGTTCATGATCAAGATCATCTATTTGTAATTCTGCATGTTGTGTTTGCGGGGATCCGATGGATATTGAGATGCTATTTCAGATTAATTATTGATTCTATCATGTCTTTCTTTTTTGTGATCTTGCATGCTTTCCATTGTTAGTATCTATCTTGGCCAAGTAGATGCTAGCAACTCCAAGAGTTAGTATTTATGCTCGATAGTGGGTTCATGCCTCTGGTAATATGGGGAAGTGATAGAAATCTCTAAGGTACTAGATGTGTTGTTGCTACTAGGGAGACAACAAGAATCCTTTGTTCATAGAACAATCATATTCTTTAATTTACATGCAATTCGTAATGCAATTATCCGTTGCTTGCAACTTAATACTGGAGGGGGTTCGGATGATAACCTGAAGGTTGATTATTACTCATAGATGTAGTTGGATGGCGGTCTATGTATAATGTTGTAATGCCTAATCGAATCTCAAAGGAGTAAAGATGATTAATATATGCTTGTATGCTTTCTCGATGTTTGTCAATTGCCCCGCTGTAATTTGTTCACCCAGCATGTTATCTATCTTAAGAAGAGCTACCTCTAGTGAACTATGGACCCCGGTCCTTTCTTTTACAATCAATCTGTAAACTGTTTACTTCTTTGTGTTTACTTTCTGCAAACTATTACTTCCTTCCATTCGATACGTTTAATCCTTTGTTTTTAGCAAAACCGGTGAGTTTGCCAACCTCATCGCAAGTTGGGGACAAAGTTCTGTGGTTGTGTTGTGTAGGTCTCCACGTTCCTATTAGCACCGGTAGTGCGCCCTACCAAGGCTCAGCTAGCAACACCTTTAGGGTGTTTCGTTGCTCCTACTGGATTGATGATGACCCACAAGTATAGGGGGTGTATCGCAGTATTTTCGATAAGTAAGAGTGTCGAACCCAACGAGGAGCAGAAGGTGCTGGCTAGTGGTATGGATCAGGAATTCTCTGCAAATACTTAGCAAACGAATTCTTAGGAGTTTTTGATAAAGCAAGTAAATAAAGTACGAGTAAATAAAATACAATAAGAATAAATGCAGCAAGTGGCCAAATCCTTTATTCAGCAAAGGACAAGCCGATTGTATTACTTAAGATGACCAAACGTTCTTGAGGACACACGGGAATTCTGTCAAGTGCTTTCGCTTCATATAGTTGGTTAATCTTCTTTAGCTTGCTAAGTGTTGTGTGGGTGAACCTATGCTAATGTATCGAACTTCCTAGGACTAATACATACTTGTGATTATACCCCTTGCAAACATCCATAAGTATAAGAAAGTAATTAAGGTAAAAACCTAACTACAGCTTTAAACTCTAAGACCCTGACGTCCCTTGTGCAATGATTTCCTAACGTGGGTTTAAGTTTTTGTCACTCCGGCAACCCCTACGATTTGTAGCCAAATACACAATGCATTCCTCTAGGCCCATATAGGTGAAGTGTCATGTAGTCGACGTTCACATGACACCACTAGAAGAAGTACACCACAACTTAAATATCAAACTATTGAATCTTTCTCAACGCAACTCCACTACTAACAACATGACTTCTCCCATATCCTCAAGAACAAAACGAACTACTCACAAGACATCATATAGATCATGATCAGAGATGGAATAATGATGTATAACAATCTGAACATAAACAATAATTCAATGGTTCACTCAATAGAATCAACTACAAAGAGTAATCAACACCGGGAAAGTTTCCCTAAGAACTATGCAAGATTCAACACAATTGTTACAGCAAATGTGGAGATGGAGATGAGGGTGTTGCTGATGATGATGATGGTGATGATGATGATGATGATCCCGATGAAGTCCAGCTTGATGGTGGTGTTGATGGCGACGATCTCCCCTCTCCAGGAAGGAATTCCCTCGCAGAAATCTGTCTACCGGAGAGATCTTTCTCTCTCGGTGTTTTCCGTCCCTTGAGGCGGAATCTTCTGCTGATCGCCCGAGTATTAGGGTTTCGGGAGGATTATATACGCCAGAGGGGAGAGCTGGAGGTAGGCCAGGGCGGCCACACCACCTGGTGGCGCGTCCTAGGCTGGCCCGCGCCAGGGGGTGGTGTGGTCCCCCTGTGGCCCATCTCCACTCCTCCTTCTGGCTTCCTTCGTCTTCTGGAAAAATAGGATTTTCCGTATATTTTCCTGGATTTTCTGATCTTTGTGAATTTTGCCTCCAAACAACACCTTTTCCATCAGAATCCTGACTGTAGCGGTCCATGCTCCAAAAGTCATGAACCATGCAAAAACAGATGAAATAACATAAGTATCATATCTTAATATGAAATATATCAATGAATAACAGTGAATTATGATATAGAATAGTGATGCAAAATGGACGTATCAACTCCCCCAAGCTTAGACTTTGCTTGTCCCCAAGCGAAACTGAGCTTAATAAACATGACCTCGGGTTTATGGAGTGAAGAGTCGATAAAAGAATACGGACAAGAAGAATCACATTCATCAATACATATATCATAACAGAAGACAACTCACTATTATATAACTCAACTTGCAATGAGTAAAGGAAACACAATAAAGATACATAAAGTAAATCATAACTGGTAATGGCAAACTTAGCTCTTGGTCAAAGAATAGTTGATAATTTGCTGGAGTTCACAAATAACTGGTTTTCAATGATAGCTTTCAAAGTAGTAGACACCAAGATAAGAGCAAAGTGCAAAACAAGGAACATAAGAAACATGGTTGAATAAATCATCATATGAATGAATGAAACACAATAACACAAAATACTTGCTGAGATAAAAGGGAATAGGTTTACTGACTCAACTAAAAAGTAAAAGAAAGGCCCTTCGCAGAGGGAAGCAGGGATTGCAAGTTTCATAAGGAGCTCCCAAAAATTATGATACTTATTAGCTTTCAGCTCTCATTGCCCCTATCATAGGCATCTTTAGGTGATTAAGGTTAAAGTGATCAAATATGAGGATATGCTTGACAAGTTGTAAATTGAGAATCTCATGTCCCTTGAATACGAGGGCCGCTCCTCATGCTACTCAAGTTTAGTCACCGGTAAGTTCTTGTCATCATAAGAACATGTGTATCATAGAGAACCGCCAACGGGGTACCCCTTGCCCGATGATACGGAAGAATCCCCATATCAAAATGACAAGGCAAGCAGACAACAAGCATCTCAACAATCTTCTAATTTACCATGGGAATATGGTGTTTTTTCTCTCTTTCCTCTTTTCATAATATCTCTTTTTTCTCTTTTTCTCTTTTTCTCAATCTCTATCTCTTTTTTTATAAGAAGAATGCTTCATAGATGCTCATTGTGGTTACGCTGCATGTTTCCACCATGACAGCATGGATTAGACCAGCGGCCCAGGCGTTTCTCTAACAGACATGCATAACTCCATGGACTTACAAGCTCCCCTTTCATTTCACACTGACGACATCCATAGACAAAAGAACATGATATCAACTAGGTACAAAGTACTAGTGCAATGTTGAAAGCGTTCCCCATGACAGCATGGTTCTGCTAATTCACAACTCACAAAGCACAAGCATATATGCAACATAGATAGGCACAATAGTTCAAGTTTATTAAATGCGAGAAAGTAAAGTGTGCCATCAAGTTCGTGAGAGCTTTAATCACTAATTTTCACATAATAAGTTTAATTTGGAAGGTAGATAAAAACAAGAATTTACTTGGAATAGCAATGATGCTAATAGGTAGGTATGGTGGACACAAAAGGCATGTGTTTGGTTTAAGGATTGGATGCACGAGAAGAATTACCTCTCAGTACAGGTTTTTGGCTAGCAAGGCTGAGTAGCAAGTATAAGAGTTGAAGGAAACAAACAAACATACAAGTGATAAAGACAAACATGCAATCTTCCTTGGAAGCACAAAAGATCTTAACTAGAGAATACTAAACTTATGAGCAAATCAAGAAAGAAAGATTATTGAAATTATTTTTTTCTTTAGAGTACTTTTATCTTTTCATTCAACTCTCAAAAATAGTGTTGCTACTGACCAAGCCAGGTTTGCCAAAACCAACTAAATTAACTCCATGATCCTAGAGTGATACCAATACTAACAACAAGATCAATCATATAACCATGAATTGAAAACTAATATAAGATATGCAAAAGAGTAAATGATAGAACTTCTCATTAATATTCCATAATGGCAACTCACACCAAGGGATACATATCTAACGAGAGAGGGGACACTTCCATAATGCAAACCACCCTACATGATAACTTCTCTATTCATGATATGACTCTACTAAAAAGGTAAAAAGATAGAAGATAGTGATATGATACCGCGACACTCCCCCAAGCTTGGAACAAACCAAGGGGATGCCAAACCTGATAACAAATTACTCCTTTGGTGGTGGTGGTACTCTCTTGATGAGCTCTTTGATCAGTTTCCCCAAGTCCTCGATCTCAAAGGTGAGATTGCGAATAAGCTGCGAGTTTTGCTCAATGCGGCTCATGATCATGTCGGGTTGCGAATTCCAGCTCTTGTGATTCTTTCCCCACTCTTCCGCCTTGAAGTCTTGTTTTCCTACATGGCTAGAACGAGGCAAATCCCAATTGGAGGGTAAATTCTCCTTGGGCATATTCTGGTATTGATGCTCATGGATAAGGGTATGGAAAGGATTCTTGGCGCATGGGGGAAGTGACCAGGGATCTGAACGATGATGATGAGTCTTCCCTCCAATTGACATAGTCCTGGCAGGGTTTGCCACCACTCCAATGCTTGCAATCATAGTGACGATGTGCTTTGCCTTCTCTTCATCTTCACTCTTGATCACCTTCTCCTTCCCGGGGCCTTGGAGATCTTCCTCCATAGGCTCCTTTCCTTTATCCTTGGCGGACACCATTATGCTTCTAAGCTTTCAAAGATAGTTCCTGGCAGAAACAGATCAAAATGAAAACACGACGAGAACACGATATACGAACCTCGGGGGATCCGGGGGATTATATATTATGAAGTTTCACAACAAAAGGAAGGTACTGGGAGAAAACGAGTCGGAGACGGAGTCCGGAGTGGCCACACCACCTAGTGGCGCGGCCAGGGGTGGGCCCATGCCACAGGGTGGTGTGAGCCACCCTGGCTCCGTTTTCGTCCCTCTTTCGCTTCGTAACTTTCCTTATTGGCTAAAAACTGCAAAAATATAGTTGGATAGTATTTTCATGGAACTTTTCTTACCAGAATTGTTACCTATTTGAAAATGGACTCTGCAGGTCTCTGAATTTGGTATTTAGTGGGTTCTTTCGGAGTCACCACTTGAATAACATCAATATCTTCATCTTCATACACTTATTACTTGAGTCATAAAACCTTTCACTTTCTCATTACAGCATTTTCTCCACTAACCTGGAATTTTTTTACCACAAAACTTCACATAGTTCTTATTAGCAACATTAGTATAAGTGAAGTGATAAAACCTTTTGAGTTCAACTTCAACTGAAAACCATCAAAACATGATCTACTGTAGCAATTCCTTCCGAAAACCCAAAAAGAATTCAAAAAGGAAATCGATTAAAGAAGCAAATGCAAGAGTGGCAAAATCTGTCAAAACAGGCCAGCAGGTAGAGATCAATTTTTTCGAAAATCTTCTGTTACTCAAATCAAAAAGTACAAAACTAACAAAAGTTAAATAACAATGTGGGGCAGAAGCACAAACAATTATAGCTCAATCCGACATACAGAGATCTCTCACGAATTTTTACGGTGAAGCACAAAAAAATCTGTTTCGGGACAGCAACCTCCCCAAATCTCACTTCTCTCTCGTTAGAGGTTGATCTTGACACAAAAACCAAACAAAAAGGATAAGGAGAGGTTATTACGGAGGTAATAACTTCCAAGACTCAAAGAAACAAAAACAAACTGAAAGCAAAAATAAATGGGGTTGTCTCCCAAAAAGCTCTTTCTTTATAGCCATTAAGATGGGCATGATAATTTCAAAGATGCTCACATAGGAATATGAATTGAAGTGAAAGAGAGCATTAAGAAGCAAAAATACACACGTTTAAGTCTAACCCACTTCCTATGCAAGGGAATTTTGTAAACAAACAAGTTGTTGAAACCAGAGGCTACTAGCAAAGGAAGGCAAAACAAGTGCAACATAAAAAAATTCAGCATAAAACGAGGAAACTTGATATTATTGAGATACATAAGAACACTTTTCCCTCTCTCATAGTAACTTTCAGTATCATGCATAAACTTAACAATATAACTATCACAAGGACCATCGTAGCAATGATCACTTATTCTAACAGAAAACACAGGAATACTAGCTCTCATAATACTACTTTGTGAAACAATATTAGAGGTATTCTTACAAAGGATAGTGTGTCCCTCTTCTTCATACTTAGTGACAAAGTCTTTCACATTTGCTATTATAGGTTCATCAACCATTTGTTTATCAGGTTCAACAACTTTATTTGTACTTTCATTAACCATACTAGCTCTCATAGAATGTTCCTTTATATTAACTGGGAAAGGCATTTTCTCAATGTAAGGTTCAGTTAAAACATGATTAGCAGTATAAACTTCAGTATTTCTTGTAGGAACACTCTTAGCAATATCTTTATAAGGTTCATGATACTTATTGAACTTCTTTTTAGGCACTTCAATGTAGGAAGCAAAAGCCTTAAAATAAGAAGCAATGGCTTGAGAGTCTAGACCATAAGCATTTTTAATGTTTTGAAAGTCATCAGTTCCCATAAAAGATTCAATGCATTCATAATCATAATTTATACCTAACTTTCTACCTTTGTCATTCTCCCAAGCTTCAGCATTGTCTTGAATACGGTCTAGGAGATCCCATTTAACTTCTTCTTCCATGCGAGTGAATGATCCAACACAAGAAGCATCCAATAAATCCTTATCATGAAGAGAAAGCCTTGCATAAAAGTTATTGATAATAATATTGATGGGGAGCTCATGAATGGGACATTTGAGCATTAGTAACTTCAATCTCCCCCAAGCTTGAGCTGTACTCTCTCCATCAAGAGGCCAAAAGTTGTATATTTGATTCCGATCTTTATGAATCTCACTAGGAGGATAAAATTTTGAATAAAAGAGAGGTACTATTTCCTCTCATTCAAGAGCTTGACCATTCTTCAACAGCTTATACCATTCCTCAGCTCTTCCTTTTAGTGATAATGAGAATAACTTCTTCTTAACTTGATCTGTAGTAATACCTGCACACTTGAACAGCCCGCATAAGTCGTGTATAAAGAGCAAATGATCACTAGGATGGGCAGTTCCATCCCCAACATAGTAGTTATCTATAACACGATCAATAATTCTTGTAGGTATTTTAAAAGCATCATTCTCACCAGGTGGTGGTTCATCTACTACCTTAGCAGTGGTAGTAGCTTTACCAAATAAGAAACTCAGCGAATTGTCCATAACAGAAATAAAGCAACTAACAGAAGTAAACAATACTCACAGTAGAGGTTTCCTTTACCAGTTCCACTCTCCAATAGCGCTTCACTCCCCGACAATGGCGCCCGAAAATAGTCTTGATGACCCACAAGTATAGGGGGTGTATCGCAGTATTTTCGATAAGTAAGAGTGTCGAACCCAATAAGGAGCAGAAGGTGCTGGCTAGTGGTATGGATCAGGAATTCTCTGCAAATACTTACCAAACGGATTTTTAGGGGTTTTTGGTAAAGCAAGTAAATAAAGTACGAGTAAATAAAAGACAATAAGAATAAATGCAGCAAGTGGCCCAATCCTTTATTAAGCAAAGGACAAGCCAGTTGTATTAATTAAGATGAGCAAACGTTCTTGAGGACACACGGGAATTCTATCAAGTGCTTTCGCTTCATATAGTTGATTAATCTTCTTTAGCTTGCTAAGTGTTGTGTGGGTGAACCTGTGCTAATGTACCGACCTTCCTAGGACTAATACATACTTGTGATTATACCCCTTGCAAACATCCGTAAGTATAAGAAAGTAATTAAGGCAAAACCTAACCACAACTTTAAACTCTAAGACCCTAACGTCCCTTGTGCAATGGTTTCCTAACGGGGGTTTAGGTTTCTATCACTCCAGCAACCCCTACGATTAGTAGCCAAATACACAATGCATTCCCCTAGGCCCATATAGGTGAAGTGTCATGTAGTCGACGTTCACATGACACCACTAGAAGAAGTAAACCACAACTTCAATATCAAACTATTAAATCTTTCTCAACGCAACTCCACTACTAACAACATGACTTCTCCCATGTCCTCAAGAACAAAACGAACTACTCACAAGACATCATATGGATTATGATCAGAGATGGAATAATAATGTATAACAATATGAACATAAACAATAATTCAACGGTTCACTCAATAGCATCAACTACAAAGAGTAATCAACACCGGGAAAGTTTCCCCTAAGAACTATGCAAGATTCAACACAATTGTTATAGCAAATATGGAGATGGAGATGAGGGTGCTGATGATGATGATGGTGGTGATGATGATGACGATGATCCCGATGAAGTCCAGCTTGATGGTGGTGTTGATGGTGACGATATCCCCTCTCCGGGAAGGAATTCCCCCGGTAGAAATCTGTCTGCCGGAGAGATCTTTCTCTCTCGGTGTTTTCCGTCCCGCAGAGGCGGCGGAATCTTTCTACGGTCGCCCCTGAGTATTAGGGTTTGGAGAGGATTATATACGCCAGAGGGGAGAGCTAGAGGTGGGCCAGGGCAGCCACACCACCTGGTGACGTGGCCTAGGCTGCCCCGCGCCAGGGGGTGGTGTGGGGCCCCCATGGCCCATCTCCACTCCTCCTTCTGGCTTCCTTCGTCTTCTGGAAAAATAGGATTTTCCGTATATTTTCCCGGATTTTCCGATCTTCGCGAATTTTGCCTCCAAACAGCACATTTTCCATCAGAATCCTAACTGCAGCGGGCCATGCTCCAAAAGTCATCAACCATGCAAAAACAGATGAAATAACATAAGTATCATATCTTAATATGAAATATATGAATGAATAACAGTGAATTATGATATAGAATAGTGATGCAAAATGGACGTATCAATTGATAACCTTGGTTTCGTACTGAGGGAAAACTTGCTGTTGTGCTCATCTTACCTTCCTCTTGGGGTTCCCCAACGAGCTCGATATATTTTGGGCCATCAAGCATATTTTCTGGCGTCGTTGCCGGGGAGTCAAGGACATCTTCACAAGGGGAGTCCCTCATAACCAATCTCTTTACTTTGTTATTTTTGTTTTGCTTAGTTTATTTTGCTTTCTTAGCTTGTTTCTTTATCAAAAACACAAAACAAATTAGTTCCTACTATAGTTGTTATTTTCATTGGTCTGTTATTGTCTTGCTTTATCATGCTTTCTATCAATTGTTGGTTTCTTTGAAACTGAATCTTCTTGGCAAGGTGGGTTCATGTAAGAACAAAAATATTATTATAAGGAACACCACTTGTCACAAAAAGGGAAACACTTATGGGAACAAATTGATAAATTGTATACCATTGCTATAAATGTGTGCTCTACTTATAATGTTACTTATTACTTTGATAAATCATGTTGCTGTAGGAGGTATAAGCACCTCCCTTTTCAATGTGAGTATAATGATAATGTTACCATATCTTCTGATGTTAAAGGAAATTATGACTTTTATGATGTGGAACAAATTGAAGAATTTATTGCTTGGAAGGGTGCATTTGAACTTGCTAGTTTGCTTGAAAATACTGATGATGCACCTTATAAATATGAGGTTTATGATATACTTCAATTTTGCTTTGATAATTACAAGGAAGAAAATGGCTATATCCTTGAATATCTTAATAGATGCTCTCCACCAGCGGAAGAGACTAATGCCTTGCAAGATCCTATGGAAGAAGAAATTGCCGAAACTGGAAGCTCGTTGGATAAAAAGAGGAGGAAGAATGGATCTACCCATTCCTACCTTCCAATGAGAGTAACTCTTTACCCCTTACAATATTTGATTGTCCCCCATGCTTACTAAAGGAGGACGAATGTTATGTTCCTGAGGATTCTTTTGAAAATGTTTATAATAAAGCTCTAGTGCTTGAAGATCATGAAAAGAATGCTTTATGTGATAGTTATATTGTTGAGTTTATTCATGAGGCTACTGGAAATTATTATGAGAGAGGAAAATATGATTGTAGAAGTTTTCATGGTATTGAAACACCTCTCTATGTGCTGAAAGTTTTGAAGTTACTCTTGTTTTATCTTCCAATGTTTGTCACTTTGTTCTTTGCGAATTTATTTGCATACAAGATTCCTATGCATAGGAAGTGGGTTAGACTTAAATGTGCATTGAATTTGCTTCTTGATGCTCTCTTTTACTTCAATTCATATTTCCTATGTGAGCATCTTTTCAAACTATCATGCCTAACTTAAAGGCGTTAAAGAAAAGTACTTATTGGGAGATAACCCAAAAGTTTTAGATGAGTATTGAAAGTTATTACTTCAGTAATAACCGCTCCTTGTCATTTTTATTTGCTTTTTTGTGCCAAGAGTAACCTCTAATGAGAGAGAAGTAATGATTGGGAAAGTTGTTGTCCCGAAACAGATTTCTGTGCTTCACCGTAAAAATTCGTGTAAAATCTATGTACGTCCTTTTAAGGCGTGAATGTTTGTGCTTCAGCCCCAGGTTGTTATCTAAATTTCGTTAGTTCAACACTTTTTGATTTGAGCAACACAAGGTTTTTGAAAAAAATCGTCTTTATCTGCTAGTCTGTTTTGATAGATTTGTGACATTTTCTGTATTTGCTTCTTGCTGGTTCCTTTTTTAGTTCTTTTGGGGAATTGAGCTTTTTGAGGGAAGTTCTACAGTAGATAGTGTTTTAATGGAAGTTTTATTGGTGTTGGAATTGAACCTAAAGACCTATTATCTTGAGAGAACTAATGTTGCTAATAAAGATTGTGTGAAGTTTTGTATGAAAAAAAATTTCAGGTGTATGGAAGGAATGAGGAATGAGATGAAGGATGGACTAAAGCTCAAGCTTGGGGATGCCACGCGTGTCACCCCAAGGAATATCCAAGAAGTACAAGCGTCAAAGCTTGGGGATGCCAAAGGCATCCCCCTCTTCATCAATAAAAATCCTAGGTTTCTTCCAAACGCTTCATTTTTATTGTTTCATGCACAGTTGTGTTGTTCTTGGAGCGTCTTCTTTTTCATTTTTGTTTTGGTTTTTCGTTTGCTTGGTTTTCTTAGTTTTCTGAATAAATTGGTTGGACCCCCTCTTTGATACATTGGCTTTCAAATAGTTTGGTTTGGTTTGGAAAAGACTAGGAAAGTTCATGCTTAAGTGTTAAAGAGAGCTTATTTTTGACTGTGGCCTATGCTTTGTCATGCCATGCTCGATATTGTTTTGGCTTTATGCTTAGTATTCTTTGTTGTAGCATGACTTGTTATAAACAATTGAGATTGCTTAATGTTCCTTGGATGAATCATGCGTTGTTTTAGCATATTAAAGCATAGTATTGTGGTATTCTCCTTTAATGCTTTATTTGGGATGACTTGGCACATGCTCACACCATGTTATGACTATCTCAAGTCACCATAGCCTTTATGATCCTTTAGTTTTCAACTTGTAGTATCACTTTATGCTTTGATCAATGATGTTTTGTCGCTCTGCATGATTATGGCGATTATTGCTCTCTTAGTTTGTCGCTCCCAGTCTTTTGCTAGCCTCCGTAACCAAATATGAGTTCCACTCATGCATCCGACTCCTTAAACCAAGTTATTCCAAAGAGTTCACCATATCTACCTATTAGCATATGCTATTCCAAATATATTCATGTTTTCGTTTACCTTCCAAATTAAACTTGTTATGAGAAAACTAGTGATTAAAGCTCTCACGAACTTGATGGCACACTTTACTTTTCTTGCCCTTAATAAACTTGAACCATTGTGTCGTCTATATTGTATATGCTTGCACTTATTTGTTGGGGATTAGCAGAACCATGCTCTCATGGGGAACACTTTCAACATTGCACGAGTACTTTGTACCTAGTTGATATCATGCTGTTTTGTCTATGGATGTTGTCGGTGTGAAATGAAAGGGGAGCTTGTAAGTCCATTGAGTTATGTATATGTGTTAGAGAAACGTCTGGGCCACTGGTCTAATCCATGCTGACATGGTGGAAACCTGCAGCATAACCATAATGAGCTATCTATGAAGCATTCTTCTTATAAAAAAAGAGTCAGATATTGAGAAAAAAGAGAAAAAGAAAAAAAAGAGATTATGAAAAGAGGAAAGAGAGAAAAAAGCACCATATTCCCATGGTAAATAGGAAGATTGATGAGATGCTCGTTGTCTGCTTTCCTTGTCATTTTGATATGGGGATTCTTCCGTATCATCGGGCAAGGAGTACCCCATTGGCGGTTCTCTATGATACACATGTACTTACGATGACAAGAACTTACCGGTGACTAAACTTGAGTAGCATGAGGAGCGACCCTCGTATTCATAGGACATGAGATTTCTAAATTATACTTCGTCAAGCATGTACACCATAGTTTGTTCACTTTAACCTTAATCACTTCAAGATGCTTATGATAGGGGCAATGAGAGCTGAAAGCTATTACGTACCATAATTTTTGGAAGCTCTTTATGAGACTTGAATCCCTACTTCCTTCTATGAAGGCCTTTCTTCCACTTATATATTGAGTCTCCACCTTCTATATTTATGCACCTATTTTGCGAGCATAGTGGCCATTCTTAGTTCTACGTGCATTGTCCCAAGACTTGTTGATTGATGCATACCTTGATATTGCTTGTTTTAAACTATTTGTATCTAGTCACTCTTATGAACTTTGAAGGTGTCGTATGCATTTATATTTGCTACTCTATGAGGGACAAGCTGAATACTACTATGCTATGTTTTCTTTATGTGAAACAAACAAACGTCTTGCAAAGCATTGTTATTCATGAATCTTTTGTTTGTGCCTTTTCATGTTGCATCATAGTTTCTTTGTCTTATTGCTAGAACTTTGTCTTTCATGTTATGATTGAAGTACTATGATCCCAGCTTTAAATGTTTTACAAATACTTTGATCAAGTTTATGATGGTGCATGTCACCTCAAAATTTATTCTTTCTTTTTATCACTTACCTACTCGAGGACGAGCAGGAGTTAAGCTTGGGAACGTTGATACATTGCAAATATATCTATAATTTTTGATGTTCAATGCTTGTTTTACCTGCTTTATTTTGTTTTTTCCACACTTTGGAGTACTTTTTATATGATTTCTTGGACTAACCTATTAACAAGAGCCATAGTGCCAGCTGCCCGTTTTCTATTGTTTTTGGTTCCAGGAAAGTTAGAAAATGAATATTCTCGGAATTGGACGGGACAAAAGCCAAAGTCATTATTTTACCGGGGGACACCTGGAGCCATAATATGAGACGGAGAGGGGCTGGGGCCCGGCCACACCACCTGGCCGCGTGGCCAGGCCTGGCCCGCGCCAGGGGGTGGTCTGGCCGCCCCAGGAACCCCCTCGGCCTCTCCTTCTGCCTATATATTGCCTCTGATACGGAAACCCTAAGTACCTGATCAAAATTCACGAAAGAGTCTATAGCCGCCGTCATCTTCATCCCTAGATCGGGAGGGATCTGAAGCTCTTCCCGACACCCTGCCGGAGAGGGGAATTCACCCTGGAGGCCTTCTTCATCATCATGCAAGCCTCCAGTGTGATGCATGAGTAGTTCATCTCTGGACTACGGGTCCATGTAGTAGCTAGATGGCTGGTTCTCCTCCTTTGTGCTTTCATGTTTAGATCTTGTGAGCTTCGTTCATGATCAAGATCATCTATTTGTAATTCTGCATGTTGTATTTGCGGGGATCTGATGGATATTGAGATGCTATTTCAGATTGATTATTGATTCTATCATGTCTTTGTTATTTGTCATCTTGTATGCTTTCCGTTGTTAGTATCTATCTTGGCCAAGTAGATGCTAGCACCTCCAAGAGTTAGTATTTATGCTCAATAGTGGGTTCATGCCTCTGGTAATCTGGGGAAGTTATAGAAATCTCTAAGGTACTAGATGTGATGTTGCTACTAGGAAGAAAACAAAATTCTTTGTTCATAGAACAATCATATTGTTTACTTTACACGCAATTTGTAATGCAATTATCCGTTGCTTGCAACTTAATACTGGAGGGGGTTCGGCTGATAACCTGAAGGTGGATTATTAGTCATAGATGCAGTTGAATGGCGGTCTATGTATAATGTTGTAATGCACAATCGAATCTCAAAGGAGTCAAGATGAGTAGTATATGCTTGTATGCTTTCTCGATATTTGTCAATTGCCCCGGTGTAATTTGTTCACCCAGCATGTTATCTATCTTAAGGAGAACTACCTCTAGTGAACTATGGACTCCGGTCCTTTCTTTTACAATCAATGTACAAACTGTTTACTGCTTTGTGTTTACTTTTTACAAACTATTATTTCCTTCCATTCGATACATTTAGTCCTTTGTTTTTAGCAAAACCGGTGAGATTGACAACCTCATCGCAAGTTGAGGACTAAGTTCTGTGGTTGTGTTGTGCATGTCTCCACGTTGCTACTAGCACCGGTAGTGCGTCCTGGCAAGACTCAGCTAGCAACACCTTTGGGGTGTTTCCTTGCTCCTACTGGATTGGTAACCTTGGTTTCGTACTGAGGGAAAACTTGCTGCTGTGCTTATCATACCTTCCTCTTGGGGTTTCCCAACGAGATCGATATATTTTGGACCATCAGTCGCCGTCCCGGCATCCCGCACCGCTAGAAGCTGACGACGGGCAGCCACCCGACACGTCCACCGCGTGGCCTCCCCGCACCCCCTTCGTAGGCTGGGCCATCTGCCACCGCGGTGTGGCCAGCGGCAGCGGCGGAGGGGCAGCTAGACCGAAGATCCAGCCGGCGGCGACGAGCGGAGCGACACAGGGGTCGTTTTCTGTTGTTCTGTTGTCCGAGTGCCGTGCCACTGGCTCTCAAAATATATATTTTGATAGAACAAATTTATGGAACTTATTTATCTAACAAGAAAAAGAAACTTTTCTAAATAAGGAAACACAGTATTATTCATCTCGATAAAAAACACAATCTTTGTAAATAAAGAACACATTATTACTCATCCAGGAAACGGAAAGGTACATTACACAGAACATAAAGTAAAAAGGTACTACCTTTGTCCGAAAGTAAGTGACTTGAATTTGTCTAGATTGACATGTATCTGACATATTTTAGTGTATAGATACATGAGAATGAAGATAATTGTAAAACATTTATTTCTCGGTGGATTTGAATACTTAAAATAAAGAAGTAAATAAAAAGAAAAATAGAAAAAAGTGTGAAAATATATGGAAGAAAAAATAAATAAAAACTTAACTACGTCCTAGTGTAGAACGGAACCAACACGAGTACCAGATTCTGAAAATAAATTTCCTAGCACGTCCCTATTATCAAGGAGAATGAGACAATCATTGATCTGCCTCGTCACATGCGGCACTCTAAACAAACTAGACCAGCCCACTCACAAACTGGTGCGGCTGGAAAAAAAGCCGCGATACCAAACAACATAACACGAGTCAAAACTGGGATACAATGTATAGGTGGACACGAGCTAGCTCGGTCTAGCTTGGGACGAGTCAGAGAAAAGCTCGAGCTTTTTTGCCAATCTCGAGCCAGCTCGAGGCCGCCGGCGAGCCTTCAGACTCGGTCTGGCTCGCGAGCCTAGCGGCAGGGAGTCACTGACGAGTGGGGCCATCTTCCACGACAGTGTCGGAGGCAGCGGCAGGGCGGCGCGGCGGTGCCGGGCGGTGCTAGCGTAGGGAGCTGGGGTGGTGGAGAGGAGCTTGGTCAGCTCCGACGTATGGCAGCGCTGGGGAAACGAGGGTTAGCATGATGGTGGCATCTGGCTGTGCGGTGGCTGGCGTTATCTGGCCGTGCAGCTGCGGCGCCTCGCTCTATCTACGTGAGGAAGAGAAGCCCACGACCGCAAACACCGATCTGTCTATCTAAAAGTCCATCCAAAACAACCCATATACTCTTAATCTGATAATTATAATTGCAAAAAAATAGAGCGAGCCAAACGAGCCAGACTGGAACGAGCCCGAGCCAGCCCGAGCTCGCCACGGTCTAGCAATGCTGACTCGGCTCGGTCCAGGTGCACTAACAGGCCGAGCTCAGCTCGCACCGAGCCTAGAAAGCTCTGGCCGAGCTTTCTGGCCTGAGTTAGGCGTCTAGGTGTAGTGCAGTGTCAACAATCTTGACGTGCAGAACAAAATCCAGCAGACAAGGAGTTGACTATGACCTAAGGTACGTCACAACTAGCTGTGTTTTAGAAAATCCGTAAAAATAAACCGGGCTATAGATAATTGGTAAGATTATTATACACAACAACATGATGTCAAAGCCCTCCGGCTCCAAGACGCCATCCGGCTTCCACACACACCCCACCGAACACGACAACATGGCAACGCTCTTGGAGCTCCTCACCGTCAAGGAGATGGCAGAGTAGGCGTGAGACGCCGTGTAGACGGATGGGGTGAACTGCGTCTGGGAGGAGACAGTCCAGAGAGGTTTGAGCGGATCACCTCCAAGGAAGGCGAGTTGCTCGATGTATTTGGCTTGTGGATCACGGGCGTCGTCAATAACCTGAGCTCGGGTGGTGCTGCGCCATAGAGATGCTCACGCTCCAATTCTTGGACGACGTGACCGTGGAGTTCATCGAGCGTCGACTGCTACTGCTACTAGCGTCGAGCTAATCAAGGAGTTTGTCCATGAGAATGCGGCAGTAGATATCAAGGTCAGCATTACATAACGGCAAAGCGCATGTACGATTCAAAGAATCTAGCCTGGCAGTAAGCATGTGTTCATGTTATGAACACAACAGTAGCAGCGCGAGAAAATCAAGACCATGGCTCCATGCATGAGGCCACGAATACATGCATCATCCAACAAATCACCTCAGCTCAAGATGGATATACGGTACTGTTGAAAATATAAGCAATAATCCATATGATTTAATCCGAATAAGAAATTGATAAAACATAATCATACAGACAGTACCAAAACTAATCATGCAGATCAACAGAGTAGATAAACAGATTACATCTAAATAAGATAAACCTATCACATCTACACCAAACACTAGAATAAGAAACTCTAGCAGAATCTGAAATAAGAAGTTCAATACTACGTATGGTAGAGCAGCGGCAGCAGCAGCCGCGGCGGTAGCAGCAGCTGTAGCTGCAGCGGTGGTGACAGCGTCGTCATCCATGTCGTCGATGTAGAGGTTGTCCATGTCCGGGAAGAAGTCCTCGTTGGGGAAGGAGTCGTCCGTGATGGTGTCAGTAGTCGCGCGGAAACGCTCCCCAAAAACCTGATCGCCCTTCACCCGTACATGTTCACAAGAAGGCGGGGTTCCGGAGGCCTACTGTCCCGATCTACGGTGCACGTCGCAAGATGGGATGGGGATGATGAAAGCGGCGGCCCAATAGATTTGAAGGAGACGCGTGTGGTAAGCGCAGACGCTTATATAGAGCAGGTCAGGAAGATCGTGGGACTCAGTCCACGTTCGAGTCGGTAACAGCTCACGTCCCATAAAGACTAGAAACGGCTGACCAATTAACGCGTCCGTTAATATCTCGTAATTAATCTAAGATTAATTTTTCCGACTAACAAAAAATAAAGCTCGGCTTGGCGAGATTCCCACAACCAGCGGCGCGCGCGCGTCGTGGCAAGGCGGGCGGCGTCAGAGGAGGAGTGCGCGAGAGATGCTCTTCTTCTCACACCTTAGTGAGTGGTGCAACAACCTAGTATATAAGGAGGTGTAACTCTCACTCAACTAGCAATGTGGGACTAAACTTTAGCACCACTAGCACAGCCATATGCTGCCATGCACAAATAGGCCAAAGATAATTTCAGAATTTGTCTAATGGGCCAACAGCCCAAAACTCACCAAATTCCAACAATCCCCCACAAAGTCTCATTGGCACAACACCTCATTTCCATTCTAGAATATTGGTTTATATACCGGTGTGTAGTGGAGACTGTTAAGTTGAACTTTCACATTAAACTTCATGCTACACTAGCAAGTAACTTGAATAGTGGACTATACCTTAAACTACAAGTTTTCTGCACACTAGTTTCACACAAAATCTAGACCAGTACAGGGCTGCCGCAGGGCTTCCCTGCGGTTTGGAGCTCATGCGTCATACTCTAGGGTCTTTCATGAGTTTATTAGAGAGCACCCAACTCTCACGAACTACGACGTTTAACAGTCAGACTCATATAGGTGTGTTCCTCAATAGATGTTTTACAGGACAACATCTCTGCTTAGAAAAGCCACTTGGAACACATTAAGATAAATATTAACCTGCCATGCAGAATAAGAGAGTATTGCATCTTTATGGAGATGTAAATATAATATGGCATACTCTCCTCTCAGCTGATCAACAACTTGTCTCCCAGCTCTAATTCACGGGATCTCCGATCACATAGAGTGAGTTACCACTGCGAACAACTTATTGTGTGGGTCTCAAACCCATCTCCCTCGATGCATTATCTATCACATTACGTGATAAACCCTTTGTGAAGGGATCTGCCAAGTTCTTAGATGTTTGGATATAATCCAACGCAATAACTCCGGAGTTTCTCAGTTTCCTGACAGATTTCAATCTCCTCTTCACATGCCTTAATGACTTCATATTATCTTTAGAACTGTTTACCTTGACGATCATGATACATTGCAAATGTATCTATAATTTTTGATGTTCTATGCTTGGTTTTATCTACTTTCTTGTGTTTTATCTACACTTTGGAGTACTTTTCATATGATTTCTTGGACTAACCTATTAACAAGAGCCACAGTGCCAGCTTCCTGTTTTCTGCTGTTTTTGGTTCCAGGAAGTCAGAAAATGAATATTCTCGGAATTGGACGGGACAAAAGCCAAAGTTGCTATTTTACCGGAAGACATCTGGAGCCAGAATACGAGACGGAGAAGGGCTGGGGCCCGGCCACACCACCTGGCCGCGCGGCCAGGCCTGGCCCGCGCCAGGGGGTGGTCTGGCCGACCCCAGCACCCCCTCGGCTTCTCCTTCCGCCTATATATTGCCTCCGATACCAAAACCCTAAGGACCCGATCAAAAATTCTACGAAAGAGTCTGTAGCCGCCATCATCTCCATCCCTAGATCCGGAGGAATCTGAAGCTCTTCCCGGCACCCTGCCGGAGAGGGGAATTCACCCTGGAGGCCTTCTTCATCATCATGCAAGCCTCCGGTGTGATGCATGACTAGTTCATCTCTGGACTATGGGTCCATGTAGTAGCTAGATGGCTGGTTCTCCTCCTTTGTATTATCATGTTTAGATCTTGTGAGCTCCGTTCATGATCAAGATCATCTATTTGTAATCCATACATGTTGTGTTTGTGAGGATCCGATGGATATTGAGATGCTATTTCAGATTGATTATTGATTCTATCATGTCTTTGTTATTTGTGATCTTGCATGCTTTCCGTTGTTAGTAGCTATCTTGGCCAAGTAGATGCTAGCAACTCCAAGAGTTAGTATTTATGCTCGATAGTGGGTTCATGCCTCTGGTAATCTGGGGAAGTGATAGAAATCTCTAAGGTACTAGATGTGCTGTTGCTACTAGGGAGAAAACAACAATCCTTTGTTCATAGAACAATCATATTGTTTACTTTACACACAATTCGTAAAGTAATAATCTGTTGCTTGCAACTTAATACTAGAGGGGGTTCGGATGATAACCTGAAGGTGGATTATTAATCATAGATGCAGTTGGATGGCGGTCTATGTATAATGTTGTAATGCCCAATCGAATCTCAAAGGAGTCAAGATGATTAGTATATGCTTGTATGCTTTCTCGATGTTTGTCAATTGCGCCGCTGTAATTTGTTCACCCATCATGTTATCTATCTTAAGGAGAGCCACCTCTAGTGAACTATGGACCCCGGTCCTTTCTTTTACTATTAATCTACAATCAACTGTTTACTGTTTTGTGTTTACTTTCTGCAAACTATTACTTCCTTCCATTCGATACGTTTAATCATTTGTTTTCAGCAAAACCGGTGAGATTGACAACCTCATCGCAAGTTTGGGACAAAGTTCTAAGGTTGTGTTGTGCAGGTCTCCACGTTGCTGCTGGCACCGGTAGTGCGCCCTGCCAACGTTCAGCTAGCTACACCTTTGGGGTGTTTCCTTGCTCCTACTGGATTGATAACCTTGGTTTCATAACTGAGGTAAACTTACTGTTGTGCTCATCATACCTTCCTCTTGGGGTTCCCCAACGAGATCGACATCAACCACGAGCCAGCAAGTATATTTTTCTGGCTCCGTTGCCGGGGAATAAAGAAGAAGAAGCTCCCACGTCAACAACACGCCACCAAAGTATTTTTCTGGCGGTGTTGCCATGGAGTCAAGGACATATTCACAGAGGGAGTCCCTTATAACCAATCTCTTTACTTTGTTATTTTTGTTTTGCTTAGTTTCTTTTGCTTTGTTCGCCTGTTTTCTTTATCAAAAACACACAAAAAATTAGTTTTACCAGTTTGCTTTCTTTATTGAAAACACACAAAAAATTAGTTCCTATCTTAAGTTGCCTTTATGTCTAGCCTTGCTCCAATCACTATGTCACCCGAGGAAATGATTTTCAATTTTAAACAAGGAATTGAGGAAAGTTTCAAGGAAACTTGGTCTAGAATCTCTGATCTACATGAAAAAACCGAGCCTAAAATGACTCAAAGCTTGTCCCTTAGCAGTTTTTACCTTGGGATTGCTCTTTGCTGTAGATATGATTTAGATGTTGTTGTGGGAGGAGATTTCCTCCAATGTAATGAGGATGATGCTAATGCTATAAAGAAATTGATCTTTACTTACAACTTGCCTAGCAAAACTGATATTTCTTTCGCAAGCATATTTGCTGGATTAAACACTCTTGAGACCCGCACTACTAGCTTAAAGGATTGCTATAATACGCTTAGAGAGCATCATAATTATGTTCCAATAAATTGTGAACCATCAAAGTGGCTCCCCACAGTAAAGATTGATATAAATAATGAAACTTTTCAAGCTCGCTGTGATATCAAGTCTGAATTTTGTCTTATGCCCAAAGATATTTATGAATCTTTGAATCTTTGGGGGCTTTCTGAAGTTGGAAAAGAAATATATCTTGCTAATAATGCTATTGTTGGGTCCACAGCATAGAAAACAAAAACTTTCCTACGATGAGAACTATACGCCAAGATCTATCTACTAGATACAGAGCAATGGGTGGACATACATCCATGGAGAACTTACCCTCGAAGACAACGAGTTTTGTTAACGAGTAGGAACTCGTGGTTGATGTAGTCGTACACTTTCCGATCTCAAGATCGTGAGGAAGTCCGAGCACCGCAACTCAGCAGCGCATCACTTTTCACACACGTTCAAGCCACGGACAACCTCCACCTCCTCGCTCCAGCGATCCAGTGAGCAGCAACTCCTTCGCATTTAAATGGCACCGGGAACATGTATCTCGCTAATCCGAGACCATGGGGGAATAATTCTAGAGGGGGGAGAGATCCTTCACAAGGAGGTGTGAGGATGAAGGAGGGAATGGGTGGCCTTTTATAGGAGGAGGGGGGTGCCCCCTCTCTCCATGGCCGATGCATGGGGGGGTGACCCCTCACCTCCCCCATTCATGTGGTGGTAACGCCTCCACATTAAAATGCCTCTTCACATTCCCTTTTAAAGTCTCCACTTTAAATGCATTAAATTTCTCCAAATTTAATGCTCTCTCATTTAATAAAACTCTTTTTATTAAATTTATTCAGAATTTTGTTAATTACTTTAATTAACAAACATTCACATATATCCCCTTGCAATATTTCAATATCACATGCAGAACCACCTTCTGCAATTTCACCCGAAACAATTTCCGGTTTCTATTGAAACAATTCCTGCGCTTTGCAATTCTTTCGTCTGAAACATATGTGCTCCAAAATGGTGTCCGGTAACTCTTAAGTGTGCCACCCTATGGTTCGCGAATAATGCAGACATGATCGAGACCCTTCTCCGATCAATAATCAGCAGCGGGACCTGGAGATCCATACTAACTCCTACACATTCAACGATGACTCTTGTGATCGTGAGAACCTTTAACTTTTGTAACTAAATCCCTTTGTCTCTCGATATATTACATGTCCGAGATTCGATCATCGGTATCTCCATACCTAGTTTGATCTCGTTACCGACATGCACTCTTTTCTTGTTCCCGTGATATAACATTCTAGTGATCACATCACTTGCTTGCAAGCTATCCTAATGTGATATCACCGAGTATATCTATCCGTCATCTGGATTGACAAATTCCACTCTTGATCCATGAGCCTCAACAAAACACCTTCGTAGTACTGAACCCATCTTTATAGTCACCCTGTTACGGTGTGACGTTTGATGTTATCAAGATACTCTTCCGGTGTTAGCAATTAACATGATCTCATGGTATAAGGATAAAGATTACTTCGTATGATGTTATAGCAATATAAACATAATGACTTGATCGTAATGCTATAATTCGGATGAATGTTCATCACATCATTTCACAAATGTTGTGACCTTGTTATTAACAACATCCAATGTCAATGATCAGGAAACCTTGATCATCTTGTTAATCAACAAGCTAGTCTATAAGAGAGGCATAACTAGGAACCCTTTTTTGTTTATTAAACACACATGTATTGATGTTTCCTATCAATACAATTATAGCATGCAAAATAAACATCTATCATATACAAGGAATACATAATAACAACTTTATTATTGCCTCTCAGGGCATATTTCCTTCAATCTCCCACTTGCACTAGAGACAATAATCTAGTTTATATAGTGATAAATCTAACACCCATGGAGTTCTGGTGTTGATCATGTTTTGCCCTAGGGAGTACTTTAGTCAACGGATCTGCTACATTCAGGTCCGTGTGCACTTTACAAATCTTTATATCTCCATCCTTGACATCCTTGTGGATGGAGTGAAACCGGCGCTTAATATGCTTGGAATTCTTGTGAGACCTTGGTTTCTTGGCGTTGGCTATGGCTCCATTATTGTCACAATAGATCACCATTGGGTCCAACGCACCAGGAACCACACCTAGTTCCGTTATGAACTCCTTCATCCAAACCGCTTCCTGCGCTGCTTCTGAAGCAGCAACATATTCCGCCTCCATCGTTGATCTAACCACCACAGGTTGTTTGGAGCTCCTCCAACTAACTGCTGCTCCGTTCAAGAGAAATACGTATCCGGATTGAGACTTAGAGTCATCCAGATCAGTGTCAAATCTAGCATCGACATAACACTTAGTGACTAGCTCTTCTTCACCTCCGTATACAAGAAACATATCCTTAGTTCTTCTCAAGTACTTAAGGATATTCTTGACTGCTATCCGAGGTTCAACACGGATCAGATTGGTACGTACTAGTCAAACTAATAGCATGTGCCACATCCGGTCTTGTACATAGCATGGCATACATTATAGATCCTATGGCTGAGGCATAGGGGATCTTATCCATTATCTCTCTTTCTTCCGCCAGTGGGGACTTTGAGTCTTCCTCAATGTCTTGCCTTGCAACATAGGTAAGTACCCCTTCTTACTTCCGTCCATATTAAACTTCTTTAATATCTTATCAAGGTATGTACTCTGCGATAGCCCAATTAGGCGTCTTGATCTATCTCTATAGATTTTAATGCCTAATATATATGAAGCTTCACCAAGGTCCTTCATCGAAAATTTGCTGTTTAGATAACTTTTAACACTGTTTAAAAGATCTATATCATTTCCAATCAATAATATGTCATCCACATATAATATCAGAAATGCCACATTGCTCCCACTCACTTTCTTGTAAATACAAGCCTCTCCATAAGTTTGGACAAATCCAAACTCTTTGATCACCTCATCAAAGCGGAGATTCCAACTCCGGGATGCTTGCTTCAGTCCATAGATGGATCGCTGAAGTTTGCACACCTTATCAGCATCCTTAGGATCGACAAAACCCTTAGGTTGTATCATATACAACTCTTCTTCAATATTACCATTGAGGAAAACAGTTTTGACATCCATCTGCCATATTTCATAATCGAAATATGCAGCAATTGCTAACATAATCCTAACCGACTTAAGCATCGCTACAGGAGAGAATGTCTCATCGTAGTCAACTCCTTGAATTTGTTGAAACCCCTTTGCGACAAGTCGAGCCTTATAGATGGTTACATTACCATCAACATCAGTTTTTCTTTTGAAAATCCATTTATTCTCAACCGCCTTTCGATCATGAGGTAAGTCCACCAAGGTCCAAACCTGGTTTTCGTACATGGATTCCATCTCGGATTTCATGGCTTCTAGCCATTTGATGGAATCAGGGCTCATCATCGCTTCTTCATACGTCGCAGGGTCATCTATTTCATCAATCATGAAATTCATAACAGGATTGCCGTAGGTTCAGCTCAGTGTCCTGCTTGACCTGCGAGGTTCGGTAGTGTCCTCTTTCGGAGTTTCATGATCAATATCATTAGCTCTCTCTTCATTAGGTGAAGTCAACTCCGAGACAACTTCTAGAGCTGCGCTACTCGCCATTTCATGAAGAGAAGGTTCAATAACCTCTTCGAGTTCTACCTTCCGACTACTCACACCTTTCGCAAGAAACTCCTTCTCAAGAAAGGATCCATTCTTGGCAACAAAGACCTTGCCCTCGGATCTGTGATAGAAGGTATACCCAATCGTTTCCTTAGGGTATCCTATGAAGACGCATTTTTCCGCTTTGGGTTCGAGTTTATCTGGTTGAAGTTTCTTCACATAAACATCGCATCCCCAAACTTTATGAAATGACAGCTTAGGTTTGTTTCCAAACCATAATTCATACGGTGTCTTTTAAACGGATTTAGATGGTGCCCTATTTAAAGTGAATGCAGCGGTTTCCAGTACATAACCCCAAAATGACAGTGGCAAGTAAGTCAGAGACATCATAGATCGAACCATATCCAATAAAGTATGATTACGACGTTCTGACACACCATTACGTTGTGGTGTTCCGGCAGGCGTGAGTTGTGAAACTATTCCACAGTCTTTCATATGTGTGCTAAACTCGTAACTAAGATACTCTCCTCCACGGTCGGACTGCAGAAATTTGATCTTTCTGTTACAATGATTTTCCACTTCATTATGAAATTCTTTGAACCTTTCAAAGGTTTCAGACTTATGTTTCATCAAATAGATATACCCGTATCTACTCAAATCATCCGTGAAAGTAACAAAATAACGATATCCACCTCGCGCCGACACACTCATTGGTCCACACACATCAGTATGTATGATTTCCAATAAATCTGTCGCCCGTTCCATTGAACCGGAAAACGGCGTTCTAGTCATATTGCCCATAAGGCATGGCTCACATGTATCAAATGATTCAAAATCAAGTGATTTCAAAAGTCCATCAGAATGGAGTTTCTTCATCCGTTTAATGCCAATATGACCTAGACGGCAATGCCACATATATGTAGATATATCATTATAAAGTTTAATTCTTTTTGCATCAACATTATGAATATGCGTAATACTACTATCGAGATCCAATAGAAATAAACCATTCAACACAGGTGCATGACCATAAAAGATATTATTCATATAAATCGAACAACCATGTTTTCAGACTTAAACGAATAACCACTTTGCATCAAACATGATCTGGATACAATGTTCATGCTCAGTGCAGGCACCAAATAACAAATATTCAGGTTTTTAACTAATCCCAACGGCATATGGAGAGGCAGCGTTCTGACGGCGATCACATCAACTCTTGATCCATTGCCGACCCGCATCGTGACCTCATCCCTTGCTAGTTGTCGCTTGTTCCGCAGCCCCTGAACCGAGTTACATATATTAGCAACCGATCCCGTATCAAATACCCAGGTGCTACTGCGAGTACTAGTCAAGTACACATCAATAACATGTATATCACATATACCTTTGTTTGCCTTGCCGGCCTTCTTGTCCGCCAAATACTTGGGGCGATTAAACTTCCAATGGCCAGATCCTTGCAATAGTAGCACTTTCGATTGTCGACTTAGGGCCAGCTCGGGGTTTCTTTTCAGGCGCGGCAACAGATTTGCCGCCCTTCTTTCCCTTCTGCTTGCCTTTCTTGTCCTTCTTGAAACCGGTGGTCTTATTGATCATCAACACTTGATGTTCTTTCCTAATCTCCACTTCTGCAGTCTTAAGCATTGACAGAAGCTCGGGAAGAGACTTCTTCATGCCCTGCATATTATAGTTCATCACGAAGCTCTTGTAGCTAGGTGGCAGAGATTGGAGAACACGATGTATGCCTAAGTCAATGGGAATCGTTATTCCCAAGGACACAAGCTTATCGGCGTACCCAGACATTTTGAGTACGTGCTCACTAACGGAGCTATTCTCTTCCATCATGCAGCTAAAGAACTTTTCAGAAGCATTATAACTCTCTACGGCAGCATGGGTATCGAAAATCATTTTCAATTCTCCCATGGTATCAAAGGCATTGCCATTTTCGAAACGTTTTCAAAGTTCTGGCTCTAGCCCATACAGTATGCCGCAATGAACTAAGTTGTGGTCCTCCTGACGAGTTATATAGACGTTCTTTTCCTCGTCAGGGGCATCAGGAGCTGGTGGGGGGCCTAGCGGCGCCTCTAGCACATATTGCTTTTGTGCAGCAGTGAGGAGAATCCTCAAATTCATAGCCCAGTTGGTGAAGTTGCTACCATTCGCAGCAAGCTTCTCTTTCTCCATGAACACATTGAAATTAAAAGCAGGTGGTGCCATCTACAACAGAATTTGTAAAATATATTTAGACTAAGTTTATGATAGATTGAGTTCAACTAATCCAAATTACTAATGAACTCCCACTCAAAAACGACATCCCTCGTGTCCTTTTGGTGATTACATGAACCAAATCCACTACACCAAGTCCGATCATCACGTGAGTCGGTGTAGCTTCAAAGGCGAGCATCTATATGGGCATCATATCAACTATATGACTCATGCTTAACCTTTCGGTCCGTGTTCCGAGGCCAGGTCTTTACATGCTAGGCTCGTCAAGTAAGAACCTTAGTATTTGCGTGTGTAAAACTGTCTTACACCCGTTGTATGAAAGCGTAGAGTCGAGAACACCCGATCATCACGTGATGCCTCAAAACACGATCCACAAAAAGGTGCATACTTAAGGAAGAACACATTTTATCTTGATATCTAAATGAGGGATCATCTTATAATGCTACCAAAAGCGCCAAACTAGCAATATAAGATGCCAATGTGTGAAGTGAGGTGATATGGTCCATGCATTTGATCTCTATCATTTGCATCGTGGTATGATCTCTATCATTCCTTTGTGTGTAAGGCCAAGGTCTATGGAACTTACACGTTAAGTGAGTTGTAAGAGTATCTATCATACATCTACTTACAACAATACCATATCAATACACTAGCCCAGCAACGATCTAAACTAGACGCCTCTAATTTATCAATTGCAAGTTTTACATGGCTTAGGGCTTTCGGAGATAGAACCGGTCTTACCTACGAACATGAACCACAACGAGGATAACCAAGTTATTAGCAACTCGTTGTAAATCAGATATTGACTATAGTAGGAGAGATAGACACCCGCTAGCCACTTATGCAAAACTAGTTGCATGTCAGTCGTGGAACCGGTCTCATGTACGATGACATATAAGGTTGGTCCGGGCCGCTTCATCCCACTATGCCACCAATATCCAAAGTACATAGAAGATGCAATAACATGATCATCATCGCCCACATATAAACATATGTGTACTACCCGTGCAAAGCACCTACGCATAGATCAGGCTCTAATACCACTGTTGGGTCCGCAACATAGAATTCAAAAATTTTCCTATGATGAGAACTATAAGCCAAGATCTATCTACTAGATACAGAGCAATGGGTGGACATACATCCATGGAGAACTTACCCTCGAAGACAATGAGTTTTGTTAACGAGTAGGAACTCGTGGTTGATGTAGTCGTACACTTTCTGCAACTCAGCAGCGCATCCGCACTCACACACACGTTCAAGCCACCGGACAACCTCCACCTCCTCGCTCCAGCGATCCAGCGGAAGAAGCAACTCCTTCTAGACGAAATGCCACCGGGAACATGTATCTGGCTAATCCGAGACCATGGGGGAATAATTCTAGAGGGGGAGAGAGATCCTTCACAAGGAGGTGTGAGGATGAAGGAGGGAATGGGTGGCCTTTTATAGGAGGAGGGGGGGTGCCCCCTCTCTCCATGGCTGGCGCATGGGGGGGTGACCCCTCACCTCCCCCATTCATGTGGTGGTAACCCTTCCACATTAAAATGCCTCTTCACATTCCCTTTTAAAGTCTCCACTTTAAATGCATTAAATTTCTCCAAATTTAATGCTCTCTCATTTAATAAAACTCTTTTTATTAAATTTATTCAGAATTTTGTTAATTACTTTAATTAACAAACATTCACATATATCCCCTTACAATATTTCAATATCACATGCAGAACCACCTTCTGCAATTTCACCCGAAACAATTTCCGGTTTCTATTGAAACAATTCCTGCGGTTTGCAATTCTTTCGTCTGAAACATATGTGCTCCAAAATGATGTCCGGTAACTCTTAAGTGTACCACCCTACGGTTCGCGAATAATGCAAACATGATCGAGACCCTACTCCGATCAATAATCAGCAGCGGGACCTGGAGATCCGTACTGACTCCTACACATTCAACGATGACTCCTGTGATCGTGAGAACCTTTAACGTTTGTAACTAAATCCCTTTGTCTCTCGATATATTACATGTCCGAGATTCGATCATCGGTATCTCCATACCTAGTTTGATCTCGCATTCGACATGCACTCTTTTCTTGTTCCCGTGATATAACATTCTAGTGATCACATCACTTGCTTGCAAGCTATCCTAATGTGATATCACCGAGAGGGCCCAGAGTATATCTATCCGTCATCTGGATTGAAAAATTCCACTCTTGATCCATGAGCCTCAACAAAACATCTTCGTAGTACTGAACCCATCTTTATAGTCACCCTGTTACGGTGTGACGTTTGATGTTATCAAGATACTCTTCCGGTGTTAGCAATTAACATGATCTCATGGTATAAGGATAAAGATTACTTCGTATGATGTTATAGCAATATAAACATAATGACTTGATCGTAATGCTATAATTCGGATGAATGTTCATCACATCATTTCACAAATGTTGTGACCTTGTTATTAACAACATCCAATGTCAATGATCAGGAAACCTTGATCATCTTGTTAATCAACAAGCTAGTCTATAAGAGAGGCATAACTAGGAACCCTTTTTTGTTTATTAAACACACATGTATTGATGTTTCCTATCAATACAATTATAGCATGCAAAATAAACATCTATCATATACAAGGAATACATAATAACAACTTTATTATTGCCTCTCAGGGCATATTTCCTTCAGCTACAACATTACCTATTGGAATAGCTGAAGGAGTGTTTACAAAGATCCTTGAGAAAATGATTTCTACTGATTATCTTGTTATTGAATGCGCAGGAAAAGGACAAATTACACTCGGAAGGTCCCTATTAGAACTCCTTGGAGCAATAATAGATGTGGGAAAGGCGACCATGCACATTGCTTCTCCACCAAACAATCATATTTTCCCCAAGGTTAAGAATAAAAGTAAGAGAGGTAAGGGCAAGAAATTTGGTCTTAATGCTTCTTCATTTGAGAACACTTCATTCTTTTTCTTGCTTCTTATGCCTAACTTAAAGGCGTTAAAGAAAGTACTTATTGGGAGATAACCCAAAAGTTTTAGATGAGTCTTGGAAGTTATTACTTCAGTAATAACTACTCCTTATCCTTTTTATTTGCTTTTTGTGCCAAGAGTAAACTCTAATGAGAGAGAAGTAATGATTGGGAAAGTTGCTGTCCCGAAACAGATTTTTGTGCTTCACCGTAAACATTCGTGTAAAATCTCTATACGTCCTTTTGAGGCGTGAATTTTTGTGCTTCTGCCCTAGGTTGTTATCTAACTTTCGTTAGTTTAACACTTTTTGATTTGAGCAACATAAGGTCTTCAAAAAAATTCGTCTTTACCTGCTGGTCTGTTTTAACAGATTTCTGCCATTTTCTGCATTTGCTTCTTGTTGGTTCCTTTTTGAGTTCTTCTGGGGAATTGAGCTTTTTGAGGGAAGTGCTACAGTAGTTAGTGCTTTAATGGAAGTTTATTGGTGTTAGAACTGAAACAAAGGACTTATTATCTTGAGTGCACTAATGTTGCTAATAAAGATTGTGTGAAGTTTTGTATGAAGGAAAAATTTCAGGTGTATGGAAGGAATGAGTAATGAGATGAAGGATTGACTAAAGATCAACCTTGGGGATGCCACGCATTTCACCCCAAGAAATATCCAAGAAGTACAAGCGTTAAAGCTTTGGGATGCCCAAGGCATCCCCTTCTTCATCAATAAAAAACCCAGGTTTCTTCCAAATACTTTATTTTTATTGTTTCATGCACAGTTGTGTTGTTCTTGGAGCGTCTTCTTTTTCGTTTTTGTTTAGGTTTTTTGTTTTCTTAGTTTGATGAATAAATTGGTTGGACCCCCTCTTTCATACATTGGTTTTCAAATAGTTTGGTTTGGTTTGGAAAAGAGTAGGAAAGTTCATGCTTGATATGCTTGTAAAGAGAGCTTGTTTTTGACTGTGGCGTATGCTTTGTCATGCCATGCTTGATATTGTTTTGGCTTTATGCTTAGTATTATTTGCTGTAGCATGACTTGTTATAAACAATTGAGATTTCTTAATGTGCCTTGGATGAATCATGCGTTGTTTTAGCATATTAAAGCATAGTATAGTGGTATTCTCCTTTGATGCTTTATTTGGGTTGACTTGGCGCATGCTCACACCATGTTATGACTATCCAAAGTCACCATAGCCTTTATGATCCTTTAGTTTTCAACTTGTAGTATCACTTTATGCTTTGATCAATGATGTTTTGTCGCTCTGAATTATTATGGCCATTATTGCTCTCTTAGTTTGTCGCTCCCAGTCTTTTGCTAGCCTCCGCAACCAAGTATGAGTTCCACTCATGCATCCAACTCCTTAAACCAAGTTATTCCAAAGAGTCCACCATACCTACCTACTAGCATACGCTATTCCAAGTATATTCATGTTTTTATTTACCTTCCGAATTAAAATTGTTATGAGAAAACCAGTGATTAAAGCTCTCACGAACTTGATGGCACGCTTTACTTTTCCTCCCCTTAATAAACTTGAACCATTGTGCCGTTTGTGTTGTATATGCTTGCACTTATTTGTTGGGGATTAGCAGAACCATGCTGTCATGGGGAACGCTTTCAACATTGCACGGGTACTTTGTACCTAGTTGATATCATGCTCTTTGTAAATGTATCTATAATTTTTGATGTCCCATGCTTGGTTTTATCTACTTTCTTGTGTTTTGTCCACATTTTGGAGTACTTTTCATCTGATTTCTTGGACTAACCTATTAACAAGAGCAACATCGCCAGCTGCCTGTTTTCTGTTGTTTTTGGTTCTAGGAAGTTAAAAAATGAATATTCTCGGAATTGGACGGGACAAAAGCCAAAGTTGCTATTTTACCGGAAGACATCTGGAGCGAGAATACGAGACAGAGAGGGGCCAAGGGGCCACCACACCACCTGGCCAAGCGGCCCATCCTGGCCCGCGCCAGGGGGTGGTGTGGCCAACTCAGGCACCCCCTCGGCCTCCCCTTCCGCCTATAAGATGCCCTCGGGACGAAAACCCTAAGTACCCGATCAAAAAATCCATGAAAGTGTCTGTAGCCACCGTCATCTCCATCCCTAGATCGGGAGGGATCTGAAGCTCTTCTCGGCACCCTGCCGGAGAGGGGAATTCACCCTAGAGGCCTTCTTCATCACCATGCAAGCCTCCAGTGTGATGCGTGAGTAGTTCATCCTTGGACTATGGATCCATGTAGTAGCTAGATGGCTGGTTCTCCTTCTTTGTGCTTTCATGTCTAGATCTTGTGAGCTCCGTTCATGATCAAGATCATCTATTTGTAATTTTGCATGTTGTGTTTGCGGGGATCCAATGGATATTGAGATGCTATTTCAGATTGATTATTGATTCTATCATGTGTTATTTCTGATCTTGCATGCTTTCCATTGTTAGTAGCTATCTTGGCCAAGTAGATGCTAGCAACTCCAAAAGTTAGTATTTATGCTCGATAGTGGGTTCATGGCTCTGGTAATCTGAGGAAGTGACAGAAATCTCTAAGGTACTAGATGTGTTGTTGCTACTAGGGAGAAAACAACAATCCTTTGTTCATAGAACAATCGTATTGTTTACATTACACGCAATTCGTAAAGCAATAATCTGTTGCTTGCAACTTAATACTAGAGGGGGTTCGGATGATAACCTGAAGGTGGATTATTAGTCATAGAAGCAGTTGGATGGCCGTCTATGTATAATGTTGTAATTCCCAAACAAGTTCCAAAGGAGTCAAGATGATTAGTATATGCATGTATTGCTTTCTCGATGTTTGTCAATTTCCCCACTGTAATTTGTTCACCCAGCATGTTATCTATCTAAGGAGAGCCACCTCTAGTGAACTATGGATCCCGGTCCTTTTCTTTTACATACAATCTAAAATGGTTTACTGCTTTGTGTTTACTTTCTACAAACTATTATTTCTTTCCATTCAATACGTTTAATCCTTTGTTTTTAGCAAAACACGGTGAGATTGACAACCTCATCGCAAGTTAGGGACAAAGTTCTGTGGTTGTGTTGTGCAGGTCTCCATGTTGCTACTAGCACCGGTAGTGCGCCCTGCCAAGGCTCAGCTAGCAACACATTTGGGATGTTTCCTTGCTCGTACTGGTTCGATTAAACCTTGGTTTCATAACTGAGGGAAACTTGCTGCTGTGCTCATCATACCTTCCTCTTGGGGTTCCCAACGAGCTCTACATCAACACTAAGCCATCAAGCAATTTTCTAGCGCGGTTGCCGGGGAGTCAAGGACATCTTCACAAGGGGAGTCCCTCATAACCAATCTCTTTACTTTGTTATTTTTTGTTTTTCTTAGTTTCTTTTTGCCTTGTTTGCTTGTTTCTTTATCAAAAACACAAAAAAAATAGTTTTACTAGTTTGCTTTCTTTATTGAAAACCCAAAAAAGAATGACTACTCTTGAAAACACTAAGTTGTGTGACTTCACTAGCACCAACAACAATGATTTTATGAGCACACCTATTGCTCCACCTGTGCCTGAAGATACTTTCTTTGAGATAAAACCTGCTTTACTCAATCTTGTTATGAGAGAACAATTTTCTGGTATTGGTAATGAAGATGTTGCTGCCCATCTAAATAACTTTGTTGAACTTTGTGAGATGCAAAAGCATAGGGATGTAGATGGTGATATTATTAAGCTGAAATGGTTTCCCTTCTCTTTGAGAGGAAAAGCTAAAGAATGGTTGAATTCCTTAACTAGGAATAGTATTGATTCTTGGACTAAGTGCAAAGATGCTTTTATTGGAAAATACTATCCTCCTGCTAAGATTATATCTATGAGAAGTGAAATAATGAAGTTTAAACAATCTGAAAATGAACATGTTGCTCAAACATGGGAAAGAATGAAATCTTTGATAAAGAATTGTCCCACTCATGGACTGACTGCTTGGATGATCATCCAAACCTCTTATGCAGGATTGAACTATTCTTCAAGGAACCTATTGGACTCTGCTGCTGGAGGTACCTTTATGACCATCACTTTGGGTGCTGCAACAAAACTTTAGGACAATATGATGGTTAATTATTCTGAATGGCATACTGAGAGAGCTCCACAAGGTAGGAAGGTAAATTCTGTTGAGGAAACCGCCTCCTTGAGTGATAAGATTGATATTATTATGTTTATGCTTGTTAATGGGAAAGCCCATATTGATCCAAATAATGTTCCTTTAGCCTCTTTGGTTGCTCAAGAAGAGCAAGTTGACGTGAACTTCATAAGAAATAATAATTTTGGCAATAATGCTTATAGGAGTAATTTTGGTAACAATAATTATAAGCCATATCCTCCCAACAATGGTAATGCGTATGGAAATTCTTACAACAATAATTCATAGAACTTGAAGTTATGCTTAAAGAGTTTATTAGTAAACAAACTTCTTTCAATAAAACTATTGAGGAAAAACTCTCTAATGCTGAAAGAAATATAGCATCTTTGGCTGAAGCTCAATCTTCTTTGAATAAAATGGCTGCTAAACCTAAAACTAATTATAATCCCTTTGCAGCTACTAATGCTATACAAGTAAGAATTGATGAAAATGTTAGACTATTAGCTGAATTACATGCTAAGTGGGAAAGACAAGATGAAATTGCTAGAAACATTAGTGTTTCTTCTATCACCACAACTAGTGTTGAGGCTAGTAATAGTTCTACTACTTTAGATGATAAATTTGATTTTGATCTTGATGGTTGCAACATCTCTGAAGTTATTAAGTTCCTACAAAAGCTTGTTAAAAGTCCTAATGCTAGTGCTATGAACATGGCCTTTACCAAACACATTACTGATGCTCTCATAAAGATTAAAGAAGAAAAGATGAAACATAAAGCTGCTATTCCTATAAAACAAGAAGATGGTTGGGAACCCATCATTAATATGAAAGTGAATGACTTTCATTTCAAAGCTTTACGTGATCTTGATAGTAGTGTTTCTATTATGCCTAGAAGGATTTATGATATGCTTGATTTGCCTCCACTTGAAGATTGTTATTTGAATGTCGCACTTGATGATAATGCTAAAAAGAAACTCATGGGGAGTCTTAATGATGTTTTTATTATGGTTGACAATGCCTATGTCCCCGTTGATTTCTATGTTTTGGATGTTGAATGCAATGCTTCTTGTCCTATTATTTGGGAAGACCTTTTCTTAGAACTGTTGGTGCCATTATTGATATGAAAGAAGGCACCATTAAATATCCCTCCCACTCAAGCAAGGTATAGAACACTTCCCTAAGAAGAGAGAGAATATTTATTTTGCCTCTCCTCTGAAAACAAAATTTGGTCTTAATGCTTCTTCATTTGAGAACACTTGATTCTTTCTTGCTTCTTATGCCTAACTTAAAGGCGTTAAAGAAAAGTACTTATTGGCAGATAACCCAAAAGTTTTAGATGAGTTTTGGAAGTTATTACTACAGTAATAACCGCTCCTTATCTTTTTTATTTGCTTTTTGTGCCAAGAGTAACCTCTAATGAGAGAGAAGTAATGATTGGGAAAGTTGTTGTCCCGAAACAGATTTCTGTGCTTCACCGTACAAATTCGTGTAAAATCTCTGAATGTCTTTTTGAGGCGTGAATTTTTGTGCTTCTGCCCCAGGTTGTTATCTAAATTTATTTAGTTCAACACTTTTTGATTTGAGCAACAGAAGGGCTTCGAAAAAATTCGTCTTTACCTGCTGGTCTGTTTTGATAGATTTCTGCCATTTTTTGCATTTGCTTCTTGTTGGTTCCTTTTTGAGTTCTTTTGGGGAATTGATCTTTTTGAGGAAAGTGCTAAAGTATCTAGTGTTCTAATGGAAGTTTATTTGGTGTTAGAACTAAACCTTAAGACCTTTTATCTTGAGTGCACTAATGTTGCTAATAAAGATTGTGTGAAGTTTTGTATGAAGGAAAAATTTTAGGTGTATGGAAGGAATGAGTAATGAGATGAAGGATGGACTAAAGATCAAGCTTGGGGATGCCACACGCGTCGCCCCAAGAAATATCCAAGAAGTACAAGCGTCTAAGCTTGGGATGCCCAAGGCATCCCCTTCTTCATCAATAAAAATCCCAGGTTTCTTCCAAACACTTCATTTTCATTGTTTCATGCACAGTTGTGTTGTTCTTGGAGCGTCTTCTTTTTCGTTTTCGTTTTGGTGTTTTGGTTTGCTTTTGTTTTCTTAGTTTTCTGAATAAATTGGTTGGACCCCCTCTTTCATACATTGGTTTTCAAATAGTTTGATTTGGTTTGAAAAAGAGTAGGAAAGTTCATGCTTATGTGGTAAAAAAAGCTCGTTTTTGACTGTGGCCTATGCTTTGTCATGCCATGCTTGGTATTGTTTTGGCTTTTTATGCTTAGTATTTCTTTGTTGTAGCATGACTTGTTATAAACAATTGAGATTTCTTAATGTGCCTTGAATGAATCATGCGTTGTTTTAGCATATTAAAGCATAGTATAGTGGTATTCTCCTTTGATGCTTTATTTGGGTTGAGTTGGCACATGCTTACATCATGTTATGACTATCTCAAGTCACCATAGCCTTTATAATCCTTTAGTCTTCAACTTGTAGTATCACTTTATGCTTTGATCAATGATGTTTTATCGCTCTGCATGATTATGGCCATTATTGCTCTCTTAGTTTGTCGCTCCTAGTCTTTTGCTAGCCTCCACAACCAAGTATGAGTTCCACTCATGCATCCAACTCCCTAAACCAAGTTATTCCAAAGAGTCCACCATACCTACCTACTAGCTTATGCTATTCCAAGTATATTCATGCTTTTGTTTACCTTCCAAATTAAAGTTGTTATGAGAAAACTAGTGATTAAAGCTCTCACGAACTTGATGGCACACTTTACTTTTCTTGCCCTTAATAAACTTGAACCATTGTGTCTTCTATGTTGTATATGCTTGCACTTATTTATTGGGAATTAGCAGAACCATGCTGTCATGGGGAACGCTTTCAACATTGCACTTGGTACTTGTACCTAGTTGATATCATGCTCTTTGGTATATGGATGTCGTCGGTGTGAAATGAAAGGGGAGCTTGTAAGTCCATGGAGTTATGTATATGTGTTAGAGAAACGCCTAGGTCATTGGTTCAATCCATGCTGACATGGTGGAAACCTGCAGCGTAACCATAATGAGCTGTCTATGAAGCATTCTTCTTATAAAAAAAGAGTCCTATATTGAGAAAAAAAGAGAAAAAGAAAAAAAAGAGATATTATGCAAAGAGGAAAGAGAGAAAAAAGCACCATATTCCCATGGTAAATAAGAAGATTGCTGAGATGCTCATTGTCTGCTTGCCTTGTCATTTTGATATGGGGATTCTTCCGTATCATCGGGAAAGGGGTACCCCGTTGGCAGTTCTCTATGATACACATGTACTTACGATGACAAGAACTTACCGGTGACTAAACTTGAGTAGCATGAGGAGCAGCCCTCGTATACAAGGGACGTGAGATTTCTAACTTATACTTCGTCAAGCATGTACACCATAGTTTGTTCACTTTAACCTTAATCACTTCAAGATGCTTATGATAGGGGCAATGAGAGCTGAAAGCTATAAGTACCATAATTTTTGGAAGATCTTTATGAGACTTGAATCCCTACTTCCTTCTATGAAGGCCTTTCTTCCACCATTATATTGAGTGTCCACCTTCTACCTTTATGCACCTACTTTGAGAGCATAGTGGCCATTCTTAGTTCTATGTGCATTGTCCCAAGACTAGTTGATTGATGCATAACTTGATATTGCTTGTTCTAAACTATTTGTATCTAGTCACTCTTATGAACTTTGAAGGTGTCCTATGCATTTATATTTGCTACTCTATGAGGGACAAGCTGGATACTATTATGCTATGTTTTCTTTATGTGAGACAAACAAACGTCTTGCAAAGCATTGCTATTCATGAATGTTTTGTTTGTGCCTTTTCATGTTGCATCATAGTTTCTTTGTCTTATTGCTAGAACTTTGTCTTTCATGTTATTATTGAAGTACTATGATCCCAGCTTTGAATGTTTTGCAAATACTTAGATCAAGTCTTTGATGGTGCATGTCACCTCAAAAATTATTCTTTCTTTTTATCACTTACCTACTCGAGGACGAGCAGGAGTGAAGCTTGGGGATGTTGATACATTGCAAATGTATCTATAATTTTTGATGTTCCATGCTTGGTTTTATCCACTTTCTTGTGTTTTGTCCACACTTTGGAGTACTTTTCATTTGATTTCTTGGACTAACCTATTAACAAGAACCACGAATGCCTGCTTTTCTGCTGTTTTTGGTTCCAGAAAGTCGAAAATGAATATTCTCGGAATTGACGGGACAAAAGCCAAAGTGGCTATTTTTCCTAAGTCATCGATGCCGTATCACGAGATGAGATGGGCCAGGGGGCCACCACACCACCTGGCCGCACGGCCCAGCCTGGCCCGTGCCAGGGGGTGGTGTGGCCGCCTCCGGCACCCCCTTGGCATCCCCTTCCGCCTATAAGATGCCCTCGGGACGAAAACCCTACATACCCGATCAAAAAATCCATGAAAGAGTCTGTAGCCGCTGTAATCTCCATCCCTAGATCGGGAGGGATCTGAAGCTCTTCCCGGCACCCTGCCGGAGAGGGGAATTCACCCTGGAGGCCTTTTTCATCATCATGCAAGCCTCCGGTGTGATGCGTGAGTAGTTCATTCTTGGACTACGGATCCATGTAGTAGCTAGATGGCTGGTTCTCCTCCTTTGTGCTTTCATGTCTAGATCTTGTGAGCTCCGTTCATGATTGTCAACACCCAGATTTTTAATCCCAGATGCCCGTTATGCCATACCTCGCAATCCCAGGATTACCATTTTTGCGAGACATAACGGATTGGATATCACAGTACATCATCCATTACAAACCATACATAAGGTATTACACAAATAAGGATCTCATGATCCATTCTTAATACAACAAGCAGCAGAAATCAAAGATAAGCGTAGCGGTGGGGTCCATCTTCAGGGGCACAAGCAATGCTGATGAAGGCAGATAGTCCTAGTTATCATAGCCGTCCTGCTGGCCATCATCTTGATAGTCTCCTTCATAGTCTGACCATGAGAATAGCCAGGGACAAAAGCCATGAGTACTCTTTAAGTACTCGCAAACTACCACTAACAGGTAGTATAGTTCTAAGTTAAAGTGCTAAATCTAAGTTTAACGATAAAGTTAAGTTTGAAACCTAAGCTGAGTCTGAAGCAAAGAAAGATAAAATAAAGTTCTAGAATCACTTAAGTTGGGAAGCTATTATCATAAACACAACCCTGTTGTGGTCAAGTCAAGATTCATCATTCATTTCATAAGTCATTTTGAAAACATCTGACAACGAAACAGTATGGCCGGCTGTCCATAACCGCGGACGCGGCTATTCGAATAGTTTGACACTCTGTAGAGGTGGTACACTTTCACCACAAGATTCGATACATCTATCAGGGATAACCCTGAATCATCATACTTAGTATGTAGATAATCAAACATAACCTTTCCTTTACACACCCTAGTATAAGCACCTCTCCTATGAGCATGGCCTCCCAAACATGACCACTTGTCATCTTGGGCACTGCATAGGTGGAAAACATTGAGAGGTAGCCTCAGCTCAAACCTCTCCCGCGAGGGAACTAATACTAATGCATATAAACTTCCGGCTAAGCCTTACCCAATTCAGGTATTGTGGTTGTACGGTAAATTTGGAATGGTATCGCATCCGAATCCAACCATCAGATTTATCAAAGGGTTAAGGCTCATGCCTCAACATTTTCATCATCATAAACCATTTGTGTATCTCAACACATGTCAAAACATCTCCATAGAATGACTCATCATTCCAAGGTTTTCATAATTCATTTTCACCAAGTGTTCCCATCTAAAGTGACTCAAGTTTTTATCTACTCTAAACTACTATGTTAAGAGTGTTCACTAAAGTGGAAAAATGATGGGATCAATCGCATGCCATAGAATGACATCTAAAGGGTTATAAATAGGTCAAGTTTTATACTCTTTATGCTACCTTCAAAACAAGTAAAGAACTTTGAGTAAAATAAAGGAAGTAAGCTTGTAAATAAAACTTGGGGTAAATACTAGTCAAAGTGGTATAATCAAAGCATGCCTAAAGCATCTTTGCTAAACCATCTAGTTTAATCCTAGCTTGCTAAGCATTATACTTGCAAGTGTTAGCTTGCATTGTTAATGGTGACTTGCAAGTACACTTGCAAGGGTTAACTTGGATAGTGCTAGCTTGCCAATAATAGCTTGTCTGGGTTGGTGAAGTGGTTGAAGTTTTCTTCTTCTTCTTCTTCTTCTTCTTCTTCTTGGTAGAACTCCTCCTCCTCGTAAGCTTGGTCGGTAGTATCTTCTATAAATACATACGGAGTACACAATCACCAAACAATACTTAACTAGTCTAATTAGTACTCTAAGGCACACAATTGATGATCTATTATCATCACAAGCATCACAAGTTTTATTCAATAGTTTCCTCCTTTTTTTTAGAAAAGTAATTTCTACTCATTGAAAAATTAACTAAGATTTAATATTCACCACTTAAAATATGGGATCATGTGGACACATGTCATCACCACATATTCTAACATGTGGGAATGGGATTTAAGGGTTGGATCCTAATTACTTTGGTTTAAGTTCATTATTTAATGATTTAAGGTGACTAGAAATGCCTATATAGCATTTTGGTACTAGTCCAAAGTAACTGCATGTAAACCCTAATATTATTACATATTCAGATAGGTATGTTGAAATGTGATTTTTGAGAGTTGGAATCAACTCAAAAGCTAACTTGGTTGATTTTATAAAAATGTTGCAAGGTGCAAATGCTTCTGTTTTGTTGTTTTTACTAGGAGATATCTATAACTCGAATTGAATTAAATCCAACGGGCTTGGGTAGATCTTTTCAGTAGATTTCCAAAAAAATTGGAATCACATCATTTTGGATTTGTAAATCTCTCTGAATTGATTTTCAAACTAGGGGACATAACTAAGTTTAATCCTAATTCAAACTAACTGGGTCGCTGAACGCTTAACGGCCGCCCAGTGTCACTCCGGCACGGGCTCACCGATGGGGGTCCACCGGTCAGCGACTCATAACGCGTGAAGCGGTACGGGGCGATGTGGAGCGTTGGATTAGAGTGGGGATCAACAACTAGGGATCGCTGTCCGATTTACCACACCTGTCATGTAGCTCTAACCCTAGCGGCTCAGTGGGGGTGCATAGGGGGCGTACCAGGGCTCCAGCGGCAACGGCGAGGCGGGCAAACGTACTGGTGGTCGACTGCGAGCTCAGGGACGGTCGAGGCAGCTCCAGGGGTGGTCGTAATCAGCGGCGCCCTTCTCCTCTAGAGGCGGCCTGCTCCGGTGCAATTCCAGCAAATTGCTGCTCCCCGTGCTCCGGCTAGAGGTGTGGGACTATCAGTGAGGTGAGGGGAGTTGAGTGGTGTGCTGCAAATGGCTGGGGGCTCCCTCCTTTTATAGGCTCGACGGCGGGACAGCACGACATGGCCAGGCGACGGTGGTGACATGGCTACGGGCTGCTAGCGGCATGGCTGCGGGTGGCGATCGACGCGCGGTCTCCTGGCGGTGCTCTAGGACTTGAATGCGGCCTTAGGGGCGGTGGTATGCGGTCGGGCGGAGCTGGCGCTCTCAGCGGCAGAGGCGGCGGTGTCCACGGCGAGCGGTGGCTGTGAGGCGTTGGGCGGCGAACGGGCATGTCCGGCGTGCTCCCTGGGTCGTGGCGAAGCGGTGGGCGCGGGGGTTTGGCGGTGGTCCACTGTTTGGCCTGGCTCAGGGAGGGGACAGTGGGAGGTGGTGAGGTGCTGGCTATCTCCTAGACATGGCGAGAGAGGGTGAGGTGGTCTGCTGGGGTGATGGCATGGTCAGCTGACGAGTTGGGGCTCGGCTTGTGTGGCGCCCCGCTAAAACCATCCGACTACTCTTATCATTCACTCTTGTACATCGAATCGGTGGATCAAGCAATTTCGCTCCGTCCACGGAAGTTAAAGGTGGCCTTATCTCTTGATACCTTTACCTTCGTCCTTTGCTCCCGGACTGTTTTCTCGACGACCATGGACAACGACCCCTTGTCGGTGGTGTCGCCGATTTCAAGATGGAGCAACAATCTTGTTAGTGGTGTCGCGGGGATCTACCCGAAGCGAGAAGATTCTGATCGTCGGCCTTCTTCCCGGTACCATGAGGCGGATCTCGAGGGCGAGATCCTTGTTAGTGGTGTCGAATTGTGGCACCCCGCTAAAACCACTACTAGAAAATCACGGTGTTTTGTGCATTGCATCATCTTTATCATGCTCATGTTCATCATGCCACCTTGCATGGATCATGTTACAAAATGTTGCATTGGTTGGGTTGCATCGCTTTGCACTTGCACTTGTTGGAATCTTGCTTGTGTGCCTGGATATCACCTTACTCTCTTCCCCTTTCAAAACCTCTCTATTTGGTTTTCTACAAAGTTGGGATCCAAGTATAGGATCCACTATTTGAAAATGTATTTGTTCTTTTTATAAAAACCTAAACCTCAAATACTTGTAAAATGCCCAAATGGATTTTATTTGTGGGCATCACCTTCCCTCTTTCTCTTTTCCCTCTCATCTCTCACTTGGTTAAACCCCTTTATTCAACATCTTGCAAAAGTTTCAAAAGGGTTTATTTATTGGCTTGTTTGAATCTGAAAACAAAACAAAAGGCAAAACAATCAAATCAGTAAATAAATAAAAAGAAAACAGATAAAAAAATGAGAGAGAGAGGCAGACCTGGCAGTAGCCTAGCTAGTCCCAACCGCAGCGAGCCCACCCGGGGCCCCTCTCTTTTCCATCTTGGGCCGAGCACCCTCTCCCCTGGCCCGATACCCCTTCACCAACAGCGTCTACTGCTCATCTCCTCCCTCCCGTCGTGTCTCTCTCTCTCAGCAGCAGACGGAGCAAAGCAGGTGGCCGTCCCACCTCCGTCGTCCGTGTCACCCCACCCTCCTTCTTATCCTCGCGCCTCGCCGTCGAACCCTAGCTCGACCTTTTTCCCTTTAATTACAACTATTAAATTGCTGAGAATAGATATAACTAATGCAGAGGCATCGGTGGGCAATAGATCTTATTTGGTTCTTCCACGCTCACTTGTGTCCCGTAGGACCCCGAGTACTTGATACCTGTTCCTTCACTATTCGCACTATCCGCATCCGGGATACTCTATGAATCCCCCTTAGCCAGAGCTTGATTCATTTCTTATTTCTTGGGGCCACAAACTAGTTTGGGGTTTTATTACTATCATGTAATTATGCCATGCTTTACTGCTTTATCTAAGATTGTGCATGGATCACCTGTACTGTTTTGGAACGTGGAATGTTTTCGCGGTATCGACAAGCCCAATCACACTTTCGGGTTCCCAGTCGTTTACAGCCATTGACACAAACCCTGGGTCCGTCTCGGAGCCGGCCAACTTCGTTGTGGGTAGCTTAGTGGGGTGGCCCCCTGAAATCTTTTATGAATACTATGATTGCTTTGTCATGAAAGCCTCGTTGGGTTTTGATTTGGTTTTGCCGAGGTTGATCGTGTGTGTGTTGCTATTTGTGCACCCCTGCAGAGTAAATCTTTCTGAAAGCTGTGTCCGCGGTTATGGACGACTTGGAGCACAATATCTCGATCATAGACAAGCATAACTAAAGTAGTGCTATAAATTTGACTTAATATGTGACTAGTAATCAGCTCAAGTATAACGGAATGGATATTAAAAATGCCAACAGCTGGTGGATCTGGGTTGTTTCATGTCATGTTATACCTGCCTAGTAAGTATCCCAACTCCAATGGAATGAAATAAAAGTGCCCACAACTGCTGGGTTTGGGATGTCACATGCTAATTGTATCTGACTAGTAAGTACTGCAACTACCACTGAATGCTTAACTAAAACTGCCCACTACTTATGCTATCATGATGACTCATGATATCTATATCTGACTAGTAAGTGCTTCAACTACAATGGAATGAATAAAACTGCCAACTGTGTGAGTTCCTCGGTTTGACTTCCTCGTTTGGTCTCGAGGGGGAATACCAGGATGGGTATGATTGGTGTTAGTATCAGGTTGGTCCCGAATAGGTCTCTCTTACCCCTCTCTAATAGCCGACAGTTTATCGAGTCTCTATAGGTTTAATAGTGCATGCTTCGCTGCCGCTTCAGTCCACCATACCTATGTAGGCGAGAGCCGCTGAATTCTAGCCTCGCCGTGTACTGGCCTCAGTACTGACGCTCCTATTTTTCCTTTGCCCTTTGTCGGCACCCCTTTGTTTTAGCAGGTTTGAGGTTGACGTCATTAGCAGGGTTACCCTTCCGGCTTGGCCTGGGCAGGGTTATGGACGCCATTGGTTATTCTTCAGGGCTCTTAGCCCAATTTGCATCTTGTCCGTACTCGGACGCTATATCGTTTTCAAGGTGATTTGGATCTTTGTAGTGTATATCTATAATCTTGACTCTTGGAGTCGTGCTATATATATATTTGTTCTGTTGGTCCCATCGAGGACTGTTGTGTAATGGTATTACTTCGTTTTCCACCCGCACGAAAGTGCCTGGTGGGCGTCCTTGAATCGTTTCTATGCGGGTTTGGCGGAAAGTGCTAAAACTTGCATAGGGCCGATTCGAGGGTGTTACAGCTTGGCATGGCCATGTTGCTAGGGGGCAGGGGATGGGTTAGTAAGGTCCTGGTTTGACCAAGAGGGGACAATGGGAGCAAATGGGGGTCAAATGGGAGACAAGTTTGGCCAGAACACTATTTAAAATAGTGAATTTGGTTTTGTTTGAAATCTGTCCACAAGGTGTTTGATGAAATGGCCGCATGAACATTACTTTTGAATTTTGAAAAGATTTTTGGTGGGTGTGCTAGTACTAAGCTTGAGACTCTGTGGGTGCTTGGGTTTTGAAAATTGAGCTTGTTTGAGTGGTTTTTGAAATAGTGGGATCTTCCCATATGAACTAGATTCAATTGTAGACTGCCATTTAAAATTAGTATTTGAATGTTTTTAGTAGATCGCAAAGTGGGCCTTGGTACCTCATTATGTGTACAATCAAGGGGTGCAAAGATCCACATTTGTTTCTGTTAAGTTTTGAGTACTAGGAATAGCCAAAGTAGGCATGATAGTTAATTTGGCAAAAATGACCATTCACTTCATTTATTCATTTTGAGTTGTTTTTCTTTGGGAAAAGTTTGGGAATGATTTAGATGATGTTTATTTCACCTAAGAATCATTTTACAAGCAATGAATCACAGAACCATGGAAATTCAAACCAACTCCTAATTTAAATGCACATACACATGCATGCTTTCATAATTTGAAATGGAAAAGTTTTTGTTAACCCTAATTTTGATGATTTGGATCTTGATAAGCTTGGATTAAAGTTTTGGGATGTTACAATGATCAAGATCATCTATTTGTAATTCTGCATGTTGTGTTTACGGGGATCCGATGGATATTGAGATGCTATTTCAGATTGATTATTCATGTCTTTGTTATCTATGATCTTGCATGCTTTCCGTTATTAGTAGCTATCTTGGCCAAGTAGATGCTAGCAACTCCAAGAGTTAGTATTTATGCTCAATAGTGGGTTCATGCCTCTGTTAATCTGGAGAAGTGACAGAAATCTCTAAGGTACTAGATGTGCTGTTGCTACTAGGGAGAAAACAACAATCCTTTGTTCATAGAACAATCGTATTGTTTACATTACATGCAATTCGTAAAGCAATAATTTGTTGGTTGCAACTTAATACTGGAGGTGGTTCGGATGATAACCTGAAGGTGGATTATTAGTCATAGATGTAGTTGGATGGCGGTCTATGTATAATGTTGTAATGCCCAATCAAGTTCTAAAGGAGTCAAGATGATTAGTATATGCATGTATTGCTTTCTCGATGTTTGTCAATTGCCCCGCTGTAATTTGTTCACCCAGCATGTTATCTATCTAAGGAGAGCCACCTCTAGTGAACTATGGATCCCGGTCCTTTTCTTTTACATACAATCTACAAACTATTTACTGCTTTGTGTTTACTTTCTGCAAACTATTATTTCTTTACATTCGATACGTTTAATCCTTTGTTTTCAGCAAAACACGGTGAGATTGACAACCTCATCGCAAGTTGGGGACAGAGTTCTACGGTTGTGTTGTGCAGGTCTCCACGTTGCTACTAGCACCGGTAGTGCGCCCTGCCAAGGCTCAGCTAGCAACACCTTTGGGGTGTTTCCTTGCTCCTACTGGTTCGATTAAACTTTGGTTTCATAACTGAGGGAAACTTGTTGTTGTGATCATCATACCTTCCTCTTGGGGTTCCCAACAAGCTCTACATCAACACTGAGCAATCAGTAGCACACTCAGATCATAAGGCGTTGGAGAAGACTTGCAGTCGCTATACCCAAAGTGGCTTAATATCTTTTGCACATAGTGGGACTGAAGAAGTGTAATCCCACCATTGTCATCCTTCAGTAGCTTGATGTTTAAGATTACATCAGCCACTTCCAAGTCCTTCATCTCAAAGCAGCGAGATAGGAACTCTTTGACCTCCTCAATAACATCGAGGTTGGTCCCAAATATCAATATGTCATCAACATACAGACACATAATAACTCCCTCGCCCCCACCATTGCGGATAGTACACACACTTATCAGCTTCGTTTACAACAAAGCCTTCAGCGGTTAAAGTTCTTTCAAACTTCTCGTGCCACTGCTTAGGAGCTTGCTTAAGACCATATAAAGACTTCACTAACTTACACACCTTTCCTTCTTGACCATCTACTACAAATTCATTAAGATGCTCCATATAAATTTCCTCATCTAGCTCTCCATTTAGAAAAGTTGTCTTAATGTCCATTTGATGAACGAGAAGACCATGTGAGGCAGCCAAGGATAGTAATACTCGAATAGTGGTCAATCTGGCTACAGGTGAGTATGTATCGAAGAAGTCTTCACCTTCTTTCTAGGTATAACCCTTGGCCACAAGACGTGCCTTGTACTTTTCAATAGTACCATCAGGTCTAAGCTTTTTCTTGAACACCCACTTACATCCTACAGGTTTGCACCCATAAGGATGATCAGTGACCTCCTAAGTTCCATTAGCTAAGATGGAATCCATCTCACTATGGACAGCTTGTTTCTAGTAGTCAGCATCTTGAGATGCATAGGCTTCTGAAATAAAAGTGGGAGTATCATCCATAAGGTACACAATGAAATCATCACCTAATGACTTTGCAGTCCTTTGTCTCTTGCTCCTTTTAGGACCTTCATTGTCATCCTCCACAGGATCATCATAGTGTTCTATTGGCCTAGTGGGTTCAGGAATTATAACAAATTCCTGACTAGATGAACTAGTCATCTCCTGATTTGATGAGCTAGACATACCTTTCATGGGAAAGATGTCCTCAAAGAAAGTCGCATCATTCGACTCCATAATCGTACCAACATGCATGTCGAATACCTCAGATTTTACTATCAAAAATCTATAGCCAATGCTATGAAAAGCATATCCTAGTAAAACACAATCCATGGTTTTTGGTCCAAGCTTTCGCTTCTTGGGTATTGGAATATTGATTTTCGCCAAACATCCCCAAGTTCGTAAGTAAGAGAGTTTAAGCCTTTTCTTCTCCCATTCCTCAAATGGAGTCATGGTTTTATCCTTTACGAGAAAACGGTTTAGGACATGACACGCAGTCATTAGCGCCTCCCCCACCATTCCTTGGAAAGACCCGATGTATCTAACATGGCGTTAACCAAATTAGTTAGAGTGCGGTTCTTTCTTTCGACCACCCCATTTGACTGAGGTGAGTAGGGAGGCGTCCTCTCATGGATAATACCATGTTCCATACAGAATATATCAAATTCATTTGAGAAGTACTCTCCACCATGATCCGACCTTAACCGCTTGATTTTAAGATCAAGTTGGTTTTCTGCTTCATCTTTAAAGTTTTTGAAGTAACTCAAAGCTTCATCTTTAGACTTCAGAATATAAACATAGCAGTATCTAGTGGAGTCATCAATCAACGTCATAAAGTATCTTTTTCCACCTCGTGTCAACACACCATTCATCTTACAAAGATCTGAATGTATAAGTTCTAGAGGTTCTAAGTTTCTCGGTTCTGCAGCCATATGAGACTTGCGGGGTTGCTTTGCTTGCACACAAACTTGGCACTTAGAACCTTTGTGGTAAATTTCGGAATTAAACTCATATTGGCTAGCCGTGTCATCCAACCAAACTTAATATGACAAAGTCGTGAATGCCAAATATTGAACTCATTATCATTGCAAACATGATTAATAACTTTAGTACATGAGTCTGACAAAGATAAGCGAAACAGACCTCCGCACTCATAAACCTTTTCAACAAATTGTACATACTTAGAAATTACAACTTTATTGGACTCAAACACCAACTTAAAACCATCTCGACATAGAAGCGATCCGCTGACAAGATTTTTATTGATGGAGGGAACGTGCTGCACATTCTTCAGCTGTACGGTCTTCCCTGAAGTAAAACTTCAGATTTATCGTACCAACACCATGAACAGAAACACGTGAGCCGTTTCCCATTAGCACAGAGGAAGTCCTTGCGACGTGATAAGAAGAGAACATGGATATATTAGAACATACATGTGTATTAGCACCCGTGTCAATCCATCAATCAGGAGAATGACATACTGAAAGGATAGTAGGTAGAATACCGTACCCAACGTCCTTCATCTCAGTATCGCTAATAACAACATTAGCGGTCTTGCCGCTGTTCCCATATTGCCGCTTGTCAAAGCGATTAGGGCATCTAGGAGCCCAATGATCAGGATCACCACAGACATGGCAAGAGCCTTTCTTCTTATAATTTTTCCTCTTGAAGTTGTTTGAGTGAGTGGCCTTGTTCTTGCCATCAAACTTCCCTTTGCCATCAGACTTGTTCTTATTTTTGAACTTGTGGGATTGGAAGTTTTTCTTCTGTACCAAATTGGCACTAGAAGCTCCCTCAAGTACTCGAGCACGTGTGTCCTTTGCTCTCGCCTTCTCTTCCACACGAAGAGACCCAATGAGATCCGTAATGGAAAACTCTTGTCTCTTATGTTTCAGAGAAGTAGCAAAGTTCCTCCACATAGAAGGAAGCTTGGCAATAATGCCTCCGGCCACAAACTTGTCCGGTAAGGTACACTTGAACTGCTCAAATTCTTTGGCAAGTGATTGTATCTCATGAGCTTGCTCAAGGATGGGGCGCTTATCAACCATCTTGTAGTCATAGAATTGCTCCATGACATATAACTCAGTGCCAGCGTCTGAGACCCCAAACTTGGCCCGGAGCGCATCCCACGCGTCTTTGCCATTATCAAATGACATGTATGGATCCACAATGTTGTCCCCAAGAATACTGAACAAAGCTGTCATAAACATGGTATCCGCTTTCTTAAAAGTCGCTTTCTGCTCAGAAAGATCACCTTCAGGTTTGCCAAGAGTGGCGCTATAGCAGTTTAGGTTTTTAAACCATAGAGTTTCTCTCGTGCGCCATCTCTTATAGTGCATACCATCAAACGAAGGCGGCCTAATAGCCGCGGCTACACCAGTGGAATTCAGTTGCCTATAATCAAGTTTTTGGATTGTTGAAAATATAAGCAATAATCCATATGATTTAGTCCGAATAAGAAACTGATAAAACATGATCATACAGACAGTACCAGAACTAATCATGCAGATCAACAGATTACATCTAAATAAGATAAACCTATCACTAGCAGAGTCTGAAATAAGAAGTTTACGGTAGAGCAGCGACAGCAGCAGCCGGCTCGGCGAGATTCCCGCAACCCGCGCGCACGCGTGTTGTTAGGAGGCGAGGCGGGCGGCGTCGGAGGAGGAGTGTGCGAGATCTGCTCTTCTTCTCACACCTTAGTGAGTGGTGGAACAGCCTAGTATATAAGGAGGTGTAACTCTCACTCAACTAGCAATGTGGAACTAAACTTTGGCATCACTAGCACAACTATATGCTGCCATGCACAAATAGACCAAAATTTTTTTCAAAATTTGTCTAATGGGGCAACAGCCCAAAACCCACCAAATTCCAACAGGTACAAGATCAGATTCATGTTCACACCAAAAGAGAATCACAGTCGTGGTCAATAATCTGAGCTCGGGCAGTGCTGCATTCCCTCGGTAAGTGCATTTGAGTTTAAGCTAACTGTGCTTTACGAGTATTTGCCATCGTTATATAAGTGGTTTGAACCTTAATATCCAATCGTTAACCTATACTATCTGTTTACATAAAATGGTTAATTAGATTCGAATTTGAAAGATAAATGGTTAACCAAATTCCATGTATAATTCCCTGTGCCGAAGAGCACGTGTACCTGGGAAAGACGCACCGAGCACGGTGTACGGGCACGATGCCGTCTCTGCTACTGCGACTAGCGTCGAGCTAATCAAGGAGTTAGTCCATGAGAATGCTGCAGTAGATATCAAGCTCAGCAATCAGCATTATAGAATGGCAAAGCATGTACGATTCAATGACAGAATAATAGCAGCGTGAGAAAACCAAAACCATGGCTCCATGAAATAGGCTACGAATACATGCATCATCGAAGAAAATCACGTCAGCTTAAGATCTGAATAAACCCTGCGTATCAGTTAGCTTAACTATATTTTGATTAGCATTGATGATCTGAATAAAACCCCGCGTATCAGTTAGCTTAACTATATTGATTAGCAAATAACTGCAGCTTGTGATGCAGCTTGTGATGTTCACGACTAGGTCTACCTCCCATTGATTCTTTTAGACAGCCAGGCAAGAGAAGTGGGATTCATGGCACGGAGAGATGCGATCATGGCAAGAAGCTAGCCTGGCGTGTAAAGCATGTTCATCAGCACAACAAGAGCACCATCTAGCACCCAAGGAAAACCACCACGGCTTAAGATGTTAGAAGATCAATTATGTTCACACCAAAATGAAATCATACAGTGGAACTCAAAGACGAACCAGCACAGGTAATACAGCAGATATAAGAGCGTGTGTAGTAGACAGACTGACAGAGAAGCTACACACAACCAGGTTTTACTCCACTAAATTATTCGATAGCAAATATAATACGATCTAGAAGAGAGACACGAATCACTGGATGGAGCAACAACAACCCTTGCGCTTGTGGTACTCATCTTCGAAGATATCATCTTCCAATGGGTCGGCCGGCGCGACGTATGGCGTGTAGTGGGACGGAGACACCCATGGTCTGCCGGTGTAGTAGGCCTGTCGCGGTGGTACCGCATAGCCAGCATACAGATTGTAAATGTAGTTTTCGCCCACCGGCGGTGGTGGGGGGAGATGACCGTACGGGTGGTATCCACCATTCACCATTGATGCAGGGAAATCAGATCTTGGAGCATGCGACTAGGACGACACCATGCCGTATCCACCGCCCACCGGACGAGCAGGCGCGGCCCCGGCCCTGAAGTCAACGATGAGGAAGACGGGCTTGCTCAGCCTTGTCTCCAGATGCGCCTTTAGCATCGCGGCCTCGGTCATGGCGATGATCGCCATGTGTCCCGTCACCAACGATGCGCAGATCTCGACCACACCTGGAAAGACACCAACAATAGTAGCGTGTAAATCATGCATGCATCCCGATTGATACTGTTAATACCGTCGCTCACAGCGCACTTACCAGACATCTGGACGAGGTCCTCCTTGATTGTGTTCAAGCTGACCTGTGTGTGGACACCCATGTTGACGCCGAATACCACCTGTCCTCGACGTACTGCTTCATCATCGGAAGGGCTGCCACCAAATAGAGCGTGGCAGTTGATGGCTTGTGGCGGTGGTGTCGGGTAACGAAGCTGGATGTAGCCGACATACGGGTGGTAGGAACCCCTCACCGGAGGAGCTGGCGCAGCCCCGAAGTCAGCGATGAGGATGGCAGGCCTGTTTAGCTTGGTCTCCAACAGTAACTTTAACGTCGCCGTGTCGACCGTGGCCACGATCGACACATGCCCCGTCACTAACGATGCGGGCACTTCGACCACACCTGGAAAGATTGGTGGAGTCAGATCGGTCCAGAGTTCTTATTGTCAGAATAACAAAAAGCGATCGACACGGTTTAACATCTACTCTCGCATACGTATCAGGGATCTGGATGACTTCTTCCTTGATCTTCTCTAGGCCGCCAGGGCAGTGCACGCCCATGTCGACCACAAATATTAGTGGCGCCATTTTTGCCCTCCTTGATCGCTCTGCGCGGTTCTCTTCTTCTTCTCTGCGCAAGGTTGGATTGATCTGGCAGGCTGAATCGATCGACTCCTATTTATATGCCGCCGGTAGGTCGGTTGGACTCGGCCGCCAAGGCACCAGCTGGAAAAATCGCGGTAATCCCGTGATGAATTCTGATTTTGCATGCCTTTTCTCTTGACGCGTACGCGGCTGGAAGAATCGCTAGCGAATCCCTTGATTGCCGCCGGCCCTCACCGATCCCATAATTCCGTAAGTAGATTCTGATTTCCTGTCATTCCGAATTCACGCGCTTGCCTTTGCTCAACCGATCGTGAGCCTGATCCGCACGCAGCTGGGTATTTACTTGACGACCACACGTATCGGAATTTTGACCCTGCCGTCAAGTCAGCGTACGTCGTTTTGAAGTTTGGCACCACTAGCAAGTGTTTGTGCCATTTACCTCCAAAAGAAAGTGTGTGTATGCGTTGCAATGGTGACATATATAAATATATGTTTAAGCTAAAATTAATGTAAAAAGATAATTTGCATCCAGTCTCGAATACAAAGAAATGGCGAGCCTAGGTAAGGCGACCGCCGTGCACCCTTCCACGCCGGCGGCGTGCCTCCTCCCTACACCTACCCTCCCGCCCTCCCCTTTGTCCAAGCCTTCGGGTGAGGAGGTGCAGCGCCACGCGATGCGGTCCTCCTCCCTCGTCTCAGATCCCGATCTGGACTGGGTGCCGATGCCACCAGCCTCCACTCCGCCTCACTCATCCCGGGTGGCAAGCTCCGACCTTGAGGAGGTGCCAGACTCCACTCCCTGCTCCACCAAGCAGGCTACCGGTGGATCATGCCCTGCTTCATCAATCATTATCGTCTGCGTCGAGCGGAAAGAGCGCAATCAATTCGAGGGCCAGCACGCTGCCATTAATTTCCATGTTGTTGGCCTCCACTCCATCGTCGTGGTGCCATCCAGCTGCCAGCGAAAGGACCACCCTGAAGCTACGTCCCATCCGCATGCGGCGACCCTATCCTCGACAGCGGAGAGTGGGTAACTATCCTGCCGTGCCGCTCGCGACACAATGGGCATTCAAGGCAACGCGGCAGTAACAAGGTCGCACCCATGTTGCGCTCCTCCCAGGCCGAAGAGGCTGCTCTCCGCTTCAAAAGGCGCACTGATGGGTTGTGCGTTCGCTGCCTTGCCCCTTCCCACCACGATCGCTCCTGGGCCTGTCGGGATCCCATTAGGTGCCCTGCTGCAAGTAGGAGGGGGATGGAGAGCTCCAATCATCAGAGGAGGGAGGGCGCCGAGGAGCAAAGACCCGCGAGGACCCCTCTCCGGCGTGCGCGTACTTGCAGATGGTGGGATGTGCTCCGGCTTAGGTGATGGCGGGCGACACCTCTCCGAGGTCGGATGGTAGCGACAGAGGGACGGTGGGAGTGCCGCCCGCTTCTTTGCGTCCTCACGATGCAATTTCTCTCCTCCTCGAAGAGCTCGCCGCATCGTCCCAAGGACGATTTTTTCACCGCCGCCTCCACTATGGCCACCCAACCCCAAACAAGTTGTGGCAAGAAGACATGGTCAGATCTGCTGTAGGAACACTCGGAATCACTCGTCGGAGTTTTTCCTAGGCGCGGTGGCGGAGCGGCGAAGCTAGGGTTTGCGTGGGGGACAAAGTGAGGGTTTCGACTCGCACTCACCGCTTCAGTCGGTACATGTACCGACCCACCACATGGTTACACGGGCCACTTAAAAAGATTTGATGGGCCAGCCCAGAATACGGTGTCTGCTAGGCTAGCCTGAAGGGAATATGCCCGAGTGGCAATAATAAATTGGTTGTTATCTTATTCCTTGTTTGTGATAAATGTTTATTTTGCATGCTATAATTGTGTTAATTGGAAATGTTAATACATGTATGTTTAATAAACAAAATAAAGAGTTCCTAGTTATGCCTCTCATATAAACTAGCTTGTTGATTAACAAGATGATCAAGGTTTCCTAATCATGGACATTGGATGTTATTAATAATGAGGTCACAACATTGGTGGAATGTTGTGATAAACATTCATCCAAAGTATAGCAATACGATCAAAGTCATTATGTTTAAATTGCTATAATATCATACGAAGTAACTTTAGTCCTTAGACCATGAGATCTTGTCAATCACTAACACCAGAAGAGTAACTTGATAACATGAAATGTCACACCGTAACAGGGTGACACTAAAGGTGGGTTCAGATAATCCGAAAGTGTTATGCAAGAGTGGGATTTATCCATTCAGATGATGAAGAGATATACTCTGGGCCCTCTCGGTGATATAACATTGATGTAGGTTGCAAGCAAGTGATAAGGTCACTAGAATGTTATATCACGGGAACAAGAAAAGAGTACATATCAGTAAAGAGATCAAACTAGGTATGGGGATATCGATGATAGAATATCGGGCATGTAAAATATTGCGATACAAAGAGATTTAGTTCCAAACGTTAAAGGTTCACACAATCACAGGAGTCATCGTTGAATGTGTGAGAGTCAGTACAGATCTCTAGGCCCCGCTGCTAATTATTGACTAGTGATGGGTCTGGATCATGTCTACATTATTTGCGAACTGTAGGATAACACACTTAATGGATACCAACACTATTTGGAGCAAATATGTTTCATATAAAGATTAAGAAAGCGCTGAAATCATTTTGATGGAAACCAGAATTTTTTCGGGTGAAATTGCAGAAACTGGTTCTGCATGTGATATTGAAATATTATAGGGGGTTTATGTGAATGTTTGTTAATTAACATAACTAACAAAATTCTGAATAAAATAGTTTTATTTAATGAGATCTTGCATTAAATTTGGTGAAAATTTAATGCATGTGAGTGGAGGTGTGTTTATATGAGTGGGAGCTCCACTCACATGAATGAGGGAGAGGTGGGGGCACCCACCATGGTCGGCGTCCATGCCCCTTGGGCAGCCCCCTCCCCTATATAAGGAGCACCTCCTCCTCCACTCTCACACCTCCTCGTGAAGGATCTCTCTCCCCTCTAGAATTATTACCCCATGGTTTCAGATTAGCGAGATACATGTTCCCGGTGGCTTTGTCTGAAAGGATTTGCTGCTTTCGCTGCATCGCTGGAGCGAGGACGTGGAGGTTGTCGGGGTACCGAGAATGAAGTCTGCACCTTTGACTACTGATGAACCGCCATTTCATTCTTTTCTTCTTTCTTCGGATTTCACAAGCAAGTGTGTGCGATCACGGATGCACCGCTGCTTTGCGGTGCTGGACTTGTTGGTGCTGGACCTGCGGGACTTACTGGTGCTGGACCTGCTGGAATTGCTAGACTTCATCATGATCTTGAGATTGGCAAGTGTATGACTACATCATCCCCGAAATCAGATTTCGTTAACAACGCTTTGTCGCTCTTCAAGGGTATGTGCTCTATGGATGTATATCCACTCGTTTATTGTATCTAGGTAGATAGATCTTGGTGCTTAGTAGTTCACATCATAGGAATTTTTTTGTTTTCTATGCTGTGAACCTAACACGGCCTTCCGCGCGTGAACCCGTAAAGTCAACAGAATTTTACGGGTCCGATCTGTGTACAATGTCTATTAGAGATGCTCTTAGAGGTGTATTTTCCGGAAGGAAGGTTGTGGAGTCGGGTTGCACTTTCCTTCCTTGTGTCTGTGTGGTGAGTTGAACTAAACAACCATGTTTCTTGTCTAGTCCTCCCCTATATATAACTATACACTTTCGAGCTTCAAGAACATGAACATATGAAATTCAAAAAAATCACATGGTTAAAGATCTAGTGGTACTACCTAAAGGATAAATGAAATCCATCGTGTCACTACCTCTCCCAATAGGACCGTACCAATGCCAAGAGGCCCCACTAGGTTACATCCATTGCATAGGTAACCCTAGCCACCACAGGATTGTGACCCTAATGTTAGGAAAAACATATTTTTGACATCTCTGTGCTAGATGTGCCACCAGGCATAGGATGACCACACTGACTCTACAAGCCAAGCTAAGTTTGGATTCATATGCGTGTGTCCTTAACTAAATGCGACCCAATTGAAAAAATGGAAAAATACGGTGATTACGAAATCACTAAATTTAACTCTCTCTAAAATTTTCTCCTACCTACTCTTCTCACTTGTGCAACATCTTGAAGCTGGTAAAAGCTTATGTGGCTCTACCTCTGGATGATCTCGGCTTTGGAAAATCACGCTGCGAAGCAACTCTATTTGTTTCGAATCCGTGGCTTTTTTCTCTGGGAAGCCGGTAAAAGCTTAAAGAAATACCCCCTAAAGGGGTTGCGGTAGGCTGCAGTCAGTGCGAACCCGTTTAGTTCCGGTTGGTGTCTCTAACTGGGACTACACCAACCAAGACTAAAATCTTTCCTATATATCATCGTCCTTCTCGAGCCATATCCAGCTTTCTTCTATGTTTCCTCCCTGAGGTAGAGTTCATCCCTATTTTTTCCATGATTTGTCAAGATTTGGTGGCACCCCATCTGTTTAAGGGTTCAAAAAGGTTAGAACTTCATCATATCATCTGTCATTGCTAGTTTAGCTCTTTTCATGCTCTAGAAATAGGGATTTGTGGGTTTTAGTTTAGGAGTTTATTTGATTTATATGCAAACTAAGCTCAAATTATCTTCTTAGTTTGCATATGTGTAGATGTGGTTTACTTAGTAATTGATCAAAATGAGCATGTAGTAGAAAGTTTTTAAATCAGTGCATAGTTTTTTATTTTTTGCAATAATAACATGTGGTCACTACACTACTTTGGTTTTAATGTGATGAACTTGTATTAATTTGGTCACTTCTCTATTCATGATGTTGTGTAATGGCTTTTTATATACTTATATAATGCAGATGAGCCAGCAATGGATGTAAGATGACAGATGCTCTGTCGAGTTCGTCATTAATGGCCTCATTATTTTATCGGTGTGACTGAGGTAAACAAGCGGGATGGTTTGATGTGTTGTCCATGTGGTGTCTATAAAAATAAGAAGGATTACTCTTCCTAAAAAATCCTTCACAGCCACCTATTTCGATCCAGTTTCATGTCCGGCTATAATTGTTGGACCAAGCACAGAGAAAATGAGGTTATAATGGAAGACAATGAAGAAGAGGACAATGACAACTATCCTAGGTTCCCTGAATTCGATGGTACTGCAATGGGGGAATCTAAAGAAGAGGCATCAGATAAGTCTGCTGATGATCTTGGTCGGGCCATTGTTGATGCGCAGAGAGACTATGAAAGTGAAAATGAGAGGTTGATCTTGGAGCGCATGTTAGACCCAATTTATGGTACCCAAATTGCAAAGATGGCAAGAAAAACGCTGGAATTGCTACAATGGAACAAAGAGAATGGTGTATTTAACAAGGGATTTGAAAAGTTGCTGAAAATGATAAAGAAGATGCTTCCAAAGGATAACGAATTGCCAGCCAGAACATATGAAGCAAAAAAGTTTATCTGCCCTCTAGGATTAAAGGTACAGAAGATACGTAATGACTGGATCCTCTACCACGATGAGGAGTACGAGAATTTGAATGCATGCCCAGTATGCGGTGCATTGTGGTATAAGATCAGCCGAGATGACCCTGGTGATGTTGAGGGTGAGCACCTCAGGAAGAGAATTCCTGCCAAGGTGATGTGGTATGCACCTATAATACCACGGTTGAAACGTTTGTGCAAAATGAAGCAAGTTGTTGTGATTGCACAAATAAGACCGTAAGAAAGACACGGAGACACCCCACAAATGGGTTGCAGTGGAGAAAAATGGAGAGAAAGTTCCTGGTCTTTGTTGGAGATATGCCCAAGAGGCAATAATAAAGTGGTTATTATTATATCTTTATGTTTATGATAAATGTTTACATCCCATGCTATAATTGTATTAACCGGAAATATTAATACTTGTGTGTTTGTTAAACATAAAAGAGTCCCTAGTAAGCCTCTTGTTAAGCTAGCTTGTTGATTAATGGATGATCATGGTTTCCTGATCATGGACATTGGATGTCGTTAATAACAAGATCATATCATTAGGAGAATGATGTAATGGACACACACCCATAGTAAGCATAGCATAAGATCAAGTCATTAAGTTCGTTTTGCTACAAGCTTTTCAAATGCATAGTAACCTAATCCTTCGACCATGAGGCTATGTTAATCACCATCACCGGATGGGTACTTTGATGACATCAAACGCCGCTTCGTAACTGGGTGGTTATAAAGGTGACATTGGGTATTCTGAAGGTATGTGTTGAAGAGCATGGACCAAGATTGGGATTTGTCCATCCATATGACGGATAGATATGCTCTGGGCCCTCTCGGTGGAATGTCATCTAGTTAGCTTGCAAGCATGTGACTAGGTCACAAGGGATGACATATCATGGAACGAGTAAAGAGTACTTATCAGTAACGAGGTAGAACTAGGTATGGAGATACCGACGATCAAACCTCGGATAATTAGAGTATCGCGTGACAAAGGGAATTGGTTTCGTATGTTAATGGTTCTATCGATCACGAAGTCATCATTGAGTATGTGGGAGCCGTTATGGATCTCCAGATCCCGCTGATGGTTATTGATCGGAGAGGTGTCTCCATCATGTCTGCATATTCACGAACCGTAGGGTGACACACTTAAGGTTCGAAGTTGTTTTAAGTAGATATGGAATGTGCGTTGGAGACCGAATGTTGTTCGGAGTCTCAGATTGGATCCAGGACATCACGAGGAGATCCGGAATTGTCCGGAGAATGAGATTCATATATTGGGGATCATTTTCTAGGTTAGGAAATGTTCTGGAGTATTTGTATGGGGATTCTAGAAGGTTTCGGAATGTTCTGGAAGGTTCTAGAAGATTTATTGGAGTTTACTTGAAAACCAAGAAAGGATCAAGGAATCCATGTGGGGTAAGACAAGGATTCGTGGGGGAGTAGGACTCTCCCCCCACCTCCTTGATCCACGGCCAAGGAGAGGGAGTCCTACAAGGACTCCACCTCCCATGGCGCCTCCTCCTTTAAATAGAGGGTGGAGGCACAAACCCCTGCCCTTCTATTCTCTAGATTTCAAGTTGCCTCTCCTCCTCCTTCCCTCATTGTGGCTTAGGCGAAGCCTGCAATTTCTCTACTCCACCACCACCACGCCCGTCGTGCTCCGGGATTCGAGGAGAGATCTACTACCTCCTGCTGGAACGGGAGAGGAAGGTCTGCTCGACTCAAGACGTGTGAAGCGCTGCTGAACGCGCTGAAGGATCGTCTACTCGATCTTGAGATCGGCAAGTGATCGACTACATCAACCACGAGATCCGATCTCGTAACGCTTTCGGGTCTACAAGGGTTAGTACAGATCTATCTCATTGCACATGTCTAATAGATTAGATCTTGGCTTTTATCTAGATTAGATCTGGGTTTTGTTCGTTCTTGCGGTAGAATTTTTTTGTTTTCCATGCTACGAACCCATCAGTCTTTGCATATGACGTAATAAACTTAAGGTTTGATCTAAGTACAGATGGCATGAATCCTTTTGCCGAGCAGAGCTGCAGTCATAGAATCTGGCATGTGAATCTATGTATCTATTTCCTTACTCCTTTGTTGTGCATGAAGAGGAATTTCATTATGATGCCCGTGCTCATACATGGCCCGAAGCAACCAGCGAACGACATTGATGTGTAACTAAGGCCATTAGTTGAAAAACTTTTATATTTGTGACACGAAAAAGGTGTATTGGTGTCTGTGATGAGCACAAACAGGAGGAATTTGACCTACGAGCATTGTTGTTCGTAACCATCAATGATTGGCCTGCTCTTAGTGACCTTTCAGAACATATAAACAAGGGATACAATGCATGCACACACTATTTAGATGATACTGAAAGCATATATTTGGATAAATGTAAGAAGAATGTTTACCCGAGGCATTATCGATATCTTCCGACCAGGCATACTTAAGAAGGAAAGTAAAGCATTTCAAAGGTGAGACAGAATACCATAGGAAGCCTATCCACCATACTGGCGATGATGTATTGGTATGGTCAAGGATTTAAAACTAATCTTTGGAAAGGGTCCTGGTAGACAATATGTTCCAAATGATGCTAATAGACATGCACCCATGTGGAAGAAGAAATCGATCTTTTGGGAGTTACCCTATTGGAAAGTCCTAGTGGTCTTCTCTGCAATCGACGTGATGGACCTACCGAAGAATATTTGCGTGAACCTTCTAGACTTCTTGGGCGTGTATGGGAATACAAAAGATATACCGGAAGCACGGAAGGACCAGCAACGTATGAAATAACAAGACGGTATGCATCTAGAGCTGTATCAAGGTCCTGCCAGCTACCCTCTGACCAAAGAAGAGAAGGAAATATTTTTTGAATGCCTAAGCAGTATCAAGGTCCTATCTGGATTCTCGTCGAATATAAAGGGAATAATAAATGCGGTAGAGAAAAAATCCAAAACCTAAAGTCTCATGACTGCCACGTGCTTATGACGCAATTGCTTCCGGTTGCATTGAGGGGCATCTTATCGAAAAATGTTTGAGTACCCATCGTGAAGCTATGTGCATTCCTCAATGCAATTTCTTAGAAGGTAATCAATCTAGAAATTCTACAAAGGTTACAGAATGATGTGCTCCAATACCTTGTCAGTTTCGACTTGGTGTTCCCACCATCTTTCTTCAATATTATGACGCACCTCGTAGTTCACCTCGTCAAAGATATTACCATTCTCGATCATGTATTTTCTACATAATATGTTCCCCTTTGAGAGGTTCATGGGAGTCCTCAAAAATATGTTCATAATTGTGCTAGGACATAAGGAAGCATCTCCAAGGTATATGAAATAGAGGAGGTCATTGAGTTTTTGTGTTTACTTTATTCCTGACCTTAAGACGATTGGTGTTCCGCAATCGCGGCATGAGGGGATATTGAGTGGAAAATGCTGATGGGTTCGTAGCATGGAAAACAAAAAAATTCTACCGCAAGAACGAACAAAACCCAGATCTAATCTAGATAAAAGCCAAGATCTAATCTACTAGACATGAGCAACGAGATAGATCGGTACTAACCCTCGTAGAACCGAAAGCGTTAACGAGATTAGATCTCGTGGATGATGTAGTCGATCACTTGCCGATCTCAAGATCGAGTAGATGATCCTTCCGGTGCCGTGTTCCGGCAGCGCTTCCGCAGACGGTCACACGTGCGGAGTTGAAGCAGACCTTCCCCTCCTCGTTCCAGCGAGCAGTGGAGGTAGTAGATCTTCTCCACGCAATCCCAGCAGCACGACGGCATGGTGGTGGTGGTGGTGGAGAGAATTCTGCAGGGCTTCGCCTAAGCCGGAGCAGATGGAAGGAGGAAGAGAGAGGCGGCTAGGGTTTGGAGTGGGAGAGGGCAATGAGGGGTGGCGCCTCCACCCCTCTATATATAGAGGAAGGGGTGTGGCCTAGGGTTCCCACCCCTAGGCCCACCCCTTAGGGCCGGTGCACTAGGGAGCTTGGGGGGAGAATCCTTCCCCCCCAAGTTTCCCCCTTTAAACTCCCCTTATCTTATCTTATCTCGGTTTTCAAATAAACTCCAAGATATCTTCTACAACCTTCCGGAACATTCCGAAACCTTCTAGAATCCCCATACAAACACTCTGGAACATTTCCTAACTTAGAAAATGATCCCCATTATATGAATCTTATTCCCCGGACAGTTCCGAATCTCCTCGTGATGTCTCGGATCCAATCCGAGACTCCGAACAACATTCGGTCTCCAACGCACATTCAATATCTACTTAAAACAACTTCGAACCTTAAGTGTGTCACCCTACGGTTCGTGAATATGCAGACATGATGAAGACACCTCTCCGATCAATAACCATCAGCGGGATATGGAGATCCATAACGGCTCCCACATACTCAACGATGACTTCGTGATCGATAGAACCATTAACATACGAAACCAATTCCCTTTGTCACGCGATACTTCTACTTATCCGAGGTTTGATCATCGGTATCTCCATACCTAGTTCTACCTCATTACTGATAAGTACTCTTTACTCGTTCCGTGTTATGCCATCCCTTGTGACCTAGTCACATGCTTGCAAGCTAACTAGATGACATTCCACTGAGAGGTCCCAGAGCATATCTATCCGTCATATGGCTGGACAAATCCCAATCTTGGTCCATGCGCTTCAACACATACTTTCAGAATACCTAATGACACCTTTATAACCACCCAGTTACGAAGTGGTGTTTGATGTCATCAAAGTACTCATCCGGTGATGGTGATTAACACAACCTCATGGTCGAAGGATTAGGTTACTATGTATCGAAAGCTTATAGCAATGTGAACTTAATGACTTGATCTAATGCTACGCTTACTATGGGTGTGTGTGTCCATTACATCATTCTCCTAATGATACAATCTTGTTATTAATGACATCCAATGTCCGTGATCAGGAAACCATGATCATCAATTAATCAACAAGCTAGTTTAACAAGAGGCTTACTAGGGACCCTTTTATGTTTACAAAACACACATGTATTAGTGTTTCCTTATAATACAATTACAGCATGGGATGCAAACATTCATCATAAACACAAAGATATAATAATAACCATTTTTATTATTTCCTCTTGGGCATATCTCTAACAAATGCATGCTAGGAAAGAAAGCAATAATAAGTATGGATGGGCATTTTTTCACTCAAGCATAGTACATAGTTCTACAAAATTCCACCCTGGTGGCTCCGTATATCGAGGAACACATGAATATTATATGCTCCAAAAATCCAGGACAGCCTGACTCTTGGATTAAACATGAACACTTGGCGACTTTTGGCTATTGGTTACAAACACATCTCATAAATAACATCACTATTGGAGATCAGCTGTAATTCTTGGCCAGGTCACCATCTTTGACTATATTGACTTTCCAAAGGTACGAGATAAATGAGAATATATTTTACACGATAGCCAAGATAAAAAGAGCACCAACCAAAATAGTGGTGACCGCTTTGATGCAACAAACAACAATAGGAAAACGACACATATTATGATTATATAGAGAAGATATGGGAACTTGACTATGAACCTTCTTTTAAGGTCCCTTTGTTTTGGTGCAAATGGGTCAAGCTGAAAGAAGATGTGATAAAGGTAGACTAGCAGTAGAGAATGACAACAGTGGATCTCAACAATCTTGGGTATGGATAGACGAACCATTCATTCTAGCCAATGATGCGTCTCAGGTTTTCTATGTGAAGGACATGTCTACCAAATTGAAAAAAAGAAAAGATAAGCAAACAAATACATCATACGATGAGCCAAATAGCCACATAGTTTGTTCAGGAAAAAACATCATGGGAGTAGAGGACAATACATACATGTCAAAATATTACAATAAGTTTGATGAAATTTCATCCTTCACAGTAAAAACTGACCCAAGCATCATATTAAATAATGAAGATGCTCTATGGTTACGGCGCAATCATAAGCAAGTACATACGTGAAGAAAAAGTTTTATACTTCAACACTAGATGGGGCTGTTGGTGATGTGTAATAATGTATTAAACTTTTTATGTAACTGGGTTTTGAAAATTGAATGACTTTTCACTGTGAAATTAAGCTCCCCACCTAGCCCACATGATATGCACAAGCGTGCATTGACCAGAGTTTTACCAGGGTAGTATAAATTCATAAAAAATCAAACAAATTGTGAAACCTTGGCACACTGTATTTCTTGCACACCTAGTACCCATTAAAATTATGAAACTTGAGTTACAGCAAATGATTCACATATGTCAACAATAGGGTAGAAGGTTCATGGCATGTAAGGCAAGTGAGGTGGATCATGACCATATCCAATACATCTTACCTTTAATGCATCTTAAAAGAATAACTTTGGAAGAAAAAGTTACATTGTAAAGTAAAAGCATTTAAACTTCTAAATAGGTACTATTAGGTTATTTATTAACTCTACTTACTATTAAAGAAACCATTGTTTTAATTGGATATTTAAGAACTATCTTTAGACTTTAAATATCTTCATCAACTTGTAAGAAAAATGTTGGCATAAATATTTAATAAGTCAAAATATTATTTTTGATACTTTTATAATTGATAACACCCATTTGAAAAATAATACTCTCGTTGTTCCTTAATATAAGGTGTATAGTTTTTTTAAACGGATATTTGCGCACAAGCTGGGAGGGAAATTTTTGTTGCTTTAGGATGTGAATACCCCAGGTGATTGACGTGATATAGAGAGAACATATGAAATCTAGGTATCCTCTCTCTCCTGATCGGATTAATTGCCTCCTAAATAAGAGAAACAAATCTCAAAATTATCTATACACCTTATATTATAGATTTTTTTACAAAAAACTATACACCTTATATTAAGGAACAGAGGGAGTATACCATTTATCTTTGATTGATATTCTTAGAAAATGTATTTAAGATGGTTGGGTTCATTTTTATTTCATCTAAGCATCAATTGAAATTATTACTACTACTCTATCTTAAATAATTACTAGAAAAGACAAAAATAGTTTTAGGTAACCTTTTTATGGATTAAAAATAAAGCAAAACGGTTTAAAGAAGGTTTATCAAATCTCCAAATTTTATTTTACTTCAAATGTGAAATATCATATTTTAAATGTGTAGATTATATTTTTGTGATCATTTTGGTATATTCTATGTATTTTTATGATTTGTAAAAAATTAAATATATTTTTTCCAATATTTATAATTAATAGAATATTTGTTAAACAATAAAGTATTTCATTTAAGTTGTATAACAAATTATGATAACAGATTTAAATTATAGATCTTATTTTTTTGAAAATTTTGATATATAAATTTTCTGAATTATAAAAAAATAAATATTGATTTTATAAGAATTAACTATTTTCTAGATTTTCTGAAAAAAACCTATTCTAAAAGCCCATTTAGTCCTGGTTACAAATGCCTCCCGGGACTAAAGGTGGGCCTTGCACGCCTATTTTTGAGGGCAGCCGAAAATATCTTTATTATCGGGAGGTACCACGAACCGGGACTAAAGTCCAGACCTTTAGTCCCAGTTTCAACCATGAACCGAGACTAAAGGACATTTAGTCCCGGTTCTTGGTACCGCCTTGACTAAAGGGGTCGGACTACATAACCCACGACTGCTCCCCTTCCCCGATCGACCTCCATCGATGTTCCTACAATGAAACCCTAGCACCCACTATCGCTGTGCTTCCTCGCCGTCTACGGCCGCCTCGAGCCTCGCCCTACAGATCACGGGCTCTACCTCGCCTCTCTATGCATCCCTGCTAAAGTAATCATTGCGAGCCTCCTCGAATCGAGCCCAGCTTCATTGTCTCATCTGAGTCCGACGACCACCGCCTCCATTATAGAGTTATTGTTAGGGACAACATCCTGATCACCACTCAAGAATGGAATAAGCCAAATGTAGATGAAGTTAGTTATGTCGACAAAAGAACCAAATATTTTCTTTGGGATATGCTCTTGTCACATTTCAACCTACCGCCAGATCTCACAGAAGATGTCCAGATCTCACAGAAAGTCAAGGAGTGGGCTCTTAAGAATATGTCCACATAATCGAGACTATATCAAGAAAAAAGAACTCCAACGTTCACTAGAGCACTAGAGAAGATAAAAAATCACTAGGACGCATTTGTGGTGCACAAGGCATCACCTGAAGCTCTGCAATGGTCGAAAAAAATAAGGCAAATGCTGTGAAAAAGAAATATCACCATGTTATGGGGCATGTGGCTACAAGAGTGTCGTGACTAAGTGGGAATAAACTAACGCCGCCCTGATTGCTAAAGGGATCACTCCAGCTACATCAAATTGGCCCGAACGGTCAAAGATGTGGTTTTACGGGCATGGGGAATCGTTGAACCCACAAACAGGGCAGTGTATTATTGGTAATAAACAAATTAAAGAACTCTCCAAAAAACTTTTTAGAGAAATAACCGATGTTCTCCAGCCCGAGAGAGAGAATTCCAAGCTGACACGTGCCCTCGGGAATCCTGAACACTCAGGATGAACACGAGGAAAAGGAGTCGTTCCGTGGAGGACTGGGTTTTTTGACTGGAATGACAGTTATAGAAGCTGCCAGAGAAAAAAGAAACAGTAGGCAGACCGGTTCCATAAGCTAGAAAGACAGAACGAGGAACTGGAACGCATATGAATGCTGCAGCAGGAGGAACTAGACGCAATTAGCCAGCAAGAGGCATCTCATCAACAACAAGATCCTGCATTCGATAGTAGTGGCCCATCTTAGTGAAAAAGCAGCATGGCTTCCACGGAGATCCAGGCTGATGATGTAGTTATGGATAATGCACCGATGGCTCGCTACCCCGTGGATGATATCACAGAGAGGGAAAATTGTGAGATATATCATTCATTAAAGAACATATCCATGAAGGTGGTGGTCGGCTTTGCTTTAGCTTCTGGACCTGGAGCATGCTTCCATGTCAGTAAGATTCCAGATGGCTATGCTCGTGTCGGGCTGGATGAAGTTCTGATGGGATATGAGACACTTCAGCTTGACATCCATGCAGGTGAAGGGAATACGACACTAGGAGAAGTCACACATGCTATCATTCTATGAAAAAGGAAAACATCGTGTTCCCAAACTCGGTGCCAAGGACACCGACTCCTCCGAATAGCAATCCACCTCTAAGTCCACCCCTCCTTGAGAGGGACCCCAACGTGAGTCCATAATGATCTCCGGTGCGTCACCTGACTCGGCCCACTAAGTCCTAGGGGAAAAAGCAGAAGACCACCACTCCATCGACTAGTACTACTTGGAGGAAAGGTACAATGAAGAAAGCGAAGGACGAGGCTCCTGCCAAGTTAGCTTACAAAATGACCGATGAGGAATCCAAAAGGTCATGGCTGCCGAAGTGAAAAGCCACCGGTACAGCCCGAACCAAAGGAGAAAATACCTACAGAAACCGTTCCACACTTTGTGGACATGCTTGAGCGACCATCATCACATCTGGCTAATATGCCACCAGACTATGACTGTTGTATTAAGAAGTCATATAACAAACAAATGCAGCAGACGAGAATTAGTGGAAGTGGAAAAAAATCCCTAGCTCGAAGAATAGAAATACAATTGATCGCCCGCTGAAGGTGTTTTCCGATAAGGACCTATACGATGACATTGCTAGCAACCTTGGTATCAGTGTTGCTCAACTGACAGGCAACACAAATATCCCCAAGGCTGATCTAGCTTGGAAATTTGTCTGTAGGCAGCCTCTAGTCAGACATTAGAGGGTCCAGCATCTACCAACACAAATGTGAAGATGGCATGAGTGATACGTGGAAGTCATAAAGGACGGGTGAAGCATGTTCATGGTGGCAGTTAAGAAAGAGCATTACGTTCTTGAATACGACATATGTAGTGACATTGAAGAATTGTTTTAGTTATACAATCAAGACGCTCTAGAAAAATCTATCGTCAGTTGCTATTGTCTATAAGTGATTTATTTATGTAATTTAAGTCTCTAGCTTTGCTCATCCATTTCCTGTAATTATCATCACTATATTCTTTGTACGCTATTATGTAGAATGGAGATTCTATAATGCAAAAGAGGTAGAATCTATTACATTGGGTTCATTGACCCATATATCGTTAATTTTGATACGATACGTGACCACGCCAAGGACACGGAGACTAACTTGCTAAGTTTCTGAAAGAAACAAAATTCTAGAAAAGAAATATTATTTCCTTACAACATCAAGTGAGTGTTACTGTCTTGTACACATTCTATTTTTCTTACTCGATGGTAAGTCTAGTTGATGAGTTATGCATGCCTGCGTATATAAATATGCACAACTTCCACTAGATTCTGCTAATCATTAAAGTTGACGCTGGAAAAGTTGATATCATGGACTCATTAAATATATCCCAGGAGGAATACAACAACCTGATTCTAATGTTCTAGAGGTAATTTCAATCATTACTACAATATATCGGTCTCTTTTATTCATTTCCTGATATCAAGTAACTCCTTCATTCATTTTCTTTGCTGGGGTAGGTGTTGGAAATGGTTCATCAAGGATGTTCCTAGTGAATTGAAACAGGAGCTACGTTTTCAACGGATCCTGGTAAGTAGTACTAGCTAGGTCCGGACATCTCTTTAATTATTCTTTCAATACCGTTATCATGCTTGATTATTATTTGATTGAATTATATTCTCGTAAACTGCTTGAGGCAGGGACAAGGGACTGATTTATGTGCATACTATGTTTGCAAGTTCATTCGCATGATGATCAATGAGCGGCACAGAGATCTAAGACAATTTCAAGTACATAAACACTATTCACAATTTTACTTTATTACCATCAATTGTGTTGAGTTTCATTCATATTTTTTATGATGATTTGATATATATACACACAGCTCATATATTCATATTGATCTCCTTCTTTAAAGACCAAAGAATGCGGAAGCACATCCTACCAAAGGACCACCTACGAGCAATTTCAGAGGAATCAGCAGGATTTTTGCTTACGGAGGTCATATTTGCAACCGGAGAATACCATTGACGCTAATTCCTCCATGTAATTTAATGACCTCCATGTAATTAAATAGAGAATATACCAAATTTTATATATATGTATGCTCGTAAGAGAAATTGTATTATATATGCATCAATGTGTACAGTATGTAGTAGCGTAGAATATTTATACCAAAATTTGTTTGAAATGAAAAAATTGAATGGAAAACATAAAATAAAAAGGGAAACACAAAATGAAAAAGAATTCTATGGTAAACACAAAATGAAAAATAATAGAATGGGGCCTTTAGCCCCGGTTGGTGTTACCAACTAGGATTAAAGGTCCTCCAGCCCGGCGGTTAATCGCAACCACATGGAGGCCTTTAGTCCCTGTTGGTGTTGGGACTAAAGGTCCTCCAGCCCTAGCGCTCGACTACAGCCATGTGGAGGCCTTTAGTCCCGGTTTGTAGACAACCTGATTAATGAACGGAGTCTTTAGTCCCATTTTTATAGTCTCGGTTGGATAACCGGGACTACAACCAGTTCCCAACCGGTACTAGTGGCTCTTTTTGTACTAGTGATACATGAAAATTACGAACACATTGTCGCCAAGTTTTAGACAGATCTGAAATTCAAAGCTGACAAATATTGCTCGCCATGCCCACCTAACCATGGTCCGATCGCTAGGCTAGCAATATCTTGCTAGCACCAGCAGTGGAATCCCCGGGCCATGTCGATGTCGCCAAAGCCTAGGTAGACGCACTGCCTGCCGCGACATCCGTTGTAGTGGCACACGTCGCTGCACGCGAGGTTCACCGTAGTTTTTCCCAAATCGCACATGTCCTCCATGAACTGTTGAATATATAAGCAAATTACCGTATGATTTAATTTAAATAAACAATTGATAAATCATGACTACAGAAACAACACGTAAACTAAACATGCAAATAAGCATAGTAGATGAAGAAATCGTATCTAGACAATACGAATCGATTGCATCTACCACAAAAAATAGAAATTCTAGTAGAGATTGAAACAGGAAAGTCAGTAATATGTACGGTTTAGTGTTGGCCACAGCAGCAGCAGCGTCGGTGTTCTCACCCATGTTGAGACTGCCGAACAGGTTGTGGATGTCCAGGAAGAAGTCGTCGCTTGGGAAGTCGTCGTCAGAGGATATCGTGCTGCTAGTAGTCGAGCGTAAGTACTCCCCAGAAACCAGATTGCCCCTCACCCGTACAACTCTATGAGAGGAAGGGTTCTAGAGGCCTGATGTCCCGTCGGTCGGTTCACACCGAAGCACAGGATGAGGAAGACGAAGGGAGCGGCACAAGGTTCTGGAAAGAGGCGGTCACATATGTATCTCGTATATGCGGCTAGGTTTTGCGTCCAAGTTTACATAGTGCGGTCAGGAAGATCATGGGCACAACCCACATCCGAGTAAGCCATGATCCAGAAAATCCGGAATGATTCGTAATTAATAAGACAATTAATTTCCCGAACAACAAAAAGATTCGAGTAAGAAACGATCCATAAAATCGAGAACAACTCATTATTAATACGACAATTAATTTCCTGAATAGCAGAAAGATAAGCTCGGCTCAGCAAGATTGCCGCAACTCGCGTCACGACGCGACACGACGTGCACGAGGCGAGGTACATGCGCGAGGCGAGGAGGGTGGCGGCGGAGGAGGAGTGCGCGAGGCCTACCTCTCTTCTCACTCTCTTACAACGACTAGAACAACCCACTTATAAACCACTCCAATCCTCTCTCAACTAGCAATGTGGGACTAAACTTTAGTCCCACCCCTTTCCATGCCCATATGGGCCAAGAGAATTTCATAATTTTAATTATACTAGGGGCTAAGGCCCAAGAAAAAATTCTAGCAATCGCCCAAAAAGTCTCATTGGCAGGAGACTGTTAAGTTGAACTTCCACTAAGAACTTTACATTACACTAGTTTGGAGCTTGAATAGTGGACTGATATAGGGCTTCCGCAAGGCTTCCTCACGGTGTGGAGCTTATATGTCATACTCCAGGGCCTTTCATGAGTTTATTAGAGAACAGACAGTTCTCATAGATTGTTACGTTTAACAATCAGACTCATATAAGTGTGTTCTTCGGAAGACATTCTACAGGACAACCTCTTTGCTTGAATAAGCCATTTAGAACATATTAAGATAAATATCAACCTGCCATGCGGATTAGGAGAGTATCGCCTCTTCACAAAGAGATGAATGCAATATAGGGATACTCTCCTCCCAGCTGACCAACAACTAGTCTTCCAACTCTAATTCATGGGATGTCCAATCACATAGAGTGGGTTATCACTGTGGGCAACTCATAGTGTGGGTCTCAGACCAATCTCCCTTGATGCATTCTCTATCACATTTCATGTTAGACCCTTTGTGATGGGATCTACCAAATTTCTAGACATTTGGATACAATCCAACACAATAACTCTGGAGTTTCTCATTTTCCTGACAGATTTCAATCTCCTCTTCACATGCCTTGATGACTTCATATTATCCTTAGAATTCTTTAGTTTGATGATCATAGTTTGATTATCATAGTTCATCGGGATAGCGGGTATTAGTTTCTCAACCACAAGCAAGTCCATCAAGAACTCACGAAGACACTATGCTTCATCAGTGGTTATGTCTAATGCTGTGAGTTCTACTTCCATTGTTGACCTCCTTATGATGGTCTGCTTGCAAGACTTCTAGGAAACAACAACACCACCAAGTTTAAACAAATAGCCACTCATCTCATTCGCATTAGATATCTAGTTTGAGTCACTATAACCCTCAAGTCCCTTGGATACCCAGTATAGGGAATACCATAACTCGTAGTGCCTTTAAAATAGTGCATCACTCTCTCAAGAGCATGCCAATGATCATCTCTAGGTCTCGATACAAATAGAGCCAATTTGCTTACAACAAAAGAAATGCCAGGCCTTGTGGCGCTGGCTAAATACATAAGCGAGCTAATGATTTGAGAGTATCTCAATTGATCTCTAGCATCTCTTTTGTTCTTTCGAATTAGGACACTAGGATCATAAGGAGTTCGAGAAGACTTGCAGTTGCTATACCCGAAACGACTCAATATCTTTTCCACATAGTGGGACTAAAGCAATGTAATCCCACCATTGTCATCCTTCAGAAGCGTGATGTTCAAGATTACATCATCTAATCCCCTAAGTCCTTCATACCAAAGAAACGAGATAGGAACTCTTTGATCCCCTTAATAAAAGTAACGCTGGTCCCAAATATCAATATATCATAAACATAGAGACAAAGGATAACTCCCTCGCCCCCACATGGCAGTAATATACACACTTGTCAGCTTCGTTTACAACAAATCCTTCATCAGTTAAAGTTCTTTCAAACTTTGCATGCCACTTCTTAGGTGCTTGCTTAAGACCATACAAAGACTTCAATAAGTTACACACCTTTCCTTCCTGACCATCTACTACAAATCCATCAGGTTGCTCCATATAAATTTTCTCATCGAGCTCTCCATTTAGAAAAGTTGTCTTAATGTCCATTTGATGAACGAGAAGACCATATGAGGCAACCAAGGAAAGTAGTAGTTGAATAGTGGTCAGTAGAGCTACAGGTGAGTATGTATCAAAGACGTCACCTTCTTTCTGAGTATAACCCTTGGCCACAAGTTGTGCCTTGTACTTTTCAATAGTACCATTGGGCCTAAGATTTTTCTTGAACACCCACTTACATCCTACAAGTTTGACGCCATTAGGACGATTAGTAACCTCCCAAGGTCCATTAGCTAATATGGAATCCATCTCGCTACGAATAGCTTCTTTCTAGTTGTTAGCATCCTCAGATGCATAAGCTTCTGAAATAGAAGTGGGAGTATCATCCACGAGGTACACAATGAAACCATGACCAAAATACTTTGCAGTCCTCTGTCTCTTGATCCTTTTGGGTGCTTCATTATCATCCTCCATGGGATTATCATAGTATTCTTGTAGGGGTTAGCGCATGAAAACAATAATTTTACCTATGCAAACAACCCTAATGCTAGGATCTATCTACTAGTAATGCAATAGCGAGAGGGGCTTTTCAAAACTTACCCTTGAAGATCGAAAATCGTTGTCAACGTTTAGGAGAACATGGTTGATGTAGTTGTACCGATGCCGACCTCAAGGTCGTTCTGAACTCGAACGGCTCTACCAACTTCAGCTCCACCGACTCCAATGACTCCGATGGCTCGAACGACTTGAGAACCACTAGTGTAGTACCTCGTGGGGAGTCACACACATACAATTTTTGACGATGACTCCCGGATCCTGATGCAGCAGAGGTTGCGGAAGTAGATCTCCTGGATCCGGAATCCTCATAGCGTGACGGTGCTCTGCGGTGAAGAACACCCTTGTTCTCACAGCCCTTATAGTGGGGCTGCACTCACAAGATAGAGAGAAAGGGACTTGTAGGGGAAGCCTCAAATCTCAATTGGTGTGTTTGAATCCCTGCATAATCCCTCCTTTATATAGGGGAGGGGACCCCCAAAGTCCCTTGGCTTAGCCATATGGAACTAAACCAAGGGGAAGGAGAGGAGGGGACTGGCCGGCCAGCCCATATGGGCCTAGTGCCCCAGATGGTGGCCTAGCCGACCACCAAGGGCCCAGCCTCCCACTCCCTCCCTTTTCCCTTTGGGGGGTTTTCCCTCATGGGCCCTTTCCCCTAGGGATTTGGCCCATTAGTCATGAGATGCCTATTAAATCATATTTAAATCATAAAGTAAATATAAATAAATGTATAATTCAATAATTAACATATATTTACATATTATTTAATTCCCGTTGCATCGGAACTCCTTCCAGACAACTCTAGACACCCGCGGACTTTCCTGGAACCCTTCTGGTTTTCCCTTCTCTTTTCTTAGGTGATTCCTATGATACCAAAACGATCTCCGAGCATTGTAAAACCCTTAAGCGTGTTTCCCTACGGTTCTGGAACACTCCAGACATGTTCAGGATCCCTCTCAAACTAATGATCATCAGCGGGACCTAGATTCCCATGATGACCCCTGTGAATTCCATGAGAATCTTCATTGTTGAACCATTAAACATAGAGTCCTATTCCCTTTATTACTTTGATACTTTACTTGTACGAGACCTGATCAATGACATGTACATGTCGTGTTCAATCTCATTACCGACAAGTATAACTTTACTTGTTCCGAGATATGCCATTCCCGTGACCTAGTCATACGCTGCAGCTTTATGGATGTCATGTCTCCAAGTGGGCCCAGAGTATATCTCCATCATGAGGAAGAACATATCCCGCTCTTGACACATACGCTTGTACATTCCCCTCTAGATACCTGAAGACACCTTTATGATCACCGTTTCACTGAGTGACGTTCGATGCAATCAAGGCACTCTCGGGTGACAGTGATTAGATATGGTCTCACGGTCTAAGGAATTGGTTACTAAATTTCCCAGTCATTGTAACAGTGAACTTCGTGACATGATCGTGTTACAATTCCTGTGTTGGGTATGTCCATCACCTTCATTCACCTAATGAAGTGACCCATTGTCAATTGACATAAATGTCCATGATCGAGAAACTTCGATCATCGATTGCCAATGAACTAGTGTCTAGATGATCACTAGGGACTCTGGTGGTTTACATATCATACGTGTATTAATGTTCCTATCAATAAAGATATAGCATGATATAAAACCTATTATGAACTTATTGAAATATGTCAATAGTTTTATTATTATTTGCCTCTAGGGCAGATTTCCAATATCGTCCCACTTGCACTAGATTACAAGCAAACTAGTTGCATTTGATACAAATCATTACACCATAACACATTTGGTGTTTTGATCTGCTTGCTCATGAAAGAGGTTTTGTCTATGGAGTATACTATACAGATCCTTATGTCTTTGTGAATTGTTAATGTCACCTAATTTGACATTCCCTTCATCATCACATGATAACCTTGTGGTACAAATATTTATGCTTTGGCGATAGAGTGTTGTTTTTGTTCCTTCTGTCATGACATCCGATTAATCAATCAAAAAGATAACGTTTTCATTGTCATGAGCATTAGGAACACATTCTGTGGGCATATGGACTTTCCTAGACATAACATTGCATATTTTATCTTTGAAATATTCATATACTTCTTTGCTAATGTAAATCTAATCGATAGTGCACTAAATGCCACTTCGATGTCTAACCACGTTTCTCTTATTGTAAGGCACTCAATGTTGCGAGAATTCCAATCATCTTATTGGGTGGAACTTCCTAGCGTAACCCATTTACGATCAAGTTCACCATATTTTATAGATCAGATGTATACCTCTAGCTCTTTCTAGACACTGAAGACTATACTTCACTTCTTTTTCAATGATGCATACAAATATCACTTCAGGACCTGTTCTTCTGAATAAGAACTTGGGTCATATTATGTCGAGTATACAACATGATTTTACAAGATGGAACATATGACCGGGGCATAGTAGATGTTACACATCTTTTAACCATCATCGTATCGAGAAAATATCAATGCTTCACCTAGTGAGACAAGTAAGAACTTCCTTCTGGACTTTTTCCATTCTGAACTTCTTCAGAATCCAATCTCGGAAAACATACTGACTTATTCCTACTAAACATACCAATCTATCTTGATAGATTTAAATGTTCAATATTTGTTCAACTTCATCTACTTAATATTTTCTAATAATTACTAATATCGATAATACCATTCACAATATGTCAATCACATATGAGAATGTTTCATCAAGCTCCCACTCAAATATGCCAGTTACATATAAGAGTATAGAACTCTCTTAGATCCCACTTGGTTTATAAATGCAGGTCTTCTCAATATTCTGGGCACAATCCCAAAATCCTTTGATCATTCATAAAATTGATAATTCCAGCGACGAGATTCCATTTGTCCGACTTAAGCATTGCTACACATTTTCATCAATGATTTGACTTTGTTCAAGACATTTCTTGACACGAATCAAGCTTTATGGCTTACTTTAAGTTTCATTTCTTCCTTACAACTCATACAGAGATACTATGAACTTGGGCACGGAGGCACGAATACTTTCGACCTTGCCCCATGATCATTTACTCTAGTAGTCCCATTGGGAAGATCAAGTAACATCTTTACTTTGATAAGATCAAGTAACATTTTACTTTACCATCTTGAATGTAACTTAATGTACAGAATTTCATGACTCTAAGTCATTTCTTATTTGGGTTCACCATTGCTTCTTTGTAGTTTATAGGTATGTCATTGTTCCATTAACATGACAACTCAATGATGAATTCAATCATGCGATGAGGCAGAACTTATTCATGAATCCTACTTTGTTTTAGTAAAAGCTTCCACTGAAACTTTTGATCATTATCATTAGTTTCTCCTCTATTTGTAGAGTTTCATTCCAGAATCAATTCTGTTGTGTTACTCTAACATTTGGAGGCAAGGTTCTCAACCTTATTTGAGCTTTCACCTTTATCCACAGACTCTTTTATTGAGAAAATCTTCTCGGTAAATCACCACTTTGAGAAATACAAGTTTTGCTCCTTTGGTTGCAGTTGTGGAATGCAAATTATTAGTTTCCTAGGAATACACTACAAAGTTTTATTCGTTCTAATTTTGAAGTATCACATAACTCTAGAATTTCTGGAAACCACATTGTGCCATACATTTATGGTGTTGTTTCCATGAATCGTTGATGATTCTTTATACAATAAGTAAGTGTTTGCTATTCTAATTTATCTTCTCTAATTAGTAATGCTAACACGATAAGAGATTACTTTAGACCATATGATATCTAATATGGTATGATTACAATTCTTTATACATGTCAACACATTGACATATTCTTAGCATTGTAATTTGTGGAACACTTTTCACAAGTCTTATATGCCTGAATCGCAACTCATATACTTGTCGTTTTGATCAAATCACAAAGACTTGTATTCTTGTTAATTCAATATTCTTATTTACTATGAAATTCTTTATTCATAACAAATAGTTTCATACTTGTGTTTCTTTGAGCGAATTCATCTATTTTCTTAGATTCGTAATGAAGTTTTACAAAATAATGATATCCACCATTTGTTGAACAATACAACATATCATCATGTATGATATCTAATTATTCAACACACACTTGTGTCATTCAAAATGATGTCATTATTAAGTTCGACTATCTTTTGGCATTTTCACAATATTATAAAAATTTAAATTTCTATCATCAAGATCAAAATATTAATAACCCATTCATAATCAAAACCATGAACATAAAAGATATCACTCATAGGAATAAAACAACAGATGTGTCTCAAATTCATATGAATAATTGTCTTACAAATGCAAGACACATACTAATGTAGTTCACTCTCATCGATTAAAAATTGATTCAAAACTTCTAATCCAAATGATAACTTCAGAAGGAGAGCGTTGTTGGCATATTGTTTGTCATCAACACGCGTTGTTGCACCCACTCCTTCAATCACTTCTCAAGTAGCAGGTCATGTTTTCACAAAACAGTACAAGTATCAAATACTTTGTAAACTTCTATAAGTGTTTGAAATTAAACATCTATAACTTTGTATATAAAATATATACCTTTCGTTTTGATGATAGCTCCTAGAGCAGACACTACTTTACGAGTACTCATATGAGCCATGAACTCAAGGAAGGTAAACTCTTTCCCTTCCACGAGGTAGTTCAATACAACATCTTTGTAGCTATGGGGTAGCGATCGCAACACCACACCTATGGATAATTTTTTTGTCACCCAGTAGTCCATGATGTACATAAGGCGCTCATGAATTCTTTCTATGATGTCCAAGTTGTCTTCCAGGCTAGTGTCTTCCCTCATCTTGGTTAAGAGGAATTAACCCATGTACTCAAACTCCATGATTCTGACTTGAGATGGAAAAGAACATCTGAAGTCATTCGGCCAGGCCGAAGGCCTCAATCTCATGGATATTGCTCCTAGAGCAGGCTCCATGACATGAACCATAGTGTATTTTACTGTCATGAAGGCGTCACGACGAGCACGATAATCATGATCATTGGGCAATCCGGTGAATCCCACGGGAAAATCTCCTAGAGATTCTCGCAGCACATAGAACAAATCATGGAAGATGAGGAGGTTCCTCAGGCCTTGGTACCAGTCTATCAAGTTGAACCCATCTACTTTGAGTGTCTCACTCTCCATGTATCCCTCAAAGCTAAACAGAGCTTGGTTTTTTACATGATCTACAAAAGTATTTGCAAAGACATTTATATTAAGTTCATAATATGAGTTTAAATTATAATCACATTATATTAGATGAGCTCCCACTAAAAAACATCTCTAAAGAAGTTTTAGTGATTACATGATCCCAATTCACTATGTTACCCCCGATCGTCCCTACCGGCAACATAGCTGCAAAGGTAGACATTCTCTAATGCCAATCACATCATTCATGTTACTCATGCTCGATCTTTCAATCATCCATGTTACAAGGCCATGCCTATACATGCTAGGCTCGCCAATTCAACCCTATGTGTATTCCTTGTGTAACATGACTTACACTCACCATATGCGAACGCAAATATGTCTGACACCCTATCGTGACGACGTTCCTCATATCGGAAAACTTTCTTGGTGGTGCACATACACTAAGGGAGAATACAATATTGGTATTATATTAAGGGATCATCCTATTAATGCTACCATCTAGTATCTAATACTATCACAAAAATGATGCACACAATTAACATCAAATCTAAACAAGTGTGACATGACATGGTCATTGATTGTCGCGCCATGATCTCCATCATGCGCTCCGGTGTGTGGCGCCAAGCCCTTGATGCCACCATCCTATTACTACAACTTAGCAACATGAAAGTAAACTAATTTACCTTTAATTTTTACCATATCATATCACAAGCCCCTGAAAAATAAAGTAAGACGCATCTACTTTATCTTTTTCATATTTTATGTGGCTTCTAGGTCTTTCGCACAAGAATGGTTTCTTACCTACGAACATAAACCACAATGTTGATTAAATAATTGTCGCTACTACACCCCTCTCGGGACCCTCCGTTGTAAATGGTATACGAACTACCGTGAGAGAAACTAACACCCCCAAGCCACTTATACGGTGCAAGACGTATGTCAAGCATGGACTAGTCTCGCGAATGAACGCGTAATGTCGGTTGGGGCCGCTTCGATCAAGCAGTGATGCGGTATATGCACGTACACGTGAGAGGGTAACAATTATATGATCAACATCCACATAATAAACATGTGTTCTACTTGTACTAGCATAACTACGCATAGATCGGCTTTGATACCACTGTAGGGATTTAGCGCCTAAAAACAATAATTTTTCCTACACAAACAACCCTAATACAAGGATCTATCTATTAGTAATGCAGTAACGGGAGGGGATTTTCGAAACTTACCCCTGAAGACTGAAAAGCTTTTTAAATGTTCAGGAGAACATGGTTGATGTAATCGTACTGACGCCAACCTCAAGGTCGTTCTGAACTCGAACGGCTCTACCAGCTTTGGCTCCACTGGCTCCAATGACCCTGATGGCTTGAACGACTCAAGCATCACTAGTGTAGTGCCTCGTGGGGAGTCACAGACATACGGTGTTTGATGATGACTCCCGGACCCTCATCTAACAGAGGTTGCGGAAGTAGATCTCCTGCATCTGGAATCCTAGTAGAGCGATGGCACTCGGCGGTGAAGAACACCCTTGTTCGCACAATCGTCATAGTGGGGCCACGCTCAAGAGAGAGAGAGAGAAGGGTACTTGGAGGGGGAAGCCTCAAAGCTCAATTGGTGTGTTTGAATCCCTCCATATGCCCTCCTTTATATAGGGGAGGGGAGCCCCAAAGTCCGTTGGCTTAGCCATGTGGGACTAAACCAAGGGGAAGGAGAGAAGGAGGCTGTCCGGCTAGCCCATATGGGCCTGGAGCCCCATCTGGTGGCCCAGCCGGCCACCAAGGGCCCATCTGCCCACTCCTTCCCTTTTCCCTTTGAGGGGTTTTCCCTCATGGGCCCTTTCCCCTAGGGATTTGGCCCATTAGACATGGGCTGCCTATTGAATTATAATTAAATCATTAAATAAATATAAATAAATGTACAATTCAATAATTAACATATATTTAAATATTTATTTAAGTCCCATTGCACCGAAACTCCTTCTGGGCAACTCTGGACACCCGCCGGACTTTCCCGGAACCCTTCCGGGTTTCCCTTCTCTTTTCTTTGGTGATTCCTATGATACCAAAACAATCTCCAAGCATTGTAAAACCCTTAAGTGTGTTACCCTATGGTTCAGGAACACTCCAGACATGGTCGAGATCTCTCTGAACCAATGATCATCAGCGGGACCTAGATGCCCATGATGACCCCTCTACATTCCACGAGAATATTCGTCGCTGAACCATTAAACATAGAGTCATATTTCCTTTGTTACTTTGATACATTACTTGTTTGAGACCTGATCAACGACATGGCCATGTCATGTTCAATCTCCCATGTTGGATATTGTCCATCACCTTCATTCACCAAATGAAGTGACCCCATTATCAATTGACATAAATGTACATGATCGAGAAACTTCTATGATTGATTGCCAATGAACTAGTGTCTAGAGGATCACTAGGCACTCTGGTGGTTTACATATAACACGTGTATTGACGTTCCTATCAATAAAGTTATAGCATGATATAAAAACTATTATGAACTTATTGAAATATGTCAATAATCTATATTATTATTTGCCTTTAGGGCATATTTCCAATAGTTCTATCACAATGGTAGGTTCAGGAATTATAACCAACTCCTGACTCGATGAACTAGGAATCTTCTAATTTGATGATCTAGACATGCAGAAAGTCGCATCATTCGACTCCATAATTGTACCAACATGCATGTCGGATACCTCAGATTTCACTATCAAAAATATATAGCCAATGCTACGAAATGCATATAACAGAAAAACACAATCCACAATTTTGGTCCAAGCTTGCGCTTCTTTGGCATCGACACATTCACTTTCGCTAAAAACCCCAAGTTTGTAAGTAGTAGATTTTAAACCTTTTACTTTCCCATTCCTCAAATGGAGTAATGGTTTTGTTCTTTGTGAGAACACAGTTTAGGACATGACATCTAACATGGCGTTAACCAGATCAGTTAGAGTACGGTTCTTTCTTTCAGCTACCCCATTTGACTAAGGTGAGTAGGGAGGCATCCTCCCATCTATAATACCATGCTATGCATAAAAAGAATCAAATTTGTTGGAAAAATAGTTTCCACCATGACCAGACCTAATATGCTTAATCTTTCGATCAAGTTGGTTTTCTGATTCAGCTTTATAGATTTTGATTTGATTAAAAGCTTAATATTTAGATTTAAAATGTTACACATAGCAATATTAAGTGGAGTCATCATTTAAAGTCATGAAGTACCTCTTTCCACCTTTTGTCAACTTGCCATTCATTTCACAAAGATCTGAATGTATGAGTTCAAGTGGTGCCAAATCTCGTACCTCAGCAGTCTTGTGAGACTTGCGAGGTTGCTTAGCTTGCACACACACTTTACACTTGGAACTCTTGACAGTAGTAAATTTAAGCATTAAATTCATATTAGCTAGCTATGTCTTGCACCCAAAATTAATATGATAGCTTCGTGAATGCCAAATATTGGACTCACTATCGTTGCAAACATGATTAATAGTTTGAGTACATAAGTATGTCAAAGATAAGAAGAACAAGAATCTATACTCATAACCCTTTCCAAAAAATTGTCCATATTTAGAAATTACAACTTTATTGGACTCAAGAACCAACTTAAAACCATCTCGACATAAAAGTGATCCACTGCCGAGATTCTTATTGATGGAGGGAACATGCTGCACATTCTTCAGCTGGACGGTCTTCCTCGAAGTGAACTTCAGATTTACTGTACCAACACCATAAACAGAAGCACGTGATACGTTTCCCGCACGGAGCAAGTCCTTGCGACCTGATTTGAAGAAAAGATGGAAACATTAGAACATACATGTGTATTGGCACCCGTATTTATCCACCAATTAGGAGAGTTACACACTGAAAGGATAGTAGGTAAAATACCATACCTAGCTTCATTGATCTTAGTATTGCTAATAACAATATTAGCGGTCTTGCCGCTAGCTGTTCCCATGTTGACACTTGTCAAAGTGATTAGGGCAGCTAGGAACCCAATGACCAGGATCACCATAGATGTGGCAAGAGCCTTTCTTCTTATCATTTTATTTTTGAAGTTGGTTGAATGCGTGGCCTTGTTCCTCCATCAAACATCCCCTTTTATTCATATTTGTTCTTATTCTTGAACTTGTGGGATTGGGTGTTTTTCTTCTATACCAAATTGGCACTTGAAGCTCCCTCAAATCCTCGAGCAGTTTTGTCCTTTTCTCTTGCCTTCTATTCCACATGAAGAGACCTAATGAGATCCATAACATAAAACTCTTGTCTCTTATGTTTCAGAGAAGTAGCAAAGTTCCTCCATGAGAGAGGAAGCCAGCCAGAAACTTGTCTGGTAAGGTACACTTGAATAGCTCAAGTTCTTTGGCAAGTGATTGATCTCATGAGCTTGCTCAATGACAGAGCACTCATCAACCATCTTGTAGTCAAATAATTGCTCCTTGACATACAACTCCATGCCTGCATCCGAGACCCTAAACTTGGCCTCGAGCGCATCTCACGCGTCCTTGCCATTATCAAATGACATGTACAGGTCAACAATGTTGTCCCCAAGAACACTGAAAAGAGCCACCATAAACATGGCATCGCTTTCTTAAGGGCCACTTCCTCAGTATCAGAAAGGTCTCCTTCAGGTTTGCCAAGAGTGGAGCTATAGCAGTTTAGGTTTCCAAACCAGAGAAATACTATCGTGTGCCTTCTCTTATAGTGCATACCATCAAAAAGAGGTAGCCTAGTATCCGTTGCTACACCAGTGGAATTTCTTTCCCATAATCAGGTTTTTGGATTGTTGAATATATAAGAATATTACCATATGATTTAATTTGTATAAGAAATTGATAAATCATGACTACAGAAACAACATGTAAACTAAACATGCAAAGCATCACAGTAGATGAAGAAATTGTATCTAGACAAGACAAACTAATTGCATCTACCACAGAAACTAGAAATTCTAGTAGAGATTGAAATAGAAAGGACAGTAATACATACAGTCCAGCATTGGACGCAGTAGCAGCAGTAGCGACGTTGGCAGCGGCAGCAGCAACGTCGCTGTTCTCGCCCATGTTGAGGCTACCGAAGAGGTTATGGATGTCTAGGAAGAAGTTGTCGCTTGGGAATTCATCGTCGGACGACGTCGTTCTACCAGTAGTCGCACGTAAGTGCTCTACAATTCCCCTCACCCGTACAGGTCTACGAGAGGCGTGGTTCTGGAGGCCTACTTGATGGGTTCGTTGCATAGAAAACAAAAAAAATGCTACGGTTGCAACTGTCGAGATCAAATCTAGGTGAAACTTGTAATGGTTTCAGAAGAACTCACCATCGAAGACCAAAAGCGGGATAACATTCCCGAAAAAACGTGGTAGAATGTACTCATTTGTCCTCAAAGGTCATGAAGACGATAAATGCTATAATTGGGTAGCGCCTTCGTAATCGGTCACACGTCTATCACGACGATGACCTCCTTCCCTTGCTCCAGTTGGGCAGCGGATCCTCGCGAAGTCCAGCAACACTACGACATGGTGGTGGCACCATACTCGTGATATTGGATCAGCTAGCAAAGGAGGGAATATGCCAACCAAATGGCATATGAGAGAGGTGCAATGGAGTGAGAGGAGAAGGTCTCCACCCCTCCTTATATAGGAGAGGGGGCAGCACCCAAGGGGTTGCTGGTGCCCCATGTGGTTCCCCCACCTCTCCCCTGTTGATTGCTAGTGGAGTCTCCACTCACAAATAATCAAGGGCCACTTTCTTCTATTAAATCTCCACACAAAAACCATAGGTATTTCCATTAAAACACTTTTAATTCACTTGGTTTAATAGAACTAAATTTAATGAACACTTCATTTAATGAGTACTTCATTTAATGGACACTTCATTTAATAAACACACTAAAAATTTATTCCCTTGCACTATTTCGATACACAAAAGCTATTCCGGCAGTTTTATCAAAACAATTTCTATGTTGTACATTATTTTGTCCCCGCATTCCGTATCCACTCAAATGTGTCGACGAGACTTAAGTGTGTCACTTTACGTTTCGTGAACTAAGTGGACATGATCGAGACTCTTTCTGATAAAGAATCATTAGCGGGATCTGGAGATACATAACGACTCCCACTTACTCAAGGATGAACTACTGATCGCGTGAGCTTTTTTCGTATTAACCAATTGCTTTTTTCTCGCGATATTTTACTTGTCCGAGATCCGATCATTTGGTATCATCCATACCTAGTTCTATCTCGTTACCGACAAGTACTCTTTTACTCGTTTCGTGATATAACATTCTCGTGAGCCAGTCCTGTGCTTGCAGGCGATGTCAATGTGATATCAGCGAGAGGGCCCAGAGTATATCTCTCCACCATTGGGATGGAAATCCCACTCTTGATCCACGAGACTCAACTAACACTTTCTAAGTACCCAATGACATCTTTATAATAACCCTGTTACGGTGTGACGTTTGATGAAATCAAAGTACTCTTACTGTGTTAGTGATTAACATGATCTCATGGTCTAAGGATTAGGATTACTTTGCATGATGTTATAGAAATGTAAACATAATGACTTTGATCATATTAATATACTTTGGGTGAATGTTCATCACATCATTCCACCAATATTGTGACCTCGTTATTAACAACATCCAATGTCATGACCAGGAAACCTTGATCATCTTGTTAATCAACGAGCTAGTTTGAATGAGAGGCATAACTAGAGATTCTCATTTGTTTATTAAACACACATCTATTAACGTTTCCTATTAATACAATTATAGTATGAGAAATAAACATTTATCATAAACATGGAATAAGATAATAACCACTTTATTATTGCCTCTCGGGCATATTCCCTTCACTACTGTCCCGTTGGTCGGTGCATGCAGAAGGACATGATGAGGAAGACGAAGGCGATGGTGCAAGGTTCTAGAAAGAGGCGGTTGATACCTTCGATCTGTATTACGGATGTAGTGTAGCTTCTTTTTCCCTAGTAGACCTAGGTTATCGAATCCTCGGGAAGCGAATGCATAGTGAAGATACTTTAACGGACCTTCGGGAGTTTTAGAATTCCTTTTGTGTTTTTATCGGACCAATATCTTGCATCTTTTTGTTGTTTTCAATGATGGAAAGGGAGGGCCTAGGGAGTTCGGTTTCACCTGTAGCTGTGCAAAACATGTGATGGGAATAAAAGATAGAAATAAAGTATGCATGTACTTATTAGAGCAAGATAAATTATATGTGGACAGTGCATCCATAATTGCTATTTCCTCCGCAACCGCTTATAGCAATAACATACAAGTCTCATCCATAGAAGAAAGAGAACTAATGATATGCATAGTGATGTCACCGTTAATCCCAAGTAAATCCCTCACATATAGCCGTACTACCCCTTCTGTCACTAGGGTTCCCAACCTGCAGATCAGTCATTACTCATACTCCCTATACATGACTCAACCCTCGGGATCTTGGGTACCTGACAAGTCCTTAGATTGAGGCAAGTGAGGATACAATAATAATCATGTCATACAAACTAATACATGATCCCATCTATGATATATAACATGCACAAGGAGATGAGATCAACAATCACAAACATTGTATTGAAAATCATAAGATTGATAGCAATAGTCTTACAAGTTTGCCAATCGAAGAAGAGATCTACTATTACAAGTAGTGGAATAGTGCTATGGGGATGGAGAAGGGTTTTGAGATCTGGAGGAGGCTGGAAATATGTGGCAGAGACTTTTGGCGAGGGTCTGTCTTATTTTCTCGTCGCCCAAGGCTTCTTTATATAGGGGTGATGTCTACGCATTTCTATACTTGTAGACAGTTGTTGGGCCTCCAAGTGCAGAGGTTTGTAGAACAGTAGCAAGTTTCCCTTAAGTGGATCACCCAAGGTTTATCGAACTCGGGGAGGAAGTGGTCAAAGGTATCCCTCTCAAGCAACCCTGCAATCAAGATACAAGAAGTCCCTTGTGTCCCCAACACACCTAATACACTTGTCAGGTGTATAGGTGCACTAGTTCTGCGAAGAGATAGTGAAATACAAGTGGTATGGATATAAGACAATGGTGCCAGAAAAGAGCTTGACGGGAGGAAAAGACTAAAGGCAAAAAGATGGAAGCAAGCAAACATGTAACAAATCTAGTTGCAAACGGTGTTTAAATGTTTAGAAACAAGGCCTAGGGATCATACTTTCACTAGTGAACACTCTCATATAAATATCTTCTCTTTATGATACTACTCTGAACTACTCTCCGGTTGGACACTCTAATCCATGGTAGGGCTATAACAACACTCCTCAAGTCCGCTTTCCCCATCTAGATAACCCCACACTGTCACCTTGAGCGCTAGATGGTTCCAACAAATACCACGGTTTCATAGAGGCATCCAACTCCAAATATAACTCATAACAAGTATTTGTAATCTCTAGCCTAAGTGCAACCACGGTGTGCACGCTATCACTTTCACACACATGGAGAGAGCCAGAGATCTATTAAAGCACTTGAGTAGAAAGGTAGATCTACTTGATTACAAAGCTCATGATCACAATATGATCATGCATAGACAGAGAGATGAACACATAGCTACCCGTAGAACCCCTCAGCCTCTGTGATGGGAATCAGCAACTGTGATGGAGATGGTGGTGGAGATCGATGGATATGGCTCCGGGGGCACTTCCCCATCCTGGTAGGGTGCCGGAATAGAGAATTTCTGTCCCCCGAATCTCCCCTTTGGTGGCGGTGGCGCTGCGAAACTTTTCATGGCTGGAGGCTGGATCCTTTAGGGTTTTCTCATCGGGAGGCTTCTTCTAGGCGAAGGGGCGATGTCAGAGGGTGGACCAGGGGCCCACACCACCTGGTGGCATGTAACACCCTCAAATCGGCCCTATGCAAGTTTTAGCCCTTACCGCCAAACCCGCATAGAAACGATTCAAGGACGCCCACCAGGCACTTTCGTGCGGGTGGAAATCGAAGTAATACCATTACACAACAGTCCTCGATGGGACCCACAGAACAGATATATATACAATAGCGACTCAATGAGTCAAGAATACAGATATACGATACAAAGATCCAAATCACCTTGAAAACGATACAGTGTCCGAGTACGGACAAGATGCAAATGGGGCTAAGAGCCCTGAAGAATAACCAATGGCGTCCATAACCCTGCCCAGGCCAAGCCGGAAGGGTAACCCTGCTAACGACGGCGATCTCAAACCTGCTAAACAAAAGGGGTGCTGACAAAGGGCAAAGGAAAAAGAGGAGCGTGACGAGGCCAAGACATGGCGAGGCTAGAATTCAGCGACTCTCGCCTACATAGGTATGGTGGGTGAAGGCAGCAAGACACTAAACAACCTATAGAGACTCGTTACACTGGCGGTTATCAGAGAGGGATAAGAAAGACCTATTCGGATCCAACCTGAGACTACACCAAACATACCCATCCTGGTATTTCCCCCTCGAGACCAAACGAGGAAGTCGGACCGAGGAACTCACACGGTTGGCAATTTTACTCATTCCATTATAGTTGTAGCACTTACTAATCAGATGTAGGTATGATAACATAAGTAGTGGGCAATTTTAGTTATCATTCTGTTGTAGTTGGAACATTTACTAGTCAGATATACTTGTCCTGAGGAATCCCAAAACCCAGCAGTTGTTGGCACTTTTATCACATTCCATTGGAGTTGCAATACTTACTAGGCAGGTATAGCATGTCACAAAACAACCCAGAACCACTAGCTGTTGGCATTTTTAATATCCATTCCGTTATACTTGAGCTGATTACTAATCACATATTAAGTCAAATTTATAGCACTACATTAGTTATGCTTGTCTATGATCGAGATACTGTGCTCCAAGTCGGCCATAACCGCGGACACGGCTTTCAGAAAGTTTTACCCTGCAGGGGTGCACAAATAGCAACACACACTCGATCAACCTCGGAAAAACCAACTCAAAACCCAACAAGGCATTGACGACAAAGCGATCATAGGATTCAGAAATATTTCAGGGGGCCACCCCACTAAGCTACCCGCAACGAAGTTGGCCGGCTCCAGAATAGACTCAGGGTTTGTGTCAATGGCTATAAACGACTAGGAACCCGAAAGTGTGACTGGGCTTGTCGATACCGCGAAAACATTCCACGATCCAAAACAGTACAGGTGCTCCACGCACAATCTTAAATAAAGCAGTAAAGCATGGTATAAGTACAGGATAGTAATAAAGCCCCAAACTACTTTGTGGCCCCAAGAAATAGAAATGAATCAAGCTCTGGCTCAGGGGGGTCCATAAGGCCTCCCGGATGTGGATAGTGCGAAAAGTCAAGGAACAGGTATCATGTACTCGGGGTCCTAGGGGACACAAGTGAGCGTGGAAGAAGCAAACAACATCTATTGCCCACCGATGCCTCTACATTAGTTATATCTAGCATTTTATTAGTTGTATTTAAAGTCATGATCATCTCCACCATTAAGCAGCTCCACCGATAACCATCTACCAGCATTCCAACAACTGTGGCACTTGTCAACACGAGATCGCACCTGAGCACGCAACTACGACTGGCAAGGCCAGCTATCTACCAAACACAGGTAATAGGAGGTGTCCAAGGCAATATAGAGGCTGCACGGGATATAACTGGTGCACGGAAACTAAAGCATCGCGACACGGATAGCAATAGATCAACAGGAGGAAATAAAGACTATAAATGCAAAATAGGTAGAAGGGGAAGAGATGCTCGCCTGGGAAACACTGCCGAAGGTTCATATCCAGAGAACTTGTCGATACTCGCATCCACTCATCGGCCTATTCCGCGAAGAAGCAAACACTAGAAGAAACACCGGATGCAATATTTAATACTACGGCGGAATATCCGGTATGCTTATGATATGATGCATGGCATGGCACAGATGCGGTGCAATTAGGCCATATTAAGCGGAACCGGGGTCCCGATAATTAATTACACGGTTCAAGTTATTTAACTACCACACAATTTAAATGTTGTATTAACAATGCAAAACATGGTATCGGTTCGCTACACCAATTTAAATGGAGTCCGGAATAAGACACAGATATCCCACATATCGACTCCATATTTAATTATAGGTGAATCGATAAAATAACCTGGACCCACAAAATATGTATGCATGCATGAATAATTTAATATGCGACAGCTGATAATGTCATATTATAAAAATAGAGGCTTAGGGTCACACAACTGGGTTCGGCAGATCTTGGTTCCGGGGGTTCGGGGTTCGACATGGTCAAGGGTTCGACGAGGAACGGAATCAGAGAGGAATAAGATAGCTCTAGGGTTCGGTGGTGGCGTCCCGTGAAGAAGATCTTGTCGAACCGTGGGGGCGATCTTGCCATCGATGGCGAACTTGAATGGACCAGGTACCGGTGGTCTTCGGGTCCGTGTAGACGGTCATGGCGTCCGGGAGGAAGTGCTTGGCGTTCCGGTGGAGATCTTGGTGGTCTTCATGTTCGGGTCTTGGCGTCCGCGTAGGAGTTCTTGTCAATCTCTCAGAATTCCGAGGGTACATCTTCACGCGTCGATGGCCTTCGGGGTCTCGCCCGGCGGATCCATGATGTAGATCTTGTCGCACGGTGTCCGGGTAGGCGAACTTGGAGGGACGGAACGATCTTGTCTTAGTCCTCGGGTGGCGGTGTCGGTCTCGGGTCTCGGCACCGGACGGTCTTGATGTTCTAGGAAGGAGATCTTGTGTCGGGATCGGTCATCGGATCCATAGTCGATGAGAAGATCTTGGCGTTCTGGTTTCGGTAGACGACGATGTACTTGGTTTCTGTACCGGGGCGGTCTTCAGGTGACATGAGTCGGGGTCGATCTTGGCGAGCCACATCGTCACATCATTGTTCCTTGGGCGTCGAAGCCGGAGGCTTCCAACACTAGCACCATTCTCACATCACCACACCATGATCATCATTTTCGCCTCTGCATAGCCCTACAGGAGATGTGCTCAAGAGGACGGTGGGGAGAGACAAACTCGGATAGGGGCTCGGGTGACCGGAGACGTGCGAGTGCGACCACAAGGAAGAGGCGTGGCTCCACGGCAGCAACGTGGGGCGACGAGGGTGACGCGTGTTGGTGGTTCGGGCTACCCGAGGCAAGGCCGACAAACTCAAGGTCGGGGCTCCGGGGAGCAGAGACCGCGGGGCGAGCGGCGGCAGGCTAGGGGCAGAGCTCGACCGAGGCGGGCGGCGAAGCGGGGCCACTGGCCGGCGGCCGGAGGTGATCCGGGAAAGAGGCGGGCAATGGTAGAAGAGGGCGGTCGAGGCGTCGGGGTGCAGCGCCCTTGGGTTGTGACGAGCGGCTCGAGCGGGCCGAGGAAGCGGCCGAGCCGGAGATGAGGAGGACGAGGATGGACAGGGGCGAGGACGACCGAGGGGGAGCAGCAGATGGCCATGCCCACGCGGTTCCTGGCGGCGGGGTCGGCGACCGAAGCGAGGCGGATGAGGAGCAGATGAGGGAGGAGGCGACGCTGCCGGAAGGAGCGGCGGCTGGCGCTTCGGGCTGCTGCGGCACCACGGGAGGCGGGCAGCGGGGACTTAAGGCGTCTTGTAGGCGCGAGGCGAAGAGGCGGCGGCAGGAGCGATGCTGGGAAGAAATGACGGGGGAAAGAGGCAGGGGATGGGGTGCGGCCTGCGCGTGGGCCCAGGGCACGCGGAAAGAGGGGGCGTGGTCGGGGGTGTGGTGAGGGGGCCAGGGTGGCGTGCCTGTGTTATGTGCGAGGGTTGGCGGGCGATGAAAGCAGTGGCAGTGGCCTTGTGGCGGGCTGTCCACCGGGAGGTGGGACATGGTGGGTGAGCTAAGATTGGAGGGAGTGAGGGAGTAGGTGGGTAGGTGGCTGGCTGCGCAAGGGGTGGTGTCTTGGTGGCCAGGGAAAACATATGAAAGTGAGGAGGGAGGGATTAGGGTAGGGAGGAGGGGGCCGGCTGGGCTGTGGGCCTCGCTGGCTGCCTCCAAAAAAACAATATCAAATATTTATTCAATTTTGAATAGACTTTTGCAAATAGTTTTTAGACAAATAAAAGACCCGGAAAAGACTGGCGTTTTGATTTGAAATAAAGACGGGGTATTTAGAAAACCAAAACTAGACTTTTCGAAAATAGTTTATGCCAACAAATGCAAGATGACATGATGATGCTCAAATGCAAGGTGGCATGATGACATGAGCATGCAGTCATGATGATGCAATGCACAAAACAACGCGATTTTCCAGTAGTGGTTTTTTGCGGGGTTCCACATGGCATGGCCAGGGGGACCCACGCCACCACATGGTGTGGCCAGCACCTGGCCCCTCTCCGTCTCGTCTTCTGGCTCCGTGAGTCTTCCGGTAAAATATCGACTTTGGATTTTGTCCAGTCCAATTCCTAGAATATTGATTTTCTGGCTTTTCTGGAACCAAAAACAGAAGAAAACTTGCAACTGGAACTGTGGCATCTTGTTAATAGGTTAGTCCCACAAAATGCATAAAAGTATCTCAAAGTATGAACAAAACATAAGAAAGTAGATATAAAACAAGCATGGAACATCAAAAATTATAGATACGTTTATTATGTATCAGTATCCCCAAGCTTAACTCCTGCTCGTCCTCAAGTAGGTAAGTGATAAAAAGAATAATTTTTTAGGTGACATGCACCATCACAATCAAGATCAAACCATTTGCAAGCATTGAAAGCTAGGATCAAAGTACTCTAAACATGAGCATGAAAGATGAAGTTCTAAAAATAAGACATAGTAACTATGCATGCAACATGAAAGGATACAAACAAAGATCATGAATAACAATGCATTGAAAGACGTTTGTTTGTTTCACAAATATAAAACATAGCATAGTGGCATTCAGCTTGTCCCTCATGGAGTAGCAAAACATAAATGCATAGGACACCTTCAAAGTTCATAAGGGTGACTAAATACATGTAGTTTAAGAACAAGCAATATCAAAGTTATGCATCAATCAACAAGTCTTGGGACAATGCACATTAAACTAAGAATGGGCATTATGCTCTCTCAATAGGTGCATAAAGATAGAAGATGGAGACTCAACATAAAAGTAAAAGAAAGGCCTTCATAAAAGGAAGCAGGGATTCAAGTCTCATAAAGAGCTTCCAAACATTATGGTACTTATTAGCTTTCAGCTCTCATTACCCCTATCATAAGCATTTTGAAGTGATTAAGGTTAAAGTGACCAAACTATGGAGTATATTCTTGACAAAGTACAAGTTGGCAATCTCATGTCCCTTGAATATGAGGGCCGTTCCTCATGCTACTCAAGTTTAGTTACCGGTAAGTTCTTGTCATAGTAATTACATGTGTATCATAGAGAACGGCCAACGGGGTACCCCTCGCCCGATGATACGGAAGAATCCCCATATCAAAATGACAAGGCAAGCAGACAATAAGCATCTTAGCAATCTTCTTATTTACCATGGGAAAATGGTGCTTTTTTCTCTCTTTCCTCTTTTCTCGTCTCGTTTTTTTCTCTTTTTCTCAATCTCTATCTCTTTTTTAATAAGAAGAATGCTTCATAGATTGCTCATTATGGTTATGCTGCAGATTTCCACCATGATTAGGCATGGATTAGACCAGCGGCCCAGGCGTTTCTCTAACACACATACATAACTCCATCGACTTACAAGCACCCCCTTCATTTCACACCGACGACATCCATAAACAAAAGAGCATGATATCAACTGGGTACAATGTACAAGTGCAATGTTGAAAGCGTTCCCCATGACAGCATGGTTCTGGTAATCCCCAACGTATAAGTGCAAGCATATTCAACATATATGACACAATGGTTCAAGTTTATTAAGGGCAAGAAAAGTAAAGTGTGCCATCATGTTTGTGAGAGATTTAATCACTAATTTTCACATAACAAGTTTAATTTAGAAGGTAGATAAAAACATGAATATACTTGGAATAGCAAATGCTAATAGGTAGGTATGGTGGACTCTTTGGAATAACTTGGTTTTATTTGGAGTTGGATGCATGAGTGGAACTCATACTTGGTATGGAGGCTAGCAAAAGACTGGGAGCGACCAACTAAGAGAACAATAATGGCCATAATCATGCAAAGTGATACGTCCATTTTGCATCACTATTCTATATCATAATTTACTATTATTCATTGATATATTTCATATTAAGAGACGATACTTGTGTTATTTCATCTATTTTTGCATGGTTGATGACTTTTGGAGCATGGACTGCTGGAGTTAGGATTCTGATGGAAAATGTGCTGTTTGGAGGCAAAATTCGCAATGATCAGAAAATATAGGAAATACATGGAAAATTCTATTTTTCTAGAAGACGAAGATTGCCAGAAGGGGAAGTGGAGATCGGCACAGGGGGCCCACACCACCCCGTGGCGTGGGAAGCCCTAGGCCGCGCCAGCAGGTGGTTTGGCCGCCCTGGCCCACTCTAGGCTCTCCCCTCTGGCGTATATTATCCTCCCAAAACCCTAAGACTAGGGGAGGGACCACATAAAGATTTCGCCACCTCTGAGGGGCGGAAAACACCGAGAGAGAAAGATCTCTCCGGCAGACAGAATTCTGTCGAGGGAATTCCTTCCCGGAGAGGGGAGATCGTCGCCATCAACACCACCATCAAGCTGGACTTCATCGGGATCATCATCGTCATCACCACCATCATCTCCACCAGCGCCATCATCACCACTTCATACCGCTGTAACAATTGGGTTGAATCTTGCATAGTTCTTAGGGGAACTTTCCCGGTGTTGATTACTCCTCGTAGTTGATGCTATTGAGTGAACCATTGAATTATCATTTGTGTTCAGATTTTTACACATCATTATTTCATCTCTGATCATGATCCATATGATGTCTTATGAGTAGTTCGTTTTTTTCTTGAGGACATGGGAGAAGTCATGTTGTTAGTAGTGGAATTGTGTTGAGAAAGATTCAATGGTTTGATATTTAAGTTGTGGTGTATTTCTTCTAGTGGTGTCATGTGAACGTCGACTACATGACACTTCACCTTTATGGGCCTAGGGGAATACATTGTGTAATTGGCTACTAATCGTAGGGGTTGTCGGAGTGACAGAAACCTGAACCCACGTTAGGAAACCTTTGCACAAGGGACGTCAGGGTCTTAGAGTTTAAAGATGTGGTTAGGTTTCTACCTTAATTACTTTATTGTACTTGCGGATGCTTGCAAGGGGTATAATCACAAGTATGTATTAGTCCTAGGAACGTCGGTACATTAGCACAGGTTCACCCACACAACACTTAGAAAACTAAAGAACATTAATCAACTATATGAAGCGAAAGCACTTGATGATATTCCCATGTGTCCTCGAGAATGTTTGGTCATCTTAGGTAATACAACCGGCTTGTACTTTGCTAACGAAAGGATAGGGCCACTTGCTGCATTTATTCTTATTGTCTTTTATTTACTCGTACTTCATTTACCTTCATTATCAAAAACCCTTAAAAATCTGTTTGCTAAGTATTTACAGAGAATTCCTGCTCTAAGCCATTCGCCAACACCTTCTCCTCCTTGTTGGGTTCGACACTCTTACTTATCGAAAATACTGCGATACACTCCCTATACTTGTGGGTCATCAAGACTATTTTCTAGTGCCGTTGCCAGGGAGTGAAGCGCTATTGGAGAGTGGAACTGGTAAAGGAAACTTCTACTGTGAGTATTGTTTACTTCTGTTAGTTGCTTTATTTCAATATGGATAATTCGGTGAGTTTCTTATTTCGTAATGCTACTACCACTGCTAAGGTAGTAGATGAACCACCACCTGATGAGAATGATACTTTTAAAATACCTACAAGAATTATTGATCGTGTTATGGATAACTACTATCTTGGAGATGGACTTGTCCATCCCGGTGATCATTTGCTCTTTATACACGACTTATGCGGGTTGTTCAAGTGTGCATGTCTTACAAAAGATCAAGTCAAGAAGAAGTTATTCTCATTATCACTGAAAGGAAGAGCTGAGGAATGGTATAAGCTGCTGAAGAATGGTCAAGCTCTTGAATTGGAGGAAATAGTGCCTCTCTTTTATTCAAAATTTTATCCTCCTAGTGAGATTCATAAAGATCAGAATCAAATATACAACTTTTGGCCTCTTGATGGAGAGAGTATAGCTCAAGCTTGGGGGAGATTGAAGTTACTAATGCTCAAATGTCCCATTCATGAGCTCCCCAACAATATTACTATCAATAACTTTAATGCAAGGCTTTCTCTTCATGATAAGGATTTATTGGATGCCTCTTGTGCTGGATCATTCACTCGCATGGAAGAAGAAGCTAAATGGGATCTTCTGGACCGTATTCAAGACAATGCTGAAGCATGGGAGAATGACAAAGGAAGAAAGTCTGGTATAAATTATGATTATGAATGCATTGAATCTTTTATGGGAACTGATGACTTTCAAAATATTAAAAATGCTTATGGTATTGATTCTCAAGTTATTACAAATTGTTTTAAGGCTTTTGCTTCCTATATTGAAATTCCAAAAAGGGATGGAACAAGTATTATGCACCTTATAAAGATATTGTTGATTGTGTTCCTGTTAGGAGTACTGAATTTTGCACTGTTGATCACATCCTACCTGAACCTTATATCGAGAAAATAACCTTCCCGGATAAGGTAAAGGAGCATCCTATGATAAGTAGTGTAATCAATAAAAGTGCAAAGAAAACTGTAAAACCTGATGAACAAATAAACATTGAACCTGCTGTAGCAATTGTGAAAGACCTTGTGATCCGTTGCTTACGTATCCATAATTTTTGATGTTCCATGCTTGGTTTTATCTACTTTCTTATGTTTTCTCCACACTTTGGAGTACTTTTCATATGATTTCTTGGACTAACCTATTAACAAGAGCCACAGTGCCAGATGCCTGTTTTCTGCTTTTTTTGGTTCCAGGAAAGTCAGAAAATGAATATTCTCGGAATTGGACGGGACAAAAGCCAAAGTCAGTTTTTCACCGCGGGACACCAGGAGCCAGAATACGAGACGGAGAGGGGATGGGGCCCGGACACACCACCTGGCCGCGCGACCAGGCTTGGCCCGTGCTAGGGGGTGGTCTGGCCGCCCCAGGCACCCCCTCGGCCTCTCATTTCCCCTATATATTGCCTCCGATATAGAAATCCTAACTACCCGATCAAAGTTCCATGAAAGAGTCTGTAGCCACTGTCATCTCCATCCCTAGATCGGGAGGGATCTGAAGCTCTTCCCGGCACCATGCCGGAGAGGGTAATTCAACCTAGAGGCCTTCTTCATCATCATGCAAGCCTCCGGTGTGATGCGTGAGTAGTTCATCTCAGGACTACGGGTCCATGTAGTAGCTAGATGGCTGGTTCTCCTCCTTTGTGCTATCATGTTTAGATCTTGTGGGCTCTGTTCATGATCAAGATCATCTATTTGTAATTCCTACATGTTGTGTTTGCGGGGATCCGATGGATATTGAGATGCTATTTCAGATTGATTATTGATTCTATCATGTCTTTGTTATTTATGATCTTGCATGCTTTTCGTTGTTAGTAGCTATCTTGGCCAAGTAGATGCTAGCAACTCCAAGAGTTAGTATTTATGCTCGATAGTGGGTTCATGCCTCTACTAATCTGGGGAAGTGACAGAAATGTCTAAGGTACTAGATGTGTTGTTGCTACTAGGGAGAAAACAGCTTTGTTCATAGAACAATCATATTTTTTACTTTACACGCAATGCGTAATGCAATTATCTATTGCTTGCAACTTAATACTGGAAGGGGTTCGGATGATAACCTGAAGGTGGATTATTAGTCATAGATGCAGTTGGATTACGGTCTATGTATAATGTTGTAATGCCCAATCAAATCTCAAAGGATTCAAGATTATTATTATATGCTTGTATCCTTTCTCGATGTTTGTCAATTGCCCCGCTATAATTTGTTCACCCAACATGTCATCTATCTTAAGGAGAGCCGCCGCTAGTGAACTATGGACCCCGGTCCTTTATTTTACCTTCAATCTACAATCCACTGTTTACTGCTTTGTGCTTACTTTCTGTAAACTATTACTTTCTTCCACTCGATAAGTTTAATCCTTTATTTTTAGCAAAACCGGTGAGATTGATAACCGCATCATAAGTTGGCGACAGAGTTCTGTGGTTGTGTTGTGCAGGTCTCCACATTGCTGCTAGTGCCGGTAGTGTGCCCTGCCAAAGACCAGCTAGCAACACCTTTGAGGTGTTTCCTTGCTCCTACTTGATTGATAACCTTGGTTTCATCACTGAGGGAAACTTACTGTTGTGCTCATCATACCTTCCTCTTGGGGTTCCCCAACGAGCTCGTTAGTACACGAGTTAGCAAGTGATTTTCTGGCGCCGTTGCCGGGGAGTCAAGGACATCTTCACAAGGGGAGTCCCACATAACCAATCTCGTTACTTTGTTATTTTTGTTTTACTTAGTTTACTTTTTGCTTTGTTTGCTTGTTTCTTTATAGAAAACACACAAAAAAATTAGTCTTGCTATTTTGCTTTCTTTATTAAAAACACAAAAAAATGACTACTTTTGAAAACACTAGGTTGTGTGACTTCACTAGCACCAACAACAATGATTTTATGATCACACCTATTGCTCCACCTATTCCTGAAGCTACTTTATTTGAAATAAAACCTGGTTTACTTAATCTTGTTATGAGAGAACAATTTTCTGGTATTGGTAATGAAGATGCTGCAGGCCATCTAAATAACTTTGTTGAACTCTGTGAGATGCAAAAGCATAGGGATATAGATGGAGATATTATTAAGCTTAAATTGTTTCCTTTCTCTTTGAGAGGAAAAGGTAAATAATGGTTGAATTCCTTAACTAGGAATAGTATAGATTCTTGGACTAAATGCAAAGATGCTTTCATTGGAAAATACTACCCTCCTGCTAAGATTATATCTATGAGAAGTGAAATAATGAAGTTTAAACAATTTGATAATGAACATGTTGCTCAAGCTTGGGAAAGAATGAAATATTTGGTAAAGAATTGTCCCACTCATGGACTGACTGCTTGGATGATTATCCAAACCTTTTATGCAGGATTTAACTATTTTTCAAGAAATCTATTGGATTCTGCTGCTGGAGGTACCTTTATGACCATTACTTTGGGTGCTGTAACAAAGCTTCTAGATAATATGATGGTTAACTATTGTGAATGGCACACTTAAAGAGCTCCACAAGGTAAGAAGGTAAATTATGTTGAATAAACCTCTTCCTTGAGTGATAAAATTGATGTTATTATGTCTATGCTTGTTAATGGGAAAGCCCATATTGATCCAAATAATGTTCCTTTAGCCTCTTTGGTTGCTCAAGAAGAGCAAGTTGATGTGAACTTTATAAGGAATAATAATTTTAGCAATAATGCCTACAGGAATAATTTTGGTAACAGCAATTATAAGCCATATCCTCCCAACAATGGTAATGCTTATGGAAATTCCTACAACAATAATAGGAGTGCTTCCTCTGAACTTGAACTTATGCTTAAAGATTTTATTAGTAAACAAACTGCTTTCAATAAAACTATTGAGGAAAAACTCTCTAATGCTGAAAGAAATGTAGCATCTTTGGCTGAAGCTCAATCTTGTTTGAATAAAATGGCTGCTAAACCTGAAACTAATGATAATCCCTTTGCTGCTAATAATGCCATACAAGTTAGAATTGATGAAAATGTTAGACTATTTGCTGAATTGCATGCTAAGTGGGAAAGAGAAGATGAAATTGCTAGAAACATTAGTGTTTCTACTATCACTACCACTAGTATTGAAGCTAGTAATAGCTCTACTACTTTAGATGATAATTATGATTTTGATCTTGATGGTTGCAATATCTCTGAAGTTATTAAGTTCCTAGAAAATCTTGCTAAAAGTCTTAATGCTACTGCTATGAATATGGCCTTCACAAAACACATTACTAATGCTCTCATAAAAATTAAAGAAGAAAAGATGAAACATAAAGCTTCTATTCCTATGAAACAAGAAGATGGTTAGGAACCCATCATTAATATGAAAGTGAACGATTTTGATTTCAAAGCTTTATGTGATATTGATAGTAGTGTTTCTATTATGCCTAGAAGGATTTATGATATGCTTGATTTGCCACCATTGGAAGATTGTTATTTGAATGTCCCACTTGATGATAATGATAAAAAGAAACTCATGGGGAGTGTTAATGATGTTCTTATTATGGTTAACGATGCCTATTTTCCCGTTGATTTCTATCTTTTGGATGTTGAATGCAATACTTCTTGTCCTATTACTTTGGGAAGACCTTTTCTTACAACAGTTGGTGCCATTATTGATATGAAAGAAGGCAGCATTAAATATCAACTCCCATTCAAGAAAGGTATAGAACACTTCCCTAAGAAGAGAGAGAAGATTTCTTTTGCTTCTCCTATGAAAACAAAATTTGCTCTTAATGCTTCTTCATTTGAGACTTGATTCTTTTTCTTACTTCTTATGCCTAACTTAAAGCCGTTAAAGAAAAGTACTTGTTGGGAGATAAACCAAAAGTTTTAGATGAGTCTTGGAAGTTATTACTTCAGTAATAACCTCTCCTTGTCCTTTTTTTATTTGCTTTTTGTGCCAAGGGTAACCTCTAATGAGAGAGAAGTAATGATTGGGAAAGTTGCTGTCCTAAAATAGATTTCTGTTCTTCACCGTAAACATTCGTGTAAAATATCTGTACATACTTTTCAGGCGTGAATTTTTGTGCTTCTGCCCCAGGTTGTTATCTAACTTTCGTTAGTTCAACACTTTTTGATTTGAGCAACACAAGGTCTTCGAAAAAAATTCGTCTTTACCTGCTGGTCTGGTTTGACAGATTTCTGCCTTTATTTGCATTTTCTTCTTGTTGGTTCCTTTTTGAGTTCCTTTGGGGAATTGAGCTTTTTGAGGGAAGTGATACAGTAGCTTGTGTTTTAATGGAAGTTTTATTGGTGTTGGAACTGAACCTAAAGACCTATTATCTTGAGTGCACTAATGTCGCTAATAAAGATCGTGTGAAGTTTTGTATGAAGGAAAAATTTCAGGTGTATGGAAGGAATAAGTAATGAGATGAAGGATGTACTAAATCTCAAGCTTGGGGATGCCACGCGTGTCACCCCAAGAAATATCCAAGAAGTACAAGCGTCAAAGCTTGGGGATGCCCAAGGCACCCCCTTCTTCATCAATAAAAATTCTAGGTTCCTTCAAAACACTTTATTTTTATTGTTTCATGCACAGTTGTGTTGTTCTTGGAGCGTCTTCTTTTTTGTTTTTTGTTTTGGTTTTCGTTTGCTTGGTTTGTTTAGTTTGCTGAAGAAATTGGTTGGACCCCCTCTTTCATACATTGGTTTTCAAATAGTTTGGTTTGGATTGGAAAAGAGTAGGAAAGTTCATGCTTAAGTGGTAAAGAGAGCTTGTTTTTGACTGTGGCCCATGCTTTGTCATGCCATGCTTGATATTGTTTTGGCTTTAGGCTTAGTATTCTTTGCTGTAGCATGATTTGTTATAAACAATTGAGATTTCTTAATGTGCCTTGGAAGAATCATGCATTGTTTTAGCATATTAAAGTATAGTATTGTGGTATTCTCCTTTGATGCTTAATTTGGGTTGACTTGGCACATGCTCACACCATGTTATGACTATCCAAAGTCACCATAGACTTTATGATCCTTTAGTTTTCAACTTGTAGTATCACTTTATGCTTTGATCAATGATGTTTTGTCGCTCTGCATGATTATGGCCATTATTGCTCTCTTAGTTGGTCGCCCGCCTTTTGCTAGCCTCCATAACCAAGTATGAGTTCCACTCATGCATCCAACTCCTAAAACCAAGTTATTCCAAAGAGTCCACCATACCTACCTATTAGCATATGATATTCCAAGTATATTCATGTTTTTCTCTACCTTCCGGATTAAACTTGTTATGAGAAAACTAGTGATTAAGCTCTCACGAACTCGATGGCACACTTTACTTTCTTGCACTTAATAAACTTGAACCATTGCGTCCATCTTTGTTGTGTATATGCTTGCGCTTTATAAGTTGAAGTTAGCAGAACCATGTATCATGGGGAACGCTTTCAACATTGCACCTGTACTTTGTACCCCGTTGATATCATGTACTTTTTCTTATGGATCCTGGCAGTGTGAAATAAAAGGGGAACTTGTAAGATCATAGAGTTTGTATTTGTGTTAGAGAAACGCCTGGGCCGCTAGCCTAAGCCATGCCTAATCATGGTGGAAACTTTCAGCATAACCATAATGAGCACTCTATGAAGCATCCTCAATAAAAACCTATGCAAATAGAAAATAAAAAGATCGCTGAGATGCTCATTGTCTGCTTGCCTTGTCATTTTGATTATGGGATAGCTCCTATATCATGTGCAAGGGGTACCCCGTTGGCGGTTCTCTATTATACATAAGTACTTACAATGACAAGAGCTTACTTGTGACTAAAGTTGAGTACCATGAGGTTCGGTCTTCGTAAGTAAGGGGCATGAGATTTCGGCTTATGAGACTTGAATCCCTTTATGAGACTTGAATCCCTACTTCCTTCCATGAAGGCCTTTCTTTTACTTTTATGTTCAGTCTCCACCTTCTATCTTTATGCACCTACTTTGAGAGAATAGTGGCCATTCTTAGTTCTATGTGCATTGTCCCAAGACTTTTTGATTGATGCATAGCTTTGATATTGCTTGTTTTAAACTATTTGTATCTAGTCACTCTTATGAACTTTGAAGGTATCCTATGCATTTATGTTTGCTACTCTATGAGGGACAAGCTGAATGCCACTATGCTATGTTTTCTTTATGTGAAACAAACAAACGTCTTTCAAAGCATTGTTATTCATGAATCTTTTGTTTGTGCCTTTTCATGTTGCAACACAGTTGCTTTGTCTTATTGCTAGAACTTTGCCTTTCATGTTATGATTGAAGTACTATGATCCCAGCTATTAGTGTTTTACAAATACTTTGATCAAGATTATGATGGTGCATGTCACCTCAAAAATTATTCTTTCTTTTTATCACTTACCTACTCGAGGACAAGTAGGAGTTAAGCTTGGGGATGTTGATACGTTGCTAACGTATCCATAATTTTTGATGTTCCATGCTTGGTTTTATCTACTTTCTTATGTTTTGTCCACACTTTGGAGTACTTTGCATATGATTTCTTGGACTAACTTATTAACAAGAGCCACACTGCCAGCGGCCTGTTTCTGCTATTTTTGGTTCCAGGAAAGTCAGAAAATGAATATTCTCGGAATTGGACGGGACAAAAGCAAAATTCACTTTTTCACCGAGGGACACGAGGAGCCAGAATACGAGACGGCGAGGGGCTAGGGCCCGGCCACACCACCTGGCTGCTCGGCCAGGCTTGGCCCACGCCAGGGGGTGGTCTAGCCGCCCCAGGCACCCCCCCCCGGCCTCTCCTTTCGCCTATATATTACCTCCGATACAAAAACCCTAAGTACCCGATCAAAATTCCACGAAAGAGTATGTATCCACCGTCATCTCCATCCCTAGATCGGGAGGGATCTGAAGCTCTTCTCGGCACCCTGCTGGAGAGGGGAATTCACCCTAGAGGCCTTCTTCATCATCATGCAAGCCTCCGGTGTGATGTGTGAGTAGTTCATCTCTGGACTACGGGTCCATGTAGTAGCTAGATGGCTGGTTCTCCTCCTCTGTGCTATCATGTTTAGATATTGTGAGCTCTGTTTATGATCAAGATCATCTATTTGTAATTCCTACATGTTGTTTTTGCAGGGATCCGATGGATATTGAGATGCTATTTCAGATTGATTATTGATTCTATCATGTCTTTGTTATTTGTGATCTTGCATGTTTTCCGTTGTTAGTAGCTATCTTGGCCAAGTAGATGCTAGCAACTCCAAGAGTTAGTATTTATGCTTGATAGTGGGTTCATGCCTCTAGTAATCTGGGGAAGTGACAGAAATCTCTAAGGTACTAGATGTGTTGTTGCTACTAGGGAGAAAATAACAATCCTTTGTTCATAGAACAATCGTATTGTTTACTTTACACGCAATGCGTAATGCAATTATCTGTTGCTTGCAACTTAATACTGGAAGGGGTTCGGATGATAACTTGAAGGTGGATTATTAGTCATAGATGTAGTTGGATTACGGTCTATGTATAATGTTGTAATGCCTAATCAAATCTCAAAGGAGTCAAGATGATTAGTATATGCTTGTATGCTTTCTCGATGTTTGTCAATTGCCCCGCTGTAATTTGTTCACCCAACATGTCATCTATCTTAAGGAGAGCCACCACTAGTGAACTATGGACCCCGGTCCTTTCTTTTACCTTCAATCTACAATCAATTATTTACTGCTTTGTGTTTAGTTTCTCCAAACTCTTACTTTCTTCCACTCAATATGTTTAATCCTTTGTTTTCAGCAAAACCGGTGAGATTGACAACCTCATCGTAAGTTGGGCACAGAATTCTGCGGTTGTGTTGTGCAGGTGTCCATGTTGCTGCTGGCGCTGGTAGTGGGCCCTACCAAAGACCATCTAGCAACACCTTTGACGTGTTTCCTTTCTCCTACTGGATTGATAACCTTGGTTTCTTAACTGAGGGAAACTTACTGTTGTGCTCATCATACCTTCCTCTTGGGGTTCCCTAACAAGCTCGTTAGTACACGAGTCAGCACCTTGTCACTAAAAGTGCTGAAGATGGACACATAGTCTTTTGTGAGGATGCTTCTAATATTGTCTCACATCCTAATACAACTAAAAAGGCTAGTGTCCCTGTGCTTTCTGTTAGAATTTGTTATCATTGCTATTACGGTTTATGTGATATTGGTGCAAGTTCAAGTGTTATTCCTTACGAGCTTTACAAAGATATTATCCATGAAATCAGTCCTTGCGAACTAGAAGAGATTGATGTGATTATTCACCTTGCTAATAGAGAGACCATCTCTCCAATTGGTATTATACAGGATGTGGAAATTCTTTGTGGTAAGATTAAATATCCTGCTGATTTTCTAGTACTTGGTTCAGCTGCTAGTAAAACCTATCCTATCATTTTTGGTAGACCTTTCTTGAGTACTTGTGGAGCCATTATTGACTTCAAAAGGGAGAAAATTTTAACTAAATTTAATGGGGAACCTTATGAGTTTAATTTTTCGAAATTTACTAAAGAACCTTGTGAAAATGAAACCCATAATGAGGATTTTAGAGTTGAACAACTTGCTTCTATTTCTCTTGCTCCTAACAATGCTTTGCAGCAATTTATGCAAGACCACAAAAGTGAAATCTTCATGGAAGAAAGAAATGAGATTGACGAGATTCTCCGTCGTCAACCTAAGATGCTTAAGAATAACTTGCATGTGGAAGATTTGGGTACTACATTGCCACCTAAAAAGGATCCGGTCTTTGATCTAAAACCCTTACCTGACGATCTTAAGTATGCTTATATTTATGATAATAAAATATATCCTGTTATTATTAGTTCTAAACTTTCTAAGGAAGAGGAAATATTATTAGAGGTATTGAAGAAACATCGAGGGGCTATGGGCTATACTCTGGATGATTTAAAGGGGATTTCTCCCACTATATGTCAGCATGCTCTCAATATAGAACCAGATGCAAAGCCAGTGGTAGAGCACCAACGTTGTTTAAATCCTAAGATGAAGGAAGTGGTAAGAAACGAGGTATTAAAACTCCTTGATGCTGGTATTATTTATCCTATTGCTGATAGTGAATGGGTTAGTCCTGTTCATTGTGTCCCTAAAAAAGGGGGAATTACCATTGTGCCTAATGATAATGATGAGCTTATTCCCCAAAGAATAGTAGTAGGTTATAGGATGTTCATTGATTTCAGAAAATTTAACAAAGTTACTAAGAAAGATCATTACCCATTACCTTTTATTGATCAAATGTTAGAAAGGTTGTCTAAAAAGACCCATTTTTGTTTTCTTTATGGATACTCTGGTTTCTCTCAAATTGCTGTTAAACAACAAGATCAAGAAAAAACTACTTTTACATGCCCTTATGGAACCTATGCTTATAGACGTATGACTTTTGGTCTGTGTAATGCTCCTGCCACTTTTCAAAGATGCATGTCTGCTATCTTTCATGGTTTTTGTGAGGATATTGTGGAAGTGTTCATGGATGACTTTTCCATCTATGGAACTTCTTTTGATTATTGTCTGCACAACCTTGATAAAGTTTTGCAGAGATGTGAAGAAACTAATCTTGTTCTTAATTGGGAGAAATGCCACTTCATGGTGAATGAAGGGATTGTCCTTGGACATAAGATTTCTAAAAGAGACATAGAAGTTGATAGAGCTAAAGTTGAGGCAATTGAGAAAATGCCCTGTCCAAGAGACATCAAAGGTATTCGTAGTATCCTTGGTCATGCTGGTTTCTATAGGAGGTTTATTAATGATTTCTCTAAGATATCAAAACCCCTCACTAATCTTCTTCAAAAGGACGTACCCTTTGTTTTTGATGATAATTGTAAGGAATCTTTTGAAACTCTAAAGAAGCTTTAACTACTGCTCCTATTATTCAACCACCTGATTGGATCTTACCCTTTGAAATAATGTGTGACGCTAGTGATTTTGCTGTAGGTGCTGTCCTTGGGCAACGAATAGATAAAAAGTTAAATGTTATCCATTCTGCTAGTAAGACTCTAGATGCCGCTCAAAAGAATTATGCCACTAGTGAAAAAGAATTCTTAGCCATTGTATTTGCTTGTGATAAGTTTATACCTTATATTGTTGACTCAAAAGAATTCATGCTACTATTAAGTACCTTATGATGAAAAAAGATGCTAAGTCTAGGCTTATTGGATGGGTGCTGCTCTTATAGGAGTTTAACCTACATATTGTAGATAGGAAAGGTGTTGAAAATCCCGTTGCTGATAATTTATCTCGATTGGAAAACATCTCTTTTGATCCTATGCCTGTTAATGATAGTTTCCCAAATGAACAATTGGCTGCAGTAGGGGTAAGCTCGCGAGGGAGCCCTTGGTATGTTGATTATGCTAACTTTATTGTCTCCAACTTTTACAGCTCAGCAAAGAAGGAAGTTCTTTTACGATTTGAGGCATTATTTTTGGGATGACCCATGTTTATATAAAGGAGTGGATGGTATTATGCGAAGATGTGTTCCAGAATATGAACAAAAGGAGATATTGCGGAAATGTCATGGTAGTGCCTATGGAGGACATCATGCAGGAGACAGAACTGCACAAAAGGTGCTACAGTCAGGTTTTTACTGGCTTACCCTTTTTAAAGATGCAAGAAATTTGTCTTATCCTGTGATGAGTGTCAACGTGTTGGTAATATTTCTAGACGCAATGAAATGCCTATGAATTATTCTCTAGTTATTGAACCATTTGACTGTTGGGGATTCGACTTTATGGGTCGTTTTCCCCCTTCAAAAGGTTATACCCATATTCTTGTTGTTGTTGACTATGTTACTAAGTGGGTAGAAGCCATACCTACAAAAAGTGATGATGGGGAGACCTCTTTAAAAATGCTTAAGGATATTATCTTTCCTAGGTTTGGAGTGCCGAGGTATCTTATGACTGATGGAGGTTCTCACTTTATTCATGGTGGTTTTAGAAAGACCCTTTCTAAATATGATGTTAATCATAGAATTGCTTTAGCTTATCATCCCCAAACTAGTGGACAAGTAGAATTATCAAATAGAGAAATTAAATCCATCTTTCAAAAGACTATGAATTGATCTAGAAAAAATTGGGCTAAAAAGTTGAACGATGCTTTATGGGCTTATAGGACTGCCTATAAAAATCCTATGGGGATGTCTCCTTACAAAATGGTTTATGGGAAAGCTTGCCACCTGCCTTTAGAATTAGAACACAAAGCTTATTGGTCAGTTAAAGAACTTAATAGAGAATGTAAGCTTGCTAGTGAAAAAATATTATTTGACTTAAGTTCGTTGGATGAATGGAGGAGTGAAGCATATGAGAATGTTAGACTCTTTAAGGAAAAAGTTAAAATATGGTTTGACAGGCGGATTCTTAAGAGAGAGTTCCATGTTGGTGAGAAAGTTCTATTGTATAGGTCTCGTCTCGGATTTTTTGTAGGGAAACTACTTTCAAAATGGGAAGGACATTTTGTTATCGAAGAAGTATATCGTTCAGGAGCAATAAAAAATTCTTCTTTAAAAGATAACACTACACAAGTGGTGAATGGTCAGCGACTCAAGCACTATATTGCTGGAGATTCTTATAATGAAGATATTGATGCTATTCAAGTAATAAATCCAGAAAAAATTATCAAAGACCAAATTCAGAGACCTGTAGAGTCCCTTTTCGAATAAGTAACAGTTGTGGTAAGAAAAGTTCCATGAAAATTCTGTCCAGTTATATTTTTGCAGTTTTTATCCAACAAGGAAAGCTACGAAGCGAAAGAGGGATAGAAACGGAGCCAGGGTGGCTCACACCACCCCCTGGCGCGCCCCCCTGGCCGCACCAGTAGGTGGTGTGGCCACCTCGGCCTTCGTCTCCAACCCGTTTTCTCCCAGTACCTTCCTTTTGTTGTAAAACTTCGTAATATATAATCTCCCGGATCTCCTGAGCCAAGGAAGATGTCCCAGCGGATATCATCAACCCATACATGCGAGAGTTGAAGATTCATCCCAAGGAGTTGTTGCTTGAAGATGGGAAGGTACGGATAAAAGAGGTTCAAGGCCCTAAAGGTGAAGGAAGTCTGGAGGACAGGATGGAAGCGCTGGAGCAAGAAGTCTTTAGGTACAAGAAGATGGTGGAACGCGAAGTGGAAATCATCCATAAGATTTGTTCCGAACTCATCGCCGAGCACCAAAAGGAGACTGCTGAGCTTAAGGATGAAATTCTCTCACTCCACCAAACAACCAACCAACTGCAAGCACAGCTCTACGACGTTCAAAATCAAAACTATGAGTACAAGGATAGGTTTAAACGCATAAGTGCTTCTATGAGTTTCAGGATGCTGGAGACCATGATGTCTTTTGTTGATGGGGATCCCTTACCTTGGAAGTCGGACAATGATGATAGAATACCAGCACCACCGAAGGAGTAATTCGTCATCAGGTTTTGGCATCCCCTTGGTTTGTTCCAAGCTTGGGGTAGTGCCGCGGTATCATATCACTATCTTCTATCTTTTTACCTTTTTAGTAGAGTCATATCATGAATAGAGAAGTTATCATGTAGGATGGTTTACATTATGGAAGTGTCCCCCCCTCTCGTTAGATATCTATGTATCCCTTGGTGTGAGTTGCCGTTATGGAATATTAATGAGAAGTTCTATCATTTACTCTTTTGCATATCTTATATTAGTTTTCAATTCATGGTTATATGATTGATCTTGTCATTAGTATTGGTATCACTTTGGGATCATTGAGTTAATTTAGTTGCTTTTGGCCAACCTGGCTCGGTTAGTAGCATTACTATTTTTGAGAGTTGAATGAAAAAGACAAAAATACTCTTAAAGAAATATAATTTCATCATCTTTCTTTCTTGATTTTCTCATAAGTTTAGTATTCTCTAGTTAAGATCTTTTGTGCTTTCAAGGAAGATTGCATGTTTGTTTTTATCACTTGTATGTTTGTTTGTTTCCTTCAACTCTTATGCTTGCTACCCAACCTTGCTAGCCAAAACCCTGTACGGAAAGGGAATGCTTCTCGTGCATCCAATCCTTAAACCAAAACCTATGCCATTTGTGTCCACCATGACTACCTACTAGCACTATTGCTATTCCAAGTAAATTCATGTTTTTATCTACCTTCCAAATTAAACTTGTTATGAGAAAATTAGTGATTAAAGCTCTCACGAACTTGATGGCACACTTTATTTTCTTGCATTTAATAAACTTGAACCATTGTGTCCATCTTTGTTGCGTATATGCTTGCGCTGTATAAGTTGAAGTTAGCAGAACCATGTATCATGGGGAATGCTTTCAACATTACACTTATATTCCATTGATATCATGATTATTTTGCTTATGGATCGCGACGGTGTGAAATAAAAGGGGAACTTGTAAGATCATGGAGTTTGTATATGTGTTAGAGAAACGCCTGGGCCGCTAGCCTAAGCCATGCCTAATCCTGGTGGAAACTTGCAGCATAACCATAATGAGCATCCTATGAAGCATCCTCAATAAAAACCTATGCAAATAGAAAATAAAAAGATCGTTGAGATGCTCATTGTCTGCTTGCCTTGTCATTTTGATTATGGGATATCTCCTGTATCATGTGCAAGGGGTACCCTGTTGGCAGTTCTCTATGATACATATGTATTTACAATGACAAGAGCTTACTTATGACTGAAGTTGAGTAGCATGAGGTTCGGTACTCGTAAGTAAGGGGCATGCGATTTCAACTTATAACTTGTCAAGCATATCCTCTTAGTTGTGTCACTTTAACCTTAATCACCTAAAGATGCCTATGATAGGGGCAATGAGAGTTGAAAGCTAATAAGTACCATAATTTTTGGAAGCTCTTTATGAAACCTGAATTCCCTGCTTCCCTCTGCGAAGGGCCTATCTTTTACTTTTTAGTTGAGTCAGTAAACCTATACCCTTCTACCTTAGCAAGTATTTTGAGTTGTTCTGTTTCATTCATTCATATGATGATCTATTCAATCATGTTTCTTATGTTCCTTGTTTTGCACATTGCTCTTATCTTGGTGATTACTACTTTGAAAGCTATCATTGAAAACCAGTTATTTGCGAACTCCTGCAAATTGTCAACTACTCTTCGACCAAGAGCTAAGTTTGCCATTACCAATTATGATTTACTTTATGCATCTTTATTGTGTTTCCTTTTCTTATTGCAAGTTAAGTTATATAATAGTGAGTTGTCTTTTATTATGATTTATGTATTAATGAATGTGATGCTTCTTATCCGTATTCTTTTATCGACTCTTCACTCCATAAACCTAAGGTCATGTTTATTGAGCTCACTTTTTGCTTGGGGACAAGCAAAGTCTAAGCTTGGGGGAGTTGATACGTCCATTTTGCATCGATATTATATATCATAATTTACTGTTATTCATTGATATATTTCATATTAAAATATGATATTTAGGTTATTTCATCTATTTTTGCATGGTTGATGACTTTTGGAGCATGGACCGCAGCAGTCAGGATTCTGATGGAAAAGGTGCTGTTTGGAGGCAAAATTCGCGAAGATCAGAAAATCCAGGAAAATACATGGAAAATTCTATTTTTACAGAAGACGAAGATTGCCATAAGGAGAAGTGGAGATGGGCCACAGGGGCCCACACCACCCCCTAGCGCGGGCATCCCTAGGCCACGCCAGCAGGTGCTGTGGCTGCCCTGGCCCACTCCAAGCTCTCCCCTCTGGCGTATATTATCCTCCTGAAACCCTAAGACTCGGGAGGGACCACAGAAAGATTCCGCCGCCTCTGCGGGGCGAAAAACACCGAGAGAGAAAAATCTCTCCGGCAGACAGAATTCTGCCGGGGGAATTCCTTCCTAGAGAGGGGAGATCGTCGCCATCAACACCACCATTTAGCTGGACTTCATCGGGATCATCATCATCACCACCACCATCATCTCCACCAGCACCATCATCACCACTTCATACCGCTGTAACAATTGGGTTGAATCTTGCATAGTTCTTAGGGGAAACTTTCCCGGTGTTGATTACTCCTTGTAGTTGATGCTATTGAGTGAACCATTGAATTATCGTTTATGTTCAGATTGTTACACATCATTATTTCATCTCTGATCATGATCCATATGATGTCTTGTGAGTAGTTCGTTTTGTTCTAGAGGACATGGGAGAAGTCATGTTGTTAGTAGTGGAATTGTGTTGAGCAAGATTCAATGGTTTGATATTTAAGTTGTGGTGTATTCCTTCTAGTGGTGTCATGTGAACGTCGACTACATGACACTTCACCTTTATGGGCCTAGGGGAATACTTTGTGTATTTGGCTACTAATCGTAGGGGTTGTCGGAGTGACAGAAACCTGAACCCCCGTTAGGAAACCTTTGCACAAGGTACGTCAGGGTCTTAGAGTTTAAAGTTGTGGTTATGTTTCTATCTTAATTACTTTCTTATACTTGCGGATGCTTGCAAGGGGTATAATCACAAGTATGTATTAGTCCTAGGAAGGTCGGTACATTAGCATAGGTTCACCCACACAACACTTAGCAAACTAAAGAAGATTAATCAACTATATGAAGCGAAAGCACTTGACGATATTTCCATGTGTCCTCGATAACGTTTGGTCATCTTAAGTAATACAACCGACTTGTCCTTTGCTAAAGTAAGGATTGGGCCACTTTGCTGTATTTATTATTATTGTCTTTTATTTACTCGTACTTTATTTACCTGCATTATCAAAAACCCATAAAAATCCATTTGCTAAGTATTTACAGAGAATTCCTGCTCCAAGCCATTCGCCAACACCTTCTGCTCCTCGTTGGGTTCGACACTCTTACTTATCGAAAATACTGCGATACACCCCTATACTTGTGGGTCATCACAAAACGACAAAACATTATTAATTAAAGAATAAAGTGATATTACAAGTCGAAAACTAAATGATCATAGAGGCTATGGTGACTTGGTATAGTCTTAACATGGTGTGAGTATGCGCCAAGTCAACCCAAATAAAGCATTAAAGGAGAATACCACAATATTATGCTTTTATATGCTAAAACAACGCATGATTCTTTCAAGGCACATTAAGAAATCTCAATTGTTTATTACATGTCATGCTATAGCAAAATCACTAAGCATAAAACAAAAATAATATCAAGCATGACATGATCAAGTCTAAGTCACAGTCAAAAACAAGCTCCTTTTATACCACTTAAGCATAAACTTTCCTACTCTTTTCCAACACCAATCGACTTATTTGAAACAACTCAAAAAGATAATAATAAATAAAGATCAGTGAGCTTGTCTCACAAATCCACAAAGAAGAACTAAAAAGTTCTAAGCTGAAAGCACAAGAAAACTAAGGCTAAACACAGTGCTAGCAAAAGAGAACACTCACAAAACAATAAGAATGAAAACTAGAGTGTTCTAGGCAATGACTAACATGGTGTGTCTCTCTGCAAAAGAAGTGTGTTGGGATCCAACCAACTTATTGCAGCAAACCAAGAAAAAGAAAACTAAAAACAAAAACAAAGACGCACCAAGAACAACACAACAGTGCATAAAAAAATATAAACGAAGTGTCTAGAAAGACCTAAGATTTTTATTGATGAAGAAGGGGATGCCTTGGGCATCCACAAGATTTGACGCTTGTACCTCTTGAATATTTCTTGGGGTGACACAGGGTGGCATCCCCAAGCTTGAGCTTTTGTCCATTCTTCATCTCATTACATCATTATTTCCCTACACCTAAAAATTTCCTTCATACAAAACTTCACACAATCTTCATTAGCAACATTACACTAGTGGAAACCGGCCCTATAACCGGGACTACAAAGGCGGGACTAAAGGCCTCCCCCTTTAGTCCTGGTTAGGCCGCAAACCGGGACAAAAGGGCCTCACGGGGCAGCGTCGAGCGCGCGGGACCTTTAGTCCCGGTTTGTAATACGAACCGGGACTAGAGGCTTTTTTTCAAAAAAAAAACTCCAATTTTTTTTTTCAAAATTTTCTTAAACTTTGAATTATCTAACTCGCTAATCTCTCATATCTCTCATTTTTCACACTAACTATACTTAATCTTAGCTCAAATTACACTTATGGTCAAACTTCCCGGTCGGTCACCCATACTAGCACTACTCCACCCCCAGCACGCTTAACTTCCCCATTCCATCTCTCTCACCTCGTGCGAAGGACCATTATACCTTGTTGTCAAGACTAGTATATCAATCATATTAGCTCATATCAATATGTCAACCGTGTTTATTTTTTGAAATTATGAATAACTATTTAAGTAAACAACAATAAATAAGTAATAATAATATTTTATTCCAATGAAAATAAAAAACTAATTAAATTAATATTTTATTCATTTTTTGCCATTTCTTCATTTAATATGACATAAATAATATCTTCAAATCTGTAAATCGAAATTCGACAAATAATATACCCATTATTATCATAAAAATGTGAGGAATTCAAATATGACATAAAAACTATTTAAAATTTTTAATTTTTGAAATAACTTTTTCTTTTCGAATTTTAAGAATTCAAAACGGCCTAAGGCTGTTGAAATCGAAGAGGAAATTTTTTCTGCATGTTTTGATAGGCTGTATGTTTTTTCTGATATCGTATGCAAAAGTTATGGCCATTTGAATTTTTCATGACATTTTTTTGCAAATTATGCCGAAATTGATGTTTGTTAATTTTTGTAACAAGTAAATCATTTAACATAACTACAGTTCGAAATATTTTATTTTTGGATTTTTTATAATATTTTAGCATGATTTTAAAACTAGAAAAGGCGATCTCCTGCCCGGGGGGTGGAGAGCTGCCTTCCTGTGGCGAGATTTGTGCTGCTTTCTGCTGCGAGAACTTGAGAATTTTTTTGCTTGTTTTAAAACAGCAAAATTTTGGGGTTTAGTTTTAAAACAGCAAAATATTCATTAAAAACACAAGCTACTGTAGCAATTCCCTCAAAAAGCTCAATTCACCAAAAAGAACCAAAAAAGAAATCGATAAAGAGGCAAATGCAAATAATGGCAGAAATCTGTCAAAACAGACCAGTAGATGAAAACCAATTTTTTCAAATACATTCTGTTGCTCAAATCGGAACGTGTTCAACTAACAAAAGTTAGCTATCAACCTGGGGGATTTATTCAGAAAATTACAGCTCAATCGACATACAGAGATTTTTCACGAATTTTTACAGTGAAGCACAAAAATCTGTTTCAGGACAGCACTTCCCCAAATCTTACTTCCCTCTCATTAGAGGTTATTCTTGGCACAAAAATTAAATAAAAAGGATAAGGAGAGGTTCTTACAGAAGTAATAACTTCCAAGACTCAAGAAAACTATTGGGTTATCTCGCAAGAAGTACTTTTCTTTAACGCCTTTAAGTTAGGCATGATAGTTTGAGAAGATGCTCGCATAAGAAATATGAATTGAAGTAAAAGAGAGCATCAAGAAGAGAATTCAAAGCACATTTAAGTCTAACCCACTTCCTATGCATAGGAATCTTGTAAAGAAACAAGTCATGAAAGCACAAAGAAACAAGTATAGGAAAGCATAACAAGTGTAACTTCAAAATTTTCAACATAAAGAGGGGAAACTTAATATTGTTGAGATACATAAAACCATGTTTCCCTTTCTCATAATAACTTTCAGCAGCATCATGAATAAAATTAACAATATAACTATCACATAAAACATTCTTATCATGAGCCACATGCATATAATCATTATTACTCTCCACATAAGCATAGTTATTCTTATTAATTATAGTGGGAGCAAATTCAACAAAATAGCTATCATTATTATTCTCATCACCATAATCATCAAATATAGGAGGCATATTGTAATCATAATTAATTTTCTCCTCAATAGTAGGTGGACTGAAAATATCGTATTCATCATTGTAATCATCATATATTGGAGGTTTGGTATCATCATAAGCAATAGAATAGCTATCTTCCAAAGCTGGGGAACTAAAAAGATCATTTTCATAAAAACTAGCTCCCCCAAGCTTAGAATTTTCTGTAGCATTAGCAATAATGGGGTCCAAAGAATTCATACTAACAACATTGCTATTAGCATGCAAATAAAGTTCGATAGGTTTTTTAATTTTCTCTTCAAACACTTCATGTCCTAACTCAAGATAAATACTATAAAGCTCTCTAATTTTGTTGTTGTTTTCCATTAAGCCTAACTAGTGAAAACAAGAAACAAAAAGACAAAATTGCAGAATCTAAAGGAAATAACTTCGAGCACTCACACACCAGCTACAGTACTATAAGATAGCTTAGTAGCTAGAGGATGTGAGTACCTTTTACCTACCTCCCCGGCAACGGCGCTAGAAAATAGCTTGATGTCTACGCACTTCTATTCTTGTAGACAGCTGTTGGGCCTCCAAGTACAGAAGTTTGTAGAACAGTGTAACACCCTTGAATCGTCCCTATGCAAGTTTTAGCGATTCCCGCCAAACCCGCATAGAAACGATTCAAAGATGCCCACCAGGCACTTGTGTGCGGGTGGAAAACAAAGTAATATCATTACACAATAGTCCACAATGGAACCCACAGAACACATATATATATATATATAACAATGACTCAAAGAGTCAAGAATACAGATATACAATACAAAGATCCAAATCACCTTGAAAATGATACAACTTCCGAGTACAGATAAGATGCAAATGGGGATAAGAGCCCTAAAGAATAACCAATGGCGTCCATAACCCTGCCCAGGCCAAGCCGGAAGGGTAACCCTGCTAACGACATCCATCTCAAACCTGCTAAAACAAAAGGGGTGCCGACAAAGGGCAAAGAAAAAGAGGAGCGTCGATCGAGGCCAAGACGGCGAGGCTAGAATTCGGCGGCTCTCGCCTACATAGGTATGGTGGACTGAAGCGGCAGCGAAGCATGCAATAAACAACCTATAGAGACTCGATTCAACTGTCGGCTATTAGAGAGGGATAAGAAAGACCTATTCCGAACCACCTGATACTAACACCAAACATACCCATCCTAGTATTTCCCCCCTCGAGACCAAACGAGGAAGTCATGCCGAGGAAACTCACATAGTTGACAGTTTTATTCATTCCATTATAGTTGCAGCTCTTACTAGTGAGATATAGATATCATGAGTCATCCTGATAGCATAAGTAGTGGGAAGTTTTACTTAACCATTCAGTTGTAGTTGCAGTACTTACTAGTCAAATACAATTAGCATGTGACATCCCAAACCCAGCAGTTGTTGGCACTTTTATTTCATTCCATTGGAGTTGCGATACTTACTAAGCAGGTATAACATGACACAATACACCCCAGTTCCACCAGTTATTAGCACTTTTTTATCCATTCCATTATAGTGAAGCTGATTACTAGTCACATATTATGTCAAATTTATAGCACTATTTTAGTTATGCTTGTCTATGATCGAGATACTGTGCTCCAAGTCGTCCATAATCACGGACACGGCTTTCAGAAAGATTTACCCTGCAGGGGTGCACAAATAGCAACACCCACATAATCAACCTCGGAAAAACCAAATCAAAACCCAACGAGGCTTTCACAACAAAGCAATCATAGGATTCATAAAATATTTCAGGGCCCACCCCACTAAGCTACCCACAACGAAGTTGGCCAGCTCCGAGATGGACCCAGGGTTTGTGTCAATGGCTGTAAACGACTAGGAACCCGAAAGTGTGACTGGGCTTGTCGATACCGCGAAAACATTCCACGTTCCAAAACAGTACAGGTGCTCTGCGCACATTCGTAAATAAAGCAGTAAAGCATTGCATAAGTACAGGATAGTAATAAAGCCCCAAACTACTTTGTGGCCCCAAGAAATAAGAAATGAATCAAGCTCTGGCTAAGGGGGATCCATAGGGTCTCCTGGATGTGGATAGTGCGAATAATCAAGGAACAGGTATCAAGTACTCGGGGCCTACGGGACACAAGTGGACATGAAAAACCAAATAGGATATGTTGCCCACCGGTGCCTCTTTCATTAGTTATCCCAGCAATTTAATAGTTCTACTTAAAGTCATGATCCTCTCCAACGTAAAGCATATGACAACATTTCAACAACTGTGTGGTACTTCATGACACGGGATCGCACCTGAGCAAGCGACTACGACTCGCAAGACCATCTATCTACCAAACAACAAGTAATAGGAGGTGTCCAAGGCAATATAAAAGGTTGCACAGAATATATCTGGTACGGAACACTAAAGCATCGTGACACGGATAGCAATACATCAACAGGAGGGAATAAAGACTATAAATGCAAAATAGGTAGAAAGGGGGAGAATGCTCGCTTGGGAAACACTGCCAAAGGTACACATCCGAAGGACTTGTCGATACTCTCATCAACTCATCGGTCTAATCCGCGAAGAACCAAAGCACTAAAAGAAACACCGGATGCACTATTTAATACTACGGCAGAAGATCGGCATGATGCATGACATGGCAAAGATTCGATGCAATTAGTCAATATTAAGCGGAACTGGGGTCCCGAAAATTAATTAGATGGTTTATGTTGTTTAGATACCCTGCAATTTATATGTTGGCTTAACAAGGCAAATCATGGCATCGGTTTGCTACACAAATTTAAATGGAGCCAATATAAGACTAGAAAAGTCTACATATGGACTCCATATTAATTATTAGGTGAATCGACGGAATAACCCGCACCCACAAAATATGTGTGTATGCATGAACAATTTAATTATGCAACAAGATATATGGATGGGGATTTATAAAAAATAGGGGTCTCGGATCAGGGTCACACATTAGGGTCGAAGATCTTGGGGGTCTTAGGGTTCGACCGGGGGATCGGTCTCCGGGTTCTCGGCCATCGGATCCGTGAAGAAGGTCATGGCGTCCGAGAAGGTGAACTTAGCGTGTCGAGGGTTCGGTCTTCAGATCCGAGAAGGAGTTCTCGAAGCTCCGGGTGCATGAAAGAGAACTTGGCATACGATGTCCTTCGGGTCCATGTAACTGTTCTTTCGTCATGACAGAGACCTTGTCGGTGGTCTTCGAGGAATACTCCGGTGGTGCTTTGGGTCGTGGACATCAGAACCAATCCATCTTGGCAGAAGATCTTGACAGAGGCTTGTTGGAGCCGTGGGCACACACCAGAATAATGCCAAGTAGCAGCAAGGAGCTGTATTGCAGCGAACCCACACGAGACACAGAGCTGCAGTACAAACAGACAATCACCAAATAAAACATCTCGAGAACAAGCTCGGGGTGGAGGACATCATGGACAATGCAACATCCACCAGTCCACCAAGGAAGACATACTCCGATGCGGAAGAGCCAACATGCACAGGAGCACGAGACGGGCAGCACGCGTGTGAGCAGGAGGCATAGGGGCAGCACGACGTGCCCAGGAAGGAGGCACCAGCGGTCGGTGGCATTGATGTGCGCAGAGGAAGCTTGAGGAAGGGGTCGCCGAGCACGCGCAGGGCTTGCAGGCTCTTGGGGTCGAGGCGGACAGCAACAACGACGGTGGCGCCCCTGGTGGTGGCCGGAGCAGACGGAGGGGCGCCGGACTTGGGGCTTGTCGGTCGGAGCAAAGTTGGCCCACGCGTGAGGCGGACGGCGGGCATCATGCGGCACGAGGAGCTTGGGAAGGTGGGGTGCAGCCGCGGGCCTGAAGCGGTGGAGGACGAGGCGACACATGACATTGAGTCTCGGCGGTGGCCTGCAGATGCGTGATGACGGCGGCCACGGCGGCGGTTGCTCTAGGTGGGGCCGCTGCAGAAAACATGGCGGCGACCGGGACCATGCGGCGGAGCTTGGCGTGGTGGAGAAGGTGGATAGTGACAGAGGCCTCCAGCGGGTGGCGCGCGTGGGACAGAGCAGGGCCCAGACGGGAAAGGCGAGGCAGCGGAGTCGCGGTCCTGATGCGGAGACGATGGCCGGAGGGGCGCTGATGCGAGGCGAGGAGAGGTCCATGGCGGCGGACGGCGAGCAGGTGGAAAGGGGATCGCGGGGAGGCAGGGGAAGGTGAGCGAGGGAGAGGGGTTGGGTGACGACAGAGAGGCGGGGTCGGGGGTGCATGTCGGTAGAGATATGGTGAGGCCGGGCTACACGGGGAAGTGGATCCCGAGCGGGGCTGCGTACAGGGTCACAGGGTGGGCTCAAATGCAATGTGGCATGGTGACATGAGCATGCTATCATGATGATGCACAAAACAAAAACACCAAGCGATTTTCTAGTAGTGGTGTTACCGAGGTGCTACAAACAGCAGCAAATTTCCCTTAAGTGGATGACCCAAGGTTTATCGAACTCAGGGAGGAAGTGGTCAAAGGTATCCCTCTCAAGTAACCCTGCAATCAAGATACAAGAAGTCTCTTGTGTCCCCAACACACCCAATACACTTGTCAGGTGTATAGGTGCACTAGTTCGGCGAAGAGATAGTGAAATACAAGTGGTATGGATATATGACAACGGTGCCAGAAAAGAGCTTGACGGGAGGAAAAGACTAAAGGCAAAAAGATGGAAGCAAGCAAACATGTAACAGATCTAGTTGCAGACGGTGTTTCAATGTTTAGATACAAGGCCTAGGGATCATACTTTCACTAGTGAACACTATCATATAAATATCTTCTCTTTATGATACTACTCTGAACTACTTTCTAGTTGGACACTCTAATCCATGGTAGGCTATAACAGCACTCCTCAAAGTCTGCTTTCCCCATCTAGATAACCCCACACTATCACCTTGAGCGCTAGATGGTTCCAACAAACACCACAATTTCATAGAGACATCCAACTCCAAATATAACTCATAACAAGTATTTGTAATCTCTAGACTAAGTGCCGCCATGGTGGGCACGCTATCACTTTCACACACGTGGGGAGAGCTAAAGATCTATTAAAGCACTTGAGTAGCAAGGTAGATCTACTTGATTAAAAAGCTCATGATCATAATATGATCATGCATAGAGAGAGAGATGAACACATAGCTACCGGTAGAACCCTCAGCCTCGAGAGAGAACTACTCCTTTCTCATCATGGGAATTAGCAACGGCGATGGAGATGGTGGTGGAGATCGATGGAGATGGCCCCGGGAGGACTTCCCCATCTAGGCAGGGTGCCGGAACAGAGACTTTCTGTCCCCCGAATATCCCCTTCGGTGGCAGCGGCGCTGCAGAACTTTTTGTGGCTGGAGGCTGGATCTTTTAGGGTTTTCTCATCGGGAGGCTTCTTATAGGCAAAGGGGTGATGTCAGAGGGTGGACCAGGGGCCCACACCACCTGGTGGCGCGGCCAGGGGGACCCACGCCACCACATGGTGTGGCTAGCCCCTGGCCCCTCTCCGTCTCGTCTTCTGGCTCGATGAGTCTTCTGGTAAAATATCAAATTTGGCTTTTGTCTGGTCCAATTCCGAGAATATTCATTTTCTGGCTTTTCTGGAACCAAAAACAGAAGAAAACAGGCAACTGGCACTGTGGCATCTTGTTAATAGGTTAGTCCCAGAAAATGCATCAAAGTATCTCAAAGTATGAACAAAACATAAGAAATTAGATATAAAACAAGCATGGAACATGAAAAATTATAGATACGTTTACGACGTATCAAGGGGCCCCTTCACAAAAGTTGTTCTGTTTGACCTAACGGTGGCGGCGCAAACTATACGATCGGAGCTACATGGCTGGAATTTTGCTCCGGTCGTATAGTTGGTTGTTAAAGCGTCTGTCTCCACTTTATGGCTCCTTGTTTCTTCTGGTTGTTGGAAATCTTATATCTTTGACTTTAATATAGTGATTCCCATCTTCAAACGATATTATCTGCACAGGAAAAATATAAAAAGAAAGGACTGCATACCCCTTTGAATATTAGGCATTAGTGGCAGGGTTTAGAGAGATATTTCATCAAACATATGAATAATATCCAGTTTAAATGTGGACATATATGGCTATATTTGAGAGCGATCAACCTCCCCAAGCTTAAACTTGATCTTCCCCGAGCTACAAAACCAAAATCAAAAAGGAAGTCAGCATTTAAATTAAAATAATGAGATGGCGATCTTACTCATGATTGGTAGTCTCATGTTTCCTCCACTTCATAAATCTAAAAACCTTCAGCATAGATAGAGTAATGGCAAGCATATCATACGGGTTTTATACATCCTTATAGTGCAACAAAAATATTGTTAACATGGATGATTCAAATGAGTAAACTTTATTCCATGTCATGTAATCAACTCATAGGCTTGCCTTTGAACAATAAAGTATAATCATGTAAATTGAGAGTGTGAGAGTTGTCATAAAAAGCATATACACTAGAGTATCTCAATCCTCCCACATCAATAAATCAAGATTTTTCAAGAACTACTTTTCTATTCATTGTACTTCAAGAATTTCAGTTCTTGAGTAATTGAGAGCATGCCAAAGATTTTTATTAGTTTATCGAGCTGTGATGGACACTCGTGGCATCACTAAGGTTTTTGTTCCTTTTGCATAATGATTACTCATAACAGCCAGATGAGTGATTCCATCATGATTACAACTACCTGGGAGTGCTAAGAATCTTACCCACTATAGCATTACTGCTACAAGTGTTTAATCAACTCATAAGCGAAATATAGGAGTTTCCTCCATGAAGATCGTTCGTAGGTCAGCGGAGTTGTTGGTATCCCATGAAGTTTGACACGCATAAAGCTATATTATTCTTATGATTAACAAGTCAAACTTTGGCATGCTCACAAAAACCACTAAACATTAATTCAATCGAACAAATCCTTTTAAACAGAGATATCAAGTCGATCAACATTTTCAGTGGTGTTGGGTGTCTCTAGAAATAAACCTTCAAGACTAAGCACTACAACACCCAAGCCTTCAATTGTGAGAATTTTTCTTATTATAATTGTTTAGCAACTTTTAGGCAAGACTTGGTTAATTACGAGAGCTGGAACAAAACGTACGCAACTAAATACCCATGCAAACGAAAATCTTACTACAATACAAAGACTCACTCTACCAATATAATATCTCAATATTTACTACTAACTAGCATGGATTTCTCAAACTTCAAAAGTGGGGAGTTATAAGGCATACCTCTCATGTTTGGTTCCACTTCTCTCTTCGTCTTTTTATTTTCTTCTTGGAAACATGAAGTCAATCACTCTCCTACAAACATATGAACCTCGAGGCGGAAAGAAAAGAAAGAGGGAAAATAAGGAAAATGGAGAAATCTTTTTGTTGTGTTTTAAGAGAGGGAATTTAAAAATAGAAAATTGGCAGCAAAGCTCGGCTAGAAAATCACAAAAACAAATAGAAAGAACTAGAAAATAAAGTGTTGGGGAAACCAACACGAGTGCTTATAAACTTAAATAAAAACATAACCTCGAAATAAATAAAAGCAAATGAAAGCCAAATAAAGATACATGAGGAAACTTCCCCAATCTTAGGCTTTTGGAAGCCCTTCAAATCATTGTGGTGGCCGGAAAAAGTCGTTACTCCAGTTTGCAAATTGAGTTGAGAGGTTACTAGTTGATTATCGGATGTGCAAAGAGAGGCTATGCATCCTCTCCACAGTCCCTCCAAGTCCTTGGAAATCTTGGTATGTGGCAAACCGGGTTTGTGGCTGCTCCTCTTGGTAAGGAACTTCTTGCTCCTCCTCTTGGTCCTCATCCTCCTCCGGAATCTCCTACTTGGGTTGGTGTTGCTCAATCTGCAAGTTATATACCAAACGCCCCTCCTCGATAGAGAAAAGACCATTAGGCATAGGAGCAGGGTAGAGATGCCTAGCTCCAGCAATATGCAGGTAATAAACACCACCTCTCCTGGTGAGAATTCCACAAGCTTTCAAAGTGGAGAAACTAACACGTCGCTCACCTAGCACGGGTTGCAACTCACCTTGGTCGATGCCTAGGGCAGTGGCAAGCACGGTGTTGACGCCTCCACCTATGATTGGTCCTTGGCTTTGGGAGGCTTGGTGCTCCAAGTAGCACACAAGGATGGCGCCCAAGTCGAGTGACAAGCCGCGGGATGTAAGAAGTCTTTGCGAGGACTAAGATGTCCTCCTCGTTGAGTCTTGTGAACTCATTACGTGCTTGCAAGGTGTTAGCAATAACATAGAATAAATAGCAAATTGCAGGATGTTGAATATTCTCCCTCTCTAGTAGTGAAACTCATTCCATTATAGTATTGTTCAGGGGTAGGTTCTAAGCCAGTAAAGGATGCGCGTTTTTGTGGTCGGACGCAACTATACAGGCGCAACTATACGGACGGAACAATGCGTTCCCGCTGTATAGTTGGCCTTCTGTCAAAAATTTAGGGTTTCCTTCTGGCGGCGCAGCTATACAGACGCAACTATACGACCAGAACAAAATATTCCTGCCCTATAGTTGGTCATCAAACTGTCTATCCCTGGGAAAGAAAATATACAAAGGCATAGATATCTATACGATCGGAACTATACGGCCAGAATTTTTATTCTCGCCGTATAGTTGGTCGTTATACTCTCAGTATATTAGAAAAGAATTTATACGGAGGCACCGATATCTATATGACCGGAGCTATACAACCGGAATTTTTATTCCCTCCGTATAGTTGGTCGTTAAACTCTCAGTACATATGAAAAAATTTGATGGCAAAGATATCTATACGACCGGAACTATACGGCCAGAATTTTTATTCCTGCCATATAGTTAGTCGTTAAACTCTCTGTATGTATGAAAGAAAAAAATTCGATGGCAAAGATATCTATACGACCGGAACTATACGGCCAAAATTTTTATTCCCGCCGTATAGTTGGTCTTTAAACTCTCTGTATGCATCAAAAAAATTATGTTTCTTTGAAATTTATTTCTTTTTCCTGTAACTTAGTGATATATCTTTTTTATGACAGAAAATTGACAGTTAAAATTATCGACCAATAACAGTATGTATATAGCAGAATTTTAAGTACTACCGAACTTCTTCTCCTCAAATGGAATTTTCTAGCACTCTTTATTAAACATAAACTTAAACTAAAAACTAAAAACTTAACGCAAACCTTTTAATATGGGTTGCCTCCCATGGAGCGCTCTTTTATGGTCAATAGCTTGACCTTGACGTTACTCACGTGGGCCAGATGAGTGGAACACCCACTCCAAAGTAGTTGGCCTTCAAGGTGATGGCCTCCTTCTCGTCATGTTTGGCTTTCTTTTTTGTAGCGAAATGAATAACAAAAGGATCCGGCGAAGGCAATTGCAGCTTCACGTTTCCTTTATGGAGGTTAATTAAAACCTTTATAGTTCTGAAAAAGGATGGCCTAATATGATAGGAGCAATAGTATCTTCAGGAATGTCAACAATAACAAAGTCAATTAGAGTAGGACAACCTTTAATATAAACTAAAGTGTTCTCCTTAATTCCTACAGCTTGTTTATAAGTGGAATCTGCAAGATGTAGTTTTAGTTCAATGATTTCGAAAGAGCCAAGGTCTAGCTTATTAAAAAGACTCTTTGGGATTGTTGAGACGCATACACCTAGACCACAAAGTGCAGCTATCTCATTAGTCCCAATCTTAATTTTAATCGTGGGCGAAAATATATCATCTAGTTTAACAGGTAACTTTTCAGCGATTTTCTTGTATTCCTCCTCAAGCTCGCGTACCTTAATCGCTAATTGATCAACAAAGTGTTGATACATGGCTTGATCGTTACCTTCACTCATCATAATTTTGATGTTGATCCTCTTTACGAGGTCTTCGATGGTATAGCTTGGTGAAGGGGCATTGCTATAATCAAGATCTTCAGGCTCCTCCCTTTGGATACTCATCAGTTTGAGTTCTTCAACAGGATTAGGTTTAGCTTTACCTGCAAATTTAGCTAGAATGAGAGTTTGGCTCTCGGTTATCTTACCTAGCTGTGCCTCAACGATTCTCATTCTTTCTTGGAGGGCCTGCAAATCATTTCTCAAACTAACGGCTTGGTTAGATAATTTACCAATTATAGCATCATGGTTCTCTCTTATTTTAATAAGAATATTGTTTTGTTCATTTTTTGAGTCTATAAAAGACTTAAGAGTTTCTTGGAGACTACCATTACTAGTTCCCATATTATTAGGATTACCTGCAGGACTAGAATAGTGTTTCAAAAAATTAGGATTATAATTCTTCTTCCAAGCAGGGTTATAATCATTACGAGCTATGAAGTCTATTTTTTTAATATTTGTTTTAGGGATAGCTCTTACATGGATTTCCTTACCTTTCATGGCTAGTATGAGCTCATCCAACTTAGCATTGAGTTCATCATTTTCTTGTGGTGAGATGATCTTTTTCGTGTTTGATCTATCCACATGCCATTGAGCATAGTTGTCTTGCATATTGATTAGCAACTGCTTTGTTTTGGTAATATATTTACCCATAAACGTTCCTCCAGCCGTAGTATCAAGCATAGACTTAGACACAGGAGTAAGAGCATTATAAATTAAATGGAGGATTAACCAATCTCCCATCACATGACTAGGATAGTTTCTTAAGCATTCTTTCATCCTCTCCCATGCAAGCGCTAGTGGCTCATGCTCTTTCTGTCTAAAGCTAGTAATATTAGATCTGAGTTGCATAGTCTTTGAAGGTAGGAAAAATTTAGTCATAAATAAAGAAGTACATCCCACCCATAATGTAATAGTATTTTTAGGCAAAGATAGCAGCCATTCTTTTGCTCTTCCTCTGACAGATAAAGGAAATAGACGTGATTTGGCTGCATCGGGGTCAACGTCTTTTATACGCATCATATCACATATTTCAGTAAAAGTATTCAAGTGCATACCTACGTCTTCAGCAGCAGAGCCTCCAAATTAAATTTGTTGAACCAAACTTAAATAATGGGGCTTAATTTCATAGTCATCAGCAGCAATTGCTGGCTGAGTAATAGGAGTACGCAAATAATCATTGTTGGGAGTAGCAAACTACCCAAGCTTCTTTTCATCCATATTTCCTATGTTTTTGGGTTTTCTTAAACAAAGAACTATAACAGTAAAAGCAAGAATTTAAAGGCTAACTAACTTTTTTGATTTATCAAATAAAGACTAAAAGAAAACTAACAAAATAAAAAACAAGAATTGAAACTAGCAAGGTTCCTAATAACCTCACCGGGGTAGCTATTGCCTCCTCGGCAACGGTGCCAGAAAAAGAGTTGATACATTCAATCCGGATTACGGATGTAGTGTAGCTTTATTTTCCCTAGTAGACCTAGGTTATCGAATCCTCGGAAAGCGAATGCGTAGTGAAGTTACTTTAACGAACCTTCGGGAGTTTTAGAATTTCTTTTGTGTTTTTACCGGATCAATAGCTTGCATCTTTTTGTTGTTGTCGATGATGGAGAGAGAGGGTCTAGGGCATTCGGTTTCACCTGTAGCTATGTAAAATATCTGATGGGAATAAAAGATAGAAATAAAGTATGTATGTACTTGTTAGAGCAAGATAAATTATATGTGGACAGTGCATCCATAATTGCTATTGCCTCCGCAACCTCTTATAGCAATAACCTACTGGTCTCATCCATAGAAGAAATAGAACTACTGATGTGCATAGTGATGTCACTGTTAATCTCAAGTAAATTCCTCACATACAACCATACTACCCCTTCTGTCACTAGGATTCCAACCTGCAGATCAGTCATTACTCATTCTCCCTATACCTGGATCAACCCTCAGGGTCTTAGGTACCTGACAAGTCCTTAGATTGGGGCAAGAGAGGATACAATAATCATCATGTCATACAAACTAATACAATGATCTCATCTATGATAAATAACATGCACAAACGCTAAATGGCTAGGCCGAAGTCCTTAGCCCAAGGAGAATTACTCACACATAGAGATGAGATCAACAATCACAAACATTGTATTGAAAATCATAAGATCGATAGCAATAGTCTTACAATGTCACCAATCGAAGAAGATATCTACTATTACAAGTGGTGGAATATGGCTATGGAGATGGAGAAGGGTTTTGAGGTCTGGAGGCGGTTGGAGATATGTGGCAGAGATTTTTGGCGAGGGTCTGTCTTGTTTTCTCGTTGCCCGAGACTTCTTTATATAGGAGTCCCTTCATGAAAGTTGTTCTGTTTGACCTAACGGTGGAGGCGCCAACTATACGACCGGAGCTATACGGCCAGAATTCTGCTCCGATCGTATAGTTGGTCGTTAAAGCGTCTACCTCCGCTTTACGGCTCCTGATTTCTTCTGGTTGTTGGAAATCTCATATCTTTGACTTTAATGTAGTGATTCCCATCTTCAAACGATATTATCTGCGTAGAAAAAATATAAAAAGAAAGGATTACATACCCCTTTGAATATTAGGCATTAGTGGCAGGGTTTAGAGAGATATTTCATCAAAAATATGAATAATATCCTGTTTGAATGTGGACGTAGATGGCTATATTTCAGAGAAATCAGCGGTCGCATATGTATCTCATACCTGTGGTTAGGGTTTGTGCCTGAGTTTATATAGTGCGGCCAGGAAGATCGTGGGTGTAGCCCACGATTGCATTAATACGTCTGTTAATGACTCGTAATTAATAAGACAATTAATTTCTCGTACAACCAAAAGTAAGCTCGTCAAGATTCCCGCAACCCACGGCTCATCATGATGGGCGTGATAAGGCGATGCGGGTGGTGAAGGAGTGCGCATGGATCTCTCTCTTCTCACTCTCTTACAAGGACTAGAATAGCCTCCCTTATAAACAACTCCAACTTTCTCTCAACTAGCAATGTGAGACTAAACTTTAGTCCCTGCCATATTCACATGGGCCAAGAGAATTTTAGAATTGTATTGGACTATGGCATAAGGTCTAAAGCCAAATTCCAGCACGAACGTCTCCCCGCAACCATGGTTAGACGCGTAGTCTCCCACCCATGCCGACTCTACTTACCAATGCAAAACGACAACTAAAATTAACACGCATCAACAATTCAATACAACGAGATGAGGATATACATGATTGGATTTTGCTGCTTGCTTACTCGTAATCATGGATAGAGAGACCAAGAGGAGGAGGAGGAGCATGATGATGTTGTATCCCCGCGCCATTGGTTTGGAGATCGATCGGTGTTGTAGCTTGGTCAGGAGCGGCTAGGAGTATATGAGGGAGGTTTGTGGTGATATATGGAAAGAATCCAAATTAACAAGTCCAAAATCAAGCCTGTCCCTTTTAGTGTCGGGTCATGAAATAGTACTACTCGTATAACAGGGGATGATAGGGATGGGCGTGATCGTTCTGTTTTTGGGATGATAGGAATTGATGGATCCATCCTAAAATAAACCAGGCGAGAGATAGTAATTGGTACAACTATTATGTACAACGACACGACGTCAAAGCCCTCCGGCTCCAAGACGCCATCCGGCTTACACACACAACCTAGTGGACACAACAAAATGGGCGCTCCTGGCCGTCAAGGAGATGGTAAAGGACGAACCGAGCACGAGTATAGGTACGATGCTGTCGACTGCTACTGCTACTAGCGTCGAGCTAATCAAGGAGTTAGTCCACAAGAATGTGGCAGTAGATATCAAGCGCAACATTACAGATCAAAACCAAAACCATGTATGATTCAAATAGCACGTTCATGCGAGAAAACCAAAACCATGGCTCCTTGCATGAGGCCACGAATACATGCATCATAGAAGGAGTCACCTCAGCTTAAGATCGATCAATGGTTTTTTTTTCGAAATGAGAATATCCCGGCGTCTGCATCAATAGATGCACACAGCCCTTTATTAAGATCGATTTATGGTACTACCTACACTCCTTTTAAAAAGCTAAAACATCTTATATTTTAAAACGGAGGTAAGATATATTCACCAACAGGGAATCGTACAATGAAACTTAAAACGAACCGACAACTATCTTTACTATTAAAAGGCTTAGGGTCTTGATGGTTGGTACGTCGTTTTGAAAGTATCTCTAAACTTCAGATTATTTACGGTGTTATGCCACCGCCAAGTACTCTTGTCCCAATCGAACAGTTATTTTCGTAGACCTTGCCCTCAGGAGCAGCGGACAAGGATAAAATTAGACGCGAGCGACGGACCGCCGGAGCGCTGCAGGGGAACTGCGAACCAGGTGCGAGCAGGCCGACGGGAGGCAGACGTGGTCGTGGCGCCGTCGGGACCGCTCCCTTCTTTCTCCTCTCCTCCCTCCGGATCAATTCAGTATGCCTTCCCCGATCGCTAAAAAGACCTGTTGTTAGGCACGGACCTATGTGCTAATAAACCGGTCAGGCCCCTTCCCGTTTGGTCCGCCCGTCCTTATACGTCTCCAATGTTGGGACATAGCTCGACGGGATTAGACACAAACCATGCAACTCTAGATTCACTCTACATGGACCACTCCCGCATGGACCGTCTGACAAATCAAACGAAGTCGGCCTCACCCGGTTCTCGGTGCACGCTCTGCGAGGCCTCGACGGTGCACTGGCCGTGCTCCTCAACGACCGCGACGTCCAGCTGCTCAAAGAAGAGCAACTACGTCTGGTGATGGCAAAAAGAGGCCAGAAGCTGTCTACGGCTATGGTTCTGTCGGACAAGCGCTGCCGATGCACACCTTGGAGAGGCAGAGTGTGCCATGGCCCTGCCAGAACCCAGAACCCTGCTGGGAGTGCGCTTGATGGAGATGCAAGCACAGCGACGACGGAGCTGTTCAATCAAGACACTCATGAGGGCTTCATCATGGGGCGTGCAAGCACAGCGACGGTGGGACTCTTCAGTCAAGATGGCCGCGAGAGCTTCATCATATGCTGCTCCTCCGCACAGAGGGTCACCCGTGACGCTAGCTGACCAAAGGGAAATAAAAAAATCAAAGGAAGGTGCCTCTGATTCTATTAATTCCAAGCTCAGGCACAAGTGAACTCAGAATTGGCATACACCGGCAACCTGCATGCGTAAAAATGTACAGACCCCATGTTTAATACTCCGAACCAGCTAAAGTTAATAAATAAGGATGCTACTAGAACGGTCTAAACTAAAATGCCATATAGAAAAGATTCTAAAATTATGCGGTCTCCTTCCATGGTATCTTATAGCGTGCAGCGCTATTTGCAAATCTGAAACTTCATGTAAATAATGTGAAGTTGTCCCTACCAATATAGACGAAACAAGATTTTGGATTGGGGAGTCGCATTTCAGTTGTGGTTTATTTCTACGTTACTAAATTGTTTTTATGTGATTTTCATTGTTAAACAAATGAAATTATCATCTGCTTTTCAAAAAAAAATCATCATCTGTTGAGTATTACACATTTAAAATTGATGTTATATGATCTTAACAATTGTATGGTACAAAATGCAGGTCTATCAAGGACTCCATGTCATTTTGATTCAGATTATGTACATACTCAATTATACCAAACGATTGTTCATTATATTTGATGTGACGCCGTAGCAACGCATGGATTTTCTGCTGGTATAGATAATACAACAGAATCTATGCGAATTTTTCAGTCTAGTAGAATTTTTTTTCCATAGCATGGCATGCAGAGAGAAAGAGACGTGAAATCGTCTCATCAGTCTGAAATAAAGAGTAGAGACTAAATTCATATTTTAGTACTACTAGTTACTCCCTCCAAAATATAAGATGCATCACATCAGCCTCCATGAACTAGACGCTCCAATTTCCTCTACTGAAGTCAAGAGTGCCCTTGCCGAGATGAAGTCCCATAAAGCACCAGGCCCCGATAGATTCACTGCTTTGTTCTTCAAAAAGGCCTGGAATATTATTTCTGCTGACATTATGAAAGCCGTTACAGCAGTGGAGACATGCAGATCAGACCAGCTTGAGCTTCTTATCGATGCAATCCTTATTCTACTGCCTAAGTCACCTACAGCTGCCCATCCTTGTGACTTCCGGCCAATCAGCTTGATCAGCTTCTTTGCCAAGTTATTTACCAAGATCATGGCCATCAGACTTAGCCCCAAGATGCACGGAATTGTCAGCCCTTGCCAAAGTGCGTTCATTAAAAAGCGCTCAATTCACGATAACTTCATATATGTGCAGAGTCAGGCCAAGATGTTTCGACAATCGAAAACCCCAGCGTACTCCTGAAACTTGATGTTGAAAAAGCTTTCACACCATATCATGGGAATTCTTGCTAGAAATTCTTGAGGCCAGAGGATTCAGTAGGCGATACCGCAACATAATTGCAATTCTCCTGTCATCTGCATCCACTAGAGTCATGGTCAATGGAAGCCTCACCGATGCTATCCAACATCGACGTGCCTGCCCTAGGGAGACCCCTTGTCTCCTCTATTATTCGATATTGTCATGGATTCGCTTGCCAAGTTGGTTACCACCGCTGATAGGATGGGAGTGCTGCAACAAATCGGTCTTCATCGCTTGCCTCACCGTGTATCCCTCTATGCGATCACAATATTTATGGCTTCACTATTGGGGATATACTTTCCGAGTATCGTCACAGTTCCTCACTGACCAGGGTGGCCCACTTCGGGTTAGAGCTTTGCTTCATGGGTGGCCCAGTCAGGGAGAGAAGACGGAGTCCAATCCGGCTACGGGAAGGCCCAGAAGACTTACCGACTTAGGCCCATAATGTTACTTGTGGTTCAAGATGTACTCTGTAATAGACTCTTAGTTATAGCCGGATAGATCTCTCATGTAAACCCTAGGCCGGATATCTATATAAGCCGTCCTAGGGAGAGCCTTTAGGGCACCAGATAACACTCAATACTTTAGACCCTCAACTCGCACAGGCGAAACCCTTGTAACCCATATTCCGGCTCTGCCGTATTACTGGATTGCTAGCAGGAGTAGGATCCGTCCAAAGCCGGCGGATTCGAACCTGGGTAAACTTGTGTGCTCACCGTACCGGAATACCGTACGTCTCACATCCCTCTCTTCTGCACGCCTCGAGGACCCCCTCATGGCGTACTTGTCATCAATCCGACGACAGTTGGCGCCCACCGTGGGGCAAGTGAGCTACGGATCTGCGTTTCGAGCGGATTCTGCAAGAATCGGAATCGGCGAGACCATCTGTAACTACCTCGATGAATTACGCTCCTAGTGACAAGCCTGGATGAGCAGAAATGGTTGAAATAGTACGGTGGGGCCCAAATGCCACTCACAGGTAGACCTTTCGGCCGTCCCAACCATTTCCACACATCGGGACAAGAACAGGCGGCGTATTCGACAGGCGAAGGGATCAACTACATACACAAATGAGTATGTATGCAAGCCACCATACAACAGTACATCAGAGTCATCCCATCTAAAAAGAAAGGAAATATTGCAACGCCATACGGCAAGATCCAAATATCCTAGATAGATATAATAGTTTAGGATATCTCCTCATACATCAATCAACAGAGTATCAAGCGGAAGCGGAAGACAAAATCCGAGTACGGATAAGAAGCAAATCGGCATAAGATGCCCCATAAATAAGCAGAACCCGTCCACAGATCTCACGGATCCCCGTTCCCGGAATCTCTACACCGAATGATCGTTGCCCACATCGTCCGTCTCTTCCACCCAGTATCCATCTTGCGAGTGTACCTGTTCATCTGAACCAAATAATTTATCGTGTGAGACCCTAGGGGTACTCAGCAAGTCTTTATGCCTCTAAAGGGAACACAACCTGGGGTGACGCAATTGCAGCAGAAGATAAACCCTAGCAATTCTATAGATACTCGCTAACCATCCGCCTAACCAGAGATAGACGAATGTCCGTGAATTAATAACAACAGTTATAACAGTTATAACGGTAATCTTAACAGATCCATCCTCCTCCTCGCTTACCGACGAGGAAGCGGACGAACAACCCCCCCATCCGTTGGCAGTTTTATTATCCATTCCGTGAGTGTTGCACTATTTACTAGTCAGGTACCTAGTCTAGTCAAATTAAAAGCGGTACTTTGGTTATGCTTGTCTATGATCGAGAAACTGTGCTCCAAGTCGTCCATAACCGCGGACACGGCTTTCAGAAAGTTTTACCCTGCAGGGGTGCACAAATAGCAACACACACTCGATATGCCTCGGAAAAACCAAATCAAAACCCAACGAGGCAGTCACGACAAAGCAATCCCAGGATTCAGAAATATTTCAGGGGGCCACCCCATTAAGCTACCCGCGACGAAGCTGGCCGGCTACGAGACGGACTCAAGGTTTGGGTGGACGGCTGTAAACGACTGAGAACCCGAAAGTGTGACTGGGCTTGTCGATACCGCGAAATCGTGTCCCGGCCCTAACATATACAGGTGCTCTCGCACAATCTTAATAAAGCGATAAAGCATGGCATAAGTACAGGATAGTAAATAAAACCTCAAACTAGTTTGTGGCCCCAAGAAATAAGAATGAATCAAGCTCGCTCGGGGGTTCATAAGCCTCCGGATGTGGATAGCGCGAATAATCAAGGAACAGGAATCAAGTACTGGGTCCTCAGGACACAAGTGAGCCTGAAAAACCAAATAGCGAATATGGCTCACCGATGCCACTTTCATTAGTTATCCCATTACTACTCAGGTTAAGTTGTTTAGGTACCTCGTTATCCATCAGACACTCACATACCCTACACATGCTGTTCTACGACTCGCATGGCTCAAACAACTCCTGTAGTAATGGCTCATGGGATGGAGGAACAAGCTTCGGTGGGGTTTAAATGTAAAGGCTATGCAATACTTGGGATTCAATTTAATGCAATCGCGACTCAATGATGCAAGAATAAGAAAGAGGCAATAGGTACTGTGTATGCAAGCATGTGGTAGTGCTTGCTGGCTCAGTTGAAGCAAGGAATGGATCTGGGTAGTGCTCCTGGTTCTCTTGATATATCCCCTGCTCAGCGTCTATTCGAAGAAGAACCAAACAAACAAGGGCCAACATAAATAAAGTGCGCAAGCATATGAATAAAATGCATCAAGCAACCAATCATGCTATGATGAATGATGCACAATTTGCATGACATTAAGGTAGCATGGCATGGGTGAGGTGTGGAAACAATAATAAAGCATTTTATTTAGTTTTGGCCCCAATTTATTCTCATATTAGTTGCTGTATACTTTATATTTATATGATGCATGCCTCAATTCAAACCATGGAAAGCATAAACAGAAAGGTCTCGTCGAGCTAATCATTTTAGACATATCATTTGTTAAATTTGGAGTTATAAAACAAAAGATATTAATTATTTAAGTCAAAAGGGCAATTTGTTGTAATTTAAATAAACTTGGAATTTTAAATGTTCAAAATATCTTTTGGAGGCCATATATGAATTCCTCACATTTTTATGATTTGAAAGCATATATTACTTGTATTAATTGGATTTTATTTTAAAAGTTATTTAAAAACAGAAATAAATTTGAATTTGAATTAATTTGGAAAAGATTTGAATTTAAACAGATAGACTGAATTACTTTTTATACTCAGGGTTAGCTAGCCACAGTCACAGACATGTGGGGCCACTGCTGACTGGACCAACGCCATGAAAAACTTCTGTCACCATGACTCTTCTAGCCTTAGCGGATGACAGTGGGGCTCTGGTCTTGTGAGCCCACGCGTCAATGGCGACCAAGGGGTGCCACGCTTAGCGAGACCGCTGGTTGAGGCGGTGGAACCTGGGGTTTTCAGAAAGCGGCGCCGGGCCGACTAGTGGGCCAAAAGTACCGCTGGTTTAGACGAAAAAAAGCGAGGGGTATCGGCAAAACTACCGCCCGTCTTGTGCTTCTTCTTCCTCGCGACAGGTCGGTGCTGTGCAGTGAGCGGGGATTGAACCGAGGACTGCGGACGCACGCTAGGGTGGCGAACCAGTGCGGTGGGCTGGGGCTAGGTGTCCTGAGAGCGGGCGGGGCCTAGATAGGGCTACTGTAGCTGCGGGGAGCAGACGCGACACGCAGCCGGCGCACGTAGGGTGCTCGACGGAGCCGCGTCAGCGGTGACACGACGGTGAAAGCGAGGTGTCCGAGGGAGGTGGGCTCACCGCGAGTGTGTCGGAGGCGTTGGATCGTTCGCGGGCGGACGATTGGCGGCAACGCAGACGGACGGCGATCTAGGGTTTATGGCGGGTGCGTGGTGTTCTTGACTCGGTGCTCCTCCTCTGCGGCCAGCGTATAGGACGATACGTGCAGACGACCGTGAGCTTCCCGACACCAGAGCGCCACGCCACCCGGCTGGTAGAGGAGATTGGTGGAGGCCAAGGTTTGGCCGGCGAGGGTAGATGGAGACGGTGGAGAAGAGAGAGAAGAGGCAGGCCTGGGTGGATCCGGACGAGCGAGAGAGGTTGTGGGGGGTGGTAAGCGAGGGAGGAAGGACGGTGCCGGGGGGAGTGGTTGGATAAAGGTGGCTCGGTGCCCCTTTTTCCTTCTCTCCTCGAGCACGTGCTTTCGGCAGGAGGCAGGCGGCAAGCGGCGCATGGGGAGGCTGGGGCAGAAGTGGTCGGGGTGGTTGGCCGGGGCCCCTAGGCAGAGAGAGCTAGGGAGAGAGGTGAGGCTCGGGTTGGGGGGGTGGTAGCCTCGGGCTAGGGTTGGTGTTAGGGTTGGGGGTAGCTAGGTGGGGTTTGGATGGTCAGGTGGAGCCAGCTAGGTGGGGCTCGGCATGGAGACTAAGGGGAGGGGGAGGCCGAGAGAGAGAGGAGGGGACTTAGGGCTTAGGTGAGAGGGGTATGGGGGTTAAGGTTAGATGGGGTATGGGTATGGTGATGATGGAGGATCTAGGATAGATGATTAGAGAGAGGGGTGATGGATTAGGGCTTAAGGAGCTTGCATGCTCCACACTTGAACAAGCAAGAAAGGTGGTGAAAGAGAAAGAGAGGGATGTGGTAAGGTGGTTTAAGCATGATCAAATAAGATCAAGCCAAAAGAAAAGATAGAGGTAGAGATGATCCACTCCAAGAACTAATAAAATCCAAATGACAAGCAAAAGGTGGTGCTTGCATGGGCCATGCAAAACATTTAATGCCATGTTGATACTTGTGAAAACAATATTATTTCATGGCATTATTATTATGCATCCCAAATTATGGAGTAAGGCCCAAGCAAAGGAATTTAGAAAGAATTCCAAGTGGAGTATATGGGGATGATCACATTGGATTATAATTGGGAATTACTAGTGTGTATATTCCACTAGGTAGTTAATAAGCCCACAAAATATTCCAACATGAGCATAATTCCATGATAATCCAAATGGAAGCTAGGAGAAAGGGTCCCACTCACAAGGCAGGCAAAGGTGGCCATGTGGCTCTCATAAACCACTATTGTGAAAACAACATGATGCTAAGATGAGAGCATGTGGTAAAAGAATTGGATCCATCCCAACCCACATGAGCTAGAAGTAAAACCAGTAAATGCCAAGCTCATATTTAGTTGGATGGTGGAATTGTAAGGTGGTGAAAGAAAAGGTGGTGGAGTTAATAAGAGATATGCCCCCAACTCAACTTGGGCATTTAAACAATATATCAAGAAACAAATACAATATCAAGAGGCAAATACAATTAATAGTGCATATGAGATAAGAACCAAATCAAAAAGGGTTTTATATGATGCTCAAATGCAAGGAGGCATGATGACATGAGCATGATATAATGATGATGCAACAATTATATATTTGAAGTAGCCATTATATTACTAGACCAAGTAGCATTACAATTGTTAGACAATTAGGATGCTACACCATCGCCGTCGGTTGCATCCTCTACGCCAGCGACGTCCCTCTCATCGTTCTCGACGAGACTTGGATTCCGGCAAGGGAGGCCGTGACTGCCTACACAATCATGTCTTTTGGCGAGATCAATGTTTACATCGGTTTTGCTGAACCTTCCCAACCCACTCCAGCGGTGATGATAGAGGCAGAAGAATTTTCTGGATCCCCTTTGTCCGCGGAGGCGGCAGAATTCCGGATCTCAGAAAACCCTAATCCCACCCAACCCGCACCAGTTGTGGAGATAGTGGAGAAACCCGAACCTGAAGAAGACCTAGCGATCAACGTCGAATCTGGAGTGGATCTCACCGGAGGAGCCGAATCCCAGATCGACCCACTCGTGGAAGTCGAAATCCAGGAGGAGCATATCAACGACACTGATTCCGGCTCTGATGATGCCGGAACAGACAGGCCTTTCCTAAGGTACACACTAAAAAATATGACACTGCAAGGCGAAAGCGTAGATGCAATCCTCGAAACTATCAAAAGTTTCGACATGGCTGATCGCGAAAGCCGCAGGTACCTCAGGAAGCACGCGTCGCACTTTGTCGGATACGTGGGATCCGGATCCGACTCTGCCAATGCTGGAGAAAACACCGACTCGGTGCTAGAGGCAATTAGAACAAACGCCGACGTACCCGCATCCTCGGATGAGTCAATGACGTCAGTAGATTTCCGAAAGTTCTCCACGGAATATGAAGAGGAGTACAACTCCAAAGCTGCAGAAGAAGGAGAAGCCATGGATGAAGGATCCGGGGAACACTCTCCCAAAGCGCAAGATGACATGGACGTCGGAGATAATCCCGAAGTCCAAATGTCCGAAAGTACCGATCAGATCTTGACTCCGGGAAACGGACCCAAAGCCGTCTTTGCTACCGGCGCTGCCAAAAAGGCAAAGAAGAAGAACAAGAAAAACAAGACCCCAGCAAAAGACCCTCTGACAGAGGAGATGATTGCTGAGGAATACGAAGAAGACTCGGATGGAGCACTTATCCCGAACGAGCTGAAAAAAGAAGCATCGGTGGATGGACACGTGATCACTGAAGGTACGCGTAAACTCATCGATGCCGCATTAACCATACCTATCCCTACAGCTACAGAACTTACTGCAGATGAGCTGGATGAAAGGGCGCAAGCCCTAGAAGCGCGTCGTCAACAACTCCTCGATGAAGCCAAAAACATCGAGGTGGAGAAGAAACGCATGTCGAACAAGGAGTACATGTCTCGTATGCATCAGAAGACACGGAAGAGTCACATAGATGACAACCAATTCCCACGTGTCAGTGCCGTCCTTTTTGGAGATGAGATGGGGAAGCCACGGAATGATAGCAACGGAGATTGGGTATACCCAACACCAGTACAAAATACCGTGGCAGCCCGAGAAATTCTATCGGCTAATCCAGGACCAGAGGAGATCCGTTTGGGTATCAAGCTACTCAACAAGGGACTGGAGCAGCAAAAGGTCGCCCTGTCCGGAAGTCAAAAACTGGTCTCAGATGCTAACCAATGTCGCACGGATCCGGCATGGGATGGCGTAAGACCCCATTACGTTCCGGAGCAGTATCATCGCCCCGAACGACGGGAAGACAATTATTCAAGAACCGGATCATCGGGACAGCATCACAGAACTACACATAACTGGAGCACCGTTGCTCCAGTAGCCGAGAAAGACACGATCGCTGCACTGAATCCGAAGAATCCTCCCCGAAAGGGTGAAGATAAAGAGAAACATCGGGAGGAGGATCGTCAAAGGATGCCGCCTCCTAGACATGATAACCATCCGACTGAGCCTCACCATGGTGGGAACGACGGACAAAGAAACGACGGAAACCATGCAGGTACAAGACGGTAGGGGGCTCGTCGTAGTCAAGACCCTCCCCGGAATCGGAATAATGACGTTCCGGACGGAGGCCGGCGATCAGCCGTAAACTACCCCGCTGCACCACCCTCTCCGCCACACAGTTATCACAACGGCCCCCATGGAGGTCAAGGAGGACATGGCGGAGGAGGTGGTGGCAGAAGCCGAAGTCCGGCTCCAAGGCACCGCAGCCACAGCCGGCATTCGGGACGATCCCTATCCCCGAGCGATGCAAGGCATAGGATCAACTCCAACATAGAGGCTCGGCGCTACGAAAACGATGACGTGTACATGGGCCCAAAGTGCTTCGGACTACACATCAGAGATACAAAGTTCCCGGAAGGATTTGCTATCTCAAGACATATTCAAGCCTACGACGGCATTGCTCGGCCAGACACCTGGTTACAGGATTTCTTCCAAGCTTGCTGCATCGCCAAGGGCGGAAACAGCCTGGTCGCAACTCGATATCTCCCACTCATGCTGAGGAAGACGGCACGATCATGGCTCAATGAGCTTCCGGCAAACACCATCCACAACTGGTATGATTTACAAAGTGCGTTCTTTCGGAATTTCGAAGGCACATATCGGAGGCCCTGTGTGGTTGGAGACCTACAGCGTTTCACCCAGAAAGCCGAAGAAACTTGCCGGGATTACCTCAGACGATGGATTGACACCAAGAACTCCTGCGAAGGAGTAAACGATCAAACTGCGATTGAAGCTTTCATCGCAGGTCTCCCAATTGGTTTACTACGCTATCGCTTGAAGTGTGACAAGGTTACTGATCTGGGAGAAATGATAGAAACAGCGAGCAAGTATGCGGATGCTGACGATGATGCAGAGGGATTACTCAATGCCTTGGTTGTGCCTCAGTCGGCAAAACAACCAAAGCAACAAGCTCAGAAGCGCAAAAATACCTCGGAAGAAAAACCCAACGCGGAGACAGCGGTAGTCACTACTGTTTCCGGGTCTAGAAGACGAGGAGGACATGGCGGAGGCCGCGGGCGTGGCCGTGGGACATCAAGGGTCCAAGGTAGAGGAGAGCAACAACCAGGCAAAACCTACACTTGGGCCGACATCGCCAATAACCCATGTGTGCATCATTTGGACGCCAATGGGGGCTCATCCCACACCAACGCTGAATGTCATTTTAACGATGACATCAAGAGAGATGATACCGCGGGCTATAAAAGCTAAGCGGAAGAAGGGAAAGAAAAATCCCGAAAAAGACAAAGATACCAAGGAAGATTCCGACATGGAGGAAGTCGACGCTTCAAATCCCAAGTCGAAAGGGAAGAAAACTTTTCCCACCAAGAAGGACACTTACGTCACCTTCCTCGGATCTCAACCAGCAAAGGTCAAGAAAGCAGTTCTCCACGAGCTCAACGCAACAGTTCCGGCTGTCCCTCAGTATCTGGACTGGTCGGAAGTGGCAATAACGTTTGACCGCGCTGATCATCCACCTAAGCTACATAGGCGAGGAAAATACGCCTTAATCGTCAATCCACTTATTGATGGTTATGGTTTCTCCAAGACCCTCATGGACGGTGGTAGCAGCATCAATATTCTCTATGTCGAAACGCTACGCCGAATGAAGATCTCGGAAACACAGCTGAACCACAGCTCTATGATCTTTCACGGAGTTGTCCCAGGAAGACAGGCTAATTCCCTGGGAGAGATCACTTTGGATGTTATTTTTGGAACACCAAAGAATTATCGGACGGAGGCACTTTCCTTCGAAGTGGTCCTGTTCAAGAGCGCATACCACGCTATATTCGGACGTCCGGCTTACTGGGCTTTTATGGCTCGTCCATGTTACATTTACAATATGATGAAAATTCCAGGTCCCAACGGCGTAATCACCATCAGGGGAGACCCGAAGAAGGCGCGAGAATGCGAGGATGGAAATGCCGCCTTTGCCAAAGCCGTGCTGCACGCCCAGGAGTACCAGGAGATCAAGAAGAGCATAGATCCGTCCGAGATGCCCGCGACGAAGAAGGAGGTGACAAAGCCAAATCCAGAGTTCAAGGCATCAGAAGAGACGAAGACGATGTCGTTGAAGGATGATGACCCCTCCAAGGTGACCCAGATAGGCGTAGGCCTAAGTAGCGCATAGGAAAGCGCGCTCGTCAAGTTCCTCCAAGCAAATCAAGATATCTTTGCATGTCATCCATCTGACATGACCGGAGTACCTAGGGAACTTGCCGAGCACTCTCTAAATGTAAACCCGAACGCTAAACCCGTCAAACAGTCCTTACGACGGTTTGGTGATGAAAAGCGTAAGGCAATAGCTAAGGAACTAGCGCGGCTCGAGTTAGCCGGATTCATAGAAGAGGTCATCCATACTGATTGGTCGGCCAACCCTGTAATGGTCCCTAAAAAGGACACCACTGATTTAAGGATGTGTGTTGATTATCGCCTTGAACAAGGCTTGTCCAAAGATCCGTTCTCGCCTAGAATTGATCAAGTTATCGATTCTACGGCAGCTCGAACTCCTCTGTTTTCTCGACGCATATTCCGGTTATCACCAAATACGGATGAAGGAATCTGACAAAGTCAAGACTTCATTCATAACCCCCTTCGGAACCTTCTGTTTTGTTACGATGCCCTTTGGGCTGAAGAACGCAGGAGCTACGTACCAGCGCACGATGCAGCGTTGCCTCCACGACCAACTCGGACGCAATGTACATGCATACGTGGATGATATCGCGGTCATGTCCAAAAAGAAGGAAACATTGATTTTCCGACTTATAGGAGACGTTCGCCAATCTACGAAAATACAACATCATGCTTAACCCGAAGAAATGCTTCTTTGGAATACCAGCCGGAAAATTGTTAGGTTTCATCGTGTCTCAAAGAGGCATAGAGGTGAACCGCGACAAGATCAAGGCTATTCTCAATATTTCAGCCAACTCGCTCAAGAACGTACAAAGATTAATTGGTTGCATTGCTGCGGTCGATGATTTGTAAGCGGCTTGGTGAAAGAGCAGCACCATTATACAAACTCGCGAAGACCAAAGATTTTGTGCGGGTAGCTGAAGCTGCACTACAAGACCTGAAGAAAGTACTCTCATCTGCTCCTATCCTTGCAGCGCCGGAACCTTAGGAACCGATGTTGCTTTATATTGCTGCGACAAATAGGGTCGTTAGTATCGTCATGGTGGTGGAGAGACCAGAGGAAAATCAGGAACACCTGGTGCAGCGTCCTACTTATTTTGTCAGCGAGGTCTTGACAGAATCAAAACAGCGATATCCGCACTATCAAAAGTTGGCTTATGGTGTTTTCCTAGCATCTCGTAAGTTACGACACTATTTTCAGGAGCATCCAATGACCGTGGTGAGAAAAGCTCACATGAGATACATAATCAACAACAGCGACGCCACAGGACGTGTCGCCAAATGGGGCATAGAGCTCTCAGCTTTCGATATTGAGTATAAACCTTGGACAGCAATCAAATCCCAGATCCTTGCTGACTTTGTCGCTGATTGGACAGAGACGAAGGAGAACATGGTCCTCCCTGAGTCGAAATACTGGACCCTCTTTTTTGATGGGTCTAAGGCTCGAGAGGGCTCGGGGGCTGGCATGGTGCTCAAATCACCCCAAGGAGATAAACTATTATACGTGTTGCAGATCCACTTCACAGCGGCAAACAATATTGCCGAGTATGAAGCACTGCTGCATGGAATCTAGATTGCTAAGGATATTGGCATCCGACGTTTGATGTGTTACGGAGATTCGGATCTTGTTGCTCAGCATGTCTCGGATATTTGTAATGCAAATAAGCACATGGCAGCATATAAAGCTGTCGTGGATGATCTATCTAAATCGTTCGAAGGGTTTGAAGTTCAACACATCCCTCAAGCAGAAAATGAGGAAGCATACGCACTATCCCGAATAGGCTCTGCGCGGAAAGAGGTCCCCGATGGCGCATTTTTAGAGCACCTCAAAGTTCCCTCGATAAAGGAAGTAGATGAGGAATATCCGACCAAATCTGACTCACCTTTAATAGCAGTTCTGGCTGTAATTCCCAGCTGGACTCAACCCTACCTTGATTACTTGGTAGATGGCAAATTACCCGAAGACGAGGTGCTGAGCCGGCAGATTATCCGAAGAGCAAAAGCCTATACTATTGTTAAAGGTGAGCTCCATAAACGGAGTGTTTCTGGGGTTTTCAATACCGTATCTCCGGAAGGAGTGGAGATCTTAAGAGAAATCCACGAAGGCGAGTGTGGTCACCACGCTACAGCCAAATCTTTAGTGGCAAAAGCTTTTCGACGTGGATTTTTCTGGCTTACAGCTCAGGCAGATGCCGAACGATTAGTCAAGACATGCAAAGGTTGCCAAAAGTACGCCAAGCAAGCTCATGTTCTGGCCGATCAGCTGCGAACAATACCTATAATATGGCCTTTTGCGGTTTAGGGGCTTGATATGGTAGGACCCTTTAAACGAGCACCAAGTGGATTCACGCACCTCTTAGTGATGGTGGACAAATTCACAAAGTGGATCGAGACTAAACCTGTCACTAGTTGTGATGGAGCAACAGCCAAAAGATTTGTCGAGAATGTTATAATCCGGTATGGTTATCCGCATAGCATTATCACGGACAACGGGAGTAACTTTTCTATGGGAGAACTGGCTGAATTCTGCGATGAGCAAAATATCCGGTTTGACATTGCGTCGGTCGCACATCCACAGGCTAACGGACAAGTCGAAAGAGCAAATGGTTTAATTCTACAAGGCTTGAAACCGAGACTCGAAGCACCACTGAGACGTGTTGCGGGGGCTTGGGCAGAGGAACTACCCTTTGTAATTTGGAGTTTGCGAACAACTCCGAACAGGTCAACAGGATACATACCTTTCTTCTTGGTCTATGGCGCAGAAGCAGTTCTTCCTAGTGATTTAATTCATACTTCTCCTAGAGTGGCCGCGTATATCGAAGAGGATGCCTAGTTTCTCGACAAAATAATCTCGATTTAGTCGAAGAAGTTCGTGTCGTTGCTGAAATGAGATCTACAGCCTATCAGCAGAAGTTACGCAAGTATCATAGCCAGAGAGTCTGAACTAGATCTTTTAATAAAGGTGATTTGGTTCTCCGGCTTGTGCAACAAAGAAAGCACAAACTTTCCCCAGTATGGGAAGTGCCCTTTTTAGTTAGTCGAGTAATGCACAATGGATCGTACTACTTAACTGACATGAGGCCAGTCAAAGAAAGACCTGCTACTAAGAAGAGAAAGAGAGCTGGAGACAGTACAAATCCGGATGAGTTAGACAGACCATGGAATATTGCTCAGCTACGTCCCTTTTATTCTTAGTTTATCCTTCTTTGTAATCATACATATGTACATGTTCTGTGAGAAATAAAAGTTTTGGTTACCTCAAAGTTTTCCTGAGAAGTTTTTACCATCTTATTTCCTAATGATCATGTCATAGTCGAAAATCTCAGAATGCTTGAAAGTACTTTATGCTCATGTTCGTTCTGGTTTAGATTTCCGACTCTAAAACTGCTACCTTCGGGTATAACTCTAAAAAATTCTAGTCTTTACTTAGGTTATTTGTCTGATTGCTGGATGCGGGTATTTTCCGAGTAGTGAATTGTTGGTACTGGAAGCCGGCTTTGTTTCCGAGTTTAAACTGGTTTAGCAATTAAGCTCCGTTGCTCAGCAAAGTTTTCGGCTGAAGGTTTAGCCATCTCACAAAAGGGACGAGGCGTAAAGCCAGATAAACGATAAGTAGAGATGAAAAATTCTAAGTGCTTGTGCAAACATTTCAAGCACACAAAAAGTCTAAAACAAAAGTGCTGAATAGATAAAAAGAACTTAGCACTAGCAAAAGCCATAGTACTTTATATTTACAAAACGCATCATGTTCTTTCACAGAATAATACATAAGTTTGTGGTCTATGATGCAGGAGGAGATGAAGGATCTACTGGCTCGCTGGTTACTCCGCCTTCGTATCGTTCCGAGATGTCCGGATCCGAGGTGGTCCATTCATCGTCGGAAACTTCTTCGGCGTCTTCTGGAGGAGGTGGCGGAGTATCCACGCGGGTGAAGAAGGGCACCTCGTAGCTGGTCAGGTCAGCTACGTGGCACCCATATCCGACGCAGGAGTGCATGATGGCTTGAAGGTCCTGCTCCTGGCCGTCTTCATCTACCTTGCAGTACCCTTTAGTCACTTGCCATATTTCCATGTTTCCATGGTGGCTCATGACCATGGAGAGGGCATTCTGCGCGGTAGTCCGCACGTAGGACATGTTCCAGTCCCGAACAAGCTGCGGCATCTCCTTGGCCTTCTCCCGCACCTGGAAGTCCGACATGCTTGGCATGTCCGGAATCCTGAGAGACTCGCCAATATCCTCAAGGGATTGGCGGTAGTCATGAAGAAGATCACCGACTTGGGTTAGCCGGTGAGTGCGGGGCTCGGACGAGGAGGAGTCCGTCAAGTTCAGAGGACCTATACACAAAATGAAGATAAGGAAAAACCGACATTGATAAAAGTCGAGGAAATGATAAGTCAGATAGATGGAACTTACCAAGAATGACGTCGTCAATCTTGGCTTTCTCCTCCCGGAGGCTCTAGAGTTCAGCCCGGAGTGCTTGGGAGATATCCTTCTCTCTGTCAACCTCATCCTTGAGGTCCGAGATAACTTTATCTTGAGCAGCAATCTTGCGATCGCGCTCTTCAGTGGCCATGGAGGAGGATTCTAGGGCTATGCTCGTTTCATGATCCACCTTGAGCTTTTCCAGCTCTTGGCAAAGTCCTTTGTTCTCCACCACCAAGGTCTTGAGGTTCTTGGCCTCTTCAGTCATAGCGATGGATTGTTTTACCAACGCTGTAAGTCAAAAAAGAACAACAGTTCAGAAAAATTCGACATTAAAAAGTAAAAGGCAAGGTTTGAATCTCAAATGTTTACCTTCAGCTTCATCCTTGGCTACCTTGAGCTCAGCATTTTTAAGCCGGAGAGCTTTGATCTCTCTCCGCTTATTACAGACATTGGACAATAATTCCTATTATAGGAACATACTTTCTGTAAGTCAGAATACCCAAAGTCAGAAAGCTACTTAAGACTCGGGCTAATATTTTTACTAAATATCAGCACGAGCCTTGGGGGCTACACTAGTTCGTTCTTTGGCATCCTAACTAAAGCATAAACTTGGATTCTATATCCTACTTCATGCTTGGGGGCTAGAGGATATGATATAACATAATGTAAAAACAAGAGTTGGAATTCTGACTTACATATTGCTCGCGGGTGAGTTTGTCTAAACCCGCGTTCACTTCAGCTGCCACCTTCTCGGCGAGAGTAAGAGGGATCACTAGAGCTGTTGGCAGCTTGCCAGTCCTGATCCTCTCGTCGCGAAGGCGGACTTGAGTAAGAAGGTCGGAGAACTTGACGTCCTCTGCTTCTTGCGCCTCCTCTTCGGGGGATAGATGGATTTTGTCTAGGACTTGTCTGGCCAGCCGCTGGATCTCCTCTGCAGACTTCCGGGTCAGGCCAAATTTGGCAAGACCCGGATTTTTGAGGAGGTTCTCGGTGAAGACTTCAGCCGAGGGATCATTACCCGAAGAGGGTTCACCCTTATCTTGAGCTGACGCACTGGTGGTGACGTCAGTATGCGACCCAAGGATCATCGGCTCTGCTTGAGGAGCCGGATCTTTTGCAATCACCGGAGAAGGGATGATTGCCGGAGTTGCAGAAGGTTGAGGGGCCGGATTCGGAGGAGCCACGGCAGGGGAAGCTATTGTAAGCTTCGTCTGGCACAAGGGCTTCGAAGAAGTCCCCTTCCCCTTGCCCTTGATGATTGATTTTGCTCTGAGAAGGTAGTAAAGTCGGAAACATTACATCTCGGAAAGAAACTTGAATAAACAACAAAGGCGGAAAAGTTGTGACAGAAAGGTTACCTCTTCACGACTGGCACCTCCTTTGTGCCAATTGCTACTGTCGGAGCTTTGCTCTTCTTGAGCGCAAGATCCGGCAGTGGAACCACTTCCACCTCCTGAGAGAACTCCGGAGGGTATCCTTCGAGCGGAGCAAGTTCCGACTCGGGGATGTCAGCAAGCTGAAAACAAGAAAACGTATCAGCATTGCACTGTAACTCGAAGATAGAAACACATAAAAGATGTGATGATAAAAGCTTACCGGAACCACGGGGTTTTCCGCCGTGTGCATGTCCAGAGAAACCTCTGGAATCCGCCTCTCGATCCGCTCCTTGATCATCCACTTGATCTGGGTTATGTAGCCCTGAGTGGTGTAGGCTTTGGGGCTGATGCGGAGGGAGTCGGTCAGGGAAGACGTGACGGAATGCATCAGTCTATCCCCGTGGTACTGAAGTGGCTGGATCCGGCGTGAGACCCAGCACTGGACCAAGTCGGATCCCTTCAGACCCTTGTGCTTGATCAGATATTCGATCCGCCTCTTAGCGAGGATCAGATCATCTGTGAGAGACAGATCAACCTCGTCCCAGGAAGGTTGAGCCGTGGCGGCTCCGTCGACAAAAGTCGGCAAAGCAGTAGCTTTGCCGGGAACCGGAATATCCCGATGATAGAAAAAAGTGGCTGGCCATTGTTTGACCGAGTCACTGGCAGAAATTTTGGGATATGCCCGGTCTCGTCTAAGAGAAAAACTAATGGTGCCGGTGATGTAAGGAACACCGGCAGTGATAGAATTCCTCCGGACATGAAAGTAAAACCGGAAGAGAAGCAAACTCGGCCTAATGCCGAGAAAGCCCTCGCAAACCGCAGCGTATGCGCTCATCTCTAGAAGGGAGTTGGGAGGAAGATTGTGGAGTTGAACTCCATAGTGGTCAATCACCTCGGAGAAGAACTCCGAGGGAGGAAAGGACAAACATCGGTCCAGATGAGTGCCGAAGTGGACGCGCTCGCCCTCGTGCGGATTGGGGACGGTCTCGCCGGAGCCGCTCCGCTAGTTGCCGGCGGCGAGGAGCCCCTCCTTCTCCACGTTCTTGAGACCTGCTTGCCGAGCGCAGGGATCCAGACTCCCGTAGTTTTCTTTCTCTGCTGCTATGCCTTCGCCGCCGCCACCGCCGGAGGAAGAAGATGAAGCCATTTTCTCCGGTGGAAGGTTGACCCTAAAGGGGCGGCGCTGGGAGCTTTGTGGAGGGAGAACGAGGAGGCTCTATGCGCGCAGGAGGATTGGGAGGAAAGAAACGGCAAGAGACTGGTGGAAAGGAGAAGAAGAAATCTAAACCCCTTATATCGACCTACCCGCGCCAAGATTCGTGCAAACGCTACAGTGTAACCGCCACGCGTCGTGGAAAGAACTGGGAAGGGCCCGCGCGATGATTGCGTCGCCTCGATCTCCACGCACGCATTGAAACGGCGCCTCGGTTCCGCGAACCGCGGACCCACCAACGGTCGTGCTGACGAAACGTCTGTCAGATGACGTGACTTGACCATGCTTGTGTCAGGTGGCGTTAGGGACCAAATTCCGGCTTAGTTTAAAAGCGAGCTGGAAAATCCGAGTCACCAATTGTAAAGTCCGATTTCGTATCTTTTTGTTGTGAAGTTTCAGGAACCCTTCAAGATTTTGCAAGCCGAAGATCAAGCTAGACGATGATAAAATCCGACTTTGGATCTTGGATGCCTCCGGGGGCTGCTGTTGGGGATATACTTTCCGGGTATCGTCACAGTTCCTCACTGACCAGGGTGGCCCACTTCGGGTTAGAGCTTTGCTTCACGGGCGGCCCAGTTAGGGAGAGAAGACGGAGTCCAATCCGGCTACAGGAAGGCCCATAAGACTTACCGACTTAGGCCCATAATGTTACTTGTGGTTCAAGATGTACTCTGTAACAGACTCTTAGTTGTAGCCGGATAGATCTCTCCTGTAAACCGTAGGCCGAATATCTATATAAGCCGTCCTAGGGAGAGCCTTTAGGGCACCAGATAACACTCAGTACTTTAGACCCTCAACTCGCACAGGCGAAACTCTTGTAACCCATATTTCGGCTCTGCCGTATTACTGGATTGCTAGCAGGAGTAGGATCCGTCCAAAGCCGGTGGATTCGAACCTGGGTAAACTTGTGTGCTCACCGTCCCGAAATACCGTACGTCTCACATCCCTCTCTTCCGCACGCCTCGGCGACCCCCTCATGGCTTACTTGTCATCAATCCGACGACATTCACAATATTTTATACATTCATGTAGGGATCAACTTTTTCCTTTCTCCGGGGCCCATTGATGGAGTTCGCCCTTGGGCCTCTGAAATCCTAGAGCCTGCCATGGACGGCGCCTTGTGGTCTGGACGGATCGCTGGCTTGCCGAAGGGTGTCTCTGACATCGCGCCGCAGCTGTTCCAGGCGTGCACCAGGAGAAAGCTCACGGTTGCCAGGCACTGGACGAACAACGCTGGACCAGGCATCTTAAGAGGAATCTATCATTGCAGGCTATCAGAGAGGCCGTAACTGTATGTGAAATGCTGCAAGACGTCACTCTCACAGCTGGGACGGCCGATACAATGACTTGGCGATAGACGACAGATGGTGTTTACTCTACAGCCTCGGCATACACCGCACAGTTCGGCCCCGCGACATGCACCACCTATGTTGAATGTGTCTGGTACAGCGACGCGCCTGTACGCTGCCGGATTTTTGCCTGGCTAGCGATCCAAAGGCGCTGCCTCACCGCTGACATGCTCGCAAAGAGGGACTGGCCTCACAATGACGCCTATGTGCTCTGTGCCTCAGCTGCAGAATCAGCGAGACACCTTCTCGGCGAGTGCCCCATGACCAGAACCTGCCTTTGATCGACTGGGTGTCCAACACTAGGCTAATGCTGCCGCAACCGGCAAGGAAGGCCTGGAACGCCTTGTCCCAGTTAGTTTGGTGGACTATGTGGAAGGAGAGAAACAGTAGAATCTTCCAAGCGCGTGCAAACAGGATGAATGGGGTCATGGCCACCATCCTTAAGGAGGCCGATAGCTGGGCATTGGCAGGGAGGCACCGTGCTGCACGCCTCCTAAATCGACCGCGGGCATTGGCAGGGAGGCACCGTGCTGCACGCCTCCTAAATCGACCGCGGGCATTGGCAGGGAGGCACCGTGCTGCACGCCTCCTAAATCAACCGCGCGAGCCAGATTAGAGATCAAAATATAAGATGTTTTAGATTTGTGAAAGGAGTGTATTTAGACCTCTTTTAGTGTCTAGGTTCACTCCAACACTAGATGAACCTAGACACTAAGTGGTTGTTTGGATAGTGAATATTAGTCCTCAGTTTTAATAAAACGAGTTTTAGGAGGATTTTTCGAAAAAACGGTTTTAATAACTTTTCTGTTAAGAATTGACTTGGATAGGGTCAGCCAAGGCTCGGAAAAAATTTCTTTCGGCTCAGCCATCGTATGGTGTTCTCCAACCGCATGCACGACCTCTCCGCTGTCGTGCAATCTGAGGCAGCCACCCCGGCCGCTGCCGGCAAGTCATCGCACGGCCACCAGGAAGCTATCTGTTCTCTCTCGTTGCCAATGCGTGCTTCTCTCCGAAGTCGCCGTATTTAGGTTATCCTTGTTGGACGCGACATGGTTTATGATCCTGCTCATCCAGTATAAGCACGGCAGGTTCCGGCACGGAGCCATGAGCTTGGTCCATTGTATACGGTTTGCGTATACGTATAGGTTTCTACGAGTACATGATGTGTGTCCGTTATGCATATCTGTAAAGGATTAGGACTAGGAGTTTGAAACCGGGTCGTTCTAGCTAGTCTAGTCGGTTAGCTTACTCCTAGCATATATATGCATGAACCCTTGCCCTGTAACAACACCGTGTCCAGAAGAGAAATAAAGAAAAACAAAGGAGCGACAAGCTCCTGTAGCAATCAAACCGCGATTGATTTTTTTCCAGCGTGCGTTGTGTGTGCAATCCGTCGAGATCGATCAACTACATATGTACGTCTCGCCGGAAGTCTTTACCGGACTAGCTCGGAAGTAATCGAGCTAGTTGTACAACGTGCGCGTACCGCCGGAAAGCACTCGGCGAGTTTATGCGGCGTGTCGGGGTCAATTTCTAACAATTGGTATCAGAGCCAAGATCGTCGTTCGTGATCTGCTGAAAGTACTAGGAGGTCATGGCGATGGTATAGTTTGGTGAGAGCTCGGCATCGGCACCGGTGACGGAGACGGTGGGGGAGGCTTTGTATCCGCGCCTCGATCGCAAGGACTACGGACTATGGACACTCAACATGGAGGTGGCCATGGAGGCTCAGGAGGTTTGGGAGGCCGTCGATCCAGGAGGTGACGAGTACGTCAAGGGAGGCGCGAAGTGCCGGAAGGATCGCCAAGCGCTAACGGCGCTCTATTCCGTCGTGCCGAAGGACGTGATGCAGCACCTCGTCGAAAAGAAATCGGCGAAGGATGCATGGGAGACGATCAAGATCTTGCACCAAGGTCATGCCCGTGTGAAGGAAGCGCATCTTCAAACTTGGACGAAAAGCTATAAAGATCTGAAGATGGAGCGAGACGGTTGATCAGTTTGCCGCCCGTTTCGTTACCCTCGTCAACGCAATCAGGGGATATGTCGAGAGATTGGACGAGGTCAAGAACGTCAGAAGGTTCCTGCGTACGGCGCCGGCGCGCTACATGCAGATCGTCACATCGATCGAACAATGTCTCGACCTGAATACATTGACGGTTGAGGATCTCGTTGGAAGATTTAAGGCACACGACGAGAAAATTTGGATCAGCTTCGGTGATCCAGAATAGGTTGAGCACCTAATGCTCATGAAGTAGTAGTGGATGACTCTTTCGAAAGAAAAGCAAGGAGGTTCCACGAGCGGCAAGGAGAAGCAACGCCCAACGAAAAAGTACATCGCGTGGCAGGAGGATGAAGAAGACGCCCCGCCGCGGAGAAAGTTTGATATAAATAAAGTAAGGTGTCATAACTGCGACGAGCTCGGTCACTTCAAGGCTGATTGCCGGAAACCACCAAAGGAAAAGGAAATGGCTCTCATCGCCCAGGAAGGAGATGATGGACTGATGATGCTGATGCTTGAAGTAACTAAGCTAAAGGATGAGGAGGATCCTTCATCACCGGCTATGGAGATTGTGGGAGAAGTCGATCACGATCTACCGTGTGTGGATCACGAGGAACGGAGTGTCCCGTTTCCATGTGAAGCCACGTTTGAGGCAAGTGAAGCCTCGGAACTTGTTCATGGCGATCTATGCGTTGGAATTTCACCCGCAACTCCGTCCGGCAATAAGTTCTTCATGCTTGTGGTGGATGATCATAGTAAATACATGTGGATTGTGTTGCTGAAAAGTAAGGATCAAGCTCAACAAGCATTCGAGAAGATCAAGGAAGCCGAAGAGTTTAAGGTGTAGGCGAAGATAAGAGCCCTACGCATTGATCAGGAGGGTGAGCTGCATCAAAATGTGTTGACCATGGCACGAAGCATGATGAAGAGTAAAGGCTTGTCAGGAAAATTCTGGGGTGAGGCAGTCAATACGGCTGTGTATTTGCTGAACATGGAGCCAACTGAGAGTGGAGTTGGTATAACACCATACGAAGCATGGTACGGATGGAAACCCTCGGTTGATCATCTTCACACTTTTGGGTGCGTGGCGCATGTCAAAACGGAGTCCGACCATAAGAGTAAATTGGCGGAGCAGAGGATTCCAATGATCATGACAGGCTATGAAATCTCAAAGGAATACCGCTTGTGCAATCCTTATACCAATAAGGTGGTTGTCAGGGGCGACGTAATCTTTGAGGAAGGTGAGTCATGGAATTGGGGCTCCAACGAACCGGGATATCTAACTTTTCACGTCACGTGGAATTTTTAGTATGAAGAAAATATGGATCAACCAAGCTTATCCTTGTCAGCAAGTTCGGGTCCAGAAGGCGTTGAAGGCCTAGGAGGTGCTCCAGACGTGGACACCAGGCCAGAAGCACTAGGGATTCTCATAGAAGACAGAGTTTGAAAAAAAGGCTAGTCCGTGGCCAGAAGATACGGAACTGCAAGGGCGAGTTGAAGCGAGCCCAGCAAAGAGGCCAGCAAGGCTAGAAGACGATGGTCCAAGAGTGTGAACTGGTGGCCAGACAGATGGAAGAGACCCAACAATAGGGGGTGCAGATCCATCAAGATGCTTTTCACGTGGTATAGAAAAGGTAGAAGGAAACATGCCAGAAAGGGATTCAAAAGAAAAACACGAATCGCTACAGGTAGACAACCTATGCCTTGCTACTCCGGATGAGCCAGAAGACGGTGTTGGTCAGGACCAGGTAGAAGTCAGAATTGCTAGTCACGAGCTACTTTTGCTAGTCAACCAACGTGAGCTAGCTCCTACATATTTGTTCTATTGCATTCAAGAGTACCGACAAGCAGAAGATCAAATATGCGAAGCATCGATGAGAAAGTACTTCATCGAACCAAGTATATTGTCTCAAGGCGCGGACAAAAAGGAGGGTCGACGTCAAGTCATGGAGAAGCCGGCGAAGGTAAAGTCGGTGACATGGAAGCTACAAGGATCGATGAAAGGAATGTCGATGATGAAACCTGGAGCGGCGAAAGAAATGTCGTGGATGACGCCCACAAGGAGTAGCTGGCGTATTTGGGACCCAGGTGAAAGTGAAGCGCATGTCGTTCTTAGGAGGTGATTGTTGAAAATAAGCACGGCACGTTCCGGCACGGAGCCATGAGCTTGGTCCATTGTATACGGTTCGCGTATACGTATAGGTTTCTACGAGTACATGATGTGTGTCCGTTATGCATATCCTAAAAGATTAGGACTAGGACTAGGAGTTTGAAACCGGGTCGTTCTAGCTAGTCTAGTCGATTAGCTTATTCCTTACATATATATGCATGAACCCTCCATGTAACAACACCGTGTCCAGAAGAGAAATAAAGAAAAACAAAGGAGCGACAAGCTCCTGTAGCTCCTGTAGCAATCAAACCGCGATCGAATTTTTTCGAGTGTGCATTGTGTGTGCGATCCGTCGAGATCAATCAGCTAAGTATGTACGTCTCGCCGGAAGTCTTTACCGGACTAGCTCGAAAGTAATCGAGCTAGTTGTACAACATACGCGTACCGCCGGAAAGCACTCGGCGAGTTTATGGGGCGTGTCGGGGCCAATTTCTAACAGTCACCGGCGACGACCTCATGCCCTTCCAGTCCTTAGTCCGCTCCCTCGGTGCATCCCCCGCAGCAACGCTCGTGCCGTTCCCCCGCTAGCCAGGAGAATCTTCTTCCTGCGGTCGACGGGCGCCGCCGCCATGGACTGCTAAAACTCGGAGGATGGTGGCGACCGGTTCATCGTCGCGGAGATGAACAGATGACGCCGCCCGCCATGGACTGGTCCAACTCGGATAATGGTGGCGTGTAGTTCGCGTGCCGAGGTGGAGGAACTCGGTGGCGTTGCTGTCGTGGACGTGAAAGGTGCAGATGAGCGCGCCTGTGTGCGGGTCCGCGGCAAGACCAGCATGTCGACTCCGTCGTGGGACCGGCGGCGGAGCCGCGGCGGTCAGTGCAGCAAGTAAGTCTTCGCCGAGTAGGGATGGGGACTCGTTGTGGAGTTCATCGAGGACGGCGTGGCTGTCGCGATGTGTTTTATGAAATCACGTTTTCACAAAAACCAGTAATAGTAGTTTTTGTCAAGACGCGTTTTTCTGGGTTTGTGGAAATGTAATTTTAGTTGTTCGCGTTTTATTCACCGCAGCCAGACAGAATTTTAGTTCGTTAGACGGTTAGCTTAGTTTAGGGAAAACCAGTTCTGTTTAGATTACGTATCTAAACAAGGCCTAGAGTTAGATATACTTCATTCATAAAGTTAAAACATCTTATATTTAAAACGGAGGGAATATTTTGTTTCTTAGTCTAGCTCCTGTGTTTTTGGTTTATATAGTTTGTGACCGTTTTGGTCACCTGCACTTCGCTCCCTCTATTATTCAATGAAATGCAGCGCTGCGCTACCTTTTAGTTAAAATAAATGTATCTAGATCCCTTTTAGTGTAGGCTCATTCTAAATCTAAATAAAACTAAACACTAAAAGAGTATACATACACTCTTTTCAGAAAACTAAAATATCTTATATTTTCAAACGGAGGTTGTACATATTTCGCACAGAACTTGGATAAAGAGTCGAGACTAAGCACTAGTTAGAAATACTCCGATTAGAAAACAGAAACTAAATTGATATTTTGTTACGGTCTAACTTGTACTTTTTACCTCTACAACGAAAGAGAGTAGAGCATATCTTGATATATCCTTTTGTCCAGAAATAACTAATTTAAATTTGTCTAGATTCGTATTTATCTAAACATATTTTTGTGTATATATATATTTAATTCTAGACAAAATCAAGTCAGTTATTTCTAGACGAAGGGGAGAATGATATTTAGTGAGACGTTTTATGGGTCATCGGTGATCAGTGTCTCGTTCGCACGCCCTACACCTAACTCTTGTCTACTGCCTAACCACCGATCAAATTAAATTTCGTTACTAATTTAATTTATTCATGACGCTGCATCTCTTCTATTTCAAATGACAGTAAAAAAAGATCGAATGGAATATACTACATAATTAGTATTATATAGTGCATACTACGCGTACATACCCTCCGGTACGATAGATACTGTTTAAATAGTGTGAAATACACGTGGTGTAACTACACCAAGGTATACTATGAATATATCCTATATATGTACTATATATATAATTGTTCATTAGTTCTATTTTAATGAGATATGGCCATATTTTAGAGTTTCGCACATGGCCTCAAGTTACTACATAATTAGTATTATATGCTGTATACTACGCGTACATACCCTCTGGTATGGTAGATACTGCCTAGATAGTGTGAAATACACGTGATGTAACTACACCTAGATGTAGTATGAATATGTCCTATATATGTAGTGTATATATATATTTGTTCATTAGTACTATTTTAATGAGATATGGCCATATTTGAGAGTTTCGCACAGATCGAGCAGAGGTACACGCTGACCGGCGCGTGCACCACCGCTCACACTCTAGACCTGAATTAGGGATGCAGAGGTGGGACAATCGAGATAAATGGGATACCACTTTTAAACTACTACACTAACTCTAATTTAGATGGGATAAATGTGATAAACGGGATATATCAAATCTAGCTTATCCCACTTGTCTCACTTAGTTTTGAGTTAGTCTAATCTAAAAATGGTATCCCACTTGTCCCAATTATTCCACTTCTACATCCCTAACCTGAACGATGTACGTGACCGTGTCCGTGTCTGTGTATGAGTCCATCGGACGCATTCCCTGTGGTGAAGAGCGTGTGTAGCTGGCGATGGACGAGCCGAGCGTGAGTATGGGCACAATGCCATCGACTGCTACTGCTAGTAACCCTACCTAATCAAGGAGTTGGTACATGAGAATGTGGCAGTAGATAGATATCAAGCTCAGGATTACAGAGCAGCAGAGGGCATGTACGATTCAAAGAATCAAGCATGGCATGTAAGCACGTGTTCATGTAATGACCACAACAATAGCAGCCTGAGAAAACCAAAACCATGGCTCCGTGAATGAGGCCGTGAATACATGCATCATTCAAGAAATCACGTCTGCTTAAGATGGATCGATGGTACAAGATCAGGTTCATGTTCACACCAAAAGGGAATCATACAATGAAATTCAAAACAAACCAACACCAATACTAAAAAAATTGCAACCTAGAAAATTATTCCATAGCATATATCTTGCGGCAGAGAGAGACGCGAAATCGTCTCGCTCAGGCATTGACCACTGGATGAAGCAACAACAACATTTTTTGTGGTCCTCATCTTCGAAGGTCTCCGCCGGCGTGTCGTACGTCGTGTCGTGGGGGAGGGGGGGGGGGGGTAGGGTCCGCGGGCGAAGGGTGTGTACTAGTAGCCGGCCTGCGGCGGTAGAGGCGGTGAAGGTAGAGGGCCGTACAGGTGGTTTCCACCGCCCACGCCCACCATGAAAAGTAGAGCTTGGAGCAGGCCACAGGGATGGGATCACGCCGTGTCCACCGCTCACCGGAGGAGCAAGCGCTGCCCCGAAGTCAGGCAGGAGGAAGAAGGGCCTCCTCATCCTGGCCGCGAGCAGCTCCCCTAGCGTGGCCGGGTCACCCCTGGTGATGATGGCGACGTGCCCCGTCATCAAGGATGCACATACTTCCACCACACCTGGAAAGAACATCAATGGTAGCTTATAAACAATGCATCTGGAATTGGATCGGCACTGTTACTCTCGCAGTCGCGTGTACGTACCTGGAACCTTCAACAGTTTCGTCTTGATCTTCTACTCCCCGTGGTGGCTGTGAACGCCCATCTTGGCTACCTATATGGCGGGTGACATGGCTCCTCGATCTTTTTCTCCAACCGGCGGTGGTGCGTGCTTCTCCATGTACGTCGGTATGCTTGATTTGATTGACTCAGTGTAACTATTTATAGGCATCCATGAAGTCGGTAGGTCTTGGGGATCGTTGTAACATCTTAAAACTTTAATTAATATTATCAAGATCTAAATCACCCAAATTAGGGTTAACAAAAACTTTTTATTATTAAAAACAATTATGAATGCATGTGTGTTTGTATTATTATAGAATTGTTTGAAAATACCATGTTTGTTTATTCTAATGGTTGTAAAATGATTCAAAGGTGAATGCCACGTCATCTAGATCATTCACAAACAAAATCCAAAGAAAAAGAAATCAAATAAGAATAAAAAGAACAAATGGTCACTTTGGCCATTTTAATCCACTATGCCACTTTAGGTGTTCCTAGAAGTCAATTTCAAACAGAAGCATTCTCAACTCTTTTCACCCCTTGCTACTACAAGTAAAGATCTACCAAGACCTATTTTGAAATCTTACAGAAACCTTTAGCAAGACAATTTAAATGACATTTAAAAATTGAATCTTTTACATATGCATAGATCCCACTTTTTCAAAAACCACTCAAATGAACTCCCCTTGCCAATCCCAAGCAAACAAAGACTACCAAGAATAAGACCAAGTCACACACCAAAAATCTTATCAAAATTCAAATTTGAATTCCTTGCGGCCATTGTGTCGAACACCTTGTGATCACCAAATAATATGCCTAACTAATACTGTTGCTAATCAAGGTTTTGTCTCCCATTTAACCCTCTCATCTCTCCTATGTCTCCCTAGCACCTAACCCAGCCCCAGACAGCACCCCCCTTCGCCGCTAGCAGCAGTGCCGAGCCACCCTGAGGCCATGCCCGCCAGTCGAGCATGGACAGCTCGCAGCAGGCCACCTCTCTCTCTCCCTCCATGTCTAGGACGATCGCCGCACCCTACCGCCTCTCTCTGTCCCTGCCCTGAGCCCTGGACCACCCATAGAACGCCGCGCTCTCCTCCTCTGCACCATGCACGAACCGCTCCAATGCGCCGCCCCCGATAGCCTCGCACAGACCCCGCCTTGCCCTCAGCTCGCACGCGCGCACCCGCCTCAACACCAGCATGCCTCCAGACATCCTGTCTCGCCGCCGTTTGACCCACAGCCACCGCACGCCGCGTCGAACGCCACCTCTGCCGCTCAGAGCACGAGCCGTGCCTGACCAATTGCCACCGCCCCTAACAGCGCCTTTACGCCGTAGAGGACCGCCAAGAGTCCGCGCATCGATCGCTGCTCGTAGCCACGCCTCTAGCAGCCCGTAGCCATGTCGCCACCGTTGCCTAGCCATGCCGCGCTGCCTCACCGTCGAGCCTATAAAAGGAGGCCACCCCCAGCCTCATTCTGCACACCACTCACCTCCCCTCTCGCCACTGAGCCTTCCCCACTTCTCCTCGGAGCCAATTGAGCCGATGGCGAATTCCATCAAGCTGGCCGCCATCGGAGGAGAAAGGGCCCCGATTATGCGACCACCCAGAGCCGCGCGACCATGCATGCCTGGAACCGTCATCGTCCACCAGTTCGATCGCCCCCATCGCCACGTCTAGCTGGAGCCCTGGTAAGCCCCCACGTACCCCCACCGAGCCGCTAGGGTTAGCTCTCGCCGGCGACCTGTTCGCCGGGGACGACGCTCCTCAGCCGTTGATCCACCTTCTAATCGTAGCGCCCAGATTACCCCGTACCGCTTCGATTAGATTTAGCCGCTGACGTGCGGGACCAGCCTGTCAGTCGCCCTCTATGCCACGGAGCGCCACTGGGCCAGCCCGTTTAGTTTCCCGCGCTAGCCCACAAATTCAAAGAGATATGTTTCTATTTAGAGTTAAACCATATTCTGTTCACTTGTTTAAAAATTAGTTCAGAGAGATCCACTTAACCAAAATGCATGATTCAAATTTTGTTTAAAACAAAATTAAAATCTCTATCCAGGTCCGTTGGATTTAAATTAATTGGAGTTAGAGATAATCTATAGCAAAAATAACAAAACAGAGACTTTTGCAACTTCAATCATTTTTCAAAAATCAACCATAATAGCTTTTGAGTTGATTCCAACTCTCAAAAATCACCTTTGATAATACCTAACTGAATAATTAATAATATTTAGGTTTACATGCAGTGACTTTGGACTAGTACCAAAATAATGCTATATAGGCATTTCTAGTCACTTTAAATCATTTAAATAATAAACTTAAACTTATTGAAATATGATCCAACATTTAATTCACATTCCCATGTATTAGAATATGTGGTGATGACATGTGTCCGCATGATCCCATATTTTAATTGGAGAATATTAAATCTTAATTAATTTAAATGAGTAGAAATTACTTTTCTCAAATAAAATAAATGAAACTAGTTCATTAAATCTTGTGATGATTGTGATGATACTAGATCATCAAGTGTGTGCCTTAGTGTGCTCAATAGACTAGTTAAGTATTGTTTGGTGATTGTGTATCCCGTATGTATTTATAGACGATAGTACCGACCAAGTCTACGAGGAGGAGGAGTTCTACCCCGAAGAAGATGAAGAGAACTTCAATCACTGCACCAATCAAGGCAAGCTAACACTTGCAAGTTTCTTAGCTATGCAAGCTATTATTGGCAAGCTAATACTTGCAAGCCATCACTAGATGCAAGTTAACCTAAGCAAGATGCATTAGGCACGTTTTGGTTATACCTTTAGATTTATACCCATTCCAAGTTGTACTTACAAGTTTTACCTTTTTCTTTACCAAAGTTTCTTTACTTTTAGTAATGCTTTGTGAGATTTTAGAAAGTAGTATAGATAGCATAAAGAGTATAAAACTTGGCCTATACTAGATGTCATTCTATGGCATGAGATGGAGATTATCATCCCACCTTAGTGAACACTCTTAACTTAGTAACTTTTGCCAAGCATAAAAATTGATCACTTTAGATGGGAATACTTGGTGAAAATGATTATGAAAACCTTGGAATGATGAGTCATTCTATGGAGATGTTTTGACATGTGTTGATAAACACAAATGGTTTATGATGGTGAAAATGTTGAGGCATGAGCCTTAGCCCTTTATAAAAACTGATGGTTGGGTTCAGATGTGATACCATTCCAATTATACCATACAACCACAATACCTGAATTGGGTAAGGCTTAGCTGGAAGTTTATATGCATTAGTATGGGTTACCTCGCGGAGGAGGTTTGAGCTGCGGCTACCTCTTGATGTTGTCCACCTATGCAGTGCCCAGGATGGCAGATGGCCATGGCTGGGAGGCCAAGCTCATAGGAGAGGTGCTTATACCAGGGTGTGTAAAGGAAAGGTTATGATTGATTATCCGCATACTAAGTATGATGATTCAGGGTTATCCCTGACGGATGTATCGAATTTTGTGGTGAAAGTGTACCACCTCTGCAGAGTGTCAAACTATTCGAATAGCCGCGTCCGCGATTATGGACAGTTGGAATGGCCATACTGTTTCGTTGTCAGATGTTTACCAAATAACTTGAAGTGAATGATGAATCTTGACTTGACCACAATAGGGTTGTGTTTATGATACTAGCTTCCCAACTTAAGTGATTCTAGAACTTTATTTTATCTTTCTTTGTTTTTGAACTCAGCTTAGGTTTCAAACTTAACTTTGCAAATAAACTTAGAACTTAGCATTCCTACTAGAACTACCTTACTTGTTAGTGATAGTTTGCGAGTACTTAAAGAGTACTCATGGCTTTTTCCCTGGCTATTCCCGTAGCCAGACTATGAGGAGGACTATCCGGAAGAAGGACATCAGGACGGCTACGACAACTAGGACCATCTTCTATCGTCAACATTGCATGTGACACTGAAGATGGAGCCCACCACTACGCTTATTATTCCGCTGCTTGTTTGTATTAAGACTGGATCATGAGATCCTTTATTCGTGTAAAACCTTATTATGGTTTGTAATGGATGATTTACTGTGATATCCAATCTGTTATGTCTCGCAAAAATGGTAATCCTGGGATTGTGATGCATGGCATAACAGGCATCTGGGATTAAAAATCCGGGTGTTGACAAGTTGGTATCAGAGCCATCCTGACCATAGGAGACCCTAGTTAGAATGGACGTCTGAACAAAAACTTAGTTTCAAAACCAAAAAGAAGTGAGTATTTATGAAAACCTATTTCCACTCTTATCCTTGAGATTCTTTCAAAAAAATTCATGTTCCTAAAAAATTCTTACATTACTACCTAAAATTTGACACACTTGATCACCTCACTAACTTACTCATCCTAAATTCTTATAGATGGAAGTTCAGTACTGCAAGTTCTACCAGTTGGGCAACGAAGGCCAACTGATCTTCGAGAGGGATCTTGATGCACTATCAGAGCACCTTGAGCGTCCGCATCCGGAATTCTTCGGAGCTCAACTCAAGGATTTTCCAGGAGGATATTTACAATGGCTGATAGTTGCTGATCTTCCAGGCAAGATGGAAGCTCCCCATTCCGAGAAGATTCAAGTCACCGCGAGAGAGAACAACTGGCTAGATGGATTAGCTAGGGCTATGCATGAAGCTCTCGCCTGTCTTTGCGGATAGAACGTCAACTTGATCCAGGGAACTCGCTTTGCTCACTATGCAAGGCGTGATTCTATGGGGATGCCATTGGAGATGCCAAGTCACCCAGAGTTGAAGCGCCAAGTGGAGAACCTTGACTTCTTGTTGTATGATAGACAGAAGGAATTGGACAATACTCGAGCCTACTCCAACCACAACCTTGCCATTGCCACCCAGAAGGCTCTAACTTTCTCACTGCTCGTCAAGGACACCAATCACTTCGCCGTCCACGCGAGAAGAAGGATCGCACCATCGCTCGTCTTTGCAAAAAGGTGGCCGACCTCGAGAAGACCATCCAGGAGCAAGAAGCTCAGCTTGCAGCAAAAGAAGAAGAAGAGGAAGAAGGTGAAGACATCCAGGGGGATATTCACTCATACCTTAGTGATGACAATGACTATCTGCAGGATGGTGCCATGGAATTCTACACCGACGATGATGACTCCGACTTCATTGATGATGAGTAGATGCACTACAACACTATCGTAGGAGTGAGAAGTATCGGTCCCATTGTATCTTAGCTCACAGAATGGTTCTTAAAACCATCTGTTTTCCTTTCATGTTGTGGAGTGTGTGTTTGTATCGTGTTCCTTGATTGAATGAATGAATGAGGAGGAGTTAGTTGCAAAACCTGAGTTCAAACTCAAAGTTTTAGCTTTGAAAAGAAAACCATGAACCTTAGAAATTTCCCTCTTACCCCATTATCTATCTCAATCTTCAGATGACTCGTGGAAACCAAGGAGGGAGCAGCTCATCGTAGGATCCGATGCTGCAGATTCTGTAGACGCTCATTGCAGACCACGAAGCTAGTAGAGCAGAGCGCCAAGCCAACCTAGCCACCCTGCAACAGATCGCCCAGATGGCCCACAATAATCAAGGCTAGGGAAATCAGGATCATCATCGATCCAAACTCAAGAACTTCCAGAATACCAATCCCCCTATCTTTAGCAAGTCTGAAGACCCGTTGGATGCTGATGATTGGTTACAGACCATGGAGAATAACCTTGAAGTCACGGGAGTTGACGCCAATGAGAAAGTTCTATTTGCCACCCACTATCTGGCAGGAGATCCAAGAGCCTGTGGAACAACGCCCGTACAATGAACCACGGTCAAGTGATGACGTGGGAAGCTTTCAAGGCCAAGTTCAGCCGCACCCATGTGACGCAAGGTCTAGTCACCAGGATGAGAGATGAATTCAGAGAACTGAAGCAAGGCAGGATGACGGTAGTTGAGTACTGTGACAGGTTTTTGTCCCTCACCAGGTATGCACCTGATGACATCAACACTGAAGCCAAGAAAAAGGACAGATTCTTGAACGGACTGCATCATGAGATGCAGACGGTGTTAGTCAACATCTGTTTTGATGATCTCAAAGAGCTAGTCGACTCTGCCATCCAGATGGAAGCGAAGATCAACCAAGCAAATGACAACCGCAAACGCCGGATGATGCACCAAGAGGGGTCCCACAATACCCAAAAGTATCGCCCCAATCCATCTGCCGGATATGCCCCCAGGAACAATAGACCCCCAATGTCTCGTCCAAGATACCCCAACCATAGCGGAGGAAATGTGAAGACCGGAGGAAACAACAACAACCCCGGCAACTCCAACAACTTCAACCGTGCACTGCCCAAGTCCAACAACAACAACAACAATACTGCCCCAAGGACTGGAAGTAATGTCGTGCCTGTTGCAACCAAAGACAAGTCTCAGATTACTTGTTTTGAGTGCAGAGTGAAGGGTCACTACTCCAATGAGTGTCCCAAGAAGATTGCTACCACTGCCAATGTGAATGCCCTAGCTTAGAAGTAGCGCCGTGTTTAGCCCGGAAGAAGATTCGCCCCCGGGAATTCGCTCAACCGCAACGGCCATCTATTCCACATGAATGCTGAAGAAGCCCAAGAAGTGCCATATGTCGTGCTGGGTATGTTTTCTGTTAACTTGGTATTAGCAAGAGTATTGTTTGATTCTGGAGCATCGCACTCGTTTGTTACCAAAGAATTTGCATGCACTAGTAAGATTCACCCAACCAACTTGAAGCATGTTATGATAGTTCACATACCTGGTTCAACCACCAAAGCTAGAAAATTTTGCAAGGCTGTGCCTATCAGAATACATGGGATAGATTTTTATGCCAATCTAATAGTACTTGGAACCAAAGGTTTGGAAGTAGTACTAGGAATGGATTGGATGTCGAAACATAAAGGATTGATCGACTGTGCCAAGAAAGCCATCACCATGACCAGTAGCTCTAGAGTATTAGTCGAGCATATATCTGAAACCTTGCCCCGCCAGTTCAAATGCAACAAGAGTCTAGCCCTACCCACCATAGACCAAGTCAGAGTAGTCTGTGAATACCCCGACATATTCCCAGATGAATTGCCCGGTATGCCCCTAGATCGGGATATTGAGTTCATTATTCAACTAATTCTTGGAACCGGACCCATAGCTCAGAGACCCTATAGAATGAACCCATCAGAGTTAGTGGAGTTGAAGAAGAAACTGGATGCTATGCTGAAGAAAGGCTTGATTCAACCAAGCGCATTGCCATGGAGATCGCCCGCTCTGTTTGTCGATAAGAAAGATGGAGGCAACCGTTTGTGCACAGATTACAGGAAGCTGAATCATGTCTTTTGGATTAACCAATGCCCCCGCTTATTTCATGAATCTCATGAATAAGATCTTTATGAACTTTCTGGATAAGTTTGTCATAGTATTTATCGATGATATTCTTATCTACTCCAAGTCAGAAGAAGACCATGAGCAACATCTGAGAATCATTCTCGAAACCCTCAGAGAGCATCAATTGTATGCCAAGTTCAGCAAATGTGAGTTCTGGCTAAAAGAATTAGGATTCCTCAGACATATTTTGTCGGCAGGAGGAGTCGCTGTTGATCCCGCCAAGATAAAAGATGTTGAATAATGGGAAGCCCTAACCACTCAAACCCAAGTCCGTGCTTTTCTCGGATTAGCGGGATATTACCGCAAGTTCGTAGAAGGATTTTCGAGCATCGCAAGACCAATGACCCAATTGTTGAAGAAGGACAAGAAGTTTGAATGGACCGACAAATGTGAAGCAAGTTTCCAGGAGCTCAAGAAGAGACTGATTTCAGCCCCAATATTGATTATGCCAGATATCAAGAAGCCATTTGATGTGTATTGTGATGCATCCAAGATTGGTCTCGGATGTGTGTTGATGCAAGAAGGCAAAGTCATAGCATATCAGTCTAGACAACTGAAGCAGCATGAGCAAAACTACCCCACCCATGATCTTGAATTAGCAGCTGTAGTTTTAGCCTTGAAGACATGGTGTCATTACCTTATGGGTAACCGCTGTGAGATTTACTCAGATCACAAGAGCTTGAAGTATATTTTCACTTAGAAGGAGCTGAATATGAGGCAAAGGAGATGGATAGAGTTAATCAAGGATTATGACCTTGACATTCAGTATCACCACAGCAAAGCCAATGTGGTAGCGGATGCTCTTAGCAGATTGCCATGTAGGTTAAACACCATGATCAAAGAGAACCAGCCAAGTTTGCATGAAGAGTTGGAGCAGTTTAGAACTGAGCTAGTGATGGGATATGCCGAAGGGGGTATGCCCAGCAGGACGTTCCGATTGGGCCGAAGGGTCTGCGAGTGGGCCTGAAGGACGACGACTGGAATGTGACATAGGAGAGGGCCTGGCGACTGGAGACTGAAGGCCCAGAAGCGTACTTGAAGCCCAGTCGGATTAGGTCAAAAGCCTCTGAATCCATATCTTGTTTGGCGGTAAACTGTAAACCCTAGCGAGGTGCCTCATATATAAACCTCCCTAGGGTACCTTGAGGACTTACGTTCTATCATACACCCCCTCAAGTGACTCGTTGCTTAGACACCGAGCTCGCCACCCCTGTAACTTGCTCTCCATTAATCCAATCTAGCAGGAGTAGGTGTTTACCCTCTAGGGGGCGAACCTAGGTAAACCATGTGCATCCGCCCCATCTCGCACCGCAGATGGCCGCCGGCTCTTCCTCACGTTACACTCAATCGCTGCTAGTAGTAGCGACTACCATGGCCATTTCCACGAAGTGGCGCCCACCGGCGGAAACCGACCACGCGGAGGAGCTCGCGAAATACGCGGGCAACATCAACAAGGACGACCCAACCATCCTGAAGAAGCCAACCTCCATGAACTCCACATTCGAGGCGACCACGCACAACCGCACCGTCGAGCTCGTCTCGGGCGACTCCAGCCAGACGGTCACCATCGGGGCGCACATGAGCCCCGCATAGGAAAGCGCGCTCATCGGGTTCCTCCGTGAGAACTGCGACATCTTCGTATCGAAACCATCTGACATGCCAGGTGTCCCGAGGGTACTCGCTGAGCACAAACTAAATGCCGACCCCAAAGTGCGACCAGTAAAGCAGTCGCTACGGCCCTTCAATGAAGAGCGCCATCGAGCAATTGCTGAAGAAGTACAACGCCTGATAGCAGCAAGCTTCATTCGGCCAATCAAATACTCCAAGTGGCTGGCAAACCCAGTCCTGGTTTTGAAAAAGAACAACACATGGAGAATGTGTATCGACTACACCAACCTCAACAGCGCCTGCCCAAAGGAGGAGTTCGTCCTACCGCGCATCGATCAGATCATCGATTTGACCACGGGATCGGAGTCGCTGTGCTTCCTCGACGCATATTCTGGCTACAACCATTCGGTGCCTTCTATTACACGGCCATGATGTTCGGCCTCAAGAACGCCGGCGCCACATACCAAAGGTGCATGCAGGAGTGCCTCACGAGCCAAATTGGCCGCAAAATCCACGTCTACATCGACGACGTGGTGATAAAATCCACCCGCCAGGACGACCTGCTCGCCGACCTGGCTGAGACCTTCACTTATCTGCGGAGGTACAAAATCAAGCTGAACCCAGGAAAATGCACCTTCGGCGTCCCCATAGGACAGCTACTGGGATACATAGTCTCCAAGCGCGGCATCGAGGCCAACCCCACCAAGATCGACACCATCGCGCGACTCGAGAAACCCGAGTGCCTGCGCGACGTCTAGAATTTGGCCGGGCGAGTCATGGCCCTCAGTCGCTTCATCCCCCAACTAGGCGAGAAGGCAATGCCTCTCTACCGCCTGATGCGCAAGAACCCCACATTCCAATGGGACGCGGAGGCAGACGATGCACTCAAAGCGCTCAAAGAAGTGCTACTCGCGGCTCCACTCCTCGCTGCTCCACTCGACAAAGAGCCAATGCTCGTCTACGTGGCGGCCTCCACTTGCGTCGTCAGCACCGTGATGGTCGTCAAATGACCGGAGGAGGGCAAGGAGCGCCCCATACAGCGCCCTATCTATTATATCAGCGAAGTCCTGACGGATTCACGACAGCGCTACGTGCAGTACCAGAAACTGGTGTACGCGGTATTCCGAGCTCAGCGGCGACTCCCGCACTATTTCCAGGAGCACCCGATCACGGTGGTCTCCTCCGCACCTCTGCGGGACATAATACGCAATCGCGAGGCGACCGGGCGAGTCGCCAAGTTGGAGAATATCATTTTGTGACCCGAAAGTTCGGGTGTCCAGGCACCGCGGTACCCGTGTTCCTTGAAATCATCCGCGATGACTACAGTTGGTGTGCCAAATACTCAGAGGGTCTTTTTCGGCACGAATTCAACTTTATGTTTCAATACAAAAAATCAGGCTAACGGCCGTCAAGTTGGCCCCCTGTCAGTTCTCGCCGTTATGTCGCTCATGTCGCTCCCGTCGCTTAGGTGTTAATTAGGCTTGCAGTGTTAGCGCCTACATCCATTACGCGTCTTCTTCTTCCTTGGAGCGGCAATCTGTGGGGCGTCGTAGCCATGGCGCGGAGCTGGGACATGGACGAACCTGCTCGGCCCAACTCTCTTCTTCCCCGGAGCGGCAATCTGTGGTCGCGGCCATGGCGCAGAGCTGGGAAGTGACGAAGCTGCTCGGCCCCACTCTCCTCCCCATCCCGAGTCGGAGCTCGCCCTCACCGTGGATGCACCCATGGCACGGTCGGGGACGAGAATTGGTTTCCGATGAGATCTATCACCTTGTCGACCATGCTCGGTTCTGTTTTCCTCCTCTAGAATCCGAGCTCGCCGTCGCCGTGGTTGCACCCGCACCAATTCTGCCACCTCTGCCAAGGTCTCTGTGGTAGCTCAAGTTCTGGGGCTCTCCAAGTTCAGCCATGTTAGGCCTGTAAGTGTTGTTGTATGTTAAACTAGCAAATCTCTTTTGTTCAAATCTCTTGGGATGTACCAACTTCATTGTGTTTAATTATGAAAGACAAAATATAAATGACTTCCCTCAATTTCTCGCATAGAAAAATGCACAGCTAATTTCATATTATCGCAGGATCTGGCCCTACTTGTTGAACCGGCGGCACTGCCACGATCTCCACGTAACCACGGTGAGTTATCGAACCGAAAGTTGCAGTTACCATGTTTCTTCTGTAGTCATTCCTCTTCCTCAGTCATTCCTTTGAGGTTTTTCCTGGGCGCTTCTTCTTCCTCTCGCAGGCAGTTCCTTTCACCCATTTCCTTGCAGGCATGGACGATGGGAAACGCACAACAGAGACCCACTTGGTCCCTGCCCATGGCACCACGACTTTGACAGTGGTGTAAACAAATGATGAAGCGACTGTGGAGACAACTCTCGCCAGGTTTGAGCAATTGCTTGAGAAAGTGAAGCACAAGTTTGTGGGGCTAGACTTGGAGTACACCCGTGCAAATAAGCGAAAAAATCCTCCACAAGAGATCGATGTCGTGCAAATCGCCATACATGAGGAGGTCCTCATTTACCACTTCTGCAGGTATGTGAAATTTAAATTTGAGATCACCACTTCTACATCCCTTGTTCCCTTACATCCCTAGAACCATCTAAGTGCAGGAGTAAACCAACTGAGATGCGTTGTCCGGCTCTGGTCGAGTTCTTGTGTAGGAAAGGGATAACTTTCACTAGCGTGGATATCACAAATGACACAATTATGCTTTCTCATGCGTTGATAAAAATCCCAGAGGGGCACCACACCGACATCCAAAATCTGTATAAGATCAAATCATACCCAGCGAAGGATGGCATAGGTGATCTGGCAGCGGAAATCATCGATAAATCCTATGAAAAAACTGAAGAAATTGGAGCGACTCGATCACGACTACTGGGAGTGGAAGCCGATGAGCCAGGTGCGCCTCGAGTATGCAGCAAGAGACGCCTACATGGCGTACGAGTTGTACAGTAAGCTCATTACCATGAAAGATGGGATGGTTAAGGCGGGGTTTTTCACGAGAGAGCTATGCCCTGGTTGCAAGCTAGCCTGTGAGAAGAAGCGAGGAGGAGGTAAAGCTTTCAGGACGAGCAGGGATCTTGGGACGGTGGCGACATCAAGCGGCTGAAGGGGAAGCAAGTCAATGACGACAACAAGTGGTGGTGATACATTATGTGTTAGAACTAGATTTTAGTTTCTAGTTTATTATGTGTGTGATACATTTAGTGACTTCAATACAAAATTTCGACCAATTTAACTTGTTGATGTATTTCTTGATAATTATAATATAATCGAGCACTAGAAATATTTTGTAGTGTGCATGAGCATGATCAGTAAATATAATTGAACACTAGAAACTTTAAGGCACTCCATATGAAGGAGTAGATTAATATATAAGATTCACCAGAGACACCACGGATATATTGTATTACATGCCACACACAGGTAATAATTAACTAGAACAAAATAAAAGCAGGGGCTACAGCAGGAGGCCGGGACACGGAGACGCCTAGCAGGGCAGGGTTTATTAGTAGGAGGCAGCGACAGCCTAGTCAATGGGATACATGCCAGTCCTGACATACTCCCGGAGGAATTTGTCATAGGCTGCGTGCCGTGCCAAGGTAATCGGCCTATGGCTTCTGCCTCTGCCTCTGCCTCTGCCAACGCCCTCCGCGTGCTGGATCATGCTGTTCAGATCTACGTTGATTGCTCTGCCACAGAATGGGCAAAATAGTCTCTCCCTACGGTGGAAACGGATTAGCCCACACCATAACCGCCTCAGCACGTAGCGGCTCTTTTTGTCCCTGGATACCTTGCTATCGTCCACTTCATCATCATCCTCCTGTTGATTTTTAAGAACATAACTTAGAACTCATACATATGATTGAATTGTATTACAACTCAAGAATTGACAACATGTATATGTAAGACAATATATCCGTGGATATCAAAGATAAAGCATCTCAACAATAGTTTGATCGGTTCATATATTATTTCATCTCAACACAATGACAAATAATTGCATCAGATTGCAGCCTCATAAGTTTCTTCAGGGAAAGAGTCAGCGAACCAAGTAAAAATTGCACAACCTGTAATGTTGTTGTACATCGCCCCAGGTTCACTAACTTATCCCTGAAAAAATCTGACACCAATGTGTCTGCCTCTCTTTTGGGACAAATTTGAATGATTGGCCACAATAAGAAATTGAAATGTAATCGTACAAAATATTATTCAGGGATATACATAGTCAGGTACAAAAACAAGCCTAAATATTGTAATTATAAATAAAAAAACAAACAATTAATCTTCAGGTGCATGTTAAAAATACTTATGATCAAAACCATTCATATATATATGCATCATACCAATCATTAATAGATCAGAAACAATTTAAGGATCATATATGTAGTTCCGTATGAGAATAAATCTAGGGCCTCATAATATGTTTCAGAGACGGAGTTGGCGAACCAAAGTACCAACAGCACAACCTATATTGTTTGTGTGCATTGCTGCCTCAGGTTAACCAACCCATCCCTAAAACACGACACCATCATACGTGTATCCCCTTGAACTCTTTTGGGGCAAATTTCAATCATCGGCCTCAGTGACAAACTAAAATGTAATTCTTATACATTATGAATGCATGGAATAGATAATTCGAATATCATAGTTCTATGAATGTAGAATAAAAATTGCGGCCTCATAAGTTTATTCAGGGACGGCGTGAGTGAACGAAGTAACAATTGCACAGCCTATATTGTTGTTGTACATCGCCCCAGGTTCACTAACTCGTCCCTGAAAAAATCTGACACCAATGTGTCTGCCTCTCTTTTGGGGCAAATTTGAATCATTGGCCACAATAAGTAACTGAAATGTAATCGTACAAAACATTACTCAGGGATATACATAGTCAGGTATAAAAAACAAGCCTAAATATGGTAATTATAAATAAAAAACCAAACAATTAATCTTCAGGTGCATGTTAAAAATACTTATGATCAAAACCATTCATATACATATGCATCATACCAATCATTAAAAGATCAGAAACAATTCAAGGATCATATATGTAGTTTCGTATGAGAATAAATCTAGGTCCTCAAAATTTGTTTCAGAGATGGAGCTGGAGAACCAAAGTACCAACAGGACAACCTATATTGTTTGTGTGCATTGCTGCCTCAGGTTCACCAACCCATCCCTAAAACACGACACCGTCATATGTGTCTCCCCTTGAACTCTTTTGGGGCAAATTTCAATCACCGGCCTCGGTGACAAACTAAAATGTAATTCTTATACGCTGAATGCATGGAATAGGTAATTCGAATATCATAGTTCTATGAATGTAGAATAAATATTAAGGCCTCATAAGTTTCTACAGGGACGGCGTAAGTGAACCAAGTAACAATTGCACAGCCTATATTGTTCTTGTACATCGCCCCAAGTTCACTAACTCGTCCCTAAAAAAATCTGACACCAATGTGTCTGCCTCTCTTTTGGGGCAAATTTGAATCATTGGCCACAATAAGAAATTGAAATATAATCGTATAAAACATTATTCAGGGATATACATAGTAAGGTACAAAAACAAGCCTACATATTGCAATTATAAATAAAAAACCAAACAATTAATCTTCAGGTACATGTTAAAAATACTTATGATCAAAACCATTCATATACATATGCATCATACCAATCATTAAAAGATCAGAAACAATTCAAGGATCATATATGTAGTTCCATATGAGAATAAATCTAGGGCCTCAAAATTTGTTTCAGAGATGGAGTTGGGGAACCAAAGTACCAATAGCACAACCTATATTGTTTGTGTGCATTGCTGCCTCAGGTTCACCAACCCATCCCTAAAACATGACACCATCATACGTGTCTCCACTTGAACTCTTTTGGGGCAAATTTGAATCATTGGCCTCAGTGACAAACTAAAATGTAATTCTTATACACTATGAATGCATGGAATAGATAATTCAAATATCATAGTTCTATGAATGTAGAATAAAGATTGCAGCCTCATAAGTTTCTACAAAGATGGTGTAAGCGAACCAAGTAACAATTGCACAGCTTATATTGATCTTGTACATGGCCCCAGATTCGCTCACTCATCCCTGTAAAAATTTGACACCAATGTGTCTGCCTCTCTTTGGGGCAAATTTGAATCATTGGCCACAATAAGAAATTGAAATGTAATCGTACCAAACAATATTCAGGGATATACAAATGCATCATACAACGCATTCATAGATCAGAAACAATAAAAATATTATATATTTAGGTTCCATATGAGAGAAAAAATTAGGGCCTCATTTTTTTCAGCGATGGAGTTGGAGAACCAAAATACCAACAGCACAACCTATATTGTTTATATGCATTGCTGCCTCAGGGCCACTAACCATCCCTAAGAAAACGAGACCATCAGATGCCCTTGCACTATTTTGGGGAAAATTTGAATCATTGGGCTCAGTAAGGAATATAAATGTAATGTTATAGGCCTGCTGTGTATCGAAATCAACACTCAACTAGCAAACTCAACTAGATGGCAGATGAGCAGATTGGGGTTTTGTGACTAGATGGATTGGGGTTTTATGACTAGATGGCAGATGCATCAATCAACCGATCGAATCATATATATACTACCCTACTTCAAGAGCAAAAGAATTTGTACATGATTGAGCAAATCCTATGTATGAACAGTGAAAACTGCGGCTGCGACTAGAGAAGCTAGCAATGTAGTACCTCAGACTCCTCATCAGGGACCTCCTCCTTGAACTCATCATTCTCCGCGATTGCGTCAAAGATTTCATGAACGACGATGGGGTCATCGATGTAGATCACCGGATTTCCTCTGCCTGCCGCCTGCCCCCCATCCAGATCTGCCGCTGGCACCACGACGTTGTCGGCCACGATGTTGTCGGCCACGACGTTGTCGGTCACCTGCTGCTCGGCGGCGAGGGCTACTACCTGCTGCTCGGCAGCGATGGCTACCACCTGCTGCTCGGTGGCGACGGCTACCAACTACTGCTCGGCAGCGATGGCTACTGGCTGGACGGATGAGTTCGCACCCTCGACGACGCGGCAACGAGCGGCGTTCGTGCCCGGAGAAGATGCCTCCATCTGCTTGGCGACGACCGAGCCATCTGCTGCTGCGCCTTCAACTGGCTTCACCTCCGGATCTTCTCCACGCGTACGCTTCATGGCGCACCAAGGGAAGGAGATAGTGCAAATGAGGGAGCTTCGGCGTGCACGGCAGGTGTAGATTGGGGTCTTGGGACTAGACAGACTGGGGGGAAATGACACGAGCTCATGGAAGAAGAAGGTCGAGGGGGGTTATAAACACCAGACCGTTCGTAGTCCTCGAGTGGACACGTGTGGTGGGAGGGGGGGCGGGGGGTTACCACGATCTCCACCCTTTTTTTGAAACAGCCACGATCTCCACTTTAGAGCTGCATTGAAAACACGCTCATGGCAGACCTCGATTCAACTGCATGCAAGTGGCGCGGAACTAATTTCTAGCAACGTTAGATCTACTCGAGGGGGGCCCTTGACTCATGGAATTTACTAGCGGTAGGGCCCAGTTTGAAGTGAGATTGAGAGCGCTGCGTAAAAATGGGATATGTCTGATTAAAATCAAGTGGCAATAAACTGCAGCGTCCCATCGACAACCGTGCACTCGATGACCCCGTTGATCTGTGCATGAGTTGTAGTAGCAGTAGTAGGATTTTCAGACTTGATTAAACTTGACATGACCGCTGAACGACTTTTTCCATGGACGGCATCGTGTTCCTTCCTGTAGAAGTCTCGTGGAGGGAGACGTCCGTCCTGTCTCACGCTGTACTGTGAAGGGCACGAGGTGTGCAATGATCATCGTTGGATCGCACAGAATCAACGGTTGGTGTGCACGATCCGCGTGACAACTGTGACAACCAATCAGGGAGTAGCAGACAGGGTGAGCACAGTTTTGGGCTTCTACGAAAGATAGAGAGGGGGTGGGGAAAACTAAGTAGTACCACATAAAACCAAGGGCAAAACTGAGTAGTATAAAAATGGAAAGTGTCTTGTACAATGAAATACATCGTGGAATACATCAAATTATGCCAAGATAGATCCACTAGAGTTCATTGGATGTATGTTCTTCTCATAAACCACACATGGATCCACCAGTGTCATTGCATGTGTGTTCTTCTAAACAAACCACATAAGGATCCACCAGTGTCATTGCATGTCTGTTCTTCTCATGAACCACACCCAGTGTCAGTGCATGTCTTTTCTTTTCATGAACCACACCCAGTGTCACTGCATGTCAGTTCTTTTCATGAACCACATAAGGATCTACCAGTGTCATTGGATGTGTGTTCTTCTCATAACCACACGTGGATCCACCGGTGTTATTGCATGTCTGTTCCTCTAAACAAACCACATAAGGATCCACCGGTGTCATTGCGTGTATGTTCTTTTCATGAACCACACCCAGTGTGATTGCATGTTTGTTCCTCTAAACAAACCACATAAGGATCGACTAGTGTCATTGCGTGTCTGTTCTTTTCATGAACCACACCTAGTGTCATTGCATGTGTGTTCTTCTAAACAAACCACATAAGGATCCACCAATGTCATTGCATGTATGTTCTTTTCATGAACCACACATAAGGATCCGCAAGTGTCATTGCATGTCGGTTCTTTTCATGAACAACACCGAATGTCATTGCATGTGTGTTCTCCTAACAAACCACATATGGATCCTCTAGTGTCATTGCATGTCTGTTCCTCTAAACAAACCACATAAGGATCCACCCAGTGTCATTGCGTGTGTGTTCTTTTCATGAACCACACCATGTGTCATTGCATGCGTGTTCTTTTCATTAACCATAGCTAGAGTCATTGCATATCTGTTACTTCCATAAACCACACATGGATCCACCGATGTCATTGCATGTCTGTTCTTTTCATGAACCACACCTAGTGTCACTGCATGTCAGTTCTTTTCATGAACCACATAAGGACCACCTAGTGTCATTGGATGTGTGTTCTTCTCATGAACCACACATGGATCCACCGGGGTCATTGCATGTCTGGTCCTCTAAACAGACCACTTAAGGATCCACCAGTGTCATTGCATGTCTGTTCTTTTCATGAACCACACCCAGTGTCATTGCATGCGTGGTCTTCTAAACAAACCACATAAGGATCCACCAGTGTCATTGCCTGTCACTTCTTTTCATGAACCACACCTAGTGTCATTGCATGTGTGTTCTTCTAAACAAACCACATAAGGATCCAACAGTGTCATTGTATGTCTGTTACTTCTATAAACCACACATGGATCCACCGATGTCATTGCATGTATGTTCTTTTAATGAACCACACCCAATGTCATTGCATGTGTGTTATCCTAACAATCCACATATGGATCCACTAGTGTCATTGCATGTCTGTTCTTTTCATGAACCACAGCTAGGATCCACCAGTGTCATTGGATGTCTATTCTTCCCATGAACCACACATGGATCCACCAGTGTCATTGCATGTCTGTTATTTTCATGAATCACAACTAGATTCATTGCATGTCTGTTACTTCCATAAACCACATATGGATCCACCGAGTGTGATTGTCTGTTCCTCTAAACAAACCACATAAGGATCCACCAGTGTCATTGGATGTGTGTTCTTCTCATGAACCACACCCAGTGTCATTGCACGTGTGTTCTTCTAAACAAACCACATAAGGATCCACCAGTGTCATTACCTGTCTGTTCTTTTCATGAACCACATAAGGATCCACCAGTGTCATTGCATGTCTGTTCTTTTCATGAATCATCGCTAGAGTCATTGCATGTCTGTTACTTCCATAAACCACATATGGATCCACCTAGTGTGATTGCATGTCTGTTCCTCTAAACAAACCACATAAGGATCCACCAGTGTCATTGCGTGTCTGTTCTTTTCATGAACAACACCCAGTGTCACTGCATGTGTGTTCTTCGAAACAAACCACATAAGGATCCACCAGTGTCATTGCCTATCTGTTCTTTTCATGAACCACACCCAGTGTCATTGCATGTGTGTTATTCTAAACAAACCACATAAGTCATCGCATGTCTGTTATTTTCATGAACCACACCCGATGTCATTGCATGTCTGTTCTTTTCATGAACTATATCTAGAGTCATTGCATGTATGGTCCTATAAACAAACCACATAAGGATCTACCAGTGTCATTGCATGTCTGTTCTTTTCATGAACCATACCCAGTGTCATTGCATGCGTGTTCTTTTCATTAACCATAGCTAGAGTCATTGCATGTATGTTCTTTTCATGAACCACACATAAGGATCCACCGATGTCATTGCATGTCTGTTCTTTTCATGAACCACACCCAGTGTCATTGCATGTGTGTTCACCTGAAAAACCACATATGGATCCACCCGGTGTCATTGCATGCGTGTTCTTTTCATGAACCACAGCTAGAATCCATCAGTGTCATTGGATGTCTGTTCTTCCCTTGAACCACACATGGATCCACCAGTGGCATTTCCTATCTGTTCTTTTCATGGATCACAGCTAGAGTCATTGCCTTTCTGTTACTCTCATAAAGCACACATGGATCCACCTAGTGTGATTGCATGTCTGTTCCTCTAAACAAACCACATAAGGATCCACCAGTGTCATTGCATGTGTGTTCTTCTAAACAAACCACATAAGGATCCACAAGTGTCATTGCCTATATGTTCTTTTCATGAACCACACCCAATGTCATTGCATGTGTGTTCTTCTAAACAAACCACATAAGTCATTGCATGTCTGTTCTTTTTCATGAACCACACCCGGTGTCATTGAGTGCGTGTTATTTTCATGAACCATAGCTAGAGTCCACCAGTGTCATTGGATGTCTGTTCTTCCCATGAACCACACATGGATCCACCAGTGTCATTGCCTGTCTGTTCTTTTCATGGATCACAGCTGGAGTCATTGCATGTCTGTTACTTCCATAAACCACATATGGATCCACCTAGTGTGATTGCATTTTTGTTCCTCTAAACAAACCACATAAGGATCCTTCAGTGTCATTCGATGTGTGTTCTTCTCATGAACCACACCCAGTGTCATTGCATGTGTGTTCTTCTAAACAAACCACATAAGGATCCACTAGTCTCATTGCCTGTCTGTTCTTTTCATGAACCACATAAGGATCCACCAGTGTCATTGCATGTCTGTTCTTTTCATGAATCACAGCTAGAGTCATTGCATGTCTGTTACTTCCATAAACCACATATGTATCCACCTATTGTGATTGCATGTCTGTTCCTCTAAACAAACCACATAAGGATCCACTAGTGTCATTGCGTGTCTATTATTTTCATGAACCACACCCAGTGTCACTGCATGTGTGTTCTTCTAAACAAACCCCATAAGGATCCACCGGTGTCATTGCCAATCTGTTCTTTTCATGAACCACACCCAGTGTCATTGCATGTGTGTTCTTCTAAACAAACCACATAAGTCATTGCATGTCTGTTGTTTTCATGAACCACACCCGGTGTCATTGCATGTCTGTTCATTTCATGAACCATATCTACAGTCATTGCATGTCTGTTCCTCTAAACAATCCACATAAGGATCCACCAGTGTCATTACATGTCTGTTCTTTTCATGAACCACACCCAGTGTCATTGCATGCGTGTTCTTTTCATTAACCATAGCTAGAGTCATTGCATGTATGTTACTTCCGTGAACCGCACATAAGGATCCACTGATGTCATTGCATGTATGCTCTTTTCATGAACCACACCCAGTGTCATTGCATGTGTGTTCTCCTGACAAACCACATATGGACCCACCCGGTGTCATTGCAGGCGTGTTCTTTTCATGAACCATAGCTAGAGTCCACCAGTGTCATTGGATGTCAGTTCTTCCCATGAACCACACATGGATCCACCAGTGTCATTGCCCGTCTGTTCTTTTCATGGATCACAGCTGGAGTCATTGCATGTCTGTTACTTCCATAAACCACATATGGATCCACCTAGTGTGATTGCATGTTTGTTCCTCTAAACAAACCACATAAGGATCCTCCAGTGTCATTGGATGTGTGTTCTTCTCATGAACCACACCCAGTGTCATTTCATGTGTGTTCTTCTAAACAAACCACATAAGGATCCACCAGTGTCATTGCCTGTCTATTCTTTTCATGAACCACATAAGGATCCACCAGTGTCATTGCATGTCTGTTCTTTTCATGAATCATAGCTAGAGTCATTGCATGTCTATTACTTCCATAAACCACATATGTATCCACCTAGTGTGATTGCATGTCTGTTCCTCTAAACAAACCACATAAGGATCCACCAGTGTCATTGCGTGTCTGTTCTTTTCATGAACCACACCCAGTGTCATTGCATGTGTGTTCTTCTAAACAAACCACATAAGGATCCACCAGTGTCATTGCCTATCTGTTCTTTCATGAACCACACCCAGTGTCATTGCATGTGTGTTTTTCTAAACAAACCACATAAGTCATTGCATGTCTGTTCTTTTCATGAACCACACCCGATGTCATTGCATGTCTGTTCTTTTCATGAACCATAGCTAGAGTCATTGCATGTCTGTTACTTCCATAAACCACACATGGATCCACCGATGTCATTGCATGTCTGTTCTTTTCATGAACCACACCTAGTGTCACTGCATGTCAGTTATTTTCATGAACCACATAAGGATCCACCCAGTGTCATTGGATGTGTGTTCTTCTCATGAACCACATGTGGATCCACTGGCGTCATTGCATGTCTGTTCCTCTAAACAAACCACAAAAGGATCCACCAGTGTCATTGCATGTCTGTTCTTTTCATGAAGCACACCCAGTGTCATTGCATGCATGTTCTTTTCATTAACCATAGCTAGAGTCATTGCATGTTTGTTACTTCCATAAACCACACATGGATCCACCGATGTCATTGCATGTCTGTTCTTTTCATGAACCACACCCAGTGTCATTGCATGTCTGTTCTTTTCATGAACCACAACTAGGGTCCACCAGTGTCATTGGATGTGTGTTCTTCCCATGAACTACACATGGATCCACCAGTGTCATTGCATGTGTGTTCTTCTAAACAAACCACAAAAGGATCCACCAGTGTCATTGCATGTCTGTTCTTTTCATGAACCACACATAAGGATCCACCAGTGTCATTGCATGTCTGTTCGTTTCATGAACCACACCCAATGTCATTGCATGTCTGTTCTTTTCATGAACCACAGAAGGATCTACCAGTGTCATTGCATGTCTGTTCTTTTCATGAACCACACCCAGTGTTATTGCATGTGTGTTACTTCCATAAACCACATATGGATCCACCTAGTGTGATTGCATGTTTGTTCCTTCCATAAACCACATAAGGATCCACTAGTGTCATTGCCTGTTTATTCTTTTCATGAACCACACCTACTGTTAGTGCATGTCTGTTCTTTTCATGAACCACACCTAGTGTCACTGCATGTCAGTTGTTTTCATGAACCACATAAGGATCTACCAGAGTCATTGGATGTGTGTTCTTCTCATGAACCACACGTGGATCCACCGGTGTCATTGCATGTATGTTCCTCTAAACAAACCACATAAGGATCCACCAGTGTCATTGCGTGTGTGTTCTTTTCATGAACCACACCCAGTGTCATTGCATGTGTGTTCTTCTAAACAAACCACATAAGGATCCACCAGTGTCATTGCATGTCTGTTCTTTTCATGAACCACATAAGGATGGGCCCACCAGTGTCATTCCATGTCTGTTCTTTTCATGAACCACACCTAGTGTCAGTGCATGTCTATTCTATTCATGAACCACACCCAGTTTCACTGCATGTCTGTTCTTTTCATGAACCACATAAGGATCTACCAGTGTCATTGGATGTGTGTTCTTCTCATGAACACACGTGGATCCACCGGTGTCATTTCATGTCTGATCCTCTAAACAAACCACATAAGGATCCACCAGTGTCATTGCGTGTCTGTTCTTTTCATGAACCACACCCAGTGTCATTGCATGTGTGTTCTTCTAAACAAACCACATAAGGATCCACCGGTGTCATTGCCTGTCTGTTCTTTTCATGAACCACACCCAGTGTCATTGCATGTGTGTTCTTCTAAACAAACCACATAAGTCACTGCATGTCTGTTCTTTTAATGAACCACACCCGGTGTCATTGCATGTGTGTTCCTCTAGACAGACCACATAAGGATCCACTGGTGTCATTGCATGTATGTTCCTCTAACAAACCACATAAGGATCCACCAGTGTCATTGGATGTGTGTTCTTCTCATGAACCACACGTGGATCCACCGGTGTCATTGCATGGCTGTTCCTCTAAACAAACTACATAAGGATCCACTAGTGTCATTTTGTGTTTGTTCTTTTCATGAACCACACCCAGTGTCATTGCATGCGTATTCTTTTCATTAACCACGGCTAGAGTCATTGCATGCCTGTTACTTCCATAAACCACACATGGATCCACCGATGTCATTGCATGTCTGTTCTTTTCATGAACCACACCCAATGTCATTGCTTGTCAGTTCTTTTCATGAATCACAGCTAGAGTCATTGCACGTGTGTTACTTCCATAAACCACATATGGATCCACCTAGTGTGATTGCATGTCTGTTCTTTTCACAAACCACACATGGATACACCAGTGTCATTGCATGGGTAGCCGTTAGACTGAGTCTTCTAGAAGGCACGCCCTAACATAGTTGTTCTGCTTGACGATTGTTACATACCATTCGATTGGGGCGCTTGGTCGATTGGGATGGTCTTCGTGAGAGCAATCCGCGAGTAGGCAGTTCTTCGGCATGATTGGCCACGCTTGCTCTGGACAAACTGGCAACACCGGGCGCTCCCCTGTTGCGAGTGTCACATCTCACGAGTTTAGTGGGCCACATCCTAGTGTCACGTCCCCATTACTTCTCTTCCTCCCCGTACTTCTCCTCCTTACCCCTGAAGCCACTTTCCCCACTTCACTCCCATCCTGCCGTAGCCGCAAGCCAACGGCGCCTCCATCCCAATCCCCTCTCCGGCAGCCACCCCGCCACCCCTCTCGCCATGGGTTCAAGGGGATACGGCGAGGAAACGCGTCGTGACGACAGGGACGGTGATTTCGATGTGAGTCGTCTCATCTCTATTTCTATCATCTGTGGCCAGTTATCTATTTTTTGAGCTAGATCTAATCTGTTTACTCATGCGCGTATGATGTGTTAGGCCAACCAGACGATGTATGACTCCGACTATCACGGTTTAGAGGATGAAGACAGTCCTCTGGTATGTAAACATGGATATGTGCCCGCTAAATTTGTAGCCTTTGAAGGACGAAACGCAGGCAGGAGGTTTCTACAGTGTCAAGGACATCGTGCAATGATGCAAGGCGGAAGTTGCGATGTTGTCAAATGGGTAGATCTAGAGTGGCCCAAATCGATGCAGAAAACGCTGGAAAAACTATGGGAAATGACTGTCGAGTTGAAAGAATCCATATTCAGCTCACTTCTTGACAGTGTTGAGATGAAGCTATGGGAACTAGTTGACATGACCAAGCATAAGCGAGATCTCAGGTGGGTGCAAGACAAGGTTATCAAAGTCTAGAAGGAGAGGGACGTGGTGTTGGCCCTGAAGGCTAAAGCAGAGCAAGAACTGACTCAAGCAAGGAACGATCTCCACCAGGCCAAAGTCCTGCAGTACACAACTACGAGTATTGACAAATGCATGAGGAAAAATGGAGAGAAACAATTGAAGTTGTGCAAGGAAGATGCTACATGGAAGGAGCAGACAATTCGATCCTTGCTCTCACAGGAAGATGCGCATCGGGCCAAGATTAGGAAGATCAAGGAGATGTGTGATAACTAGTCCTATTTATATTAAGCTCTGTGCCTTTTTAAGTTGTAATATTTGTACTTGTTGACCTAGCGGTCTGAACTATTGGTCCCGGATTCCAGGGAGGAAAAAAATTGCTCTGACCCCGCATTAATTTGTGGAAGAATTTGTGATTTAGATCAATTTCTGCCTCGATTTAGATCTCTGTCCCGGATTGGAAACGTAACCGTGGACCAAAGACACATTTTCTACTAGTGTATTCTGACATTGGTGGTTTGTTTAAAGGTAATCTACGTGGATTGTGCCGCATGCAAATGGCACAACCACAATTTATAAAGTGGAAGCACGTACACCGATTCTTTGGAGATCCGGAGCTTCACCAGATCGGGGGATGCGGGAAGCGGAGAGAGGCGGTGAGATAGACGGGCTCAAGATTAGGCCAGAAAGTGGTACCCATTTCCTCCTCATCTGGGCATTATCGGTGAGAACATTGTTCTTTATGTTGCCACATCGTTGTGCAGCATCTGAAATAAGTTGCTGCTTCGTGGAGTGTGGTGATGGCTCAATGCATGGCGCCCAGAAAAATGCTTGATGGCGGTGTTGATGTAGAGCTTGTTGGGAACCCCAAGAGGAAGGTATTATGAGCACAGCAGCAAGTTTCCCTTAGTTATGAAACCAAGGTTTAATCGAACCAATTGGAGCAAGGAAACACCCCAAAGGTGTTACTAGTTGAGCTTTGGCAGGGCGCACTACTGGTGCTAGTAGCAACATGGAGACCTGCACAACACAACCACAGAACTTTGTCCCCAACTTGCGATGAGGTTGTCAATCTCACCGTGTTTTGCGGAAAACAAAGGATTAAACGTATCGAATGGAAGGAAGTAAAAGTTTGCAGAAAGTAAACACAAAGCAGTAAAAGATTGTAGATTGTATGTAAAAGACAAGGACCGGGATCCATAGTTCACTAGAGGTAGCTCTCCTTAGATAGATAACATGCTGGGTGAACAAATTACAGCGGGGCAATTGACAAACATCGAGAAAACAATACATGCATATACTAATCATATTGACTCCTTTGAGACTTGATTGGGCATTACAACATAATACATAGACCGCCATCCAACTGCATCTATGACTAATAATCCACCTTCAGCTTATCATCCGAACCCCCTCCAGTATTAAGTTGCAAGCAACAGAATATTGCTTTACGAACTGCATGTAAAGTAAACAATATGATTGTTCTATGAACAAAGGATTGTTGTTTTCTCCCTAGTAGCAACATCACATCTAGTACCTTAGAGATTTCTGTTACTTCCCCAGATTACCAGAGGCATGAACCCACTATCGAGCATAAATACTAACTCTTGGAGTTGCTAGCATCTACTTGGCCAAGATAGCTACTAACAACAGAAAGCATGCAAGATCACAAATAAAAAATACATGATAGAATCAACAATCAATCTGAAATAGCATCTCAATATCCATCGGATCTCCGCAAACACAACATGTATTAATACAAATAGATGATCTTGATCATGAACGGAGCTCACAAGATCTAAACATGAAAGCACAAAGGAGGAGAACCAGCCATCTAGCTACTACATGGATCTGTAGTCCAAGGATGAACTACTCACGCATCACACCGGAGGCTTGCATGGTGATGAAGAAGGCCTCCAGGGTGAATTCCCCTCTCCGCCGAGTCTTGGGAAGAGCTTGGATCCCTCCGATCTAGGGATGGAGATGGCGGACTCTGAGACTCTTTCATGGATTTTTGATCGGGTACTTAGGGTTTTCGTCCCGAGGGTAATATATAGGCGGAAGGAGAGGCCGAGGGGGTGCCGGGAGCTACCACACCACCCCCTGGCGTGGGCCAGGCCTGGCCACACGGCCAGGTGGTGTGGCCGCCCTCTGGCCTTTCTCCGTCTCGTATTCTGGCACTTGATCCCTTCCGGAAAAATAGGCACGTTGGCTTGTGTCCCGTCCAATTCCGCGAATATTCATTTTCTGACTTTCCTGGAACCAAAAACAGCAGAAAACAGGCAGCTGGCACTGTGGCTCTTGTTAATAGGTTAGTCCAAGAAATCATATGAAAAATACTCCAAAGTTGGAACAAAACACGAGAAAGTGGATAAAACCAAGCATGGAACATCAAAAATTATAGATACATTTGCAATGTATCAACATCCCCAAGCTTAACTCCTGCTCGTCCTCGAGTAGGTATGTGATAAAAAGAAAGAATAATTTTTGAGGTGACATGCACCGTCAAAGACTTGATCAAAGTATTTGCAAAACATTCAACGCGGGATCATAGTACTTCAATCATAACATGAAAGACAAAGTTCTAGCAATAAGCAAAGAAACTATGATGCAACATGAAAAGTCACAAACAAAAGATTCATGAATAACATGCTTTGCAAGACGTTTGTTTGTTTCACATAAAGAAAACATAGCATAAAAATATTCAGCTTGTCCCTCAATAGAGTAGCAAATATAAATGCATAGGACACCTTCAAAGTTCATAAGAGTGACTAGATACAATAGTTTAAAACAAGCAATAACAAGTTATGCATCAATAAACTAGTCTTGGGACAATGCACATAGAACTAAGAATGGCCACTATGCTCTCAAAGTAGGTGCATAAAGATAGAAGGTGGAGACTCAATATAATCGTGGAAGAAAGGCCTTTTGTAAAAGGAAGTAGGGATTCAAGTCTCATAAAGAGCTTCCAAAAATTATGGTACTTGTAGTTTTCAGCTCTCATTGCCTCTATCATAAGCATCTTGAAGGTGATTAAGGTTAAAGTGACACAACTAAGAGGATATGCTTGACAAGTTATAAACCGAAATCTCATGCCCCTTACTTACGAAGACCGATCCTCATGCTACTCAACTTCAGTCACGAGTAAGATCTTGTCATTGTAAGTATATGTGTATCATTAAGAACCGCCAACGAGGTACCCCTTGCACATGATACGGGAGCTTTCCCATAATCAAAATGACAAGGCAAGCATACAATGAGCATCTCAGCGATCTTTTTATTTGCTATTTGCATAGGTTTTTATTGAGGATGCTTCATAGAGTGCTCATTATGGTGATGCTGCTAGTTTCCACCATGATTATGAATGGCTTAGGCTAGCGGCCCAGGCGTTTCTCTAACACACATACAAACTCCATGATCTTACAAGTTCCACTTTTATTTCACACCGCCGGGATCCGTAAGCAAAAGAACATGATATCAACGGGGTACAAAGTACAAGTGAAATGTTTAAAGAGTTCCCCATGGTACATGGTTCTGCTAATTTCAACTTATAAAGAGCAAGCATATACGCAACAAAGAAGGACCCAATGGTTCAAGTTTATTAGAGGCAAAAAAAAAGGTAAAGTGTGCCATCAAGTTCATGAGAGCTTTAATCACTAGTTTTCTCATAACAAGTGGAAGGTAAACAAAAGCATGAATATACTTGGAAAAGCATAAGCTAGTAGGTAGGTATGGTGGACTCTTTGGAATAACTTGGTTTAGGGAGTTGGATGCATGAGTGGAACTCATACTTTGTTGTGGAGGCTAGCAAAAGACTGGGAGCGACAAACTAAGAGAGCAATAACGGCCATAATCATGCAGAGTGACAAAACATCATTGATCAAAGCATAAAGTGATACTACAAGTTGAAAACTAAAGGATCATAAAGGCTATGGTGACTTGAGATAGTCATAACATGGTGTGAGCATGTGCCAAGTCAACCCAAATAAAGCATCAAAGGAGAATACCACTATACTATGCTTTAATATGCTAAAACAATGCATGATTCATCCAAGGCACATTAAGCAATCTCAATTGTTTATAACAAGTCATGCTACAGCAAAGAATACTAAGCATAAAGCCAAAACAATATCAAGCATGGCACGACAAAGCATAGGCCACGGTCAAAAACGAGCTCTTTTTACCACATAAGTATGAACTTCCCTACTCTTTTCCAAACCAAACCAAACTATTTGCAAACCAATGTATGAAAGAGGGGGTCCAACCAATTTATTCAGAAAACTAAGCAAACCAAGCAAACTAAAAACCAAAACGAAAACGAAAAATAAGACGCTCCAAGAACAACACAACTGTGCATGAAACAATAAAAATGAAGCGTTTGGAAGAAACCTGGGATTTTTATTGATGAAGAAGGGGATGCATTGGGCATCCCCAAGCTTTGATGCTTGTAATTCTTAGATATTTCTTGGGGTGACACGCGTGGCATCCCCAAGCTTGAGATTTAGTCCATCCTTCATCTCATTACTCATTCTTTCCATACACATGAAATTTTTCGTTCGTACAAAACTTCACATAATCTCATTAGCAACATTAGTGCACTTAAGATAAATAAGTCTCAAAGTTCAGTTCTAACACCAAATAAACTTCCATTAGAACACTAGCTACTGTAGCAATTCCCTCAAAAAGCTCAATTCCCCAAAAGAACTCAAGAAGGAACCAACAAGAAGCAAATGCAGAAAATGGCAGAAATCTGTCAAAACAGACCAGCAGGTAAAGACGAATTTTTTTGAAGACCTTCTGTTTCTCAAATCTAAAAGTGTTGAACTAACGAAAGTTAGATAACAACCTGGGGCAGAAGCAAAAACAATTACAGCTCAATCCGACATACAGAGCTCTCTCACGAATTTTTACGGTGAAGCACAAAAATCTGTTTCGGGACAGCAACTTTCCCAATCATTACTTCACTCTCATTAGAGGTTACTATTGGCACAAAAAGCAAATAAAAAAGATAAGGAGAGGTTATTAAAGAGGTAATAACTTGCAAGACTCATCTAAAACTCTTGGGTTATCTCCCAAAAAGTACTTTTCTTTAACGCTTTTAAGTTAGGCATAAGAAGCAAAGAAAGAATCAAGTGTTTGTCAAATGAAGAAGCATTAAAACCAAATTTTGTTTTCATAGGAGAAGCAAAATAAATCTTTTCTCTCTTTTTAGGGAAGTGTTCTATACCTTTCTTGAATGGGAGTTGATATTTAATGGTGCCTTCTTTCATATCAATGATGGCACTAACAGTTCTAAGAAAAGGTCTTCCCAAAGTAATAGGACAAGAAGCATTGTATTCAACATCCAAAACATAGAAATCAACGGGGACATAGGCATCGTTAACCATAATAAGAACATCATTAAGACTCCCCATGAGTTTCTTTTTAGCATTAGCATCAAGTGGGACATTCAAATAACAATCTTCAAGAGGAGGAAAATCAAGCATATCATAAATCCTTCTAGGCATAATAGAAACACTACTATCAAGATCACATAAAGCTTTGAAATCAAAGTCATTCACTTTCATATTAATGATGGGTTCCCAACCATATTTTTGTTTAATAGGAATAGAAGATTTATGTTTCATGTTTTCTTCTTTAATCTTTATGAGAGCATCAGTAATGTGTTTTGTAAAAGCCATGTTCATAGTACTAGCATTAGGACTTTTAGCAAGCTTTTGCAGGAACTTAATAACTTTAGAGATATTGCAACCATCAAGATCAAAATCAAATTTATCATCTAAAGTAGTATAACTATTAGTAGCCTCAACACTAGTGGTGGTGATAGTAGAAACACTAATGTTTCTAGCAATTTCATCTTCTCTTTCCCACTTAGCATGCAATTCAGCTAATAGTCTAACATTTTCATCAATTCTTACTTGTATAGCATTAGTAGCTGCAAAGGGATTCTCATTAGTTTCAGGTTTAGCAGCCATTTTATTCAAAGTAGATTGAGCTTCGGCCAAAGATGCTATATATCTTTCAGCATTAGAGAGTTTTTCCTCAATAGTTTTATTGAAAGCAGTTTGTTTACTAATAAACTCTTTAAGCATAACTTCAATTTCAGAGGGAGCACTCTTATTATTGTTGTAAGAATTTCCATAAGCATTACCATTGTTGGGAGGATATGGCTTATAATTGTTGTTATCAAAATTGTTCCTATAAGCATTATTACCATAAGCATTGTTGCCAAAGTTGTTATTTCTTATGAAGTTCACATCAACTTGCTCTTCTTGAGCAACCAAAGAAGCTAGAGGAACATTATTTGGATCAATATGGGCTTTCCCAATAAACATAATTATATCAATCTTATCACTCAAGGAGGAGGTTTCCTCAACCAAATTTACCTTCCTACCTTGTGGAGCTCTCTCAGTATGCCATTCGGAATAATTAACCATCATATTGTCCAGAAGTTTTGTTGCAGCACCCAAAGTGATGGTCATAAAGGTACCTCCAGCAGCTGAATCCAATAGGTTCCTTGAAGAATAGTTCAATCCTGCATAAAAAGTTTGGATGATCATCCAAGCAGTCAGTCCATGAGTGGGATAATTCTTTACCAAAGATTTCATTCTTTCCCAAGCTTGAGCAACATGCTCATTATCAAGTTGTTTAAACTTCATTATTTCACTTCTCATAGATATAATCTTAACAGGAGGATAGTATTTTCCAATAAAAGCATCTTTGCACTTAGTCCAAGAATCAATACTATTCCTAGCTAAGGAATTCAACCACTCTTTAGCTTTTCCTCTCAAAGAGAAAGGAAACAATTTCAGCCTAGTAATATCAGCATCTATATCCCTATACTTTTGCATCTCACAAAGTTCAACAAAGTTATTTAGATGGGAAGCAGCATCTTCATTACCAATACCAGAAAATTGCTCTCTCATAACAAGATTGAGTAAAGCAGGTTTTATCTCAAAGAAAGTATTTTCAGCCACGGGTGGAGCAATAGGTGTGCTCATAAAATCATTGTTGTTGGTGCTAGTGAAGTCACACAACTTAGTGTTTTCAAGAGTAGTCGTTTTTTTGGGTTTTCAAATAAGAAAGCAAACTTGTAAAACTAATTTTTTGTGTTTTTTGAAGAACAAAACAAGCAAACAAAGAAAAAAGAAACTAAGAAAAACAAAAACAACAAAGTAAAGAGATTGGTTATGAGGGACTTTGTGGCATCCCACAGACTCCCCTTGTGAAGATGTCCTTGACTCCCCGACAACAGCGCCAGAAAATGCTTGATGGCTCAATGCACGACGCCCAGAAAAATGCTTGATGGCAGTGTTGATGTAGAGCTCGTTGGGAACCCCAAGAGGAAGGTATGATGAGTACAGCAGCAAGTTTCCCTCAGTTATGAAACCAAGGTTTAATCGAACCAGTAGGAGCAAGGAAACACCCCAAATGTGTTACTAGCTGAGCTTTGGCAGGGTGCACTACCGGTGCTAGTAGCAACATGGAGACCTGCACAACACAACCACAGAACTTTGTCCCCAACTTGCGATGAGGTTGTCAATCTCACCATGTTTGGCGGAAAACAAAGGATTAAATGTATCGAATGGAAGGAAGTAAAAGTTTGCAAAAAGTAAACACAAAGCAGTAAAAGATTGTAGATTGTATGTAAAAGACAAGGACCGGGATCCATAGTTCACTAGAGGTGGCTCTCCTTAGATAGATAACATGCTGGGTGAACAAATTACAGCGGGGCAATTGACAAACATCGAGAAAGCAATACATGCATATACCAATCATCTTGACTCCTTTGAGACTTGATTGGGCATTACAACATAATACATAGACCGCCATCCAACTGCATCTATGACTAATAATCCACCTTCAGGTTATCATCCGAACCCCCTCTAGTATTAAGTTGCAAGCAACAGATTATTGCTTTACGAACTGCGTGTAAAGTAAACAATACGATTGTTCTATGAACAAAGGATTGTTGTTTTCTCCCTTGTAGCAACAGCACATCTAGTACCTTAGAGATTTCTATCACTTCCCAGTTACGGAGGCATGAACCCACTATCGAGCATAAATACTAACTCTTGGAGTTGCTAGCATCTACTTGGCCAAGATAGCTACTAACAATGGAAATCATGCAAGATCACAAATAACAAAGACATGATAGAATCAATAATCAATCTGAAATAGCATCTCAATATCCATCGGATCCCCGCAAACACAACATGTATGAATACAAATAGATGATCTTGATCATGAACGGAGCTCACAAGATCTAAACATGAAAGCACAAAGGAGGAGAACCAGCCATCTAGCTACTGCATGGATCCGTAGTCAGGATGAACTACTCACGCATCACACGAGGCTTGCATGGTGATGAAGAAGGCCTCGGTGAATTCTCCTCTCCGGTCTGCGGGAAGAGCTTGAGATCCCTCGATCTAGGAATGGAGATGACAGCTCTGAGACTCTTTCGTGGATTTTTGATCGGGTACTTAGGGTTTTCGTCCCGAGGGCAATATATAGGCGGAAGGAGAGGCCGAGGGGGTGCCGGGAGCCACCACACCACCCCCTGGCGCGGGCCAGGCCTGGCCACGCGGCCAGGTGGTGTGGCCGCCCTCTGGCCCTTCTCCATCTCGTATTATGGCACTTGATCCCTTTCGGAAAAATAGGCACTTTGGCTTTTGTCCCGTCCAATTTCGAGAATATTCATTTTCTGACTTTCCTGGAACCAAAAACAGCAGAAAACAGGCAGCTGACACTGTGGCTCTTGTTAATAGGTTAGTCCAAGAAATCATATGAAAAGTACTCCAAAGTTGGAACAAAACACAAGAAAGTGGATAGAACCAAGCATGGAACATCAAAAATTATAGATACATTTGCAATGTATGATGTGGCAGCTTAAATAATTTATTTATGTGCCACTTACATTTCGTCGTATTTGGAGACCTCCTGCCCCTCAACAATCGTGGAACCGGTGGATCCTTGTTTTCAGATAGCAGTGGCATAATCACAATTTCGAATTCAACTACTGACTCGGGCGTTTCCAAAACCTAAGTCGTGGTACATTTTACTCAGAGAACGTGGGTAGATTGTTTCACCCAGCAACGTGCCACACACAAAGCGATCAGAATTTAACAGAATTACATATATAGGTTCAAGTTCAACACATTACTATGCATCTTCATTGCCAGCAGCCTTCTTCCGCAGCCTGCGTGCCAAGCCTTCACGTCCAATGGCTTCTTCATTTCCTGCCTTCTTCCTCTTCCTCAGTGCCAATTTTCTTAGCTTCACGTACTCTACATCGCCGGGACAATGGGCACCAGAATCGTGTCCAGCATCATCTTTCCACTCGTTTTTAATTTCTTCGGGCAGCAAAATGACATCTTTCCACTCATTTTTAATTTCTTCGGGCAGCAAAATGACTGACCCGGCAGTCATGTTTCTAACCTTGCGGCGTTTCCTGTCAAAGAAACAAGACTGTTGCATAACCGCCCAATATCTACAGAGTAAATAAAACAAAAATTACAATTCAGCACAAACATGCGAACCCAAAGAGACCTTTGCTTACTAGGAGCTAATTGGGTTCGAGCAATCACCCTATCCAAGAATAGAAGGGCGACTCCCAGTTGCAGCAGCTTCCACATCCAGTACATCACATTTCAGCTCAAACATGGCAGCCAAAGCATACCTTTTCATCAACCCAATTAGCTGACTGTCACACGTTATAGGAACCATGATGCCACGTTCATCCATGAAGCTGAACTTTGCTGTCTGCTTCGGCCATAATTCAACATGATTACACAGAGCAGCAACCAAACCAGATATAGTGCAGATCTGCGCAGACGCTTCTTCCATCATGAAACAATGGTGTACATACCTCTTGCCCTTAGAGTCGTACCTGTAGAGGACTACCGTAACCAGTAAGGGGGGTCCGCGCAGATCCCACTTGACAGAAAACTATGGACAGAATATGTTTGTCAGCGTTGGGCTAAGAAACAATTTGAGGTTCAGTAGCCAGCTAGCAATTGTAACTAGTGCGAATAGCAAAGAGAAGGGTAGATCACCCGCTTGTAGACAGAACTTCTTCTTTCTTGATAGTAGGATCTGCCATCCTCCGAGCTACTCGGCTCATCGGCGGCGGAGGCGGGCTAGAGCCTCGCAATGGCGGCTACGGCATGCGCCATTGGAGCTCCGTATCAGTGACTGGGTGCAGCAACTTGGCCCCAGAAGTCAAATGTCCGAAGGGATCGTCCTGCCTGTAGGGTGGATTCCAACGCCGCCGGTGCTAGGGGAAAGCTGGGAATGGATTTGTGAAATCGGTCAACGCATCCAATCCACTTAGCTGCTCGATTTGCCTAAGAGGTTGGCGCGTTGGCGCCCGCGTCACGGACAGATAACCGACATGTGGGTCCCGACCGTCTACTTCACGGGGCGGTTTAACAGAATGTTTGTATTTGGCAGGGGTGAGATGAGTTTGCCTCGAAATGGCCCCTCTCAGTAGTTGGCGGCCCAACTTTTCGAAAGGCGGTAATTTCAGGCAACTTAGGTACCGCCATGCGCCGGCCTGCCAACTTTGGTACCGCAGAAGAACAAGCCCGCCAAGTGGGCCATCGAAATCGGTGTCCACAACATCAAATACGAGCCCTGCAAAGCGATAAAGTCACAAGCCCTAGCTGATTTCCTCGCAGATTGGGAAGAAGCAAAGCAGCCGGAGAAGCTCCCGTACCTCCACTACTATTCGCTCCATTTTGACGGCTCCAAGAACACCGATGGCGTAGGGGCCAGGGTCATACTAACCTCTCCCAAAGGAGACAAGCTCCGCTACATGCTCCACCTCAACTTCAAGCCCTGCACCGACAACATGGCAGAATACGAGGCTCTCCTCCACGGCATGATGGCCGCTAAGGAGATGAACATCAACCTCTTACGATGCTATGGCGACTCCGACCTAGTCGCCGGCCAGGTCGTCGGGACATGCGATGCTATCTCTCAAACAATGATCGCGGACCGCCAAGCAGTAGACGAACTGGGAGGACATTTTGACGGCTATTCCGTCGAGTGGATCGACAGACGCAAGAACGAGGAAGTAGACGCCCTTTCCCGCATTGGATCGGCCCGACAAGCGCCACTAGCAGACATCTTCCTCGACATCATCCGCAAACCTTCGGTCAACCCACCAAAGGAGATCGACGTTGGGATACCACTACAACCAGAGCCGGCCCTAGTCGCCATGGTTGTGGAGCCTAGCGACTGGACGGCACCATACGTCACCTTCCTCGAGCACAAGATCCTACCGAGCAACGAGACGGAGGCGCGAATGATCGTGCGCTGCTGCAAATCCTTCGTCATCATCAACGGAGAGCTCCATAGATGCAACCTGACTAGCGTGTTCCAGCGCTGCGTATAACCATAAGAAGGCCGCAAGATCCTCCAGGACATTCACGCCGGCGACTGTGGCCATCATGCCGGCGCCAAGTCGCTGGTCGCCAAGGCCATGTGGCACGGTTTCTACTGGCTCACCGCACACGCCGACGCCACCAACATCGTCCAGCGATGCGTCGGATGCCAGAAGTACGCCCACCAGACGCACCTCCCTGGTTCGGCACTCACGACCATCCCCATCACATGCCATTTGCCGTATGGGGCATGGACATGGTAGGCCCGTTCAAGAAGGCCCTATCTGGCTTCACCTATCTCCTGGTCGCGGTCGATAAGTTCACCAAATGGGTCGAGGCCAAGCCGATCAAAAAGTGTGACGGCAATACGGCCACCAAGTTCTCATGCGAGCTCATCTACCGGTACGGCTACCCGCACAGCATCATAACGGACAACGGCACCAACTTCGCCAAGGGGGCAATGGCGGAATTTTGTGAATAACATGGCATTGATACATTGCAAATGTATCTATAATTTTTGATGTTCCATGCTTGGTTTTATCCACTTTCTTGTGTTTTGTCCACACTTTGGAGTACTTTTCATATGATTTCTTGGACTAACCTATTAACAAGAGCCACAAAGGCCACCTCAGATTCTGCTGTTTTTGGTTCCAGGAAAGTTAGAAAATGAATATTCTTGGAACTGGACGAGACAAAAGCCAAAGTGCCTATTTTCCGGAAGTCATCAGATGCCAGAATACGAGACGGAGAAGGGTTGGGGGCCGGCCACACCACCTGGCCATGTAGCTAGGCCTGACCCGCGCCAGGGGGTGGTCTGGCCGACCCCAGCACCCCCTCGGCCTCTCCTTCCGCCTATAAGATGCCCTCGAGACGAAAACCCTAAGTACCCGATCAAAAATCCACGAAAGAGTTTGTAGCCGCCGTCATCCCCATCCCTAGATCAGGAGGGATCTGAAGCTCTTATCGGCACCCTGCCGGAGAGGGGAATTCACCCTGGAGGCCTTCTTCATCATCATGCAAGCCTCCGGTGTGATGCGTGAGTAGTTCATCCTTGGACTACGGATCCATGTAGTAGCTAGATGGCTGGTTCTCCTCCTTTGTGCTTTCATGTCTAGATCTTGTGAGCTCCATTCATGATCAAGATCATCTATTTGTAATTCTGCATGTTGTGTTTGTGGGGATCCGATGGATATTGAGATGCTATTTCAGATTGATTATTGATTCTATCATGTCTTTCTTATTTGTGATCTTGCATGCTTTCCGTTGTTAGTAGCTATATTGGCCAAGTAGATGCTAGCAAATCCAAGAGTTAGTATTTATGCTCGATAGTGGGTTCATGCCTCTGGTAATCTAGGGAAGTGACAGAAATCTCTAAGGTACTAGATGTGCTGTTGCTACTAGGGAGAAAACAACAATCCTTTGTTCATAGAACAATCGTATTTTTTACTTTACACGCAGTTCGTAAAGCAATAATCTGTTGCTTGCAACTTAATACTGGAGGGGGTTCGGATGATAACCTGAAGGTGGATTATTAGTCATAGATGCAGTTGGATGGCGGTCTATGTATAATGTTGTAATGCCCAATCGAATCTCAAAGGAGTCAAGATGATTAGTATATGCATATATTGCTTTCTCGATGTTTGTCAATTGCCCCGCTATCATTTGTTCACCCAGCATGTTATCTATCTTAAGGAGAGCCACCTCTAGTGAACTATGGATCCCCGTCCTTTCTTTTACATACAATCTATAAACTATTTACTACTTTGTGTTTACTTCCTGCAAACTATTACTTCCTTCCATTCGATACGTTTAATCCTTAGTTTTCGGCAAAACCGGTGAGATTGACAACCTCATCGCAAGTTGGGGACAGAGTTCTGTGGTTGTGTTGTGCAGGTCTCCACGTTTCTGCTGGCACCGGTAGTGCGCCCTGCCATCGTTCAGCTAGATACACCTTTGGGGGGTTTCCTTGCTCTTATTGGATCGATAACCTTGGTTTCGTACTGAGGGAAAACTTGCTGTTGTGCTCATCATACCTTCCTCTTGGGGTTCCCCAACGAGCTCGCTATATTTTGGGCCATCAAGCATATTTTCTGGCGCCGTTGTCGGGGAGTCAAGGACATCTTCACAAGGGCAGTCCCTCATAACCAATCTCTTTACTTTGTTATTTTTGGTTTGCTTAGTTTCTTTTTGATTTGTTTGCTTGTTTCTTTTTTCAAAAACACAAAAAATTAGTTTTACTAGTTTGCTTTCTGATTTGAAAACCCAAAAAAATGACTACTCTTGAAAACACTAAGTTGTGTGACTTCACTAGGACCAACAACAATGATTTTATGAGCACACCTATTGCTCCACCTGTGCCTGAAGATACTTTCTTTGAGATAAAACCTGCTTTGCTTAATCTTGTTATGAGAGAACAATTTTCTATTATTGGTAATGAAGATGCTGCTGCTCATCTAAATAACTTTGTTGAACTTTGTGAGATGCAAAAGCATAGGGATGTAGATGGTGATATTATTAAGCTGAAATTGTTTCCTTTCTCTTTGAGAGGAAAAAATAAAGAGTGGTTGAATTCCTTAACTAAGAATAGTATTGATTCTTGGACTAAGTGGAAAGATGCTTTCATTAGAAAATACTATCCTCCTGCTAAGATTATATCTATGAGAAGTGAAATAATGAAGTTTAAACAATCTGATAATGAGCATGTTGCTCAAGCTTGGGAAAGAATGAAATCTTTGGTAAAGAATTGTCCCACTCATGGACTGACTGCTTGGATGATCATCCAAACTTTTTATGCAGGATTGAACTATTCTTCAAGGAACCTATTGGATTCTGCTGTTGGAGGTACCTTTATGACCATTACTTTGGGTGCTGCAACAAAACATGTGGACAATATGATGGTTAATTATTCTGAATGGCATACTGAGAGAGCTCCACAAGGTAGGAAGGTAAATTCTGTTGAGGAAACCTCCTCCTTGAGTGATAAGATTGATATTATTATGTCTATGCTTGTGAATGGGAAAACCTATATTGATCCAAATAATGTTACTTTAGCCTCTTTGGTTGCTCAATAAGAGCAAGATGATGTGAACTTCATAAGAAATAACAATTTTGGCAATAATGCTTATAGGAATAATTTTGGTAACAACAATTATAAGCCATATCCTCCCAACAATGGTAATGCTTATGGAAGTTCCTATAACAATAATAGGAGTGCTCCCTCTGAACTTGAAGTTATGCTTAAAGACTTTATTAGTAAGCAAACTGCTTTCAATAAAACTATTGAGGAAAAACTCTCTAATGCTGAAAGAAATATACCATCTTTGGCTGAATCTCAATCTTCTTTGAATAAAATAGCTACTAAACCTGAAATTAATGATAATCCCTTTGCAGCTACTAATGCTATACAAGTAAGAATTGATGAAAATGTTAGACTATTAGCTGAATTACATGCTAAGTGGGAAAGAGAAGATGAAATTGCTAGAAACATTAGTGTTTCTACTATCAACACCACTAGTGTTGAGGCTAGTAATAGTTCTACTACTCTAGATGATAAATTTGATTTTGATCTTGATGGTTGCAATATCTCTGAAGTTATTAAATTCCTACAAAATCTTGCTAAAATTCCTAATGCTAGTGTTATGAATATGGCCTTTACAAAACACATTACTGATGCTCTCATAAAGATTAAAGAAGAAAAGATTAAACATAAAGCTTCTATTCTTATAAAACAAGAAGATGGTTGGGAACCCATCATCAATATGAAAGTGAATGATTTTGATTTCAAAGCTTTATGTGATCTTGATAGTAGTGTTTCTATTATGCTAGAAGGATTTATGATATGCTTGATTTCCCTCCACTTGAAGATTGTTATTTGAATGTCCCACTTGATGATAATGCTAAAAAGAAACTCATGGGGAGTCTTAATGATGTTCTTATTATGGTTAACAATGCCTATGTCCCCATTGATTTCTATGTTTTGGATGTTGAATGCAATGCTTCTTTTCCTATTATTTTGGGAAGACCTTTTCTTAGAACTGTTGGTGCCATTATTGATATGAAAGAAGGCACCATTAAATATCAACTCCCACTCAAGAAGTTATAGAACACTTCCCTAAGAAGAGAGAGGAGATTTCTTTTGCTTCTCCTATGAAAACTAAATTTGGTCTTAATGCTTCTTCATTTGAGAACACTTGATTCTTTTTCTTGCTTCTTATGCCTAACTTAAAGGCGTTAAAGAAAAGTACTTATAAAGAGATAACCCAAAAGTTTTAGATGAGTCTTGGAAGTTATTACTTCAGTAATAACCACTCCTTATCTCTTTTATTTGCTTTTTGTGCCAAGAGTAACCTCTAATGAGAGAGAAGTAATGATTGAGAAAGTTGCTATCCCGAAACAGATTTCTGTGCTTCACCGTAAAAATTCGTGTAAAATCTCCGAACGTCTTTTTGAGGCACGAATGTTTGTGCTTCTGCCCGTGGTTGTTATCTAACTTTCGTTAGTTCAACACTTTTTGATTTGAGCAACAGAAGGTCTTCGAAAAAATTCGTCTTTACCTGCTGGTCTGTTTTGACAAATTTCTGCTATTTTCTGCATTTGCTTCTTGTTGGTTCCTTTTTGAGTTCTTTTGGGGAATTGAGATTTTTGAGGGAAGTGCTACAGTAGCTAGTGTTCTTATGGAAGTTTATTTGGTGTTAGAACTTAACCCTAAAGAACTATTATCTTGAGTGCACTAATGTTGCTAATAAAGATTGTGTGAAGTTTTGTATGAAGGAAAAATTTCAGGTGTATGGAAGGAATGAGTAATGAGATGAAGGATGAACTAAAGCTCAAGTTTGGGGATGCCACGCGTGTCACCCCAAGAAATAACCAAGAAGTACAAGTGTCAAATCTTGGGGATGCCCAAAGCATCCCCTTCTTCGTCAATAAAAATCCCAGGTTTCTTCCAAACACTTCATTTTTATTGTTTCATGCACAGTTGTGTTGTTCTTGGAGCGTCTTCTTTTTTGTTTTCATTTTGGTTTTTTGTTTGCTTTTGTTTTCTTAGTTTTCTGAATAAATTGGTTGGACCCCCGCTTTCATACATTGGTTTGCAAATAGTTTGGTTTGGTTTGGAAAACAGTAGGAAAGTTCATACTTATGTGGTAAAAAGAGCTTGTTTTTGACTGTGGCCTATGCTTTGTCATGCCATGCTTAATATTGTTTTGGATTTATGCTTGGTATTCTTTGCTGTAGCATGACTTGTTATAAACAATTGAGATTGCTTAATGTGCCTTAGATGAATCATGCGTGGTTTTAGCATATTAAAGCATAGTATAGTGGTATTCTCCTTTGATGCTTTATTTGGGTTGACTTGGCACATGCTCACACCATGTTATGACTATCTCAAGTCACCAAAGCCTTTATGATCCTTTAGTTTTCAACTTGTAGTATCACTTTATGCTTTGATCAATGATGTTTTGTCGCTCTGCATGATTATGGCCATTATTGCTCTCTTAGTTTGTCGGTCTCAGTCTTTTTCTAGCCTCCACAACCAAGTATGAGTTCCACTCATGCATCCAACTCCCTAAACCAAGTTGTTCCAAAGAGTCCACCATACCTACCTACTAGATTATTCTATTCCAAGTATATTCATGCTTTTGTTTACCTTCCAAATTAAACTTTTTATGAGAAAACTAGTGATTAAAGCTCTCATGAACTTGATGGCACACTTTACCTTTTTGCATCTAATAAACTTGAACCATTGGGTCCTTCTTTGTTGCATACATGCTTGCGCTTTATAAGTTGAAATTAGCATAACCATGTATCATGGGGAACGCTTTCAACATTGCACTTGTACTTTGTACCCCGTTGATATCATGTTCTTTTGCTTATGGATCCCGACGATGTGAAATAAAAGTGGAACTTGTAAGATCATGGAGTTTGTATGTGTGTTAGAGAAACGCCTGGTCCGCTAGCCTAAGACATGCCTAATCATGGTGGAAACTTGCAGCATCACCATAATGAGCACTCTATGAAGCATCCTCAATAAAAACCTATGCAAATAGCAAATAAAAAGATCGCTGAGATGCTCATTGTCTGCTTGCCTTGTCATTTTGATTATGGGATAGCTCCTGTATCATGTGCAAGGGGTACCCCGTTGGCGGTTCTTTATGATACATATGTACTTACAATGACAAGAGCTTACTTGTGACTAAAGTTGAGTAGCATGAGGTTCGGTCTTCGTAAGTAAGGGGCATGCGATTTCGGTTTATAACCTGTCAAGCATATCCTCTTAGTTGTGTCACTTTAACCTTAATCACCTTCAAGATGCTTATGATAGGGGCAATGAGAGCTGAAAACTACAAGTACCATAAATTTTGGAAGCCCTTTATGAGACTTGAATCCCTACTTCCTTTTATGAAGGCCTTTCTTCCACCATTATATTGAGTCTCCACCTTCTATCTTTATGCACCTAATTTGAGAGCATAGTGGCCATTCTTAGTTCTATGTGCATTGTCCCAAGACTAGTTGATTGATGCATACCTTGATATTGCTTGTTTTAAACTATTTATATCTAGTCACTCTTATGAACTTTGAAGGTGTCCTATGCATTTATATTTGCTACTCTACGAGGGACAAGCTGAATACTAGTATGCCATGTTTTCTTTATGTGAAACAAACAAACGTCTTGCAAAGCATTGTTATTCATGAATCTTTTGTTTCTGCCTTTTCATGTTGCATCATAGTTTCTTTGTCTTATTGCTAGAACTTTGTCTTTCATGTTATGATTGAAGTACTATGATCCAGATTTGAATGTCTTACAAATACTTTGATCAAGTTTATGATGGTGCTTGTCACCTCAAAAATTATTCTTTCTTTTTTATCACTTGCCTACTCGAGGACGAGCAGGAGTTAAGCTTGGGGATGTTGATACATTGCAAATGTATCTATAATTTTTGATGTTCCATGCTTGGTTTTATCCACTTTCTTGTGTTTTGTACACACTTTGGAGTACTTTTCATATGATTTCTTGGACTAACCTATTAACAAGAGCCACAGTGCCAGCTGCCCGTTTTCTGTTATTTTTGGTTCCAGGAAAGTCAGAAAATGAATATTCTCGGAATTGGACGGGACAAAAGCCAAAGTGCCTATTTTTCCGGAAGTCATCAGATGCCAGAATACGAGACAGAGAAGTGCTGGGGGTTGGCCACACCACCTGACCGCGCGGCCAGGCCTGGCCCACGCCAGGGGGTGGTCTGGCCAACCCCAGCAACCCCTCGGCCTCTCCTTCCGCCTATAAGATGCCCTCGGGACGAAAACCCTAAGTACCCGATCAAAAATCCACGAAAGAGTCTGTAGCCACCGTCATCCCCATCCCTAGATCGGGAGGGATCTGAAGCTCTTCCCGACACCCAGCCGGAGAGGGGAATTCACCCTAGAGGCCTTCTTCATCATCATGCAAGCTCCGGTGTGATGCGTGAGTATTTCATCCTTGGACTACGGATCCATGTAGTAGCTAGATGGCTGGTTCTCCTCCTTTGTGCTTTCATGTCTAGATCTTGTGAGCTCCGTTCATGATCAAGATCATCTATTTGTAATTCTGCATGTTGTGTTTGCGGGGATCCGATAGATATTGAGATGCTATTTCAGATTGATTATTGTTTCTATCATGTCTTTGTCATTTGTGATCTTGCATACTTTCCATTGTTAGTAGCTATCTTGGCCAAGTAGATGCTAGCAACTCCAAGAGTTAGTATTTATGATCGATAGTTGGTTCATGCCTCTGGTAATCTGGGGAAGTGAGAAAAATCTCTAAGGTACTAGATGTGCTGTTGCTACTAGGGAGAAAACACCAATCCTTTGTTCATAGAACAATCGTATTGTTTACATTACACGCAATTCATAAAGCAATAATCTGTTGCTTGCAACTTAATACTGGAGGGGGTTCGGATGATAACCTGAAGGTGGATTATTAGTCATAGATGCAGTTGGATGGCGGTCTATGTATAATGTTGTAATGCCCAATCGAATCTCAAAGGATTCAAGATGATTAGTATATGCATGTATTGCTTTCTCGATGTTTGTCAATTGCCCCGCTGTAATTTGTTCACCCAACATGTTATCTATCTTAAGGAGAGCCACCTCTAGTGAACTATGGATCCCGGTCCTTTCTTTTACATACAATCTATAAACTATTTACTGCTTTATGTTTACTTTCTGCAAACTATTACTTCCTTCCATTCGATACGTTTAATCCTTTGTTTTCAGCAAAACCGGTGAGATTGACAACCTCATCGAAAGTTGGGGACAGAGTTCTGTGGTTGTGTTGTGCAGGTCTCCATGTTGCTGCTGGCACCGGTAGTGCGCCCTGCCATCGTTCAGCTAGCTACACCTTTGGGGTGTTTCCTTGCTCCTACTGGATTGATAACCTTGGTTTCGTACTGAGGGAAAACTTGCTGCTGTGCTCATCATACCTTCCTCTTGGGTTCCCCAACGAGCTCGATATATTTTGGGCCATCAGGCATACGACTCGACCTCACTTCAGTCGCCCACCCGGAGTCGAACGGCCAAGCAGAACGCGCCAACCAGAGCGTCCTCCACGGGCTCAAGCCGCTACTCTAGGTGCCCCTCAGGCGCACCCTAGGATGCTAGGTCGACGAGCTCCCCTCCGTAATATGGGGGATCCGCACGTCCGTCAATCGCTCCAACGGGTTCACACCCTTCTTCATGGTGTATGGCGCCGAGGTCGTAATGCCAACTGACCTGGAGCACGATTCACCTCGAGTCGCCAATTACGTCAAGGCGACCAACGAGGTCGCCCGCCAAGACAGCGTCGACCAACTCGACGAGGCACGCGACCTGGCCCGCTCCCGCACCGCCATCTACGAACAAGGACTCCGCCGCTACCACAGTCGCCGAGTCTGCACCCCCACCTTCCAGGAGGGCGACCTGGTCCTCCGACTGGCCCAGGACAAGAAGGGCATTTACAAACTCTCCCCCCCATGGGAGGGACCATTCGCTATAGGGCGAGTCCTCGGCAACGACGCCTACTACCTCATCGACATACGGGGTGACGACCAGCTCGAGGTCGGAAGGCCATGGAATGTAAACCTTCTCCGAAAGTTCTATACATAGAACCCCAACTTGTACTCAGCTAGCATATATAATGAAATTCATTCGGATCACACAAATTGTGTCTACTCGCCATATTCTTGTGCCACTCGCACTCGTACAAATCAGCAATACGCTACCCATGGAAGTCAACCCTTGGTTGAGAGACCATCACGGCTAAGTAGTGCGGCCTAAGGGCACCGAAAATATTCGGGCCCTAGGACATCCACAAATACGCCAATCTGGAGCCACCATCGGAGTTGCCTAGATCGACTGGCCCACCGGGCCAAGACGACCAGTATATGCTCCTCACAGCGACCTGTCCTTCCCATCCTCGCACAAAGCGACTCGAACGGTTAAGTACCACGCATGGGGACTCCACAAGAATGGAATCCTCACGCGGCTCGGGAACACACCAAGTCATAGAGCTGCCTTGGACTCGCCCAGCGACTGGCTTTCCGAGCCAGGGGAAGAGACGCGTTACAAACAATGCATTAAAACAACCTACAATAGGAACACACCCAATACGGTTGAGCACCACGCTCGGGGACTCGCCTACAAAACAATACCACTCGCGCTCGGGGACTCGCCCCCTCAGAAGACGCAAGGGACAAAACAGCGCACAACCAAAAGAAAACACATAAGTATACAATCGAGTTATACCCTATTAAAGGGCGGACACGCTCGGGGACTCGCTCAAACAAAAATAAACACACCACACAAATATGGTCGCAATATAAGTCGATTGACTCCCCTTACTCAAAATATTGTTCACATTACAGCAGTCGCCACTTGGCATATATTACAAGTTGCCCAACGATACTATCTATTCCACAGGTCCTGACGAAGAAGCACCACCACCTCCCTTGACACGAATGAACGGCTGCCACAAATTCGTCGGGTAGGTCGTCAGCGACTTCGACAACACCGACCGGAAGGGCTACTCCGACTTCATGTCGCGATGCTCTGGCTTGGGGTCGCTAGGCGCTAGTACCGTCTCCTGGTATGGCAGAAGATCCCCCATCGCCAACACCCGATCAGCAAAATGGGCGGCCTTGGCAGTCAACTTCAGCACCTCTGACATCTCCACCGTGCCAGTCGCCGATGGGTAGGCGCTGGTGACGTCGTCAAGGTCGAAATCGTCGGGGAAGTGGGGGAGACCCAGGCTCAATGCCATGGTGGCTCCGTGCCTGAATGCCGAGCGTGCCATCCACTCCATGACGACAGGCGTCTCCTCCAGATAGCGCCACACTTCCGTAAGCCCCCCAGGAATAACCTCGGTGGGGGACATGACTTGAAGAACCGCTTGGACACATAACACCGAAGCCGTGGCCGCAGTCACCACGGCAGTCACGCACTGCGAAGCGTTGAAGGTCTGAACCACCGGGTCGCTTTGCCCTATCACAGCTGCAAAATCAGACGTTAGTGAAACTACGGACTTCCCCAATCAGGGATTCGCCAAACGAGTTAAGCAAAAGATGGAGACTCACCGAGAAGCTTGCGGCAGTTCTCCTTGACATGCTTCTCCAAGGCGGCATGATCATTTTGCAGCCCCATGATGATCTAGTCCGTGGCCTTGCGTTCCTACTCAGCCACAGCAACATCAACCTTCGCTCGGTCCTCAGACGAAATTGAGGCCGCTTTTGCCTCCTCCAAGTCACGGATCAGCAAGGCAATTCGCTCATTCGCCGCGTCCAGCTCGGCGACTGGAACATACCCTTCACGGGCCTTGGAAATTGCTGTAGGAAGACCATCTAAAAAGGAAAGAGACAAATCATCAACACGCCACACACCAACAGTTCACAGCTTAAAGAGAAAAAATGAAAAGACGCAAATACTTACCAATAGTCTCCTGGAGTTGCCGGTTGGCCTCTTGCACTACGCGCAGATCTCGCTCCAAACGCTCCTTGGTTGCCTGTCGATCGGTCGACTACCGCTGCAAACCCTGCAAAAATAACAAAGTTTAGTACTTACAAAGAACAAAATCAAGTTCCTAGCCACTAAAATTCAGTGACTAAGAACTCGGGGACTGGAGAGTTGAAAGAAGTTCAGTTCCTAGCCACTGAAATTCAACGACTAGGAACTCGGGGACTGGAGAGTAGCAGCAACTCAGTGCCTAGCCGCTGAAATTCAGCAGCTAAACACTCGGGGACTGGACATACCTGAATGGCGGCGCCAAGCACTTTGTGAAGCTCGCCGGCGTCAGTCGATGGGATCGTGAAGGAAGTGTGCCCACGACGAGATCCAATGTCTTCATCGACGATCTCCGGGCTATGCGGAGACTGGTTGTTCGCCACACCTGGGAACCCCTTCGCCATGAAGCGAGGGAACGTCAGCGTTCTTCTTTGAGAACCTTGGTTGCCGGAGCGGCGCGCTCCCGTCGCGAGAGCGATCGGCTCCGACACAAGCAACACCTCTTCGACGACTGCAGCGGGGTCGCTCCCCTTGGCGCTAGTCATCTCGACGGAATCATCGGCACAGCCTTTTTGCCTCTTCGCGCCCTCCACGGTCGCTGTGTCATCATCGGACTTTCTCTTCTTGGGGAGGTCACCTTCTCCTGTGGCGGTGACCGGCAGAATCTTCGCCCCCGAAGGGCGACTGATCTTCTTGACTCCAGACCTGTCAAAATGTCAAAATCAACACAGAGACGACACAAAAACGGAACACGACTCGAAATGAAGAATTCAAGGCTTACTTGGCGACTGGGAGAACACACAACCCGGTGCTGATGTGGGCGGGCTTATCCAATTCTGGACCCAGCTTGCGCGTGAGCCCCCTTTCAAACACGTCTGAAGCCCATGACACCGCGGGCTTCCTTGCCGATGAAGCCGTGGTCACCAGAATTTCTGGCTCCGAAGACGCATCCGCTCTCGACGGCTGCGGCGACTTCGACGTCGTTGCCTCAACCACCTCCTGGCTCGGAACCCTCAAAACCATTGGCGCAATCACCGCCAGAGGGACCTCTACTGCCGCCTCGGTGTCCTCGCCCTCCAGCCCTTCATCGGAATCGTATCCTCCAGAACCTTGTGTGATGTTTCGGGAGTGTCTTCATCATCAGAGTCATCATCTGACTCAAACACCACCGCCGACTTGGGTGGTGATGCTGGCTTCTTCGCTGGCGACTTGGGTTTGCGCGCGGGCTTCGACGGCGTGGCCGTGCGCCGGGATGTGTGCTCCTGCACGATCTTGTCGCCTCCATCGTGTTCGTCGAGGCTGCGGCTTGCCTCGAACTCGCGCTGCTTCTGCATGCGAGTCTTGCGAGCCATAGGTGTTGGGGGAGGAACCTCCTCCTCTTCCTCATCGCTTTCGGAGGAGCTTCCTTCGGAGGCCTCTTCGAGCTCCCGGGGAACCTCTTTGTCAAGCAGAGGGAGCCAGCCTTCCAACACCTAGAACAACTGAGAACAACCATGAGTGAATACCAAATGATGCGACTGCGAATCACATTGCGGGAATGGCGACTAGAGAGAAAACTTACCGTGGGGTCTTCATTCTTCATGGGAGTATACGGGGCGAGCCCGACCGATATGGTGGTAAACTCCGTGTCAGTAATCTTCTTCAGGGCGGCCTTGTAATCCTCGGCCACCCACGACTCTTTGCTGGTTCGGGAGGGGTTGAGCTTCCCGCTATACTCGTACATCCAATGCGGCCGAGCCGCTAGCAGGATCAGGCGCCGTCTGAGCCAGCAGTTGTAAAGATTGATTGAAGTCAGCCCCTGATCCTTCAACCTCTAGATATGGTCCATCATCTCCGTGATGGCCATCCTCTGGTCTTTGGGAAGCTTCTTTGGCGCCAGCCGACGAGGCTTGCTCCTTTCGGCGACGAACTCAGGAAGCACCACCTCGCCAGAGGGAGTAGATTCCCTCACATAGAACCATCTTTTCTTCCACTCGCTAGCAGCTTTCTTCGGCAGAAGGAGCTTGATGAAGTTAGCCTTCGGCTTCAAATGAAATGTGACGCCGCCGGTCGCCAGTATCAAGCCGCTGGACGCCTCACGCCTGATGCAGCCATGGAAGAGCTCTAGCCACCGCGGGAAATACGGCCTGCAGCCGAGGTAGCATTCGCAGAAGGTGACGAAGACGCTAGTGTCTCGATGCTGTGCGGACCAAGATCCGATGGCTTGATTGTGTAATACGCACAGAAGCGTCGGAAGAAGAGCGAGGTGGGAAACCCCAAACCTCTCTCTAGATGGCTGGGAAAACATATGAATTCACCGGCTCGCGGTTTCAGCTCGGTCTCGGAGGGAGGGGGAACCCGCCAGTTCCCCTTACGGAGGACTCCGGCATCCTCGAAGGACTTGAGCTGGGCTGTAGTGCACTTGGATTTCCCCCATGAGCCTTTGGGAGGTGCCATTGGGAAGGATGTGGAGTCGCTCGGTGCGGAAGGATCGAATCGAAGGAAGGCATAAAGAATGAATGTGGGAGAATGAAGAATGCGGGGAAGGATCTGCAGAGCTGATTCGCCACTCCCCTTATAAAGGAACGCTACCCGCCAAATTCGGAGTAGCCGTTACTTGCGGTAATTACGCCAAAGTTACCGTTGGAATATCCAACGGATAGTTTGACCAGATTGACGGTCTAACTCTTCCATTCCACTCGCTACCCGCTAGTCCTCTCCACTCGCCGAAGCAGCGACTTGGCAGCAGTGATATTCACCGGAGCGGTGAATGGAGGCCTAGGGAAAATTTCCTCGGTTTTAGTGGAGTCCATCACCGACTCGGCTGGGCGTCCCAATTAGGCTCGCCTACTTCGACCACCAAAAGGACACCTGCGCCTAAATCAACAATGGCCTCGGGGACTACTGATGGGGATATGCCGAAGGGGGTATGCCCAGCAGGACGTTCCGATTGGGCCGAAGGGTCTGCGAGTGAGCCTGAAGGACGGTGACTGGAATGCGACATAGGAGAGGGCCTGGCGAATGGAGACTGAAGGCCCAGAAGCGTACTTGAAGCCCATTCGGATTAGGTCAAAAGCCTCCGAATCCATATCTTGTTCGGTGGTAAACTGTAAACCCTAGCGAGGTGCCTCATATATAAACCTCCCTATGGTACCTTGAGGACTTACGTTCTATCATACACCCCCTCAAGCGACTCGTTGCTTAGATGCCGAGCTCGCCACCACTGTAACTCGCTCTCCATTAATCCAATCTAGCAGGAGTAGGTCTTTACCCTCTAGGGGGCCAAACCTGGGTAAACCATGTGCATCCGCCCCCATCTCGCACCGGGATGGCCGCCAGCTCTTCCTCACGTTACAATCAATCGCTGCCAGTAGCAGCGACTGCCGTGGCCATTTCCACGATAGCTAGTTAGCAAAGGATTTTTAGCTAGCATTGAACTTCAACCCACTTTGATTAGTCAAATCAAGGAAGCCCAGAAGGGAAATGCAAGTATGGATGGAATCAAACATCGTATTGTTACAGGAAAGGTACCTGGATTCACCGAAGACGAAGAAGGAGTTCTATGGTACAAAGGACGTATCTGCGTGCCAGAGATTCGGAGCTGAAGCAAGTTATCATGCAAGAAGCTCATGATACTCTTTATTCTATCCACCCCGGAGGAACAAAGATGTATCAGGATTTGAAGGAGCAAATTTGGTGGCACAAAATGAAGAGAGAAATCGGAAGCTACATCGCCAAGTGTGATATCTGTCAGAGAGTCAAAGCAGAACATCAGAGACCCGCAGGACTATTGCAACCATTGCAGATTCCGGAATGGAAATGGGATTCCGTCGGAATGGACTTTATCACCGGTTTGCCTACTTCTAGTAGGGGAAATGACTCAATCTTGGTCATCGTTGATAGATTGTCCAAGGTATCCCATTTTATACCTATCAAGACAACCTACCAGAGCTCGAAGCTACCAGAGTTGTACATTGCTAGAATTGTCAGTTTGCATGGAACCCCCAAGACCATAGTTTCAGATCGAGGAACCCAATTTACCTCTAGATTTTGGCAGAAAGTCTAAGAAGGATTAGGAACCAAGTTGAATTTCAGCACAACTTATCACCCATAGACCGATGGACAGACTGAAAGAGTCAACTAAATCTTAGAAGATATGTTGAGAGCTTGTGTGTTAGAGTATGGATAAAAATAGGAAGATTGTCTGCCTTTCGCAGAATTCTCATACAACAACAGCTATGAAGCCAGTTTGCAAATGGCCCCATTTGAATTTCTGTATGGAAGAAAGTGCCGTACCCCACTTGAATTGGTCGCAAGTAGGAGAGAATCAGATTTTCGGACCCAACATCCTACGAGAAGCCGAAGAGAAGGTTCACAAAGTCCGTGAGCACCTCAAGACCACCCAATCCAGACGGAAGAGTTATGCTGACAAGAGACGTAGAGACCTGACTTTCAATGTTAGAGATTTTGTGTATCTCAAGGTTTCACCGTTGAAGGGAACATAACATTTTAGTCTGAAAGGAAAGTGAGCCCCCAGATATATCGGACCCTTCAAGATTCTGAATCGTCGAGGAGAAGTATCGTATCAGCTGGAACTTCCAGATGAGATGTCAGCCATCCATAATATGTTCCATATCTTGTTACTTTGCAAATGTCTAGAAGTGCCGGAGAAGACCGAAGTTTTCAAGAACATCGATGACCGAGCCGTTGATATCAACAAGGATCTGACGTATCGTGAAGTGCCCATCCGTATCTTGGAAGAAGCCTTCAGAACCACCAGGACCCGGAGTATCAAATTTCTCATGATCCAATGGAGTAACCACACCGAAGAAGAAGCTACTTGGGAGCGAGAAGATTACATTAGGACTAAGTTTCCAGATCTCTTTAGTTCCTAGTTTTTCTTAAATCTTGGGACGAGAGTTTTTTTAAGGGGGGAAGGTTTGTAACATCCCAAAACTTTAATCAATGTTATCAAGATCCAAATCACCCAATTTAGGGTTAACAAAAACTTTTTATTATTAAAAACAATTATGAATGCATGTGTGTTTGCATTATTATAGAATTGTTTGAAAATGCCATGTTTGTTTATTCTAATGGTTGTAAAATGATTCAAAGGTGAATGGCACATCATCTAGATCATTCACAAACAAAATCCAAAGAAAAAGAAATCAAATAAGAATAAAAAGAACAAATGGTCACTTTGGCCATTTTAATCCACTAGGTCACTTTAGGTGTTCCTAGAAGTCAATTTCAAACAGAAGCATTCTCAAATCTTTTCACCCCTTGCTAGTACAAGTAAAGATCTACCAAGGCTCATTTTGAAATCTTACAGAAACCTTTAGAAAGACAATTTAAATGAAATTTAAAAATTGAACCTTTACATATGCATAGATCCCACTTTTTCAAAAACCACTCAAATGATCTCCCCTTGCCAATCCCAAGCCAACAAAGACTACCAAGCATAAGACCAAGTCACACACCAAAAATCTTTTCAAAATTCAAATTTGAATTCCTTGTGGCCATTGTGTCGAACACCTTGTGATCACCAAATAATCTGCCTAACTAATACCGTTGCTAATCAAGGCTTTGTCTCCCATTTGACCCTCTCATCTCTCCTCTGTCTCCCTAGCACCCAACCCAGCCCTAGAAATCTACTGGAGGAGAAGGACCCCGCTGATTGCGACCACCCCAGGAGCCGCCGCGACCATGCCTGGAACTGTAGTCGTCTACCAGTTCGATCGCCCGCATCGCCACGTCTAGCTAGAGCCCTGGTAAGCCCCCACGTACCCCCACCGAGCCGCTAGGGTTAGCTCTCGCCGACGACCTATTCGCCGGGGACGATGCTCCTCAGCCGTTGATCCATCTTCTAATCGTAGCGCCCAGATTACCCGGTACCGCTTTGGTTAGATTTAGCCGCCGACATGCAGGACCAGCCTGTCAGTCGCCCTCTGTGCCGCGGAGTGCCACAGGGCCAGCCCGTTTAGTTTCCCGCGCTAGCCCACAAATTCAAATAGATGTTTTTCTATTTAGAGTTAAATCATATTCTGTTCACTTGTTTAAAAATCAGTTCAGAGAGATCCACTTAACCAAAATGCATGATTCAAATTTTATTAAAAAGAAAATTAAAATCTCTATCTAGGCCCATTCGATTTAAATCAATTGGAGTTAGAGATAATCTATAGCAAAACTAATAAAACAGAGACTTTTGCAACTTCAAACATTTTTCAAAAATCAACCATAATAGCTTTTGAGTTGATTCCAGCTCTCAAAAATCACATTTGATAATACCTAACTGAATATATAATAATATTTAGGTTTACATGGAGTGACTTTGGACTAGTATTAAAATAATGGTATATAGGCATTTCTAGTCACTTTAAATCATTTAAATAATAAACTTAAACTTATTGAAAGATGATCCAACATTTAATTCACATTCCCATGTATTAGAATATGTGGTGATGACATGTGTCCACATGATCCCATATTTTAATTGGAGAATATTAAATCTTAATTAATTTAAATCAGTAGAAAATACTTTTCTCAAATAAAATAAATGAAACTAGTTCATTAAATCTTGTGATGATACTAGATCATCAAGTGTGTGCCTTAGTGTGCTCAATAGACTAGTTAAGTATTGTTTGGTGATTGTGTATCCCGTATGTATTTATAGACAATAGTACCGACCAAGTTTACGAGGAGGAGGAGTTCTACCCCGAAGAAGACGAAGAGAACTTCAATCACTGCACCAATCAAGGGAAGCTAACACTTGCAAGTTTCTTAACTATGCAAGCTATTATTGGCAAGATAATACTTGCAATCCATCACTAGATGCAAGTTAACCTAAGCAAGATGCATTAGGCATGTTTTGGTTATACCTTTAGATTTATACCCATTCCAAGTTTTACTTACAAGTTTTACCTTTTGCTTTACCAAAGTTTCTTTACTTTTAGTAATGCTTTGTGAGATTTTAGAAAGTAGTATACATAGCATAAAGACTATAAAACTTGGCCTATAATAGATGTCATTCTATGGCATGAGATGGAGATTAGCATCCCACCTTAGTGAACACTCTTAACTTAGTAACTTTTGCCAAGCATAAAACTTTATCACTTTAGATGGGAATACTTGGTGAAAATGATTATGAAAACCTTGGAATGATGAGTCATTCTATTGAGATATTTTGACATTTGTTGAGAAACACAAATGGTTTATGATGGTGAAAATGTTGAGGCATGAGCCTTAGCCCTTTATAAAAGTTGATAGTTGGGTTCGGATGCGATACCATTCCAATTATACCGTACAACCACAATATGCAATTGAATTGGATAAGGCTTAGCCCAAAGTTTATATGCATTATTATGGGTTCCCTCGCGGAGGAGGTTTGAGCTGAGGCTACCTCTTGATGTTGTCCACCTATGCAGTGCCCAGGATGGCAGATGGCCATGGCTAGGAGGCCAAGCTCATAGGATAGGTGCTTATACTAGGGTGTGTAAAGGAAAGGTTATGATTGATTATCCGCATACTAAGTATGATGATTCAGGGTTATCCCTGACAGATGTATTGAATTTTGTGGTAAAAGTGTACCACCTCTGCAGAGTGTCAAACTATTTGAACAGCCGCGTCCGCGGTCATGGACAGTTGGAGTGGCCATACTGTTTCGTCGTCAGATGTTTTCAAAATGACTTATGAAATTAATTGTGACATGACTTGACCACAACAGGGTTATCACTATGAAAACTAAGTTCCCACTTAGGTGATTTAGAACTTTATTTTATCATTCTTTGTTTCTGAACTCAGCTTAGGTTTCAAACTTAACTTTGCAAATAAACTTAGAACTTAGCATTCCTACTAGAACTACCTTACTTGTTAGTGATAGTTTGCAAGTACTTAAAGAGTACTCATGGCTTTGTCCCTGGGTATTCCCGTGGCCAGACTATGAGGAGGACTACCCGGAAGAAGGACATCAGGACGACTACGACAGCTAGGATCATCTTCCATCGTCAGCATTGCCTGTGATACTGAAGATGGAGCCCACCGCTACGCTTATTATTCTGCTACTTATTTGTATTAAGACTGGATCATGAGATCCTTTATTCCTGTAAAACCTTATTATGGTTTGTAATGGATGATGTACTGTGATATCCAATCTGTTATGTCTCGCAAAAATAGTAATCCTGGAATTGCGATGTATGGCATAACAGACATCTGGGATTAAAAATCCGGGTGTTCACAATTGCTAGATGGAAGAATCGCAAATCCCTTGATTGCCGCTGGCCGTAGCAAATATCACCGATCACGTATAAAAGTTATAATTTACTGCCATTCCAAAATTCCGAATTAATTCACGCCTACCTTTAATGGATCGGCAGCTTTATCCGCACACAGCTGGAAATTACGTGGCGGGAGGGAGAAAATAAAAGAAGGGACATGCTACTTCTCAGCAGTGGCGGCTCCAGGTTTTTGGTCATAGGTATTCATTATAAAAAATTCAATGCACTATATGAAACTAGAAAAATGATAGGAGATACACAGAATGGTACGACAATAACAAATTTCCAATAAAGTAACAATCCATAAGAGCTAAGATTATAATTCCACAATAACTACCAATACTATATAATAGTATAATAATAATTCAGCATTGAGGCATTATCTCTTGATTGAAGAATCTCTCATACCATCTTCTTACAAATTACAATATAACTCTGTGATCACCTTGTTGGAAGAGATTGATGATATCCTCATCCTTCACTTGATTGAAGAATTCTCTCTCAATAAATGTAACCATACAATTGTTCAAGTATTCATCTCCCATTTTGTTCCTTAGCTTATTCTTCACATAGTTCATTGAGGAGAATACTCTTTCAACACTGGTAATAGCTACTGATAAAATCAATACCAACTTGAGAAGCTTCTATACAACAAAATATTGTTCATGCTTGTTTGTCTCCACAAGAAAAACTGAAACTTGAACTAGATTCTTCAAGTTTTTAAACCTTTCATCTCTGCGCACATGACTAATATACATGTCTAATTGCCATAGAAGTCTTGCCAATTCATCACTTGTGAAATCATTAGCATAAAACTTTGTAGGAAGCCTAACCAAGTTCTTTTGATCATAAGCAGCAAATAAACGAAGTGGAATGAATGTTGTCATGCAAGAAAGTAGATATGTGTTTACCTCATCAAATCTGTCATTCGGCTCAGAAAGTTGCCTATCAATGACACTCACAAACATATCAACATGGAAGCGAAGAAAATTCATTGCACCATTATAGAAACCCCTTCTAGGTCGCCCAACAGGGTAGTAAGGACCCTCCATATCAACAACTTTGATCTTATGTTTTATACATAAAGATCTTACCTTTATAAGAAAATCATCCCATCCAGGATCAGCCCTCAAGATTTCCAAGTGATTGCTTTTGCAAAGCTCTGCTCAAATCATTTGTGTATCCAAATATTTCTTCCATCAAGTGTGCCATGAAAACAAACTCAAATGACCGAAATGATGTCAACACAGTTAGAGCCGTTACGGCCTCCACACCATGGTACTCTTTTCCAATCTTGACAAGGACTCGTCGTATTGCAACATACATAGACATGACACGACTTATAGTTCTGAAGTGAGAGACCCAACGTGTATCACATGGCCTTGCCAAACCCATTTCCTGATTGAGCCCACTACCCGTTTCTACTTCTTCCAATTCCAATGCATCAATCAATTCCTTGGCCTGAGCTATCTAAAGCATTCTCACTTTTTACAAGATATTCCAAGAGCATTTAACAAGTTTGCAAGCTACTGAAAGAACCAAGTACAATCACCACTCTCCTTAGCAACAACAACAAGAGTTAACTGAAGTTGATGGGCAAAACAATAAACATAATTGGCGGAAGGAGACTCATCCATAATTAGTTTATTCAGGCCACTAGCATTACCTTTTATGTTACTAGCTCCATCATATCCTTGTCCACGAACCATCGCAAAGGTTAAATTGTACTTCATAAGCATTTGTTGAATTGCAGCTTTAAGTGTCAAAGAGGTAGTATCCTCAACGTGAGCAAGACCAAGAAATCGTACAACTGCCCTTCCTTTCTTATCTACATAGCGCAAGCAAACAGCCAACTGTTCATTCTGATATACATCATCAGACTCATCTACAAGTATTGCAAAATGACCACCATCAAGTTCTTCAATGACTAGTTTTGTAGTCTCATGTGCACAACAGTTTATTAGCTCATGTTGTATATCATGGTGAGTCATCCTGCAGCTCTGTGGAGCATTGTTGAGAACGACATGTCAACATCTTCAACGTGCTAGCCAATTTAAAAGCTCAAGGAAATATCCTTTATTTAGTGAGTCTTTACTTTCATCATGTCCTCTAAATGCCAACCCTTGGTGCGGTAGAATAACGTCATCGATCAGATTTTCTCCAGATATATTATATTATATTATATTATATTCCTAATGCGCGTTGTTTTTTGCAATCACGGACGGGACACGATGTTCGGTCTGGAAAAGCTCTCCCGTGGGCTTTACCCTGAATACTAGCCCATTGCTAGTTTTCAGGCCCTTTCATGCAATGAACTACATGCTCTTTGTTTTCTTCTGCTGATGGCTTCCTTCTTGAGCAACATGCCCAGGTACGGTTGTTCTCATATGCTGGAACAGATTCAGTTAAACCTCTTGGTCACAGAAAGATGGGACATATTCATCGCATCGCTACTATATCCATTGTTTTAGAGACCAAAAGGCCTGTCCAGATTTTGCCTGGGTGTGGCAAATGGCATGGTTCATGATTAGTGACAGGCTTAATACGCAAGATATGCTCAGCAGGAGGCCGTATTGGTCAATAATGTTCTGCACTTTGTTTTATGTCCCTCACATTTCACCAAAGAAAAAAATAGCACACTATAGCAAATAGCATGAGCATTAAAATTACGCTATGCTATATCGCGCTATAGCATGCTATTTGCGAGACACTATACACTAATTAGTTTAGCGTGGGGTCTCCAAAAATGCTATAACGTGCTATTAGCGCTCTAGTAGCATGCTTCTTTTCATGCATATCACTCACGAGTGGATGCATTTGTTCTTTAAATGCAGTTTTAGTTCCCGGGCATGGAATTACTTGCAGATTGATTGGGAATATGGAAAACAGCTTCGGAGAGGTGTTCGCACAAGCTAGACATAAATGTGCAAACCCATTTTTCTCTAAGGTGGTTATACTTTCATGTTGGCACATATGGAAACAGAGTGGGGCAATTTTCTAGTGGCTCATGCCTACTTTTAGAGCATGGAAAAGGAGATTTATTCATGAGGTTACCCTGCATAGGCATAGGGTCAAATCCAAACATTTCTATGATTTGTCAAGATGGATTGACAGCTTCCCATAGAGTAGTTCTTTTTTTCTTCCCACTTTTTTGTATATAGCTGCTTTTTCTAACCTTTGGTACTCTGTGTTTTCTTTTATTAATAAAATGTTTCGGGGTCTAACCTACACGGTCCTTACTCAATAAAAAATATATGCTTGCAATAAGCCTTCTAAAAATAGGTTCGTCTCTACATGTGTGAGAGAGTTAAGTTTCTTGCAAAAACAGAACTCCATGCAAACAATGGAGTCACCTCCAGACAGATGTTGACAATCTTGGGACGATGGTGAGATTCATGATACAACCCTAATTTGAATCTAATCACATGGATCTATTTCTTGATCAAATCTGTGTTTACTAGATTCAGTCAAAAATTGGGTTTATTTATCCGATTAAACCGGTGCTTTATGTTGTCCATGAAACTTTGCCTCTAATCTCTACTACTTATAAAGCCCCAACAAGATCCTTCCTAGGACACCCCATCAATCATACACGGACACACTAAAATTAATCTAACATATTACATTATCCTACAAATCATGTTTGATACACTTAGAGATTAGTTAAGATGGTGCTCTGCCGGGTGGAAACTCTAGCCACACGTATCGCTTCACTTATATAATAAAGAAATACGAACCGATCGCGCCCACGATCATCGTGCCTGATATCCATGAACGAAGCCTCGCCTCCCTGATGGACGACACCCTCGCCACTGCCATCGATGCCTTCTTCAAGGAAACCCTCCGCTTCGCCATCACCGTCTTCCTGGAGCGGTTAACAGACGACGCCTTAGTCGCTGCGCTCAAAGGCGGCCTCGCCTTCGCCATCACTACATTCCTAGAGCACCTCGAGCAGCTGACAGACAGAACCTAGCAGCTGCCGTCGACGACTTCTTCGATGGCACCCTCTCCTTCGCCATCACCACAGGACTCGTACAATAGCCCTTCCGTTACCACTGACAGGAACAATAGCTCTTCCATTACCACTCACACACTACGGTGACCCAGCATACCACTGCATGATGTAGTACACTATAGTCGTTGACATAACACTGAAACACCATTCACTAGTATTACATCCCTCAGAGTGGTACAACAGAAACACAGCAGGTCCAGGACATGACTATAGATTACAACTCGACTCTTTACAAAAGATCCAGAGAACACTATAGGTCAAAGAGAGAGAAAGAAACTTCTTACAAAGAAGAATCAGAAATAACTACTCATAACTGTCTAGAGACTAAGACTAGTATCTGAACTAATTGGCTTGCAATTGCTGCTAGTGCAATGCTCTATAGAAGTAGGTTTTATGGCTAGAGAATCTACTCCTATCTACTCAAGGACTTCGTATTCACTTCGGTTGATTCATATGTTGACTTCATTGACTTTATTGAAGAACTTGATCTATCGATGATGGTTTCTTGAGCAGAAATTGATGTTGATATCGTCTTTGGCGGCTTAGAACCTAGCAAGGGTTAAGAAGGTACGGTTGAGTACGAGCGTACTCAGAAAGTTCACTAAAAGGAGTGGATGATGCACTATCTCTACAAACATAAACCATAGGTTATAGGCAATGCAGGTTTTCGTAAACATTTCTTTAAATGTTGCTTTTATTATGAAAACTATGTCCGACACCCTTCACAGGTTGACCAAAACCTTCGTGGGGTTCCTTTCCTGCCGCGTTCATAGCTCCTTCCCGGAATAGGGAGTAACATGTCACACTTCTTACACTCTGCAGAGGTGCGTTGCTTTACCCATGAGAGACCTTAGCTTTGTTGCACATCCAAGTTATAGGCTCGTCCATACTTCCTTGCTATGGGGCCCAGTCTAAGATCCAAGCCAATCACTGCCCCCTTCACGACCCCACATGTCCCCTTGGTGTATGCCATGCCCACATCTTGAATTACGACAATGGTTAGTACAGACCATCAGATGCCATAACTATCATGGGACGTTGAGGGCTCCCACCCATATGCTGCATATCCTCTACGAATTACCAATTAATGCACGCTACGAGGATAACAGCCACGACCTGGCCATCTGGATGCATGTGAGAGGAAGAAGATACAGCTTACTTCTCCATCCTATTCCAAATATCATGGTTAACGTGTAATATACGGTGCTAGAATCATTGGCGACATAGGTTGTTAAGTCTTAGATATTATGTTCCATTACCACTTGAACTGTATCAATATATTATTACCATTTGGTAAATAATCCATAATCATATTATTTCGAAAATAGTGTTTTCTGACCTTTTTGAAATGCAGGTGATGACAACATTTGAGTTACAAGCATTTGATAGAAAATAATCAAAGTACATGAGCAAGTTGTGAACTTGTCTTTTGTGATTGCAAGATTATGCACTCACGGTTTTCAAGACAATAGAAGATTCAAATTCTGTAAACAGCATCATTGGTCCGGTAAGGACGAATGTTTAAAAAAGCAAGATGCAACGATGCATAAGTAATGTAATGCAGTTTGATAAACGCAAATCCCCGGAATTATCGTATCTGATCTAGGATTCAGAAACTAGGATGGTTTCTTTAGAATGTGTTTCACTTTTATATCAGCTTCACACTTGTGCTTCTTATTAAGGTTTGTGAGAGTGTGTGAAACAATATATAAATAAAACAAGTAGTATCCAATAGTAAAGCACTCAAATGGGGTATGGTATCTAAAAAAATTCTTAAGCCATATTATTAACAATTAGAGCCTTTATAGAAATGCTTAAGGATTACTTTTAATGTTTCTTAAAAGAATAACCTTTAAAGAAAATCATACTTAACTAAACAAAAGCATTTAAACTATAAGTTAACACTCTTAGTTTTTCTTTCTAGTTATAAGTCTAAAAGAAGGAAGAATTACTTCATTTGAATAAGGACCAGACCAGTAGTGGAGACTTATCTATCTTCGTCATTATATGGTATTATAATTTGTTCACTTTATAATGTTTCTTTAAGGTTAATTAAGAGTGGTATTTTTTATTGGAGTAGTAGTTTCTTAACTTTATGATTGAATAGAATTATTTGTCTCCTTATAAATGAGTGGTTATGATTTGTAAACAAGGGAACAATATTATTTTACTACTTATGAATTACCTTTGGATTTTTAATATATTTATAAACATGCGGTGAAGGTTTTATTAAGTAAAATAAAAATATCATTCTTGAGGATTTTATATTTGATAAATTCCTTTTGGAAAATAATATACACTTATTTGTGAATAGTAATTTAACAAATATTGTATTTAGAATGTTTTAGACTATTTTTACTTCATAGTAGTATTACTTAAGATAAACTCCATTATTAGAACTTTAGTGGATAATATTAGAAGTATTAGCAATTTTATATATCCTTTTATGAATTATTCATTAAGAAATTAATTTTAATTCAAGTTTATTGGAGTACTAAACATTTATTTAATTCAAAAGTGGATTATTATATTTGTAACATGTAGATATTATTTTTGTGATCATTATAAATATTTTTGTGATATATAAATAATAAGATATAGTTTTTATAAGTTCTATTATTTTATAAAGACATAATAAATAATAAAAAATTAGTTACATGTGACAAAAATATATGAAACAAATTTAAAAATGTAGATTTTGTTTTTCTAAGAATTTTGATATATTATACTTATTTTTTTCAATTTTAAATAATAATATATATTTATTTAGGATTTATCCTTAATAAGGTATTTACTAATTAATACTAATTATTTTATTTGAGTTGGAAAATAAAGTATAACCATAGGTTTAAATTATAGAGTTTATTTTTCTAAACATTTAGATATATAATATGTATTTTTTTGAGTTATAAAACAAAAGATATTGAATTACAAAGATTTAATCATTTTTTGAAATTATTAAAATTAAATAACTAAATAGTTTATTGCGTCATTGCTGATGTCAGCCTCTATACTTATATTTTTTACACCGCACCTAACTCTAGCCATAGACACTAACTAGTGGACACGTGGCCACGTCATCGGCCACATTGGCTTGGACCAGTCAAACGGCTGAGGTGACGTGGGCCTAACATCGGCATGACGTCACTTCGCCAGAGAGGGTCAAACAACGAGCAGCGACGGCGATCTAGCGCGAGTTAGCAAGCGTGCTTGGTGTCATTGGAAAGAGGGTGTCAAGGTAAACAATCTAGTGGCGGCGCCATCCGGGAATGGTCACCGGAACAGTGACCATGACGGTTGACAGCGGTGGCAGAGGTAGGCATGTGGTGATACGGTGATTCCTAGCGAGAGGGAAAGATTGAATAGGTCCGTGAGGACTAGTAGCTCAACCTGAGGCTGTTGCGGTGGTCGACGATGATGATGGTGCCCCGAGACGCGCGAATGGCCATGAACTCCGGCGACAACCGACGGAAGGGAATGATGAAATTCTCCTTCCACCGAGCTCCCCTTGTTGTTGTACTCCACCCAGAGGATCTTCAGAGCATGGCGCTTCTTCCGGACTACTCCATGGTCTCTAGGATGACCTCTACCAACGACGGTGGTTGGCTCTGGCCGGCTAGGGTTTTGGCCCACTTTGGAAAAGAAAGGAGAAGAGAGAGCGCGCGAGAGAGAGTGGATGGGGATGAGGACGAGTGAGGGTGTCGTCGTGGACACCTTATCCCCTCCTAGCGACGACGACACTAATCTCCACGCCGGCGAGCGGCGCCGCGCTTGCCACGCAACTGCTTCGGCGACTACGCGAGGTTGACGACGATGATAGGGTGGACAAACCGGTACATTCGGCTAGGCCAGTGTTGGGCTTTGGCCGAGCGAGCGGAACACTCTGAAGGGTGCACGCGGGCGTTAGTTAGTGTAGGGACGACCTGGGCCATGGGCCGAGCAACTGGCTGCTTCTTTCCTTTTTCTTTTTCAATTCTAGTTTCTGTTTTCATTTCTATTTACAATTTTCTTTCAAATTTGATTTCTACAAGGGTTTAATTATCTAGAATTTTGCAATACATGGAGAACTTTATGAATGTTAATTGTAGTCAATTGTTTCTCCATTATTGGCTATGTTTACTAAATGTATAATTATATGAAGGGTTTTGTTATTTAGTAAAGTAAGTATCAACTAGGGTTTTAGGGATTGGCTTCTTCTAATAAGATTGCACAAAAATGGTACTGTTTTCATTTAATGATTATAATGGTAAGGTTTTAAAATGGTGAATGATATGTAGAGAATTCCATTCATACTTAGCCTCATAAAAGAAGGGTATATATATTTATTATAAGGTAGTAAACCTTGTGGTTTATAAATTGGTGATTCGAATTTCATGGTTCTCCCTATTTGGTGATTTCACCAAATCCAATTCTACTTGGTTTGTAGTGTTTAGTATTACCACAGAGCAATCTTGGTTAGGTCATTATGAATCAATAACGATCATTGGTGGAGAAATGCTCATGTTTATTCCAATGTAGGTATATGGGTTTTGAGAGGATTTAACAACTCATATTCAATTATAGATATGGATGAATATCAAGTCAAAGACATATTGCCATCAGGTTTTGTGACCAAGGTGATGTCTTGACTTAGAGTGAGGTATGGAGGTTACCTTCCTAATGTGGTCTTGATGACTCCATGAGTCTAGGTTTCTATTAAGGTTTAAGACAATAAGGTGGAAAGGCTCCATCAATACACTCTCAACTGGTATTCTACTTTTCTCTTAGACATTTCATTTGACTAAGAGATACTATCCATTGACTACCTAAAAAATAGGAATTGATTTAACTACCCTCTTTATTCTAGGATTTTAAACAAAGAGGTAGACATGGGTCTTGTCTTGGTTTGTATAATCTTGGTTAAGGCTTCTAAATAATCCTTACCACAATACCTCACTAAGGTTATCTTAAGATAAGGAATTCCTTTCCTAAATATACTCTATAAATCTCTCTCATCTTATTCACAAAGATCACATCTTCCTGAATAAGCCAATCATCTGACTCCACCATCTCCATCTTCATATGATGACATGGTCATGCCACTTCAGAAATACTCATTCCCTATTATTACTCTAGTATATAACATCCATTATTTAACTACCCTTGATGAATCCATCAATGTAGCTAGTTCTAACTCCATCCATTAACTCCTTTAAATCCATCTTGCAACTACTTCCAAGGCTGGCAAGATTAATTCTCTCTATATCACATGTGATATCAATCCTCTGGAATAGGTATGGTACTACTCTCCATAATACAAGTTTGTTCTTGTATTGAATTGGTTAAACTATTATACCTCCAACTACTCCATAATACTCATATTATATACTTCATCCAACTCTAGCTTGATTTCTCAAGATCAAGATAGATGATTCAGCTTACTAAGGTTTTACCTAATCTGGTATACTCACAACACTTCTTCAACACCTATTCATCTATTCTCAAGCGAGTTGAGAATACTGACCACCAACCCTTGATCATGCTTAGCTTAGGCTTCTAATTGTCTGATCAAGATCTATGAACAGTAAGAAGTAGACTTGTACTAGTCTCTCTATAGGCTTATCTTGTTAAGGAAGCTTACTTTATATTTGTATCTACTTGGCTTAACAATATTATTATTTGATACACTAATACTACTAGCTTTCTCATGACTCCTCAAGCACTAGTTTAACTCTTGAGTTTAGATACCCCTTCTAGTTAACTCACGAGTGAGTTAACTCCTCCAACATCAAATGGTTTGATCACCACTAAGGATCTCATTCCATTGATGATGGCACACTCTACCATATCTAGTTCCTTCTTCTTACTAATTTACTTAAGGTCTTTAGAAGGTCTACATAATAGGTCAAAACCAAAGGCTAATAAGTTCTAGGTTAGGAATTGATCACTCAACACTGATGATCACTTGACACTAGGACTTGGTTAAATAGGAATGTCATTTCTTATTATGATATTAAGGGTATGTGCTGGATGGTCTTGGCTTGACTTCTATTTTCTCTCTAATTGATAAAAGTCAATGTTTAAGAACTACCATGATGCTCATAGGAATAACTATGGAAAACAAGGGTTTCAAGATTTAGTTATAGAGTTTCTTTACTTAAGTTATATCCTTAACTTGGTATTCAAGGTTTGTTGTAGGTAATACCTTGATATCATCTTTAGAGTATTAAGTATTCATCCTTGAGTTGTTGTATGGAATACCATGTCATGATCTCTAGAAGATCAAGTACTCCTTATTAAGTAATGTGTTGTGACTTAATTTTATTACATTTGATCCACCCTTAGATCAAATTATATTACCCAAAAATAAGGTTTTAGCAAAGGTCATATTGAAACTTATCACAGTTAACTTGATGATCTACTTCAGTTCCACCAAGTTAAGAGAAGATTCAATCACTTTGACAAGTTTTATTTAAAAGTGTGAAAATTATCTAGATTTTCTATGCACGAATGCAATGCACACACCTTATCTTAGCTTATTTCTAAGCTCTAATGCTGGGATACCGTACCCGAATGGGAAGGGTATCACTAGTACGGAACCCAGACTTAGAGCCGGTAAATCCCAATAGGCATGAACTGGTTTTCCTTTCCGCCTCGAAGCCCCAGTCTCAAAGAACGCACTAACATGAGCCTGTTTTTCTTTCCGGCTCAAAGAACCAAACCATTACATGGTCGTGAACAACAACTGTCTCCAACAATAACGGTCTAGAGACGGATGCATTTATTGACCGACTCTAAATGATTTCATACCTACGATGGTTGTTACACACACGACTACCTCCATTGCTCTGATGCCCAGAGGCGTTTTATTTTATCCTGAGGCGGTTTGTTTTCCCATCCGTTTCCATTGAATTTCCACTCTGAGTCAGCCTTCTTTGCTGATCGTCTTAAATATTTTTCCACCCTCCGCCGGTTATTATTTCAATCCGTCTCCATTTATTTTCCACTCTAGTCGGCCTTTTATGTTGACCTTTTATGTTGACCGTCTCAAATAATTTTCCGCTATGAGACTATATTTTATTTCTATCTATCTCCATTGATATTCCACGCTGAGACGACCAGTCTGTTCGGTTGCCTCTAATGTATTCGCATGAAGTTGTATTTGTTTTCCTGGCGTCCGAAATAATTCGGAATTGCTCACATTATAGAGCAGACACCAATACTATCCACATATATTATCAAGACAAAGAATTATAATCAAACGGGATTCAATTACATAGTGGTGTGCATAGGCTACCACAAGTTTCTAGTATTGGAATATCTTACAGAAAGTTTGAAGCATGCATGCATGACAATAATTACAGTTTCAGAATATTGCAAAGTTTGGAGAACACACATTAAATTGACCAGCATACTTCTAACCTAATCCCCCCGTTGAACTGTCTGTCGCCTTTCACAATGTTTTCAATCGTAAACTCTACTAACTCCTTTCAGAGCGTTTTTAACTTGGCCAGCTGCAGTGGGGCATCGTCGATCTTCGGATGCTAGGTAAATTAAATCGCATGATCAAAACCAGTACTAATAAGAAGAATATTTCAATAAAAGGCAAAGATGATATTAGCATACCTCATATGTTCTAGGGTTTACCACTATGGTCATTATGATGTTCAAGTGTGCGACAATATAGTAGCCGCAAAGATTAGTCGCTTCTAGCTGTTGGTGGCACTGAAACAGATCATACGAAGAAGAGACCAATATTACCCAGTACACATATATTTAACGTGCATGCAAATATATGCGTGTGTATAAGTGATGGTGGAAACTTACAGGATGACCTAGGTGATGGGTTAAATCTTTGTATTTTAGAAGTACATTTCCTTGTCTCAAGCTAAATACTTGAAACGCTCTACAACCATATGGATGACAAAAACTATAAGTATATATCAGTACAAAACTAGCTAGAATGTATCCTTGATCAAAATCACTTTTTAAATATGGAGATCAAAGTATTATATCACGTGTCAATAAGCTTTCATACATCCAACAGATATGTTGGCTTATGAACATATTTAGAATCAAGATAATAGACAATTCTATCCATTAGTGAGATATAAATAAGAACCCAGTTAAATCTAAAAGTTGAACCAATTTTTAGTTGGGTGAGAACCTGATCAAATTCGTAAATGAGGATGCAGAGCTAGCAGAGCTTACTCTTTGTGAAAAGGCCATAGGATTATCTCCTGATCTTTTCTCTTCTCTAAAAGATCGATGATGTAATCCACAACTAGGCTTTTGTAGTCTTTCATGGCTTGATACGAAGTAATGGCGGGGTCTATGTAGACTATTTTATGGCCAAATACACAGGCTCTCGTGAAACCGAACCTACATATACATGCAAATTTTAACTTTACAGATATTACCATGCTTATATAAATATGATTGATGCGTGGGCTTTTAAATACTCACACATATAAGATTCTCACTAAGCTACAGTCAAAAGGCACCCTAGTTCAGCATGAGATACAAGACATCCCATGTCACGGTGAAGCTTGCGACAATCACTGTCATGGAAAAAGTTTTCAGGAAAGAACTGAACCAAGATTTATACTTTTCGTTTGCTCCCCGACTTGTTGAAATTATCCATGTAGTGCTTCTCCAACAATGCAATAGCAACTCCAATCTCGGTAACATTAGTAACATCATCGTTTATTAGTTTCCCCGGCTTGTACATCGGGTATATCGGGGCCACCGGAAGCTGAGCACCTGTCAACACCCAGATTTTTAATCCCAGATGCCTGTTATACCATACATCTCAATCTCAGGATTACCATTTTTGCGAGACATAACAGATTAGATATCACAGTACATCATCCATTACAAACCATAATAAGGTCTTACACAAATAAAGGATCTTATGATCTAGTCTTAATACAAACAAGCAGCAGAATAGTAAGCGTAGTAGTGGGCTCCATCTTCAGTGTCACAGGCAATGCTGAGGATGGGAGATGATCCTAGTTGTTGCAGCCGTCCTGCTGTCCATCCTCCTGATAGTCCTCCTCATAGTCTGGCCATGGGAATAGCCAGGGACAAAGCCATGAGTGCTCTTTAAGTATTCGCAAACTATCACTAACAAGTAAGGTAGTTCTAGTAGGAATCCTAAGCTCTAAGTTTATTTGCAAAACTCCAATTTATCTAAACAAAGTTCGGAAGTAAAGAAAACTAAGTAAAAGTTCTAAATCACTTTAAGTTGGGAACCTAGTTTTCATAGTCACAACCATGTTGTGGTCAAGTCAAAATCATAGTTCACTTCACAAGTCATTTTGAAAATATCTGACGACGGAACAGTATGGCCACTCCAACTGTCCATGACCGTGGACGCGGCTATTCATATAGCTTGACACTCTATAGAGGTGGTACACTTTCAGCACAAAATTTGATACATCTGTCAGGGATAACCCTGAATCATCATACTTAGTATGCGGATAATCAATCATAACCTTTCCTTTACACACTCTAGTATAAGCAACTCCCCTGTGAGCTTGGCCTCCTAGCCATGGCCATCTGCTATCCTGGGCACTACATAGGTGGATATCATCAAGAGGTAGCCTCAGCTCAAACCTCCTCCGCGAGGGAATCCATACTAATGCATATAAACTTCCGGCTAAGCCTTACCCAATTCAGGTATTGTGGTTGTACGGTAAAATTGGAATGGTATCGCATCCGAACCCAACCAACAGTTTTTATAAAGGGATAAGGCTCATGCCTCAACATTTTCATCATCCAATCCATTTGTGTTTCTCAACACATGTCAAAACATTTCAATAGAATGACTCATCATTCCAAGGTTTTCATAATCATTTTAACCAAGTATTTCCATCTAAAAGTGATCAAGTTTTATGCTTTAGCACTAGCCACTAAGTTAAGAGTGTTCACTAATGAGGGATGATACTCTCAGTCTCATGCCATAGAATGACATCTAGTATAAGACTAGTTTTATACTCTTTATGCTATCTATACTACTTGCCAAATTTCACAAAGCATTAGTTATAAGTAAAGAACTTTGGTATAGTAAAGAGTAAATCTTGCAAGTAAAACTTGGGATGGGTATAAATCAAAGTTGTATCACCAAAGCATGCCTAAGGCATCTTGCTTAGGTTAAATACTTGCAAGTGTTAGCTTGCAAGGGTCTAGCTTGCTTAGTAATGATGGCTTTCCTTGATTGGTGCAGTGGTTGAAGTTTTCCTCCTCTTCTTCGGGGTAGAACTCCTCTTCCTCGTATCCTTGGTCGGTACTATCGTCTATAAATGAATACATGGTACACAATCACCAAACAATATTTAACTACTTCTATTTAGCAAACTAAGGTCCACACTTGATGATCTAGTATCATCACATGAATTAAAGAACTAGTTTATTTAGTTTATTTGAGAAAAGTAATTTCTACTCATTGAAATTAATTAAGATTTAATATTCTCCAAATAAAATACGGGATCATGTGGACACATGTCATCACCACATATTATAATGCATGGGAATGTGATTTAAAGGGTTGGTCACATTTTATAAAGTTTAAGATTATTATTTAATAGATTTAAAGTGACTAGAAATGCCGTAATAGCATTCTTTTGGTACTAGTCTAATGTCATTGCATACAAACCTAGATATTTTTACATATTCAGATAGATATTATCAAATGTGATTTTTGAGAGTTGGAATCAACTCAAAGCTATTATGGTTGATTTTTGAAAATTGTTTGAAGTTGCAAAAGTCTCTGTCTTATTATTTTTGCTATAGAATATCTCTAACTCCAAATGATTTAAATCCAACAGGCTTGGATAGATATTTTAATTATCTTTCTAACAAAATTGCAATCATGCAATTTGGTTAAGTGAAACTTTCTAAATTGATTTTTGAATATAGGGACAGAATAGGATTTTATCTAAAAAGAAAAATCAATATTTGAATTTCCTGGGCTACGCGGGAAAGTTAAACGGTCTGGCCCAACTACACAACACAACACAATGCGCGGCTGACAGATGGGGCCACCAGTTAGCGACACAGTTTAACCGAAACGGTATCAGCGAATCTGAGCCGTGCGATCCTATTCTAATCCAACGGCCGAGCGTCATCGTCGATGATGAACAGCTCCGACGAGGAATGTGACCTAGCACGGTGGTGGAGGTCTCGTGGGGCTCACCTGGGCTCCAGCTAGGGTCCGCGACGGAGGCAAACGACATGGTAGACGACAGCGAGGCGAGGCGCGGTCATGGCAGGGCTTGGGGTGGTCGGAATCAACGGCGCCCTTCTCCTCCAGCAGCAGCGGGCTCCGGTGAAATTCTGGCGCGGTGGTGCTCGCCTTGCTCCAGGAAGAGGTGGGGAAGGTCAGTGAGGAGTGGGGAGTGCAGTGGTGTGGAGAATGGAGGCTAGGGTGGCCTCCTTTTATAACATGGCGAGGGGACCGAGTGGTGCGGCGGTGAGCTCGACGGTGGCATCGCTACAGGCGGCTAACGACATGGGCGAGAGAGTAGGACGGTGCGGTGTCTCCTGGCGGTTCTCTCGGATTTAAAGGCGGGGCATGGGGCGGTGCGGTTCGGTCGGGCGCATGCGACGCTCTGAATGGAGGCAGAGGTGCTTGCGGCGGTGTGCGGCAGCTGCGTGTCACGCGGTAGCGAACGGGGGTGTCTGCTGAGGTGCGGTGATCATGGCGAGGCTGCACGTGCACGGTGAGGGCAAGGCGCGCGCTGGTGGGGCTGGTCAGGCACGGCGCACTGGCGCGCTCTGGACATGGTGCAGAGAGGTGGTGCATGGTGGTGCTAGTGTGGTCCATGGCTCTGACAGGGGGCTGTGGCACAGAGTGATAGCTAGGCTACTGGACATCCTGGATGGGCACGGGGCTGTCTGGTGTGAGCTAGCCGTGGTCGGTCGGCGATGACCAAAAACCGGCGGCGCTCCACTGTGCTCCACGGCGAAGGGGTGGACTGGTCTAGGGCTGGTTACACTCAGAGGGGACCAGCGGGTTAAGAGGGGACCATTTGGTCGATGATCAGTGTACAAAACAGTGAAGTTAGGCCAGGGGTTTAATTAGTGCAGACATGGTGTTTGATGAAATGGCCGCATGAGATGAAGTTTGGAATTTTTAATTCAAATTTTTTGATTGATCTTGAATTAATCTTGAGAGACTAGGTTTGCTTGGAGAGGTCAAGGTGAATTGATTTGATAGGTTTTTAAAAAAGTATGATCTTCCCATATGAATGCGATTCAATTTTCCATTGTCCATTTAATTGATTTGCTAGATGTTTTTGTAAGTTTGTAAAGTGGTCCTTGATACACCTTTACTTGGTCTAGCAAGGGGTGAAAAGAAATAGAATTGCTTCTGTTAGAAATTCTTCTCTAGGAACACCTAAAGTGGACTAGTGGTTAACTTTTGTCAAAATGACCATTTGCTTTATTAATTCATATTTGATTTCTCTCTCTTTTGATTTTGTTTGTAAATGGTCTAGATGATGTAGCATTCATCCTTAAACCATTTCACAACATTTAGAACAATCAAGCATGGCATATACACTCAATTCTATACTAATGCAAACACACATGCATTCATATGCTTTTTCTTAATAAAAGTTTTTGTTAACCCTAAATTGGGTGATTAGAACTTCATAACCTTGATTAAAGTTTTTGGGATGTTACAACACCTTTACTATAGAAATCATTAAGCTACTCGTCGCTCCAATCAGCGTGATCAAGTGGCAGTGTAACATCCCAAAACTTTAATCCAAGCTTATCAAGATCAAATCATCCAAAAATAGGGTTAACAAAAACTTTTCCAAATTTAAAATGAAAGCATTCATATATGTGTGTATTTAAAATAGGAGTTGTTTGAATTGCCATGATTGATTGATCCAATGCTTGTAAAATGTTTCTTAGGTGATTTAAACCTCATCTACATCATTCCCAAAGTTTTCCAAAAGAAAATCAAATCAAAAAGAATTAAAAAGAAGGAATGGTCATTTTGGCAAATTTAACTCTCATGCCTACTTTGGCTATTCCTAGTTCTCAATTCTTAACAGAAACAATTCTTGATCTTTGCACCCCTTGCTAGTACACATAATGAGGTACCAAGGCCCACCTTTGCATCTGCTAAAAACATTCGGTTAACTATTTTAAATGACAGTTTAAAATTGAATCTAATGCATATGCATAGATCACCCCTATTTCAAAAACCATCTTTTTGAGCTCCATTTTCAGAACCCTTGCAACCAGAGACTACCTATCACTAGTGGAGGTCACTCAAAAAATTTGAACTCAAAATTCAAAACTTTTTCTCTTGCGGCCATTTCATCAAACACATGGCAGGTAGAATCAAACACAATTAGCTAGCTCACTATTTCTACAGGGTTTTGCCACCCGATTGACCACAAAACACTCCCTCTGTCTCCACTTGATCAAACCATGCCATTACCACCCCATCCCCTACACCCTAGTGGAAAGGCCAAGCCATGCCGAGCACCAACTCCACCTTGCCCTCACCCCAGCCGACCACCTCCCCCTCTCTCTCCATGTCTAGGAGGTAGCCAGCACCTCACCGCCACTCCCTGTCCCTTGCCTGAGCCAAGAGCAGCAGTGGACCACCGAGCACAACCAGCAAGTGCCACGCACGAGAGCACGCAGCGCCACAGACCCGCACATGCACCACACGCCGTCGCCGACCGCCCGCCGCCGCTCCACCTCGACCTGGAGAACACCCCATACATCCCCGTTCGCCGCCCAAAGCTTCACAGCCACCGCTCGCCATGGACACCGCCGCTTCGGCCGCGCAGAGCGCCACCTCGCCCAGACCGCGTGCCACCGCCCCTACGGCCGCTCGGTCTCACCGTCGGGCCTATAAAAGGAGCCCTCCCCAGCCGTTCTTTTCCACACCATTCCACTCCCCTCACCTCTCTGAACCTCACCCACCTTTAGCCGGAGCAACTGGAGCAGCAGCTCACCGGAATTGGAGCTGGAGCCGCCGCCTCTGGAGAAGAAGGGTGTCGTTGATTTCGACCGCCCCAAGCTCCGCCGTGACCACGCCTCGCCTCGCCATCGTCTTACACTTCGTTTGCCCACCTCGCCGACCCCGCTGGAGCCCTGGTACGCCCCTAGTAGAGCCCCACCGAGCCGCTAGGGTTCGAGCTCGTCGGCGACCTGTTCGTCGTCGACGACGACCCTCAGCCGTTGATCTCGCTTCTAATCCTACGGCCCAACGCAGCATCGCTTCACGTGCTAAGTGCTGACAAGCGGGACCCCTGTCATCTTGCCAAGGCATGAGCGCCACTAGGCCGGCCCAAGTCCTTTCCCGCGCTAGCCCATATATTCAAATCTGGTTTTTCCTTTTTAGTTAAATCTAGTTTCTGTCCCCTATTTCAAAATTCAATTCAGAGAGTTTTATAAATCCAAATTGTATGAAACCAATTTTGTCTAAAAGGTATTAAAATGATCTATCCAAGCCCGTTGGATTTAATTCAATTAGAGTAATAGATCTCTCCTAATAAAAATAACAAAACAGAAGCTTTTGCAACTTGCAACATTTTTATAAAATCAACCAAGTTAGCTTTTGAGTTGATTCCAACTCTCAAAAATCACATTTCATCATATCTATCTAACCATGTAATAATATTAAGGTTGACATGCATTGACGTTGGACTAGTACCAAAATAATGCTATATAGGCATTTCTAGTCACTTTAAATCATTAAATAATGAACTTAAACCAAAGTAATATTGATACAACCCTTAAATCCCATTCCCACATGTTACAATATGTGGTGAGGACATGTGTCCACATGATCCCATATTTTGGTGGTGAATATTAAAATTTTAGTTAATATTTCAATGAGTAGAAATTACTTTTCTAAAATAAAAAGGATGAAACTATTGAATTAAAACTTGTGATGTTTGTGATGATAATATATTATCAAATGTGTGTTTTAGAATGCTACTTAGCCTAGTTAAGTACTGTTTGGTGATTGTGCACTTCCTATATATTTATAGACGCTAGTACCGACCAAGCTTTCGAGGAGGAGGAGTTCTACCAAGAAGAAGAAGAAGAAGAAAACTTCAACCACTGCACCAACCAAGGCAAGCTATTGTTAGCAGGCTAGAATTAAACTAGATGGTTTAGCAAAGATGCCTTAAGCAGGCTTTGATCACACCCCTTTAACTATTAGTACCCCAAGTCTTATTGACAAGTTTTACCTCCCTTAGTTTAGACAAAGTTCTTTACTTAATTTTGAAGGTAGCCTAAAAAGTATAAAACTTGACCTACTTAGAAACCTTTAGATGTCACTCTATGGCAGGAGATTGAACCCATCACTTCCACCTTAGTGAACACTCTTAACTTAGTATCTTAGTATAGATCAAAAACTTGAGTCACTCTAGATGGGAATACTTGGTGAAAATGAATTATGAAAACCTTGGAATGATGAGTCATTCTATTGAGATGTTTTGACATGTGTTGAGAAACACAACTGGTTTATGATGATGAAAATGACGAGGCATGAGCCTTAACCGTTTTATAAAACTGATGGTTGGATTCGGATGCGATACCATTCCAAATATACCGTAACCCCACATTACCTGAATTGGGTAAGGCTTAGCTGGAAATTTATATGCATTAGTATTAGTTCCCTCACAGGAGAGGTTTGAGCTGAGGCTACCTCTCAATGTTGTCCACCTATGCAGTGCCCAAGATGACAGATGGTCATGGTTGGGAGGCCATGCTCATAGGAGAGGTGCTTGTACTAGGGTGTGTAAAGGGAAGGTTATGTTTGATTATCTGCATACTAAGTATGATGATTCAGGGTTATCCCTGACAGATGTATCGAATCTTGTGGTGAAAGTGTACCACCTCTTTGGAGTGTCAAACTATTCGAATAGCCGTGTCCGCGGTTATGAACAGTTGGAATGGCCATACTGTTTCGTTGTTAGATGTTTTCTAAATAACTTGAAACGAATGATGAACTTTGACTTGACCACAACAGGGTTGTGTTGATGATAATAGCTTCCCAACTTAAGTGATTCTAGAACCTTATTTTATCTTTCTTTGCTTCTGAACTCAGCTTAGGTTTCAAACTTAACTTGATAGTTAACTTAGATTCAGCACTTTAACTTAGATTTATACTCCTTGCTAGTAGTAGTTTGCGAGTACTTAAAGAGTACTCATGGCTTTTGTCCCTAGCTATTATCATGGCCAGACTATGAAGGAGATTATCAAGATGATGGTCAGTGGGACGGCTATGATAACTAGGACTATCTTCCTTCGTCAGCATTGCCTGTGCCCCTGAAGATGGACCCCACCACTACGCTATCGTTTATTTCCGCTGCTTGTTGTATTAAAGACTGGATCATGAGATCCTTATTTGTGTAAAACCTTCTGTATGGTTTGTAATGGATGATGTACTGTGATATCCAATCCGTTATGTCTCGCAAAAATGGTAATCCTGGGATTGCGTGGTATGGCATAATGGGCATCTAGGATTAAAAATCCGGGTGTTGACAAGTTGGTATCAGAGCCATCCTGACCTTAGGAGACCCTAGTTAGAATGGACGTCCAAACCAAAAACTTAGCTTCAAAACCAAAGTGAGTATTTATAAAAAACTATTTCCTCTCTTACCCTTGTGAACTCATTCTTTCTCAAAAATTCATGTTCCTCAAAATTCTTACATTACTACTTAAAATTTGACACACTTGATCACTTCAGTAACTTCCTCATCCTTAATCCTTGTAGATGGAGACTCACTTCAGCAAGTTTTACCAGTTGGGAAACGGAGGTCAGCTGATCTTCGAGAGGGATCTGGATTCGCTGTCGGAGTTACTGGGACGCCCACATCCGGAGTTTCTTTGAGCTCAACTTCCAGGACCCCCAGGAGGAGACCTATAGTGGCTAGTCACCGCGGATCTTCGGGGAAGCATCGAAGCACCAACTTCCGGGAGAATTCAGTTCTCCGTGAGAGAGAACAACTGGCTAGATGGATTAGCCAGGGCAATGCATGAAGCTCTCGCACGTCTATGTTCCCTCAGCGTCAACAATATCCAAGGAACCCGTTTTGCCCACTATGCAAGACGTGACTTCATGGGAATGCCGATGGAGATGCCAAGTCACCCAGAGTTGAGGCGTCAAGTGGAGAACCTTGACTTCTTGCTTCATGACCGAAGCGGCGAGGCTGGACAATGCCAGAGAGTTAGCCAACCAGAACTGTGCCATCGCCGACCAGAAGGCCTAGACTTTCGCACTGCTCGTCCAAGATCGCCAGTCTCTTCGTCGCCAGCGTTCAAAGAAGGATCGCACCATGGCCCGTCTTCACAAGAAGGTGGCCGACCTCAAGAAGACCGTCAAAGAGCAGGAAGCTCAGCTTGCCGCCAAAGAAGAAGAAGATGAGGGTGAAGACATCCAGGGAGATATGGATTCTTACCTCAGCAACGATGATGACTTTCTGGAGGAGGATGCTATGGACTTCTACACTGATGATGAAGACTCCGACTTCATCGATGATGAATAGATGCACTAGAGCACTATCATAGCATGAGATGTAGCATCTCATTGTATCGTAGCTTGCAGAATGGTTCTTCAAACCATCTGTTTTCCCCTTTGCTTGTTGTGGTGTGTGTTGTATCGTGTGCTTGCTTGCATGAATGAAAAATAAGTTAGTTGAAAAACCTGAGTTTAACTCAAAGTTTTAGATTTGAAAACCCAAAACCACGAACCTTAGAATTTCCCTCTTACCCCTATATCTATCTCAATCTTCAGATGACTCGTGGAAACCAAGGAGGGAGCAGCTTGTCGCAGGACCCAATGTTGCAGATCTTGCAGAATCTTATCGCGGACCGTGAAGAAAGCAGGGCCGAGCGTCAAGCCAACTTAGCAACATTGCAGCAGATTGCCCAAATGGCTCTCAACAACCAAGGACATGGAAATCAGGATCACCAAGGATCCAAACTCAAAAAATTTCAGAACACAAATCCCCCAAACTTTAACCAATCTGAAAACCCATTAGATGCTGATGACTGGTTACAGACCATGGAAAACAACTTAGAGGTTGCCAGAGTTGATGACAATGAGAAAGTTCTCTTCGCCACCCACTATCTGGCGGGAGATGCAAGAGCTTGGTGGAATAGCATCCGTAATATGAACCATGGCCAGGTGATGACCTAGGAAGCATTCAAGGTCAAGTTCAGCCGCACCCACGTGCCGCAAGGTCTTGTCAACAGGATGAGAGATGAATTCCACGAATTGAAGCAAGGAAGAATGACTGTGGTGGAGTACCGTGACAGATTCTTGTCACTTGCCAGATATGCACCGGATGAGATCAACACGGAGGCCAAGAAGAAGGAGAGATTCTTAAACGGACTGCATGATGAGATGCAGACTGTCCTCGTCAACATCCGTTTTGATGATCTCGAAGAGCTAGTCGAGTCTGCCATTCAGATGGAAGGGAAGATTAACCAGGCAAACGACAACCGCAAGCGCCGTATGATGCAGCAGTGATCCAGTAGTCACCAGAAGTACCGTCCTAACCCCTCACCAGGATATGCACCAAGGAACAACCGACCCCCAAATTCTCGCTAAAGCTACCCCAACCGTAGCGGAGGCAATGTGAAGTCCGGAGGAAACAATCACAACTCCAGCAATGCCAACAATTTCAACCGTGACCCTCCCAAGAGCAAAAACAACAACAACAACACTACGCCCAGAAGTGGCAGCAATACTGTGCTTGTCGCAGTCAAGGACAAGTCCCAGATCACTTGTTTCGAGGGTGGAGTGAAGGGTCACTACTCCAATGAGTATCCCAATAAGACTGCCGCCAATGCCCCTGTGAATGCCCCAGCTCAGCAGCAGCGTCGTGTTCAACCAGGAAGGAGATTTGCCCCAGGGAACCCGCACAACCGCAACGGTCGTCTCTTCCACATGAACGCAGAAGAAGCCCAGGAAGCGCCAGATGTAGTGCTAGGTATGTTTTCTGTCAACTCAGTTTTAGCAAGAGTATTGTTTGATTCTGGAGCATCGCATTCATTTGTCACCGAAGAATTTGTATGCACTAGTAAGATTCGCCCAACCAACCTGAAGCATGTCATGATAGTTCAAATCCCCGGTTCAACAACAAAAGCTAGAAAAATTTGCAAAGTTGTACCTATCAGAATACATGGGATAGATTTTTATGCCAACCTAATTATACTTGGAACCAAAGGATTGGAAGTAGTACTAGGTATGGACTGGATGTCAAGGCATAAAGGACTAATAGACTGTGCTAAGAAATCCATCACCATGACCAGAGTTACGGAGTAATGAGAGCATATCTCCGAAACCTTACCCTGTCAATTCAAGTGCAACAAGAGTGTAGCCCTGCCTACCATTGACCAAGTCAGAGTAGTCTGTGAATACCCCGACGTATTCCCAGATGAATTGCTAGGTATGCCCCCGGATAGGGATATTGAGTTCATTATCGAACTAATCCCCGGAACCGGACCTATAGCCCAGAGACCCTATACCATGAACCCCTCAGAGTTAGTAGAACTAAAGAAGCAGTTGGATGCCATATTAGCAACAGGTTTGATTCAACCAAGTGCATCGCCATGGAGATCACCAGTGTTATTCATCGACAAGAAAGATGGAGGCAACCGTCTGTGTACAGACTATAGAAAATTGAATGATGTCACCATCAAGAACAAGTACCCTTTGCCAAAGATAGAGGATCTATTTGATCAGTTGACCGGAGCTTAGGTATTCTTAAAGATTGATCTTAGGACTAGTTATCACCAACTTAAGATTCGTGCAACGTATATTCTGAAGACCGCCTTTACTACCGCTATGGTTTATACGAGTATACGGATATGTCTTTTGGATTAACCAATGCCCCTGCTTATTTCATGAATCTCATGAATAAGATCTTTATGAATTTCCTCGATAAGTTTGTAGTTGTGTTTATCGACGACATCCTTATCTACTCCAAGTCAGAAGAAGAGCATGAGCAACATCTGAGAATCATCCTAGAAATCCTGAGGGAGCATTAGTTATATGCCAAGTTCAGCAAGTGTGAGTTTTGGCTGAAAGAAGCAGGATTCCTAGGCCATATTGTGTCTGTCGGAGGAGTCTCTGTTGATCCCACCAAGATCAAAGATGTCGAAGAATGGGAAGCCCCAACCAATTAAACCCAAGTTCGTTCATTTCTCGGATTAGCGGGATATTACCGCAAGTTCGTAGAAGGATTCTCGAGCATATCCCGACCAATGACCCAATTGTTGAAGAAGGACAAGAAGTTTGAATGGACAGACAAGTGTGAAGCCAGTTTTTAGGAGCTAAAGAAGAGATTGATATCCGCCCCGATTTTGATCATGCCAGACATCAAGAAGCCGTTTGATGTGTATTGTGATGCATCCAAGATTGGCCTAGGATGTGTATTGATGCAAGAAGGCAAAGTCATCGCGTATCTGTCTCGACAACTGAAGCAGCATGAGCAGAACTATCCGACCCATGATCTTGAGCTAGTAGCCATGGTTCTAGCATTGAAGACATGGCGTCATTATTTGATGGGTAATCGCTGTGAGATTTACTCAGATCATAAGAGCTTGAAGTATCTTTTCACCCAGAAGGAGCTGAATATGAGGCAAAGAAGATGGATAGAGTTAATCAAGGATTATGACCTTGACATTCACTATCACCCCGGCAAAGCTAATGTGGTAGCGGATGCTCTTAGTAGATTGCCGTGTAGGCTTAACACCATGATCAAAGAGAAGCAACCAAGTTTGTACGAGGAGTTGGAGCAGTTCAGGACTGAGTTAGTTAGCAAAGGATTCCTAGCTAGCATTGAACTTCAACCCACTTTGATTAGCCAAATCAAGGAAGCCCAGAAGGGAAATGAAAGTATCGATGGAATCAAACGTCGTATTGGTACAGGAAAGATACCTGGATTCACCGAAGACGAAGAAGGTGTACTGTGGTACAAAGGACGTATCTGTGTGCCAGCAGATTTGGAACTGAAGGAGGTTATCATGAAGGAAGCTCATGATACTCTTTATTCTATCCACCCTGGAGGAACAAAGATGTATTAGGATTTGAAAGAGCAATTTTGGTGGCACAAGATGTAGAGAGAGATCGGAAGCTACATCGCCAAATGTGACATCTATCAACGAGTCAAAGCAGAGCATTAGAGACCTACAGGACTATTGCAACCATTGCAGATTCTGGAATGGAAATGGGATTCTGTCGGAATGGACTTTATCACCGGTTTACCTACTTCTAGTAGGGGAAATGACTCAATCTGGTCCATAGTTGATAGACTGTCCAAGGTAGCCCACTTCATACCAGTCAAGACAACCTACCAGAGTGCAGAGCTAGCAGAGTTGTACATTGCTAGGATTGTTAGTCTGCATGGAACCCCCAAGACCATCGTCTCAGATCGAGGAACCAGTTTACTTCAAGATTTTGGCAGAAAGTTCAGGAAGGTTTAGGAACCAAGTTGAATTTCAGTACCGCTTATCACCCGCAAATAGATGGACAAACTGAGAGAGTCAACCAGATCCTAGAGGATATGCTTAGAGCTTGTGTGTTGGAATACAGATCAAAATGGGAAGACTGCCTGCCTTTCGCAGAATTCTCATATAAGAACAGTTATCAGGCTAGTTTGCAGATGGCACCATTCGAATTCCTATACGGGAGAAAGTGTCGTACCCCTTTGAATTGGTCGCAAGTAGGAGAGAGTCAGATCTTTGGACCCGACCTTCTCCGAGAAGCAGAAGAGAAAGTTCACAAAGTCCATGAGCACCTCAAGACCGCCCAATCCAGACAGAAGAGCTATGCTGACAAGAGAAGGAGAGACCTGACTTTCAATGTCGGAGATTTCAGATATCTCAAGGTTTCACCATTGAAGGGAACTCAACGCTTTAGTCTGAAGGAAAGTTAGCTCCGATATATCGGACCTTTCAAGATTCTGAACCGCCGAGAGAAGTATCGCATCAACTGAACTACTCAAGAGATGTCAGCCATCCACAATGTGTTCCATATCTCATTACTTCGCAAATGCTTGGAAGTGCCTGAGAAGACTGAAGTTTTCAAGAACATCGATCATAGAGCTGTGGAAATCAACAATGACCTGACCTATCGGGAAGTACCCATCCGTATCTTAGAAGAAGCCTACAGAACCACAAGGACCAGGAGTATCAAGTTTCTCAAGATTCAGTGGAGCAACCATACAGAGGAGGAAGCTACTTGGGAGCGCGAAGATTACATTAGAACAGAGTTTCTAGATCTCTTTAGTTCCTAGTTTTCTTTGTAAATCTCGGGACGAGATTTTGTTTAAGGGGGGAAGGTTTGTAACATCCTAAAACGTTAATCCAAGCTTATCAATATCAAATCATCCAAAAATAAGGTTAACAAAAACTTTTCCAAATTTAAAATGAAAGCATTCATATATGTGTGCATTTAAAATAGGAGTTGTTTGAATTGACATGATTGATTGATCCAATGCTTGTAAAATGTTTCTTAGGTGATTTAAACCTCATCTACATCATTCCCAAACTTTCCCTAAAGAAAATCAAATCAAAAAGAATTAAAAAGAAGGAATGGTCATTTTGGCAAATTTAACTCTCATGCCTACTTTGGATATTCCTAGTACTTAATTCTTAACAGAAACAATTCTTGATCTTTGCACCCCTTGCTAGTACACATAATGAGGTACCAAGGCACAACTTTGGATCTGCTAAAAACATTCTGTTAACTATTTTAAATGACAGTTTAAAATTGAATCTAATGCATATGCATAGATCACCCCTATTTCAAAAACCATCTTTTTGAGCTCCATTTTCACAACCCTTGCAACCAAAGACTACCTATCACTAGTGGAGATCACTCAAAAAATTTGAACTCAAAATTCAAAACTTTTTCTCTTGCGGCCATTTCATCAAACACATGGCAGGCAGAATCAAACACAATTAGCTAGATCACTGTTTCTATAGGGTTTTGCCACCCAATTGACCACAAAACACTCCCTCTGTCTCCACTTGATCAAACCATGCCATTACCACCCCATCCCCTACACCCTAATGGAAAGGCCAAGCCATGCCGAGCACCAACTCGCCGGCCAACCTTGCCCTCACCCCAGCCGACCACCTCCCCCTCTCTCTCCATGTCTAGGAGGTAGCCAGCACCTCACCGCCACTCCCTGTCCCTTGCCCAAGCCAAGAGCAGAAGTGGACCACCGAGCACAACCCGCGCCCAGTGCCACCGCACCAGGCCGAGAGCACGCCAGAGCGCCGCACCCGGCACGCGTGCACACGCCGCCGCTTGACCGCAGCCCGCGCCCGCCGCTCCACCTCGACCTGGAGAACACCCCAGACATCCCCGTTCGCCGCCCAAATCCTCACAGCCACCGCTCGCCGTGGACACTGCCGCTTCGGCCGCGCAGAGCGCCACATCGCCCAGACCGCGTGCCACCGCCCCTACGGCCGCATTCAATTCCTAGAGCACCGCCAGGGGACCGCCCATTGATCTCCATCCCCCGCCATGCCGCTAGCTCGCCGTAGCCATGTCGCCACCATCGATCGCCCATCCCGCTCGGTCTCACCGTCGGGCCTATAAAAGGAGCCCTCCCCTGCCATTCTTATCCACACCATTCCACTCCCCTCACCTCTCTGAACCTCACCCACCTTTAGCCGGAGCAACTGGAGCAGCAGCTCGCCGGAATTGGAGCCGAAGCCGCCGCCTCTGGAGGAGAAGGGTGCCGTTGATTTCGACCGTCCCAAGCTCCGCCGCGACCATGCCTCGCCTCGCCGTCGTCTTCCACTTTGTTTGCCTGCCTCGCCGACCCCGCCGGAGCCCTGGTACGCCCCTAGTAGACCCCCACCGAGCCGCTAGGGTTCGAGCTCGCCGGCGACCTGTTCGTCGTCGACGACGACCCTCAGCCATTGATCTCGCTTCTAACCCTACGGCCCACAGCGCGCGTACCGTTTCGCGTGTTAAGTGCCGCTAACAAGAGGGACCCCCTGTCAGCTGAGTTGCAGGAGCGAATCGGCCGCCCAAGTCCTTTCCCGCGCTAGCCCATAGATTCAAATCTGGTTTTTCCTTTTTAGTTAAATCTAGTTTCTGTCCCCTATTTCAAAATTCAATTCAGAGAGTTTTATAAATCCAAATTGTATGAAACCAATTTTGTATAAAAGGTATTAAAATGATCTATCCAAGCCCGTTGGATTTAATTCAATTAGAGTTATAGATCTCTCCTAATAAAAATAACAAAACAGAAGCTTTTGCAACTTGCAACATTTTTATAAAATCAACCAAGTTAGCTTTTGAGTTGATTCCAACTCTCATAAATCACATTTCATCATATCTATCTAACCATTTAATAATATTAAGGTTGACATGCAGTGACTTTGGACTAGTACCAAAATAATGCTATATAGGCATTTCTAGTCACTTTAAATCATTAAATAATGAACTTAAACCAAAGTAATATTGATCCAACCCTTAAATCTCATTCCCACATGTTAGAATATGTGGTGAGGACATGTGTCCACATGATCCCATATTTTGGTGGTGAATATTAAAATTTTAGTTAATATTTCAATGAGTAGAAATTACTTTTCTAAAATAAAAAGGATGAAACTATTGAATTAAAACTTGTGATGTTTGTGATGATAATAGTTCATCAAATGTGTGTTTTAGAATGCTACTTAGCCTAGTTAAGTACTATTTGGTGATTGTGCACTCCCTTTGTATTTATAGACGCTAGTACCGACCAAGCTTTCGAGGAGGAGGAGTTCTACCAAGAAGAAGAAGAAGAAGAAGAAAATTTCAACCACTTCACCAACCAAGGCAAGCTATTGTTAGCAGGCTAGAATTAAACTAGATGGTTTAGCAAAGATGCCTTAAGCAGGCTTTGATCACACCCCTTTAACTATTAGTACCCCAAGTCTTATTGACAAGTTTTACCTCCCTTAGTTTAGACAAAGTTCTTTACTTAATTTTGAAGGTAGCCTAAAAAGTATAAAACTTGACCTACTTAGAAACCTTTAGATGTCACTCTATGGCAGGAGATTGAACCCATCACTTCCACCTTAGTGAACACTCTTAACTTAGTATCTTAGTATAGATCAAAACCTTGAGTCACTCTAGATGGGAATACTTGGTGAAAATGAATTATGAAAACCTTGGAACGATGAGTCATTCTATTGAGATGTTTTGACATGTGTTGAGAAACACAACTGGTTTATGATGATGAAAATGAGGAGGCATGAGCCTTAACCCTTTTATAAAACTGATGGTTGGATTCGGATGCGATACCATTCCAAATTTACCGTACAACCACATTACCTGAATTGGGTAAGGCTTAGCTGGAAATTTATATGCATTAGTATTAGTTCCCTCACGGGAGAGGTTTGAGCTGAGGCTACCTCTCAATGTTGTCCACCTATGCAGTGCCCAAGATGACTGATGGTCATGGTTGGGAGGCCATGCTCATAGGAGAGGTGCTTGTACTAGGGTGTGTAAAGGGAAGGTTATGTTTGATTATCTGCATACTAAGTATGATGATTCAGGGTTATCCCTGACAGATGTATCGAATCTTGTGGTGAAAGTGTACCACCTCTGCAGAGTGTCAAACTATTTGAATAGCCGCGTCCATGGTTATGGACAGTTGGAATGGCCATACTGTTTCGTTGTCAGATGTTTTCTAAATAACTTGAAACGAATGATGAACTTTGACTTGACCACAACAGGGTTGTGTTGATGATAATAGCTTCCCAACTTAAGTGATTCTAGAACCTTATTTTATCTTTCTTTGCTTCTGAACTCAGCTTAGGTTTCAAACTTAACTTGATAGTTAACTTAGATTCAGCACTTTAACTTAGATATATACTCCTTGCTAGTAGTAGTTTGCGAGTACTTAAAGAGTACTCATGGCTTTTGTCCCTGGCTATTATCATGGCCAGACTATGAAGGAGATTATCAAGATGATGGTCAGCAGGACGGCTATGATAACTAGGACTATCTGCCTTCAAGACATTACTGTGCCCCTGAAGATGGACCCCACCGCTACGCTATCGTTTATATCTGCTGCTTGTTGTATTAAAGACTGGATCATGAGATCCTTATTTGTGTAAAACCTTCTGTATGGTTTGTAATGGATGATGTACTGTGATATCCAATCCGTTATGTCTCGCAAAAATGGTAATCCTGGGATTGCGAGGTATGGCATAACAGGCATCTGGGATTAAAAATCCGGGTGTTGACAGGCAGCGGCAGGCTCGCTCCCTTTTTTGTAGTCCTGCCCCTCCTAGTGGTAGCTCTCCTTTTCAAAGAAGGTGCATGAATCTTGCTCTACTGGGCATAACGCATTTAGGCGTGTGACCCTAGCTACAGCTATTGGCGGCTTGTCATCAACCACTGCCTTGGCAGACACAATAATCTTTGTTTTTTCAACCTTGGACGCGACAGCTTGTACAATAGCTGTTGGCACTATGGTCTTGGTGGCCACATTGGTTGGGGTTGTCTCTTCATCAGTTTCTTTAACCCCAGGCTCACCGTCAGGGGAATGAGGAGGTTTGCCTTCTACAGCAGGAGGCAGTGTCTCTGATATCTTCTTGGGAAGGGGCATATTGATTTGGGGGTAGCATATTGATCTGAGGGGTCGGCATCTTTTGGGGGGCGATGTCTTCTAGGAGGGCGGTGGCATATTGATTTGAGGGGCAGCGTGTTCTGGGGGGTTGGATATTCAGGAGGGATGCCGTCTTTTTGTAGGGCGACATATTGATCTAGGGGGCAAGGTCATCTAGGGTTGCTGGATATTCTGGAGGGGCCGCGTTTTCTAGGGGCAGTGCTTCTTGTGAGCACTGGATTTCGAAATGTTCAGCTTGAAAAACTGGTGCTTCCTTGATCTAGAGAGTGAGTACCGGCTCTAGTGAGATGTGTGTCGAGGTTGGCTCTGGCTTGTCAACAATGATATCTCTCTTGGGCCACTGGATGAAGCTCCCCGTCGCCTTAATAAGCGTCGTCATTTCTTCATTTGGAGGGACCAGCAGAGCGAACCCATTGAACCCCTTGATGACATCTTCAACACTCACCCTAGAAAAACCGTCGCCAAGAGGAGAGTTGTGTACCATCTGCGCTTTGCTAACAGGATGTGAAGGAGATATATCCTAGAGGAAATAATAAATGGGTTTTATTATCATATCTCAATTAGTTCGTGATAGTTTCATATTGGGCTATAATTGTATCAAGCGGAAACATTGATACATGTGTGGTATAAAACAGACAAAGTCCCTAGGAGCCTCTATCTATACTAGTTCGTTAGGAAACCGATGATCGAGGTTTCCTGATCATGGAGCATTTATGCTAGTTGAGAATAGAGTCATGTTTGATATGATGGACATTACCCAAAGATAGGTATTGCGACACGATCAAGTCACAAGGTTCATCGTTGCAATAGTTAGAAGCATAGTATGATTCTCCTAAGACTGTGAGATCATATTAATCACTATCTCCCAAGGCTGTTTTGATCGCATCAATCGTCATGTACATAATTGGGTGGTCATAAAGGTGTGTTTCAGGTATTCTAGAGGAATAATTGAGTCCTATTTATAAAGATAGGGATTTGTCCACACGCGTGATGGGAATATACACGTGGACGACTTGGTGATATTATATCCACAATATTGCAACATGTGACTAGGTCACGGGGATGGAATATCACGGGAACAAGTGAAATAAAACTTGTCGGAAACGAGATACAACAAGGTATATGATACCGATGATTAGATCTTGGAAAAGTCGTATCAAATAAACAAAGGGAATTGGACTCGATGTTTACGGTTTAAACGACATTACATCATGGAATGCACATGGGTCATTATGGGCATCCCGGTCCCGCTAATGATCATTGATATGAGATGAGTCTCGATTATGTCTGTGACATTCCCGAGCCATTGGGGTAACACACTTAAGGGTAAGATGATTCTAGAGATCATTCTGTAAGATGGAATCACATATGAGAGAGAAATTAGAATCGTTCCGAAAAGAATCTGAAGTTGTTCGGAGGAGGAAAGAAACGAAAAGACCAAAATGTGTTTCAGATAAATGGAAACTTATAATATGCATTTGTTATATGTTAACTGTGAATTAATATATATTAAATTAATATCTAAATTAATATTTATGCGCAACTTCCTCAACAGGGCCAACCCTCTGAGGGAATCGGCCCAGCCACCCGGAAGGGACATCAAACAACATCCTTAGCCGTTGCTAGGCCGCATTGGTTCAGCCATGTAGCCAGGTCGGCAGACGGGCACTGTGCGCGGCTGGGGGCAGCAGGCAACTGCGCGCCGCTCACGGGTCGTGGACGCTCGACCCACTTGGGTGCGAGGGCAAGCGCTGCGCCGCACGCTGGCAGGCTACAACCGCGAGCAGGCCCACCCGAGGCTGCACTGGGCGAGTTGCTGCCATGCTACCGGGCCGCCGGCACGCACAAGCTGGCCCACCCGAGGCCGCGCAAGCTGTCGCTGCTTCCCTATTGCAGTTGCCCCTGTGCTGGGCTGGCGCGGACAGGTGGCCCACATGGTTACCACCATAGGCCCAGCCCGCTAGCCCTCCTCTCTATTTCTTGTTTTTATTTAGTCCTACATGTGAAACGTTTGGTGGGGAGTACCCCTCCTCCTCCTCTATAAAGGGGTGCCCATGGGTGGGACTAAACACACAACAACACAATAATCTCTCACTCTCTCGTTGTTCTCTCGTGATGGATCGGTCCCTAGTAGGACTGCACTTACAAGAGACGACACACATGTATCATGCTGTTGTGCTGCATGGATTCCAGCTAGAGGATCTACTTCCGCAACCTTGGCATGGATTAGAGAACCGGAGGTCATCATCGTACACCATATGTGTGCAAAACCACGAGGGTGGTGCCACTTGTGGCACCTTGGATGTCGTGAGACGGAGCTTCTGCACAATGGAGAAAGGTGTGACCTGCGAGGAGCTTCACGTCCTTGAGGTTAGCTACAAGTACAACTACATCATCCACGTTCCCCTCAGAACGTTAACTTATTAAAGACTACAAGGGTATGTGTCTTAAACCTCCTCGACCATTACTGCATTACTCCTATATAGATCTTGGGCAATCGGGGTGTTTGCGTAGCAATTTTTTTTGTTTTCTACCACGAAACCCCTTCAGTGGTATCAGAGCTAGATTTACACATAGTAATGGTGTATGGCCAATACGCACGTGGATTGTGCAGGCATTTATCCTATAGTTGTTACCCTCTAATGTGTACATGCTAATATCACGACATTGTTTGATCAAGCGGCCCGGATCGACCTTACGCATATTATTACGTGAGACTGGTTTCATGCAACATATGGATCGTACCGTATACGTAGCTAGCAAGTGTCTGTTTCTCAATCAATAGTCGATATGGCATTTACAATGGATGGTCTCGGGAGGGGTGTAGTAGTGATGAGGGGTTAACTCGCCCATGCCCATAGATGATGGACATGGATTTGAGTAAGTGGGGAGCACTGGAGGCATCGATCGGCTAGCAAACAAGCACATCGGAGACACGTGGTTTACCCAGGTTCAGGCCCTCGGAAGGGACCCTACTCCTGCTTGTCTGCTTTTTGTTATTGATGAATCTAGAAGTATAGAGGTGCGTAGATGCAATCTGGTGATGTATGAATTAGGTTGTGTATTGTCCTTCTCGATGCCCCATCCTAGCATTTATATGGGAAGGCCAGGTCTCGGGATAGCAGGTTGAGTTGGTTACATATTAGGCTTTTCCCTCTAAGTTTCCTATCTATACTTTGTCATGTTTCCCAAGGAGTCACATCTTCCTGGACTTGGGCCACCCGGACCTCCTTGGGATTTACCCTGGGCTTCGCTTTGGCTGCACTGTATAGGCTAAACCTCGGTCCCCGTGGGACATACACATGATGACCCACAAGTATAGGGGTGTATCGCAGTATTTTCGATAAGTAAGAGTGTCGAACCCAACGAGGAGCAGAAGGTATTGGCGAATGGCTTGGAGCAGGAATTCTCTGTAAATACTTAGCAAACGGATTTTTAGGGAATTTTGACAATGCAGGTAAATAAAGTATGAGTAAATAAAAGACAATAATAATAAATGCAGCAAGTGGCATAATCCTTTGTTTAGCACAGGACAAGCCGGTTGTATTACTTAAGATGACCAAACGTTCTCGAGGACACACGGAAATATCGTCAAGTGCTTTCGCTTCATATAGTTGATTAATTTTCTTTAGTTTGCTAAGTGTTGTGTGGGTGAACCTATGCTAATGTACCGACCTTCCTAGGACTAATACATACTTGTGATTATACCCCTTGCAAGCATCCGCAAGTACAATAAAGTAATTAATGTAGAAACCTAACCATAGCTTTAAACTCTAAGACCCTGACATCCCTCGTGCAAAGGTTTCCTAACGGGGTTTCAGGTTTCTGTCACTCCGGCAACCCCTACGATTAGTAGCCAAATACACAATGCATTCCGCTAGGCCCATAAAGGTGAAGTGTTATGTAGTCGACATTCACATGACACCACTAGAAGAAATACACCACAACTTAAATATCAAACCATTGAATCTTTTTCAATACAATTCCACTACTAACAACATGACTTCTCCCATATCCTCAAGAACTAAACGAACTACTCACAAGACATCATATGGATCAAGATCAGAGATGATATAATGATATGTAACAATCTAAACATAAACGATAATTCAATGGCTCACTCAATAGCATCAACGACAAGGAGTAATCAACACCGGGAAAGTTCCCCCTAAGAACTATGCAAGATTCAACCCAATTGTTACAGCGGTATGAAGTGGTGATGATGGTGCTGGTGGAGATGGTTATGGTGATGATGATGATGACCCCGGTGAAGTCCAACTTGATGGTGGTGTTGATGGCGATGATCTCCCCTCTCCGGGAAGGAATTCCCCCGGCAGAATTCTGTCTACCGGAGAGATCTTTCTCTCTCAGTGTTTTCCGCCCCACAGAGGCGGCATAATCTTTCTATGGTCGCCCCCCAGGTATTAGGTTTTCGAGGGGATAATATACGCCAGTGGGGAGAGCTTGGAGTGGGCCAGGGTGGCCACACCACCTACTGGTGCGGCCTAGGGCTACCCGCGCCAGGGGGTGGTGTGGGCCCCCTGTGACCCATCTCCACTCCCCCTTCTGGCAATCTTCGTCTTCTGGAAAAATAGAATTTTCCATGTATTTTCCTAGATTTTCTGATCTTCGCGAATTTCGCCTCCAAACAACCCCTTTTCCATCAGAATCCTGACTACAGCGGTCCATGCTCCAAAAGTCATCAACCATGCAAAAAGAGATGAAAGAACATAAGTATCATCTCTTAATATGAAATATATCAATGAATAACATTAAATTATGATATAGAATAGTGATGCAAAATGGACGTATCAACCCATATCAGTAGTCCCCGAGTGTCCGTCCGAATCGCATATTCAGAGGGAGACTATTAAATCTTCGAGTGCTTATTCGAATGTTTTATCAGGTGTCTGCTTATGTCATAGGAATAGTTGATATGCGTGCCTGATTAATCGATGGATCGGGATTAGTTAACTTCTTGAGGAAAAACAATGCTATCTACTCAAACTCGCGTCCCTAGACTCGAATTCGGAAAGTTGCTGGTGTAATTCGACTCTTGGTGTACACCAATGAGACCTAAAACTCGAAGATATGATGGACAAGTTCGAGCGGTGGCTTACCGAGGAAGGGAGGAATAGGTTTATGGTGCTCGACTTGGAGTACACCCCTTCAGGCAAGGATCAAAGGCCCGCCGTTGTGCAACTCAGCATGTGGGACAAGGTTCTGGTATATCATTTCTGTGGTGCCCGCTGCCACAACTCAAGCCAGAACGCTCTTTCAGATTTCCTGACGAGGAAGCAAATAAATTTTGCTAATGTGGACATAACCGAAGACACAATAAAGCTGCAAAAGGAAGGGATTGTAATCCCTCCTGATTACCATGTCGACATCCAGCGCGTGCACAAGATAGCAGAATGTGGTGATAAGGCTAGCATGGGTTCTCTTGCAGAAAAAATCATCGACTCCTCCTACAAGAAGATGAAGAATAAGTGCACCCGTGACATGCAACAACAGTGTGATTGGAAGCCGCCTAGCCGCCAACACCTGTAGTACGCTGTGAGGACCGGAACTTAACTTCCAGACCCCCCTGTGTTTATTCGTCAATCCCAAGATCAATGTTGACGACACAGCGAAATGTATATCATTGCAGACGTACAAAAGTAATTTATTACAAAGTCTGGATAACAACATAGTAAAATGTCTACTGACATTTATTACATCCATAAAGCACGGCGAAAATATAAAACGCGTAGCGACTCCATCTCAGCCACAAGCAGTCGATGTAGTCCACGAGGCCTCACTCATCAGTGTCATCATAGTAGTCATAGTCCTCCCCTTCATAGTATTCTGAATTCAACAAAAGTATTGCCATGAGTACATGACGTACTCAACATACCCCTGATGCAAAATCTGATATATCTACATGTGGCTTTATGTGGAGGTCATAGGGTTCTTTTGCATAAAAGCCAATTTTATTTGCAATTGATAGCAGTTTTGATAAAAGCGGTTTCAGACAAAAACATGTTTATCATCAATGTGGTATTTCTCAATAGTGTGATTGTCCACGATAAATCACATAGTTCATAGATTCCAGGATAAGGATAGGGGCAAAGAGGGAAGTAGCAAGACAGGTTCCCGTATGTCAAGAAATATTCATGTGTCGTCCATGACCGTGGACACGGCTATTCGAATAGGTTTACACTCTGCAGAGGTTGTACACTTTCCCACACGACATAATCCCGTCTTGTTGCCCACCAGTGGCCGCTGGTTTAGTACACACCTGTTGGTGTACCGGCAGAGGGATTGTGACAAGGTCTTTTAGCTAGATCCCCCAAATATGTGACATGCCCACCGGGTATGGCGCACGGAACTGAGAGTACGTCCCCAAACCGGTTCCCCCATCTGTGCCGAAGGCTCCCTCGCAGGCAGACACCTCATCAGCGGTACGGCGACATCGACACATAAGGCTGACTAACTTACTTGACCAAGCCAGTGCCCATTATAGCATGTGGTTGTACGTTGGTCACAATCTTCAAATCCAAGACTTATTAGGCCCTCATGTGGCACGGACGATGGATTGCCCCCTTCAACTAGTGAAGGGCAGCCAATCGCTCCTTCCTTTGATCTAGCTGTCGCCCGCGCCAGTGTTTAGATGGTAAGTTTCAACCAGAGTAGAATATAGTAGAAGAAGTAACAATGGCTAACCAGCCCAGCTCAACGAGCTCAACAAGTTTCAAAAGGTGTGTGTGACCTGAAGGTCATCCAATTCCTTCGAAGAGGCAAGATAGAATATACTATATATTATTGAGCATGGCTAAGCAATTCTACTCTACAAGATTAATATATAATCTCTACTTAGGGTTGTGTATGGCGACAGGTGTATCAAGGTATATGGGTAACCAAAATAGCAGTAATATTTGTAAAACAAAAACAACATGCACTTGTAAAACATGGGATAATTATGAAAGGGGCATGCCTTCATTGATGAATCCTTCGTCTTTCTCAATAACCTGATTATGTCCACGTCCAATCTCGTCACTCCCTACTCGTCATAACCATACCAAATGGAAACCAAATGAATACCAAAACAATAATCTCCAAAACCAAATGAAATACAAATAAGAATGAATGTGTGGGTAGGTGTGGAATAGGATAGTACAACTTGGATATAATTGAGAAAGTGAGTTGTTATAACTCGAATAAGAATTCAGATAGTATGGGCATGTTGTTAGGATAGATTGTCGAGACAAAAATCTATGATGAGATATCAGCAGGGGGCTTGTTATAACTACCTAACAACTAGCCATGATCTAAAGGTTATCATATAATTGGTCATAACCATGTACATAGTAAACCCATTTAGTATAATTTAATATAACTAAATAACTAGCAAACTTGTAAACAAGAAAACAATAAATCATATCATACAACAAGCTTGCAATCATCAAATAATACCTATCATGCTAGTGATATAAACAATATTAATGATTATCTAACCTGCTAGCACAAGCATATAAGCAATACAAAGACTAAGGTAACTATCCATCATAAAACAACATATGCAAGCTAAGATGATGTTATATACTAGCGAACCATAGATGTATAGTTAATCACAAAAACATAACATGAACAATAAACAACCACTACCAATATAACTATACACAAACGATCATAGAGAAATACTAAACATGTTGTAATAGGATATCGAACATTCGAAGCATTTCATAGAAGGGATCAAACTAAGATATGATATCTATAAATGAACAACAACTTATAGATGCTTCCTTAAAAGCCTACTATCACCTGTATAAAGTGATAAAGCACGATATATGCTAAACATGGTCATGGCGTAACACTATATAACTAACCATGAAGGGTATAAAAGCTTATACATAGTTATGATATTATCATGCACTATTAGCATGCAAATCAAAGGAGAAGAACTAATATACATAGACAAAAGGACTACACGATGGAATATGGCATCATATGGGTCACATATAATTATGCATACATGGAATACGTTATCACACATCCTAGCACAAAGTATGGTAACACGAATAGAGTGAGCATCATATATAGCAGATTATGGAACACAAAATACATAGATGTCTAAGCACAAATTATAAGATAGACAAATAATACAAATGAAGTAACTTGATAATCTACCTATATCTTGCGTACATATAGTCTATGTCTGAGCTACTAATCTAACAAGAGCAATCAAAGGATGTCATCAAATTATATAATACTAGGAAAATAGCTTATTCACACTAATATATACTAGACAAGTAATACAACTCTCAGCTAAACATGCATTATCTAATCAAACACCAATAACAAGGAATGCATGAACGAATGACTAAGCATGTATCAACATCACACCATGTACTACCGTGAGGGTGAATACCACATTGATTCATGATCACAAGGTACACAAGTCATTCTATATATCTAGTAAACTATAGAGACATGCTATTTGAATACAAACAACTATCTAATATATCACAAAATACTATATCAAAAATGTGTGTCGGCCTCCGACATCCATAGAGAAAAAAGAAAAGAGACAGGGGTGACTTGAATAGGATTTGGATTAACTAAAATGGCATAGCAATCACTTTCGGTTTGTCTAACAAAATATTTTAGAAGAAACACACACATCTAAAATATATAGACGACATGGCCTTGATATGCAATGCACAAATAATTTACATGCAAACTAGTTATAGACATGCATAAATAAATAATCTAGGACTAGAATAATCTATACATGAAATACCGAGCGCATCTACACTTGAACGGGCATAAACCAAGTTAATCAGAGAGCAGCGTGACAGTAAACAATAATTAACAGGGTTATGCTAACAAAGGTATTACAAGTTAAATTAATACCTAGCCTAACAAAGTGACATGCAATAAAACTAGATTGTATGAGTAAAATAACACTCGGTGCATCTGTCCTACTAGAAAGATGAGCAAACAGTACTAGTCAAAGTTTACTAACAAACCGATAACAAAACAACCTGACACTATCTACTGATGGTAACCAAAATAAATAACACAACAGAAAACATGTACGAAAGAACTTAATTAAGTCTAGCAAATATATTTATAGCTAGTCATGTCTAAACGGTTGCAAAATAGTCCAGAGAACATGTCATCTAGTTCTACTAAATAAACCTGTAACTAAACATGCATATGTAATCAAGTTACAAAAGCTACTACACGACTGAAATAAGCATACCAACAGATGGAATTAGATTCAAAGTGATACAAAGAATTTAACTAGACATACATACTACCTACATAGCTCGCAGCGGTACAATAGGAAACATGTAATGCATGGACAATACTATATGCTCATTAATGCATGGACAATACTATATGCTCATGGCTAGCTAGTAACATACATATACAGTCAATTTCAAAGTAGATGAATCACCCATGATTATACTCATATCCAAATACACGTGTGGGTTCCTAGAGTTATTTGGAACGTCTACGTTGGGCTCTAGTTGATCCAAGGTGTGCAATATGGTCTATAACTCCCATGCCGCTGGACGGCTTTCGGTTCACCGGCAACGCGGCCGACTACAAAACTGTGGCTAGGGATCATGTCTAGGAGATAGGCATAGATGAGATTAGACTACGATAATAATGAATTTATCTAATTCTCACCGTATGTGACGTGTTCGTCCGATGAACTTTCAGATCGAGCTACAGTAATAAGCCAAATTGACAAGTGCTGGATTGAGGAATGAATCATCTGGACAGGTTGCTGGTGTTTAGCCAGGACTGGTGGCGCAAGGAAATCGAGAAAAGACCACTCGTACGGTGGCAGCCATGGTGCTATGTGGTGGCTCTGGGTTCGTATGGAGCTGAGCGTTGCGTATAGGGCTATGTGAAGCGGTTCAGCAAGGGAAATAGGAAGGGGGTGAGGTGCTATATTTGTAGATGATGTACTTGCTCTTCAGTTAACATGGCTAAAGTGGAGAATTAATGTGTGAGTGATGAGAATTAGAGGTAACGGCGGCAGTTTCTGGGTCGATGCGTTTTAGCTCGCTGTGTATGCATGCGGGAAGAAGAAGAGAAAGCGATGCTTTGGCTGGTTGGAGACTTGGAGTGGTAGCTGATTTTATCCCGTGCGTCCGAGCGATGGATGGTTCGTTCGACTGGCCAGAAATGTTTCGATCTTGTTGGCCTGGGCGGACTGAGCGTGAGCCTGATGGAGCGATGCATGTTGATGCTAGGAAATAAAGAAAAGGTACAAAAATGGATCGATGGACACATAGGAAAGACTAAGGAAAAGCTAACGTTGATGGTGCCCTGGTGCATTCGGCCAAGGCATGCATGCACGTGCATGGCTATATGGCAAGTGCAAAATAGATTTTCGAGAGAAACAAACCAGGAAGAATTAGTAAATCAAAACCAGATTCAAATAAATAGGAAAGTAACTTTGAGAATTTAATCTCTCCTTTCATATGTCAAATTAATTCTAGAGAATTAATTTTAGCAACTCAAAATAAAACGAAACGAAAAACTCAGAGAAGCATAGTCCAAATATGCTGAAGCAAAGAAAAAAATTGCAATCCAACTTGAAGGATCCACAAAACAAAATTTATATTCACGATGGATTAAATTCATAATAGAGCCGTTTGTATATGAAATTTCTAGTTAAGCTTTTATTTATTGAACAAAATTTTCTAGTCCTCATTTTTTTGAATAAAAGCTTTTGAAAACTCTAAAAATCGGTTCGTGACAAATCTACCCCCCTTAACAGAATCTCGTTGTCAACACCCGGATTTTTAATCCCAGATACCCGTTATGCGATACCTCGCAATCCCAGGATTACCATTTTTTGCGAGACATAACGGATTGGATATCACAGTACATCATCCATTACAAACCATACATAAGGTCTTACACAAATAAGGATCACATGATCCCGTCTGAATACAACAAGCAGCGGAAATAAAAGATAAGTGTAGCGGTGGGGTCCATCTTCAGGGGCACAGGCAATGCTGACGAAGGCAGATAGTCCTAGTTATCATAGCCGTCCTGTTGGCCATCATCTTGATAGTCTCCTTCATAGTATGGCCACGAGAATAGCCAGGGAAAAAAGCCATGAGTACTCTTTAAGTACTCGCAAACTACCACTAGCAAGTAATATAGTTCTAAGTCAAGTGCTAAACTCTATGTTTAACTATAAGGTTAAGTTTAAAACCTAAGCTGAGTTCGGAAGCAAAGAAAGATAAAATAAAGTTCTAGAATCACTTAAGTTGGGAAGCTAGTATCATAAACACAACCCTATTGTGGTCAAGTCAAGATTCATCATTCACTTCAAGTTATTTGGAAAACATCTGACAACGAAACAGTATGGCCATTCCAACTGTCCATAATCGCGGACGCGGCTATTCGAATAGTTTGACACTCTGCAGAGGTGGTACACTTTCACCACAAGATTCGATACATCTGTTAGGGATAACCCTGAATCATCATACTTAGTATGCAGATAATCAAACATAACCTTCCCTTTACACACCCTAGTATAAGCACCTCTCCTATGAGCATGGCCTCCCAACCATGACCATCAGTCATCTTGGGCACTGCATAGGTGGACAACATTGAGAGCTAGCCTCAGCTCAAACCTCTCCCGCGAGGGAACTAATACTAATGCACATAAATTTCCAGCTAAGCCTTACCCAATTCAGGTAGTGTGGTTGTACGGTAAATTTGGAATGCTATCGCATCCGAATCCAACCATCAGTTTTATAAAAGGTCTAAGGCTCATGCCTCAACATTTTCATCATCATAAACCATTTGTGTTTCTCAACACATGTCAAAACATCTCAATAGAATGAATCATCATTCCAAGGTTTTCACAATTCATTTTCACCAATTGTTCCCATCTAAAGTGACTCAAGTTTTATCTACTCTAAACTACTAAGTTAAGAGTGTTCACTAAGGTGGAAGGATGATGGGTTCAATCTCATGCCATAGAATGACATCTAAAGCTTAGCTAAATAGGTCAAGTTTTATACTTTTTATGCTACCTTCAAAACAAGTAAGGGACTTTGTGTAAACTAAAGGAATTAAAGCTGGTAAGGTAATACTTGGGGTAGTAATAGTCAAGGTGGGGTGACCAAAGCATGCCTAAAGCATCTTTGCTCATTCATCTCTCTTCATTCTAGCTTGCTAACAATAGCTTGCACTTTTAATGGTGGCTTGCAAGTACCACTTGCAAGGGTTAACTTGGATAGTGCTAGCTTGCCTTGGTTGGTGCAATGGTTGAAGTTTTCTTCTTCTTCTTCTTGGTAGCACTCCTCCTCCTCGTAAGCTTGGTCGGTACTATCTTCTATAAATACATACGGAGTACACAATCACCAAACAATACTTAACTAATCTAATTAGCATTCTAAGACACACATTTGATGATCTATTATCATCACAAGCATCACAAGTTTAATTCACTAGTTTCATTCTTTTTAAATTAGAAAAGTAATTTCTACTCATTGAAAAATTAACTAAGATTTAATATTCACCACTTAAAATATGGGATCATGTTGACACATGTCATCACCACATATTCTAACATGTGGGAATGAGATTTAAAGGTTGGATCATAATTACTTTGGTTTAAGTTCATTATTTAATGATTTAAAATGACTAGAAATGCCTATATAGCATTATTTTGGTACTAGTCCAAAGTAACTACATGTAAACCTTAATATTATTACATATTTAGATAGATATGATGAAATGTGAATTTTGAGAGTTAGAATCAACTCAAAACCTATCTTGGTTGATTTTATAAAAATGTTGCAAGGTGCAAATACTTCTGTTTATTATTTTTACTAGGAGAGATCTATAACTCTAATTGAATTAAATCCAACGGGCTTGTATAGATTATTTCAATACCTTTCAGGCAAATTGGTTTCATGCAATTTGGATTTGTCAAACTCTCTGAATTGGTTTTCAAACTCAGAGCCAAAACTAAGTTTAAACTAAATAGAAAAAATCTAATTCAAACTAACTGGGTCGCGCGGGAAACTCTAACGGGCTGGCCCAGTGTCACTCATGGCGAGGCTCAATCGACAGGAGTCCACGGTCAGCCCGGCTCATAACGCTGCAGCGATGCAGGCGATGTGGGCCGTTAGATTAGACTGAGGATCAACGGTTGTGGCTTATCGTCGACGACGGACCTGTCGCCGGCGAGCTCGAACCCTAACGGCTCGGTGGGGGTGCATAGAGGGCGTACCAGGGCTCCAGCAAGGTCGGCGAGGCGGGCAAACAGACTAGTGGTCGTCGGCGAGCTCAGGGACGGTCGAGGAAGCTCCGGGGCTGGTCGCAATCAGCGGCACCCCTTCCTCCTCTGTTGCGGGCTAGTCCGGCCAAATTCCGGCGAGCAAGTGCTCGCACTGCTCCGGCTAGAGGTGGGGAATGGTCGGTGAGGTGAGGGGAGTGGAGTGGTGTGCTTCGAAAGGCTAGGGGTGCCCTTCTTTTATAGGCCCGACGGTGAGACCGGGCGGGATGGGCAGGCGACGGTGGCGACATGGCTACGGCCGGCTAGAGGCATGGCTGAGGGTGGCGATCGACAAGCGGTCTCTTGGCGGTGCTCTAGGAACTCAATGCGGGCATAGGGGCGATGGTATGCGGTCGGGGCGAGCTGGCGCTCTGAGCGGCAGAGGCGGCGGTGTCCACGGCGAGTGGTGGCTGTGGTGCCTTGGGTGGCGAACGGGCGTGTCCGTCGTGTTCCCTAGGCCGTGGCGGAGCGGTGGGCTGGCCGCGGATGGCTTTCAGAGGTGGCTTGGCGTGAGGTCCTGGCTACCTCCTAGACATGGCGAGAGAGAGGGAAGTGGTCTGCTGGGGCGAGTGCATGGTCAGCCGGCGAGCGGTGGCTCGGCATGGCATGGCTTTGCCAGTAGGAGGGTAGGGGATGGGTGCTAATGGCATGGTTCGACCCTGGGGGAGAAAGGGATTAAATGAAGATCATTTGGGGGCAAAACCCTGTTCAAAACAGTGAGCTAGGATTAGGATGTAAATTATGCCTGCCAAGTGTTTAATGAAATGGTCGCATGGAATAAACTTTTGAATTTTGAAAAGATTTTTGGTGGGTTTGCTAGGAATAAGCTTGAGACTCTGTGGGTGCTTGGGTTTTGAAAATTGAGCTTGTTTGAGTGGTTTTTTAAATAGTGGGATCTTCCCATATGAAATAGATTCAATTTTAAACTGTCATTTTAAATTAGCATTTGAAAGATTTTTGCAGATCACAAAGTGGGCCTTGGTACGTCATTATGTGTACTATCAAGGGGTGTAAAGATCCACACATGTTTCTGTTAAGTTTTGAGTACTAGGAATAGCCAAAGTATGCATGATACTTAATTTGGCCAAAATGACCATTCACTTTAATTATTCATTTTGAGTTGTTCTTCTTTGGGAAAAGTTTGGGAATGATGTAGATGATGTTTATTTCACCTAAGAAACATTTTACAAGCAAAGAATCACAGAACCATGGCAATTCAAATCAATTCCTATTTTAAATGCTCATACACATGAATGCTTTCATTTTTAATTCGGGAAAGTTTTTGTTAACCCTAATTTTGATGATTTGGATCTTGATAAGCTTGGATTAAAGTTTTGGGATGTTACAAACCTTCCCCTCTTAAACAAAATCTCGTCCCGAGATTTTCAAAAGAAAACTAGGAACTAAAGAGATCTGGGAACTCCGTCCTCATGTAATCTTCGCACTCCCAAGTGGCTTCCTCCTCGGTATGGTTGCTCCACTGAATCTTGAGAAATTTGATACTCCTGGTCCTGGTGGTTCTGTAGGCTTCTTCTAAGATACGGATAGGCACTTCCCGATAGGTCAGGTCATTGTTGATTTCTATGGCTCTGTGATCGATGTTCTTGAAAACTTCAGTCTTCTCGGGCACTTCCAAGCATTTGCGAAGTAACGAGATATGGAACACATTGTGGATGGCTGACATCTCTTCAGGCAGTTCCAGCTGATACGATACTTCTCCTCGACGATTCATAATCTTGAAAGGTCCGATATATCTGGGGGCTAACTTTCCCTTCAGACTAAAGCGTTGAGTTCCCTTCAATGGTGAAACCTTGAGATATACAAAAACCTCTGACATTGAAAGTCAGGTCTCTCCTTCTCTTATCAGCATAACTCTTCTGTTTGGATTGAGCGGTCTTGAGGTGCTCACGGACATGGTGAACCTTCTCTTCGGCTTCTCGGAGAATGTCGGGTCCAAAGATCTGACTCTCTCCTATTTGCGACCAATTCAAAGGGGTACAGCACTTTCTTCCGTATAGGAATTCAAATGGTGCCATCTGCAAACTAGCTTGATAACTGTTGTTATATGAGAATTCTGTGAAAGGCAGGCAGTCTTCCCATTTTGATTCGTATTCCAACACACAAGCTCTAAGCATATCCTCTAGGATCTGGTTGACTCTCTCAGTCTGTCCATCAGTTTGCAGGTGATAAGCGGTACTGAAGTTCAACTTGGTTCCTAATCCTTCCTGAACTTTCTGCCAAAATCTCGAGGTAAACTGGGTTCCTCGATCTGATACGATGGTCTTGGGGGTCCCATGCAGACTAAAATTCCTAGCAATGTACAGTTTTGCTAACTTTGCACTCTGGTAGGTTGTCTTGACAGGTATGAAGTGGGCTACCTTGGACAGTCTATCAACTATGACCCAGATTGAGTCATTTCCCCTATTGGAAGTAGGCAAACCGGTGATAAGGTCCATTCCTACGGAATCCCATTTCCATTCCGGAATCTGCAATGGTTGCAACAATCCTGCAGGTCTCTGATGCTCTGCTTTGACTCTTTGACAGATGTCACACTTGGTGATGTAGCTTCCAATTTCTCTCTTCATCTTGTGCCACCAAAATTGCTCTTTCAAATCTTGATACATCTTTGTTCCTCCGGGGTGGATAGGATAAAGAGTATCATGAGCTTCCTTCATGATAATTTCCTTTATCTCCGAATCTGCTGGCACACAGATACGTCCTTTGTACCATAGTACTCCTTCTTCGTCTTCAGTGAATCCAGGTACCTTTCTTGTACCAATACGACGTTTGATTCCGTCGATACTTTCATTCCCTTTCTGGGCTTCCTTGATTTGGCTAATCAAAGTGGGTTGAAGTTCAATGCTAGCTAAGAATCCTTTGCTAACTAATTCAGTCCTGAACTGCTCCAACTCCTCTTACAAACTTGGTTGCTTCTCCTTGATCATGGTATTTAGCCTACACGGCAATCTGCTAAGAGCATCCGCTACCACATTGGCTTTGCCGGGGTGATAGTGAATGTCAAGGTCATAATCCTTGATTAACTCTATCCATCTCCTTTGCCTCATATTCAGCTCCTTCTGAGTGAAAATATACTTTAAGCTCTTGTGATCTGAGTAAATCTCACAACGATTTCCCATCAAATAATGACGCCATGTCTTCAATGCTAGAACCACAGCTGCTAGCTCAAGATCATGGGTCGGATAGTTCTGCTCATGCTGCTTCAGTTATTGAGACAGATACGCGATGACTTTGCCTTCTTGCATCAATACAGATCCTAGACCAATCTTGGATGCATCACAATATACATCAAACGGCTTCTTGATGTCTGGCATGATCAAAATTGGGCTGATATCAATCTCTTCTTCAACTCTTGAAAACTGGCTTCACACTTATCAGTCCATTCAAACTTCTTGTCCTTCTTCAATAATTGGGTCATGGGTCGGGCGATGCTCGAGAATCCTTCTACGAACTTGCGGTAGTATCCCGCTAATCCGAGAAATGCACGGACTTGGGTTTGAGTGGTTGGGGCTTCCCATTCTTCGACATCTTTGATCTTGGCGGGATCAACAGAGACTCCTCCGGCAGACACAATATGACATGGGTATGCCCAATAGGCACTCGATTACAGCCTACCTGGTGTGGCTCGACGGAAGGCCCACCCGACGCATTGCCAAGGTCCATGACGCCTATGACGGTTCAAGTGGTACGAAGCCCATATGGATACGGACTCCCAAATGCACAAGACAAGGAAGTCTCAAGACTAGAGTTTGAATCTAACTTGTAACCAACTCGTATTGGTACCTGAGACCTAGCCTCCCCATATATAAAGGCTAGGAGGGTCCAACGAGGAGGACACGACCTAATCTCTCAATCGCGACTCCCACAATAGACAATAGATCTAGACATCGATCTCTCGCACATACGCCAGATCAAATCTGCGCGACGCCGCCATCGGCGACATTGTAATCCTTCGGATCATCATGAATCAAGAGCAGACAAGCAGGAGTAGGGTCCTCTACGAGGCCTGAACCTGGGTAAACCTTGCGTCCCTGTGTGCTTGTTTGCTAGCCGACCGAGACTTCCAGCGCTCCCTCCTTCTCCAAAACCCAAGTCCATAACAATAGGCATTGACGAGTTAAACCCTCGTCAATTGGCGCCATCTGTGGGAATTGGGAGTGCTGATGTTGCGATCTCGACGGCCCCATCACCAGCGATCTACGATTCATTGGTTCCAGAGAAACAGATTTGCTTCGGCGTGCCCAAGTTCATCATCAACACATCCGCCGCAGGAGCATCTCGTCTTGGCTGCCAACGTGTGGTCGACTCTCAGACAGGGGTGTTCCGAAATTAACGAAGGGCGACATGCTCCTGAACCACCAAGGAGATCTAGCGCTACTCGATCTAAGGAAAGCTAGATTGAATCAACGTGCATATGTTTTCTAATGCAAGACTATCAATCGAAACCGTGTCGCATACGTACAGCAAGAGTTTATTGTCGGAAATAAAGCGATTGAGTCGCCTAACTAAAAGCACCCTCAAAATCCAGTGAGAATACTGTGAATCTGTGCTGAGATGATATGGCAGATCAATATACATACGCACACCACACTGTCACAGCGCGCGTAGGCCATCCACTCAGTTGTCGCCTAGGCAAACGGAACTCAGCGACAGCGTCGTTGGGAGCCGCGCAGATCAGCGGTAGGAGAGCAGTCCATGCATGGAGACGATCACAAGCAGACAACACCTGAGCATGCAATTTTGTTCGATATGTGGTACATGCAGGTGCATGCATGTTCTCTGAAGCTGGCCCAACCGAGACGGACACAAAAAAAAAGAGCTAGACTAGCATGGTCATCCACGACTGCTTCCGTATCAGATCAGCTGAGAGAAAAAAAAGGCAACCTTACGTAACATACGGTCAAGAACTTTGGCTCTGTTCAACTCAAGTTAGTTCAGCTAGCAACAAGGCTCCACGACAGTTCAAGTAAGCCAGGACAAAATATTTACATATAAAGTACAAACAAAAAAGGAGTACATGGATTTTGCGGCTGATCAAATCAACCAAAAGCTCCACTTGAAGACCAAGCCACATACGTTGCATGGAATTTGCGGCTAGAAGAGCAATTTGCGTATACCAATACGGCATGAGATCAATCAGCAAAATTGAAGGACCACGCAATCCGCTGTCGCACGATTTCGTTGACCTCGATCACATGTCCTCCAGGCTAATCTGTTCGATCGCATGAGCTCCACACTTGGATGATGCTTCGACTCCGCCACATCAACTTCGTCGACTTCGCCGCATCAACTTCGTCAACCCCGCTGTGTCAACTCCTCCGCGCAACCCGCCAAAATCATTGGATGCGACGACCCACTATGAATCTTCGGATGCAGCAACTGCCACCACCAACGGCCCTGACAAATTGATGTCGCTTCGACTCCTTCCTTCACGTGACTGGCCGGTGTGCCTATTCCGCCGCACGGCCCACTGCCACCATCGGTTGCGGCAACCCACCGAATCCTCGACTCCGCCGCACGACCTGCTGTGATCTTCAGCTCTAGCGACTCGGGAGCTCCGTCCTCTACGACGACCGGCCGCGTACTTCAACTCCGACGACCTTCTACGGTCTTCGGATGAGGCGACCCAATGCGGTCTTCGACTGCTATGGCCCATTACAGTCTCGGGATGCAGCAACTCGTCATCACCACGTGACTCCGATCCGCCACGTTGACTACGTCCGCCGCGTGACCCGCTGCTACGTCAACTACATGACCGCTGCACAACTCTCGACCGCCACGTTGACTACTCGTCCGGTGTCGATCTCGCGACCTGCTGCAGTCTTCGACTCCAGCAATTAGCTACGATCTTCGGCTCCAATGGCTTGGGGGCTCGGGGGCTCCCTCCATTTTGGCGACTCGCCGCGGTCTTTAACTTCAACGACCGACTGCGGTCTTCATATCAGGTGACTTGGGGGCTCCCTCGACTCCCGCGACCACGAGCCACTACGGTCTTCGACTCCGCCGACTCTGCCACGAGGTCCATTGCCGCCTTCGGTTACGGTGACTCACTACGGTCTTCGACTCCGCCGACCTACTAAGTCTTCGACTCCATCACTCGACTCACTGTGGTCTTCGGCTGCGGCGACGCACTACGGTCTTCGACTTCGCCAACCTGTTGTGTCTTTGACTCCGCCATACGACCCGCTTCGGTCCTCAACTCCACGCTCGGGGGCTGCGCCCACTTGGTCATACGACTCGCGACTATCGACCTATTGCGGTTTGTGACTGCGATGATCCTCTGCGGTCTTCAATTACGGCGACTCGCTACATCCTTCGGATGCGGCAACCCAATGCGATCTTCGATTGCGATGACCGTCCACATCGGCTTCCGCAACCGTGACTCGGGGGCTTCCTCGACATTGGCGATGCTCTGCGATCTTCAGCTCCAGCGATCCGGGGGCTCGCTCCTCTATGGAGACCCGCCGCGTCCTTCGACTGCGACGACCCAGTAAAATCTTTGGTTGCGACAACATGCTACTGCCATCGTGTTTGGCGAACCGCTACCGCGTTGACTCCGGTCCGCCGCATGGGCTCACGAACATCGTCTCGACTCCATCAACCACCTCGACTGCAGCGACTCGGAGGCTCCGTCAGCATTGGCGACCCAGCGACTCGCTGCGTCCTTTGACTCCGGCGAGATGTTGCCTCCTTTGGCAATGGCAACCCGTGCCGCCATCAGGTGTGGCGACCTGCTACAACCTTCGACTCCTGCAATCTGCTACCGCGTCGATTACGTCCGCGTCCACATCAATTTCGCCCACGACAACTACCTATAAAGCTAAGTTCTCTACTTAGAGATGACTTTCTTACTTTAATCGCACTCGAAACACTCAGGGGCTACGCCCTATTCGAGTAACCTAATGTGCCATCGGCTCCACGCACTCGAGCACCTCATACGCGACAGCCCGAGTAGCTGATTCTGCCTGATCGTCAAATCCTTGAACTCCGAGTACCTCGGCAAGGCACTGAGACTAAGGGTAATCAGGCTAACGAAAAGGCCTAGCATACTGTGCAAAAGTGTCGACTCGATTGGCACCAGAATTTTACTTTACAAGCCAACAGGCAAATATTCTTTACAAGATACAAGTACTTCACAATTCTTAATGTTTTATGCAGCTTACAAGGATGTCGACTGCGTCGAGCTATTCTATCGGGTCCTCCAAACAGGAAGTCGACAAAACAACTAGCTACGCTATACACTCAAGACCCGAGTCGAGTCCCTCCTCGGATGGTTGCATCGCTTGATGCTACAAAGGCGCGGTGCTAGCGATGCACCCGACAGAAGCGACTTCGTCCACTCCATCTGCATCGTCGACTCACCCGGCTAATCGCCGCATGAATTTGACTACATCGTTGACTCTTGGCTCCTTATGCGTGAGACACTGACTCGATGCACTTCCGGATCAGTGGTTTCTCCTCGCATGATTTTCGACTGCATCTACAAGATACAATACTCGAGTCTCTGCCCGAGTCTACGACTCCGCCAGACACTCGGGGGCTACTCCAAACTGGAGCATTGAATGTGCATATACAAGATCTTCGAGTGGCACGCTCTGAATCCTTACTTGAATCCACGATTCGACTAAGGACTCGGGGGCTACTCCCATAGGGAGCGCTGGCCGTGCACCCGAAGAATTTTATGAAGATTTCTAAGCATCATGAAAACCCTTCACTCGAATCTACGATTCGATTGTGGGCTTCGGGTTACTCCCATAGGGAGCGTTGAAAGCATATTCGACTGAAACAAGCAAAAGACGACAGCAGTTGCAAAATACTTATAGTCCCCACTTGAGTCTACGACTCGAATAGGCACTCGGGAGCTACTCCCATAGGGAGCGCTGGCCGCGCACCCTATGATTATTTTTGCTTGTACATCGTATTGTGTGTCGATAACATCCACACACGAATGTTATGGCGACTCCGCCACGTATTTCCCCTACAAAGAGATTACGTCTCCTGGGCCACCCGAATCATCTCCGCAATGACAAAATTCAGATGCCGTGGTTACAGCGTGAAGATAAGACCTGAATAAGGCCTGGCAACGCATCTGCTGCGCTCTACCAGAAATAATCCGTACCTACAGGTACGATGAATATGCCTTGACGGACGCGTCGAGTGCTCACACTTATACACTGGGATTCGAACTCTATAAGACCTCCGCGGCATGAGTTGAATTACGCCAGCAATTTCCAAATTCGAGTCCGGGGACTCGAGTTTGAGTAGGTGACGTTGTTTTTGCCCTAGAGTAATTAACTGGTCTCGATCCATCGAGCACACCAGGCACGTTTACCATCATCCCTATGAACTACTACAAATTCGATTCACTCGATGTGCTTCTGGGTGAAGTGCTTCGCACTCAACACAATTGTCGACTCCGACATCCTAATGCAAGACTCAAGACTTCTGAGTCTCCATCCGAATCTACGATTCACATGGACACTCAGGGGCTACTGACATGGGTATGCCCAATAGGCACTCGACATGCCACAGTGCGGCTCGACGGAAGGCCCAGTCGACGCATTGCCAAGGTCCATGACGCCTATGACGGTTCGAGTGGTATGAAGCCCATATGGATACGGACTCCCAAACGCACAAGACAAGGAAGTTTCAAGACTAGTGTTTGAATCTAACTTGTAACCAACTCGTATTGGTACCTGAGACCTAGCCTTCCCATATATAAAGGCTAGGAGGGTCCAACGAGGAGGACACGGCCTAATCTCTCAATCGCGACTCCCACAATAGACAATAGATCTAGACATCGATCTCTCACACATACGCCAGATCCAATCTGCGCGACGCCTCCATCGGCAACATTGTAATCCTTCGGATCATCATGAATCAAGAGCAGACAAGCAGGAGTAGGGTCCTCTACGAGGCCTGAACCTGGGTAAACCCTGTGTCCCTGTGTGCTTGTTTGCTAGCCGATCGAGACTTCCAGTGCTCCCTCCTTCTCCAAAACCCAAGTCCATAACAATGGGCATTGACGAGTTAAACCCTCGTCACAATATGTCCTAGGAATCCTACTTCTTTCAGCCAAAACTCACACTTGCTGAACTTGGCATATAACTGATGCTCTCTCAGGGTTTCTAGGATGATTCTCAGATGTTGCTCATGCTCTTCTTCTGACTTGGAGTAGATAAGGATGACGTCGATAAACACAACTACAAACTTTTCTAGGAAATTCATAAAGATCTTATTCATGAGATTCCTGAAATAAGCAGGGGCATTGGTTAATCCGAAAGACATAACCGTATACTCGTATAAACCATAGCGAGTAGTAAAGGCGGTCTTCGGAATATCCGTTGCACGAATCTTAAGTTGGTGATAACCAGTCCTAAGATCAATCTTTGAGAATACCTAGGCTCCAGTCAACTGATCAAATAGACCCTCTATCTTTGGCAAAGGGTACTTGTTTTTGATGGTGACGTCATTCAACTTTCTGTAATCTGTACACAGACGATTGCCTCCATCTTTCTTGTCGATGAATAACACTGGTGATCTCCATGGCGATGCGCTTGGTTGAATCAAGCATGTTGCTAACATGGCATCTAACTGCTTCTTCAATTCCACTAACTCTGAGGGGTTCATGCTATAGGGTCTCTGGGCTATGGGTCCGGTTCCGGGGATTAGTTCGATGATGAACTCAATATCCCTATCCGGGGGCATACCTGGCAATTCATCTGGGAATACGTCGGGGTATTCACAGACTACTCTGACTTGGTCTATGGTGGGTAGGGCTAGACTCTTGTTGCACTTGAATTGACGGGGTAAGGTTTCGTAGATATGCTCTCATGTTACTCGAACTACGGGTCATGGTGATGGCTTTCTTAAACGCCTATCAGTCCTTTATGCCTTGACATCTAGTCCATACCTAGTACTACTTCCAATCCTTTGGTTCCAAGTACAATTAGGTTGGCATAAAAATCTATCTCATGTATTCTGATAGGCACAGCTTTGCAAATTTTTCTAGCTTTTGTAGTTGAACCGGGGATTTGAACTATCATGACATGCTTAAGGTTGGTTGGGTGAATCTTACTAGTGCATGCAAATTCTTCGGTGACAAATGAATGCGATGCTCCCGAATCAAACAATACTCTTGCTAAAACTGAGTTGACAGAAAACATACCCAGCACTACATCTGGCGCTTCCTGGGCTTCTTCTGTGTTCATGTGGAAGAGACGACTGTTGCGGTTGTGAGGGTTCCCTGGGTAAAACCTTCTTCCTGGTTGAACACGACGCTGCTGCTGAGCTGGGGCATTCACAGTGGCATTGGCTGCAGTCTTCTTGGGACACTCATTGGAGTAGTGACCCTTCACTCCACACTCAAAACAGGTGATCTGGGACTTGTCCTTGGCTGCGAAAGGCACAACATTGCTGCCGGTTCTGGGTGCAGCGTTGTTGTTGTTGTTGCTCTTGGGAGGGGCATGGGTGAAAGTGTTGACGTTGCCGGAGTTAGGATGGTTTCCTCTGGACTTCACATTGCCTCCGCTACGGTTGGGGTAGCTTGGGCGAGACATTGGGGGTCAGTTGTTCCTGGGTGCATATCCTGGTGAGGGGTTGGGACGGTACATCTGATGACTGCTGGATCCTGATTGTTGCATCATACGACGTTTGTGATTGTCGTTTGCCTGGTTAATCTTCCCTTCCATCTAAATGGCAGAGTCGACTAGCTCTTAGAGATCCTGAAAACGGATGTTGACGAGGACAGTCTGCATCTCATCATGCAGTCTGTTCAAGAATCTTTCCTTCTTCTTGGCCTCCGTGTTGATTTCATCTGGTGCATATCTGGCAAGTGACACGAATCTGTCATGGTATTCTACTATCGTCATTCTTCCTTGCTTCAATTCGCGGAATTCATCTCTCATCCCGTTGACGAGACCTTGCGGCACGTGGGTGCGGCTGAACTTGACTTTGAATGCTTCCCATGTCATCACTTGACCATGGTTCATATTGCGGATGCTATTCCACCAAGCTCTTGCATCTCCCGCCAGATAGTGGGTTGCGAAGAGAACTTCTCGTTTTCATCAACTCCTGCAACTTCTAGGTTTTTTTCCATCGTCTGCAACCAGTCATCAGCATCTAATGGGTTTTCAAATTGGTTGAAGATTGGGGGATTGGTATTCTGAAATTTTTTGAGTTTGGATCCATGGTGATCCTGATTTCCATGCCCTTGGTTGTTGAGAGCCATCTGGGTTATCTGCTATAGTGTTGCTAAGTTGGCTTGACGTTCTGTTCTGCTTGCTTCACGGTTGGTGATGAGATTCTGCAATATCTACAGCATTGGGTCTTGCGACGAGCTGCTCCCTCCTTGGTTTCCACGAGTCATCTGAAGATTGAGATAGATATAGGGGTAAGAGGGAAATTCTAAGGTTCATGGTTTTGTTTTTTCAAAGCTAAAACTTTGAGTTAGACTCAGATTTTTCAACTAACTCCATTTCATTCATGCAGACAAACACACGATACAACACACACCACGACAAACAAAGGAAAACAGATGGTTTGAAGAACCATTCTGCAAGCTACGATACAGTGGGACCGATATATCTCATGCTACGATAGTGCTCTAGTGCATCTACTCATCGTTGATGAAGTCGAAGTCCTCATCGTCAGTGTAGAAGTCCACGGCATCCTCCTCCAGAAAGTCATCATCGTTGCCGAGGTAAGAATCCATGTCTCCCTGGATGTCTTCACCATCATCTTCTTCTTCCTTGGCGGCAAGCTGAGCTTCCTGCTCCTTGACGGTCTTCTCGAGGTCGGTCACCTTCTTGCGAAGATGGGCGATGGTACGATCCTTCTTGGCACGCTGGCGGCGAAGAGACTGGCGATCCTGGACGAGCAGTGCGAAAGTCTAGGCCTTCTGGTCGGCAATGGCATGGTTCTGGTTGGCTAACTCTCGGGCATTGTCTAGTTCCTGCCGCCTGTCATGCAGAAAGAAGTCAAGATTCTCCACTTGACGCCTCAACTCTGGGTGACTTGGCATCTCCATCGGCATTCCCATGAAGTCACGTCTTGCATAGTGGGCAAAACGGGTTCCTTGGATCTTGTTGACACTGAGAGCACATAGACGTGCGAGAGCTTCATGCATTGCCCTGGCTAATCCATCTAGCCAGTTGTTCTCTCTCACGGAGAACTGAATTCTCCCAGAAGTTGGCGCTTCAATGCTTCCTCTAAGATCCGCGGTCACTAGACACTGTAGGTCTCCTCCTGGGGGTCCTGGAAGTTGAGCTCCAAGAAACTCCAGATGTGGGCGTCCCAAGAACTCTGACAGTGAATCCAGATCCCTCTCGAAGATCAGGTGACCTCCATTTCCCAACTGGTAAAACTTGCTGAACTCCATCTACAAGAATTAAGGATGAGGAAATTAGTGAAGTGATCAAGTGTGTCAAATTTTTAAGTAGTAATGTAAGAATTTTGAGGAACATGAATTTTTTTGAGAAAGAAAGAATTCCCAAGGATAAGAGAGGAGATGGTTTTTCGTAAATACTCACTTTGGTTTTGAAACTAAGTTTTTGTTCGGACGTCCATTCTAACTAGGGTCTCCTATGGTCAGGATGGCTCTGATACCAACTTGTCAACACCTAGGTTTTTAATCCCAGATGCCCGTTATGCCATACCTCGCAATCCCAGGATTACCATTTCTGCGAGACATAACGGATTGGATATCACAGTACATCATCCATTACAAACCATACATAAGGTCTTACACAAATAAGGATCTCATGATCCAGTCTGAATACAACAAGCAGCGGAAATAAAAGATAAGTGTAGCGGTGGGGTCCATCTTCAGGGGCACAGGCAATGCTGACGAAGGCAGATAGTCCTAGTTATCATAGCCGTCCTGTTGGCCATCATCTTGATAGTCTCTTTCATAGTATATCCACGAGAATAGCCAAGGACAAAAGCCATGAGTACTCTTTAAGTACTCGCAAACTACCACTAACAAGTAATATAGTTCTAAGTCAAGTGCTAAACTCTATGTTTAACTATAAGGTTAAGTTTGAAACCTAAGCTGAGTTCTGAAGCAAAGAAAGATAAAATAAAGTTCTAGAATCACTTAAGTTGGGAAGCTAGTATCATAAACACAACCCTGTTGTGGTCAATTCAAGAATCATCATTCACTTCAAGTTATTTGGAAAACATCTGACAACGAAACAGTATGGCCATTCCAACTGTCCATAATCGCGGACACGGCTATTCGAATAGTTTGACACTCTGGATAGGTGGTACACTTTCACCACAAGATTCGATACATATGTCAGGGATAACCCTGAATCATCATACTTAGTATGCAGATAATCAAACATAGCCTTCCCTTTACACACCCTAGTATAAGCACCTCTCCTATGAGCATGGCCTCCCAACCATGACCATCAGTCATCTTGGGCACTGCATAGGTGGACAACATTGAGAGGTAGCCTCAGCTCAAACCTCTCCCGCGAGGTAACTAATACTAATGCACATAAATTTCTAGCTAAGCCTTACCCAATTCAGGTAGTGTGGTTGTACGGTAAATTTGGAATGGTATCGCATCCGAATCCAACCATCAGTTTTATAAAAGAGCTAAGGCTCATGCCTCAACATTTTCATCATCATAAACCATTTGTGTTTCTCAACACATGTCAAAACATCTCAATAGAATGACTCATCATTCCAAGGTTTTCACAATTCATTTTCACAAATTGTTCCCATCAAAAGTGACTCAAGTTTTATCTACTCTAAACTACTAAGTTAAGATTGTTCACTAAGGTGGAAGGATGATGGGTTCAATCTCATGTCATAGAATGACATCTAAAGCTTAGCTAAATAGGTCAAGTTTTATACTTTTTATGCTACCTTCAAAACAAGTAAGGGACTTTGTGTAAACTAAAGGAATTAAAGCTGGTAAGGTAATACTTGGGGTAGTAATAGTCAAGGTGGGGTGACCAGAGCATGCCTAAAGCATCTTTGCTCATTCATCTCTCTTCATTCTAGCTTGCTAACAATAGCTTACAGTTTTAATGGTGGCTTGCAAGTACCACTTGCAAGGGTTAACTTGGATAATGCTAGCTTGCCTTGGTTGGTGCAATGGTTGATGTTTTCTTATTCTTCTTGGTAGCACTCCTCCTCCTCGTAAACTTGGTCGGCACTATCTTCTATCAATACATACGGAGGACACAATCACCAAACAATACTTAACTAATCTAATTAGCATTCTAAGACACACATTTGATGATCTATTATCATCACAAGCATCACAAGTTTAATTCACTAGTTTCATTCTTTTTAAATTAGAAAAGTAATTTCTACTTATTGAAAAATTAACTAAGATTTAATATTCACCACTTAAAATATGGGATCATGTTGACACATGTCATCACCACATATTCTAACATGTGGGAATGAGATTTAAAGGTTGGATCATAATTACTTTGGTTTAAGTTCATTATATAATGGTTTAAAGTGACTAGAAATGCCTATATAGCATTATTTTGGTACTAGTCCAAAGTCACTGCATGTAAACCTTAATATTATTACATATTTTGATAGATATGATGAAATGTGATTTTTGAGAGTTGGAATCAACTCAAAACCTATCTTGGTTGATTTTATAAAAAATGGTGCAAGGTGCAAATGCTTCTGTTTTATTATTTTTACTAGGAGAGATCTATAACTCTAATTGAATTAAATCCAACGGGCTTGGATAGATCATTTCAATACCTTTCAGGCAAAATTGGTTTCATGCAATTTGGATTTGTCAAACTCTCTGAATTGATTTTCAAACTCAGAGCCAGAACTAAGTTTAAACTAAATAGGAAAAATCTAATTCAAACTAACTGGGTCACGCGGGAAACTCTAACGGGCCAGCCCAATGTCACTCCACGTCACGGGGCTCAACTGACAGGAGGGGTCCACCGGTCAGCGGCTCATAACGCACGAAGCGGTACGGGGCGATGTGGGCCATTAGATTAGACTGAGGATCAACGGATGTGGCTTGTCGTCGACGACGGACCTGTCGCCGGCTAGCCCGAACCCTAACGGCTCGGAGGGGGTGCATAGGGTGCGTACCAGGGCTCCAGCAAGGTTGGTGAGGCGGGCAAACGGACCGGTGGTCGACGGCGAGCTCAGGGATGGTCGAGGAAGCTCCGGGGGTGGTCGCAATCAGCGGCACCCCTTCCTCCTCTGCTGCGGGCTACTCCGGCCAAATTCCGGCGAGCAAGTGCTCGCATTTCTCCGGCTAGAGGTGGGGAACGGTCAGTGAGGTCAGGGGAGTGGAGTGGTGTGCTTCAAAAGGCTAGGGGTGCCCTCCTTTTATAGGCCCGACGGTGAGACCGAGCGGGATGGGCAGGCGACGGTGGCGACATGGCTATACGGCTAGAGGCATGGTGAGGTGGCGATCGACAAGCGGTCTCTGGCGGTGCTCTAGGAACTCAATGTGGGTATAGGCGGTGGTATGCGGTCGGTAGCTGGCGCTCTGGCCGGCGGGCGCGGTGTCCACGGCGGTGGCTATGGTGCGTTAGGCGTGACGGGTGTGTCTGTCATGTTCCTGTGGTCGTGGCGGAGGCGGTGGGCGAGCTGTGGTCGAGCGGCTTGTGCAGCGTGCCGGCGGCAACTGGCGCTGGCGTCCTTGGCATGGCTCGGTGGCACTAAGCGCGGGCTCTCCTCGGTGGTCCGGGCGGGGCTTGGCTCGGCAGGCGTGGGACAGAGGAGTCTGGCTACCTCCTAGACATGGCAAGAGAGAGGGAAGTGGTCTGCTGGGGCGAGTGCATGGTCGGCCGGCGAGCGGTCGCTCGGCATGGCATGGCTTTGCTAGTAGGAGGGTAGGGGATGGGTGCTAATGGCATGGTTAGACCCTGGGGGACAAAGGGATTAAATGAAGATCATTTGGAGGCAAAACCCTGTTCAAAACAGTGAGCTAGGATTAGGGTGTAAATTATGCCTGCCAAGTGTTTGATGAAATGGCCGCATGAAATAAACTTTTGAATTTTTAAAAGATTTTTGGTGGGTTTGCTAGGAATAAGCTTGAGACTCTGTGGGTGCTTGGGTTTTGCAAATTGAGCTTGTTTGAGTGGTTTTTGAAATAGTGGGATCTTCCCATATGAAATAGATTCAATTTTAAACTGTCATTTAAAATTAGCATTTGAAAGATTTTTGCAGATCACAAAGTGGGCCTTGGTACCTCATTATGTGTACTATCAAGGGGTGTAAAGATCCACACATGTTTCTGTTAAGTTTTGAGTACTAGGAATAGCCAAAGTATGCATGATACTTAATTTGGCCAAAATGACCATTCACTTTAATTATTCATTTTGAGTTGTTCTTCTTTGGGAAAAGTTTGGGAATGATGTAGATGATGTTTATTTCACCTAAGAAACATTTTACAAGCAAAGAATCACAGAACCATGGCAATTCAAATCAATTCCTATTTTAAATACTCATACACATGAATGCTTTCATTTTTAATTTGGGAAAGTTTTTGTTAACCCTAATTTTGATTATTTGGATCTTGATAAGCTTGGATTAAAGTTTTGGGATGTTACACTCGTCCCCGAGATTTAGGTTCACTACAGAATTGGTTCTGGCTGGCTCGTAAGGTTATGACTGATGGGTTGCTCGGCTGATCTCCTGATTTCTTCTCGTACTTATGAGCTTCTATTTTCTTGGCTCGACTTTGATCGGTATGAGGTAGTAGCTAATACAAATGGCATTGCTTTAGATTCTTCAATCATATCCTTGAGGTCGTCTAGCATATCTTCATTGCATTGCTCGATCTTATATTGCACCATAGAGTTGAATGATCATGGTCTATGGTAATTCTATGTTCATTTGCAAACAAACCAATCCGACTCTAGGGGCAGGAATTCTCCAAGCGGGTGGCTTCCATCGTCGTTAGGGGAAACTTCCTCGGTGTCCTTAGGGAGTGTTTCCAATCTCATCTGAAAGTTTGCATGCATAATTCTTCCTCCTTGATTGGTATGGAACATCGAGGCAATATTCTTCGGTGTAGGTAACATGTGATCCTTTTCCTCCTCTACGGCCATGAGAGCTTCAGTACTTAGTACCATCACCAAAGTCCACTTTTTTCCAAGGGTCCATAGGTAAGAGGTAATAACATAAGATGTGTAATAGAACCTTTCTTTGAGGGGTATCCAAGAATAAAACACGAGAAAAGGCAAAAGACTACAAAAGAAGAATTCAGAAGAACCAATAGTTTCTTTGAAATTGCAGAGGTTTTAGCATGACTGCATAGAAAAAGGTGCCAAAGGCCAAAAATATGCAGACCTTGCTCAAGCAAAAACCTTTTTTTCTAACGTTATAAACTATATAGCTACCATGGATTTATCCAATCTGACCTATATGGTTGTCTGGTCACATCAAGTCTTCGTGTTGATCTTCAACATTGAAGAATGCAGAGTGTGGTTGATGACTCTTGACTCCTGGAGTTATTGAATAGTCTTCTCATGGGTAGGACATGGCATACTCGAGAAGTGTATAGGTAAGAAAGAATTTGAACACAATGTTAAATAAGAGAAGACAAGGAACTAGAATAGTCAAGAATGAGACTACTAGATTTTCAAAAATAGTTTTTACTTTTTGCAAATAGTCTCTAAGGCTTTCCATTTCTAACTAAGGACACATGACTAGGTCGACATTGGCTCTGATACTACTCCTGTGAGGACCGGAACTTAACTTCCAGACCCCCCCCCTGTGTTTATTCGTCAATCCCAAGGTCAATTTTGACGACACAGCGAAATGTATATCATTGCAGACGTACAAAAGTAATTCATTACAAAGTCTGGATAACAACGTAGTAAAATGTCTACTGACATGTATTACATCCAGAAAGCACAACGAAAATATAAAACGCGTAGCGACTCCATCTCAGCCACAAGCAGTCGATGTAGTCCACGAGGCCTCACTCATCAGCGTCATCATAGTAGTCATAGTCCTCCCCTTCATAGTATTATGAATTCAACAAAAGTATTGCCATGAGTACATGACGTACTCAACATACCCCTTATGCAAAACCTGATATATCTACATGTGGCTTTATGTGGAGGTCATAGGGTTCTTTTGCATAAAAGCCAATTTTATTTGCAATTGATAGCAGTTTTGATAAAAGCAGTTTTAGACGAAAACATGTTTATCATAAATGTGGTATTTCTCAATAGTGTGATTGTCCATGACAACTCACATAGTTCATAGATTCCAGGATAAGGATAGGGGCAAAGAGGGAAGTAGCAAGACAGGTTCCTGTATGTCAAGAAAGATTCATGTGGCGTCCATGACCGTGGACACGGCTATTCGAATAGGTTTACACTCTGCAGAGGTTGTACACTTTTCCCACATGACACAATCCCGTCTTATTGCCCACCAGTGGCCGCTGGTTTAGTACACACCTGTTGGTGTACCGGCAGAGGGATTGTGACAAGGTCTTTTAGCTAGATTCCCCAAAGATGTGACATGCCCACCGGGTATGGCGCACGGAACTGAGAGTACGTCCCCAAACCGGTTCCCCCATCTATGCCGAAGGCTCCCACAGTGAGACACCTCATCAGATGCAGCGACATCGACACCTAAGGCTGACTAACTTACTTGACCAAGCCAGTGCCCATTATAGCATGTGGTTATACGTTGGTCACAATCTTCCAATCCAAGACTTATTAGGCCCTCATGCGGCACGGACGATGGATTGCCCCCTTCAACTAGTGAAGGCAGCCAATCGCTCCTTCCTTTGATCCAGCTGTCGCCCGCGCCAGTGTTTAGATGGTAAGTTTCACCCAGAGTAGAATATAGTAGAAGAAGTAACAATGGCTAACCAGCCTAGCTCAACGAGCTCAGCAAGTTTCAAACGGTGTGTGTGACCCGAAGGTCATCCAATTCCTCCGAAGAGGCAAGATAGAATATCCTATATATTATTGAGCATGGCTAAGCAATTCTACTCTACAAGATTAATATATAATCTGTACTCAGGGTTGTGTATGGCGACAGGTGTATCAAGGTATATGGGTAACCAAAATAGCAGTAATATTTGTAAAACAATAACAACATGCACTTGTAAAACATGGGATAATTATGAAAGGGGCATGCCTTCGTTGATGAATCCTTCGTCTTTCTCAATAACCTGATTATGTCCACGTCCAATCTCGTCACTCCTGATACATTGCAAATGTATCTATGATTTTGGATGTTCCATGCTTGGTTTTATCCACTTTCTTGTGTTTTGTTCCAACTTTGGAGTACTTTTCATATGATTTCTTGGACTAACCTATTAACAAGAGCCACGATTGCCTTTCTGTTTTCATTGTTTTGGTTCCAGGAAAGTCAGAAAATGAATATTCTCGGAATTGGACGGGACAAAAGCCAAAGTGCCTATTTTTCGGAAGGGATCAAGTGCCAGAATACGAGACAGAGAAGGGCCAGAGGGCGGCTACACCACCTGGCCACGCAGCCAGGCCTGGCCCGCGCCAGGGGGTTGTGTGGCCAGCCCAGGCACCCCCTCGGCCTCTCCTTCCGCCTATATATTGCCCTCGGGACGAAAACCCTAAGTACCCGATCAAAAATCCACGAAAGAGTTTGTAGACGCCGTCATCTCCATCCCTAGATCGAGAGGGATCTAAAGCTCTTCTCGACACCCTGCCGGAGAGGGGAATTCACCCTGGAGGCCTTCTTCATCACCATGCAAGCCTCCGGTGTGATGCGTGAGTAGTTCATCCTTGGACTATGGATCCATGTAGTAGCTAGATGGCTGGTTCTCCTCCTTTGTGCTTTCATGTCTAGATCTTGTGAGCTCCGTTCATGATCAAGATCATCTATTTGTAATTCTTACATGTTGTGTTTGCGGAGATCCGATGGATATTGAGATGCTATTTTAGATTGATTATTGATTCTATCATGTCTTTGTTATTTGTGATCTTGCATGCTTTCTGTTGTTAGTAGCTATCTTGGCCAAGTAGATGCTAGCAACTCCAAGAGTTAGTATTTATGCTCGATAGTGGGTTCATGCCTCCGTAATGGGGAAGTGAGAAATCTCTAAGGTACTAGATGTGTTGTTGCTACTAGGGAGAAAACAACAATCCTTTGTTCATAGAACAATCGTATTGTTTACTTTACACGCAGTTCATAAAGCAATAATCTATTGCTTGCAACTTAATACTAGAGGGGGTTCGGACGATAACCTGAAGGTGGATTATTAGTCATAGATGTAGTTGGATGGCGGTCTATGTATTATGTTGTATTGCCCAATCAAGTCTCAAAGGAGTCAAGATGATTAGTATATGCATGTATTACTTTCTCGGTGTTTGTCAATTGCCCCGCTATAATTTGTTCACCCAGCATGTTATCTATCTAAGGAGAGCCACCTCTAGTGAACTATGGATCCTGGTCCTTTTTCTTTACATACAATCTACAATGTTTTACTGCTTTGTGTTTAATTTCTGCAAACTTTTACTTCTTTCCATTCGATACGTTTAATCCTTTGTTTTTCGCAAAACACGGTGAGATGGACAGCCTCATCTAATGCAAGTTGGGGACAAAGTTCTGTGGTTGTGTTGTGCAGGTCTCCATTTTGCTACTAGCACCGGTAGTGCGCCCTGCCAAGGCTCATCTAGTAACACCTTTGGGGTGTTTCCTTGCTCCTACTAGTTCGATTAAACCTTGGTTTCATAACTGAGGGAAACTTTCTGCTGTGCTCATCGTACCTTCCTCTTGGGGTTCCCAACGAGCTCTACATCAACCACGAGCCATCAAGCACTTTTCTGGCGCCGTTGCCGAGGACTTGAAGAAGAAGAAGCTCCCACGTCAATCATGCCCCAGCAAATACTTTTTTGGCACCGTTGCCGGGGAATCAAGGACATCTTCACAAGGGGAGTCCCTCATAACCAATCTCTTTACTTTGTTGTTTTTGTTTTGCTTTGTTTGCTTGTTTTGTTCTTCAAAAAACACAAAAGAAAATAGTTTTACTAATTTTCTTTCTTATTTGAAAACCCAAAAAAATGACTACCCTTGAAAACACTAAGTTGTGTGACTTCACTAGCACCAACAACAATGATTTTATGAGCACTCATATTGCTCCACCTGTGGCTGAAAATACTTTCTTTGAGATAAAACCTGCTTTGCTCAATCTTGTTATGAGAGAACAATTTTCTGGTATTGGTAATGAAGATGCTGCTTCCCATCTAAATAACTTTGTTGAACTTTGTGAGATGCAAAAGCATAGGGATATAGATGGTGATATTATTAAGCTGAAATTGTTTCCTTTCTCTTTGAGAGTAAAAGCTAAAGAGTGATTGAATTCCTTAACTAGGAATAGTATTGATTCTTGGACTAAGTGCAAAGATGATTTCATTGGAAAATACTATCCTCCTGCTAAGATTATATCCATGAGAAGTGAAATAATGAAGTTTAAACAACTTGATAATGAGCATGTTGCTCAAGCTTGGGAAAGAATGAAATCTTTGGTAAAGAATTGTCCCACTCATGGGTATTTGCTTGAATGATCATCCAAACTTTTTATGCAGGATTGAACTATTCTTCAAGGAACCTATTGGATTCTGCTGCTGGAGGTACCTTTATGACCATCACTTTGGGTGCTGCCACAAAACTTCTGGACAATATGATGGTTAATTATTCGGAATGGCATACTGAGAGAGTTCCACAAGGTAGGAAGGTAAATTCTGTTGAGGAAACCTCCTCCTTGAGTGATAAGATTGATATTATTATGTTTATGCTTGTTAATGGGAAACCCCATATTGATCCAAATAATGTTCCTTTAGCTTCTTTAGTTGCTCAAGAAGAGGAAGTTGATGTGAACTTCATAAGAAATAATAATTTTGGCAACAATGCATATGGTAATAATGCTTATAGGAACAATTTTGGTAACAACAATTATAAGCCATATCCTCCCGACAATGGTAATGCTTATGGAAATTCTTACAACAATAATAAGAGTGCTCCCTCTAAACTTGAAGTTATGCTTAAAGAGTTTATTAGTAAACAAACTGCTTTCAATAAAACTATTGACGAAAAACTCTCTAATGCTGAAAGAAATATAGCATCTTTGGCTGAAACTCAATCTTCTTTGAATAAAATGGCTGCTAAACCTGAAACTAATGATAATCCCTTTGCAGCTACTAATGCTATACAAGTAAGAATTGATGAAAATGTTAGACTATGAGCTGAATTACATGCTAAGTGGGAAAGAGAAGATGAAATTGCTAGAAACATTAGTGTTTCTACTATCACCACCTCTAGTGTTGAGGCTAGTAATAGTTCTACTATTTTGGATGATAAAGTTGATTTTGATCTTGATGGTTGCAATATCTCTGAAGTTATTAAGTTCCTACAAAAGCTTGCTAAAAGTCCTAATGCTAGTGCTATGAACATGGCCTTTACAAAACACATTACCGATGCTCTCATAAAGATTAAGGAAGAAAAGATGAAACATAAAGCTTCTATTCCTATAAAACAAGAGGATGGTTGGGAACCCATCATTAGTATGACAGTGAATGACTTTGATTTCAAAGCTTTATGTGATCTTGATAGTAGTGTTTCTATTATGCCTACAAGGATTTATGATATGCTTGATTTGCCTCCTCTTGAAGATTGTTATTTGAATGCCCCACTTGATGATAATGCTAAAAAGAAACTCATGGGGAGTCTTAATGATGTTATTATTATGGTTAACGATGCCTATGTCCCCGTTGATTTCTATGTTTTGGATGTTGAATACAATGCTTCTTGTCCTATTACTTTGGGAAGACCTTTTATTAGAACTGTTGGTGCCATCATTGATATGAAAGAAGGCACCATTAAATATCAACTCCCACTCAATAAAGGTATAGAACACTTCCCTAAAAAGAGAGAAAAGATTTCTTTGGCTTCTCCTATGAAAACAAAATTTGGTTTTAATGCTTCTTCATTTGAGAACACTTGATTCTTTCTTTGCTTCTTATGCCTAACTTAAAGGCGTTAAAAAAGGTACTTATTGGGAGATAACCCAAAAGTTTTAGATGAGTCTTGGACGTTATTACCTCAGTAATAACCTCTCCTTATCCTTTTTATTTGCTTTTTGTGCCAAGAATAACCTCTAATGAGAGAGAAGTAATGATTGGGAAAGTTGCTGTCCCAAAACAGATTTTTGTGCTTCACCGTAAACATTCGTGAGAGAGCTCTGTATGTCGGATTGAGCTGTAATTATTTTTGCTTCTGTCCCAGGTTGTTATATAACTTTCGTTAGTTCAAAACGTTTTGATTTAAGCAACATAAGGTCTTCGAAAAAAATCGTATTTACCTGCTGGTCTGTTTTGACAGATTTCTGCCATTTTCTGCATTTGTTTCTTGTGGGTTCCTTTTTGAGTTCTTTTGGGGAATCGAGCTTTTTGAGGGAAGTTCTACAGTATCTAGTGTTCTAATGGAATTTTATTTGGTGTTAGAACTTAATCTTAAGACTTATTATTCTTGAGTGCACTAATGTTGCTAATAAAGATTATGTGAAGTTTTGTATGAAGGAAAATTTTCAGGTGTATGGAAGGAATGAGTAATGAGATGTAGGATGGACTAAAGCTCAAGCTTAGGGATGCCACGCGTGTCACCCCAAGAAATATCCAAGAAGTAAAAGCGTCAAAGCTTGGGGATGCCCAAGGCATCCCCTTCTTCATCAATAAAATCGTGTTTCTTCCAAACGCTTCATTTTTATTATTTCATGCACAGTTGTGTTGTTCTTGGAGCGTCTTCTTTTTCGTTTTCATTTTGGTTTTTAGTTTTCTTGGTTTGCTTAGTTTTTTGAATAAATTGGTTGGACCCCCTCTTTCATACATTGGTTTGCAAGTAGTTTGGTTTGGTTTGGAAAAAAGTAGGAAAGTACATACTTATGTGGTAAAAAGAGCTTGTTTTTGACTGTGGCATGTGCTTTGTCATGCCATGCTTGATATTGTTTTGGCTTTATGCTTAGTATTCTTTGTTGTAGCATGAATTGTTATAAACAATTGAGATTGCTTAATGTGCCTTGGATGAATCATGCGTTGTTTTAGCATATTAAAGCATAGTATAGTGGTATTCTCCTTTGATGCTTTATTTGGGTTGACTTGGCACATGCTCACACCATGTTATGACTATCCAAAGTCACCATAGCCTTTATGATCCTTTAGTTTTCAACTTGTAGTGTCACTTTATGCTTTGATCAATGATGTTTTGTCGCTCTGCATGATTATGGCCATTATTGCTCTCTTAGTTTGTCGCTCCCAGTCTTTTGCTAGCCTCCACAACCAAGTATGAGTTCCACTCATGCATCCAACTCCCTAAACCAAGTTATTGCAAAGAGTCCACCATACCTACCTACTAGCTTATGCTATTCCAAGTATATTCATGCTTTTGTTTACCTTCCAAATTAAACTTGTTATGAGAAAACTAGTGATTAAAGCTTTCACGAACTTGATGGCACACTTTACTTTACTTGCCCTTAATAAACTTGAACCATTGTGTCGTCTATGTTGTATATGCTTTCACTTATTTGTTGGGAATTAGCAGAACCATGCTTTCATGGGGAACACTTTCAACATTGCACTTGGTACTTGTACCTAGTTGATATCATGCTCTTTTGTATATGGATGTCGTCGGTGTGAAATGAAAGAGGAGCTTGTAAGTCCATGGAGTTATGTATATGTGTTAGAGAAACGCTCAGGTCATTGGTCTAATCCATGCTGACATGGTGGAAACCTGCAGCATAACCATAATGAGCTGTCTATGAAGCATTCTTCTTATTAAAAAAGAGTCCTATATTGAGAAAAAAAAGATAAAAGAAAAAAAAGATACTATGAAAAGAGGAAAGAGAGAAAAAAGAACCATATTCCCATGGTAAATAAGAAGAATGTTGAGATGCTTGTTGTCTGCTTGCCTTGTCATTTTGATATGGGGATTCTTTCGTATCATCGGGCAAGGGGTACCTCGTTGGCGGTTCTCAATGATACACATGTACTTACAATGACAAGAACTTACCGGTGACTAAACTTGAGTAGCATGAGGAGTGGCCCTCGTATACAAGGGACATGAGATTTATGACTTATACTTTGTCAAGCATGTACACCATAGTTTGTTCACTTTAACCTTAAACACTTCAAGATGCTTATGATAGGGGAAATGAGAGATGAAAGCTATAAGTACCATAATTTTTGGAAGCTCTTTATGAGACTTGAATCCCTACTTCCTTTTACAAAAGGCCTTTCATCCACCATTATATTGAGTCTCCACCTTCTATCTTTATGCACTTACTTTGAGAGCATAGTGGCCATTCTTAGTTCTATGTGCGTTGTCCCAAGACTAGTTGATTGATGCATATCTTGATATTGCTTGTTTTAAACTATTGTATCTAGTCACTCTTATGAACTTTGAAGGTGTCCTATGCATTTATATTTGCTACTCTATTGAGGGACAAGCTGAATACTTTTATGCTATGTTTTCTTTATGTGAAACAAACAAACGTCTTGCAAAGCAATGTTATTCATGAATCTTTTGTTTGTGCCTTTTCATGTTGCATCATAGTTTCTTTGCTTATTGCTAGAACTTTGTCCTCATGTTATGATTGAAATACTATGATCCCAGCTTTGAATGTTTTGCAAATACTTTGATCAAGTCTTAGATGGTGCATGTCACCTCAAAAATTATTCTTTCTTTTTATCACTTACCTACTCGAGGACGAGCAGGAGTTAAGCTTGGGGATGTTGATACATTGCAAATGTATCTATAATTTTTGATGTTCCATGCTTGGTTTTATCCACTTTCTTGTGTTTTGTTCCAACTTTGGAGTACTTTTCATATGATTTCTTGGACTAACCTATTAACAAGAGCCACAGTGCCAGCTGCCTGTTTTCTGCTGTTTTTGGTTCCAGGAAAGTCAGAAAATGAATATTCTCGGAATTGGACGGGACAAAAGCCAAAGTGCCTATTTTTCCGGAAGTCATCAGATGCCAGAATACGAGACGGAGAAGGGCCAGAGGGCGGCCACACCACCTAGCCGCGCGGCCAGGCCTGGCCCGCACCAGGGGGTGGTGTGGCCAGCCCAGGCACCCCCTCGGCCTCTCCTTCCGCCTATATATTGCCCTCGGGATGAAAACCCTAAGTACCCGATCAAAAATCCACGGAAGAGTCTGTAGCCGCCGCCATCTCCATCCCTAGATCGGGAGGGATCTAAAGCTCTTCCCGGCACCCTGTCAGAAAGGGGAATTCACCCTGGAGGCCATCTTCATCACCATGCAAGCCTCCGGTGTGATGCGTGAGTAGTTCATCCTTGGACTACGGATCCATGTAGTAGCTAGATGGCTGGTTCTCCTCCTTTGTGCTTTCATGTCTAGATCTTGTGAGCTCCGTTCATGATCAAGATCATCTATTTGTAATTCTTACATGTTGTGTTTGCGGGGATCTGATGGATATTGAGATGCTATTTCAGATTGATTATTGATTCTATCATGTCTTTGTTATTTGTGATCTTGCATGCTTTCCGTTGTTAGTAGCTATCTTGGCCGAGTAGATGCTAGCAACTCCAAGAGTTAGTATTTATGCTCGATAGTGGGTTCATGCCTCGTAATCTGGGAAGTGATGAAATCTCTAAGGTACTAGATGTGTTGTTGCTACTAGGGAGAAAACAACAATCCTTTGTTCATAGAACAATCGTATTGTTTACTTTACACGCAGTTCGTAAAGCAATAATCTGTTGCTTGCAACTTAATACTGGAGGGGGTTCGGACGATAACCTAAAGGTGGATTATTAGTCATAGATGCAGTTGGATGGTGGTCTATGTATTATGTTGTATTGCCCAATCAAGTCTCAAAGGAGTCAAGATGATTAGTATATGCATGTATTGCTTTCTCGGTGTTTGTCAATTGCCCCGCTGTAATTTGTTCACCCAGCATATTATCTATCTAAGGAGAGCCACCTCTAGTGAACTATGGATCCCGGTCCTTTTTCTTTACATACAATCTACAATCTTTTACTGCTTTGTGTTTACTTTCTGCAAACTTTTACTTCTTTCCATTCGATACGTTTAATCCTTTGTTTTCTGCAAAACACGGTGAGATTGACAACCTCATCGCAAGTTGGGGACAAAGTTCTGTGGTTGTGTTGTGCATGTCTCCACCTTGCTACTAGCACCGGTAGTGCGCCCTGCCAAAGCTCAGCTAGTAACACCTTTGGGGTGTTTCCTTGCTCCTACTGGTTCGATTAAACCTCGATTTCATAACTGGGGGAAACTTGCTGCTGTGCTCATCATACCTTCCTCTTGGGATTCCCAACGAGCTCTACATCAACCACGAGCCATCAACTCCCTACTCGTCATAACCATACCAAATGGAAACCAAATGAATACCAAAACAATAATCTCCAAAACCAAATGAAATACAAATATGAATGAATGTGTGGGTAGGTGTGGAATAGGATAGTACAACTTGGATATAATTGAGAAAGTGAGTTGTTATAACTCGAATAAGAATTCACATAGTATGGGCATGTTGTTAGGATAGATTGTCGAGACAAAGATCTATGATGAGATATCAGCAAAGGGCTTGTTATAACTACCTAACAACTAGCCATGAGCTAAGGGTTATCATATAATTGGTCATAACCATGTACATAGTAAACCCATTTTGTATAATTTAATATAACTAAATAACTAGCAAACTTGTAAACAAGAAAACAATAAATCATATCATACAACAAGCTTGCAATTATAAAATAATACCTATCATGCTAGTGATATAAACAATATTAATGATTATCTAACCTGCTAGCACAAGCATATAAGCAATACAAAGACTAAGGTAACTATCCATCATAAAACAACATATGCAAGCTAAGATGATGTTATATACTAGCGAACCATAGATGTATAGTTAATCACAAAAACGTAACATGAACAATAAACAACCACTACCAATATAACTATACACAAACGATCATAGAGAAATACTAAACATGTTGTAATAGGATATCGAACATTCGAAGCATTTCATAGAAGGGATCAAACTAAGATATGATATCTATAAATGAACAACAACTTATAGATGCTTCCTTAAAAGCCTACTATCACCTGTATAAAGTGATAAAGCATGATATATGCTAAACATGGTCATGGCGTAACACTATATAACTAATCATGAAGGGTATAAAAGCTTATACATAGTTATGATATTATCATGCACTATTAGCATGCAAATCAAAGGAGAAGAACTAATATACATAGACAAAAGGACTACACAATGGAATATGGCATCATATGGGTCACATATAATTATGCATACATGGAATACATTATCACACATCCTAGCACAAAGTATGGTAACACGAATAGAGTGAGCATCATATATAGCAGATTATGGAACACAAAATACATAGATGTCTAAGCACAAATTATAACATAGACAAATAATACAAATGAAGTAACTTGATAATCAACCTATATCTTGTGTACATATAGTCTATGTCTGAGCTACTAATCTAACAAGAGCAATCAAAGGATGTCATCAAATTATATAATACAAGGAAAATAGCTTATTCACACTAATATATACTAGACACGTAATACAACTCTCAGCTAAACATGCATTATCTAATCAAACACCAATAACAAGGAATACATTAACGAATGACTAAGCATGTATCCACATCACACCATGTACTACCGTGAGGGTGAATACCACATTGATTCATGATCACAAGGTACACAAGTCATTCTATATATCTAGTAAACTATAGAGACATGCTATTTGAATACAAACAACTATCTAATATATCACAAAATACTATATCAAAAATGTGTGTCGGCCTCCGACATCCATAGAGAAAAAAGAAAAGAGACAGGGATGACTTGAATAGGATTTGGATTAACTAAAATGGCATAGCGATCACTTTCGGTTTGTCTAACAAAATATTTTAGAAGAAACACACACATCTAAAATATATAGACGACATGGCCTTGATATGCAATGCACAAATAATTTACATGCAAACTAGTTATAGACATGCATAAATAAATAATCTAGGACTAGAATAATCTATACATGAAATACCGAGCGCGTCTACACTTGAACGGGCATAAACCAAATTAATCAGAGAGCAGTGTGACAATAAACAATAATTAACAGAGTTATGCTAACAAAGGTATTACAAGTTAAATTAATACCTAGCCTGACAAAGTGACATGCAATAAAACTAGATTGTATGAGTAAAATAACACTCGGTGCATCTGTCCTACTAGAAAGATGAGCAAACAGTACTAGTCAAAGTTTACTAACAAACCGACAACAAAACAACCTGACACTATCTACTGACTGTAACCAAAATAAATAACACAATAGAAAACATGTACGAAAGAACTTGATTAAGTCTAGCAAATATATTTATAGCTAGTCATGTCTAAACGGTTGCAAAATAGTCTAGAGAACATGTCATCTAGTTCTACTAAATAAACCTGTAACTAAACATGCATATGTAATCAAGTTACAAAATCTACTACACGACTGAAATAAGCATACCAACAGATGGAATTAGATTCAAAGTGATACAAAGAATTTAACTAGACATACATACTACCTACATAGCTCGCAGCGGTACAATAGGGAAACATGTAATGCATGGACAATACTATATGCTCATGGCTAGCTAGTAACGTACATATACAGTCAATTTCAAAGTAGATGAATCAACCATGATTATACTCATATCCAACTACACGTGTGGGTTCCTAGAGTTATTTGGAACGTCTAGGCTCTAGTCGATCCAAGGTGTGCAATATGGTCTATAACTCCCATGCCGCTGGACGGCATTCGGTTCACCGGCAACGCGGCCAACTACAAAACTATGGCTAGGGATCTTGTCTAGGAGACAGGCATAGATGACATTAGACTACGATAATAATGAATTTATCTAATTCTCACCGTATGTGACGTGTTCGTCCGATGAACTTTCAGATCGAGCTACAGTAATAAGCCAAATTGACAAGTGCTGGATCGAGGAATGAATCATCTGGACAGGTTGCTGGTGTTTAGCCAGGACTGGTGGCGCAAGGAAATCGAGAAAAGGCCACTCGTTTAATTGGATTATACGGTGGCAGCCATGGTGCTATGTGGTGGCTCTGGGTTCGTATGGAGCTGAGCGTTGCGTATAGGGCTATGTGAAGCGGTTCAGCAGGGAAATAGGAAGGGGGTGAGGTGCTATATTTGTAGATGATGTACTTGCTCTTCAGTTAACATGGCTAAAGTGGAGAATTAATGTGTGAGTGATGAGAATTAGAGGTAACGGCGGCAGTTTCTGGGTCGATGTGTTTTAGCTCGCTGTGTATGCATGCGGGAAGAAGAAGAGAAAGTGATGCTTTGGCTGGTTGGAGACTTGGAGTGGTAGCTGATTTTATCCCGTGCGTCCGAGCGATGGATGGTTCGCTCGACTGGCCAGAAATGTTTCGATCTTGTTGGCCTGGGCGGACTGAGCGTGAGCCTGATGGAGCGATGCATGTTGATGCTAGGAAATAAAGAAAAGGTACAAAAATGGATCGATCGACACATAGGAAAGACTAAGGAAAAGCTAACGTTGATGGTGCCATGGTGCATTCGGCCAAGGCATGCATGCACGTGCATGGCTATATGGCAAGTGCAAAATAGATTTTCGAGAGAAACAAACCAGGAAGAATTAGTAAATCAAAACCAGATTCAAATAAATAGGAATGTAACTTTAAGAATTTAATCTCTCATTTCATATGTCAAATTAATTTCAGAGAATTAATTTTAGCAACTCAAAACAAAACGAAACGAAAAACTCAGAGAAGCATAGTCCAAATATGCTGAAGCAAAGAAAAAAATTGCAATCCAACTTGAAGGATCCACAAAACAAAATTTATATTCACGATGGATTAAATTCATAATAGAGCAGTTTGTGTATGAAATTTCTTGTTAAGCTTTTATTTATTGAACAAAATTTTCTAGTCCTCGTTTTTTGAATAAAAGCTTTTGAAAACTCCAAAAATCGGTCTGTGACATACACTGCCATAGATAGTTATGTCAGCTACGAGATGTAGAGAAATATAGTTGAATGGGGCTAGGACTAGGACTAGGCTCGCTAGTTTTGAATGATAGCCTCTGCGTCAGATGCAAGAGTGGCAAGAGATACAAGGCTTACCAACGTCATCTGAAGAGAGGCATTCGGGAGGGAGAGAAGAAGAACAGGTGGGAGGACAATTGGTCTACAGAAAAGAAGGCCAACACTTGGGAGAAGGAGCCGTCTGTAGAGAAGGAGAATAGGTTGGAGGACATCTGGTCTGTAGAGAAGAAGGCAAACACTTGGGAGGAGGGCCTGCTGTAGAGAAGGAACGGGGCGACTGGTGATCAATTGGTACAAAGCTAGTTTGGTTTGGTTGCAGCTTTTGGCTAGTATATAACTTTATAACTAGTATACATGTTTGGTTTTGGATGCACCTTTTGGCTATATTCTCCCTGTTGACCTGTAGAACAATATATATAAGTTATAGGGATTTTTATTTTTGTACCCTCGGTTCGTTAGTTGTACTCAGTTTTTTCCAGCCTCTTAGTTTTTTCTTGCTTTTGCCTATGTCCTTGTACGAAACTCTCACATGATCTGAAACTCGTCGTCCGTCAACTTTGTCGTTACGTGCTGGCAAGTGGGGTCGCGTTCAGTCGGGTCCCATAGTGGACCCTCACTGTTAAGTGCTGACGAGTAGGGTCACATTCTGTCAGGTACCATAGTGTACCCTTGCCATTACATGCTGACAAGTGGGGCCATGCTCAGTCGGTTTCCGTAGTGGACACCTCTCTCAACTTATCCAGTTAAGCATCGGACCCACAGCTTATCTAGATCAACATTGGATCCACAGCTTATCCACGTGAGCGCCGGACCCATAGCTTATCCACATGAGTGCCGGACCCACAACTTACATAGGTTGGCGTTGTAAGACGGGACCCCGAGCCAGCCCCGCGCCCATGCCCTTTGTCTAGCTTCACTTTCATATAGTTAAATGTAATGCATATACGAAAATTATACACCTTTCAACTCTTTTAAATCGCACTTAGGACATGATAATGTTGTGCTAATAAAATCCTGATCATTTATTATTTTTATAGGGTGAAATATAATGTATAAACTTGCGTATACAAAAATTATACACCTTTGAACTCTTTGAAATCGCTCTTAATACGTGATAATGTCATGCTAAGAAAATCTTGAGAGATTATCATTTTCATAGAGTGGAATGTAATGCACAAACTTGCATATGTGAAAATTATAAACTTTTGAACACTTTTAAATCACACTTAATACGTGATAATGATGTTCTAACAAAATTTTGAGAGATTATTATTTTCTCCCTCATTTTCATAGAGTGGAATGTAATGCATAAACTTGCATATACGAAGTTTATACCCTTCTGAACTCTTTGATATCGCACTTAATACGTGATAATGTTGTGCTAAGAAAATCTTGAGAGATTATTATTTTCATAGAGTGGAATGGAATGCATAAATTTGCATATATGAAAATTATACACCTTTGAACTCTTTGAATTCACACTTAATACGTGATAATGTTGTGCTAAAAAAATCTTGAGAGATTATCATTTTCATATAGTGGAATGTAATGCATAAACTGCCATATACGAAATGGACTCTTTGAAATCGCACTTAGGTCATGATAATGTTGTGCTAATAAAATCCTGATCATTTATCAGTTCCATGGAGTGAAATATAATGCATAAACTTGCGTATACAAAATTTTAAACCTTTGAACACTATGAAATCGCACTTAATAATGAGATAATGATGTGCTAGCAAAAATTTGAGAGATTATCATTTTCTCCCCCCATTTTCATAGAGTGGAATGTAATGTATAAACTTGCATATACGGAAATTGTACACATTTGAACTCTTTGAAATCGCACTTAATACGTGATAATATTTTGCTAAGAAAATCTTGAGAGATTATCATTTTCATAGAGTGGAATGTAATGCACAGATTATACACCTTTGAACACGTTCCCTTAAAATTATATTCAAGTTTATTTGTTTATGGAGTTAAAGTACCGGTGGTAAACGCGTTATTTTGCATGGATAGATGGGTGCCCCCGACATATATAGGGGTTATCATGTCCGCTAAATCACAAAGGATCAACGGTTGGTGGGCACGATCCACGTGACAACCATCTCAACCAATCAGAGTGTAGCAGCGAAGATGAGCACAGGTGCGAGAGATTGATACTAAGAGACGTGAAAACTGAGTAGAACTTAAAAACCAATGGCAAAACTGGGTAGAACTTAGAAACCAAGGGCAAAACTGAGTAGAACTTAAAAACCAAGGACAAGACTAACAAAGGGATTCAAATAGAAAATAGAAAAATATTTAAAAAATGGAAAATGCATCTTTTATACAATAAAATACATCTTTCCTTACATCAAACTACTTGCAATTCAAATATACACTAGTTTGACAATTATTGTCTCATTCAAACAAACTATGTTTTGGGAAGGGATGTTTTGGAAATAGGCTTGAGTAGAAAGCCATGAACCTTCATAGATAGTAGGTGATTTGAGAAGTGGTGATTTAGGTTAAAACTTGATTTATATACATTTCTTATGGTAGAAGGTCACATAATAAGACTCCTGGGTAGCTACCACTATGTTTTTCTCTTTTTGAATTTGTTGTTCATAAAATGACTCAATTAGCTAGCTAAACCCTATTCGTTGACTCTCTGTTGACCAGCCACCGGAGGGTAAAACTTAGTATATTTCACACGGCAGTGTTAGTACTGGAGGGCAAACCTGAGTACAACCAAACTGCCAGTGTTACACTCGAGGGCAAAACTAAGAACAAATAAGTCACTAGGGTTAGACACGAGGGAAAAAACGTAACTCACGGTACGCGTGTGCGGTGCACGGGGTGGTAGCGAACACGTGTAGCCGTGCACGGTGCAGTAGCATACGCAGTTACGTGGTGGACGGTGGTGCAACGAAACTTTGCTTGCCTTCTTTAATAGAGGCCTCCTCACTCTCACTCACCACTCACTCGCTCACTCAACCGTCTCCACTGTCCCATCACCTTCTGCAAACCCCCAAGAAAATCCTAACCATGTTAGCGATGGAGAAGAATGGTGCGGTGGCCATTGGCGCCTCCAAGGCCGCCAGCGAGGAGGCCCCCGTCCCCGCATCGGTCGTAGCCACTGGCGAGGAGGCCCCCGCCAGTCTCGGGTAGATCCCGCTCGGCTGGGACCCCTACGAGGAGGTTGATTACATAAGGCCGGAGAACCCCCACGATACCAACATTGCCGACCCATGGTCGGAGGTAACCATGGGTTTCTCCCCTTCCCTTGTTCTTCCCCCGTTCACATCGTTGGATGCTAGATCGTATGTTATTAGGGTTTGGCTGTTCGTATTTTTACAGTAGCTAATCATCTTGTGTTAGATCTTGTATTTTGCTTAATCTACCTATTCATATTTAAACACCCTGTTCATAGTTGGGATCAGTATTTGATTTAGTTTGAGATTTGGGAATAAACAGGAGATCTTAATCGGTTAATTTATGCAAATAATCAATCCCGATAATCAAAGTATCTCAATCATGTCGTTATTGCACTCTACTGTTTTTCCAACAGGAGGATAGCAGAGACGTCCGCAGCGACGACGAGTCCAAGGGAGACCAAGACTCGTCATGTGCTAAGGAGGCTGAAGTCCGGCCAGTACAACAACTTCTTCGTCGGCGACGTATACATGTGCCCCTTCTGCTCCACCAAGAGGCTCCGCGCCACGAACTTCAACTCCCTCATGAAGCATGCGGAGGACGTGATGACCTATGGCGAGTCCATGAATGCCCATGGCTTTAGAGCCAAGCACCAGAGGCTCGGCCTTCACCTCTGCAACCTCCAGAAGGTGGCTATCAAGGAGGGTCGCATGCCCCTGATCAATCTCAAGGCGCTCAAGGTCAAGGGACTGGGAAGCAATAAGTGGAGGAGGCACCAGAGGGAGGAGGCAGAGGCCATGAGGGGCCACTGATCTTGTGTTGTTGCTGCTGTAAAGAAGCTTCTTTTGTCTTGTCTGTGTTAAACTTGTCTGCTGTTGAGCAGCCTAATTATTGAACCTCGTTAAGTACCGTACTATATAACCTATATATCTTCTTTATCTACATCTGCTCTGTTTACTGAATTTATTTATGGTGCTAGTTAGATTTGCTGTTCTAGATTTGCTACCAAATTGGGGAAAACGAGGGCCAAAAGGAACAATGAATAAAGAGAGAAGTTGCTCTAGATTCGCTACCTTTTGGGGCAAAAAAACACAACTATTAGCGAGAGAGGGAAAAATGCGCTCTTGAAAAAGGCCAATCATAAAAATAGCAAAAAAGAAAACTTCCAATTTAGACGACAGGGCACACGTAAGCACCAAACGTGCCCCACATGGTCCCACACCACGTCGCCTATAATCAATGAGAGATGGATAGCTAGTCCGTTGTGTATCCTGGCCCCGCCTATCAGCATGTAATGGTCGAGGCGACGTAACATAAAGCTCAACGCACGACCCTCTCCAACGCAGTCCCACCGGTCAGCATGTAACGGTCAAGCCTTTGACTTGAGGGCATCCCCCCATCCAAGCGCTTGTGAGAGTTTCAGAATAGAGGGAGGGGGAAAGTGAGGAAAAACTAAGCGGTTGGGGAAAATTGAGTACAACTAACGAATCGAGGGCACAAAAATAGAAAACCCTAATTTATATATGGTGGATTTTGATTGATTTAGCATGTTATATATAATGCAAAACAATGTTTTTTGTATTTCTCAATACAATATGTGTTTTTAATTACTAGAGATCATGAACGATCAATAAAATGGACACCGCCTTGTCCTTTGGTCGCCACCGACCATGGAACGGCAACCTCTTTTCCGGATCTCAGCCGGTTAAATTTATCAACTGTCTCTAAATGCACATTAGAATCGAGTAAGAATCTTAACTGGCTCTAATGACCAGACCCTCCATCTGGCTGTCTTTACTAAATAAACTCCTACATATATATATCCTAAAATATTTGGATATATTATTCTAACTCATATAGAATGTTCTTCTAAATACTTAGAAATTCATAAAATTATTACAAGTTCTTACAAATCATTCATGCTTTACGATGTTAATCGGGAATATCAGGATCCTTCGGAAGAACTTCATCTTGGTATCTTTCCTCGACCGAGAAGGAAGGGACAGGAATATCATCAATTTTGTTGTATTCATCCTCAGAGATCACGTCGTTGATGGCCCAAAATATATCAAGCTTGTTGGGGAACCCCAAGAGGAAGGTATGATGAGCACAGCAGCAAGTTTTCTCTCAGTTATGAAACCAAGGTTATCGAACCAGTAGGAGCAAGGAAACACCTCCAAGGTGTTGTCGCCAACTTGGAATCCTGCACAACACAACCACAGAACTTTGCCCCCAACTTACAGTGAGGTTGTCAATCTCACTGGTTTTATTGAAAACAAAGGATTAAACGTATTATGTGGAAGAAAGTAAAAGCTTGCAGAAAGTAAACAGAAAGAAGTAAATAGTTGTAGATTGATGGGAAAAGAAAGGACCGGGGTCCATAGTTCACTAGAGGTGGCTCTCCTTAAGATAGATGACATGTTGGGTCAATAAATTACAGCTTGGCAATTGACAAACATCGAGAAAGCATACATGCATATACTAATCATCTTGACTCCTATGAGATTTGATTGGGCATTACAACATTATACATAGACCGTAATCCAACTATATCTATGACTATTAATCCACCTTCAGGTTATCATCCGAACCCCCTCCAGTATTAAGTTGCAAGCAACAGATAATTGCATTATGCATTGCGTGTAAAGTAAACAATACGATTGTTCTATGAACAAAGGATTGTTGTTTTCTCCCTAGTAGCAACAGCACATCTAGTATCTTAGAGATTTCTATCACTTCCCCAGATTACTAGAGGCATGAACCCACTATCGAGCATAAATACTCCTTCTTGGAGTTGCTAGCATCTACTCGGCCAAGATATCTACTAACAACAGAGAGCATTCAAGATCACAAATAACAAAGACATGATAGAATCAATAATCAATCTGAAATAGCATCTCAATATCCATCGGATCCCCGCAAACCCAACATGTATGATTACAAATAGATGATCTTGATCATGAACCGAGCTCACAAGATCTAGACATGGTAGCACAAAAGAGAAGAACCAACCATCTAGCTACTACATGGACCTGTAGTCCAAGGATGAACTACTCACGCGTCACACTGGAGGCTTGCATGGTGATGAAGAAAGCCTCCAGGGTGATTTCTCCCCTCCGGTTGGGTGCCGGGAAGAGCTTCAGATCCCTCCCGATCTCGGGATGGAGATGACGGTGGCTACAGACTCTTTCGTGGACTTTTGATCGGGTCCTTAGGGTTTCTGTATCGGAGGCATCTTATAGGCGAAAGGGGAGGCCGAGGGGGTGCCCTAGGCGGCCACACCACCCCTTGGCGCGGGCCAGGCCTGGCTGCGCAGCCAGGTGGTGTGGCGGCCCTCTGGCCCCTCTCCATCTCGTATTCTGGCTCCGTGTCCCCCTCGGTGAAAAACTGACTTTGGATTTTGTCCCGTCCAATTCCGAGAATATTCATTTTCTGACTTTCCTGGAACCAAAAACAGCAGAAAACAGGCAGCTGGCACTATGGCATCTTATTAATAGGTTAGTCCAAGAAAGTGTATAAAAAGTACTCCAAAGTGTGGACAAGACATAAGAAAGTAGATAAAAACCAAGCTGGAACATCAAAAATTATGGATATGTTAGCAACGTATCAGTCGTCCACACGGATGATACTCCTTTTTGATGGAAGAACTACGTGTCTCTTCAAATTTCTCCGGCCCTTGATGTAAAATACTTGATGAACCAGGTTAGCTGGTATGAATGTAATGTTTTTGTAAGCAGCACTATCGATGTTCATGGTTGTATGTCTACTGTCATTCAAATTCACTTGATTCTTATGAACCCAACAACAACGAAACAATCGAAATTTGAAATCCACATAGTGAAGCTCCCAAATTTATTCTATGTATCCGTAGTAGAGCCTTTTAGTTTCTAAATTTGGTTTGATCTCTTCAATTTCTTCTACGCATACCCCACTATTTTGTGTCGTTGTTGTGCTATATTTTTTCCTTCGTAGGAAATGTGTACCCACTGATTTTTTACACCTGAAATTGTCTTACCTCCTATGTTGGGCCTCTAGCTAGAGTAGGAACTTTGGGATCTTCTCCTTCAACATCATGTAGTTTTTCAGTGAACCAGGCATTGAACTGCTTGGTGTGGAGATTCTCAACCAAGCATCGATGGGGATGTAGTGCTCATAGAACGACACAATGTTCTTCCATGTACGGAGTTATTTCACCTATGTGGTTTAAGCCATTAAAATGTGCCTGACTGTATTCACTGTTACTCATCCTAATCTTGAATTTTCCAGTCGTTCCGACACCAGTAAGCATTCCCTCATGGATAGACCTAGGAACGCCTACCGGGTCAAGGCGTGTCATATAATAAAGGCAAAACTCAACGACCGATTTGGTTACATAGCCCTCAATGATGCTTCCCTCTGGATGTGCTCGATTCCTAACATAGTGCTTAAGAATTCCCATGAAGTTCTTAAACGGGACATGCTTCACACATATGCGGGACCACACATCTTTATCTCGTGCACAAGGTGAACAATGCGATGTACCATGATATCAAAGAAGGGACGAGGGAATATCATCTCCAGATTGCACATAGTATCCACCGCATCCTTTTGTAGTTGTTCCAACTTACTAGGATCAATCACCTTCCGAGAAATTGTGTTGAAAAAATCACACAATTTCGTTTAGTTTCTCAGACATGTGATGTCTAGATATTCCTTATCGCGACAGGGAATGTTTGTGTCATCAAAATATGGAAATCGTGAGATTTCATGCCCGTTAGTTTGTTCTCGGTCTTTGAAACAATCCTTTTCATGTTGGCTCCGTAGCCTGTTGGAAAAGAAATTCCATATACACAATCACACATTCCTTTTGCCTATTTTTTGTCATAGACATAAGTCACTTCGGCTTGCTTTCCTTGAGCATGAACCTTAGGTGTGCTTTCTAATTTCTTACCTGTGAGTTTCATAGCTTCAACTCCTGCCTTCGAACTATGTTTTGTTCTATCCTCCATGTTCATTAATGTACCTACTATGCTTTCGCACACATTCTTGTCAACATGCATAACATTGATGTATTGCCGAATGTCTAGATGCTCCCAGTAAGGTAAGTCCCAAAGTATCAATATCCTCTTCCAGCATGTGATGATAGTCGGACCACTTTGGTAAGGGGATGAGGCACAACTCGAGATTCCACAAAGGGGGTGTCTTTAGTCTATCATCTATGCCTACGGTTACATGAGGGGGTCGAGTCTCTATTTATAGACTAGACACTAGTTCAGGGGTACTTTAGGAATAAAAAGGGAAAGTCTGGATGGACTTGGGGTTACATGAGCCAAAGGCCCAAAGGCCTTAAGATGCCTAGCATCATGGACACCAAAGATTCCAGTGTCAAGGGCCGGAGACTCCAATGTGCTTTGGAGACTCCGGTATGTCTCCGGAGTGGTGATCAAATTTTCCCAGGCCTCGGTCAGGAGGCTGGTCTGGAGTCCATCCGGAGATTCCGGTGTGGCAGGCCAGAGACTCCAGTCTTCTGGTCCGGAGATTCTAGTGTGCACAGGACGGAGACTCCGGTGCTGCGGCTCAACTTCTTCCATCTTCTCTTCCAAGCCTCCGTCTTGTTGGGCTTGGTGCTCCGGCTTCCTTCCTTGCCTCCGTACTTGTCGGTGTGTCCTATCATGATAATGGGACGGAGTATGAAGTAGTATACCATTCAAGAGGGTAGGAAGTGGGCTCACATAGAGTAACGGATTCACCTTTGGATTCCATAAAGACTTGGCATAAGTTGGATACCTTGATGTGGTAACGACCATAGGTCGGGCTGGATCTTCTAGTCCGGAGATTCCATTGTGCGCAGGCCGGAGACTCCGGTGCTACGGCTCAGCTTCTTCCGTATTCTCTTCCCAGCCTCCATCTTGTTGGGATTGGTGCCCTGGGCTCCCTCCCTTGCCTTCGTACTTGTCGGTATGAACCTATCAAGAATATGGGACGGAGTATGAAGTAGTATACCATTTATAAGGGTAGGAAGTGGGCTCGCATAGAGGAGCGGATTCACCTTTGGAGTCCATGATGACTTGGCATAAGTTGGAGACCTTGATGTGGTAACAGCCGTAGGTCGGGTCGCATCAGTTCCCCTCCCTTCAAAAAGAGTCTCCCTTGACTCTTCATGCTCAACACTAAGAAGAGGATGTCGAGAGACCTTCTTGATCCTATGGTTCACCATATATTCATCCTCGGGAAGAGTGAATTGAAAACACTTCAATGTTCCTTCACTTTTCATGAAGCCTACAAAGCTCACAACAAAAGCGAAACAACACTCAAAGCGTAGCCAATTCATGTAGATTATAGCATGAGTCCTCAAGTAGAGTGAAGTCACTTTAGAAAGTAGAGATAACTCGTTGAAGGGCAGCCATAGGTAAGTCTCTACGGTTTGTATTGCCAACTTATGGTCCATAGAGGTTGACGCGTAAGCAATTGTACCTTCACACAACAAAGACCAAGCAACATATGTTTGTGTGTGATAGCGGAGCATGTCATTTGTGGCATGTCCATTGTTGTTCACAACAATATTAGCATAACTCAAGTGTAGCAAACGGGATGCATATGCAAGGTCAAAGTGCATGGAAATCGTTTGAATATCATCCAAATGTGGGAACACAAAAACTCCATATAACATCTTAGTGTGGCACTCAAAGCAATTGACTAAAATATTGATCACCGTCTTTGATGCAAAGCTAGGTGATGAGGGGTAACCTCGGCAATGTCCATGGTGATGGACTTAGGGTTTTGTGGAAAAGAGAATGCTGGGGATTTCGTCGGATGTCAGTCAAAAAAGGGAGTCGAAGTCGCCTGATTATTTAGTGAACAACACTATTACAGATCGCTTGGTGGGTTTTGGTACCTCCTCATAGGCTTCTCCTGTCCTATATATAATAGGCCGGGTCTCAAAGTCGTATATGGATAGGTTACATATGTATGATTACAATACCAACACAACGTCGGTTCATGTTTCCTTTCCTAATACAATCAAGGCTTTTATCGGTTGCTTCTTTGGGACATCATCTTGAATCTTCATGGGCCATGAGCCTTTATGCAGCTAGGGTAGAGAATCACAAGCACCCGAGTAATCATACCTATGTGAGTAGCCCCCGAGACTCTACCTAAACCGTAGATTCTGGTTGAGTATCAAAGATATTTTTAGTTCTTTCCTTTCTTTTTCATTGTTTTTAGTTTTATAGGGATTTGGTACAACAAGCATGATGCATCCGATGGATCGAGAACCAGTCAATTGCTCCCGAGCAAAAACAATGTTGACCTACATCAAATTCAAGTCCCTAGGCTTGAACTAGGAATTATAACTGGCGTAATTCAGTTCGAGTCGCTGAGGTCTTATCGAATATTGAATTCCAGTTCTATTTTATCAGGTACCCAACGCATCCGTCGAGATTTTTCATTGTATCATTGATACGGATATTTTACTGGCAGAGCATATTCTTGTGCGATTACCAGGCCATATAGGAAAAATCCTGGGGTCTTACCTTCATGTCTTGGACACGACATTCAAAGTTTTGTCGCGTCGAGTGCGATCCGAGATTTTTGTATTGATTTTTGTCAGCTGCCTTGTTTGGCTGTTGGAATTGCTGAAGTTTTCTATTTTCTGTAGATGCTCCTGATAGGAGTAATCATTCAAGGATACTAATTTGTTTTTCTTCGTCAAGTGTGCGGCAGCGCTCCTAATGGGAGTAGCCCCTGAGGCTATGTTCGGATGTATTCATCGATACATAGGCTTGAAAACTTGTACTGTATCTATGGCGCCAATATTCCTTTGATTTTTTGTCAGCAGCGCTCCTGATAGGAGTAGCCCTCGAGGCTATAGTCGAGATATTTGTATTCAATTGTAGCCTTAGAGTCTTTTTTGCTGAGGAATTTACTCTGACTCCAAATTTTATTTTCTTCGGGTCCTTGTCCTTTTTAAAAGGCCGCAGTTTTCCTTGTGACTTGCATCGTATGACGTCACTGATGATGAATTTACACCATGGATTTCTAGAAAACACGTCTCGATGGGATGCTTCGAATGTGGGACCGTGTAGCAGTAATGATGACACGTGGGTGGCGTATTCAATGGAGTTTTTTGACTGCATGTCCCCTTTTCCACGTGAAGGTCGAGGCGTCATGCGAGATTCTCCCATTTTTATCACAGTAATAACTTCTTAAGATTTTTCCCTTTTGGAATCCTTTAACCCGCATCACCATCTTGTGCGTTTCCGACGGTTCAATTTTACATCGAACGGTCTAAACTGTGTGTTGTGTCTCTTTATAAAGGAAAGGAAATTTCTTTTACTGCTTTTTACCTCCTCTTTGCTGGTTTCATCTTCTTCCTTGCGCCCTTGCCTTCCTCTGCCTCTCTCGCCTATTCCTTCTTTTTTCGTGTGTTATTGCTGCCCCTCAACCACCATGGACAAGAGCAGGGTGGGGACTTCTGCTACGGCCTCCAAGGCCACCAGGAAGAGGGCTATCGGATGGTCCCCTTCAAAGTGTACTACGCGAGATTTTCCTGAGGCACGGAACTCCTGCCATCTCAAGGAGGGAACTTTCAAGCTCCCAGGGGATGAAGCTGGTCCAATCCCTAAATCTGGCTGGAGGGTAATGTTTCTCTCCTTTTTGTTCCACGACCTTTCTCTTCCTGTCCATGAATTCCTTCAAGGTCTCCTTTTTGTCTATGGCGTGCAGCTCTACCAGCTCACACCCAACTCTATCCTTCATGTTGATTGCTTCGTTACTCTTTACGAATGCTTCCTCGGGATCCATCCTCATTGGGGCATGTGGAAGTATTTCTTCTATGTTCGTCGGAATGCCGCCAACACCATTGTTCATGACATTGGTGGCGCCATTTTCTCTATTCGCTCCGATGTCGACTATTTTGATTTCAAGATCACTGATTACATCCAAGGTTGGAAAACCAAAGGATTTTACATCAAGGATCAGACAGTCGAGGGCCAATCTTTCGGCTTAGCTCCTTTTGACCCAAAAAATCTTATCGAAAACTTGATTCTTGGGATCAACATCCCACTCCCAAAGAAAAGGTGGAGATTGAACCCCTTCTTGCCCGTATTTCCAAACCGCATCATGAGGTTGGCAAGGAACTATCGGGACTTCAAATCCTTGCGTATTTTATGCGCATCCGTGTGCAACCTCTTTAGGCAAGGCTTTCTGGTATGTGGACAATATTGGAAAGAAGGACCCGATGAGGATTTCACCGGATGATCTTGCCCACAAGGTCTATGAAAAAAGTGTTCAGAACTTCACCACGCTGACCAAGAAAGTTTCGGTTCCCTCTAATTGCCGTGTAGAGCCATTTGGCAAGAAGAACCGCCTTCCAGAGGTAAATTTCCCATGGCTTGCTATTCTGTGCGATTTTGCTTTTGTTCTTTTATGATTATCCTCCTTTGTGATTGTTGATCTTTTGTCATATAGGATTATGATCATGTATCATACCTTCCTCCTCTCCCTGAAAGCGGCGATCTCCCAGCCAATTCTTCTGCATCCGACGATCTTCCTATGACTGGGACTGCTGCTGATGAGGAGATGGAAGTGTCTGCCGCAGAATTTTCATCGAGGACGCAGTCTGTTCTGTCGGTTCGTTCTGAAGATTTTTGCGTAGCACCCGTTGGCGAGAAAAGAAACCGTCCTGACATAGAAGAGACGACTGAAGACTCGGATGACTCCACTGGCTCAAAGCCTCTATGCTCCGTCCCAGTTTTGTCGGCTCCTCCCCTAGTGAATCTATTATGCTTTACGTAGGATGTTTCTTGTAAGTGCTCACTGCCCTTTTAGTGATATTTCGGATGGGCAAGTTGTTGAGCTTTTTGTGTTTGCTTTTGCAGTGGTGATGATGGTGAAGATTGTCCCGTGTCTCCTCCTGGTACATATGTTGCCCCTCCTTCAGTGAAATCTCCACAGCCATCCACGGATCCAAGGATTTGCACGCATCTCCTATGGATCAGATTATCCAGAAAGATGTTGCCACTTTGCCAAAATAGCCGCCGCAGAAAGTAGAAAATCGGCTGGCAAAGGGGTGGTGATATCTAAAAGCCTTGTCGAGGTGGATATGCAAGACGTAAGTGCTTCTATGTTTTTAACTTGGCCATAGCTTCTCCTTTTCTTGTTTTTCCAGATGTTCTTTTCTTTGATATGTTCTGTAGCCTTTGATGCGTGAGATGATTGATATGGCCTCTTACCTTTTTTCCAGGCAATCATGCCTCCGCATTGGCGAGTGCACGCGAGGGTTATGTACCAGTTGCCAAGCTTGAGGATACGAGGGCGTCTGCCATCATGGCGGGGGAGAGGACCAAGGTCATGGTGGCGGAGGCGAACAAGGACCCAAGGCCTCCAATTCTATGATTGTGGAACTGCAGGCGAAGTTCTTCGATTTGGAGAAGTTCTATGTTGAGAACTGTCGGCGACTGCTTGGTGAGTATCCTTTCCTCATTTTTCCTTTGATGTGGGCCAAGTCCCTCAGCGGGTCGAGTGTGCTGACACCTTGCATATGTCATAGGTCTGAAGGATCCGAGGGTGCTTTAGTACGGGGCCAAGGACTGCGTCAAGGTGGTGCTTGGGGCTGCCACGACGTCGTTGATGTGCATCCGGGCTATTCTCCAGGACATTTCCTCCACCGAGGTAATCCATGAGGGGTTCGCCGAGGTGTGGAGGTACCTGGAGGAGGTGCGTACCGTTGTTGAGAGGATGATGCGCTCTGTGTTTCATTGTGGGACAACTGCGGCATTGAGTCTTGGTCCCGCGCACTTCCTGGACGACTTCGAGCTCGACGACGTGATGAGCGGGTTCCCTTCCGCGACGGAGTTATCCATGTTGCTGACGTGTTGGCACTGAATGTGAAGGCTTCCCCTTATGCATATCACGTTTTGGCAATGAGCAAACTCCTCCCCTATAAGGAGAGTCAGTTCACGCTAGGAGAGTCAGTTCCCCTCATCGGTCGCAAAGTCACTGATGATGGTCCCCATCAACCATTGGAAGCCTTTTGTAAGGACCAAAGGAGTGTACGAGGCTTCTTCCTCTCAGGCAGTGGAGTAGTTTTTTAGCCTAGAATATGTAATAGCTTATGTAATGGGCCGGTGGTTGGCCAAGATTGATGCATTTTGTGTAAATATTTTTGTGAAGCAATTTTGATTCACGTGGTTTGCTTCATTACTAGTCGACCCATATTGAATCCTGGAGTTGGTTTTGTGTGGTGTATGACATATTGTGTAACACCCTGGGATCAGGGTTAAACAAATCCTAGACCTTAGCCTGACATAAGCTTAACCTAGAGCTCGAGGATATTTATTAAGAATTCGGTAACACAACAATAACCCTACGACACAAAAATTAGTACAGCAAGCTCATAACTGAGGGAAGAACCAAAATAATACAAGCTGAGGTCACTGACCACAAACATCAAACAACGGAAGGCAAATTATGCTATTAAGTATAGCAAACTTAACAAATAGCGTAGGAGACCTGAAGCATAACGATGACGTCCCATTCCATAGATTCCAGGCTGCCGACCGGGAACCCCAAGCTACTCATCTGTGTCAAGGCCATAACAAACTCTTCCTCTATGGTAACACTTACCTGCTGCAAAAGTATCAATAAAGCAAGCCTGAGTACAGGGTGTACTCCACAAGACTTATGGTTGGTGGGGTTAGTTTGCATAAAGTCATTTTTGTTTGTAAAACAACGGGGGAAGAAGCTCGTCTAATCGAAATATTTTAAAAGGTGATAAGAGAGCGACATCTCCGAAGAATTTATCATCATCTTTTGATATCCACCAAAACATCACCATCTCCTAACTAGGATCAGCCCCTCATACTCATGAGAAAGCATCCTTAAGGACATGTTGAACTTCCAAGTTTGACGATTAGGTTAATGTTCTCTATGATCTTAGAATTCGGTCACCAAGCGTTCATATCCATGAACGCGGCTTTTTGAAAAGATTTAAACCTGCAGGGTGATAACCCACAAGTATAGGGGATCGTGTGTAGCCTTTTCAATAAGTAAGAGTGTCGAACCCAATGATGAGCTAAAGGTAGGATAAATATTCTCTGAAGTTCTATCAACCACTGATACAACTCTACGCACACTAAACATTTGCATTATCTAGGAAATAAAACTAGAGCAACAATACGAGTAATAGAGATAGCTTTGCATGATAATAAATAACAAGAAAGTAAAGCTAGTTGTTGTAGAAATAAAATATACTAAACTAACAGAACCATGAGTGTGGAATAGTGGTGGTAATTATGGTGGCTTTGTCCAAGTTTAAATAGTGAATAGATCAGGTTCATTGTCTTCGATGCAGTTTTCTATGTGGGAGAGGCTAAATATACATGCGCTTCACTGCTTGGAATTACATGTACTATATGATTGGATTGTTAGCAAACATCCGTAAGTACTAATCAATGCATTAAGGTTTCCCCATCCATAGCCTTAAGTTTAATGGTCCTCTTACTTCCATACGTGCAACGTTCCGGTTCGCGTCCTCGGGTTTCTATCACTCTGGCAGAACTCCTCCCCTTCCTCTTACACATACTACAAACCCTATGATGTTTAATCCATGTGCGCACAAATATAATGGAGACCAAAGGACTGTACCATATCAATATACAACTCTAATGAACCAAAGACATTCAACAATTCAATCTAAGAACAAAGAAACTACACAAACATGACATAGATCATAGTATTATAATTTATAGCATCAAACACCATGTTTATATAGGACGGTACAGAGGTGTGTGGGAGGATGAACCACTGCATACTAGGAGGATTAGGTGATGAAGATGGCGGTGAAGATGGTTAAGAGGGCGGCGGCGGCGCCAGCGGCGGCGTGGGGGACTCCTTCCCTGCCGCCGGTATCATGGGGGAGCACCGCCCCTTAGCCCCCTTCCTTCATGGCTTCTTGGGAGCCCTCCCCCATGGAGATGGGATCCATGGGGGAGGAAAAAATGTGGCTTTGGTGGCTGCAAATTCGTGGGTGGAGGTGTGTTGGGCGAATTAGGTTTCCTCCCTTTATGTAGTTTCTCGGATTCTCGTCACCCCATCTTGGACTGCAGTAAATCGGGCCTAGCGGGCCGTCCGGACTCGGAGTAAGCTAAATTTTATGTCCAAAACGTTTTTCGTGAAATTTCCAACAACTTTGTAGTTGAAGATTTTTCCGTTTGACATTTTCTTTAGTCCAAAACGTGACCATCTTCAAAAAGAGTTCCGAGACAGATTTCTGGAAAAATCCCAATTTGACTCCAACAAGGTTTCCACTTGTATTCTTGGTAATTCCTACACATCAAAGTGTAAAACAAGAACATTATGCACTTTTGCAACTATTAGTAGGTTAGTCCAAATAAATCATAACTTTATAAAAAAGGAGTGTCAAAATCATATTATTAGCATAAAACCATCAAAAATTATAGATATGTTATGAACGTATCAACATCCCCAAGCTTAGTTCCTACTCGTCCTCGAGTAGGTAAACGATAAAAACAATATAATTTTTGAGGTGACATGCAGACAACACAATCTTGATTATCAATATTGTAAAAGCGTTGATAGTTGAGATCAAAGGTACTCTAAACATGAACATGAAAGACAGAGTTTTAACAATATAGCAACTATGTTGTAACATGAAAAGGTACAAACAAAAGATCATGAATAACAATGCATTGAAAGATGTTTGTTTGTTTCACATATAGAAAACATAATAAGAGTGGTATTCAGCTTGTCCCTTATGGTATAGCAAAACATAAATGCATAAGACACCTTCAAAGTTCATAATGGTGACTAGATACAAATAGTTTAAGAACAAACAATATCAAAGTTATGAATCAATCAACAAGTCTTGGGACAATGCACATTAAACTAAGAATGTCCACTATGCTCTCTCAATAGGTGCATAAAGATAGAAGATGGAGACTCAACATAAAAGTAAAAGAAAGGCCTTCATAGAAGGAAGCAGGGATTCAAGTCTCATAAAGAGCTTCCAAAAATTATGGTACTTATTAGCTTTTAGCTCTCATTGCCCCTATCATAAGCATGTTGAAGTGATTAAGGTTAAAGTGAACAAACTATGGAGTATATGCTTGACAAAGTATAAGTTGGCAATCTCATGTCCCTTGAATACGAGGGTCGCTCCTCATGCTACTCAAGTTTAGTTACCGGTAAGTTCTTATCATAGTAAGTACATGTGTATCATAGAGAACCGCCAATGGGGTACCCCTTACCCGATGATATGGAAGAATCCCCATATCAAAATGACAAGGCAAGCAGACAACGAGCATCTCAGCAATCTTCTTATTTACCATGGGAAAATGGTGATTTTTTCTCTCTTTCCTCTTTTCTCATCTTTTTTTTCTTTTTCTCTTTTTCTCAATCTCTATCTCTTTTTTTATAAGAAGAATGCTTCATAGATTGCTCATTATGGTTACGCTGCAGGTTTCCACCATGATTAGGCATGGATTAGACCAGTGGCCCACGCGTTTCTCTAACACACATACATAACTCCATGGACTTACAAGCTCCCCTTTCATTTCACACAGACAACATCCATAGACAAAAGAGCATGATATCAACTGGGTACAATGTACAAGTGCAATGTTGAAAGCGTTCCCCATGACAACATGGTTCTGCTAATCCCAACATATAAGTGCAAGCATATACAACATAGACGACACAATGGTTCAAGTTTATTAGGTGCAAAAAAAGTAAAGTGGGCCATCAAGTTTGTGAGAGCTTGAATCACTAGTTTTCTCATAACAAGTTTAATTCGGAAGGTACATAAAAATATGAATATACTTGGAATAGCAAATACTAATAGGTAGGTATGGTGGACTCTTTGAAATAACTTGGTTTTATTTGGAGTTGGATGCATGAGTGGAACTCATACTTGGTTATGGAGGCTAGCAAAAGACTGGGAGCAGCCAACTAAGAGAGCAATAATGGCCATAATCATGCAAAGCGATAAAACATCATTAAATAAAGCATAAAGTGATATTACAAGTCGAAAACTAAAGGATAATATAGGCTATGGTGACTTGGGATAGTCTTATCATGGTGTGAGCATGTGCCAAGTCAACCCAAATAAAGCATCAAAGGAGAATACCACAATATTATGCTTTTGAATGCTAAAGCAACGCATGATCCTTTCAAGGCACATTAAGCAATCTCATTTGTTTGGAACAAGTCATGCTACAGCAATAATCACTAAGCATAAAGTCAAAACAATATAAAAAATGACATGATAAAGTCTAGGCCACAGTCTAAACAAGCTCCTTTTGTACCACTTATAAGCATGAAGCTTCCTACTCTTTTCCAATCACCAATCAACTTATTTAAAACCACACATGAATGCAGGGGTCCAACCAATTTTTTTAAGGAAACCAAAAAAAAGAAAACTAAAATAAAAAACAAAGACGCTCCAAGAACGACGAAATTGTGCATGACACAATAAAAATCAAGTGTTTGGAAGAAAACCTGAGATTTTTATTGATGAAGGGGATGCCTTGGGCATCCCCAAGCTTTGACGCTTGTACTTATTGGATATTTCTTGGGGTGACATGGGTGGCATCCCCAAGCTTGAGCTTTAGTCCATTCTTCATCTCATTACATCATTCTTTCCTTACACCTGAAATTTTTCCTTCATACAAAACTTCACACAATTTTCATGAGCAACATTAGTGTACTCAAGATAATAAGTCTTTGGGTTCAGTTCCAACACAAGTAAAACTTCCATTAAAAAACACAACTTACTGTAGCACTTCCCTCAAAAAGCTCAATTCCCCAAAAAGAACCCAAAAGGGAATCAACAAGAAGCAAATGCAAATAATGGCAGAAATCTGTCAAAACAGACCAGCAGGTAAAAACCAATTTTTTCTAAGACCTTGTGTTGCTCAAATCGAAAAGTTTTGAACTAACAAAAGTTGGATAACAACCAGGGACAGAAGCACAAAACATTACAGATCAAACCGACATACAGAGATTTTACACGAATTTTTACAGCGAAGCACAACAATCTGTTTCGAGACAGCAACTTTCCCAAGCATTACTTCTCTCTCATTAGAGGTTACTCTTGGCACAAAAAGCAAATAAAAAGGATAAGGAGCGGTTGCTATAGAGGTAACAACTTCCAAGACTCAAAGAAAAAAAATATAACTGGTGTTTGATGCTAAGACAAATAAATAAAAAGATAGAAACGCTCCAAATTTATTCAAGTTTCTATGCTGCTCAAAAAACAAAGTTTAAAGGTTTGCAAACCGAGGGGTTGTTGAAGAAACTTTTGGCCATTCTTCAATTTCTCTGTTTTGGTGTTCCTTATTCTCTGTGAAAAAACTTCAACGCAAAAACTTTCCCATTCTTTTCTGCGTTTTTTAACTGAAAAGCTTCCATGGGAAGATTTGTTTTGGTTTCATAGGCATGAAAACAAGTGTTCAAGGTCGACCCCCACTTAACCATTATTCATCTTTCCAATCACTTTCCTTTTTGAAAACGTTTTTAGGTAACAAGTACAACTTTTTTTTTGTAATTCGCATTCCCTATCCATACTAAGATAGAGAAAAACTTAAAACTAAATGTAAAAACTACTTAGAGATAAAACAAACAAGTGCACACAAGAATATTCACCCACACGCTATTGCTCCCCGAAAACGGCGCCATAAAAGGTCTTGATAACCCACAAGTATAGGGGATCGTGTGTAGCCTTTTCGACAAGTAAGAGTGTCGAACCCAACAGGAGCTAAAGGTAGGATAAATATTCTCTCAAGTTCTATCAACCACTGATACAACTCTACGCACACTAAACATTTGTATTATCTAGGAAATAAAACTAGAGCAACAATAGGAGTAATAGAGATAGCTTTGCATGATAATAAATAACAATAAAGTAAATCTAGTTCCTGTAGCAATAAAATACACTAAACTAACAGAACCATGAGTGTAGAATAGTGGTGGTAATTGTGGTGGCTTTGTCCAAGTTTAAATAGTGAATAGATCAGGTTCATTGTCTTCGATGCAGTTTTCTATGTGGGAGAGGCTAAATATACATGCGCTTCACTACTTGGAATTACATGTACTATATGATTGGATTGTTAGCAAACATCCGTAAGTACTAATCAATGCATTAAGGTTCCTCCAACCATAGCCTTAAGTTTAATGGTCCTCTTACTTCCATACGTGCAACGTTCCGGTTCGCGTCCTCAGGTTTCTGTCACCCTGGCAGAACTCCTCCCCTTCCTCTTACACATACTACAAACCCTATGACGTTTAATCCATGCGCGCACAAATATAATGGACACCAAAGTACTGTACCATATCAACATACAACTCTACTGAACCAAAGACGTTCAACCATTCAATCTAAGAACAAAGAAACTACGCAAACATGACATAGATCATAGGATTATAACTTATAGCATCAAACACCATGTTTACATAGGACGGTACAGAGGTGTGTGGGAGGATGAACCACTACATACTAGGAGGATTATGTGATGGAGATGGCGGTGAAGATGGTGAAGAGGGCAGTGGCGGCGCCGGCGGCGCGAGGGACTCCTTCCCCGCCGCCAGTGTCATGGGGGACCACCGCCCCTTAGCCCCCTTCCTTCATGGCTTATTGGGAGCCCTCCCCCATGGAGATGGTATCCATGGGGGAGGCAAAAACGTGGTTTTGGCAGCTGCAAATTCGTGGGTGGAGGTGTGTTGGGCGAATTAGGTTTCCTCCCTTTATATAGCTTCTCGGATTTGCATCATCCCATCTTGGGCTGCAGTAAATCGGGTCTAGTGGGCCCGTTCGGACTCGGAATCAGCTAAATTTTATGTCCAGAATGCTTTTCGCGAAATTTCCAACAACTTTGTAGTTGAAGAGTTTTCCGTTTGATGCCATATTCAGTCCGAAACATGACCATCTTCAAAAAGAGTTCTGAGACAGATTTCTGGAAAAATCCCAATTTGACTCCAACAAGGTTTCCACTTGTATTCTTGGTAATTCCTACACATCAGAGTTTAAAACAAGAACATTGTGCACTTTTGCAACTATTACTAGGTTAGTCCAAATAAATTATAAACTTTATACAAAAATGAGTGTCAAAATCATATTATTAGCATAAAACCATCAAAATTATAGATATGTTATGAACTTATCACAAGGGTGTACAACTTTACCCACATGTACCAACCGACTCTTAATGCCACATGATTTGCCCTCTTCCTTGGAAGGCCATCTGAGGGTGGTTGGCCACGCCCTTTACCTTGCTTTCGCTGATACCATGAAACACGCCCTAACGAGGGTTCCACTATAACGGGTCAAATCCCGAAGCCGGTCCCTAGAGATGTGAGTTGGGTTTGGTTTATTAGGGGCTCTATCCACCCCAAGGAACCTCGACAACGCTTACCTACCTATTATGATGCAGCTTCCCCCGCGAAATCTTTCAAAATGTTTTCTATGCATATGTCGAATGGAATGCCCGAACTATGTGACTCATGGAATCTACAAGGCTAGTTAATCAGTGGAGGTGTTCCCAAGCCCAGTGTGGCTGTACGCTTGTCTTGGTCCAAAGGAAAGAACTCGGTTCCTAGTGGTGGCGAGCATGGGACTAAAAAACCACATCCCACCATGGCCTCCCATACAACCCTTAGCATGTTTAACCTTTACCACTAATCTTACCTCCTCAGTATACCTCGTTCTCCTGTCATACTAGATTCTCTGGATCTGATACATCATCTAGATGAACCAACACTGATAGCTAAGCATGGCTAAGCAAGACACAAATAATAGTTCTAGCAGTGCACACAAGCAAAACCTAGTTATGCTAGGAGCAGTGGATCATGTAATATAAGCTCAAAGGGAGTAATGCAATAGATAGGATACTCTATCTATCGATAAAAGACCACAGTAGAATCATATGCATGATGGCAAGAATTGAAATACTTTTGAAACCATAGGATTATGTCATGGTGGGGCTATGCTTGCATTTGCCTATTGATACCCAGATATAGAACATCGGAAGACATGTACTTGACTTGATTATAGTTGGTCAAGTATTGTTCATCGATATTCGATCTTGATCTCGATATCGTATTCTACTGGGAAGAAGCAAACACCAGAAAGAAAGGGGAAACAATCAACACATGGCATCGATGCAATGAGCAAGCAAGGATGATGGTATGACAAGTTAAATAGCATTGAAATGTAACCCTAAAGCATGCTTCGGAATTTAAACGGTGTCCGAGGGGTCCAAACCCTAATACAGGAGAGACCCCGGAATCACCTGTGGGGGTTCACTTTGTTCTCTAATTAAACTTGCAATTGATGTTGTTGAACAATGCATGATTATGGGTCTATTGTGTATTCTAAACACTTTGATATATTATACATATTTTCTGAGTTATAAATAATTATTTATTGAATTTATAACATTAAAGCAATTTTCTGGAATTATTAAACTAATTTTAAAAACATTACTGCATCAGCACAGGTGAAGGCTGACGTCACCACGAGGCTGGGCTGATTCTCACTGTGGCTGGGTCTAGCCTAAAGGGCTGACTCGTGGGGCCGGTGCGACGTCATACGCCACCGTGGAGAAGGTTGCACGGCGGCCACGTCAGCAACGGCGGCCAGCACCAGCTGGTCACCGGTGATGGCGATAGAGGACGCGCGTGGGGCTGCGGTTTGGCTCGTCCGACTCGTCGTGACAAGGCAAACCAGAAAAGGGCGGCGCAACTAGGTTTTGATCACCAGGGGCATGGTTGCGACATTGCGCTACGGCGGCGAGCAGTGGCGCGCGACGTGAGGGCGAAGCACAGCGAGAGTCAGATGGAGGAGTGGCCCCTGATAACCAGAAGCAAACGGAGGGGTCAACAAGGCCGGAGGAGGTCGGGAGGCGCCGGAATCGACGACAAACACGGTGGCCAAAGTTGGGGATGCCGAGGATGGGGAGCTCGATTGGGGGCGTGCACGAACGATTCCTTTGGCGACGATGGTCAGGGCAATGAGGCGGATCTCCAGGGACCATCGGCTTGGCTTGAGGTGGCCGGAGACGGCGGGGCGGCGCGGCGACTGTGGCGGCTAGGGTTCTGGGTTGGGGAAACCTAGGAGTGAGGAAGGTCAAGAGAGAGGGGGAGAAGATAGAGTCAAGGCAGGGGTGTCGTGGCGCTCTTATCCTTCTACTGGAACTCGAAGGACGGCGGTGAGCAGGCGGCGGGAATAAATGATGACTGCAAGTGCACAGATCGTTTGTAGCTAGTTTCGAAATAAAGATATTGATCCCACAGGGAGCAGCAGGCGAAAGACTAAAATGCTTTTAACTACAACTAAACGAAGTACTTAAGAAATAACTTTAAGATGCAAGAAAAGTAGAGTTGTTTTTGGGTTGTTGGTTGAACAAGGTAATTTATAGAAAAGCAGAACTTAATGCAGAAAGTAAGAATCGTGTGTGTAATAGAACTTTTGGAACTGCAATAGGGAAAAAAGGCGTTCTCAGGGAGTGGTGGATACACCGCTAGTAATGTAGACTAAGCAATCAATATTATTATAACGAATATTCTCATAACGTGATGTATGTGGGAGTAGCTCCATATATGGACAAATAGGCAGCAACCTCTACTCACATTGTCCTTCATAACCACAACCGACGAATAAACGACATCAATCGTATTATCCCGCTATTAAGGGATTTCTCCCGTGACATGGACATGGCTTAATGAGTTCTCCTTGACTTCCCAAGTTAGCACATAAGAAATGAAAACAACTTTATAGTCACAGTACGCATTATCATCCCTCCATCTACTAACAAGTAATCCTCTCCATCGAGTCCCCAAAGGAGGCAAATATTAAGGAGGTGCACAACTCCCGACATCAAGATGAAGACAATTAACACATACACATAATGATGTATAACATAATAATATCTATCTCATCTCAATCATATGCTAGTGTTTCTCCATCTCCCCAAGAACTAAAGATCTACTCAGACATGGAGGCAATCAACATCATGGTAATGGTAATGGAAACAATCATAGATGAATAGTACTTGTATAAATCCACAACGAGTACGGAAATTACAACAAGATCTAGACAAGACGTAGATGTGATGGATGGAGATGGTGATGATGAAGTGGAGGATGATGAAGATCAAGCCTTAGCTTCCCGGATCTACGCAGGGCGAAGATGGATCCCGGTGGATGAGTTTCCCCTCCAGATGCCTTCCGGAGGTGAGGTTTCAGTGATTTATGGGTGTTCTGTGTGTCGTCTCTCTGATCCAGTTGCACGGGGTGAAACTATTTAAGGAGGCGGAGGCGGCGCCAACTATACGGCCAGAACTATATAGCCGGAAAATTTATTCCAAACGTATAGTTGGTCGTTGAACCCTTTGTCTCCTTTGTTCGCTTCGGGTTTTCTTTTGGTATTATTAATATTTCCCAAATAAGCAATTTACGTTGTTTTTTACTCCTTTTCTCCACAGTAAAACTCCTCCAAGAATTGTATCTATTGGATCCATCATCTGTCCTGATCCTGGTGAAGACAGACATAAAATGTGCATGCGAGCTCTGTAAAATACCAAGATGCTACATCTAAAATGCAAAATAATAATGTAAAACATGATGCAAATATGCAATCATCAACTTCCCCAAGCTTAGACTCTTGCTCATCCCGAGCAAGCTTTAGCTTAATGGATGTGATCCTCATATTCATGAAGCTGAGTCGATTAAAATAAATGAGGCAGTTACAACATGTGTTTATCATATACGATACATAGGAATAAGTTTGTGAATAGTACCTTACTCGAACCATCTGAATAGTATTAGCAGGCTTCCACACTTTAGTGATCAATAGCGCATAAAAGATGAATCTCAACACAATGTAAAAGTATCCGGTTCAACCGAATGAGTTAGCGAGGTAGTCTCAAGTGTTTTAGGATCAACTTATTCACTTGGGATTCAAACTCTCAAAAGTGTCTCTTTGTCATACGACAATAAAGTGGTATATGCCTATTTTCTCTTTGCACACTCGCTCTTTTTCCTCTTTCTCTTTTTCTCTTTTCTTTATATATGCTCGCACTTTTGTTTAAGTGTTGTGCAAAGAAGCTAGCCATCCATTCCACTTCATGTAGGAATCCAAAGTTTAATAATCTCACTTATCAAATTCCAATTGTATATGAAGCATTCTTATGACTTGAAGATTCTACCTCGACTTGTTTTCACTCTATTTTGATAGCAGTTCATTTTCCTTTGTTCAAGGTTTCTTTTTCAACTTAACTGTATAGATAATTTTTCTTTGTAAATCAAATCGTAGAGTTACAACATATTGACCAAATTATCTTTATATGTTCCATTAATACCAATAGTGTGGAAGACTCTGATACGTTGCAAATATATCTATCCTTTTTGATGTTCCATGCTTGGTTTTTATCTACTTTCTTATGTCTTGTCCACACTTTGGAGTACTTTCTATACACTTTCTTGGACTAACCTATTAACAAGAGCCACAGTGCCAGTTGCCTATTTTTTGCTGTTTTTGGTTCCAGGAAAGTCAGAAAATGAATATTCTAGGAATTGGACGGGACAAAAGCGAAAGTCAGTTTTTCACCAAGGGGGACACAGAGCCAGAATACGAGACGGAGAGGGGCCAGAGGGCCGCCACACCACCTGGCTGCGCGGCCAGGCCTGGCCCGCGCCAGGGGGTGGTGTGGCCGCCTAGGGAACCCCTCGGCCTCCCCTTTCGCCTATAAGATGCCTCTGATACAGAAACCCTAAGTACCCAATCAAAATTCCATGAAAGAGTATGTAGCAGCCGTCATCTCCATCCCTAGACCGGGAGGGATCTGAAGCTCTTCCCGGCACCCTGCCAGAGGGGAGAATTCACCCTAGAGGACTTCTTCATCACCATGCAAGCCTCCGGTGTGATGCGTGAGTAGTTCATCTCTGGACTACGGGTCCATGTAGTAGCTAGATGGTTGGTTCTTCTCCTTTGTGCTATCATGTTTAGATCTTGTGAGCTCCGTTCATGATCAAGATCATCTATTTGTAATCCTACATGTTGTGTTTGTGGGCATCCGATGGATATTGAGATATTATTTCAGATTGATTATTGATTCTATCATATCTTTGTTATTTGTGATCTTGCATGCTTTCCGTTGTTAGTAGCTATCTTGGCCAATTAGATGCTAGCAACTCCAAAAGTTAGTATCTATGCTCGATAGTGGGTTCATGCCTCTAGTAATCTGGGGAAGTGACAGAAATCTCTAAGGTACTAGATGTGTGATACGTCCATAACGTATCTATAATTTTTTATGGTTTTATGCTAATAATATGCTTTTGACACTCCTTTTTGTATAAAGTTTATAATTTATTTTGACTAACCTACTAATAGTTGCATAAGTGCACAATGTTATTGTTTTACACTTTGATGTGTAGGAATTACCAAGAATATAAGTGGAAACCTTGTTGTAGTCAAATTGGGATTCTTCCAGAAATCTGTCTCAGAACTCTTTTTGAAGATGGTCGCGTTTCGGGTCGAAGACGGCATCAAACAGACAACTCCTCAACTACAAAGTTGTTGGAAATTTCTCGACAAATGTTCTGGACATAAAATTTAGCTTATTCCGAGTCTGGACATATCTTTGAGGCCCAATTTACTGCAGCCCAAGATGGGGTGACGGGAATCCGAGAAGCTATATAAAGGGAGGAAACCTAATTCGCCCAGGGCATCTCCACCCACGAATTTACAGCCACCAAAGCCACGTTTTTGCCTCCCCCATGGATCCCATCTTCATGGGGGAGGGGTCCCAAGAAGCCATGAAGGAAGGGGCTAAGGGGCGGTGCTCCCCCATGATACCGACGGCGGGGAAGGAGTTCTCCGCGCCGCCGCCGCCCTCTTCACCATCTTCACCTCCATCTCCATCACCTAATCCTCATAGTATGCAGTGGTTCATCCTCTCACACACCTATGTACCGTCCTATGTAAACATGGTGTTTGATACTATAAGTTATAATCCTATGATCTATATCATGTTTGCGTAGTTTCTTTGTTCTTAGATTGAATGGTTGAACATCTTTGGTTCATTAGAGTTGTATGTTGATATGGTACAGTCCTTTGGTGTCCATTATATTTGTGCACGCATGGATTAAACATCATAGGGTTTGTAGTATGTGTAAAAGGAAGGGGGACTTCCGCCGGAGTGACAGAAACCTGAGGACGTGAACCGGAACGTTGCACGTATGGGAGTGAGAGGACCATTAAACTTAAGGCTATGGTTGGAGAAAACTTAATGCATTGATTAGTACTTACGGATATTTGCTAACAATCTAATCATATAGTACATGTAATTCCATGTAGTGAAGCGCATGTATATTTAGCCTCTCCAACATAGAAAACTGCATCGAAGACGATGAACCCGATCTATTCGCTATTTAAACTTGGACAAAGCTACCACCATTAATACCAATATTCCACACTCATGGTTCTGTTAGTTTAGTGTATTTTATTGCTGAAGCAACTAGCTTTACTTTCTTGTTATTTATTATCATGCAAAGCTATCTCTATTACTCGTATTGTTGCTCTAGTTTTATTTCCTAGATAATGCAAACGTTTAGTGTGCGTAGAGTTGTATCAGTGGTTGATAGAACTTGAGAGAATATTTATCCTACCTTTAACTCCTCGTTGGGTTCGACACTCTTACTTATCGAAAAGGCTACACACGATCCCCTATACTTGTGGGTTATCAAGACCTTTTCTGGCACCGTTCCCGGGGAGCAATAGCGTGTGGGTGAATATTCTTGTGTGCACTTGTTTTCTTTATTTTTAAGTAGGTTTTACTTTCAGTTTTAACTTGTTATATATCTTAGTATGGATAGGGAATGCGAATTACAAAAAAATTAGTTGTACTTGTTACCTAAAAACGTTTTCAAAAAGGAAAATGATTGGAAAGATAAGTAATGGTTAAGTGGGGGTCGACCTTGAACACTTGTGTTCATGCCTATGAAACCAAAACAAACCTTTCCATGGAATCTTTTCAGTTAAAAACTTGTAGGAGTGAATGAAGCCTTGAAAAAGAAAGATATTTCTAGTATTGATCTTAATGCTTATTCATTCGAAAATACTTGAATCTTGATCCTATGCCTAACTTAAAGGCTTTAAAGAAAAGTACTTATTGGGAGATAACCCAAAAGTTTTAGTTGAGTCTTGGAAGTTACTGCTTCAGTAATAACCTCTCCTTATCCTTTTTATTTGCTTTTTGTGCCAAGAGTAACCTCTAATGACAGAGAAGTAATGCTTGGGAAAGTTGCTGTCCCGAAACAGATTTTTGTGCTTCTCTGTAAAAATTCGTGTAAAATCTCTGTACGTCGGTTTGAGTTGTCATTTTTGTGCTTCTGCCCCAGGTTGTTATCCAACTTTTGTTAGTTCAACAATTTTCGATTTGAGCAACAGAAGGTCTTCGAAAAAATTGGTTTCTATCTGCTGGTCTGTTTTGACAGATTTCTGTCATTATTTGCATTTGCTTCTTGTTGATTCCTTTTTGGGTTCTCTTTGGGGAATTGAGATTTTTAAGGGAAGTGCTACAGTATCTTGTGTTTTAATGAAAGTTTTATTGGTGAAACCAAAGACTTAGTATCTTGAGTACGCTAATGTTGCTAATGAAGATTATGTGAAGTTTTGTATGAAGGAAAAATTCCAGGTGTTAAGGAAAGAATGATGTAATGAGATGAAGAATGGACTAAAGCTCAAGCTTGGGGATGCCACCCCGTGTCACCCCAAGAAATATCCAAGAAATACAACCGTCAAAGCTTGTGTATGCCCGAGGCATCCCCTTCTTCATCAATAAAAATCTCAGGTTCTTCCAAATACTTCATTTTTATTGTTTCATGCACAGTTGTGTTGTTCTTGGAGCGTCTTTGTTTTCGTTTTTGGTTTTCGTTTGCTTGGTTTGCTTAGTTTGCTTGAATAAATTGGTTGGACCCCTTTTTCATACATTAGTTTTCAAATAAGTGTGGTTTGGATTGGAAAAGAGTAGGAAAAGTTCAGACTTAAGTGGTAAAAGGAGCTCGTTTTTTACGGTGGACTATGCTTTGTCATGTCATGCTTGATATTGTTTTGGCTTTATGCTTAGTGATTTTTGCTGTAGCATGACATGTTATAAACAATTGAGATTGCTTAATGTGCCTTGAAAGAATCGTGTGTTGTTTTAGCATATTAAAGCATAGTATTGTGGTATTATCCTTTGATGCTTTATTTGTGTTGACTTGGCGCATGCTCACACCATGTTATGACTATCCCAAGTCACCATAGCCTTTATGATCCTTTAGTTTTTGACTTGTAATATCACTTTATGCAATTAATGATGTTTTGTCGCTTTGTATGATTATGGACATTATTGCTCTTTTAGTTGCTCGCTCCCAGTCTTTTGCTAGCCTCCATAACCAAGTATGAGTTCCACTCATGCATCCAACTCCAAATAAAGCAAGTTATCCCAAACAGTCCAACATACCTACCTATTAGCATTTGCTATTCCAAGTATATTCATGCTTTTATCTACCTTCCGAATTAAACTTGTGATGAGAAAACTAGTAATTAAAGCTCTCACGAACTTGATGGCACATTTTACTTTTCTTGCCCCTAATAAACTTGAACCATTGTGTCATCTATGTTGTATATGCTTGCACTTATATGTTGGGGATTAGCAGAACCATGCTGTCATGGGGAACGCTTTCAACATTGCACTTATACATTGTACCTAGTTGATATCATGCTCTTTTTCTATAGATGTCGTCAGTGTGAAATGAAAGGGGAGCTTGTAAGTCCATGGAGTTATGTATGTGTGTTACAAAAACGTCTGGGCCGCCGGTCTAATCCATGCCTAATCAAGTTAGAAACCTGCAGCGTAACCATAATGAGCAATCTATGAAGCATTCTTCTTATAAAAAAGAGATAGAGATTGAGTAAAAAGAAAAAAAAAGAGATGAGAAAAGAGGAAAGGGAGAAAAAACACCATTTTTCCATGGTAAATAAGAAAATTGCTGAGATGCTCGTTGTCTGCTTGCCTTGTCATTTTGATATGGGAATTCATCCGTATCATCGGGCAAGGGGTACCCCATTGGCGGTTCCCTATGATACATATGTACGTACTATGACAAGAACTTACCGGTAACTAAACTTGAGTAGCATGACGAGCAGCCTTCGTATTCAAGAGACATGAGATTTCCAACTTATACTTTGTCAAGCATATACTCCATAGTTTGTTCACTTTAACCTTAATCATTTCAAGATGCTTATGATAGGGGCAATGAGAGCTGAAAGCTAATAAGTACCATAATTTTTGGAAGCTCTTTATGTGACTTGAATCCCTGCTTCCTTCTATGAAGGCCTTTCTTCCACTTTTATATTGAGTCTCCACCTTCTATCTTTATGCACCAATTAAGAGAGCATAGTTATCATTCTTAGTTCTATGTGCATTGTCCCAAGACTTGTTGATTGATGCATAATTTTGATATTGCTTGTTCCTAAACTATTTGTATCTAGTCACCCTTATGAACTTTGAAGGTGTCATATTCATTTATGTTTTGCTACTCTATGAGGGACAAGCTGAATACCATTCTCATTATGTTTTATTTATATGAAACAAACAAACGTCTTGCAAAACATTGTTATTCATGAATCTTTTGTTTGTGCCTTTTCATGTTACAACATAGTTGCTATGTCTTATTTTTAGAACTCTATCTTTCATGATTCATGTTTAGAGTACCTTAATCCCAGCTATTAATGCTTTTACAATAATGATGATCAAGATTGTGTTGTCTGCATGTCACCTCAAAAATTATATTGTTTTGATTGTTTACGTACTCGAGGATGAGCAGGAACTAAGCTTAGGGATGTTGATACGTCCATAACGTATCTATAATTTTTGATGGTTTTATGCTAATAATATGCTTTTAGCACTCCTTTTTGTATAAAGTGTATGATTTATTTGGACTAACCTACTAATAGTTGCAAAAGTGGACATTGTTCTTGTTTTACACTTTGATGTGTAGGAATTACCAAGAATACAAGTGGAAACCTTGTTGGAGTCAAATTGAGATTTTTACAGAAATCTGTCTTAGAAATCTTTTTGAAGATGCACGCATTTCGGGTCGACGACGGCATCAAACAGAAAACTCTTCAACTACAAAGTTGTTGGAAATTTCTCGACAAACATTCTCGACATAAAATTTAGCTGATTCCAAGTCCGGACAGGCCTTTGAGGCCCGATTTACTGCAGCCCAAGATGGGGTGACGGGAATCCGAGAAGCTATATAAAGGGAGGAAACCTAATTCGCCCAGGGCATCTCCACCCACGAATTTGCAGCCACCAAAGCCACGTTTTTGCCTCCCCATGGATCCCATCTCCATGGGATAGGGCTCCCAAGAAGCCATGAAGGAAGGGGGCTAAGGGGCGGTGCTCCCCCATGATACCGGCGGCAGGGAAGAAGTCCTCATGCCATTGGCCGCCGCCGCCGCCCTCTTAACCATCTTCACCGCCATCTTCATCACCTAATCCTCCTAGTATGCAGTGGTTCATCCTCCCACACACCTCTGTACCGTCCTATGTAAACATGGTGTTTGATGCTATAAGTTATAATCCTATGATCTATGTCATGTTTGTGTAGTTTTTTGTTCTTAGATTCAATGGTTGAACGTATTTGGTTCATTAGAGTTGTATGTTGATATGGTACAGTACTTTGATGTTCATTATATTTGTGCACGCATCGATTAAACATCATATAGTTTGTAGTATGTGTAAAAGGAAGGGGAGTTCTGCCGGAGTGACAGAAACCTGAGGACGCGAACCGGAACATTGCACGTATGGGAGTGAGAGGACCATTAAACTTAAGGCTATGGTTGGGGAAACTTTAATGCATTAATTAGTACTTACGGATGTTTGCTAACAATCCAATCATATAGTACACGTAATTCCAAGTAGTGAAGTGCATGTATATTTAGCCTCTCCCACATAGAAAACTGCATCGAACACAATGAACCTGATCTATTCGCTATTTAAACTTGGACAAAGCCACCACAATTACCATCACTATTACACACTCATGGTTCTATTAGTTTAGTGTATTTTATTGCTACAGCAACTAGCTTTACTTTCTTGTTATTTATGATCATGCAAAGCTATCTCTATTACCCGTATTGTTGCTCTAGTTTAGTTCCGAGATAATGCAAACGTTTAGTGTGCGTAGAGTTGTATCAGTGGTTGATAGAACTTAAGAGAATATTTATCCTACCTTTAGCTCCTCGTTGGGTTCGACGCTCTTACTTATCGAAAAGGCTACACACGATCCCCTATACTTGTGGGTTATCAATGTGTTGTTGCTACTAGGGAGAAAACAACAATCCTTTGTTCATAGAACAATCGTATTGTTTACTTTACACGCAATGCGTAATGCAATTATCTGTTGCTTGCAACTTAATACTAGAGGGGGTTCGGATGATAACCTGAAGGTGGATTATTAGTCATAGATGAAGTTGGATTACGGTCTATGTATAATGTTGTAATGCCCAATCAAATCTCAAAGGAGTCAAGATGTTTAGTATATGCATGTATTGCTTTCTCGATGTTTGTCAATTTCCCCGCTGTAATTTGTTCACCCAACATGTCATCTATCTTAAGGAGAGCCACCACTAGTGAAGTATGGACCCCGGTCCTTTCTTTTACAATCAATCTACAATCAAATGTTTACTGCTTTCTGTTTACTTTATGCAAACTATTACTTTCTTCCACACAATATGTTTAATCCTTTGTTTTCAGAAAAACCGGTGAGATTGACAACCTCACTGTAAGTTAGGGGCAAAGTTCTGTGGTTGTGTTGTGCAGGTTTCCACGTTGCTGCTAGCACCGGTAGTGCGCCCTGCCAAAGTCCAGCTAGCAACACCTTTGAGGTATTTTCTTGCTCCTACTAGATTGATAACCTTGGTTTCATAACTGAGGGAAAACTTACTGTTGTACTCATCTTACCTTCCTCTTGGGGTTCCCCAACGAGCTCGTTAATACACGAGTCAACAAGTATATTTTCTGGTGCCGTTGCCGGGGAGTCAAGGACATCTTCACAAGGGGAGTCCCTCATAACCAATCTCTTTACTTTGTTATTTTTGTTTTGCTTAGTTTATTTCTACTTTGTTTGCTTGTTTCTTTATCAAAAACACACAAAAAAATTAGTTTTACTAGTTTGCTTTCTTTATTAAAAACACAAAAAAATTTAGTTCCTATCTTAAGTTGCCATTATGTCTAGCATTGCTCCAATCACTATGTCACCTGAGGAAATGACTTTCACTTTTAAACAAGGAATTGAAGAGAGTTTCAAAGAAGCTTGGTCTAGAATCTCTGATCTACATGAAAAAACTGAACCTAAAATGACTAAAAGCTTGTTCCTTAGCAGTTTTTACCTTGGAATTGCTATTTTCTATAGATATGCTTTGGATGTTGTAGTGGGAGGATATTTCCTCCAATGCAATGAGGATGATGTTATTAATGCCATAAAGAAGTTGGTCTTTACTTACAACTTGCCTAGCAAATCTGATTCTTCCTTCATAAACATATTTGCTAGATTGAATACTCTTGAGACCAGCACTGCTAGTTTGAAAGATTGCTATAATACACTTAAAGAGCATCATGACTATGTTCCAATAAACTCTGAACCCTCAAAATGGCTTCCCACAGTAAAGATTTCTATAAATAATGAAACTTTTCATGCTCGCTGTGATATCATGTCTGAATGCTGTCTTATGCCTAAAGATATCTATGAATCTTTGAATCTTTGGGGACTTTCTGAAGGGGGAGAAGAAATATTTCTTGCTAATAATGCCACAATATTACCCATTGGAATAGCTGAAGGAGTGTTCACAAAGATCCTAGGGAAAATGGTTTCTACTGATTATCTTGTTAGTGAATGTGTAGGAAAAGGACAAATCACACTTGGAAGATCCCTATTGAAACTCCTTGGAGCAATAATAGATGTGGAAAAGGGCACCATGCACTTTGCTTATCCACCAAACAATCATATGTTCCCCAAGGTTAAGAATAAAAGTAAGAGAGGTAAGGGCAAGAAATTTGGTTTTAATGCTTCTTCATTTGAGAACACTTGATTCTTTTTCTTGCTTCTTATGCCTAACTTAAAGGCGTTAAAGAAAAGTACTTATTGGGAGATAACCCAAAAGTTTTAGATGAGTCTTGGAAGTAATTACTTCAATAATAACCTCTCCTTATCCTTTTTATTTGCTTTTTGTGCCAAGAGTAACCTCTAATGAGAGAGAAGTAATGATTGGGAAAGTTGCTGTCCCGAAACAGATTTCTGTGCTTCACCGTAAACATTCGTGTAAAATATCTGTACGTCTTTTTGAGGAGTGAATTTTTGTGATGCTTCCCCAGATTATTATGTAACTTTAGTTAGTTCAACACTTTTTGATTTGAGCAACAGAATGTCTTCGAAAAAATTGGTTTTTACCTGCTGGTCTATTTTGACAGATTTCTGCCATTATTTGCATTTGCTTCTTGTTGGTTCCTTTTTGAGTTCTTTTGGGGAATTGAGCTTTTTGAGGGAAGTGCTACAGTAGCATGTGTTTTAATGGAAGTTTTATTGGTGTTGAAACTGAACCTAAAGACTTATTATCTTGAGTGCACTAATGTTGCTAATAAAGATTGTGTGAAGTTTTGTATGAAGGAAAAATTTCAGGTGTATGGAGAGAATGATGTAATGATATGAAGAATGGACTAAAGCTCAAGCTTGGGGATGCCACCCCATGTCACACCAAGAAATATTCAAGAGGTACAAGCGTCAAAGCTTGGGGATGCCCAAGGCATCCCCTTCTTCATCAATAAAAATCCTAGGTTTCTTCCAAACACTTCATTTTTATTGTTTCATGCACATTTGTGTTGTTCTTGGAGCGTCTTCTTTTTAATTTTCATTTTGGTTTTCTATTTGCTTGGTTTTCTTAGTTTGCTTGAATAAATTGGTTGGACCCCCATACATTGGTTTTCAAATAGTTTGGTTTGGATTGGAAAAGAGTAGGAAAGTTGATGCTTAAGTGGTAAAAGGAGCTTGTTTTTGACTGTGGCCTATGCTTTGTCATGACAAGCTTGATATTGTTTTGGCTTATTGCTTAGTGATCTTTGCTGTAGCATGACATGTTATAAACAATTGAGATTGCTTAATGTGCCTTTGAAGAATCATGCATTGTTTTAGCATATTAAAGCATAGTATTGTGGTATTATCCTTTAATGCTTTATGTGGGTTGACTTCGCACATGCTCGCACCATGTCATGACTATCCCAAGTCACCATAAAACTTTATGATACTTTAGTTTTCAACTTGTAGTATCACTTTATGCTTTTATTAATGATGTTTTGTCGCTCTGCATGATTATGGCCATTATTGCTCTCTTAGTTGGTCGATCCCAGTCTTTTGCTAGCCTCCATTACCAAGTATGAGTTCCACTCATGCATCCAACTCCTAAAACCAAGTTATTCCAAAGAGTCCAGCATACCTACCTATTAGCATTTGCTATTCCAAGTATATTCATGTTTTTATCTACCTTCCGAATTAAACTTGTTATGAGAAAACTAGTGATTAAATATCTCACGAACCTGATGGCACACTTTACTTTTCTTGCCCTTAATAAACTTGATTGTGTCATCTATGTTGTATATGCTTGCACTTATATGTTGGGGATTAGCAGAACCATGTTGTCATGGGGAACGCTTTCAACATTTTACTTGTACTTTGTACCTAGTTGATATCATGCTCTTTTGTCTATGGATGTTGTCGGTGTGAAATGAAAGTGGAGCTTGTAAGTCCATGGAGTTATGTATGTGTGTTAAAGAAACGCCTGGGCCGCTGGTCTAATCCATGCCGTCATGGTGGAAACCTGCAGCGTAACCATAATGAGCTGTCTATGAAGCATTCTTCTTATAAAAAAAGAGTCAGATATTGAGAAAAAAAAGAGAAAAAGAAAACAAAGAGATATGAGAAAAGATAAAAGAGAGAAAAAAGCACCATTTTCCCATGGTAAATAAGAAGATTGTTGAGATGCTTGTTGCCTGCTTGCCTTGTCATTTTGATATGGGGATTCTTCTGTATCATCAGGCAAGGGGTACCCCGTTGGCGGTTCTCTATGATCCACATGTACTTACTATGACAAGAACTTACCGGTAACTAAACTTGAGTAGCATGAGGAGCGGCCATCGTATTCAAGGGACATGAGATTTCCAACTTATACTTCGCCAAGCATATACACCATAGTTTGTTCACTTTAACCTTAATCACTTCAAGATGCTTATGATAGGGGCAATGAGAGCTGAAAGCTAATAAGTACCATAATTTTTGGAAGCTATTTATGAAACTTGAATCCCTACTTCCTTCTATGAAGGCCTTTCTTTTACTTTTATGTTGAGTCTCCAACTTCTATCTTTATGCACCTACTTTGAGAGCATAGTGTCCATTCTTAGTTCTATGTGCATTGTCCCAAGACTTGTTGATTGATGCATAACTTTGATATTGCTTGTTTTAAAATATTTGTATCTAGTCACTCTTATGAACTTTGAAGGTGTCCTATGCATTTATGTTTGCTACTCTATGAGGGACAAGCTGAATGCCACTATGCTATGTTTTCTTTATGTGAAACAAACAAACGTCTTGCAAAGCATTGTTATTCATGAATATTTTGTTTGTGACTTTTCATGTTACAACATAGTTTCTTTGGCTTATTGTTAGAACATTATCTTTCATGCTATGTTGAAGTACTATGATCCCAGCTATCAATGTTTTACGAATACTTTGTTCAAGTTTATGATGGTGCATGTCACCTCAAAAATTATTCTTTCTTTTTATCACTTACCTACTCAAGGACGAGCAGGTGTCATGGTGGTGGCACGGCAGATGCCATGGATAGGCTAAAGATGGGGCCAACAAGTGCTAGGGGAATCCAGGGAGGGAAAGCGTGGTGATTCCACGCTCGGAAGTTCTTGTATTCTCTCTATCAACGGTGTCTACAAGTGCTCTTGAGGCTCTTAGCAAGAAGGAGACAATGTCTCTTACCCCCCACTAACTAGCCCTAGAATTCTACCTTAGACAGAGAGTGATTCCTCTATTTGCCGTCCCTCTCTATGGAGGCCTCGGTGCTCCTTATATAGGGGAGCCCGAGTTACAATTCTAGGGCACAGGTGGTAGCATATTCTATGAATATGCTCTTTTCCTAAAGTAGATGCTTCTTTATTCCTCTTTAACGGCTCGTCCGAGCTTTGGATGTAACCCACAGCGTCATCCTTGTCTTTTGGGCGTCACCAGGCACGGGCTACGTCATCCGGCTTTGCCCGCGTCACCTTGGTCGCCACTGACCCGCTGGTCCTCTTCTTTACTTTACTTTGCACATGCTCCAGCTGATAAAGCCACCTTTTGACCAGCGGGGGATTCCTTCCCTTGGAAGCTAAGATAATCCGGCTGGCATTTAGCTAACCCGGCTCACCCATGTACCTGCAAAACAGATAGACATGGCCGGCATAAATCTTATGCCCGCCGGACCATTGTCAAGGAAATGCCCTACGGGCCAGGTCGCACCGTGATTCGGCCTACCTTGAGGTGACCCGATCAGCACTTTGCTTTGACCGTGCCGTACCCTGGCTAACTCGGCCCTTATACCCCGGTGTTACCCTACCCGGGGGTATCCCCCAACATTAGTCCCCGAAGCTGGTGTGGTCTTGGCAACTTTTTAGTTGTTAAGGCCACAGCAGGTTCCCATGTCCGGATCTTTCGCTCCTTTGGCCGAGTTACCTCGTTGCCCGGAGTTTCTTTTCTTGCGACCCTTTCGCTCTTTCTGAGTCATTCCTCGTTGGCTAGGTCTCTCGCTTGCTTATACGGGTTTTCTTTCCTTCTCTCGTATGCTTCTCCACATCCTACGTGGAGGGTAATCATCATTTGCCTCATTTTAAGGGCCATGCGCATTTACCGTGCCGGTTACTGTCGCTGCGTCAGGCATAACTGTTGTAATCGTCCCATCACTGCAGCGCCTCGTTAACCGTAACGTCATGTCATGTCATGTCATGGGATCATTTGCTCCTGTAACCCCTCCTGTGGCCTCGCTCTGACTGGTTAGTTCTGGCCTCGTACACACTAGCTGTGTGCGGCACGTTGCCTGCAGTAGATCCCACGATGCGCGTGCAGCGTGGTTAAGTAGGAGCTACAGGGTGGTTTCAGGGGATGTTCTTCCATTTCCCCAGTGCTTCCCAACCTCTCTCTTTCACAGCGACTCCACCGCCGCCGCCAACTCTCTTCTTCACGAGCGCCACCGCGACCATGCTCAGGTAGCCACTCACCTCTGCGCCGCCGTTCCTGCTTGTTGTATCCATCACGGGGACTTGCGCTTCCCGTTTCCCTTCTTCCGGCTACATTTACTACGATTACCCTTTGTAAGATCTTGAATCCACCATGTCCGAGGCGGAAGCAGTGGTGGTAGCGCAACAGGAAGAAGGGGCGGAGGGCCACGAGCGCGGTTGCTGGGACAGCTCCATCGTCCACGAGGAGGATTTGGCCTGGCTCCATGCCTCCGGTCGCATCCCCGCCGGCGTCGCCTACCGTCTCACTGCCGGTGAGATTACTCCTACCCCCAAATCTGGGGAATATGTGGTTTTCTTATCGCATTTCTAGCGCGGCTTCGGCCTCCCCGCTTCTGATTTTTTCTTCGATTTCATTTCCACCTACAAACTGCAACTGCATCATCTCCCCGCAAATGCTATCACTTCTCTGTCCTCCTTTGCCTCCGGCATTGAGGGATACCTCGGCCTCTGGCCAACCAAAGAACTTTGGATTAAGTTCTTTGGTCTACGGAGGAACGTGGTTCCGGATCCGAAGGTTGCCCCGGAGGACAAGCACCTGACCCAATGCGGTGCTGCCTCCATCTCTCCGCGCAAGCAGTCCGTGTTCCCCCGGGTCACTGGGCTTGAATCTTGAAAGGGCTGGGCCCGGACCTTCTTCTACATCCGGAACACCACCAAGGAGGACCAGATCCGGCTGCTCCCTTTCAGGCTCGACCCTCCAGATGTCTTGCTTTGGGAAAGCATTCCCAAACGCGCCACGGCTCTGGCGAATCAAGTGGCACGCCAGATCACGGAGCTGCTTAAGGAGCATCTCTGGGGGAGGATATTATGATTACTTTCATCCGTAGCCGGGTCTCCCCCCTCCATAAGCGAGCCCACAAGATCTGCTATCTTAGCGGTCCTCTTGACCCTCACCGGACCTCTTCTTTTGAGCTGGATAACTCGACGGTTTACCGCCAGGTTAAGTCCATATTTAACGTGGAGAAGGAGTTCTCCGAGGCCTGGGAGTGGGGACTTGAGCCCTTCACCCGTACCAACCCCCCTCCAAAGGTAAATTACCCTTTTCTGTTTTCCGAATCTTCAACATAAGTCGGTTTCCTTTTGTAACTTGGCCACTATTCTTTCAGAAATTCCTTCAGCAACCGCTGGAGGATGGCGAGGTACCGGCGAGCAAGTGGTTGGAGGACCGTCCCGAGGGAGACGAGGTGGAGACTGATCTAGAGACCTTCTTGCCTGCCCCGAACGTCGTCAAACGCAGCGCTGGTAAGGCCTCTTCTCTAAGGGATTGTCCAGACGATGATGATTCGGACATTGAAGTCCTTGATGTACTTGATCTGGTTCTTATCTCTTATTTGCACCTGGCATTGTCCAAATGTTCAGCTAACCCAGACACTCGGGTCCATGAGGTTCCTCCGCTTGCCACCGGTGGCCCGGCTCCGGCTCCATCCTAGAAGTGCGCGGCTACCTCGGCCGTAGCTTCTGAGGCGCCGCCGCCCAAGAAGAGGCAAAAGAAGTCCGGGGTTAAACCCTCGGCCAAGCCTGCCACCAAGAGCACAGTCCGGAGGACACCCAAACCTCGGGCTCCTCCTACCGCTGACGAGTAAGTACTTTTAGCATTGCTACTTCGGATTCTTCCTTTGCTTGCCTTTGTCTCTGGTTGGTTCTCTCTTTTTGACTCGCTGTCCTTCCTTTTTTCTAGAGCTCCTATGGATATTTCCCAGAGCGGTTCCAGCATAGCCTCACCACTCCAGAGCAGTCCCTCTCCCCCCTCCCCCCTCAATGATGATCATCGTCCACTTAGCCCTATTCAAGAGGGTTCTGCGGTCGCGCCTGACCAGAGCCCACCTCGCCAAGAGAAGGGCAACGTTGGCGCAGGGGGTAGTAGGGAAGCTCGAGACGTGGCGATGCTGGATATCCCCAGCTCCTCAGCCTCTGTGCCTAATGTTGAGGCGCCAGTTTCATCGGCACCGCCTCAAAGATCACCAAGACCAAGAAGACTAGCAAGAAGAAGACTAACAAGACCAAAGAAGAATGACAAAGAAGAGCTTCCAAGCCTCCCAAGGGAAAAGCTCCTTCGGCCCCCACCGGTTCTGCCCCTTCAATCAATGACTTCTTCAAACACGCTCCTCAATACTTATCCGGCAAAGCTAAGAAGACCTCCGGCTTCCAGGCACTTCCGGATCGAGGGCGCAAACAGCTGGTTTTGCACAAGAGCCTCACATACTCAATCCGCTAGGCGTGAGGCCCATGTGAAGGGCCTAGTGACGAGCCATTCTCCGAGCGGCGAGAGTTATAGTCCACTACTCCTTGAGTACGTGAAAAACTGGAACAATGCCGAATTTTTCGACCCCCAAGACGATCTCCCAGAAAGGTTCGGCCCAGCCGAGTTCAACGCCCAGATGAACTCCGCTACCAAGGCTATCTCCCTGGCTGGCCGGATGATGGAGGTAATCCTTTTTCTCTACTGTTGGTGTTTTTCATAACTTAGCATTTGTAGATATATCCCCTAGCCCCCGAGCCTCTGAGGGAATAACTTGTTATTCGGTCGGATGCTCCTTAGTTTTTGTTCATAGTGTCATTAATTTGCAATAAATTTTGGGCCGGGTCTAGTTCCCTTGGCACGGATCATGTAGTCTTCGAATATCCACACACCTAGAGCCGGGTTAAGTTCCACTTGGCCCGGATCTTGTAGACTTCGAATATCCACACACCTAGAGCCGGGTTAAGTTCCACTTGGTCCGGATCTTGTAGACTTCGAATAACCACACACACCTAGAGCTGGGTTAAGTTCCACTTGGCCTGGATCTTGTATACTTCGAATATCCACACACCTAGAGCCGGGTTAAGTTCCACTTGGCCCGGATCTTGTAGACTTCGAATATCCACACACCTAGAGCCGGGTTAAGTTCCACTTGGCCCGGATCTTGTAGACTTCGAATATCCACACACCTAGAGCTGGGTTAAGTTCCACTTGGCCCGAATCTTGTAGACTTTGAATTATTTCTACTTTGCCTCTGAATTTTTTTCTCTTACCTATTTTAGATTACCACTAACCACCGAACCGCTGAGTTCCAGTGCCTGCTGGACTCCTACAAAGACATGCGCGGGCTTTATGGTAAACTCTTGGAGGAGTACCAGAAGAAGGGTTAGTTTCCATTACTTTTCCTTCCTTGTTCATTCAAACTCCTTAGGACTTATATGAACGTCTTGTCTGAATTACGCAGCCGAGGTTGAAGCTGAGAATATAATTATGAGGAAGAACCTTGCGGAGATCAAAGGTAAACTCATCCCCTTTATATGATCATTGTGCCTTCCTTGCTTTATCTGGTGGACACTCATATTTTGGGTCCTCCGGATCATGTTGCAGTTGCTCTTGACCACAGTGTCCCCATGCCTGAACTGATGACCCACTACCTCGAACAGGCAGGGAAGTACGAAGTTGAGTTGAGGAAGAAAGGCGTTGAGATAGCTCGGCTCCAGCAGCAGGACTCGGAGATTACTCGGCTAAACACTAAAATCCAGAGGCTTAAGAGCTCTCATCAGTCCGTGCTGGAGAAAGCCGACCAGGAGTTTGCCGAAGAGAAGGAGTGTTTAATCACGCAAATCTCTAAGGACCAGAGCCTACTGGAGGAAGCCGACATCAAACTTACGTCGGCGACCACCGAATATGGAAAATCCGGGTCCACAATGCCAACGTTGATTCCGAGCTTCAGCGACTCTTCCAAATTGCGCGTAAGTTCTTCGTCCTTGCTTGATCTGTTACTATTCGGATTTGGTCCATTCGCTCATTGTTTCTCCTCTTATCCTTAGGCAAATTTCCAGAGAGTGATATGTTCGCCGACTCTGCCATACGCCAATCCCGTGAGCAGCATGGAATTTCTATTGGCCCGGCTGCCGAACCAATCCATTATACCACGGAGGATCTCCTGGCGAGTCTCACCGCTCACCTTGAGGTGGTAAAGAATTTTGGCGTGAATATTGTCCCAGCTGCAACACGGATGTTTAGCTGCCTCTAGCCCGGTGAAACCATTCCCAAGAAGACCTCTGCTTTTATAGCCAAACTCATGGAATGTTACACGCAGCTGCATTTGTGGCGCGAATCTGCTGCCCGGGCTGGGGCCGACACTGCTCTGAAATTTGCGCTCTCGTGGTATGAAGGAATTGACTTGGCATTCCTCAACCGCCTGCGCACCGGGTCAAAGTGGTGCGAGAATCCAGAGTGGATTGCGCGCCGCCAAGCCTGTGCGAACAGTCTCATCCATTACTCCTTCTGCCACGCCTGGAATGAGGGGACGAGTTATCTTGATGTCGTTGACGACGAGATTGTCTCTAGAGCAGAAGAGGAAGGGAGCGAGAGCGAGGGCTCCGAGCTAGGCGATGATGCTGAAGACCCGGTTGGCAACGAAGTTGACCCGGAGGATGAAGCCGAAGCTAGCGCTCCTCCCCCACACTCCGGAGTACCTCCCTCCTCAACAGATGATTCGCCTGCTGCTCCTGCCCCTTGAAAAACACTTACCATATTGATCAGATCCCCAGAATGTCGGGTGCAGATGTATTTAAATAGTTTGGTTTGTTCGTGTTACAATTTTATGTTCCGCACTGAGTTTTATTGCCAGATTATCATGGACGAAGTCCCCGAGTTTCATTTTCTTGTTCCCCCAATTTTTGACTCGGCTCGCGTCTACCTTGATTCGTTTTTTTGACTTACGAGTCCGAGGTTCAAAAAATTGACTTAATAATACTTGAAACCTTGAGATTAGCTCAGAATGATTTGGCACTTTAGTGAAGAAAACAAACTAAGGGTTAGCCAACAAACCAATGTCGGCCCGCTTAAGTTCTTTCCCTTAGTCGTTTTTCATGTGCTTTGTCATTCCAAACTTGTTCTCTTGCTTGCCATGAAGCCAATTCTTGTTGGACAGCAGCGAAGTCGAAGAGTTAGGTTTTTGGTGCTAACACGTTACTAATCCAACTAAGACATAAGCGACTTAACCCAGCCGACACAAAAAATACGAAAACAAAAGACAAGTGTTATAGCAGTCCCCGAGTCTCTGCTCGGGGTGGCAAAGTTTTTATTGATAAGCTCACTGCCGACATACATACCGACATACGAGTAGTTCGGATACATTCACCTCTTAGGTGTAGAAAGGACGAAGCAGTGCTACGTTTCATGGTCTTTTGGATTCTTCTCCGGACCTGTCTGCCTTGTTCTTTTGCTGGGTTGTGCATCAATAAGATAGTAGGAATCATTGCGCAAAGCTTTGCTCACAATGAAAGGTCCTTCCCATGGAGGGGATAACTTATGCATGCCAACGGTGCGCTGTATTAGCCTTAGCACCAAATCACCTTCCCAAAAAACACAGGGGTTTACTTTCCATCTATGATAGCGTCGGAGATTTTGCTGATATATGGCGGATCTGGACAAGGCCAGTTCTCTCGCTTCTTCCAGTAGATCAACATCATTCTGCCGGGACTCACGCACTTCGGCTTCTGTGTATTGGGTGACCCTAGGCGAATCATGCTCTATGTCGGCTGGTAATACAGCTTCTGCCCCATATACCAGAAAGAATGGCGTATAGCCTGTTGATCGATTCGGAGTTGTTCTTAAACTCCACAGTACCGCTGGTAGTTCTTCTATCCAGCACCCCGCTGATCTTTGCAGCGGCTCTATGAGCCAGGGTTTTATCCCGAACAACACCAGTCTGTTGGATATTTCCACTTGCTCGTTCGACACGGGGTGGGCGACTAAGGCGACATCTAACCGGATCTTCTTTTCCTGGCAGAATCCCGCAAATGCTCCTTCAGCAAAATTTGTCCCGTTATCAGTTATGATGCTATGGGGGTAGCCGTACCTTAAGATTATATCCTTTAGGAATCTTACTGCTATTGCCCCATCACATTTCCGAATCGGTTCACTTCAATCCATTTGGTGAACTTGTCAACCATGACCAGAATGTGGGTCATCCCTCCTTTGGCCAGTTTAAATGGTCCTACCATATCTAGGCACCATACAGCAAATCGCCATGTAATGGGGATAGTTTTCAGCTCCGACATTGGTAGGTTAGTTTTTGTGGCGTATTTTTGACAACCGTTACATTTTCTCACCAAGTCCTCTGCCTGCTCCAAAGCACTAGGCCAATAAAATCCATGCTAGAAAGCTTTTGCTACAAAGGCCCTTGAGGATGCATGTTGGCCACATTCCCCTTGGTGAATATCCCGGAGTATGTCAAATCCTTCTTCCGGATCAACTCACTTCTTTTGTATAATTCAGTGTTGATAATGGTATAGGCCTTTGCCCTTCTCTGAATTTGCCTCGAACTTATTTCATCATCCGGCAAGATTCCCTCTTTCAGGAAATCAAAAATTGGCTTTGCCCAAGTTGGTATAGTACGGACGGGGAATGGTTCCTCATCAACCTCCATTGCATCCACAGATAGAACTCCACGGATTGAACAAATCGGATCAAGCTTGCAGTCCCGGGTTGGCAAGGCCCTCAGTTTCTCAAGGCCCCGGGTTTCTGGAGGTGCTTCCCCATTCTATCTCCATAGGTGCAGCTCCTGATCCGGGGAGTGACAGGATATAAATTGAATCTGATTCAGGTGACAGTGTGATAGTCGGTTTTCTCATGTGCTCCAAAGCCACGTTTGGCGGAATGGGTTGCCAGGATGAGCCTAGCTTGGACAGTGTATCTGCCGCCTTGTTTTCGATCCGAGGTACGTGATGGAACTCACACCCTTCGAAAAACTCGCTTACCTTCTGGACATGGAACCTATATAAGGCCATGTTAGCATCCAGGGCATCCCAATTTCTGGATACTTGCTGTACCACCAATTCTGAATCTCCAAGGCATTGTATCCGACGTATCCCCACTTCCTTTGCCACTTTTAGACCATGTACCAATGCTTCGTACTCCGCCACATTATTCGAGGCACTGAAAATGGATTTGAAGGACATACGTCAGTTGATCCTTCTTGGGCGAGGTAAGAACTACTCCAGCGCCTAATCCATCTTTCAGTTTTGATTCGTCGAAATGCATTTGCCAATAATTCGAGTCCGGCAGGGGTGGCTCGTATTGCATTTCATCCCAGTCCACAAAGAAATCTGCCACAGCTTGTGACTTGATCGCATCCCTTCTGTCGAACTGTGGCGCGTATGGAGCTAATTCGATAGCCCACTTTGCTATCATGCCGCTTGCGTCCTTGTTACTCATAATTTCTTAAATGGGTGCCTCGCTGATACATTGCAAATGTATCTATAATTTTTGATGTTCCATGCTTGGTTTTATCCACTTTCTTGTGTTTTGTTCCAACTTTGGAGTAATTTTCATATGATTTCTTGGACTAACCTATTAACAAGAGCCACAGTGACAGCTGCTTGTTTTCTGCTGTTTTTGGTTCTAGGAAAGTCAGAAAATGAATATTCTCGGAATTGGACGGGACAAAAGCCAAAGTACCTATTTTTCCGGATGTCATCAAGTGCCAGAATACGAGACGGAGAGGGCCAGGGGGCCACCAGACCACCTGGCCGTGCAGCCAAGCCTGGCCCGCGCCAGGGGGTGGTGTGGCTTGCCGCTCCTGGCACCCCCTCGGCCTCTCCTTCCGCCTATATATTGCCCTCGGGACGAAAACCCTAAGTACCCGATCAAAAATCCATGAAAGACTCTGTAGCCGCCGCCATCTCCATCCCTAGATCGGGAGGGATCTGAAGCTCTTCCCGGCACCCTGCCCGAGAGGGGAATTCACCCTGGAGGCCTTCTTCATCACCATGCAAGCCTCCGGTGTGATGCGTGAGTAGTTCATCCTTGGACTACGGATCCATGTAGTAGCTAGATGGTTGGTTCTCCTCCTTTGTGCTTTCATGTTTAGATCATGTGAGCTCCATTCATGATCAAGATCATCTATTTGTAATTCTGCATGTTGTGTTTGTGGGGATCCGATGGATATTGAAATGCTATTTCAGATTGATTATTGATTCTATCATGTCTTTGTTATTTGTGATCTTGCATGCTTTCCGTTGTTAGTAGCTATCTTGGCCGAGTAGATGCTAGCAACTCCAAGAGTTAGTATTTATGCTCGATAGTGGGTTCATGCCTCTGGTAATCTGGGAAAGTGACAGAAATCTCTAAGGTACTAGATGTGTTGTTGCTACTAGGGAGAAAACAACAATACTTTGTTCATAAAACAATCATATTGTTTACTTTACACGCAGTTCATAAAGCAATAATCTGTTGCTTGCAACTTAATGCTGGAGGGGGTTCGGATGATAACCTGAAGGTGGATTATTAGTCATAGATGCAGTTGGATGGCGGTCTATGTATAATGTTGTAATGCCCAATCAAGTCTCAAAGGAGTCAAGATGATTAGTATATGCATGTATTGCTTTCTCGGTGTTTGTCAATTGCCCCTCTGTAATTTGTTCGCCCAGCATGTTATCTATCTAAGGAGAGCCACCTCTAGTGAACTATGGATCCCGATCCTTTTCTTTACATACAATCTACAATCTTTTACTGCTTTGTGTTTACTTTCTGCAAACTATTACTTCTTTCCATTCGATACGTTTAATCCTTTGTTTTCCGCAAAACACGGTGAGATTGACAACCTCATCGCAAGTTGGGGACAAAGTTCTGTGGTTGTGTTGTGCAGGTCTCCACGTTGCTACTAGCACCGGTAGTGCGCCCTGAAAAAGCTCAGCTAGTAACACCTTTGGGGTGTTTCCTTGCTCCTACTGGTTCGATTAAACCTTGGTTTCATACTGAGGGAAAGTTGCTGTTGTGCTCATCATACCATCCTCTTGGGGTTCCCAACGAGCTCTACATCAACCACGCACCAGCACTTTTCTAGGCGCCATGCACTGAGCCATCACTCGCATATCACCTAGATGGGGTGTTCCTCAAAATAGTGCTTGAGTTTCTTGGCTGACATATATACGCCATACGCCATCTTCTGATAATGAGGATAATTCTGTTTTGATGTTGACAATACTTCACTCAGATAGTACACCGGCCTTTGCACCGACTTTCCTTCCTCCTCGCGCTCCACTACGATCACTGCACTTACGACTCGGTTGGTTGCGGCTACGTAAAGCAACATTGGTTCCTTAGGTAGTGGTGCAGCTAGGATTGGTGCGGTAGATAACTTCTTTTTCAATTCTCGAAATGCAAGATCCGCATGTGTTGTCCATGTGAACTTATCTGCCTTTTTCATTAGCTGATAGAGGGGCAAGGCCTTCTCTCCCAACCGACATACGAACCGACTTAACGATGCTAGGCAACCAATGAACTTCTGGACATCGTTAAGACACTTTGGCAACTCCATTCTTTCTATGGCCCGGATTTTCGTCGGGTTAGCTTCAATGCCGTGGCTAGATACCAAGAAACCGAGTAACTTTCTGGCTGGTACACCGAAGGTGCATTTCTCCAGGTTCAGTTTCATTCGGAACCTTCTTAAGCTCGCGAATGTCTGCCGGATATCCTCAAGGAGCGTATTGCTTTCCTTGGTTTTTATCACCACATCATCCACATACACCTACACATTCCGACCTATTTGGTCATGCAAGCATTTTTGCATGCATCACTAGTACGTTGCTTCTGGATTACGTAATCCAAACGGCATAGTTCGATAGCAATAAGCCTCGTACGGGGTAATAAATGCAGTCTTTATTTGGTCATCCGGATTCAGGGGTATATGATGGAAACCAGAATATGCATCAATGAATGACAGTAGCTCACATCCGACCGTTGAGTCTATGACCTGATCTATTCTAGGGAGTGGAAATGGATCTTTTGGACACGCCTTATTCATGTTCGTGTAGTCAATACATATGCGCCATACCACTACCACGTTCGGATCGTCTTTCTTTTTCTCCACCAGCACCAGATTAGAGAGCCAATCTGGATAGAGTACCTCCATGATAAACCCAAATGCTAGTAACCTTGCTATCTCATCTCCAATAACTTTTCTTCTGTCTTCTGCGAAATGCCTAAGAGGCTGCTTTACCGGCTTAGCCCCGGGTCTTACATTCAATGAGTGCTCAGCCAACTCCCTCGGTACACCTTGCGGATCTTGTGTAGACCAAGCAAAGATATCCCGATTCTCACGGAGGAAGTTGACGAGCTCTCTTTCCTATTTGCTGCTTAACCCGGCACCTATGGTGACGGTGCGCTCTGGGAACAGGTCATCAATTGGCACTTTCTTTGTATCCTTAGTTGCCTGGAACGATACGCTCCCGTGCGGGTTGGTCAGGGCCGGCATATGTTGTTGCGCGGATTAAGCCAATGCCGCCACCTCTAGTATCTTCCTTTTTTCTTGAGCTATCACGAGTGACTCAGCTAAATTGGATCTGGCTAATGCGCACTCGATCAAACGCTGGAAGTCCCCTGATATAGTTTTATCATGCCCCTTGGTCCGGGCAATTTCATCTTAAGGTAGCTGACGTGGGTAGTTGCCATGAATTTGCTCAGCGCTGGCCTGCCGAGTAATGCGTGATAAGCACTTTCTAGATTCACTACCTTGAATTCCAAGCTCTTAGTGCGGCAGTTGTCTCTTGTGCCGAATAACACGTCAACCCGGACCTTACCAATTGGTTCACAAGAAATGTCCGGCACAATGCCGTGAAAGGTGGTCCTTGTCGCTTGCAACATGTTTTCTGTTATCCGCAACTTGTGCATGGTATCCTTGTACATAATGTTGATACTATTGCCATTATCAATCAATACCTTGGAAAATCTCACGTTGAGATTCGGCCCGATGAACGTCAGATCCAAGACTAGAGCGTAGGTTCCTAGGCTTGGCATGATCTTTGGGTGATCCTTGACACTCCATGTGATCTCTTGATCCGCCCAAGGCATATATCTTGGCACGGCCGGCATTACTATGTTCACCTCCATATGCTGGAGCTATAAGCTTTTTCGGTCATTCTCTTCCGTGGTGAACACGCAATAGCTTTGATGATGTTCCCTATACTCATTTCGTCCTTCATTCTCGTTGTAACCTTGGCCTTGTTATTGGTTATTGCCCACTTGATGTACAGCGTCCCTTCTTTTCGGATTTTCGTACCTCGGTGGAGGTGGTGGTAGCATCAGTTGCTGTCCATTTTCCCCTGTTAGTAATGGTGGCCGGGGTGTTTCATTTCTAGGTGTTTCATTCCGAGGTGCCTGAGCATTCCCCGAACTCCCCTGTTCCAATTTCCTCATCCATTCACACTGCCAGGTCGTATGATTCGCTAGACTGTTCAGATTGGCGTATGAAATTTGCAAGGTTGATCTAGCATAGATTCGAATGTATACCTCGGCCTATCCTTTCATTCTTGCCATTGCTTTATCTGCTCCGGGGTCCAAGGCTTTCTCCCTTCGTTTTTCTGGTGCCAACTCTGTCCTCCAGTTTTTTGGCATTGACTGGCTCCAGCATTGGGTTGATCCCGGTCCACTGCCGCGACTTGCTGCGAGTTATACTGATAATCTAGGCGCTCATCCCTTCTCTTTCCTCGGAAATCGTTCCTCCTTGACGATCCAGGGCCATCTCGACTGTAATACTCTTTGTTCGCTTCGCTAGACATTATCCGGGGTTGAGTTGGATCTCCCAAGGCATATGAATCTGCAATCCGGATCGTCTCAGCCAAGGTAGTTGTCATATCTCGCTGTAACCTTTGCCATATCATACTTCCATATCTAAACCCCTGAGCGAACCATGTGATAGCTTGTGATTCAATCACCCCTTCGCACGAGTTTCTCACATTACACCATCGAGTCAAGAAATCTCTATTTGGCTCATTCGGTCTCTGCCGGCATAACGCGAGAGTTTGTGGTCTGTTGGGTCTCTTGTAAGTGCTTGAGAAATTGCTAACGAACAACTCCTGGAAATCCAGCCAGCAGTTAACACTTCCTGGTGGTAAATTGTTCAACCAAACTCGTGCTGGTCCTTCCAACATCTGTGGTACATATCTCACCGCCCATCACAAATTTCCTGTCACGATCTTGACTACTGTGGCATAGTCAATCAGCCAATCCTCTGGCCTGGTACTTCCATCATACGTTCGGGTTCCCCTAGCCAGCTGAAAGTTCAGCACTGGTGGCTCATTCATGCTGGACCTGGTGGACCTTGTAACTCGATTTGCTCCGACCTATAAATCCTATCCAACTTCAAGCTCGCATCATCTAGCTGCAAGTTCCTACTTCCCAACCGTGATCCAATTACGTGGTGATCCGGTCTTGGGTATCCATCATTGACCATAGCCGAATAACCATCGTTGTATCTTTCCTGATCCGGACATGCATGATGATGTTGTGCCGCTTGTCCTGTACTTCCTGCTTGTCGAAGTACGCGTTGTTGCGTCTGAGGTAAATTTTACCCCGCTCCCATGGGATTGCGCTGTCTGGCATTGCCGTTGGCAGCATTTCTTTGACCGGCATTGCCTTGGTCTTGGTTACCTCGGGCTGCCACACCCCGGCTGGTACTGTGGCGGTCCTCTTCAACTTGCAATGCTTTACCTTTTCTAGCCCTTACCAGGTCATAAGGGACCATCTGCTTGTTTCTTCTCCCGGAACCCACTACCTCTTCTCTCCTAGGATCGTGACCCGGAGACGACGCGGCTCCTCTGGATCTTGCCGGATTATTTCTGGCCGAATGTACCACCTGTGAGGCCCCTGGTGGTGCCGGGTTAGCTTTATTTATTTCTTCATTTTGTTGGCATGCAACTCTCAACAAGTGATTTACCCTCTATTGCTTCCTTTGTCGAGCCTCACCGGTTAAGCCTTCTAACTCGGATGCGGCCGAATTTGCTGCTCTGAGGTTCTTTGTCGGGGTACTGTATCGATTCAACCCTCCTGTTACTATCGTAGCTATTTGATCCAGCCTAGGCTCGTACTCCTTGTCAATCTCAGTGATCAGGTTTCTGCCCCAGATTTTTACTCCATTGATACGGTTTGCCTTAGCATACTCTCTCAAGGTGATGTTCAGCGACTGATGCAACTCTGCTACCTTCTTTGCTCCAGCTAACATCTTCCGCCTAGTTTCCTTTAACTCAACTTGCGCCTGAGTCGGATCTACCACAGGTGCTATTGGTGTTGCTAAGCTATTTATCGCTTGCTGGAGCACATTCTCTAGCTTCTCTAGCGGAGGAAACCTAGACCTGGTCTGTTTGGGCGTTACCTCTGGCTCTGGCGCCGGATCTTTGCTCGGTCCCGCATCTAGCGCGGTCATCAGGACTTCAACACTGCTAGTGGGGCAAGCGATACGCACTCCACGAGCGGTGCTAAGAGGTGGTTCGCCTCCTTCGATGACGTGCCGCGGGTGGATGCAGGACTCATCCACCATGACGTAGATCTTGTGTGCGCCAAGCTTGAGGAAGACGCCGTTGCACGGTGGAGGGTGTCTGCCGAAGCTTCCCGCGTTGTCACTGATGTAGTCCAGCGCTCCAAAGCGATGAACCAAGCCTGAGACGATACGCTCGCTGGTGCTCGAGAAGTTTCCCATCTTGATTTTCAGACCTGCTAGCACCGCCTGCCCCACAGTGGGCGCCAACTGTCATGGTGGTGGCACGGCAGATGCCATGGATAGGCTAAATATGGGGCCAATGAGTGCTAGGGGAATCCAGGGAGGGAGAGCGTGGTGATTCCACGCACGGAAGTTCTTGTATTCTCTCTATAAATGGTGTTTACAAGTGCTCTTGAGGCTCTTAGAAAGAAGGAGACAATGTCTCTTACCCCCCACTAACTAGCCCTAGAGTTCTACCTTAGACAGAGAGTGATTCCTCTATTTTCTGTCCCTCTCTATGGAGGCCTCGTTGCTCCTTATATAGGGGAGCCCGGGTTACAATTCTAGGGCACAGGTGGCAGTATATTCTATGAATATGCTCTTTTCCTAAAGCATATGCTTCTTTATTCCTCTTTAACGGCTCGTCCGAGCTTTGGATGTAACCCGCAGCGTCATCCTTGTCTTTTGGGCATCACCAGGCACGGGCTACGTCATCTGGCTTTGCCCGCGTCATCTTGGTCGCCACTGACCCACTGGTCCTCTTATTTACTTTACTTTGCACATGCTCCAGCTGATAAAGCCACCTTTTGACCAGCAGGGGATTCCTTCTCTTGGAAGCTAAGATAATCCGGCTGGTATTTAGCTAACCCGGCTCACCCATGTACCTGCAAAACAGATAGACATGGTCGGCATAAATATTATTTCGGTCGGACCATTGTCAAGGAAATGCCCTACGGTTCGGGTCGCACCGTGATTCGGCCTGCCTTGAGGTGACCCGATCAGCACTTTGCTTTGACCGTGCCGTACCCTGGCTAACTCGGCCCTTATACCTCGGTGTTACCCTACCCGGGGTATCCCCCCAACAACAAGAGTTAAGCTTGGGGATGTTGATATGTTGCAAACGTATCTATAACTTTTGATGTTCCATGCTTGGTTTTTATCTACTTTCTTTCTATACACTTTCTTGGACTAACCTATTAACAAGAGCCACAGTGTCAGCTGCCTGTTTTCTGCTGTTTTTGGTTCTAGGAAAGTTAGAAAATGAATATTCTCGGAATTGGACGGGACAAAAGCCAAAGTCAGTTTTTCACCGAGGGGGACACGGAGCCAGAATACGAGACGGAAAGGGGCCAGAGGGCCGCCACACCACCTGGCCGCGCGGCCAGGCCTGGCCCACGCCAGGGGGCGGTGTGGCCGCCTAGGGAACCCCCTCGGCCTCCCCTTTCGCCTATCAGATGCCTCTGATACAGAAACCCTAAGTACCTGATCAAAATTCCACGAAAGAGTCTGTAGCTGCCGTCATCTCCATCCCTAGATCGGGAGGGATCTGAAGCTCTTCCCGGCACCCTGCCGGAGGGGAGAATTCACCCTAGAGGCCTTCTTCATCACCATGCAAGCCTCCGGTGTGATGCGTGGGTAGTTCATCCCTAGACTACGGGTCCATGTAGTAGCTAGATGGCTGGTTCTTCTCCTTTGTGCTATCATGTTTAGATCTTGTGAGCTCCGTTCATGATCAAGATCATCTATTTGTAACCCTACATGTTGTGTTTGCGGGGATCCGATGGATATTGAGATGCTATTTCAGATTGATTATTGATTCTATCATGTCTTTGTTATTTGTGATCTTGCATGCTTTCCGTTGTTAGTAGCTATCTTGGCCAAGTAGATGCTAGCAACTCCAAGAGTTAGTATTTATGCTCGATAGTGGGTTCATGCCTCTAGTAATCTGGGGAAGTGACAGAAATCTCTAAGGTACTAGATGAGCTGTTGCTACTAGGGAGAAAACAACAATCAAATCTCAAAGGAGTCAAGATGATTAGTATATGCATGTATGATGTTTGTCAGTTGCCCCGCTGTAATTTGTTCACCCAACATGTCATCTATCTTAAGGAGAGCCACCACTAGTGAACTATGGACCCCAGTTCTTTCTTTTACCATCAATCTACAATCAACTGTTTACTACTTTCTATTTACTTTCTGCAAACTATTACTTTCTTCCACACAATACGTTTAATCCTTTGTTTTCAGAAAAACCGGTGAGATTGACAACCTCCCTATAAGTTGGGGGCAAAGCTCTATGGTTGTGTTGTGCAGCTTTCACGTTCTTTCTTGGCACCTGCAAGTCGCCAAAGTCCATCTAGCAACACCTTTGAGGTGTTTCCTTGCTCCTACTGGATTGATAACCTTGGTTTCATACTGAGGGAAAACTTACTGTTGTACTCATCTTACCTTCCTTTTGGGGTTCCCCAACGAGCTCGTTAATACACGAGTCAGCACTCCTATTGCTATCATCAAGTGCAAGGAAAATTATACTCAAGCCATTCATATATCAATAAAGCGAACACAAACTCAATATGGCTCCATATGTAATAATAAACTCGGAATTTTATTAATGGGATCGACTATTCCTGAAGGGAATTCTAATGATGCAAACTTTATTTCTAGTTTGAACTAATGCAAAACTGTATTATAAAACTTATAAGGTAGATTACAAGGTCTTTAAAGATCTCCTCAGGCTTGGAATCAAGCCAGGCGGGATCAATTAACTCCTTGTTGGTACCTATTCCTCCTCCTGGGTAGAAAGAGTGTCGCCCTCTTCTTTTATGTTGCCATCTTTAACTATGCTTGCAAAGCGGACACTGAACTCGGCTATGTCGTATTGGAGCTTCAACATTTTACTCTTGAGGAATTTCTTCTAATATGTCAACTCAAAGACAGTTTTAATTGAGAAACCAACTCTACCATCGATGTCATCGACCTTCTTCTCAAGGTCTTTGCTCATCATCCAGTAGGAGTCAATCCCTTCTCCATTTGTTTGAACACATGCCTTTGAAGCCTTTTCTAACTCATAGATCTTATCATGAATCTCATCTTGCCGCACCTTTTTAGGTTTAAGAGGTGATGGACCAAGAGGGGGCTTATAATAGGATCATATGTTGTAACGATAAGGATTAGGGAGATACTCGTCCTTGTTCCTTCCTCGCTCATCTTGCTTCATCATCTCCATCCTTTGCGGGAACATGTCCTCCCAATTTGGGAGAGGCTTGATCTCCGGGCTGGATGATGACGACGATCCTTTAGGTTCTACTTCTTCGATTCTCTTCATGGGCTTCTCTTCTTTCTACTTCCATATCTTGTTGACATGGAAGGGATGCATGGCTTCGCTGCACGGATGTTGTTAGAGGGGCTTGTATAGGGATGGCGAAGATTTTTCGAGGCTGGAGGCTGTAGCTCTACGAAAACTTAATGAAAAAGATTAGATGCGATCAGCTTTAAAAGGAGATGTCAAAAACCCTATCTGCCTTTTGTAACAAGCAACTATACGGGCGCGGCCCGTATAGCTCCCACCGTATAGTTATGAACCGACTATAGATTTCATCTACGGTGGATCCAACTATATGGCCGGAACTATACGGGCAGGAATTTTTATTCCCGCCATATAGTTGGTCGTTAAATTCTCTGGACTCTGAATATTTTTTTGGGAGATGGGTCGATAACTATACGACCACAACTATACGGGCGGAATTTTTAATTCCGGCCGTATGGTTGGTCGTTAAACTCTCAGTACTCAGGATATTATTTTATCAAAGGCATTGATATCTATACGACCACGGCTATATAGGCGGAATTTTAAAATCCGGCCGGATAGTTGGTCGTTAAACTCTCAGTACCTTTCGTGGATGGAAGGGGCGATGTCGCAACAACTATACGACCGCAATTATACAGCCGGAATTTTTATTCCCGCTGTATAGTTGGTCGTTAAACCTTCTGTGTCCACCAAAAAAATTCTGCTTCTCCAAGGATTCTTTATTAATCTGAAACTTAACGAAATATTGAGTTTTGATAGAGAAATATCAGCTTAGATTTTTGACCAATTTTGGTACTATCGATATTCCTCCTTCTTCGCTAGAGCATCAAATGTTTATTATTTAACACAATGCTCAAATAAAACTTTAACTAGAAATTTAACAATTTGCTCAAACCTTTATTTTGCATGGGTTACCTCCCATGAAGCGCTCTTTTATGGTCAATAGCTTGACCGTAGTATTGCTCATTTCGCCTCGAGTCCATTTTTCTTGCAGTTGACATTCCTTGTATATTTTTTGCTTAATCACTTCTTCTGGAGTGATCAATTCTATGGTGACTGCACTTATATCTTTTTTACTCGATAATGCTTCAGCCGTTGTCCATTTACCACCCATGCAAGAGAGGGTGTTTTTCCTTGGAGCTTCACTGCTCCTGATGAATAAGCTTCTTCAACTATATATGTTCCTTCCCACTTTGATATGAGCTTTCCTAGAAACAACATAAGACGAGAATTATAGAGCAGCACTTTGTCTCCACTTTTAAAAGTCTTATTCTCTATTTTCCCATCATGCCATCTATTCACTTTTCCTTAAACAACCTAGCATTCTCATAGGCTTCACTTCTAAACTCATCTAGAGCATGAATATATAATAAATGCATTTCTCTTGCTGCTTTAAGATCATAATTTAGGTTCTTGATTTCCCAAAAAGCTTTATGTTCCAACTCTAAAGGTAAATGGCATGCCTTACCGTACACCATTTTATAAGGTGTCATGCCCATTGGATTTTTAAACGCAGTACGGTATGCCCATAGAGTATCATTTAACTTGTATGACCAATCTTTTCTTGATTTGTCCACCGTCTTCTCGAGTATGGTCTTTAATTCTCTATTAGAGAGTTCCTCTTGACCACTTGTTTGGGGATGATATGTTGAAGCAACACGGTGAGTTACTCCATACTTGCTGAGGATCTTCCTGAAAGTTCCTTTCATAAAATGAGAACCACCGTTAGTAATTAAAAATCTAGGAACTCCAAACCTGGGGAATATGACATCTTTGATCATCTTCACTGAGGTGGCTACATATGCATGATTTGTCAGAATAGCTTCAACCAATTTAGTAACATAGTCAACAACAACAATAATATGAGTGTAACAATTCGACTCTATAAATGGTCCCATGTAATCCATTCCCCATAAATCAAAGGGTTCAATTATGAGACTATAATTCATTACCATTTCTTGTCTCCTACCTATATTACCTCTTCTTTGGGAAGCATCGCATAATTCCACATACCTGTGTGCATCCTTGAGCAAGGTGGGATAATAGAATCCGGATTGAAGTACATTTGCGGCAGTTCTCTTACCTGCATGATGCCCTCCATACGGACTGTCATGACAAGCTTTTAATATCACATTCATTTCATGGTTAGGAATACACTTCCGAATCATTCCGTCAGGTCCATGACGATATATATACGGATCATCCCAAAAGTAATATTTAAGATCATTAAAGAATTTCATCCTTTGATTTATTGACATACCAGGAGGTATAAATTTTGTTGCTAGATAATTAGCATAATCCGCATACCACGGATCAACAATTTCAATGTTTGCTAAATATTCTCCCAAAAATGATTCATTAATAGGTACAGGGTTATTGATTATTCCCTCCATCCTAGAGAGATGATCTACTACCGGATTATCTTTACCCATCCTATCTACTATTTGCAAATCTTATTCTTGTAGTAATAAAACCCACCTAATCAACATGGGATTAGCATCCTTTTTCACAAGGAGGTGACACAAGGCTTGGTGATCTGTATGGATTATTACCTTAGAATTAATAATGTAGGATCTAAATTTGTCGCAAGCAAAAATTATAGCTAGGAACTCTTTTTTTGTAGTAGCATAATGTTTTCTGAATCTTATTAAGAGGTCTACTAGCGTAATAAATAACATTCAAATTCTTTCCATCTCGCTGTCCCAACATAGCCCCTAAAGCATAGTCACTAGCATCACACATGATTTCAAAAGTTTCTTCCCATTTTGGAGATTGCATGATAGGTGCTGAAACTAGTTTATTCTTAAGGTTCTCAAAAGCTGCAATGTAGTCATGATCTAAGTAGAATGGAGTTTCTTTATCAAGAAGGTTGGTGAGAGGCATAGCTATTTTAGCAAAATATTTTATAAAACGCTTATAAAAACCTGCATGTCCCAGAAAAATTATTAGGTTTTTAATGTCCTGAGGTATTGGAAGATTTTCTATATCATTTATATTAGTTTTATCTATTTCTATTCCCTTCTCCGAACCTTATGTCTGAACACTTTACCTTCTCTTTCCATGAAACGCCATTGTTACCAATTCAAAACCAAATCCAATTACCTGCATCTCTGCAAGACTTTGGTCAGATTGTAGAGGCAATTATCAAAAGTTCTTCCGCAAACAACAAAATCATTTGTTAGAACTTCAATATTCTTCTCAACAAAATCATCAAAGATCTTTAGAACACATTCTTGAAAAGTTGCTGCTGCATTACATAAACCAAACAGAATTAATCTATAAGCCTATGTGCCATTAGAGCAAGTGAAAGTTGTTTTCTCTTGTTCTTCCGGTTGTATGGAAATTTGAGAATATCCAGAATAACCATCAAGAAAACACTAATAAGAATTGTTACTAAGTCTTTCTAAAATTTTGTCCATGAATGGTATAGGTTTATGATTTTTCTGTGTCTTGCGATTTAGCTTCCTAAAATAAATGCACATACGATATCCTACAATAGGCCTTACAGGGACTAGCTCACCATCTTCATTCATAGCAGCATCAAGACCACCTTGTCTTGGTATGCAATGAGCTGGGCTAACCCACTTACTGTCATAAATAGGATATATTATACCAGCATCTAATAGGCGTATAACCTCTTTTCTTACTACTTCCTTCATTTTCGGATTAATCCTTCTTTCTGTATCCACTACAGGTTTAGCATCATCAAGCATGGTAATCCTATGTGTTACAATAGATGGAACTATTCATTTAATGTCACTTAGAGTATATCCGAAAGCTTCACGATGCTTAACCAAGACCAAAATTAGTTTATTTGTTTCATTCTCTGATAGATTCTTGCTAATAATAATAGGAAATTTATTTTCATTTTCTAAAAACTCATACCTCATATCGTTTGGACGTTGTTTCAATTCATTTGGTGGAGGCTCTTCATCCCCTTTTCTTACCAGTTCTTCATAGCCATGTGGATTCTGAGATTCCGAAACTGAATCAAGATAATCATCCATGTCTTCTCTCTCCTCATCATCTGCTTCTTCCTCCCAATTAATCAGGCTCCTCGCTAATTCATCTTGCGGAGTACTGAAGTGAATTGTTGCCAACTCGACAATCGTTTTCTCTTCCTTGATATCTTCCACTTCATAAGGCCTCTTCTTTAGTTTGGCAAAGTGGAATGTCATTTCCTCTTCTCCAAACATCAGTGAAATAGTCTCCTTATTATCGACTCGAGCTTTGGTGGTGGAAATAAAAGGCCTGTCTAAAAGAATAGGACAAAAAGAATCTCGAGGCATATCAACAGTATGGAAATCAAGGGGGTACATGAGTGATCCAACAAAGACATAGATATTTCAGATTACACCTTCCAGTTTTATATTGGTTCTATTAGACAGTTCAATAGTAGTGTCTACCGGTTCCAATATCTAGATTATTTAAATTATAACGGAGTTCCTCATAAAGTGATGAAGGCATAATATTTACAGTGGTGATTGGCTCACAAATTCCATATAAGAAAGTTTCTCCACAATATATAGGGGTCATTGGTTTAGAAGTTTCGTTACCTCGTACCTTACCTTCGATGAATTCTGAGGTTTCAAGGTCTAACATAACCACTTCATTGTCCACTATTCGTTCTTCCATAAGATCCTTTAATATAACATTATTTATATTGGTAGCTTCGGGGTTCCTTTTTGGTTTCTTTGATCTTTTCTTTATTTGTTCTTCCTCTTTTTTTTTCCTTTTCCCGACGATCCCTTGAATAGGTATCGAGGAGAACTCTTCCATCAGTGCTCTTGCACGCTTCTTTTCTTCGATGGGTTTACGAGATTCCCATTATGTAGGTACCTGCAAATGTCCTACATAATTCTCAATAATTTTCTTTACTGAGTAAGAATCAATACCGAGGGTTTTGATCATTGCATCGGTCCTTTCATCTGCAAGGAAATCTTTAATGCAAGCATATTCATAAAAACTATTTGTAATGTTTTACTTATCTTTAAGATTTTCCGTTGCTTCTCTCATTTTTATTATTAGATTGCAAGCTTCATTATAGGTATAAGATAGAAAACTGCCATTAGAAGCAGTGTCTAGATTCATCCTATTTTCAATATTTAGCCCTCCATAAAAAGTATGGGTGATTAACCAATCAGGCAAACAATGATGGGGACAATTATCTAGGTAGCTTTTATACCTTAGATATCCTTCATATAATCCCTCACCAGGATTATTTTTGAAACTAATAATAATACCTCTCATCCTGTGAGCTTTGATTTCTGAATAATATTTGATAGGAATTTGGTTGCCAATTCCTCCCAAGTCCTCGGTGCTTCTGCACAAAAAGATCTGTACCAGTCGCAAACATTATTAGAGAGAGTTTGTCTAAATAAATGGGTTTTAACCATATCAAGATTATAGTCATCAAAAATAAAGGAACTGAGAACGTCTTCAAAGAATTGTAAGTGTCCATATGGACTCTCTTCATTGGTTCCTACAAATTTCTGAGAGTGAAATAGTTCAAATAATAAAGGGTGGATCTCGATTCCATCTGAATTTATGCTTTTATTGAAAGCTATAAAAGTTTCCATGGGCGAACCCATTTTCCTTCCTGCCTCAAGCTGATTTAAATGTTGAGTGTTGTCCATTATTGTTGTCCTACAACTTAAGTAAAAATTAGTACAATGAAAGTAAATAACTAAAAGTAAAGTGACTTATAGCGCTAAGCTCCCCGGCAACGGTGCCAGAAAATAGCTTGATGACTGCAAGTGCACAGATCATTTGTAGCTAGTTTCGAAATAAAGATATTGATCCCACAGGGAGCAGTAGGTGAAAAACTAAAATGCTTTTAACTACAACTAAACAAAGTACTTAAGAAACAACTTTAAGATGCAAGAAAAGTAGAGTTGTTTTGGGGTTTTTGGTTGAACAAGGTAATTTATAGTAAAGCATAACTTAATGCAGAAAGTAAGATCGCGTGTGTAATAGAACTTTTTGAACTGCAATAGGGAAAACGGCGTTCTCGGGGAGTGGTGGATACACCGCTAGCAATGTAGACTAAGCAATCAAGATTATTATAACGAATATTCTCATAACGTGTATGTATGTGGGAGGAGCTCCATATATGGACAAATAGGCAGTAACAGCTACTCACATCGTCGTTCATAACCACAGCCGATGAATAAACGACATCAATCATATTATCCCGCTATTAAGGGATTTCTCCCGTGGCATGCACATGCCTTAATGAGTTCTCCTTGACTTCCCAAGTTAGCATGTAAGAAATGACAACAGCTTTATAGTCACAGTAAGCGCTATTATCCCTTCGTCTACTAGCAAGTAATTCCCTCCGTCGAGTCCCCAAAGGAGGCAAATATTAAGGAGGTGCACAACTCCCAACATAAAGATGAAGACAATTAACGCATACACATAATGATGTATAACATAATAATCTCTATCTCATCTCAATCATATGCTAGGGTTTCTCCATCTCCCCAAGAACTAGAGATCTACTCAGACATGGAAGCAATCAACATCATGGCAATGGTAATGGAAACAATCATAGATGAATAGTACTTGTATAAATCCACAACGAGTACGGAAATTACAACAAGATCTAGACAAGACGTAGATGTGATGGATGGAGATGGTGATGATGAAGTGGAGGATGATGAAGATCAAGCCTTAGCTTCCCGGATCTACGCAGGGCGAAGATGGATCCCGGTGGATGAGTTCCCCCTCCAGATGCCTTCCGGAGGTGAGGTTTCAGTGATTTCTGGGTGTTCTGTATGTCGTCTCTCCGATCCAGTTACACGAGGTGAAACTATTTGAGGAGGCGGAGGCGGCGCCAACTATACGGCCAGAAAATTTATTCCGGTCGTATAGTTGGTCGTTGAACCCTATGTCTCCTTTGTTTGCTTCGGGTTTTCTTCTAGTATTATTAATATTTCCCAAATAAGCGATTTACGTTGTTTTTGACTCCTTTTCTCCATAGTACAACTGCTCCAAGAATTGTATCTATTGGATCCATCATCTGTCCTGATCCTGGTGAAGACACACATAAAATTTGAGTGTGAGCACCGTAAAATACCAAGATCCTACATCTACAATGCAAAATAATAATGTAAAACATGATGCAAATATGCACTCATCAATCAACGGTGATGCCAGTGACATCTAGTTGCTTCCTCTCGAGGAGGAAGACAAAGAAAAGAGGGGACGAAAGGGTACACGGGCCTGGGCTACGCTTGGACCAAAGGTGGGTTGTGGGAGTTGCGCGCAGGCGGCAGGGAGAGAAGGGAGAGGGAGAGGGGCAAGCTAGGTTGGGCCTAGTTTGGATATTGGCTCCATTTTTTGTAAAAACCTTTTTCCTTTTCCTGTTTTTCTATTTTTCATTTGAACACCAGAGGGAGAGGGGCATGCAAATCTGTTTTGAACCATTTCAAAAATACCAGAAGGTTTGCAAATATATGAAATAGTGTGGGGCCCCTTTATTCCATTTGGGCACCACATGTTTTTGAGTTTTCCAAAAACATTCAAAACCCTTTTGAATTCATTTTCAAAGAGGGAGGGGGTTAGGGTTTAGGGTTTTGCATTATTTCTTTTGCATGCAATTTAAAAGATGATGCTCATGAATGCACAAACAAATCCTAATTAGTATTAACTAAAACTGGGGTGTTACAGATCTATCCCCCTTACGAGAATCTCGACCCAAGATTCCAAAGGTAGGAAGAGAGAAATGAACAGGGTCACTCTAAGGATAAGAGGGAAACTGTCAACACCCGGATTTTTAATCCTAGATGCCCATTATGCCATACCTCGCAATCCCAGGATTACCATTTTTGCGCGACATAACGGATTGGATATCACAGTACATCATCCATTACAAACCATACATAAGGTTTTACACAAATAAGGATCTCATGATCCAGTCTTTAATACAACAAGCAGCGGAAATAACAGATAAGCGTAGCGGTGGGGTCCATCTTCAGGGGCACAGTAATCTTGTGACGAGATAGTCCTAGTTATCATAGCCGTCCTGCTGACCATCATCTTGATAATCTCCTTCATAGTCTGGCCATGATAATAGCCAGGGACAAAAGCCATGAGTACTCTTTAAGTACTCGCAAACTACTATTAATAGGTACTATAGTTCTAAGTCAAAGGGCTAAATCTAAGTTTAACTATCAAGTTAAGTTTGAAACCTAAGCTGAGTTCAGAAGCAAAGAAAGATAAAGTAAAGTTCTAAAATCACTTAAGTTGGAAAGCTATTTTCATAAATACAACCCTGTTGTGGTCAAGTCAAAGTTCATCATTCATTTTAAGTTATTTAGAAAACATCTGACAACGAAACAGTATGGCCATTCCAACTATCCATAATCATGACGGCTATTCGAATAGTTTGACACTCTGTAGAGGTGGTTCACTTTCACCACAAGATTTGATACATCTGTCAGGGATAACCCTGAATCATCATACTTAGTATGCAGATAATCAAACATAACCTTCCCTTTACACACCCTAGTATAAGCACCTCTCCTATGAGCATGGCCTCCCAACCATGACCATCAGTCATCTTGGGCACTGCATAGGTGGACAACATTGAGAGGTAGCCTCAGCTCAAACCTCTCCCGTGAGGGAACTAAGACTAATGCATATAAATTTCCAGCTAAGCCTTACCCAATTCAGGTAATGTGGTTGTACGGTAAATTTGGAATGGTATCGCATCCGAATCCAACCATCAGTTTTATAAAAGGGTTAAGGCTCATGCCTCATCATTTTCATCATCATAAACCAGTTGTGTTTCTCAACACATGTCAAAACATCTCAATAGAATGACTCATCATTCCAAGGTTTTCACAATTCATTTTCACCAATTGTTTCCATCTAAAGTGACTCAAGTTTTGGATCTACTCTAAAATACTAAGTTAAGAGTGTTCACTAAGGTGGAAAAGATGGGTTAAATCTCATGCCATAGAATGACATCTAAAGGGTTCTAAATAGGTCAAGTTTTATACTTTTTATGCTACCTTCAACACAAGTAAAGATCTTTGTGTACTAAGGGGAGTAAAACTTGTAAGTAAGACTTGGGGTACTAATAGTTAAAAGAGTGTGCTCAAAGCATGCCTAAAGCATCCTTGCTCATTCCTCTAGCTTAATTCTAGCTTGCTAACAATAGCTTGCCTTGGTTGGTGCAGTGGTTGAAGTTTTCTTCTTCTTGCTAGCACTCCTCCTCCTCGTAAGCTTGGTCGGTACTATCTTGTATAACAATACATACGGAGTAGACAATCACCAAACAATACTTAACTAGGCTAAGTAGCATTCTAAAACACACATTTGATGATCTATTATCATCACAAACATCACAAGTTTTAATTCAATAGTTTCTTTCTTTTTATTTTAGAAAAGTAATTTCTACTCATTGAAAAATTAACTAACATTTAATATTCACCACTTAAAACATGGGATCATGTTGACACATGTCATCACCACATATTCTAATATGTGGGAATGAGATTTAAGGGTTGGATCAATATTACTTTGGTTTAAGTTTATTATTTAATGATTTGAAGTGACTAGAAATGCCTATATAGCATTGTTTTGGTACTAGTCCAAAGTCACTGCATGTAAACCTTAATATTATTACATATTTAGATAGATATGATGAAATGTGATTTTTGAGAGTTGGAATCAACTCAAAAGCTAACTTGGTTGATTTTATAAAAATGTTGCAAGTTGCAAATGCTTCTGTCTTCTTATTTTTATTAGGAGAGATCTATAACTCTAATTGAATTAAATCCAACGGGCTTGGATAGATCATCTTAATACCTTTCAGGCAAAATTGGTTTCATGCTATATGGATTTGTCAAACTCACAGAATTGAATTTTGAAATAGTGGACAGAAACTAGATTTAACTAAAAAGAAAAATCCAGATTTGAATCGATGGGCTAGCACGGGAAAAGAAATGGGCCGGCCCAGTGGCGCTCCGCGGCGTGGGGCTCAGCTGACAGGGGGTTCCGCGTGTCAGCGGCACTTAAAACGCGAAATGCAAGACGCAGCTGTGGGCGTAAGCGATTAGAATAGGAATCTACTTAAGGGTCGCAATCGATGATAATGGTGTCGCCATGAGCTCGAACCATAGCGACTCGGTGGGGGTCTACTGGGGGCATACTAGGGCTCCAGCAGGGTCAGCGAGGCAGCAAAAGGACATGGAAGACGACGGCGAGGCGAGGCCAGAGGCGGAGCTTGAGGGAGGGGTCAATGCCTTCTCCTCCTTCTGCTCTCAGGCCTCCTTCCGGCCCGGGCAGAGATCGCCTTGTCGCTAGAGGTGGGTGAGGTTCGAGAGGTGAGGGAGTGGAATGGTGTGGAGAGAAGAGGCTGGGGAGGGCTCCTTTTATAGGCCCGACGGTGAGACCGAGCGGGATGGGCAGTCGACGGTGGCGACATGGCTACGGCGGGGTAGAGGCATGGCTAGGGGTGGAGATCAATGGGCGGTTCCCTGGCGGTGCTCTAAAACTTGAATGCGGCCGTAGGGGTGGTGGCACGTGGTCTGGGCGAGGTGGTGCTCTGAGAGGCAGAGGCGGCGGTGTCCACGGCGAGCGGTGGCTGTGAGGTGTTGCGCGGCCAGCGGGGGTGTCTGGGGTGTTCTCCAGGTCGAGGCAGAGCGGCGGCAAGGGCTGCCGCCAAGGCTCAGATGGGTGGCGGTGAGGTGTGAGCTACCTCCTACACATGGAGAGAGGGAGAGGGGCGGTCTGCTGCGGTGAGGGCAAGGTTGGCCGGCGAGAGGCGGCTCGGCATGGCATGGCCATGCCACTAGGGGCTAGGGGAGTGGGTGGTTAGACTCTGGTAAGATCAAGAGGGGACAGGGGAGATAAATGAAGATCAATTGGGGGCAAAACCCTGTAGTAAACAGTGAGCTAGGATTACAGTAGAGATTATGCATGCCAAGTGTTTGATGAAATGGCCCCATGAAAGAAAGTTTTGAATTTTGGTTTCAAAAATTTTGAGTGATCTCCACTAGTGATAGGTAGTCTTGGGTTGCAAGGGTTTTGAAAATGAAGCTCAAATAGATGGTTTTTGAAATAGGGGTGATCTATGCATATGCATTAGATTCAATTTTAAACTGTCATTTAAAATAGTTAACAGAATGTTTTTAGCAGATCCAAAGGTGGGACTTGGTACCTCATTATGTGTACTAGCAAGGGGTACAAAGATCAAGAATTGTTTCTATTAGGAATTGAGTACTAGGAATAGCCAAAGTAGGCATGAGAGTTAAATTTGCCAAAATGACCATTCCTCCTTTTTAATTCTTTTTGATTTGATTTTCTTTAGGAAAACTTTGGGAATGATGTAGATGATGTTTAAATCACCTAAGAAACAGTTTACAAGCATTGGATCACACAATCATGGCAATTCAAAACAACTCATATTTTAAATGCACACACATATGAATGCTTTCATTTTAAATTTGGAAAAGTTTTTGTTAACCCTATTTTTGGATGATTTGATCTTGTTAAGCTTGGATTGAATTTTTGGGATGTTACAAGCCTTCCCCCCTTAAACAAAATCTCATCCCGAGATTTACAAAGTAAACTAGGAACTAAAGAGATCTGGGAACTCTGTCCTAATGTAATCTTCACGCTCCCAAGTGGCTTCCTCCTCGGTATGGTTGCTCCATTGAATCTTGAGAAACTTGATGCTCCTGGTCCTAGTGGTTCTGTAGGCTTCTTCTAAGATACGGATGGGTACTTCCCGATAGGTTAGGTCACTGTTGATTTCCACAGCTCTGTGATCGATGTTCTTGAAAACTTCAGTCTTCTCTGGCACTTCCAAGCATTTGCGAAGTAACGAGATATGGAACCCATTGTGGATGGCTGACATCTCTTCAGGCAGTTCAAGTTGATACGATACTTCTCCTCGGTGGTTCAGAATCTTGAAAGGTCCGATATATCTGGGGGCTAACTTTCCCTTCAGACTAAAGCGTTGAGTTCCCTTCAATGGTGAAACCTTGAGATATACGAAATCTCCGACATTGAAAGTCGGGTCTCTCCTTCTCTTGTCGGCATAGCTCTTCTGTCTGGATTGGGCGGTCTTGAGGTGCTCACGGACTTTGTGAACTTTCTCTTCTGCTTCTCGGAGAATGTCGGGTCCAAAGATCTGACTCTCTCCTACTTGCGACCAATTCAAAGGGGTACGGCACTTTCTTTCGTATAGGAATTCAAATGGTGCCATCTACAAACTAGCTTGATAACTGTTGTTATATGAGAATTCTGCGAAAGGTAGGCAGTCTTCCCATTTTGATCCGTATTCCAAAACACAAGCTCTAAGCATATCCTCCAAGATCTGGTTGACTCTCTCAGTTTGTCCATCTGTTTGCGGGAGATACGCGGTGCTAAAGTTCAACTTGGTTCCTAAACCTTCCTAAACTTTCTGCCAAAATCTTGAAGTAAACTGGGTTCCTCGATCTGAGACGATGGTCTTGGGGGTTCCATGCAGATTAACAATCCTAGCAATATACAGCTCTGCTAGTTTTGCACTCTGGTAGGTTGTCTTTACAGGTATAAAGTGGGCTACCTTGGACAGTCTATCAACTATGACCCAGATTGAGTCATTTCCCCTACTAGAAGTAGGTAAACCGGTGATAAAGTCCATTCCGACGGAATCCCATTTCCATTCCAGAATCTGCAATGGTTGCAACAATCCTGCAGGTCTCTGATGCTCTGCTTTGACTCTTTGACAGATGTCACATTTTGGCGATGTAGCTTCCAATCTCTCTCTTCATCTTGTGCCACCAAAATTGCTCTTTCAAATCCTGATACATCTTTGTTCCTCCGGGGTGGATAGAATAAAGAGTATCATGAACTTCCTTCATGATAACTTCCTTCACTCGAATCTCGGCACACATCGTCCTTTGTACCACAGTACTCCTTCTTCGTCTTCGGTGAATCCAGGAACCTTGCATGTACCAATACGACGTTTGATTCCGTCGATACTTTCATTCCCCTTCTGGGCTTCCTTGATTTGGCTAATCAAAGTGGGTTGAAGTTCAATGCTAGCTAGGAATCCTTTGCTAACTAACTCAGTCCTGAACTGCTCCAACTCCTCATACAAACTTGGTTGCTTCTCCTTGATCATGGTGTTAAGCCTACACGGCAATCTGCTAAGAGCATCCACTACCACATTGGCTTTGCCGGGATGATAGTGAATGTCAAGGTCATAATCCTTGATTAACTCTATCCATCTTCTTTGCCTCATATTTAGCTCCTTCTGAGTTAAGATATACTTCAAGCTCTTATGATATGAGTAAATCTCACAGCGATTACCCATCAAATAATGACGCCATGTCTTCAATGCTAGAACCACGGCTGCTAGCTCAAGATCATGGGTCAGATAGTTCTGCTCATATTGTTTCAACTGTCGAGACAGATACGCGATGACTTTGCCTTCTTGCATCAATACACATCCTAGGCCAATCTTGGATGCATTACAATACACATCAAATGGCTTCTTGATGTCTGGCATGATCAAAATTGGGGCTGATATCAATCTCTTCTTCAGCTCTGAAACGGCTTCACATTTGTCCATTCAAACTTCTTGTCCTTCTTCAACAATTGGGTCATTGGTCGGGCTATGCTCGAGAATCCTTCTACGAACTTGCGGTTATATCCCGCTAATCCGAGAAATGAACGAACTTGGGTTTGATTGGTTGGGGCTTCCCATTCCTCGACATCTTTGATCTTGGTGGGATCAACAGAGACTCCTCCGGAAGACACAACATGTCCTAGGAATCCTACTTCTTTTAGCCAAAACTCACACTTGCTGAACTTGGCATATAACTGATGCTCTCTCAGGGTTTCTAGGATGATTCTCAGATGTTGCTCATGCTCTTCTTCTGACTTGGAGTAGATAAGGATGTCGTCGATAAACACAACTACAAACTTATCTAGGAAATTCATAAAGATCTTATTCATGAGATTCATGAAATAAGCAGGGGCATTGGTTAATCCAAAAGACATAACCGTATACTCGTATAAACCATAGCGAGTAGTAAAGGCGGTCTTCGGAATATCCATTGCACGAATCTTAAGTTGGTGATAACCAGTCCTAAGATCAATCTTTGAGAATACCTGAGCTCCAGTCAACTGGTCAAATAGATCCTCTATCTTTGGCAAGGGGTACTTGTTCTTGATGGTGACATCATTCAACTTTCTGTAATCTGTACACAGACGATTGCCTCCATCTTTCTTGTCGACGAATAACATTGGTGATCTCCATGGCGATGTGCTTGGCTGAATCAAGCCTGTTGCTAACGTGGCATCCAACTGTTTCTTCAGTTCCACTAACTCTGAGGGGTTCATGGTATAGGGTCTCTAGGCTATAGGTCCGGTTCCGGGGATTAGTTCGATAATGAACTCAATATCCCTATCCGGGGGCATACCTGGCAATTCATCTGGGAATACGTCGGGGTATTCACAGACTACTCTGACTTGGTCAATGGTGGGCAGGGCTACACTCTTGGTGCACTTGAATTGACGGGGTAAGGTTTCATAGATATGCTCTACTGTTACTCCAGAACTACTAGTCATGGTGATGGATTTCTTAGCACAGTCTATCAATCCTTTATGCCTTGACATCCAGTCCATACCTAGTACTACTTCCAATCCTTTGGTTCCAAGTACAATTAGGTTGGCACAAAAATCTATCCCATGTATTCTGATAGGTACAGCTTTGCAAATTTTTCTAGCTTTTGTTGTTGAACCGGGGATTTGAACTATCATGACATGCTTCAGGTTGGTTGGGTGAATCTTACTAGTGCATACAAATTCTTCGGTGACAAATGAATGCGATGCTCCAGAATCAAACAATACTCTTGCTAAACCTGAGTTGATGTAAAACATACCCAACTACATCTGGCGCTTCCGGCTTCTGCGTTCATGTGGAAGAGACGACCGTTGCGGTTGTGAGGGTTCCCTGGGGCAAATCTCCTTCCTGGTTGAACACGACGCTGCTGCTGAGCTGGGGCATTCACAGGGGCATTGGCGGCAGTCTTCTTGTGACACTCATTGGAGTAGTGACCCTTCACTCCACACTCGAAACAAGTGATCTGGGACTTGTCCTTGACTGTGACAGGCACCGCATTGCTGCCAGTTCTAGGTGCAGTGTTGTTGTTGTTGTTGATCTTGGGAGGGGCACGGTTGAAATTGTTGGCATTACCGGAGTTGTGATTGTTTCCTCCGGACTTCACATTGCCTCCGCTACGGTTGGGGTAGCTTGGGCAAGAATTTGGGGGTCGGTTGTTCCTTGGTGCATATCCTGGTGAGGGGTTGGGACGGTACTTCTGGTGACTACTGGATCCAGACTGCTGCATCATACGACGCTTGCGGTTGTCGTTTGCCTGGTTAATCTTCCCTTCCATCTGAATGGCAGAGTCGACTAGCTCTTCGAGATCATCGAAACGGATGTTGTGAGACAACCGCATCTCATCATGCAGTCTGTTTAAGAATCTCTCCTTCTTGGCCTCCGTGTTGATCTCATCTGGTGCATATCTGGCAAGTGACAAGAATCTGTCATGGTACTCCACCACAATCATTCTTCCTTCCTTCAATTCACGGGATTCATCTCTCATCCTGTTGACAAGACCTTGCGGCATGTGGGTGTGGCTGAACTTGACCTTGAATGCTTCCCAGGTCATCACTTGACCATGGTTCATATTGCGGATTCTATTCCACCAAGCTCTTGCATCTCCCGCCAGATAGTGGGTGGCGAAGAGAACTTTCTCATTCTCATCAACTCTAGCAACCTCTAAGTTGTTTTCCATGGTCTGTAACCAGTCATCAGCATCTAATGGGTTTTCAGATTGGTTAAAGATTGGGGGATTTGTGTTCTGAAAGTTTTTGAGTTTGGATCCTTGGTGATCCTGATTTCCATGTCCTTGGTTGTTGAGAGCCATTTGGGCGATCTGCTACAATGTTGCTAAGTTGGCTTGATGCTCGGCCCTGCTTGCTTCACGGTCCGCGATGAGATTCTGCAAGATCTGCAGCATTGGGTCTTGCGACGAGTTGCTCCCTCCTTGGTTCCCACGAGTCATCTAAAGATTGAGATAGATATAGGGGTAAGAGGGGAAGTCTAAGGTTCATGGTTTTGGGTTTTTCAAATCTAAAACTTTGAGTTAAACTCAGGTTTTTCAACTAACTTCATTTTCATTCATGCAAGCCAGCACACGATACAACACAAACCACAACAATAAAAGGGGAAAATAGATGGTTTGAAGAACCATTCTGCAAGCTACAATACAATGAGATGATACATCTCATGCTACGAAAGTGCTCTAGTGCATCTACTCATTGTCGATGAAGTCGGAGTCTTCATCATCAGTGTAGAATTCCACAGCATCCTCCTCCAGAAGTCATCATCATTGCTGAGGTAAGAATCCATATCTCCCTGGATGTCTTCACCCTCATCTTCTTCCTTGGCGGCAAGCTGAGCTTCCTGCTCCTTGACGGTCTTCTCGAGGTCGGCCACCTTCTTGCGAAGACGGGCGATGGTGCGATCCTTCTTTGCACGCTGGCGGCAAAGAGACTGGCGATCTTGGACGAGCAGTGCGAAAGTCTGGGCCTTCTGGTCAGCGATGGCACGGTTCTGGTTGGCTAACTCCCTGGCATTGTCCAGTTCCTAATGTCTGTCATGAAGCAAGAAGTCAAGGTTCTCCACTTGACGCCTCAACTCTGGGTGACTTGGCATCTCCATCGGCATTCCCATGAAGTCACGTCTTGTATAGTGGGCAAAACGGGTTCCTTGGATCTTGTTGATGCTGAGGGCACATAGACGTGCGAGAGCTTCATGCATTGCCCTGGCTAATCCATCTAGCCAGTTGTTCTCTCTCACGGAGAACTGAATTCTCCCAGAAGTTGGTGCTTCGATGCTTCCTCGAAGATCCACAGTGACTAGCCACTGTAGGTCTCCTCCTGGGGGTCCTGGAAGTTGAGCTCCAAGAAACTCCGGATGTGAAGGATGAGGAAGTTAGTGAAGTGATCAAGTGTGTCAAATTTTAAGTAGTAATGTAAGAATTTTGAGGAACATGAATTTTTAGAAAGAATGAGTTCACAAGGGTAAGAGGGGAAATAGTTTTTCAGAAATACTCACTTTGGTTTTGAAACTAAGTTTTTGTTTGAACGTCCATTCTAACTAGGGTCTCCTATGGTCAGATGGCTCTGATACCAACTTTTCAACACCCGGATTTTAATCCCAGATGCCCGTTATGCCATACCTCGCAATCCCAGGATTACCATTTTTGCGAGACATAACGGATTGGATATCACAGTACATCATCCATTACAAACCATACATGAGGTTTTACACAAATAAGGATCTCATGATCCAGTCTTTAATACAACAAGCAGCGGAAATAAAAGATAAGCGTAGCGGTGGGGTTCATCTTTAGGGGCAGAGGCAATGCTGACGAAGGCAGATAGTCCTAGTTATCATAGCCGTCCTGCTGACCATCATCTTGATAATCTCCTTCATAGTCTGGCCATGATAATAGCCAGGGACAAAAGCCATGAGTACTCTTTAAGTACTCGCAAACTACTATTAACAGGTACTATAGTTCTAAGTCAAAGTGCTAAATCTAAGTTTAACTATCAAGTTAAGTTTGACACCTAAGCTGAGTTCAAAAGCAAAGAAAGATAAAGTAAAGTTCTAAAATCACTTAAGTTGGGAAGCTATTTTCATAAACACAACCCTGTTGTGGTCAAGTCAAAGTTCATCATTCATTTCAAGTTATTTAGAAAACATCTGACAATGAAACAGTATGGCCATTCCAACTGTCCATAACCGCCGACGTGGCTATTCGAATAGTTTGACACTCTGCAGAGGTGGTACACTTTCACCACAAAATTTGATACATCTGTCAGGGATAACCCTGAATCATCATACTTAGTATGCAGATAATCAAACATAACCTTCCCTTTACACACCCTTGTACAAGCACCTCTCCTATGAGCATGGCCTCCCAACCATGACCATCAGTCATCTTGGGCACTGCATAGGTGGACAACATTGAGAGGTAGCCTCAGCTCAAACCTCTCCCGTGAGGGAACTAATACTAATGCATATAAATTTCCAACTAAGCCTTACCCAATTCAGGTAATGTGGTTGTACGGTAAATTTGGAATGGTATCGCATCCGAATCCAACCATCAGTTTTATAAAAGGGTTAAGGCTCATGCCTCATCATTTTCATCATCATAAACCAGTTGTGTTTCTCAACACATGTCAAAACATCCCAATAGAATGACTCATCATTCCAAGGTTTTCACAATTCATTTTCACCAATTGTTCCCATCTAAAGTGACTCAAGTTTTGGATCTACTCTAAAATACTAAGTTAAGAGTGTTCACTAAGGTGGAAAAGATGGGTTCAATCTCATGCCATAGAATGACATCTAAAGGGTTCTAAATAGGTCAAGTTTTATACTTTTTATGCTACCTTCAACACAAGTAAAGATCTTTGTGTACTAAGGGGAGTAAAACTTGTAAGTAAGACTTGGGGTACTAATAGTTAAAAGAGTGTGCTCAAAGCATGCCTAAAGCATCCTTGCTCATTCCTCTAGCTTAATTCTAGCTTGCTAACAATAGCTTGCCTTGGTTGGTGCAGTGGTTGAAGTTTTATTCTTCTTCTTGGTAGCACTCCTCCTCCTCGTAAGCTTGGTCGGTACTATCTTCTATAACAATACATACGGAGTAGACAATCACCAAACAATACTTAACTAGGCTAAGTAGAATTCTAAAACACACATTTGATGATCTATTATCATCACAAACATCACAAGTTTTAATTCAATAGTTTCTTTCTTTTTATTTTAGAAAAGTAATTTCTACTCATTGAAAAATTAACTAACATTTAATATTCACCACTTAAAACATGGGATCATGTTGACACATGTCATCACCACATATTCTAACATGCGGGAATGAGATTTAAGGGTTGGATCAATATTACTTTGGTTTAAGTTTATTATTTAATGATTTAAAGTGACTAGAAATGCCTATATAGCATTATTTTGGTACTAGTCCAAAGTCACTGCATGTAAACCTTAATATTATTACATATTTAGATAGATATGATGAAATGTGATTTTTGAGAGTTGGAATCAACTCAAAAGCTAACTTGGTTGATTTTATAAAAATGTTGCAAGTTGCAAATGCTTCTGTCTTCTTATTTTTATTAGGAGAGATCTATAACTCTAAATGAATTAAATCCAACAGGCTTGGATAGATCATCTTAATACCTTTCAGGAAAAATTGGTTTCATGCTATATGGATTTGTCAAACTCACAGAATTGAATTTTGAAATAGTGGATAGAAACTAGATTTAACTAAAAAGAAAAATCCAGATTTGAATCGATGGGCTAGCGCGGGAAAAGAAATGGGCCGGCCCAGTGGCGCTCATGACGGGCTCGGTGACAGGGTCTCACGTGTCGTGACACTTAAACGAAAGCGGTACACGCTGTGGGTCGTATGCGATTAGAATAGGAATCTATGGTGAGGGTCGTCGCCGACTGACGAACAGTCGTCGGAGCTCGAACCCTAAGCGGCTCGGTGGGGGTCTCTGAGGCGTACCGGGGCTCCAGCCGGGATCGGCAAGGCAAACGACATGGAAGAGGCAGACGGCGAGGCGGCGGCGGTTCTTGGCGGAGCTTGGGGTGGTCGCAATCAACGGCGCCCTTCTCCTCCTGCTGCGGCTACTCCGGCTCCAATTCCGGCAAGGCAGAGCTCGCCTTGCTCCAGCTAGAGGTGGGTGAGGTTCAGAGAGGTGAGGGGATTGGAATGGTGTGGACAGAAGAGGCTGGGGAGGGCTCCTTTTATAGGCCCAACGGTGAGACCGAGCGGGATGGGCAGTCGACGGTGGCGACATGGCTACGGCAGGGTAGAGGCATGGCTGGGGGTGGCGATCGATGGGCGGTTCCCTGGCGGTGCTCTAGAACTTGAATGCGTCCGTAGGGGCGGTGGCATGCGGTTTGGGCGAGGTGGCGCTCTGAGAGGCAAAGGCGGCGGTGTCCACGGCGAGTGGTGGCTGTGAGGCGTTGGGCGGCCAGCGGGAGTGTCTGGGGTGTTCTCTAGGTCGAGGCGGGCTGGCCAGCTGGTGCGCCAAGGGCTGTCTGTGACGAGGGCAGGCGCGCTCTGGGGCCACTGCATGGTGTGGTGGCACTAGGCGCGGCTTGTCCTCGGTGGTCCACTGCACGGCTGGGCTCGGGCAAGGGACAGGGGGTGGCGGTGAGGTGTGAGCTACCTCCTACACATGGAGAGAGGGAGAGGGGCGGTCTGCTGCGGTGAGGGCAAGGTTGGCCGGCGAGAGGCAGCTCGGCATGGCATGGCCGTGCCACTAGGGGCTAGGGGAGTGGGTGGTTAGACTCTGGTTAGATCAAGAGGGGACAGGGGAGATAAATGAAGATCAATTGGGGGAAAAACCCTGTAGTAAACAGTGAGCTAGGATTAGAGTAGAGATTATGCATGCCAAGTGTTTGATGAAATGGCCGCATGAAAGAAAGTTTTGAATTTTGGTTTCAAAATTTTGAGTGATCTCCACTAGTGATAGGTAGTCTCGGGTTGCAAGGGTTTTGAAAGTGGAGCTCAAATAGATGGTTTTTGAAATAGGGGTGATCTATGCATATGCATTAGATTCAATTTTAAACTGTCATTTAAAATAGTTAACAGAATGTTTTTAGCAGATCCAAAGGTGGGTCTTGGTACCTCATTATGTGTACTAGCAAGGGGTACAAAGATCAAGAATTGTTTCTGTTAGGAATTGAGTACTAGGAATAGCCAAAGTAGGCATGAGAGTTAAATTTGCCAAAATGACCATTCCTCCTTTTTAATTCTTTTTGATTTGATTTTCTTTAGGAAAAGTTTGGGAATGATGTAGATGATGTTTAAATCACCTAAGAAACATTTTACAAGCATTGGATCACACAATCATGGCAATTCAAAACAACTCCTATTTTAAATGCACACACATATGAATGCTTTCATTTTAAATTTGGAAAAGTTTTTGTTAACCCTATTTTTGGATGATTTAATCTTGTTAAGCTTGGATTGAAGTTTTGGGATGTTACAGAAACACGCTAAGAATACATAGAGTATCTCATGGTCAACTCATGAAGGAGTGTTCAGGGATGACACTGAGATGATGACATGAAACACTTGAAAGCAATAGAGGAAACAAGAGGAGAAGGTTTCAAGTTGTTAGATAGCTGGTCTTCATAAGGATTGATACCATGGAGCTTCATAAGAGCTTAAGCTTCTGAAAGGAAGGCTTACAACGGAAAAACATGACCATAGACTTTGAGAGATGAAACTCTACTAAATGGCTTAAGTAGAACTTCCGGGGATACAGAGATATGGATAACCAGGTAGTTGGACTACTTTTGATACAGATGGATCACTCTTCATTCAATATAAGGCTTAGACAGAAAGGTGTTTTGTGGATAGCACTCGTAACAGTCACAAGGAACATGTGAAAGAGAAACTTCTGATTACCAAAATCATAGTCACTCTATGAACATGGTTGAGAAAAGAAGGAAACTCTTTATTCATCTAGGGTTATCAAAATCTTTGCCGAAGATCGTGATATCACTTTGCACCACCAAGATGAATAGGTAATAAGATTCCTGATGACATGAGGAAAAAGAAACTTCATTCTTAGACTTTGATTACTTGGCATAACAAGATGCTTGCCAACATAATTGGGTCTTGAGGATCGACCGAGAGACATTTAGCAACACTACTTTAAATGTTCTCCTTGATGGTTGAGAAGGCAGACATCAAGTAGAGGTCAGACTTCCGATACAGAGGAAACCATAAGCACAAATCCTATAATTAAATCATAGAAGAAGCCTCCTGAGGAGTGGTTGGTATTTGCTGATTCAAGAGAATTTGACGGTAGGCCTTCCGACTAATTGTGTCAAACATTACATCAATATTGCCGGATTTACATAGAGACCTATGTCAAAACCTTGGAGAACATCAACCATCATATCTTCTTGAGATTCAGATTTGGTTAGGTGAAATGATACTTTAGACTCAATGTGTCCGAATATAAAGTTTGCAACATTTACCACAAAGGTAAAATCACTAGATTCTCAAGACATGGACTACAGCGTCAAGCTCCAATAGACTGAGCTAGATTGCTAGAACCATGTATTAACAACTTGTTGAAGGACAACTGCTCATACATCTAGTACTTGCAACAAAATACACAAGTGTCCATAAGGAACAAAGAGAACTTTACTCAAATCCACGGCGAAATCTTTCAACAACTACATGTGAATCAAAGAAGGTTGCTTCTAACATCTAGAACACATTCTTCGAGATGACCCGAACACAGTTCTCGAAAGTTTTCCAACATTAATGCCAAATGTTCCATATGAATCTTGTCTAGGATGGAGAAGAGAAGGATGTTATCGATGGGATCAACAACAAACTTATTGAGATACTCCAAGAATATGGACTCATATGTTGTATGAACGAGGCAGACTATTGGTCAGACCAAAGGACTTGAAGATGTACTCAAGTGAAACATCACGAGTAGCGACATCATTAGGATAGTCCATGGAACTGAGTTTGATTTGACAATAACCCAAATAAAATCAAATGTAGGGGAAGATAACATATCCACGAAGGAAATACTATCTTTCTTCAGCACGAACAACACTAAACATCCCTTTAAGAAGGAATAGAGTCGGATAGAACTATTGTCTTACCACCCTCCAAGTTGTTGTTTAAGCTCCACCAACTAGTTCAAGGGTATCCAACACGGATCCTTGGAGAAGGAAGTAGTTAAGAGAACTTTCTTGTTCAAGAACTTGACAACACGGTCATGTGGCAACATGGCGATACTTCTAGTAGACATCTAGAATATCACGGACCACCGATATGTCACGTAGTTCAAGAGGAAACATGCTTGGTAAGGCAAGAGGACATAGTCTCGGAGATTCGGCACAAGCCTAACTCTTTGACCGAGGAGAGTGTACCAGAATAATGGACTTGGTAGCACAATCATCATTTGCTTAGTGATAGGTTTAACCATCACGCTAATAATGACTCAAATGTCCATGTTATGGTCCAAAGCAATAATGATTGCTAAGAATCTCAGATGACCAAATTATTACGCACACGCATCATTCACGAGCCGGAAATCTCGGGGGAAGGGTGGGTAAATATGTGTAGAAGTATCACTTCATTAAGGAGGTCATGAAACTCAATACGACCTCTTAGTATAAAAGGGTGTGATACTCGAAGGTAGAGTAGACAGAAACTAATTAATTCCTCTTAACCTGTGGATTACAACACTTTGACCTGGTCCTAGAAATGACAAGGTACTGGAGTTTCTTTCTCCGGACATCCCGAAATGGTTTGTCTTGACGAACCACAAGAGTATCTTGCGTCGAAAGACACCAATGCACATTACTACTTGGCTGCCAACTGGTAGAAAAAGGTCAGAAAACAATGAAGGGAAAAGAACATGCTCAGGATGGAATCCCGAGATGGGGATGCATAGATTAGCAATCTTCCGAAAACCAATGCATAGAAAGGAGGTGTGACAGAGTCACAAGTATATAAGTGAGACTCACGGGGAGTACTCTTGTCGTGATCTATTTGGTTCCATTAAAGAACATCTGCCATAGCTAGTGGTAGGGGAAGTCCCTAATTGTCACAATTCAATAACGACAATAACCACAAGCTTAAGGCTATACTTGAAGTTAGCCATCATGAGGTAATGTGTAAACATTAACAACATGGGACAATGAAATGAATCTTGGGTTAAAGATCAGCTTCATGTACAAGATTCACAACTAGAATCCAGCATAATCCGGGACCTTCGGTTCAAGTCCAAGGGTTAAAACCTGAGAAAGGAGTAACTACTATCTTGGTAGCATAGAGGGTACTACAACGTAGTAACCAAGATGTATCTTCCAAAAGAAGAAACGAGTTCTGAAGTACCCAAAAAAATTAAAAGGAGGCACACAAGGCGAAAGGAAACTTTGAGGCCTAGAACAGATCACTATGGAACCATCAACATGATGTTGTGGTCCCATAAGATAGAGAGATCGCGATGGAAAGGAATCTCTCAGATGAAGTGGATCAAAGGGAAACAAGTAACACACACAACTGAAACTAGAGAACTCAACACTAGGTCAACTAGTTGAGAAATGACATGTCTTAAAAAGGCATCTATGTTTTGAAAGACGAGACGAGATAACAAAACTTTTCAAAGTAAACATAATATAAGATGACCCAGAGTTAGAGCGATACCAGATGAGGTGCAAAAGAAGCATACTAGAGTTTTTGCAAATACTTTTCCAGCTTTAAAATATTTTTCATGAGCACTAGACTCAACATCGATGCGTAGCAAGGTTTTCCTACAGTTAGTACTTCTCTGATACCAAGAACTGTTACACCCCCGGGACCAGGGTTAAACAAATCCTAGACCTTAGCCTGACATAAGCTTAACCTAGAGGTCGAGGATGTTCATTGAGAATTCGGTAACACAACATTAACCCTGCGACACAAAAATTATTACAGCAAGCTCATAACTGAGTGAAGAACCAAAATAATACAAGCAGAGGTCACTGACCACAAACATCAAACAACGGAAGGCAAATTATGCTATTAAGTATAGCAAACTTAACAAATGGCCTAAGAGGCCTGAAGCAGAACGATGATGTCCCATTCCATAGATTCCAGGCTACCGACCGGGAACCCCCAAGCTACTCGTCGGTATCGATGCCGTAACAAACTCTTCCTCTATGGTAACACTTACCTAGTGCAAAAGTACCAACAAAGCAAGGGTGAGTACAGGGTGTACTCTTCAAGACTTATGGTTGGTGGGGTTATTTTGCATAAAGCCATTTTTGTTTGTAAAACAAGGGGAGAAGAATCTCGTCTAATCGGAATATTTTAAAAGGGGATAAGAGAGCGACATCTCCGAAGAATTTATCATCATCTTTTGATATCCACCAAAACATCACCATATCCTAACTAGGATTACCCCCTCGTACCCATGAGGAAGCATCCTTAAGCACACGTTGAACTGCCAAGTTTTACGATTTGGTTAATGTTCTCTATGATCTTAGAATTTGGTTACCAAGCATTCATAACCGTGAACACGGCTTTCTGAAAAGATTTAACCCTGCAGGGGTGTACAACTTTACCCACACGTACCAACTGACTCTTAATTCCACATGATTAGCTCTCTTCCTTGGAAGGCCGGAAGAGGGTGGTTGGCCACGACATTTACCTTGCTTACGCGAGACCATGAGTCACGCCCTAAGGAGGGTTCTGTCGTAACGGGTCAAATCTCGAAGCCGGCCCATAGAGATGTGAGTCAGGGTTGGTTTATCAGGGGCTCTATCCACCCCAAGCAACCCCGGCCACGCCTACCTACCTGTTATTATGCACCTTCACCCGCCAAATCTTTCAAAATGTTTTCTATGCATATGTCAAATGGAACGCCCGAACTATGTGACTCATGGAATCTACTAGGCAAGTTAATCAGCGGAGGGGTTCCCAAGCCCCGTGTGGCTGTTCGCTTGTCTTGGTCCAAAGGCAAGAACTCGATTCCTAGTGCTGGCGACCATGGGACTACAAAAACTACATCCCATCGTGGCCTCCCATAAAAGCCTTAGCATGTTTAACCTTTACCACTGATCTTACCTCCTTAGTATACCTCGTTCTCCTATTATACTAGATTCTCTGCATCTGATACATCATCTAGATGAACCAGCACTAACAGCTAAGCATGGCTAAGCAATACATAGATAATAGCTCTAGTAGTGCACACAAGACAAACCTAGTTATGCTAGGAGCAGTGGATCAGGTAATATAAGATCAAAGGGAGTAATGAAACATATAGGATACTCTATATATCGATAAAAGACCATAGTAGAATCATATGCACAATGGCAAGAATTGAAATACTTTTGAAAACATAGGATTATATCATGGTGGGGCTATGCTTGCCTTTGCCTGTTGATACCCAGATATAGATCTTCGAAAGCCTTGTATTTGACTTGATTAAAGTTGGTCAAGTATTGTTCGATGATCTTAGATCTTGATCTCGGTCTTCGATCTTGATATCGATATCGTATTCTACCGGGAAGAACCAAATAGCAGAAAGGAAGGGGGAACAATCAACACATGGCATCGATGCAATTATCAAGCAAGGATGATGATATGACAAGTTAAATAGCATTGAAATGTAACCCTAAAGCATTCTTGGCAATTTAAGCGGTGTCCGAGGGGTCCAAACCCTAATACGGGAGAGACTCCGGAATCACCTACGGGGGTTCACTTCGTTCTCTAATTAAACTTGCAGTTGAAGTTGTTGAACAATGCATGATTATGACTCTATTGTGTAGATCTAATTTTTAGGAACATTTTTATATATTATACATATTTTTCTAAGTTATAAATAATTACTTATTGAATTTATAAGATTAAACCAATTTTCTGGAATTATTAAACTAATTTTAAAAGAATTATTGCGTCAGCACAGGTGAAGGCTGACGTCACCATTGGGCTGGGCTGATTCTCACCGGGGCTGGGTCTAGCCCAGGGGCTAACTCGTGAGGCCAGTGCCACATCATACGCCACTGTGGTGAAGGTTGCATGATGGCCACATCACCAATGGCGGACACCACCAGGTGGTCACCGGCGATGGCGGTAGAGGATGCACGTGGGGCTATGGTTTGGCTCGTCTGACTCGTCATGACAAGGCGAACCACAGATGGGCGATGCGACTAGGTTTTGATCACCGGGGGTGTGGTTGTGATAATGCCCGACGACGGCGAGAAGTGGTGCATGACGCAAGGGCGAAGCAAAGCGAAGATGGAGGAGTGGTCCATGACAACCAGAAGCTCAGCAAAAAGGGAATTGAGGGGTTGGGGAGGCCAGAGTAGGTCGGGAGGCGCCGGAATCAATGACGAATGCGGCGGCCGGAGTTGGGGATATCGAGGATAGGGAGCTCGATTGGGGGCGTGCACGGACGATTCCTTTGGCGAGGATGGTCAAGGCGACGAGGAAGAGCTCCAGGGACCATCGTCTCGGCTTGGGGTGGCCGGAGATGGCGGGGCGGCGTGGCGATTGCAGCGGCTAGGGTTTCAGGTTGGGGAAACCTGGGAGTGAGGAAGGTCGAGAGAGAGAGGGGAAGAAGATATGGTCGAGGCAGGGGTGTCGTGGTGCTCTTATCCTTCTACTGGATCTCCATGGACGGCGGTGAGCAGGCGGCAGGGATCGACGTGACGCCGGCGACACCTAGTTGCTTCCTCTCAAGGAGTAAGACGACGAACAGAGGCGATGAAAGGGTATGCGGGCCTAGGCTATGCTTGGGCCAAAGGTGGGCCGCAGGAGCTGCACGCGGGCAGCAGGTAGAGAAGGGAGAGGGAGAGAGGCAAGCTGGGCTAGGCCTGGTTTGGCTGCTGGCTCCATTTTTTTGCAAAAGCAAAAACCTTTTTCCTTTTCTTGTTTTTCTCTTTTAGATTTTAAAACCAATTTCAAATCTGTTTTGAACCATTTCAAAAATACCAGAAGGTTTGCAAATATATGAAATTGTGTGGGGCCCCTTTATTCCATTTGGGCTCCACATGTTTTTGAGTTTTTCAAAAATATTCAAAACCCTTTTGAATTGATTTTCAAAGAGGGAGGGAGATTAGGGTTTTGCATTATTTATTTTGCATGCAATTTAAAAGATAATGCTCATGAATGCACAAACAAATCCTAATTAGTATTAATTAAAACTGGGGTGTTACATATTGCATGACGTGGTCGGAGTCCCCGGGCATATTTGCTTTGAGCTTGAGTCACACGCGCGTGGTTAGCGGGGACATGGTAATTTTTCAACTATTTGAGTAGCTTAGGTTGAATCGCCTTGACTTGGGGGGTCAGTTGCATGGCAACTCCAAGGGATACTATGTACTTCACGTTTTTGCAGGGCGTGTGCTGGTTCGATGGTCTATTCCCCGAGCGTGTTACTAAGCTATTTGAGTCGTAGGCCCAAGGTTGGCGAGAACATGTGACGTTGTTTTATTTTTAGGGAGTCTCTCATCTTGGCCCGGTGGGCCAGTCGCGTGGCGTCTCTAGGGGTGGCTCTCGATCTAGCATTTTCCTAGACGGGAAAGGATCGGTTAGCGAGTGCTTGTCTAAATTACTTAGCCTTGTGAATCGCCTTGCTTGAGCTTGAGGAGGACGAGGTGATGTGGGTAGCACGCATGATAATATTTGCTTATAAAGCTAGTTGAGTGAGGTGACTCCGATGGTGTGTCTCGGTAAGAGCTATTCGTGGACGACCCAAGGCTCGGGTGACCTCAATGCCCTTGGGTCGCAATACTTGGCTGGTGCGAGTCGCACTTCTAAGGGTTGATGATGACAATTCGCCCAGTGTATGAGAGAGAGTGCATGTGAGCACCGAATTTGGCGAGTTGACACAGCTGTGGATAGACACACATCTTTATTGATATTCAACATAGTGGTTTTCAAGTTTTAGTTCTATGTATAGAACTTACGAAATAGGTTGATTTTCCACGGTCGCTTGATGTGGAGCTTGCCGTCGCCGCAGATCTCGATGAGGTAGTAGGCATTGTTGCCCAGTATTCTGCCGATGGTGAATGGGCCTTCCCATGGAGGGGATAGCTTGTGCATCCCTTTCTTATCATGAATGAGACGCAAGATGAGGTTGCCTTCTTGGAAGGTGCAAGTCCGTACTCGGCAGCTGTGGTAGCGGCGGAGACCTTTCTGGTAAATTTCTGTGCGGGAGCGAGGCTGGTTGCGTGCCTCGTCGAGTAGGTCGATCCTGTTTTGATGGGAGTCTTTGTTGTCTTCCTCCGCATAGTTTAGGACTCGAGGCGAGTCGTGCTCAAGGTTGGTTGGCATGACTACTTCGGCACCGTACACCATGAAAAAGCTGGTGAACCCTATTGATCTATTGACGGAGGTGCAGATGCCCCAGAGCACCGAGGGGAGTTCCTCAACCTAGCAGCCTTGCGTCCACTCGAGGGGGAGTTGCAGTCGCAGTTTGAGCTGGTGGAGGACGCTTTGATTGGCCCATTCGGCCTGGCCGTTCAACTCTGGTGAGCGACTGAGGCAAGGTGGTCTCGTGTCCCATGCTCGTAGAATTCGGCCATGGCGCCTTTGGAAAAGTTGGTCCTGTTGTCTGTGACGATGCTATGTGGGTAGTCGTATCGGTAGATCAGCTCGTGGAGGAACTTGGTGGTTGTCTTCTCGTAACACTTCTTGACTGGCTTCGCCTCGACCCACTTTGTGAATTTGTTGACTGTGACTAGGAGGTGGGTGTAGCCAGAGGTGGCAGTTTTGAACCTTCCCACCATGTCGATGCCGCATATGGTTAATGTCGACCTAATGGGTATTGTCTTTGGCACCGACCCGGGTACATGCATCTGGTTGGCGTATTTTTGGCACCTAACGCAGCTTTGGATTATGTCGATTGCATCGACGTGAGCTGTGAGCTAGTAGCACTCATGGCGCATGGCCTTGGCGACTAGCCACCATGCTCTGGTGTGGTGACCACGGTCACTGGAGTGGATCTCATGGAGGATCTTGTGCCCTTCCTCCGGTGAGACACGGCGCTGAAAGACGCCGGTCACGCTGCGCTTGTGGAGTTCGCCATTGATGATGATGAACGGTTTGCAACGGTGCACGATCATGCATGCTTTCGTCTCATCCTTCGGTAGGATCTGGTGCTCGAGCTAGGCGATGTAGGGTTTGGTCCAGTCGCTCGTGTCTGTGATGATGGAGACTAGGGCGGAGTCAGGGTTCAACGAGATCCCGATGTCGATCTCCTTAGGTGGAGAGACTAAGGGGTGGTCAATGATGTCAAGAAGACACCTTACGGGGGCGCTTGGTGAGACGAACTGATTCATGAGCGTGCGTCAGCCTCTTTGTTCTTCCGCCGATCGACCCACTCGATGGAGTGTCCGGCGAAGTAGCCGTCGAGCTGGTCCACCATCCTGCGATAGGCAATCATTATGGGGTGATGGTGTCGTATGTGCTAGCGACCTGGCTGGTGATGAGGTTGGAGTCGTTGTAGCACTTCAGCCGGTTGACGCTCATTTCCTTGGTGTCTCGCATGTCGTGGAGGAGTGCCTCGTATTCTACCACGTTGTTGGTGCAGGGGTGAAGTTTATTTGAAGGACGTAGTGGATATTGTCTCCTTTGGGAGAGATGAGGACGGTGTCGGAACCGGCACACTTGGAGTTCTTGTACCCGTCGAAGTACATGGTCCAACAGTGCTAGTGCGGCAACAGCTCGGGTTGCTGTGCCTCCTCCCAGTCAGAAAGAAGTCAGCTAGGTCTTGCGACTTGATGACCCTTCGTGGCTCGTACTTGATGTTGTGGATGCCGATTTCAACAGCCCACTTGGCAACTTGCTCGGTCGCATCGTGGTTTCGGATGATGTATCGCAATAGGGCGGAGGAGACGATCATGATTGGGTGTTCCTAGAAGTAGTGTGGGAGTTGTTGATGTGCTCAAAACACAACATACACCAGTTTTTGGTACTGGGGGTAGCGCTGCTTCGAGTTGGTGAGTACTTCACTGAAATAGTACATTGTTCGTTGTACGGGGTGTTCTTTGTCCTCCTCGTGCCGTTCCATGACAATGACCATGCTGATGATTTGATTGGAGGCGGCGACGTACATGAGAATTGGATCTTTGTCGAGGGGTGCACCGAGCATCGGGGCTGCGATTAGCACCTCTTTGAGTGTGGAGAGTGCGCTATCGGGCTCGCTAGTCCACTCGAATGTGGGCGACTTGCGTAGGAGGTGATAGAGAGGCATTGCCTTCTCGCCAAGTCGAGGGATGAAGCGGCTCAGAGCTGCCACTCACCTCGCTTGTTTTTGCACATCACGCAGGCACTCGGGTTTGCCGAGTCGCGCGATGATGTTGATCTTGGTGGGGTTCGCCTCAATGCCCCACTTGGAGATGACGTAGCCGAGTAGTTGCCCGGTGGGCACGCCAAACATGCATTTTTCCGGGTTGATCTTGATGTTATACTTCCACAGATTCAAGAAAGTCTCGGCCAGGTTGGCGAGTAGGTCGCTCTAGTGGGTCGACTTCACCACAACATCATCGATGTATACGTGGATATTGCGGCCAATTTGGCTCTCTAGGCACTCCTACATGCACCGTTGGTAGGTCGCCTCGGCATTCTTGAGTGCGAACATCATGGCGGTGTAGCAGAAGGCTCCGAATGGCGTGATAAAAGCCATTTTATCCTCGTCCTCAGTGGCCATCTTGATTTTATTGTAGACGAATATGCGTAAAGGAAGCACATCCACTCAGACCTCGCAGTCGAGTCGATGATTTGATCGATTCATGGTATTACAAATTCTTCCTTCAGGCATGCACTGTTGAGGTTAGTGTAATCGATACACATGCTCCAGGTGTTGGTCTTCTTCAATACTAGGACTGGGGTTGCCATCCACTTGGAGTACTTAATGGGTCAGATGAACCCTGCGGCAAGTAGCCGCAACACCTCTTCGTCAATTGCGCAGCGGTTCTCTTCATTGAAGGGCCACAGTGGTTGCTTGATGGGTCGCTCCTTGGGGTCGGTGTTGATTTTGTGCTCAGCTAGTTCCCTCGGAACACCAGGCATGTCAGATGGCTTCCATGCGAAGATTTCACGATTCTCGCGTAGGAACTCGGTGAACATGCTTTCCTATGCATGAGTCATATTGGTCCCCACCATGACCTTCTGGCTCGAGTCTCCCGGGATGATCTCGATGATTAGAGTGTGCATGGAGGCCTCGAAAGCAGCTAGCGCGAAGCTTCTTTAGGATCGTCGAGTTGTCCTTGTTGACGCCACTCGCATATTTTGCTAGTTCATCGGTGTGGTTCGCCTCTTCGGCGATGACAGTGTCGGCTAGCTTGGCGCCGTTATCCTTGCATTCCAAGGCCATGTCAGGGTCGCCGTGCATGGCAATGATGACGCATGGGCCGGGAGGTTCATCATGATGTAGGCGTAGTGGGCAGCTGCCTTAAATTTGGCGAAAGCCTACCGCCACAACACGCAATGGTACGGGTTGCGGAAGTTCACCATCTCGAAGATGATTCGCTCCATGCGGAAGTTGGTGGGGTGCCAAACAAGACTAGCAGTGTTACCTTGTCGATTGGGTAGGTCTTCCAATCCGGGATGCTGCCGTGGAAGGTGTAGAGGTTCGACTCGACCATCGACTGTGGGAGCTGCAGCCCCCTGAAGGTGTCCATGTATAAGATGTTGATGGAGCTTCCCTCGTCCATCAAGGTTGTTTGTAGCCCAGTTGTCGGCGACCTTTGGTTTGATGACCAAGGCAACTCTCCGTGGGTATTCGATCCAGGGCGCATGTTCTTCGCGGCTCCAGGCGATGGTGTGTTCCGATCAGTTGAGCTAGCGGGGGATGTCCACTTGAGTCACTGCGTTTACTTCAACTGCACGGGCGAGTACTTTCTTCTCATGCTTCATGCATATGTAGGTGAAGGTGTGTAGTGAGCCGATCATGTTGCCAAACGTGTCGGTGTTGATGTTATCTCTCGACAGCTTTTGGTTGGGGCCCTGCCTAACGCACCTTGATTTCTTGATCTCTTTGAGAGAGTGGTCGTCGGAAGTTGTATGGGTGGTAGGCTTGCCTTCACTGCTGTGGCAGACACAAGATTGGTTGAGGAGAGCCGTAGCGTCAAATTTTGGCCTTGCGGAGTTGTTGCTGCTGTAGCTGACTCTGTTGCGGCGGAAGTTCCTGGGGTCGCGCTGCCCATAGCTGGTGTTGGCGAAAAAGTAGGATCTGTCGTCTGCATGGCGCTTGCCTATTTGGCGAATGTTTTTGTAGTGTACCTTGCGGTGTAAAACTAGTGTCATGGCCGTAGGTGCGTGATGGCCCAAAATATATCGAGCTCGTTGGGAAACCCCAAGAGGAAGGTATGATGAGCACAGCAGCAAGTTTTCCCTCAGTATGAAACCAAGGTTATCAATCCAGTAGGAGCAAGGAAACACCCCAAAGGTGTTGCTAGCTGAGCTTGGCAGGGCGCACTACCGGTGCTAGTAGCAACGTGGAGACCTGCACAACACAACCACGGAACTTTGTCCCCAACTTGCGATGAGGTTGTCAATCTCACAGGTTTTGCTGAAAACAAAGGATTAAACGTATCGAATGGAAGGAAGTAATAGTTTGCAGAAAGTAAACACAAAGCAGTAAATAGTTTGTAGATTGATTATAAAAGAAAGGACCGGGGTCCATAGTTCACTAGAGGTGGCTCTCCTTAAGATATATAACATGCTGGGTGAACAAATTACAGTGGGGCAATTAACAAACATCGAGAAATCATACAAGCATATACTAATCATCTTAACTCCTTTGATATTCGATTGGGCATTACAACATTATACATAGACCGCCATCCAACTGCATCTAAGACTAATAATCCACCTTCAGGTTATCATCTGAACCCCCTCCAGTATTAAGTTGCAAGCAACAGATAATTGCATTACAAATTGTGTGTAAAGTAAACAATATGATTGTTCTATGAACAAAGGATTGTTGTTTTCTCCCTAGTAGCAACAACACATCTAGTACCTTAGAGATTTCATCACTTCCCAGTTACGGAGGCATGAACCCACTATCGAGCATAAATACTAACTCTTGGAGTTGCTAGCATCTACTTGGCCAAGATAGCTACTAACAACATAAAGCATGCAAGATCACAAATAACAAAGACATGATAGAATCAATAATCAATCTGAAATAGCATCTCAATATCCATCGGATCCCCGCAAACACAACATGCAGAATTACAAATAGATGATCTTGATCATGAAAGGATCTCACAAGATCTAAACATGAAAGCACAAAGGAGGAGAACCAGCCATCTAGCTACTACATGGACCCGTAGTCCAGAGATGAACTACTCACGCATCACACCGGAGGCTTGCATGATGATGAAGAAGGCCTCTGTGGTGAATTCCCTCTCCGTGGTGCGGAAGAGCTTCAGATCCGTCCCGATCTAGGGATGGAGATGACGGTGGCTACAGACTCTTTCGTGGAATTTTGATAGGGTATTTAGGGTTTCCGTATCAGAGGCAATATATAGGCGGAAAGAGAGGACGAGGGGGTGCCTAGGGCGGCCAGACCACCCCCTGGCGGGCGAACTGGCCGTGCGACCGGTGGTGTGGCGAGCCCAGCCCTCTCCGTCTCGTATTCGCTCCAGTGTCCTTGGTAAAATAATGACTTTGGCTTTTGTCCGTCCAATTCGAGAATATTCATTTTCGACTTTCTGGAACCAAAAACAGCGTAAAAGCAGTATTTGTCACTATGGCTCTTGTTAATAGGTTAGTCCAAGAAATCATATGAAAAGTACTCCAAAGTGTGGACAAAACACAAGAAAGCAGATAAAACCAAGCATGGAACATCAAAAATTATAGATACATTTGCAATGTATCAGTGCGACATCTTGCACTCGAGCCCTCGTCTGAGTACTGGTTTAGTCCTCCTCCACATAGTGCTTGGTGATCTCGAGGAGGCCGGGGATGTTGTCGAGCGTCCTGTAAACCCTCTTGATCTTGGCGACCAAAGGTTCATACCATCACGCATTCTTGAAGTAGTGGATCGTGGTGTCTGGATGGATACTGGAGGCATTGATCCATAGGTCCTGCTAGCATTGGACCCAATGGTGAGTCAACTCTCGAGGTCCCTGGACACAACATTCTACATATTTGATGGTGGTGGCGTGCTTGTACGATCCCTCGAAGTGCTTGATAAAATCCTCCCACATTTCGTCCCATGATTCGATGTTGTTCTCGGAGAGGGTGTTGATCCATTGGTGAGTCACTCCCTCCATCATCAGTGGGAGGTAGTGAGCGGTGAGTAGGTCCGGGTGGCTGGAGATTCACATTGCCATGAGGTATGTGTGGATCCATACTGATGGGTCGAGTGTGGGGTCATACTTCTCAATTTACTTTGACCGCTTGAAGTTGGAGGGGTATCTTTCGCCTCCAACCATTGGTCCGAAGCACTGTAGGCCGATTCGGATGAGGGATCCCCTAGGCTCGGGCACGTGGTCTCCACGGCTGGAGAGGGTGTGATGCAGGTCATTGGGCTGGCAATCTCGCAATGCCTGGTTGGCAATGATGTGGGTACGAGCATCAATCGGCTGGCCATTGGCGGCAACCGTGTTGTTCACTGGTCACGGATCGTTGTTGTAGTTCGCGGGGTTTGTCGCCCGTGGTTGGAGCTGCCGGGGCTTGGGTGCTGGGCAGTTGTTGACCTCCGCGGGTCGACCCCCTCGGTTTGTTGCTATACGACTCTAGGGATTAGGGCATGAGCGTACTTCACTTGCAGCGCCCCCTCACCCGTGAGGTTGAGGTTGGCGACTACATCTTGCCCCACGATGACATTGTACATCGAAATCTCTCGTGTTGGAGACGCCCGTGATGGAGTCGGCATGTCAACACCCGGATTTTTAATCCCAGATGCCTGTTATGTCATACATCGCAATCCCAGGATTACCATTTGTGCGAGACATAACAGATTGGATATCACAGTACATCATCCATTACAAACCATAAATAAGGTCTTACACAAATCAGGATCTCATGATCCTGTCTTAATACAACAAGCAGCGGAATAAATAATAAGCATAGCGGTGGGGTCCATCTTTAGAGGCACATGCAATGCTGACAATGGAAGATAGTCTTGGTAGTCTCCTTCATAGTCTGGCCATGAGAATAGCCAGGGACAAAAGCCATGAGTACTCTTTAAGTACTCGCAAACTACCGCTAACAAGTACTATAGTTCTAGTGTAAAATTCTAACTCTAGTTTTAACTATAAAGTTAAGTTTGAAACCTAAGCTGAGTTCTGAAACAAAGAAAGATAAAACAAAGTTCTAGAATCACTTAAGTTGGGAAGCTAGTATCATAGTCACGACCCTGTTGTGGTCAAGTCAAGATTCATCATTCAATTCATAAGTCATTTTGAAAATATCTGACAACGAAACAGTATGGCCACTCCAACTGTCCATAACCGCGGACGCGGCTATTTGAATAGTTTGACACTCTGCAGAGGTGGTACACTTTCACCACAAGATTCGATACATCTGTCAGGGATAACCCTGAATCATCATACTTAGTATGCAGATAATCAAACATACCTTTCCTTTACACACCCTAGTATAAGAACCTCTCCTATGAGTATGGCCTCCCAACCATGACCATCTGTCATCTTGGGCACTGCATAGGTGGACCACATTGAGAGGTAGCCTCAGCTCAAACCTCTCTCGCGAGGGAACTAATACTAATGCATATAAACTTCCGGCTAAGCCTTATCCAATACAGGTATTGTGGTTGTACAGTAAAATTTGGAATGGTATCGCATCCGAATCCAACCATCAGTTTTTGTAAAAGGGCTCAGGCTCATGCCTCAACATTTTCATCATCATAAACCATTTGTGTTTCTCAACACATGTCAAAACATCTCAATAGAATGACTCATCATTCCAAGGTTTTCACAATCCATTTTCACCAAGTGTTCCCATCTAAAGTGACTCAAGTTTTGATTTAGCTCTAAGCTACTAAGTTAAGAGTGTTCACTAAGGTGGGATGCTAATCTCAATCTCATGCCATAGAATGACATCTAAGGTTATCTAGATAGGTCAAGTTTTATACTCTTTATGCTACCTTCAAAACAAGTAAAGGACTTTGGTAAAGTAAAGGAAGTAAAGCTGGTAAATAAAACTAGGAGTAGGTATAAGTCAAATGGTATAACCAAAGCATGCCTAATGCCTTTGCTTAGGTTATCCAGATTACAAGGGTTAGCTTGCATTGTTAATGATGGCTTGCTTAGTGCTAGCTTGATAACAATAGCTTGCTAAGTTTACTTGAAGTGCTAGGCTTGCCTTGGGTATTGTAGTGGTTGAAGTTTTCTTCCTCCTCCTCTTGGTAGAACTCCTCCTCCTCGTAAGCTTGGTCGGTACTATCGTCTATAAATACATACGGAATACACAATCACCAAACAATGCTTAACTAGTCTACTTAGCACACTAAGGCACACATTTGATGATCTATTATCATCAAAAGCATCACAAGGTTTAATTAACTAGCTTCATTCTTTTTATTTGAGAAAAGTAATTTCTACTCATTGAAATTAACTAAGATTTAATATTCTCCATTTAAAATATGGGATCATATGGACACATGTCATCACCACATATTCTAACATATGGGAATGTGATTTAAATGTTGGATCACATTTAATTAAGTTTAAGTTTACTATTTAATGATTTAAAGTGACTAGAAATGCCTATATAGCATTATTTTGGTACTAGTCCGAAGTCACTGCATGCAAACCTTAATATTATTACATATTCAGATAGGTATGGTGAAATGTGATTTTTGAGAGTTGGAATCAACTCAAAAGATATTAGGGTTGATTTTATAAAAATGTTTGAATGTGAAAAAGCTTCTGTTTTGTTATTTTTACTAGGAGAGATCTCTAACTCTAAATGAATTAACTCCAACGGGCTTGGATAGATCTTTTCAGTAGCTTTCTAACAAAATTGGAATTACTCAATTTGGTTTAGTAAATCTTCCTGAATTGATTTTTAAACTAAGTGACAGAATTGAGTTCAAACCTAAATAGAAAAATCTATATTTGAATTTACTGGGTCGCACGGGAAAGGAAATGGGCTGGCCCAGTGGTGCTCCGCGGCGCAGAGGGCAACTGACAGGGGGGTTCTGCATGTCAGCGACACATCAAACGCGAAGCAGTACGGGGCACTCTCAGCGCTACGATTAAAAGGTGGATCAACGGCTGAGGATCGTCGTCCCAGGGGAACAGGTAGCCGGCGAGAGCTAACCCTAGCAGCACGGTGGGGGTCTACTGGGGACGGACCAGGGCTCTAGCTTGTGCGGCGAGGCGGGCGATCGAACTGGACAGCGACGGCGGACTCAGGCGAGGTCACGGCAGGGGCTGCGGTGGACGGAATCGACGGCAGCGTCTCCTCCTCTACAGCAAGCTCCTTCGGTGCAATTCCGGCAAACTATGGCTCGAGCGGCTCCGGCGAGAGGTGGGGGAGGATCAGTGGTGAGAGGGGAGTTGAGTGGTGTGAATAAATGGTGCTAGGTAGGGCTCCTTATATAGGCTCGACGAGGGGACCGAGGGGGCGACGGCAAGCTCGTCGGTGACAACGATACAGGGCACTATCGGCATGGGTGGCGTAGGCGGACGGTGGCTTGCCTCCTGGCGGTGCTCTACGGCTTGATGGTGTGGCTAGGGGCGGTGGTATGTGGTCGGGAGTGTTGCGCGCTCTAGGAGACAGAGGCGGTGCTCGAAGCGGCGCTCGGCGACTGTGGGTCGCGCGGCGGTGCACGGCCATGTCTGGTGGGGCGCTGGGGTCGAGGCGGAGCGGCGTGCACGGTCTGCGGTCGAGGCTCGGTCCATGGCGTGCTGGCAGTGAGAGCGCTTGGGCGCGCTCTGGCTGCGCAGAGAGAAAGGGAGGTGAGGCTGGGGAGTGGTCTAGGGGTTAGCAGTGGTCGTGGGGTGGACCATGGGCGGTGGTGAGGTCACGACGTGCTTCCTGGAGCGGCGGAGAGGGGCTGGCAGTTTGGTGCTGTGTTGGCAAGGTTGGCCGGCGCGCATGGCGTCGGGGCGGCATGGCACTAGCGCCAGGGGCTAGAGATGGGGATGGTTTTGGTCTGGTTGGACTTCGGGGAGACAAGGATGATCAATGCACACCAAATGGCTCGACAAATTTGATCAAAAACAGTAACAGTTAGGCTAACTTGATTATGTCTACAACCTGTTCGATCAAATGGCCACAAGAGAAAAATGTTTGAATTTTGGGCTGATTTTTGGTCGAGTGTTGTATCTTATGCTTGAGATTCTAGGTTTGCTTGGGATTTGAAAATGGAGTTCATTTGAGTGGTTTTTGAATAAGTGTGACCTATACATATGAACTACATTCAATTTTCAAATGTCATTTAAATTTAGTGTTTGCAAGTTTTTGGTATGAAACAAAGTGGGCCTTGGCACATCACTACTTGTACTAGCAAGGGGTGCAAAGAACCACAATTTTTTCTGTTAAGATTTGAGTCCTAGGAATAGCCAAAGTAGGCTAGTTAGTTAAAATGGTAGAAATGACCATTTCCTTATTTTATTCTCTTTGATTTCTTTTTCTTTGGGGATTTGTTTGGGAATGATCTAGATGATGTTTAATTCACCTTAGAATCATTTTACAATCAATGGATCACTCAAACATGGCAATTCAAAACAACTCCTATTTAAATGCATACACATATGAATGCTTAATCATTTTAAATGGAAAAGTTTTTGTTAACCCTAAATTGGATAGGTTTGATCTTAATAAACTTGGATTAGAGTTTTGGAATTTTACACGGCATGTGATGCATCGGTGATGGATCCGATGACCAAAGCAGGGATCACCGAGCCGGTGTCGTCGCGGAGGGCCACATCGCTTCCGGTCGCAACGCTCGTGGCCGGGTCGCACTCGGAGGCTAGGAGGGTGATGGAGCAGACTTGCTCTTCCGAGAGTAGATCGCGCGGGGGCGATCCATTGACGATGTCGAATCCCACCGATTCGGTCGGGTCGATGACATTCGTGAACCCTACGAAGAGTTTTATGGTGTCGATTGGCACCACATCGGCGTGGGTGACCGGGCATGACGCCAACATGTAGCTGCTTAGCAAGATCGAGAGGAACCCGCCATTGGCGATCATACGACTAGTGGAGAATGGCCGGTCAATTGGAGTGTAGGGTATCACCGCAGATCTGAGGCTTGACTGACCATTCCCATGGTGGGTCATACGTCCATTTTGCATCACTATTCTATATCATAATTTACTGTTATTCATTGATATATTTCATATTAGGAGATGATACTTATGTTATTTCATATGTTTTTGCATGGTTGATGACTTTTAGAGCATGGACCGCTGCAGTCAGGACTCTGATGGAAAAGGTGTTGTTTGGAGGCAAAATTCGCGAAGATCAGAAAACCCAGGAAAATACATGGAAAATCCTATTTTTCCAGAAGACGAAGAAAGCCAGAAGGGGAAGTTGAGATGGGCCACAGGGGGCCCACACCACCCCCTGGCGCGGGCTACCCCAGGCCACACCACCAGGTGGTGTGGCCGCCCTGGTCCACTCCAGCCTCTCCCCTCTGGCGTATATTAGCCTCCCGAAACCCTAAGACTCGGGGAGCGACCATAGAAAGATTTCGCCGCCTCTGCAGGGCGGAAAACACCGAGAGAGAAAGATCTCTCTAGCAGACAGAATTCTGCCGGGGGAATTCCTTCCCGGAGAGGGGATATCGTCGCCATCAACACCACCATCAAGCTGGACTTGACCGGGATCATCATCATCGTCACCACCATCATCTCCATCAGCACCATCATCACCACGTCCATACCGTTATAACAATTGGGTTGAATCTTGCATAGTTCTTAGGGGAAACTTTCCCGGTGTTGATTACTCCTTGTAGTTGATGCTATTGAGTGAACCGTTGAATTATTGTTTATGTTTAGATTGTTACACATCATTATTTCATCTCTCATCATGATCCATATGATGTCTTTTGAGTACTTCGTTTTGTTCTTGAGGACATGGGAGAAGTCATGTTGTTAGTAGTGGAATTGTGTTGAGAAAGATTCAATGGTTTGATATTTAAGTTGTGGTGTACTTCTTCTAGTGGTGTCATGTGAACGTCGACTACATGACACTTCACCTATATGGTCCTAGGGGAATGCATTGTGTATTTGGCTACTAATCGTAGGGGTTGCCGGAGTGACAGAAACCTGAACCCTCGTTAGGAAACCATTGCACAAGGGACGTCAAGGTCTTAGAGTTTAAAGTTGTGGTTAGGTTTCTACCTTAATTACTTTCTTGTACTTCCCGATGCTTGCAAGGGGTATAATTACAAGTATGTATTAGTCCTAGGAAGGTCAGTACATTAGCATAGGTTCACCCACACAACACTTAGCAATTACATGAAGTGAAAGAACTTGACGGTATTCCCATGTGTCCTCGAGAACGTTTGGTCATCTTAAGTAATACAACCGGCTTGTCCTTTGCTAAATAAGGGATTGGGCCACTTGCGGCATTTATTCTTATTGTCTTTTATTTACTCGTACTTTATTTACCTGCATTATCAAAAAACCCTAAAAATATGTTTGCTAAGTATTTACAGAGAATTCCTGCTCCAAGCCACTAGTCAGCACCTTCTGCTCCTCGTTGGGTTCGACACTCTTACTTATCAAAAATACTGCGATACACCCCCTATACATGTGGGTCATCAAGACTATTTTCTGGCGCCGTTGGCGGGGAGTGAAGCACTATTGGAGAGTGTAACTGGTAAAGTAAATTTCTACTGTGAGTATTGTTTACTTCTGTTAGTTGCTTTACTTCAATATGGATAATTCGCTGAGTTTCTTATTTCGTAATGCTACTACCACTACTAAGATAGTAGATGAACCACCACCTGCTGAGAATGATACTTTTAAAATACCTACTAGAATTATTGATCGTGTTATGGATAACTATTATGTTGGAGATGGAACTGTCCATCCTAGTGATCATTTGCTCTTTATACACGAATTATGCGGGTTGTTAAAGTGTGCAGGTATTACAACCGATCAAGTCAAGAAGAAGTTATTCTCATTATCACTGAAAGGAAGAGCTAGAAAATGGTATAAGCTGCTGAAGAATGGTCAAGCTCTTGAATGGGAGGAAATTGTGCCTCTCTTTTATTCAAAGTTTTATCCGCCTATTGAGATTCATAAAGATCGGAATCAAATATACAATTTTTGGCCTCCTTATGGAGAGAGTGCAGCTTAAGCTTGGGGGAGATTGAAGTTACTAATGCTCAAATGTCCCATTCATGAGCTCCCCAACAATATTATTATCAATAACTTTTATGCAAGGCTTTATCATCATGATAAGGATTTATTGGATGCTTCTTGCGCTAGATCATTTACACGCATGGAAGAAGAAGCTAAATGGGATCTTATGGACCATATTAAAGATAATGTTGAAGCATGGGAGAATGACAAAGGAAGAAAGTTAGGTATAAATTATGATTATGAATGCATTTAATCTTTTATGGGGACTGATGACTTTCAAAATATTAAAAATGCTTATGGTCTAGACTCTCAAGCTATTGCAACTTATTTTAAGGCTTTTGCTTCCTATATTGAAATGCCTAAAAAGAAGTGGAATAAGTATCATGAACCATATAAAGATGTTTCTAAGTGTGTCCCTGCAAGAAATACTGAAGTTTATACTACTAATCATGCTTTACCTGAACCTTACATTGAGAAAATACCTTTCCCAGTTAAGATAAAGGAACATTTTATGATAGCTAGTATGGTTAATGAAAGTACAAATAAAGTTGTTGAACCTGATAAACAAATGGAAGATGAACCTATAATAGCAAATGTGAAAGACTTTGTCACTAAATATGTGGAAGATGGACACACTATCCTCTGTAAGGATACCCCTAATGTTGTTTCACAAAGTAGTGTTATGAGAGTTAGTGTTCCTGTGTTTTCTGTTAGGATAAGTGATCATTGCTACAATGGTTCTTGTGATAGTTACATTATTAAGTTTATGTGTAACATCCCAAAACTTCAATCCAAGTGTATCAAAGATCAAATCATCCAAATTTAGGATTAACAAAAACTTTTCCATATTTAAAATGAAAGCATTCATATATGTGTGCATTTAAAATAGGAGTTGTTTTGAATTGCCATGATTGTGTGATCCTTTGCTTCTAAAATGTTGCCTAGGTGATTTAAACATCATCTACACCATTCCCAAACTTTTCCTAAAAGAAATCATATCAAAAAGAATTAAAATAAAGGAATGGTCATTTTGACAAAATTAACTCTCATGCCTACTTTGGCTATTCCTAGTACTCAATTCTTAACAGAAACAATTCTGGATCTTTGCACCCCTTGCTAGTACACATAATGAGGTACCAAGGCCCATCTTTTGATCTTTTAAAAACATTCTGGAAACTATTTTAAATGGCAGTTCAAATTTGAATCTAATGCATATGCATAGATCACCCCTACTTCAAAAACCATGTATTTGAGCTCCATTTTCAAAACCCTTGCAACCAGAGACTACCTAGCAATAGTGGAGATCACCCAAAAATTTTGAACTCAAAATTCAAAACTTTTTCTCTTGCGGCCATTTTATCAAACACTTGGCAGGCAGAATCATAACTCTAATCCTAGCTCACTGTTTTGAACAGGGTTTTGCCCCCATTTGATCTCCATTTAATCCCTCTGTCCCCCTTTGATCAAACCATGCCAATTGCAGCCCATCCCCTACACCCTAGTGGCAATGCCAAGCCATGCCGAGCACCACCCTGGCCGGCCAACCTTGCAACCGTCGCAGCAGACCACTCCCCCTTCCCTCGCCATGTCTAGGAGGTAGCCAACGCCAGCCGCCTCTCTCATCCCTTGCCCGAGCCAAGAGCAGCCATGGACCACAGACGGAGAACCCGCGCCCAGTGCCATGCAGCAGAGCGCGCCCTGTCCCCGCGTGCACAAGCCACCACTCGATACCAGCCCGCGCCCACCGCTCTGCCTCGACCTAGAGAACACCCCAGACACCTCCGTTCGCCGCCCAAAGCCCCACAGCCACCGCTCCCCGTGGACACCGCCGCCTCTGCCTCTCAGAGCGCCACCTTACCCCGACCGCATGCCACCGCCCCTACGGCCGCATTGAAGCGCTAGAGCACCGCCAGGGGACCGCCCGTCGATCACCATCCCTAGCCATGTCGCTAGCTCGCCGTAGCCATGTCGCCACCGTCGACTGCCCATCCCGCTCAGTCTCACCGTCGAGCCTATAAAAGGAGCCCTTCCCAGCACCAAAGACTCACACCATTCCACTCCCCACACCTCTCTGAACCTCACCCACCTCTCACCGGAGCAAGTGGAGCAGCAGCTCGCCGGAAGTGGAGCCGGAGCCGCCGCCTCTGGAGAAGAAGGGTGCCGTTGATTCTGGCCACCCCAAGCTCCGCCGCGACCACGCCTCGCCTTGCCGTCGTCTTCTACTTTGTTTGCCCGCATCGCCGACCCCGCTAGAGCCCTGGTACACCCCCAGTAGATCCCCACCGAGCCGCTAGGGTTTGAGCTCGCCGGTGACCCGTCCGTCGTCGACGACGACCCTCAGCCGTCGATCTGCCCTCTAATCGCACGACCCACGGCAGCGTGCCGCCAGCGTTTTAAGTGCCGCTGACCAGTGGGACCCCCCTGTCAGCTGAGCCCTGTGCCGCACAGCGCCACTGGGCCGGCCCATTTCCTTTCCCGCGCAAGCCCGTAGATTCAAATTAGGATTTTTTTTCCTTTTAGTTAGAATATAGTTTCTGTCCAGTGTTTCAAAATTCAATTCTATGAGTTTGACAAATCCAAATTGCATGAAACCAATTTTGTCTGAAAGGTATTGAAATGCTCTATCCAAGCCCATTGGATTTAATTCATTTAGAGTTATAGATTTCTCCTAATAAAAATAAGAAGACAGAAGCTTTTGCAACTTGAAACATTTCTATAAAATCAACCAAGTTAGCTTTTGAGTTGATTCCAACTCTCAAAAATCACATTTCATCATATATATCCAAATATGTAATAATACTAAGGTTTACAGGCAGTGACTTTGGACTAGTACCAAAATAATGCTATATAGGCATTTCTAGTCACTTTAAATCATTAAATAATACACTTAAACCAAAGTAATAGTGATCCAACCTTTAAATCTCATTCCCACATGTTAGAATATGTGGTGAGGACATGTGTCCACATGATCCCATATTTTGGTGGTGAATGTTAAATCTTAGCTATTATTTCAATGAGTAGAAATTACTTTTCCAAAATAAAAAGGTTGAAACTATTGAATTAAACTTGTGATGCTTGTGATGATAATAGATCATCAATTGTGTGTTTTATAATACTACTTAGCCTAAGTTAAGTATTGTGTGGTGATTGTGCACTCCCTATGTATTTCTAGACGCTAGTACCGACCAAGCCTTCGAGGAGGAGGAGTTCTACCAAGAAGAAGAAGAAGAAGAAGAAGAAGAAGAAGAAGAAAACTTCAACCACTGCACCAACCAAGGCAAGCTATTAGTGGCAAGCTAACCCTTGCAAACATGATTTAGTAAGCTATGGTAGCAAGCTAGAATAAAACTAGATAGTTTAGTAAAGATGCCTTAAGCATACTTTGATCACACCCCCTTAGCTTCCACCAAGTTCTTGTAATTAATTTTGAAGGTAGCATAAAGAGTATAAAACTTGACCTAATTAGAAACCCTTAGATTTCATTCTATGGCATGAGATTGATCCCACCTTTCCATCTTAGTGAACACTCTTAACCTAGTGTTTTAGAATAGATCAAACTTGAGTCATTTTAGATGGGAACACTTGGTGAAAATGAGTTATGAAAACCTTGGAATGATGAGTCATTCTATTGAGATGTTTTGACATGTGTTGAGAAACACAATTGGCTTATGATGATGAAAATGATGAGGCATGAGCCTTAACCCTTTTTATAAAACTGATGGTTGGATTCGGATGCGATACCATTCCAAAATTACCATACAACCACATTACCTAAATTGGGTAAGGCTTAGCTGGAAATTTATATGCATTAGTATTAGTTCCCTCACGGGAGAGGTTTGAGCTGAGGCTACCTCTCAATGATGTCCACCTATCACGATTGCCCAAGATGGTGATGGTCATGGTTGGGAGGCCATGCTCATAGGAGAGGTGCTTGTACTAGGGTGTGTAAAGGAAAGGTTATGTTTGATTATCTGCATACCAAGTATGATGATTCGAGGTTACCCCACGGATGTATCGAATCTTGTGGTGAAAGTGTACCACCTCTGCAGAGTGTCAAACTATTGAATAGCAGCGTCATGATTATGGACGATTGGAATAGCCATCTTGTTTCGTTGTCAGATGTTTTCTAAATAACTTGAAATGAATGATGACCCTTGACTTGACCACAACAGGGTTGTGTAGATGAAAATAGCTTCCCAACTTAAGTGATTCTAGAACTTTACTTTATCCTTTCTTGTTTCAGAACTCAGCTTAGGTTTCAAACTTAACTTGATAGTTATTCTTTCAATTCAGTACTTTAACTTAGAATCATAACCCTTGCTAGTAGTAGTTTGCGAGTACTTAAAGAGTACTCATGGCTTTTGTACTTGGCTATTATCATGGCGGACTATGAAGGAGATTATCAAGATGATGGTCGGCGGAGGCTATGATAACTAGGACTATCGCCTTCATCGGCATTACTGTGCTTACGAAGATGGACCCCACTCGCTATCATTTATTTCCATTGCTTGTTGTATTAAAATTTGGATCATGAGATCCTTATGTGTGTAAAACCTTATGTATGGTTTGTAATGGATGATGTACTATGATATCCAAATCCGTTATGTCTCATAAAAATGGTAATCCTGGGATTGCGAGGTATGGCATAACGGGCATCTGGGATTAAAAATCCGGGTGTTGACAAGTTGGTATCAGAGCCATCCTGACCATAGGAGACCCTAGTTAGAATGGACGTCCAAACCAAAAACTTAGCTTCAAAACCAAAGTGAGTATTTACGAAAAACTATTTCCTCTCTTACCCTTGTGAACTCATTCTTTCTCAAAAATACATGTTCCTCAAAATTCTTACATTACTACTTAAAATTTGACACACTTGATCACTTCACTAATTTCCTCATCCTAAATTCTTGTAGATGGAGACTCAGTTTAGCAAGTTTTACCAGTTGGGAAACGGAGGTCGGTGATCTTCGAGAGGATCTGGATTCACTGTCAGAATTTCTGGGACGCCCACATCCGGAGTTTCTTGGAGCTCAACTTCCAGGACCCCCAGGAGGAGACCTACAATGGCTAGTCACCGCAGATCTTCGAGGAAGCATTGAAGCACCAACTTCTGGAAGAATTCAGTTCTCTATGAGAGAGAACAACTGGCTAGATGGATTAGCCAGGGCAATGCATGAAGCTCTCGCACGTCTATGTGCCCTCAGCGTCAACAAGATTCAAGGAACCCGTTTTGCCCACTATGCAAGACGTGACTTCATGGGAATGCCGATGGAGATGCCAAGTCACCCAGAGTTGAGGCGTCAAGTGGAGAACCTTGACTTCTTGCTTCATGACCGACAGCAGGAATTGGACAATGCCAGAGAGTTAGCCAACCAGAACCGTGCAATTGCCGACCAAAAGGCCCAGACTTTCACACTGCTCGTCCAAGATCGCCAGTCTCTTTGTCGCCAGCGTGCAAAGAAGGATCACACCATCGCCCGTCTTCGCAAGAAGGTGGCCGACCTTGAGAAGACCATCAAGGAGAAGGAAGCTCAGCTTGCCGCCAAGGAAGAAGATGATGAAGGAGAAGACATCCAGGGAGATATGGATTCGTACCTCAGCAACGATGACGATTTTCTAGCAGAGGATGCTGTGGACTTCTACACTGATGATGAAGACTCTGACTTCATCGACGATGAGTAGATGCACTAGAGCACTGTCGTAGCGTGAGATGTACCATCTCATTGTATCGTAGTTTGCAGAATGGTTCTTCAAACCATCTGTTTTCCCCTTTGATTGTTGTGGTGTGTGTTGTATCGTGTGCTTGCTTGCATGAATGAAAGTAAAGTTAGTTGAAAAACCTGAGTCTAACTCAAAATTTTAGCTTTGAAAACCCAAAACCATGAACCTTAGAATTTCCCTCTTACCCCTATATCTATCTCAATCTTCATATGACTCGTGGAAACCAAGGAGGGAGCAGCTCATCGCAGGACCCAATGCTGCAGATCTTGCAGAATCTCATCGCGGACCGTGAAGCAAGCAGGGCCGAGCGTCAAGCCAACTTAGCAACATTGCAGCAGATCGCCCAAATGGCTCTCAACAACCAAGGACATGGAAATCAGGATCGCCATGGATCTAAACTCAAAAAATTTCAGAACACCAATCCCCCAATCTTCAACCAATCTAAAAACCCATTAGATCTTGATTGACTTCTTACGAGACCATGGAAAACAACCTAGAAGTTGCAGGAGTTGATGAGAATGAGAAAGTTCTCTTCGCCACTCACTATCTGGCGGGAGATGCAAGAGCTTGGTGGAATAGCGTCATAACATGAACCATGGCCGGTGATGACCTAGGAAGCATTCAAGGTCAAGTTCATCGCACCACGTGCGCAAGGTCTTGTCAACAGGATGAGAGATGAATTCCGTGAACTGAAGCAAGGAAGATTGGTGTAGTAGAAATCTGTGACAAATTCTTGTCACTTGCCAGATATGCACCAGATGAGATCAACACAGAGGCCAAGAAGAAAGAGAGATTCTTAAACGGACTGCATGATGAGATGCAGACTGCCCTCGTCAACATCCGTTTCCAGGATCTTGAAGAGCTAGTCAACTCTGCCATTTAGATGGAAGGGAAGATTAACCAGGCAAACGACAACCGCAAGTGTCGTATGATGCAGCAGTCTGGATCCAGTAGTCACCAGAAGTACCGTCCCAACCCCTCACCAGGGTATGCACCAAGGAACAACCGATCCCCAAATTCTCGCCCAAGCTACCCCAACCGTAGCGGAGGAAATGTGAATCCCGGAGGAAACAATCACAACTCCGGCAATGCCAACAACTTCAACCGTGCCCCTCCCAAGAGTTCCAACAACAACAACACTGCCCCCAGAACTGGCAGCAATGTTGTACCTGTTGCAGTCAAGGACAAGTCCCAGATCACGTGTTTCGAGTGTGGAGTGAAGGGTCACTACTCCAATGAGTGTCCCAAGAAGACTGCCGCCAATGCCCCTGTGAATGCCCCAGCTCAGCAGCAGCGTCATGTTCAGCAAGGCAGGAGATTTGCCCCAGGGAACCCGCACAACTGCAACGGTCGTCTCTTCCACATGAACGCAGAAGCCGGAAGCACCGGATGTAGTCTTTGGGTATGTTTTCTGTCAACTCAGTTTTAGCAAGAGTATTGTTTGATTCTGGAGCATCGCATTCATTTGTCACCGAAGAATTTGTATGCACTAGTAAGATTCGCCCAACCAACCTGAAGCATGTCATGATAGTTCAAATCCCCGGTTCAACAACAAAAGCTAGAAAAATTTGCAAAGCGGTACCTATCAGGATACATGGGATAGATTTTTATGCCAACCTAATCGTACTTGGAACCAAAGGTTTGGAAGTAGTACTAGGTATGCACTGGATGTCAAGGCATAAAGGACTGATAGACTGTGCTAGGAAAGCCATCACCATGACCAGTAGTTCTGGAGTAATCAGAGAACATATCTCGAAACCTTACCCGTCAATTCAAGTGCAACAAGTGTAGCCACCTACCATTGACCAAGTCGAGTAGTCATGAATACCCCGACGTATTCCCGGATGAATTGCAGTATGCCCCGGACAGGATATAGAGTTCATTATCGAACTAATCCTTGGAACCGGACCTATAGCCCGAGACCCTATACCATGAACCCCTCGAGTTAGTGGGCTGAAGAAGCGGTTGGATGCCATGTTAGCAAGGCTTGATTCAGCCAAGTGCATCGCCATGGAGATCACCGGTGTTATTAAATCGACAAGAAAGATGGAGGCAACCGTCTGTATGAGACTACAAAAGTTGAATGATGTCACCATCAAGAACAAGTACCCCTTGCCAAAGATAGAGGACCTATTTGATCAGTTGACTGGAGCTCAAGTATTCTCAAAGATTAATCTTAGGACTGGTTATCACCAACTTAAGATTCGTGCAACGGATATTCCGAAGACCGCCTTTACTACTCGCTATGGTTTATACGAGTATACGGTTATGTCTTTTGGATTAACCAATGCCCCTGCTTATTTCAAGAATCTCATGAATAAGATCTTTATGAATTTCTTAGATAAGTTTGTAGTTGTGTTTATCGACGACATCCTTATCTACTCCAAGTCAGAAGAAGAGCATGAGCAACATCTGAGAATCATCCTAGAAACCCTAAGAGAACATCAGTTATATGCCAAGTTCAGCAAGTGTGAGTTTTGGCTGAAAGAAGTAGGATTACTAGGCCATATTGTGTCTGCCGGAGGAGTCTCTGTTGATCCCAGCAAGATCAAAGATGTCGAAGAATGGGAATCCCCAACCAATCAAACCCAAGTTCGTTCATTTCTCGGATTAGCGGGATACTACCGCAAATTCATAGAAGGATTCTCGAGCATAGCCCGACCAATGACCCAATTGTTGAAGAAGGACAAGAAGTTTGAATGGACAGACAAGTGTGAAGCCAGTTTCCAGGAGCTGAAGAAGAGATTGATATCAGCCCCAATTTTGATCATGCCAGACATCAAGAAGCCGTTTGATGTATATTGTGATACATCCAAGATTGGTCTAGGATGTGTATTGATGCAAGAAGGCAAAGTCATCGCGTATCTGTCTCGACAACTGAAGCAGCATGAGCAGAACTATCCGACCCATGATCTTGAGCTAGCAGCTGGGTGGTTCTAGCGTTGAAGACATGGCGTCATTATTTGATGGGTAATCGCTATGAGATTTACTCAGATCATAAGAGCTTGAAGTATATCTTCACCCATAAGGAGTTGAATATGAGGCAAAGAAGATGGATAGAGTTAATCAAGGATTATGACCTTGACATTCACTATCACCCCGGCAAAGCCAATGTGGTAGCGGATGCTCTTAGCAGATTGCCGTGTAGGCTTAACACCATGATCAAAGAGAAACAACCAAGTTTGTATGAGGAGTTGGAGCAGTTCGGGACTGAGTTAGTTAGCAAAGGATTCCTAGCTAGCATTGAACTTCAACCCACTTTGATTAGCTAAATCAAGTAAGCCCAGAAGGGAAATGAAAGTATCGACGAAATCAAACATCGTATTGGTACAGGCAAAGTACCTAGATTCACCGAAGACGAAGAAGGTGTACTGTGGTACAAGGGCGTGTCGTACCAGTGATTCGGATGAAGGAAATTATCATGAAGGAAGCTCATGATACTCTTTATTCTATCCACCCCAGAGGAACAAAGATGTATCAGGATTTGAAAGAGCAATTTTGGTGGCACAAGATGAAGAGAGAGATCGGAAGCTACATCGCCAAATGTGACATTTGTCAAAGAGTCAAAGCGAAGCATCAGAGACCTGCAGGATTGTTGCAACCATTGCAGATTCCGGAATGGAAATGGGATTCCGTCGGAATGGACTTTATCACCGGTTTACCTACTTCTAGTAGGGGAAATGACTCAATCTGGGTCATAGTTGATAGACTATCCAAGGTAGCCCACTTCATACCAGTCAAGACAACCTACCAGAGTGCAAAACTAGCAGAGCTGTACATTACTAGGATTGTTAGTCTGCATGGAACCCCCAAGACCATCGTACCAGATCGAGGAACTCAGTTTACTTCAAGATTTTGGCAGAAAGTTCAGGAAGGTTTAGGAACCAAGTTGAATTTCAGTACCGCTTATCACCCTCAAACAGATGGACAGACTAAGAGAGTCAACCAGATCTTGGAGGATATGCTTAGAGCTTGTGTGTTGGAATATGGATCAAAATGGGAAGACTGCCTGCCTTTCGCAGAATTCTCATATAACAACAGTTATCAAGCTAGTTTGCAGATGGCACCCTTTGAATTCCTATACGGAAGAAAGTGTCGTACCCCTTTGAATTGGTCGCAAGTAGGAGAGAGTCAGATCTTCGGACCCGACATTCTCCGAAGCGAAGAAAGTTCACAAAATTCGTGAGCACCTCAAGACCGCCCAATCCAGACAGAAGAGTTATGCTGACAAGAGAAGGAGAGACCTAACTTTCAATGTCGGAGATTTCGTATATCTCAAGGTTTCACCATTGAAGGGAACTCAACGCTTTAGTCTGAAGGGAAAGTTAGCTCCCAGATATATCGGACCTTTCAAGATTCTGAACCGCCGAGGAGAAGTATCGTATCAACTAGAACTGCCTGAAGAGATGTCAGCCATCCACAATGTGTTCCATATCTCGTTACCATAAATGCTTGGAAGTGCACGAGAAGACTGAAGTTTTCAAGAATATCGATCACAAGCGGTGAAATCAACAATGACCTGACCTATCGGGAAGTGCCCATTCGTATCTTAGAAGAAGCCTACAGAACCACCAGGACCAGGAGTATCAAGTTTCTCAAGATTCAGTGGAGCAACCATACCGAGGAGGAAGCTACTTGGGAACGCGAGGATTACATTAGGACAGAGTTCCTAGATCTCTTTAGTTACTAGTTTTCTTGTAAATCTCGGGACGAGATTTTATTTAAGGGGGGAAGGTTTGTAACATCCCAAAACTTCAATCCAAGTGTATCAAAGATCAAATCATCCAAATTTAGGATTAACAAAAACTTTTCCATATTTAAAATGAAAGCATTCATATATGTGTGCATTTAAAATAGGAGTTGTTTTGAATTGCCATGATTGTGTGATCCTTTGTCTATTCCTAGTACTCACCGTAAAAATTCACGAAGTTCTCTACTTAAAATAGGAGTTACTTTACACAAAGTTCTCTACTTGTTTTGAAGGTAGCATAAAGAGTATAAAACTTGACCTATTTAGAACCCCTTTAGATGTCATTCTATGGCATGAGATTGATCCCATCATTTCCACTTTAGTGAACACTCTTAACTTAGTAGTTTAGAGTAGAGAAAAACTTGAGTCACTTTAGATGGGAGCACTTGGTAAAAATGAATTATGAAAACCTTGGAATGATAAATCATTCTATTGAGATGTTTTGACATGTGCTGAGAAACACAAATGGTTTACGATGGTGAAATGTTGAGGCATGAGCCTTAACCCTTTTATAAAACTGATGGTTGGATTCGGATGCGATACCATTCCAAATTTACAGTACAAACACACTACCTGAATTGGGTAAGGCTTAGCCGAAAGTTTATATGCACTAGTATTAGTTCCCTCGCGGGAGAGGTTTGAGCTGAGGCTACCTCTCAATGTTGTCCACCTATGCAGTACCCAAGATGACAGATGGTCATGGTTGGGAGGCCATTCTCATAGGAGAGGTGCTTATACTAGGGTGTGTAAAGGAAAGGTTATGTTTGATTATCTGCATACTAAGTATGATGATTCAGGGTTATCCCTGACAGATGTATCAAATCTTGTGGTGAAAGTGTACCACCTCTACAGAGTGTCAAACTATTCGAATAGCCGTGTCCGCGGTTATGGACAGTTGGAATGGCCATACTGTTTCATTGTCAGATGTTTTAAAAACAACTTACGAAATGAATGATGAATCTTGACTTGACCACAACAGGGTTGTGTTTATGGCAATAGCTTCCCAACTTAAGTGATTCTAGAACTTTATTTTATCTTTCTTTGCTTCAGAACTCAGCTTAGATTTCAAACTTAACTTTATAGTTAAACATAGAGTTAGCACTTTAACTTAGAATTATACTACTTGTTAGTGGTAGTTTGCGAGTACTTAAAGAGTACTCATGACTTTTGTCCCTGGCTATTCTCATGGCCAGACTATGAAGGAGACTATCAAGATGATGATCAGCAGGACGGCTATGATAACTAGGACTATCTGCCTTCATCAGCATTGCCTGTGCCCCTGAAGATGGACCCCACCGCTACGCTTATCTTTTATTTCCACTGCTTGTTGTATTAAGACTGGATCATGAGATCCTTATTTGTGTAAGACCTTATGTATGGTTTGTAATGGATGAAGTACTGTGATATCCAATCCATTATGTCTCGCAAAAATGGTAATCCTAGGATTACGAGGTATGGCATAACGGGCATCTGGGATTAAAAATCCGGGTGTTGACAAGTTGGTATCAGAGCCATCCTGACCATAGGAGACCCTAGTTAGAATGGACGTCCGAACAAAAACTTAGTTTCAAAACCAAAGTGAGTATTTACGAAAATTTATCTCCTCTCTTATCCTTGTGAATTCATTCTTTCTCAAAAATTCATGTTCCTCAAAATTCTTACATTACTACTTAAAAATTGACACACTTGATCACTTCACTAATTTCCTCATCCTTAATTCTTGTAGAATGAGACTCAGTTCAGCAAGTTTTACCAGTTGGGAAACGGAGGTCAGCTGATCTTCGACAGGGATCTGGATTCACTATCGGAGTTATTGGGACACCCGCATCCAGAGTTTCTTGGAGCTCAACTTCTAGGACCCCCCAGGAGGAGGCTTACAGTGGCTAGTCACCGCGGATCTTAGAGGAAGCATCGAAGCACCAACTTCTAGGAGAATTCAGTTCTCCGTGAGAGAGAACAACTGGCTAGATGGATTAGCCAGGGCAATGCATGAAGCTCTCGCACGCCTATGTGCCCTCAGTGTCAACCAACTCCAGGGAACCCGTTTTGCTCACTATGCAAGACGTGACTTCATGGGAATGCCGATGGAGATGCCAAGTCACCCAGAGTTGAGGCGTCAAGTGGAGAATCTTGACTTCTTTGCCTGACAGAGAGGCTGGCAATGCTAGGGAGTTAGCCAACCAGAACCGTGCCATTGCCGACCAGAAAGCCCAGACTTTCGCACTGCTCGTCCAAGATCGCCAGTCTCTTTGCCGCCAGTGTGCCAAGAAGGATCGCACCATCACTCGTGTTTGCAAGAAGGTGGCCGACCTCGAGAAGACCGTCAAGGAGAAGAAGCTCAGATTGCCGCAAAGGTGAAGAAGAGGAGGGTGAAGACATCCAGGGAGACATGGATTCTTACCTCAGCAATGATGATTACTTTCTAGAGGAGGATGGTGTGGACTTATACACTGACGATGAGGACTCTGACTTCATCGACGATGAGTAGATGCACTAGAGCACTGTCGTAGCATGAGATGTATCGGTCCCAATGTATCGTAGCTTACAGAATGGTTCTTCAAACCATCTGTTTTCCTTTGTTCGTTGTGGTGTGTGTTGTATTGTGTGCTTGTTTGCATGAATGAAATGAAGTTAGTTGCAAAACCTGAGTCAAACTCAAAGTTTTTAGCTTGAAATCAAAACCATGAACCTTAGAACTTTCCCTCTTACCCCTTTATCTACCTCAATCTTCAGATGACTCGTGGAAACCAAGGAGGGAGCAGCTCGTCGCAAGACCCAATGTTGTAGATCTTGCAGAATCTCATCACAGACAGATAAGCAAGCAGGGCAGAACGTCAAGCCAACTTAGCAACATTGCAGCAGATCGCCCAGATGGCCCTCAACAACCAGAATCATGGAAACCAGGATCACCATGGGTCCAAACTCAAAAAAAATCAGAATACCAATCCCCCAATCTTCAACCAATCTGAAAACCCGTTAGATGTCAGTTCTGAGACGATGGAAAACAACCTAGAAGTTGCAGGAGTTGATGAAAACGAGAAAGTTCTCTTCGCCACCCACTATCTGGCAGGAGATGCAAGAGCTTGGTGGACTAGTATCTGCAATATGAACCATGGTCAAGTGATGACATGGGAAGCTTTCAAAGTCAAATTCAGTCGCACCCACGTGCCACAGGGTCTAGTCAATCGAATGAGAGATGAGTTCCGCGAATTGAAGCAAGGAAGAATGACTGTGGAAGAATACCGTGACAGATTCCTGTCACTTGCCAGATATGCACCTGATGAGATCAACACGGAGGCCAAGAAGAAGGAGAGATTCTTGAACGGACTGCATGATGAGATGCAGACTGTCCTCGTCAACATCCGTTTTCAGGATCTCGAAGAGCTAGTCAACTCTACCATTCAGATGGAAGGGAAGATTAACCACGCAAACGACAATCGCAAGCGTCGTATGATGCAGCAATTTGGATCCAGCAGTCACCAGAAGTACCGTCGCAACCCCTCACTAGGATATGCACCAAGGAATGACCGACACCCAATGTCTCGCCCAAGATACCCCAACCGTAGCGGAGGCAATGTGAAGTCCGGAGGAAACAATCACAACTCCGGCAATACCAACAATTTCAACTGTGCACCTCCCAAGAACAACAACAACACTGCACCCAGAACTGGCAGCAATGGTGTGCCTGTCGCAGTCAAGGACAAGTCCCAGATCACTTGTTTCGAGTGTGGAGTGAAGGGTCAGTATTCCAATGAGTGTCCCAAGAAGACTGCAACCACTACCAATGTGAATGCCCCAGCAGCGTCGTGTCCAACCAGGGAGAAGGTTTGCCCTAGGGAACCCTCACAACCGCAATGGTCGTCTCTTCCACATGAACGCAGAAGAAGCCCAAGAAGCGCCAAATGTAGTGCTGGGTATGTTTTCTGTCAACTCAGTTTTAGCAAGATTATTGTTTGATTCGGGAGCATCGCATTCATTTGTCACCGAAGAATTTACATGCACTAGTAAGATTCACCCAACCAACCTGAAGCATGTCATGATAGTTCAAATCCCCGGTTCAACTACAAAAGCTAGAAAAATTTGCAAAGTTGTACCTATCAGAATACATGGGATAGATTTTTACGCCAACCTTATAGTACTTGGAACCAAAGGATTGGAAGTAGTACTTGGTATGGACTGGATGTCAAGGCATAAAGGACTAATAGACTGTGCTAAGAAATCCATCACCATGACCAGTAAATCTGGAGTAACAGTAGAGCATATATCTGAAACCTTACCTCGCCAATTCAAGTGCAACAAGAGTCTAGCCCTACCCACCATAGATCAAGTCAGATTAGTCTGTGAATACCCCGACATATTCCTAGATGAATTGCCAGGTATGCCCCGGATAGGGATATTGAGTTCATTATCGAACTAATCCCCGGAATCGGACCCATAGCCCAGAGACCCTATAGCATGAACCCCTCAGAGTTAGTTGAGTCGAAGAAGCAGTTAGATTCCATGTTAGCAATAGGCTTGATTTAGCCAAGAGCATCGCCATGGAGATCACCAGTGTTATTCGTCGACAAGAAAGATGGAGGCAACCGTTTGTGTAAAAATTATAGAAAGTTGAATGACGTCACCATCCAGAACAAGTACCCTTTGCCAAAGATAGAGGATCTTTTGATCAGTTGACTGTAGCCCAGGTGTTCTCAAAGATTGATCTTAGGACTAGTTATCACCAACTTAAGATTCGTGCAACGGATATTCCGAATACCGCCTTTACTACTCGCTATGGTTTATACGAGTATACGGTTATGTCTTTTGGATTAACCAATGCCCCTGCTTATTTCATGAATCTCATGAATAGATCTTTATGAATTTTCTAGATAAGTTTGTAGTTGTGTTTATCGACGACATCCTTATCTACTCCAAGTCATAAGAAGAGCATGAGCAACATCTGAGAATCATCCTAGAAACCCTGAGAGAGCATCGGTTATATGCCAAGTTCAGCAAGTGTGAGTTTTGGCTGAAAGAAGTAGGATTCCTAGGACATATTGTGTCTGCCGGAGGAGTCTCTGTTGATCTCGCCAAGATCAAAGATGTCAAAGAATGGGAAGCCCCAACCACTCAAACCCAAGTCCGTGCATTTCTCGGATTAGCGGGATACTACCACAAGTTCGTAGAAGGATTCTCGAGCATAGCCTGACCCATGACCCAATTGTTAAAGAAGGACAAGAAGTTTGAATGGGCTGACAAATGTGAAGCCAGTTTCTAGGAGCTGAAGAAGAGATTGATATCAGCCCCAATTTTGATCATGCCAGACATCAAGAAGCCATTTGATGTATATTGTGATGCATCCAAGATTGGTCTAGGATGTGTGTTGATGCAAGAAGGCAAAGTCATCGTGTATCTGTCTCGACAACTGAAGCAGCATGAGCAGAATTATCCGACCCATGATCTTGAATTAGCAGCCGTAGTTTTGGCATTGAAGACATGGCGTCATTATCTGATGGGTAATCGCTATGAGATTTACTCAGATCACAAGAGCTTAAAGTATATCTTCACTCAGAAGGAGCTGAATATGAGGCAAAGGAGATGGATAGAGTTAATCAAGGATTATGACCTTGACATCCACTATCACCCTGGCAAAGCCAACGTGGTAGCAGATGCTCTTAGCAGATTGTCGTGTAGGATAAACACTATGATCAAGGAGAAGCAACCAAGTTTGTATGAAGAGTTGGAGCAGGTCAGGACTAAATTAGTTAGCAAAGGATTCTTATCTAGCATTGAACTTCAACCCACTTTGATTAGCCAAATCAAGGAAGCCCGGAAGGGGAATGAAAGTATCGATGGAATCAAACGTCGTATTGGTACAGGAAAGGTACCTGGATTCACGGAAGACGAAGAAGGAGTATTGTGGTACAAAGGATATATCTGTGTGCTAGCAGATTCGGAGTGGAAGCAAGTTATCATGAAGGAAGCTCATGATACTCTTTATTCTATCCGCCTCGGAGGTACGAAGATGTATCAGGATTTGAAAGAGCAATTTTGGTGGCACAAGATGAAGAGAGAAATCGGAAGCTACATCGTCAAATGTGACATCTGTCAAAGAGTCAAAGCAGAGCATCAGAGGCCCGCAGGACTGTTGCAACCATTGTAGATTCCGGAATGGAAATGGGATTCCGTCGGAATGGACTTTATCACCGGTTTGCCTACTTCTAGTAGGGGAAATGACTCAATCTGGGTCATAGTTGATAGACTGTCCAAGGTAGCTCACTTTATACTTGTCAAGACTACCTACCAAAGTGCGAAGCTAGTAGAACTGTATATTGCTAGGATTGTTAGTCTGCATGGAACCCCCAAGACCATAGTATCAGATCGAGGAACCCAGTTTACCTCGAGATTTTGGCAGAAAGTTTAGGAAGGACTGGGAACCAAGTTAAATTTCAGCACCGCTTATCACCCGCAAACTGATGGACAGACTGAGAGAGTCAACCAGATCCTAGAGGATATGCTTAGAGCTTGTGTGTTGGAATATGGATCAAAATGGGAAGACTGCCTGCCTTTCACAGAATTCTCATATGACAACAGTTATCAAGCTAGTTTGCAGATGGCACCATTTGAGTTCCTATACGGAAGAAAGTGTCGCACCCCTTTGAATTGGTCGCAAGTAGAAGAGAGTCAGATCTTTGGACCCGACATTCTCCGAGAAGCTGAAGAGAAGGTTCACAAAGTCTGTGAGCACCTCAAGACAGCCCAATCCAGACAGAAGAGTTATGCTGACAAGAGAAGGAGAGACCTGACTTTCAATGTCGGAGATTTTGTATATCTCAAGGTTTCGCCATTAAAAGGAACCCAGCGCTTTAGTCTGAAAGGGAAGTTAGCCCCCAGATATATGGGGCCCTTCAAAATTATGAACCGTCGAGGAGAAGTATCGTATCAACTAGAACTGCCTCAAGAGATGTCAGCCATCCACAATGTGTTCCATATCTCGTTACTTCGCAAATGCTTGGAAGTGCCAGAGAAGACTGAAGTTTTCAAGAACATCGATCACAGAGCTGTGGAGATTAACAATGACCTGGCCTATCGTGAAGTGCCCATTCGTATCTTAGAAGAAGCCTACAAAACCACCAGGACCAGGAGCATCCAGTTTCTCAAGATTCAATGGAGCAACCATACCGAGGAGGAAGCCACTTGGGAGCGCGAAGATTACATTAGGACAGAGTTCCCAGATCTCTTTAGTTCCTAGTTTTCTTTGTAAATCTCAGGACAAGATTTTGTTTAAGGGGGAAGGTTTGTAACATCCCAAAACTTTAATCCAAGCTTATCAAAATCCAAATCATCCAAATTAGGGTTAACAAAAACTTTTCCAATTCAAAATAGGAAAGCATTCATGTGTATGTGCATTTAAATTAGGAGTTGATTTGAATTGCCATGGTTCTGTGATTCATTGCTTGTAAAATGATATTTAGGTGAAATAAACATCATCTAAATCATTCCCAAATATTTCCCAAAGAAAAACAACTCAAAATGAATAAATGAAGTGAATGGTCATTTTGGCCAAATTAACTATCATGCCTACTTTGGCTATTCCTAGTACTCAAAACTTAACAGAAACATTTATGGATCTTTGCACCCCTTGCTAGTACACATAATGTTGTGCCAAGGCCAACTTTGTGATCTACCAAAAACATTCAAACCCTAAATTTAAATGACAGTTGAAAATTGAATCCATTGCATATGGGAAGATCCCGTTATTTCAAAAACCACTCAAACCAACTCAATTTTTAAAACCCAAGCACCCACAGAGTCTCAAGCTTAGTACTAGCACACCCACCAAAAATCTTTTTAAAATTCAAAAGTAAAATTCATGCGGCCATTTCATCAAACACCTTGTGGACAGATTTCAAACAAAACCAAATTCACTATTTTGAATAGTGTTCTGGCCAAACGTGTCTCCCATTTGACCCCCATTTGCTCCCATTGTCTCCTAATGATCTAACCATGCAATTACACCCCACTCCCCTGCCCCCTATTGGCAAAGCCATGCAAGTCGAGCCCCACTCGGCTAACTTGGTCACCGCCAGCAGACCACCTCCCCTCTCTCCATGTCTAGCACTAGCCAAGACCTCACACATGTCCCTCCCAGCCAGGCCAAGGCGTGGACCACCGCCAAACCCAGCATGCACAAGCTGCCGCCGATGCGCAGCCTGACGCGCCCACCGTGTCGCCACGACCTAGGGAGCACGCCAGACACCCCCATTCACCGTCCAATGCCTCACAGCCACCGCTCGACATCGAAGCTGTCGTCTCTACCGCTCAGAGCGCCAGCTCCGCCCGACCGTATACCACTGCCCCTAAGCCCGCATTAAAGTCTTAGAGCATCACCAGGAGACCACGTGTCGACCGCCGCCCGTAGCCATGCCGCTAGCAGCCCGTAGCCATGTCGCCACCATCGCCTGGCCATGCCGTGTTGTCTCGCCGTCGAGCCTATAAAAGGAGAGCACCCCCAGCCATTTGCAGCACACCACTCAACTCTCCTCACCTCACTGATCGTCCCAAACCTCTAGCCAGAGCAAGGGGAGCAGCAGTTCGCTGGAATTGCACCAGAGCACGCCGCCTCTGGAGGAGAAGGGCGCCGCCGACCACCCCCGAAGCTACCTCGACCGTCCCTGAGCTCGCCATCGACCACCAGTCCGTTTGTCCGCCTCGCCGTCGTCGCTGGAGCCCTGGTATGCCTCCTATGCACCCCCACCGAGCTGCTAGGGTTAGAGCTCGCCGGTGACAGGTCCGTCGTCGACGATGATCCCCAGCTGTTGATCCCCACTCTAATCCAACAACCCACATTGCCCCGTACCGCTTCGCGTGTTATGAGACGCTGACTGGTGGACCTCTCTATCAGCTGAGCCCCGCGCTGCGGAGTGACACTGGGCCGGCCCATTAGCGTTTCCCGCGCGACCCAGTTAGTTTAAACTTAGTTATGTCCCCTAGTTTGAAAATCAATTCAGAGAGATTTACAAATCCAAATGAAGTGATTCCAATTTTTTTAGAAAGCTACTGAAAAGATCTATCCAAGACCGTTGGATTTAATTCATTTAGAGTTATAGATCTCTCCTAGTAAAAATAATAAAACAGAAGCATTTGCACCTTGCAACATTTTTATAAAATCAACCAAGATAGATTTTGAGTTGATTCCAACTCTCAAAAATCACATTTCATCATACCTATCTGAATATGTAATAATATTAAGGTTTACATGCAGTGACTTTGGACTAGTACCCAAATAATGCTATATAGGCATTTCTAGTCACTTTAAATCATTAAATAATGAACTTAAACCAAAGTAATTATGATCCAACCCTTAAATTACATTCCCACATGTTAGAATATGTGGTGATGACATGTCTCCACATGATCCCATATTTTAAGTGGTGAATATTAAATCTTAGTTAATTTTTCAATGAGTAGAAATTACTTTTCTAAATTAAAAAGAATGAAACTATTGAATTGAACTTGTGATGCTTGTGATGATAATAGATCATCAAATGTGTGTCTTAGAATGCTAATTATACTAGTTAAGTATTGTTTGGTGATTCTGTACTCCGTATGTATTTATAGACGATAGTACTGACCAAGTCTATGAGGAGGAGGAGTTCTACCAAGAAGAAGAGGAAGAAAACTTCAACCACTGCACCAACCAAGGCAAGCTATTATTGGCAAGCTAACCCTTGCAAAACTTACTCTAGCAAGCCACCATTAACAATGCAAGCTAACACTTGCAAGTATAATGCTTAGCAAGCTAGGATTAAACTAGATGGTTTAGCAAATATGCTTTAGGCATGCTTTGATTATACCACCTTGACTATCCTTTACCCCAAGTACTATTTTCAAGCTTTACTTCCTTTAATTTACACAAAGTTCTCTACTTGTTTTGAAGGTAGCATAAAGAGTATAAAACTTGACCTATTTAGAACCCCTTTAGATGTCATTCTATGGCATGAGATTGATCCCATCATTTCCACTTTAGTGAACACTCTTAACTTAGTAGTTTAGAGTAGAGAAAAACTTGAGTCACTTTAGATGGGAGCACTTGGTCAAAATGAATTCTGAAAACCTTGGAATGATGAGTCATTCTATTGAGATGTTTTGACATATCCTGAGAAACACAAATGGTTTACGATGGTGAAATGTTGAGGCATGAGCCTTAACCCTTTTATAAAACTGATGGTTGGATTCGGATGCGATACCATTCCAAATTTATAGTACAACCACACTACCTGAATTGGGTAAGGCTTATCCGGAAGTTTATATGCATTAGTATTAGTTCCCTCGCGGGAGAGGTTTGAGCTGAGGCTACCTCTCAATGTTGTCCACCTATGCAGTGCCCAAGATGACAGATGGTCATGGTTGGGAGGCCATGCTCATAGGAGAGGTGCTTATACTAGGGTGTGTAAAGGAAAGGTTATGTTTGATTATCTGCATACTAAGTATGATGATTCCGGGTTATCCCTGATAGATGTATCAAATCTTTGGGTGAAAGTGTACCACCTCTACAGAGTGTCAAACTATTCGAATAGCCGCGTCCGCGGTTATGGACAGTTAGAATGGCCATACTGTTTCGTTGTCAGATGTTTTAAAAACAACTTATGAAATGAATGATGAATCTTGACTTGACCACAACAGGGTTGTGTTTATGGCAATAGCTTCCCAACTTAAGTGATTCTAGAACTTTATTTTATCTTTCTTTGCTTCAGAACTCAGCTTAGGTTTCAAACTTTACTTTATAGTTAAACATAGAGTTAGCACTTTAACTTAGAATTATACTACTTGTTAGTGATAGTTTCCGAGTACTTAAAGAGTACTCATGGCTTTTCTCCCTGGCTATTCTCATGGCCAGACTATGAAGGAGACTATCAAGATGATGGCCAGCAGGACGGCTATGATAACTAGGACTATCTGCCTTCGTCAGCATTGCCTGTGCCCCTGAAGATGGACCCCACCGCTACGCTTATCTTTTATTTCCGCTGCTTGTTGTATTAAGACTGGATCATGAGATCCTTATTTGTGTAAGACCTTATGTATGGTTTGTAATGGATGAAGTACTGTGATATCCAATCCATTATGTCTCGCAAAAATGGTAATCCTAGGATTGCGAGGTATGGCATAACAGGCATCTGGGATTAAAAATCCGGGTGTTGACAAATTGTGTTGAGAAAGATTCAATGGTTTGATATTTAAGTTGTGGTGTACTTCTTCTAGTGGTGTCATGTGAAGTGACACTTCACCTATATGGGCCTAGGGGAATGCATTGTGTATTTGGCTACTAATCGTAGGGGTTGCCAGAGTGACAGAAACCTAAACCCCGTTAGGAAACCATTGCACAAGGGGCGTCAGGGTCTTAGAGTTTAAAGTTGTGGTTAGGTTTCTACCTTAATTACTTTCTTATACTTGCGAATGCTTGCAAGGGGTATAATGACAAGTATGTGTTAGTCCTAGGAAGGTCGGTACATTAGCACAGGTTCACCCACACAACACTTAGCAAACTAAAGAATATTAATCAATTACATGAAGCGAAAGCACTTGACGGTATTCTCATGTGTCATCGAGAACGTTTGGTCATCTTAAGTAATACAACCGGCTTATTCTTTGCTGAATAAAGGATTGGGCCACTTGCTGCATTTATTCTTATTGTCTTTTATTTACTCGTACTTTATTTACCTGCATTATCAAAAAACCCTAAAAATCCGTTTGCTAAGTATTTACAGAGAATTCCTGCTCCAAGCCACTATCCAGCACCTTCTACTCCTCGTTGGGTTCGACACTCTTACTTATCGAAAATACTGCGATACGCCCCCTATACTTGTGGGTCATCAGTGGGCGCCACTATCGTGGGAATGACCACGGCATTCGCTACTGGGGGTATTGATTGAGTTGAGGGAAAGGGTGTGTGATCCATCCACGGTGCGAGGTTGAAGAGACTCGATATTTCACCGAGGTTCAGCCCCCTTAGGGTAAAAGGCCTTCTTCCTGCTAGATGTATTGATCAGAGATTACAAGGGGAGGTTGAGGTCGGCGATGAGGGAATCGGGTCACCTCTATGGTGTGTACCCAAGCGTGCCCATGTAGAGGGTACCCTAGGGACATTTATATAGTGCTATCTCACTAGGGTTTACATGGATGTCGGTGAACTGTGTGGTAGTGGGAACATGAAGAACTCGAACTTGGCCTAGTGCGACCTTCTCCCGTACAAAATGAATTTCAATCTCAATGTGCTTTGTCTGCCGATGTTGTACTAGATTGTTGGACATGTAAACAACTGAAATATTATCACAGTAAACAATAGTGGCCTGCTGAATGGGGCGATGCAGCTCTATCAGGAGTTGGCGAAGCCAAACTATCTCAGCAACCGCATGGGCCTTTGCGATACTCGGTTTAGAGAGGCGAGAGATGTCATCATTTAGGAGACCATGAAATCAAATAGTTACCTAGAAAAATACAGTATCCGGACATGGATCGACGAGTCTCTAGACAACCAGCCCAGTCTGCATCAGAATATTCTATCAAATTGTTTGGAGAAGAGGAATTTATGTGGAGGCCATGATCAAGAGTACCTTTGAGATAGAGAAGAATATGTTTAACGTGATTATAGTAGGGAAGACAAGGATCATGCATGTAGAGGCAGACTTGTTGGACATAATAGAAGAGTTCATGTCGTATAAGAGTAAGATATTATAGTGCACCCGTGAGACTGTGATAGGGAGGAGCGTCGTGGAAAGGGTCACCATTGGATGAAATTTTGGAACTAGTGTCTACAGGAGTGCAGGATGGTTGGCAATCAAGCATACCAGCCTGTGTAAGAAGATCTAAAATACACTGACGCTGAGAGAGAAAATTCCCATGGGAGTCACGAGTAACAACTATGGCGAGGAAATGATGGAGAAGGCCAAGATCCGTCATAGAAAATTCAGAATGAAGGAGAGTGATGATGTGGTCAAGAAAGGTTTGGGTAGAAGCGGTGAGTATGATATCATCGACATAAAGGAGTAAGTATGCAGTATGAGAGGAGGTGTGGTACACAAAAAGAGAGTTGTCGGTTAGGGAAGGAATGAAGCGAATGGTTTGAATATAGGCGGAGAAGCATTGAAACCAAGCCCAAGGGGCTTGTTTAAGACCGTTGAGAGATTTTTGAAGAACACAAACATGATCAGGGGCAGAGGAGTCCTCAAAACTGAGAGGTTGCTGACAATAAACTGTTTCTTGAAGAGAACCATGGAGAAAGGCATTTTTGATATCAAGTTGGTGAATGGGCCATGTGGAGGAGACTGCTATACTAAGGATTGTTCGAATGGTGCTTGGCATAACAACGGGAGAGGAAGTTTCTTCATAGTCAATGCCATGTTGCTGAGAAAAACCGCGACAAACCAAACGAGCTTTATAACGAGAAAGACTACCATCAGAGTGGAATTTTTGATGGAAAACCATTTGCCAAAAACTACGTTTGCACCGGGAGGACGAGGAACAAGCTACCAAGTATCATTCTCAAGGAGAGCAGAGAACTCATCTCGCATAGCAACAGCCCAATTAGGGTCAAGAAGCACGGTTTTGTAGATTTTAGGTATGGAGAGATTGATAGAGAGGGTGTGGCTAGTAGATTTAAACATTGTCACTACAAGAAATATGGTGATACACGATCCTCCATATTGTTTACTAAAAGGTCATAGTTTTTAATCTATGACCTTTCTGTGACCAAATATAGATGGTCAAAAGCTGAGCGTCACTAGTTAAACACCACAACCTTTTTTTGAATTGGTCATAGACGTCTATAACCAATATAGATGGTCACGGATTCTATGACCAACTGTATTGGTCATAGACTGTCTGCCCTATCCACGTAGGATCCTACGTGACCGATCCTACATGGCAAATTTGTGACTAATTAGAAAGGTCATCGATCAGATTTAGCCCAGTCTACTTTAGCCTACTTCATGGGTCAAGCCCAACCTAGACGTAGTTCTGATCGGTTTACATGGGCCTGGTCCAACATTTTGGCCTTTTTATTTGCTGGGCAATCGCCAATTTAGAGCCAATTTCATCATGGTCCTTTGTTTGGCTGTGGCCTTTACAGAACATAGACGTAATGGATCTGGTAGAATTTCTAACATTTGAATTTATTTATTCTGGCCCGCAACCACTTTATATACAGTTCTATTTTCATCCTGGTATAGACATTTAGCATTTTATTAACATAACAAAATAGCAGACTGCTTAATCTCAGCATGTTATATTAAGTTACAACTCCATCAAACACAAGAATCAGCAACAAAAAGACCACCATGGGTATATATACATCAGGGTTCACAGAACTTACAACTCCATCAGCATATATACATCACTGTTCACATAACACAACACATGAAAGCCAGGTTCAGATAACCTGAACAACAAAAGATCAACACAGTTTGACAGATGCACAAACCACCTGCACATTGAAAAAGAACAAAGATATGTTAGGGAGAGAAGATCAACAAAAGATCAGCATATTTAACAACTACTACTATTTATGATACTCCCTCCGGTCCAAATTAATTGACTTTGGTTTGTCTAGATTTGGATGTATCTAGACATGTTTTAGTGCTAGATACATCCGAATCTAGACAAATCCGAGTCAATTAATTTGGATCGGAGGGAGTACAATGATCCATTAGAATAGTTGGCTGATAACTTTGTTAACTACACTCTAGTCGTTCATATTCTAACATGGATAATCTGCCAAAGCTATAAACAACAATAAACCTGCCAGGTACTAGCAGCGAAGATCACAACACTAAATTAAGAGTACATAGAGGGTCTACATAATCTGCAACAATTGTCTCTAGAATCGTCACGTGCTAATAGATAATCCCTAACTACTGTTATAAATTAACCCATACAAACTTTTTGTCCAAAACCTCAAAAATCTCTAAAAAATCATGGAAACTTCGTACTTATATATAGATCCAATGGAAACACATGGAGGATACAGTTTTTAGCTAGCCACAAATTTTGATTTGCAAATTCGTTTTATGTACTTACTCCTATGGTTGCAAACTGAATGAACAAACCATATTGGAACCCTCTACTGATTATCAGACTAATACCAGTACATTTCAGCATCAACTAAGCTAGCCATTATACAATTTTCTATGTCACCAAATCACAGGGAATAATAGGAACACAACAGGTAGAAATCTGGATAAACAGGGAGCCCGTGCATACCTGATTGTGATGATGTGGTGGATAGGGCTCGTTGAAGATCTGACCCGCGTCGTCATCGTCGTTGCTGGCATGGACAAGCAGCCGCAAGAAGCACGCCTCGGAGTGGTCCATGTCCTCCACCAGAAGCTTGTTATTCTTAAGATACATGCATTACAATCGACAGTAAACAAGGGCAGCTTGTTACTCACTCTTTTGTCATTAAGTTTTCAGTACAATGGGCTATGGCAGGAAAACTGCAAAATAATTGGACAATAATCAAGGGTTTGATGAAACACTTATAGTTCAGTGAGCTTGGGCAACCTGCTCAAATATACGGTGGAAACTACTCACGTCTAGAAAAAGAGCAGGCAGAAATAAAGAATAAACAAATAAGATCCGCTAGACTTGAAAATGCACCACATGCACCAATACGACAATACGGTGTTGATTCAACCTAAAGGGTGATGGTCTTGCCGATTCGAAAAGATCTGCATCTGTAAATACAAAGTAGAACAGAGTTAAGGCACAGTAAACGGAAATCAGCAGGATATAGGAAATAGATGAACCGCTAGGCCACTATCCAGGAGATAAATCTTAACTGTGACGTAACAAACATTATAGATAAAGAATGGACAAGCTGACTCATGTAACCAAGTTTTAGAAAATTCATGTTCCAGTAGCCCTATGCTTTAGTAGGCAACAAGCTAGGTGGGTCTAGATGAATCAATAATAATATCGTTAAGAACACATGATTTGCAAATTATAACCGATACAGAAGCGAAGGTAAATTCCAAGTGTATCACTTCATAGATCATGGATTCAGGAATAGGCGATATAGGGCACACGGCAAGAGCGCTACGAAATTAGAAATCCACAAGAACACTGCCAGGATTTTGGGCCAAACCAATTAGAATCAGCGTATGACCCCTAGATGGTAGATATTGAACTCCAACCGAGCGGAATTAACCAACTACAACCTAGAAAGATGAACATAACCAGCAGCAACTGAACCTCAAATCGGTAGATCTATGCAGAGACATAAATATGATCACTTAACAAGAAGAAGAACATGGAGAAATCTCACGGTAAGTGCTCGCGTGGACACCACTGTCGGCCTTGTGGCCACCGCAAGATGGAGGAAGAGGGAGGCTTGATGCCATGGAGGAGGTAGTCCAGTGCTGGCCGCTCGTGCTGTTTGTGTCGTCCCCCACGCCGGGTGCGGCAACTTCTCCCGCGCCTGGGACAGCAGCGCAAGCGCATCTGTAGGCACACGCCGTCGTAGTCCCTAGAGCAGTTCGATGCCCTGCAGACTAGAATCATCCCCTGAAGCATCATCTCCGGATCGGTTCATCGGAGATTTTTGGGAGATGGGAGAGGAAGGGACTCACAGGGTGATGGCGCATCGGCTCCGGATCTGGATATCACGCGGGGTCATGGGGGCAGCCAGACTTTCATGCACCGTCAGGTCGAGGTAGATCCCGTCCTCCTGGAGAGAGCACTAACTGCGATGGCTACTAGTGTGCTTGTAGCAGCACCACCTTGGGAGGGAGAGGAAGGTGTCGAACTCCTCATCTGTGCTACCAGCCGCCTACGGAGGAGTGGGGTAGAGAGGAGGAGATGGCCGCTGCTGCTGAGAGGTGGGGCTGGGTAGAGAAGAAGAGACGGGGCGGCAATGGGGCGGGGCGTTTGGGAGGTGGCGGCGGGGCCGGGCGTTGGGGAGACCGCGCGGCTATCGATCTGTGGGTGGCGGCGGCAGGGAGAGAGAAGAAGATGGGGTATGAGGGTTAGGGTTTGCGAGAGCTTTCTCCCCCTCCCGCTTTCTGAATTTTTTCCCGGCATTCTGTCGCGACACGATTTCAGTGGGAGTGAAATTTTAACCGTTGGATGGTGGTCATGTAGACGGGCGAGATCCCATCCGATGGGTGATTCGTGGGTAGTCTTCTTTCGTCTTCTCATTGGTTGGCTCTATTCTAACGTGCCAAAAATGGTGTTTTGAGAAGCAACCACCAAATTGCGACATAGTATGTGATAATGTATTCAAATTATGCATACACGTGTATCTTGGGATGGCGAAGAATATTATATGAGGAAGTTTTCTATTTCGCCCCATAGTAAAGCCATTTTCTATTTTTCGAGTGCCAAAAACAGGACGTTTTGTTAAGAAACTACCGAATGAAAATTTTAAAATGGTACCATCCTATTTTTCAAAAATACTATACCATGTTACATGGCCAATGTTCCAACTAGGGTATCTAAAACCTTTTCGTCTACCCTGGCGAAAAAGACAAATGTCTGCCGAATCGGCAGGAAGTGGGTCCGGTTTAAACTACATGTACATGATCTAATGCTCATGTTTTTTGTAAAAATCATTATTTAGGTTCACAATATGTTGTTTTATTTGAGATCCAATGCAATCTCAGCGAGGCTCAGCCGCTAGCTAAGAACCTTCATGCCCGCCGTTTTGATCATAGTTTAAAACGGGCATAAAAATCCAAAAATGGTTCAAACAAGGTAAATCCTTCGTGTGGTGTCGTATTATGTGATATAGTTGCAAGGAAAAATACCAGACTTGGTATATTGATTGGATCTCAAAAAAACCTTCACAGAAATGACCTATCATGTTCGAGGTTTAATGGCTTTCAGGCCAAATGACTAGTGTTATGTCTAGAATCGCGGCATAGTTTATGATACACGTGTATCTTGGGATGGAGAACAATGTTATAGGAGGAAGTTTTCCTTTTCACCGCACAAAAAAGCCATTTTCTATTTTTCGAGTGCCAACGAGGTGTTTTGTTAATCAACTACCAAAAGAAAATTTTAAAATGGTACCACCCTATTTTTAAAATATACTAGACCATGTTATATGGCCAATGTCCCAATTAGGAGAACTAAAACCTTTTCGTCCACTTCTGGAGAAAAAGACAAATATCTGCCGAATCGGTAGGAAGTGGGTCCGATTTGAACTACATGTACATGATCTAATGCTCATGTTTTTTTGCAAAAATCATTTTTGGGTTCACAATATGTTGTTTTATCAGAGATCCAATGCAATCTCAGCGAGGCTCTGCCGCTAGCTAAGAACCTTCATGTCTGCCGTTTTGACCATAGTTTGAAACGAGCATAAGAAAAATCCAAAAACCGTCCAAACAAGATAAATCCTTCGCGTGGTGTCGTATTATATGACATAGTTGCAAGGAAAATTACCAAACTTGGTATATTGATTGCATCTCGAGAAAACCTTCATAGAAATTACCTATCATGTTCGAGGTTTAATGGCTTTCAGGCCAAACGACCAGTGTTATGGCCAAAATCGCAGCATAGTTTGTGATAATGTGTCCATATTATGCACACACGTGTATCTTGGGATGGAGAACAATATTATAGGAGGAAGTTTTCCTTTTCGCCGCACTGAAAAGCCAGTTTCTATTTTTTCGAGTGCCAAAAACGAGGCGTTTTATTAAGCAACTACCAAATGAAAATTTTAAAATGGTACCACCCTATTTTTCAAATATACTATACCATGTTACATGGCCAATGTCCCAACTAGGGTATCTAAAACCTTTTCTTCTACCCCTGATGAAAAAGATAAATGTCTGCCGAATCGGTAGGAAGTGGGTCCGGTTTGATCTACATGTACCTGATCTAATGCTCATGTTTTTTGCAAAAATCATTTTTGGGTTCAAAATATGTTGTTTTATTAGAGATCCAATGCAATCTCAGCGACGCTCTCTCAACACCCGGATTTTTAATCCCAGATGCCCGTTATGCCATACCTCGCAATCCCAGGATTACCATTTTTGCGAGACATAACGGATTGGATATCACAGTACATCATCCATTACAAACCATACATAAGGTTTTACACAAATAAGGATCTCATGATCAAGTCTTTAATACAACAAGCAGCGGAAATAAACGATAGCGTAGCAGTGGGGTCCATCTTCAGGCACAGGCAATCTTGTGACGAGATAGTCCTAGTTATCATAGCCGTTCTGCTGACCATCATCTTGATAATCTCCTTCATAGTCTGGCCATGATAATAGCCAGGGACAAAAGCCATGAGTACTCTTTAAGTACTCGCAAACTACTACTAGCAAGGAGTATAATTCTAAGTTAAAGTACTAAATCTAAGTTAACTATCAAGTTAAGTTTGGAACCTAAGCTGAGTTCAGAAGCAAAGAAAGATAAAATAAGGTTCTAGAATCACTTAAGTTGGGAAGCTATTATCATCAACACAACCTCTGTTGTGGTCAAGTCAAAGTTCATCATTCGTTTCAACTTATTTAAAAAACATCTGACAACGAAACAGTATGGCCATTCAATCGTCCATAATCATGACGCTTATTCGAATAGTTTGACACTCTGCAGAGGTGGTACACTTTCACCACAAGATTCGATACATCTGTCAGGGATAACCCTGAATCATCATACTTAGTATACAGATAGTCAAACATAACCTTCCCTTTACACACCCTAGTACAAGCACCTCTCCTATGAGCATGGCCTCCCAACCATGACCATCACTCATCTTGGGCACTACATAGGTGGACAACATTGAGAGGTAGCCTCAGCTCAAACCTCTCCTGTGAGGGAACTAATACTAATGCATATAAACTTCCAGCTAAACCTTACCCAATTCAGGTAATGTGGTTGTATGGTAAATTTGGAATGGTATCGCATCCGAATCCAACCATCAGTTTTATAAAAGGGTTAAGGCTCATGCCTCATCATTTTCATCATCATAAACCAGTTTTGTATCTCAACACATGTCAAAACATCTCAATAGAATGACTCATCATTCCAAGGTTTTCACAATTTATTTTCACCAAGTGTTCCCATCTAAAGTGACTCAAGTTTTTGATCTATTCTAAAATACTAAGTTAAGAGTATTCACTAAGGTGGAACAGATGGTTTCAATCGCATGCCATAGAATGACATCTAAAGGTTTCTAAGTAGATCAAGTTTTATACTTTTTATGCTACCTTCAAAACAAGTAAAGAACTTTGTGTGAACTAAGGGAGGTAAAACTTGTCAATAAGACTTGGGGTACTAATAGTTAAAGGAGTGTGATCAAAGCATGCTTAAGGCATCTTTGCTAAACCATCTAGTTTTAAATCTAGCCTGCTAACAATAGCTTGCCTTGGTTGGTGCAGTAATTGAAGTTTTCTTCTTCTTCTTCTTGGTAAAACTCCTCCTCCTCGAAAGTTTGGTCAGTACTAGCGTCTATAAATACATAGGGAGTAGACAATCACCAAACAATACTTAACTAGGCTAAGTAGCATTCTAAAACACACATTGATGATCTATTATCATCACAAGCATCACAAGTTTAATTCAATAGTTTCAACCTTTTTATTTTAGAAAAGTAATTTCTACTCATTGAAATTTTAACTAAAATTTAATATTCACCACCAAAATATGGGATCATGTGGACACATGTCCTCACCACATATTCTAACATGTGGGAATGAGATTTAAAGGTTGGATCAATATTACTTTAGTTTAAGTTCATTATTTAATGATTTAAAGTGACTAGAAATGCCTATATAGCATTATTTTGGTACTAGTCCAAAGTCACTGCATGTAAACCTTAATATTATTACATATTTGGATAGATATGATGAAATGTGATTTTTGAGAGTTGGAATCAACTCAAAAGCTAACTTGGTTGATTTTATAAAAATGTTGCAAGGTGCAAAAGCTTCTGTTTTGTTATTTTTATTAGGAGAGATCTATAACTCTAATTGAAATAAATCCAACGGTCTTGGATAGATTATTTCAATACCTTTCAGACAAAATTTGTTTCATGCTATTTGGATTTGTCAAACTCACAGAATTGAATTTTGAAATAGTGGATGAAACTAGATTTAACTAAAAGAAAAATCCAGATTTGAATGGGTGGGCTAGCGGGGAAAAGAAATGGGCCGGCCCGTGGCGCTCCATGGCTGGCTCAGCTGACAGGGGTCCCGTGTCGTGACTTAACTGCCTGATGCAGCAGCGTTGTGGGTCGTCGATTAGAAGCGAGATCAGCGGTGAGGTCGTCATCGATGACAAGCAATTCATTTGGCGAGCTCGAACCCTAGCGACTCGGTGGGGTCTCTTTGGAGGCGTGCAGGGCTCAGCGGGTCGGCGAGCGGGCACGACGTGGAAGATGACGGCGGCGGCGTGGTTCTTGGCAGTAGCTTGGGTGATCGAAATCAACAGCGCCTTCTCCTCCAGAGGCGGCTCGGTTCCAATTCGACAGCTGCTGCTCCTTGCTCCGGCTAGAGGTGGGTGAGGTTCAGAGAGGTGAGGGGAGTGGAATGGTGTGGAGAAGAATGGCTAGGGAGGGCTCCTTTTATAGGCCCGATGGTGAGACCGAGCGGGATGGGCGGTCGACGGTGGCGACATGGCTACGGCGAGCTAGAGGCATGGCTGGAGGTGGCGATCGATGGGTGGTTCCCTGGCGGTTCTCTAGGACTTAAATGCGGCCGTAGGGGCGGTGGTACGCGGTCTGGGCGAGGTGGCGCTCTGTGCGGCCGAAGCGGCGGTGTCCACAGCGAGCGGTGGCTGTGAGGCTTTGGGTGGCGAACGGGGATGTCTGGGGTGTTCGCCAGGTCGAGGCGGCAGGCGTGCTGGTGATCGGCATGCGCGTGCAGGCACTGGGCGCGCGCTTTCCTCGGTGGTCCATGGCAGCACTTGGCTCGGGCAGGGGACAGAGAGGGGCGGTGAGGTGCTGGTTACCTCCTAGATATGGAGAGGAAGGAGGAGGTGATCGGCTGGGGTGAGGGCAAGGTTGGCCGGCGAGTTCGTGCTCGGCATGGCTTGGCCTGGCCACTAGGGTGTAGGGGTTGGGGTGGTAATGGCATGGTTTGATCAAGTGGAGACAAAGGGATTGTGGTCAAATGGGTGGCTAAACTCTGTAGAAACAGTGAGCTAGCTATTTGTGTTTGATTCTGCGTGCCATGCGTTTGATGAAATGGCCGCAAGAGAAAAAGTTTTGAATTTTGAGTTCAAAATTTTTGAGTAATCTCCACTAGTGATAGGTAGTCTCTGGTTGCAAGGGTTTTGAACGTGGAGCTCAAATAGATGGTTTTTGAAATAGGGGTGATCTATGCATATGTATTAGATTCAATTTTAAACTGTCATTTAAAATAGTTAACAGAATGTTTTTAGCAGATCCAAAGGTGGGCCTTGGTACCTCATTATGTGTACTAGCAAAGGGTGCAAAGATCAAGAATTGTTTCTGTTAAGAATTGAGTACTAGGAATAGCCAAAGTAGGCATGAGAGTTAAATTTGCCAAAATGACCATTCCTTCCTTTTAATTCTTTTTGATTTGATTTTCTTTAGGAAAAGTTTGGGAATGATGTAGATGATGTTTAAATCACCTAAGAAACATTTTACAAGCATTGGATCAATCAATCATGGCAATTCAAACAACTCCTATTTTAAATGCATATCCATATGAATGCTTTCATTTTAAATTTGGAAAAGTTTTTGTTAACCCTATTTTTGGATGATTTGATCTTGATAAGCTATGATTTAAGTTTTGGGATGTTACAAACCTTCCCCCCTTAAACGAAATCTCGTCCCGAGATTTACAACGAAAACTAGGAATTAAAGATATCTGGGAACTCTGTCCTAATGTAATCTTCGCGTTCCCAAGTGGCTTCCTCCTCGGTATGGTTTCTCCACTGAATCTTGATAAACTTGATACTCCTAGTCCTGGTGGTTCTGTAGGCTTCTTCTAAGATATGGATGGGTACTTCCCGATAGGTCAGGTCATTGTTGATTTCCACAGCTTTGTGATCGATATTCTTGAAAACTTCAGTCTTCTTAGGCACTTCCAAGCATTTGCGAAGTAACGAGATATGGAACACATTATGGATGGCTGACATCTCTTCAGGCAGTTCCAGTTGATACGATACTTCTCCTCGACGGTTCAGAATCTTGAAAGGTCCGATATATCTGGGAGCTAACTTTCCCTTCAGACTAAAGCGTTGAGTTCCCTTCAATGGTGAAACCTTGAGATATACGAAATCTCCGACATTGAAAGTCAGGTCTCTCCTTCTCTTGTCGAGATAGCTCTTACATGCAGATTGGGCGGTCTTGAGGTGCTCACGGCTTTGTGAACTTTCTCTTCGCTTCTCAAGAATGTCGGGTCCAAAGATCGACTCTCTCCTACTTGACCAATTCAAAGGCGACACTTTCTTCCGTATAGGAATTCAAATGGTTCCATCTGCAAACTAGCACGATAACTGTTGTTATATGAGAATTCTGAAAAGGCGACGGTCTTCCCATTTTGATCCGTATTCCAACACACAAGCTCTAAGCATATCCTCCAAGATCTGGTTGACTCTCTCGGTTGTCCATCTGTTTGTGGGTGATACTGTACTGAAATTCAACTTGGTTCCTAAACCTTCTGAACTTTCGCCAAAATCTTGAAGTAAACCGGGTTCCTCGATCGAGATGATGGTCTTGGGGTTCCATGCATCTAACAATCCTAGCAATGTACATGCTGCTAGCTTTGCACTCTGGTAGGTTGTCTTGACCGGTATGAAGTGGGCTACCTTGGACAGTCTATCAACTATGACCCGGATTGAGTCATTTCCCCTACTAGAATTGGGTAAACCGGTGATAAAGTCCATTCCGACGGAATCCCATTTCCATTCCGGAATCTGCAATGGTTGCAATAGTCCTGCAGGTCTCTGATGCTCTGCTTTGACTCGTTGACAGATGTCACATTTGGCGATGTAGCTTCCGATCTCTCTTTTCATCTTGTGCCACCAAAATTGCTCTTTCAAATCCTGATACATCTTTGTTCCTCCGGGGTGGATAGAATAAAGAGTATCATGAGCTTCCTTCATGATAACCTCCTTTAGCTCCGAATCTGCTGGCACACAGATACGTCCTTTGTACCACAGTACTCCTTCTTCGTCTTCGGTGAATCCAGGTACCTTTCTGGCCAATCGACGTTTGATTCCGTCGATACTCTCATTTCCCTTCCGGCTTCCTTGATTTGGCTAATCAAAGTGGGTTGAAGTTCAATGCTAGCTAGGAATCCTTTGCTAACTAACTTTCGATCTGAGCTGCTCCAACTCCTCATACAAACTTGGTTGCTTCTCTTTGATCATGGTGTTAAGCCTACGGCAATCGCTAAGAGCATCCGCTACCACATTGGCTTTCTTGGGGTGATAGTGAATGCCAAGTTCATAATCCTTGATTAACTCTATCCATCTTCTTTGCCTCATATTCAGCTCCTTACGGGTGAAGATATACTTCAAGCTCTTATGATCCGAGTAAATCTCACGGCGATTACCCATCAAATAATGACGCCATGTCTTCAACGCTAGAACCACAGTACGCTAGCTCAAGGTCATGGGTAGGATAGTTCTGCTCATGTTGCTTCAATTATCGAGACAGATACGCGATGACTTTGCCTTCTTGCATCAATACACATCCTAGGCCAATCTTGGATGCATCACAATACACATCAAACGGCTTCTTGATGTCTGGCATGATCAAAATTGGGGCTGATATCAATCTCTTCTTGACTCGAAACGGCTTCACATTTGTCTGTCCATTCAAACTTCTTGTCCTTCTTCAACAATTGGGTCATTGGTCGGGCTATGCTCGAGAATCCTTCTACGAACTTGCGGTAATATCCCGCTAATCCAAGAAATGAACGAACTTGGGTTTGATTGGTTGGGGCTTCCCATTCTTCGACATCTTTGATCTTGGTGGGATCAACAGAGACTCCTCCGACAGACACAATATGTCCTAGGAATCCTACTTCTTTCAGCCAAAACTCACACTTGCTGAACTTGGCATATAACTGATGCCCTCTCAGGGTTTCTAGGATGATTCTCAGATGTTGCTCGTGCTCTTCTTCTGACTTGGAGTAGATAAGGATGTCGTCGATAAACACAACTACAAACTTATCGAGGCAATTCATAAAGATCTTATTCATGAGATTCATGAAATAAGCAGGGGCATTGGTTAATCCAAAAGACATAACTGTATACTTGTATAAACCATAGCGAGTAGTAAAGGCGGTCTTCGGAATATCCGTTGCATGAATCTTAAGTTGGTGATAACCAGTCCTAAGATCAATCTTTGAGAATACCTGAGCTCCGGTCAACTGATCAAATAGATCCTCTATCTTTGGCAAAGGGTACTTGTTCTTGATGGTGACATCATTCAACTTTCATGTCTGCATACAGACGATTGCCTCCATCTTTCTTGTCGACAAATAACCGGTGATCTCCATGGTGATGCGCTTATGAATCAAACTGTTGCTAACATGGCATCCAATGCCTTCTTCGATTCCACTAACTCGAGGGGTTCATGGTATAGGGTCTCGGCTATAGGTCCGGTTAGGATTAGTTCGATAATGAACTCAATATCCCTATCCGGGGGCATACCTGGCAATTCATCTGGGAATACGTCGGGGTATTCACAGACTACTCTGACTTGGTCAATGGTAGGTAGGGCTACACTCTTGTTGCACTTGAATTAACGGGGTAAGGTTTCAGAGATATGCTCTACTATTACTCCAGAACTACTGGTCATGGTGATGGCTTTCTTAGCATAGTCTATCAGTCCTTTATGCCTTGACATCCAGTCCATACCTAGTACTACTTCCAATCCTTTGGTTCCAAGTACAATTAGGTTGGCATAAAAATCTATCCCATGTATTCTGATAGGTACAACTTTGCAAATTTTTCTAGCTTTTGTTGTTGAACCGGGGATTTGCACTATCATGACATGCTTCAGGTTGGTTGGGCGAATCTTACTAGTGCATACAAATTCTTCGGTGACAAATGAATGCGATGCTCCAGAATCAAACAATACTCTTGCTAAAACTGAGTTGACAGAAAACATACCCAGCACTACATCTGGCGCTTCCTGGGCTTCTTCTGCGTTCATGTGGAAGAGACGACCGTTCTTGTCTGCGGGTTCCCAGCAAATCTCCTTCCGATTGAACACGACGTCTTGGCTGGGGCATTCACATGGGCATTGGTGGTAGTCTTCTTGGGACACTCATTGGAGTAGTGACCCTTCACTCCACACTCGAAACAAGTGATCTGGGACTTGTCCTTGACTGCGTCAGTACATTCTTGCCGATTCTGGTCTGATGTTGTTTTTTTTGCTCTTGGGAGGGGCTCGGTTGAAATTGTTGGCATTGCGAGTTGTGATTGTTTCCTCCGGACTTCACATTTCCTCCGCTCTGTTGGGGTAGCTTGGGCGAATTTGGGGTCGGTTGTTCCTTGGTGCATATCTGGTGAAGGGTTGGGGCGGTACTTGGTGACTCTGGATCGATCTGCATCATACGGCGCTTGCGATTGTCGTTTGCTTGGTTAATCTTCCCTTCCATCTGAATGGCAGAGTCGACTAGCTCTTCGAGATCATCGAAACAGATGTTGACGAGGATAGTCTGCATCTCATCATGTAGTCCATTTAAGAATCTCTCTTTCTTCTTGGCCTCCGTGTTGATCTCATTTGGTGCATATCTGGCAAGTGACAAGAATCTGTCACGGTACTCCACCACAGTCATTATTCCTTGCTTCAATTCGCGGAATTCATCTCTCATCCTATTGACAAGACCTTGCGACACGTGGGTGCGGCTAAACTTGACCTTGAATGCTTCCCAGGTCATCACCTGGCCATGGTTCATATTGAGGATGCTATTCCACCAAGCTCTTGCATCTCCCGTCAGATAGTGGGTGGCAAAGAGAACTTTCTCATTCTCATCAACTTTGGCAACCTCTAAGTTGTTTTCCATGGTCTGTAACCAGTCATCAGCATCTAATGGGTTTTCAGATTGGTTGAAGATTGGGGGATTGGTGTTCTGAAAGTTTTTGAGTTTCGATCCTTGGTGATCCTGATTTCCATGTCCTTGGTTGTTGAGAGCCATTTGGGCGATCTGCTGCAATGTTGCTAAGTTGGCTTGACGCTCGGCTCTGCTTGCTTCACGGTCCGCGATGAGATTCTGCAAGATCTGCAGCATTGGGTCCTGCGACGAGCTGCTCCCTCCTTGGTTTCCACGAGTCATCTGAAGATTGAGATAGATATAGGGGTAAGAGGGAAATTCTAAGGTTCATGGTTTTGGGTTTTCAAAGCTAAAACTTTGAGTTAGACTCAGGTTTTTCAACTAACTTCATTTTCATTCATGCAAGCAAGCACCCGATACAACACACACCACAACAATCAAAGGAAAGCAGATGGTTTGAAGAACCATTCTGCAAGCTACGATACAACTCATGCTACAACAGTGCTCTAGTGCATCTACTCATCGTCGATGAAGTCGGAGTCTTCATCATCAGTGTAGAAGTCCACAACATCCTCCTCTAAAAAGTCATAATCGTTGCTGAGGTAAGAATCCATATCTCCCTGGATGTCTTCACCCTCATCTTCTTCTTCCTTGGCGGCAAGCTGAGCTTCCTGCTCCTTGACGGTCTTCTCGAGGTCGGCCACATTCTTACGAAGACGGGCGATGGTGCGATCCTTCTTTGCACGCTAGCGGCAAAGAGACTGACGATCTTGGACAAGTAGTGCGAAAGTCTGGGCCTTCTGGTCGGCAATGACACGGTTCTGGTTGGCTAACTCTCTGGCATTGTCCAGTTCCTGCTGCCTGTCATGAAGCAAGAAGTCAAGGTTCTCCACTTGACGCCTCAACTGTGGGTGACTTGGCATCTCCATCGGCATTCCCATGAAGTCACGTCTTGCATAGTGGGCAAAACGGGTTCCTTGAATCTTGTTGATGCTGAGGGCACATAGACGTGCGAGAGCTTCATGCATTGCCCTGGCTAATCCATCTAGCCAGTTGTTCTCTCTCACGGAGAACTGAATTATCCCGGAAGTTGGTGCTTCGATGCTTCCCCGAAGATCCGCGGTGACTAGCCACTGTAGGTCTCCTCCTGGGGGTCCTGGAAGTTGAGCTCCAAGAAACTCCGGATGTGGGAGTCCTAGTAACTCCGACAACGAATCCAGATCCCTCTCGAAGATCAGCTGACCTCCGTTTCCCAACTGGTAAAACTTGCTGAACTGAGTCTCCATCTACAAGAATTTAGGATGGGGAAGTTAGTGAAGTGATCAAGTGTGTCCAATTTTAACCAGTAATGTAAGAATTTTGAGGAACATGCATTTTTGAGAAAGAATGACTTCACAACGGTAAGAGGGGAAATAGTTTTTCATAAATACTCCCTTTGGTTTTGAACCTAAGTTTTTGGTTTGGACGTCCATTCTAACTAGGGTCTCCTATGGTCAGGATGGCTCTGATACCAACTTGTCAACACCCGGATTTTTAATCCCAGATGCCCGTTATGCCATACCTCGCAATCCCAGGATTACCATTTTTGCGAGACATAACGGATTGGATATCACAGTACATCATCCATTACAAACCATACATAAGGTTTTACACAAATAAGGATCTCATGATCCAGTCTTTAATACAACAAGCGTGAAAATAAACGATAGCGTGGCGGTGGGGTCCATCTTGAGGGCACGAGCAATCTTGTGACGGCAGATAGTCCTAGTTATCATAGCCGTCCTGCTGACCATCATCTTGATAATCTCCTTCATAGTCTGGCCATGATAATAGCTAGGGACAAAAGCCATGTGTACTCTTTAAGTACTCGCAAACTACTACTAGCAAGGAGTATAATTCTAAGTTAAAGTACTGAATCTAAGTTAACTATCAAGTTAAGTTTGGAACCTAAGCTGAGTTCAGAAGCAAAGAAAGATAAAATAAGGTTCTAGAATCACTTAAGTTGGGAAGCTATTATCATCAACACAACCTCTGTTGTGGTCAAGTCAAAGTTCATCATTCGTTTCAACTTATTTAAAAAACATCTGACAACGAAACAGTATAACCATTCCAACTGTCCATAACCGCGGACGCGGCTATTCGAATAGTTTGACACTCTGCAGAGGTGGTACACTTTCACCATAAGATTCGATACATCTGTCAGGGATAACCCTGAATCATCATACTTAGTATGTAGATAATCAAACATAACCTTCCCTTTACGCACCCTAGTACAAGCACCTCTCCTATGAGCATGGCCTCCCAACCATGACCATCACTCATCTTGGGCACTACATAGGTGGACAACATTGAGAGGTAGCCTCAGCTCAAACCTCTCCCGTGAGGGAACTAATACTAATGCATATAAACTTCCAGCTAAACCTTATCCAATTCAGGTAATGTGGTTGTATGGTAAATTTGGAATGGTATCGCATCCGAATCCAACCATCAGTTTTATAAAAGGGTTAAGGCTCATGCCTCATCATTTTCATCATCATAAACCAGTTTTGTCTCTCAACACATGTCAAAACATCTCAATAGAATGACTCATCATTCCAAGGTTTTCACAATTTATTTTCACCAAGTGTTCCCATCTAAAGTGACTCAAGTTTTTGATCTATTCTAAAATACTAAGTTAAGAGTATTCACTAAGGTGGAACAGATGGTTTCAATCTCATGCCATAGAATGACATCTAAAGGTTTCTAAGTAGATCAAGTTTTATACTTTTTATGCTACCTTCAAAACAAGTAAAGAACTTTGTGTGAACTAAGGGAGGTAAAACTTGTCAATAAGACTTGGGGTACTAATAGTTAAAGGGGTGTGATCAAAGCATGCTTAAGGCATCTTTGCTAAACCATCTAGTTTTAAATCTAGCCTGCTAACAATAGCTTGCCTTGGTTGGTGCAGTAGTTGAAGTTTTCTTCTTCTTTTTCTTCTTGGTAGAACTCCTCCTCCTCGAAAGTTTGGTCGGTACTAGCGTCTATAAATACATAGGGAGTAGACAATCACCAAACAATACTTAACTAGGCTAAGTAGCATTCTAAAACACACAATTGATGATCTATTATCATCACAAGCATCACAAGTTTAATTCAATAGTTTCAACCTTTTTATTTTAGAAAAGTAATTTCTACTCATTGAAATTTTAACTAAAATTTAATATTCACCACCAAAATATGGGATCATGTGGACACATGTCCTCACCACATATTCTAACATGTGGGAATGAGATTTAAAGGTTGGATCAATATTACTTTAGTTTAATTTCATTATTTAATGATTTAAAGTGACTAGAAATGCCTATATAGCATTATTTTGGTACTAGTCCAAAGTCACTACATGTAAACCTTAATATTATTACATATTTGGATAGATATGATGAAATGTGATTTTTGAGAGTTGGAATCAACTCAAAAGCTAACTTGGTTGATTTTATAAAAATATTGCAAGGTGCAAAAGCTTCTGTTTTGTTATTTTTATTAGGAGAGATCTATAACTCTAATTGAAATAAATCCAACGGTATTGGATAGATTATTTCAATACCTTTCAGACAAAATTTCTTTCATGCTATTTGGATTTGTCAAACTCACAGAATTGAATTTTGAAATAGTGGACAGAAACTAGATTTAACTAAAAAGAAAAATCCAGATTTGAATGGGTGGGCTAGCGCGGGAAAAGAAATGGGCCGGCCCAGTGGCGCTCCGCGGCGCGGGGCTCAGCTGACAGGGGGGTCCCACGTGTCAGCGGCACTTAACACGCGAAACGGTACGCGCGCTGTGGGTCGTGCGATTAGAAGCGAGATCAACGGCTGAGGGTCGTCATCGACGACAAACAGGTCGCTGGCGAGCTCGAACCCTAGCGACTCGGTGGGGGTCTACTGGAGGCGTACCAGGGCTCCAACGGGGTCGGCGAGGCGGGCACACGACGTGGAAGATGACGGCGAGGCGAGGCGTGGTTGCGGCAGAGCTTGGGGCGGTCGAAATCAACGACGCCCTTCTCCTCTAGAGGCGGCGGCTCCGGTTCCAATTCCGACGAGCTGCTGCTCCACTTGCTCCGGCTAGAGGTGGGTGAGGTTCAGAGAGGTGAGGGGAGTGGAATGGTGTGGAGAAGAATAGCTGGGAAGGGCTCCTTTTATAGGCCCGACGGTGAGACCGAGCGGGATGGGCGGTCGACGGTGGCGACATGGCTACGGCGAGCTAGAGGCATGGCTGGGGGTGGCGATCGATGGGCGATTCCCTGGCGGTGCTTTAGGACTTAAATGTGGCCGTAGGGGCGGTGGTGCCTTGATGCAGGCGGTGGCGCTCTGTGCGGCCGGCAGCCAGTGTCACAGCTGTGAGGCTTTGGGTGGCGAGCAGGGATGTCTGGGTGTTCGCCAGGTCGGCGTGGCAGCGCTGGCGCGTGCTGCGGCTTGTGCACGCTGGCAGGCGTGCTCTGGGCGGCATTGGCATGGTGCGGTGGCACTGGGCGCTGCTTTTCTCGGTGGTCCATGGCAAGACTTGGCTCAGGCAGGGGGAGAGAGGGGCGGTGGAGTCTTGCTACCTCCTAGACATGGAGAGGAGGAGGTGATCGGCTGGGGTGAGGCAAGGTTGGCGGCGAGTTCGTGCTCGGCATGGCTTGGCCTGGCCACTAGGGTGTAGGGGTTGGGGTGGTAATGGCATGGTTTGATCAAGTGGAGACAAAGGGATTGTGGTCAAATGGGTGGCTAAACTCTGTAGAAACAGTGAGCTAGCTATTTGTGTTTGATTCTGCGTGCCATGCGTTTGATGAAATGGCCGCAAGAGAAAAAGTTTTGAATTTTGAGTTCAAATTTTTTGAGTAATCTCCACTAGTGATAGGTAGTCTCTGGTTGCAAGGGTTTTGAAAGTGGAGCTCAAATAGATGGTTTTTGAAATAGGGGTGATCTATGCATATGTATTAGATTCAATTTTAAACTGTCATTTAAAATAGTTAACAGAATGTTTTTAGCAGATCCAAAGGTGGGCCTTGGTACCTCATTATGTGTACTAGCAAGGGGTGCAAATATCAAGAACTGTTTCTGTTAAGAATTGAGTACTAGGAATAGCCAAAGTAGGCATGAGAGTTAAATTTGCCAAAATGACCATTCCTTCCTTTTAATTCTTTTTGATTTGATTTTCTTTAGGAATAGTTTGGGAATGATGTAGATGATGTTTAAATCACCTAAGAAATATTTTACAAGCATTTGATCAATCAATCATGGCAATTCAAACAACTCCTATTTTAAATGCATACCCATATGAATGCTTTCATTTTAAATTTGGAAAAGTTTTTGTTAACCCTATTTTTGGATGATTTGATCTTGATAAGCTTGGATTAAAGTTTTGGAATGTTACACGCTCTGCCGCTAGCTAAGAACCTTCATGCCCGCCGTTTTGACCATAGTTTGAAACGGGCATAAAAAAATCTAAAAACCGTCCAAACAAGGTAAATCATTCACGTGGTGTCGTATTATGTGACATAGTTATAAGAAAAAATACCAAACTTGGTATATTGATTGCATCTCGAAAAAACCTTCACAGAAATGACCAATCATGTTCGAGGTTTAATGGCTTTCAGGCCAAATGACCAGTGTTATGGCTAGAATCGTGGCATGGTTTGTGATAGTGTGCCCATATTATGGACATACTGTATCTTGGGATGGAGAACAATGTTATAGGAGGAAGTTTTCCTTTTCGCTGCACAGAAAAGCTATTTTCTATTTTTTGAGTGCCAAAAACGAGACATTTTGTTAAGCAACTACCAAATGGAAACTTTAAAATGGTACCACCCTATTTTTCAAATATACTAGACCATGTTACATGGCCAATGTCCCAACTAGGATATCTAAAACATTTTCTTCCACTCTTGGCGAAAAAGACAAATATCTGCCGAATCGGTAGGAAGTGGGTCCGGTTTGAACTACATGTATTTTTTTGCAAAAAATATTTTTGGTTTCACAATTTGCTCTTTTATTAGAGATTCACTAAAATTCTAGTAAGACTCAACACCTATAAGAGTCACTCCCGTCGTTTTGACCGCGTCTTGAAATCACATTGCATAATTTCTATGACAATAAAGTTATGCACCTCCTAAATATAAACTAAATTGATTTTTATATTATTTCAATTCGAAGTCATATGAAAAAATTATAGAGAAATGAAGTTTTTAGACTTTCTCAAAGAAATAGAAAATCCCTTCATTCGTGTGGGCTCAAACTTTACAAATATCTCAAAGTTTTCACTAAAATTAACCTGCTAATGACTATTGGGCTATTGGCCCAGCCGGTAGGGCAAAATATTCAGGAGAAAAAAAGATGATGCCATTTTCCGCCGAGGCCCAGACCCAATACTGTTTCGGAATATACAAAATTCTTCGTACGAGCTATGTTAACACGAATGCTGTGTTGGTGGAATAGTTCGGTCCATCTGTCTTGAGCAATTGGTCTTGTGTTCGAGTCTCCTTGAGACTCCTGTTTTTTGCCTTAATTTTAATATATATCATAATGACATTTTTGGGTTCGGTATATACAAAATGGTGCACGTGTGGCATGTTAACTGGAACGAAGTGTTGGTGTAGTGGTTCGGTTCCCGGGACCTGAGGAATACGTCGTCGGTTCGACCTCCCACGACCTCCTTTTTCCTTTAATTTCTAGTGTGGTCTGCATATACAAAAAAGTGCATGCATAGTTTGTTCGCGTGAATGAAGTGCTTGTCAAGTGGTTAGGTTCTATGAGAGAGAGCAAATGGTCGTGCGTTTGAGTCCTCGCGGTTCTAGTTTTTTGCCTAATTTTCCTCCGCACCTCACGGTACCACATAGACAGGTAGACCCCACGCAAATGGGCTTGTCACATGACACATAGACGAATTGCTTAGGTGGTGGTCTAGTCATCACTTTGTATTTAAGAATATATTTTTATTATATGATATGACCATCTAAATTGGTCGTAGTCTCTCAGATAAAAAGCTTTCGACTAGTCCTATCCATCTATGACCATTTCGTGTTAGGACACTATCACCTTTTTGACAAAATTAGTCGTTATATTTCAAGGTTTAGACCCTCTCAAATTCCCTACGACCAACTGGTTTGGAATGATCATAGATCTATGACCAAAAAATCCATGACCGTTAAGAAATGTCACTAGTCAACAGATTTCTTGTAGTGTGTGTAGGAAGTCGAAAACCTAATTTTGCTCGAGTACGCATAGTGTGATCATTTGTGGGGGCTGAAACGGGAACAACATGAGCTGGTGGTGGTGGAGATGGTATAGAGGCGTCGGGCGTAGCGAAAGAGACAGACGTCGAGGAATTGGACGGGCAGGGAGGCCGCAGTGGATGGGGCGCGATTAGCGTCTTGGTCGCCGCAACATAGTGTGAAGGCGAAACGGCTGCCGCAGCAGGAGCACGGGCTGGGTGGTCTGCCGCTGCAGGAAAAAGAGGGGATCGGCTGCTGCGGCAGGAGTGCAAGCCAATCGGGCAGAAAAAAGCAATCGAATGACTGCCAGAGAAAAGTGGTCGTTGTTTGGGTCGCGGTAGGGAGTGTTGGCATGATGTATGGGTGTGTGAATTTGGTTGTTTGGGTAGGTTGGCGATGGGTAGGGCGTGGTAGTGTCGGAGATAACGGGTGATTCATGAGAGGAAAAGGGAAATATGTGCTCAGAAAACGGGACATGCCGAGAGATATGAACACAACCAGAAACAAGATCCAGACAACGATAGCCCTTATGTTCGTCAGAATAACCGAGAAAAATGCAAGGAATAGAACAAGGAAAAAGTTTATCAGGGGAGGTAGAGTAAGTATTGGAAAAGCATAAACAACCCAAAAACACGAAGCTCGGGATAATTAGGGTGGCAAAGAAAAAGAGAGTAGTAGGGGTGGAATTTGGGTTGGATTTGGAAGGACGTATGTTGAGCAAATATGTGGCAGTGCGAAGAGCTTCAGCCCAAAATTTTGGTGACATGGAAGAGTGAATGAGAAGAGTACGAACAATATCATTTAGAGAGTGAAGAGAGTGTTCTGCTTTTCCCTTTTGAGGGGAGGTACATGGACAAGAGAAACGAGGGAGTATGCCATGTTGGAGAAAGAAGCCGCTGTTTTGAAAATTGTCGAATTCTCGGAGATTGTCGCATTGAATAAATCATATGGGGAGAAAGAAGTGGGTATCTATATATCATTGAAAATTAAGAAAATTAGTGTGTACGTCAGATTTTTTGCGTAAAGGAAAGGTCCAAACGGAAGGTGTAAAATCATCGAGAGAATGTGATGTTGTCCAGAGATCACAATGCAACAATTCTAAAGAAATAGTACTGACAGAATGCGACGAACTAAACAGAAGTCTAACATGTTTGCCTTGCTGACACGAAGGATAGACTCAAGAATTATGGCTATCTCAAGTATAATTTATTGAAAATTCACTAAGCATTGATAATAAGGTGGTGGTGTGTGGGTGGCCGAGACGATGATTCCAAAGATCGACAGAGGCGGCCATGGATGTAGGTGGATCGGCGGCTAGGGCTCCATGGAGAGTGTAGAGGCCACCAGAGCTATTGAAGCGAGAGATCTCCACTTTGGTGAGGTACACCTTCAAAGAAAAACCAAAGGGATCAAATTCAACCGAAACAAGATTATCACGTGTGAATTGGCAAACATAAATTAAAATTTTGATGAGTGCTGGAGTGATAAGAACATCACGAAGAAGAAGAGGTTTTTTGGGTGTGTGAATAGAGGTTTGGCCAGTGCAATAAATTGGGATAGAAGAACCGTTTCCAAGAATTATTGAAGAAAAAGGGTGGAGGAAAAATCTGACAGCATATTACTCGAAGAATACATGTGACTTGAAGCACCAGAATCGAAAATCCAGTTCATACCTAAGTCCCCTTGGGCAGCAAAATTGTTCATGGCCTGCAAAAATGCAGACTGGTCCTAGCTTGGTGATGGTGCAGAAGTCGAGGCCAATGGTGGAGGCGGTGCATGCGGTGGCGTCGCCACGAGGAGCGAGGGGGGATAATATTGCATGTACTGCCCCCCCGTTAGTGGCGTAGGGGTAGTAGACCGGGGCAGCGTGGTAGGCGTTCGGCAGAGGGCGCGGGCCGAGGAGTCCAGGGGCGCCAGTATGGGGGCGCATACCAGGCGCCCAGGTGTCGGAGTAGGCCAGAGGGGCACCAATCAGAGAGGGAGCTGCCTAGGGCATGGACCAAGCCTAGACCATGCCGGTCCATGGATCGTGAGGAGATCTCCAAGTGGGAGCCACGGGAGGAGCTGGTGGTGCAGGTGGCGTCGACAGCGATGGAGCGTGGCGCAGCTGAAAAGCCGGTACATCAGGTTCTTCCCGCAATAGTTGGGGCTGGGGAACCATCCGAAGGGGGCTGAGACTGGGGCGCTGTCGCGGGAGGGAAGTGCGTCGGTTGCCCTGCCGTGGCAAAGTTTTGACCCTTGTAGCCTGCCGTGGCAGGAGGTGGCGGCGGCCTGGTCGAGGCGATGAAGGCGTGGGGTCGGGCCTCCTTGCGACCTTGGGCATCATCGGCACACTGGAGCAGGAGCGGATCTCGACGGAGGTAGGGCGGGGCTGCATCATGGAGATGAAGGAGGCCTATTTCTCGAACCGATCGCTGAGCCCATGGAGGAGGATGTTGATGAGCTCGCGGTCTGGCACGGGATCGCCGAGTTCGCGAAGCTTGTCGGCCATCGTCTAGATCCGTTGGTAGTAGACACTGAGAGAGGAGGGCCCCTAAACAGTGTTGCGGATATAGGTGTTGAGGTTGTTGACCCGAGCCTCGATGTTGTGCTGGAAGAGCTGGCGCTGGGCCGCCCACTAGGCGGCGGCGCTGGCGGCATCATGGAAGACGCGGTTGAATATTTCTATAGAGACAGAAGTGTAGATCCATTGGATATTTGCCAGATCGTCCGTAACCCAGCGAGGATCAGAGGAGCGAGGAACAGAGTCGGCGGCAACATGGTCATGAAGATTGTAGCACCCGAGGTGAACCTCGAAGAGGTGGTGCCAGTGGTAGTAGTTGTGTTGGGCTAGATCTAGGGTAATTGGGATGAAGGGGGTGACGTCGGAGATCGTATCAGTATACGAGAGCGGAGCAGCCATGACGGCGGTAGTGGTGGGTTGGAGTTTGAGAAGGGAAGTAGAGATAGAGGAGGTGGTGGTGGCGGCGCCGGCCTTGGCAAGGGCGTAGGAGGCAACGGCCTTTTGGGCGAAGTAGCCTGGCCGTGGAAGAGGCGGCGGCTCGGGTGGCAGAGTCATAGGTCTGAAGATCTAATCCGATACCATGTAAACTTGTATAATGTTTCACAACTGATAATAATTGAGTTGGGGTACAAGGAGTATAAATAGTAGGCCTAACCAGCCGGCTTCCCTAAGCCTAACTTGGATTACAAGTTGATGTAACAAATAATATCTACAGTATAACAGTTTTATCGGTTCCAAGTGAAATCTGCATCGCTCTATGTTCGCACCGTGTTCGGTACATATCTATTTTCGACTATATCTATTGCCATTTTTGTTTTCAGGATTTCTGTATTCATTTCCGTTTTTGCAAAAACATATGAAAACAAACGTGGCACCACTCAGTTTCATTCACTTTCGCTCTATTTTCATCCCTAGGCCTAACTACACTTCTAGGTCTCTTGTATCCAGTCACAAGGCCTCTTGGGTCGCAGTTCTTCTAGTCGTCGTACCAGTGAGCCTACTCGTCATGGCCTTGTCCTTCGAATCCTCCTCCTGGGTATACCCCGATTGGTATATCTCCATCATACTATTTTTATTAACAACGAGTCCATGAAAACATATATATCTCAAAATATACCAAATATAAGTTTACATTTACCCTAATTTTTGGGAGCAATAAAAATAGAAGTATTTTCGTGTTCTATTGACACCTGGTGTGCACCGTATTACCGCAATGCATCTTTTTACCTTGAAGCCTTCAGTTAGGTGCAGAAACTCAAAGTCGATCTAACACTCACTACGGCATACCGGCCCTTTGCCGTGTCGGCAAGAGGACACGGCAAAGACCTTTCGGACTATGACAAAGATTTTGTCGTGTGTATACACACGGCCAATACCACACAGTAACGTTCTCCACGGCAAAGGATCTTTGCCGTGTGTTTTCTAAATAAGACACGGCAAAGCCTTTGCCGTGTGTCTTACGCGTAGACACGGCAAAGTAAAGTGAGATGACGGTGTCTATTTTTTACCGTGTGTTGTTCATAAATCCAACACGGCAAATGCTAACTTTTCTGTGTGTCGCCCATAAATCCTACACGAAAAAGGCTGCCTTTGCCGTGTGTCTCATACACGGAAAAGAGGCTGCCTTTTCAAAAAAATCAATTGTTTTCTTCAAACTTTTTTGAATAATTTTTACTTGTTAATCTCATATGGGATACTTTTAACCCTAAGTATGCTTAATATTAGGTTAAATTGTATTCATGGTCAAACTTTCCCTTCGGTCACCCAACCTAACACTACTCTAGCCCTAGCACGCTTAACTTCTTCGTTCCTTCCGAATGAGCTTCCAAGACAGAAATTATACCTTATCAATAATACTTTCATATCAATCCTATTAACTCTTGGACTATGATGTCACACATCTCAGTTTTAGATTCCAAACAATTATTTAAGTAGACAACAATGAATAAGTAATAATAATCTTGAATCCAAATAAAAAATAAAATGATTTCATTTTTTTGCCTTTTTCTATTTAATATGGAATAATTCATATATTTAAATCCGTAAATCGAAATTCGACAAATAAAATATCTATATCAATCAGAAAAATGAGAGGAATCCAAATATGACATTCGTATAATCTTGTGAACCTATAAATGACTGATGAATCTTGTCACATTGTTTTGATCGTTTTTGAATTTCTTATGCCTCTTTTAAACTATGGTTAAAATGGCGAGCATGAAGATTCTTAGCTCGGTGCTGAGCCTCGCTAAACTTTCATTGGATTTCTGAAGAAACATCATATTATGAACCTAAAATTATTTTTGTAAAAAATCATGAGCATCAGATCATATACCTGCAGTTCATATCTGACTCACTTCCTACCGATTCGGCAGAAATTTATCTTTTTCACCAAGGATGGACGGAAAGGTTTACGAATACCCGGTTGGGAGATTATCCACGTAAGGTGGTCTAGTATTTTTAAAAAATTAGTGGTAGCATTTTTGTATTCATCGTTTGGTGTTGCTTCACAAAACGCCCCGATTTTTGCGCTCCAAAAATGGAAAATGGCTTTTCCGTGCGACGAAAAGGAAAACTTCCTCCTGCAACATTGTTTTCCATCTCATGATACATCTTCATGCACAATATGGGAAAATTATCACAAACTATCTCATTGGTCATTTGAATCGAAAGCCAGGAAATCTCGAATGAGATAGGTCGTTTTGTGAAGTTTTTTGAGACACAATCAATATACCAAGTTTCATATTTTTCCTCCCAACTATCTCACATAATATGACACCACACGGAGGTCTCGCATTGTTTCGATTTTTTATTTAGTTATGGTCATTTAAAACTATTGTCAAACCCTAATCGAATGGTGGGCATGAAGATTCTTAACTCGGGGCTGATCCTCGCTAAACTTACATTGGATCTCTAAAAAAATATCATATTGTGAACCTAAAAATGATTTTCCTAAAAACTCATGAGAATCAGATCATGTACCTGCAGTTCATATCTGACCCACTTCCTATCGATTCGACAGAAATTTGTCTTTTTCACCAGGAGTGGAAGGAAAGGTTTATGAATACCTCGTTGGGACATTGTCTATGTAAGGTGGTCTAGTATTTAAAAAAAATGGATGGTAGCATTTTTGTATTCACCGTTTGGTGTTACTTCACAAAACGTTCTGATTTTTATGCTCCGAAAATAGAAAATGACTTTTTCGTGCGACGAAAAGGAAAACTTTCTCCTGCAACATTGTTCACCATCCCATGATACACATGCATGCACAATATAGGCATAGAATCACCAACTATGTCGTGATTCTTGTCATAACATTAGTCATTTGAACCGAAAGCTAGGAAACCTCGAATGACATAGGTCATTTTGTGAAGGTTTTTATGAGAAACAATCAATATACCAAGTTTGATATTTTTCCTCCCAACTATGTCACATAATATGACATCACGCAAAGGTCTGGCATTTTTACGATTTTTTTATTTAGTTATGGTCATTTGAAACTATAGTCAAACCCTAATCGAACGGCGAGCATGAAGATTCTTAGCTCAGGGCTGAGCCTCGCTAAATTTGCATTGTATATCTGAAGAAACATCATATTGTAAACCTAAAAATGATTTTTGTAAAAAATCATGAGCATCAGATCATGTACCTGCAGTTCATATCTGACTCACTTCCTCCCGATTCAGTAAAAAATTGTCTTTTTCACTAGGGATGGATGGAAAGGTTTACGAATACCCGGTTGGGACATTGTCCATGTAAGGTGGTCTAGTATTTTTGAAAAATTGGTGGTAGCAATTTTGTATTCACCTTTTGGTGTTGATTCACAAAACGCCCCGATTTTTTTGCTTCGAAAATAGAAAATAGTTTTTCCAGGCGACAAAAAGGAAAACTTTCTCCTGCAACATTGTTCGCCATCCCATGATGCACATGCATGCACAATATGGGCATATTATCACAAGCTATGTCGCGTTTCTGGCCATAACATTAGTTATTTGAACCGAAAGCCATGAAATCTTGAATGAGATAGATCTTTTTGTGAAGGTTTTTTGAGACATAATCAATATACCAAGTTTGATATTTTTCCTCCCAACCATGTCACATTATGACTCCACGCGAAGGTCTCTTATTTTTTCAATTTTTTTGATTTAGTTATGGTCATTTGAAAGTATCGTCAAACCCTAATCGAACGGCGGGTATGAAGATTCTTAGGTCGAGGCTGAGCCTCGCTAAAGTTGCATTGAATCTTCAAAGAAACATTATATTGTGAACCTAAAAAAGATTTTTGTAAAAAATCATGAGCATCATATCATGTACCTGCAGTTCATATCCGACCCACTTCCTACCTATTCGGCAGAAATTTGTCTTTTTCACCAGAGGTGGATGGAAAGGTTTATGAATACCCGGTTGGGACATTGTCCATCTAAGGTGGTTTAGTAGTTTTGAAAAATGGGTGGTAGCATTTTTGTATTCATCGTTTGGTGTTGCTTCACAAAACGCCCCGTTTTTTGCGCTCTAAAAATAGAAAAGGGCTTTTCGGTGCGACGAAAAGGAAAACTTCCTCCTGCAACATTGTTCGCCATCCCATGATACACATGCATACAGAGTATAGGCACATAATCACAAACTATGTCGTGATTCTTCCCATAACATTAGTCATTTGAACCGAAAGCTAGGAAACCTCGAATAAGATAGGTCATTTTGTGAAGGTTTTTATCAGACATAATCAATATACTAAGTTTGATATTTTTCCTCCCAACTATATCACATAATATGATACCACGTGAAGCTCTCGTATTTTTACGGTTTTTTATTTAGTTATGGTCATTTGAAACTATAGTCAAAGCCTAATCAAATGGTGGGCATGAAGATTCTTAGCTCGGGGCTGAGCCTCGCTAAACTTGCATTGTATCTGTGAAGGAATATCAAATTGTGAACCTAAAAATGATTTTTGTAAAAAATCATGAGCATCAGATCATGTACCTGCAGTTCATATCTGACTCACTTTCTCCCGATTCGGCAAAAAATTGTCTTTTTCAGTAGGGATGGATGAAAAGGTTTACGAATACCAGGTTGGGACATTGTCCATGTAAGGTGGTCTAGTATTTTTGAAAAATGAGTGGTAGCAATTTTGTATTCACCTTTTGGTGTTGCTTCACAAAACGCCTCGATTTTTTCGCTTTGAAAATAGAAAATAGCTTTTCCGCCAGACGAAAATGCAAACTTCCTCCTGCAATATTGTTCGCCATCCCATGATTCACATGCATGCACAATATGGGCATATTATCAAAAACTATGTCGCGGTTCTGGCCATAACATTTATCATTTAAACCGAAAACCACGAAACCTCGAATGAGATAGATCTTTTTATGAAGGTTTTTTGAGACATAATCAATATACCAAGTTTGATATTTTTCCTCCCAACCATGTCACATAATATGACTCCATGCAAAGGTCTCGCATTTGTTCAATTTTTTTGATTAAATTATGGTCATTTGAAACTATCGTCAAACCCTAATCGAATGGCGGGCATGAAGATTCTTAGGTTGGGGATGAGTCTCGCTAAACTTGCATTGAATCTCCAAAGAAACATCATATTATGAACCTAAAAATGATTTTTATAAAAAAAACATGAGCATCAGATCATGTACCTACAGTCCATATCTGACTCACTTCCTACCGATTCGGCAGAAATTTGTGTTTTTCACCAGGGGTGGACGGAAAGGTTTATGAATACCCAGTTGAGAGATTGTCTATGTAAGATCGTCTAGTATTTTTGAAAAATGGGTGGTAGCATTTTTGTATTCACCGTTTGGTGTTTCTTCACAAAACGCCCCGATTTTTGCGCTCCAAAAATAGAAAATGGCTTTTTGGTGCGACGAAAAGGAAAACTTCCTCCTACAATATTGTTCGCCTTCCCATGATGCACATGCATACACAATATTAGCATATTATCACAAGCTATGTCGCGGTTCTGGCCATAACATTGGTCATTTGAACCAAAGCCACGAAACCTCGAATGAGATAGGTCATTTTGTGAAGGTTTTTTGAGACATAATCAATATACCAACTTTGATATTTTTCCTCCCAACCATGTCACATAATATGACTCCACGCGAAGGTTTCACATTGTTTCGGTCATTTTTGAATTTTTTATGCCTGTTTTAAACTATGGTCAAAACGACGAGCATGAAGATTCATATTCAACATAAATATCTAATATTTGAGTCTAGATAGATATATCTTATTTTTCTGCAAATTTTGATATATTATTTCTATTTTTTGAATTAGAATGATTTTTTTATGATTTTCCTTAGAGTAATGTGATAAAAGGAAAAAAAAGAAAAAAAGGAGTTTGTCGTGTATACTGCGGAATACACACGACAAAGGGCAGCGAGAGCACACGGCCAAGAGGTCACCCTCTGTAGCCGCTAGCTCCTTTCCGTCAAGTGGACCTGTGAGGTGACGGGTCCCACCTCGTTGTCGTGATGACACTTATGCCGTGTGCCGCTGTCGACTTTGCTGAGTGTGTTTTCTTTGTCTTGTTCCTCTGTAGGTCTTTGCCGTGTATATTTCTTTGTCGTGTTCCTTTTCAGAAATTTGCCGTATTCGCGTACTTTGCCGTGTGCTTTTTAGGTTGCACACGCCAAAGACAAAATTTACCCTGTTCCAGTCCATTTTATGCTCTAACTTATTGTTAAAATAATGCTAATAAAACTTTCAAGCATTAACTTATTGTTAAAATAATGCTCTATGAGAAAATTTATGTCTCCTAAGGTACATCACAAATGATTGCATATATCTATATATGTCACTCTACTGTTTAACAAAATTCCGTACATGCTCAGCATAATAGTCCTCTGATTATGGGGAATGTATGCACCTATAGCTAGATAGTGTTCCCTCCCAAGAAAAAATATAATTGCAAGGCGACCCCAGCAATAGACATGGCAAGATCTCATGGTTCTACAACGTGCAATTAACAGTCTAAGACAAAGTGTGCACAAATGATTGTGCTGCTACAAAGAAACCAGCGGAAGCCAAAACTATCACCTGCCCAAAGAGAAGAACCATGTAGCACACGTGTCAATTCCATAGAAATTAACAACCAGACCAAAAGTCTGAGAAAATAGAGAAGCAACTAGGTATAAAATAGTATCTATTACATGTTGGACAACGAAATTTTTAAAAGCCTGAGACAATGCACATGTATTTAACTAGTTTGTCCCTAAGATTATGCAAAAAAACGGACGTAAAAACCATGCGGCTCCAGGAGGCCAACCGGCTTACAGACCGCCACGGACCCAACCACCAGAGCCATGGGCGCAGCAGGGTGAGCAGGAGCGGCAACGAAATCGATTGCGACGACATGGCAGCGTTCTTGGCGCTCATGCTCACGATTCCACCGACAATGGTATCATTGCTCGCAAAGGAGGTGTGGGATGTCTGGGATGGGGGTGAACCGTGTCTCGTTGCACTCCATCCGGGCAGCGACAGCCCAGAGGTTGCAGTTCGAGTGGAGGAAGGTGAGTCGCTTGACACTTTTGGCATGTGGATCACAGGTGTCCTCAACAACCTGTGCTCGCTAGCTAAGGGACGGGCGGTGCCGCCGAGGTACACGCAGACCTGATGCACCATCGAGACGCTCACGCTCCCAACGACGTATATAACCGTGCATGAGTTCATCAGGCTCACGATGGCATCGACTGCTACTGCTACTAGCATCGAGCTAATCAAGGAGTTAGTCCATGAGAATGTGGCAGTAGATATCAAGGTCAGCATTACAGAGCTATCAACAAAGCACATGCTAGATTCAACATGTAAGCATGCGTTCATGTTATGATAACAACAATAGTAGCTTGAGAAAACCAAAACCATGGCTCCATGATCAAACAAGGCCGTGAATACATGCATCATCCAAGAAATCACCTCAGCTTAAGATGGATCGAGATGGTATACGATCAGATTCATGTCCACACCAAAAGGGAATCATACAATGGAACTCAAACAGAACCAACACCGGTATATACAATAGAGCAAAATCTATGTAATTTTTTGCAACCTAAAAACATTATTCGATATTCCCTCCGATCCAAATTAGTGTTCCTACATTTGTGTAGATTCGGTTGTATCTAGTCTAATTTTAGTACTAGATACATCCGAATCTAGCAAAATATGAGAACATTAATTTGGATCGGAGGGAGTAGTATGTATATCTTGGCAGAGAGAGACGCGAAATCGTCTCGCTCAGTCATCCATCACTGGATGGAGCAACAACAGCCTTTTTGGTGGTCTTCATCTTCGAAGGTGTCTACAGACGCGTTGTCGTGAGGCGAGGGGCCGCCGAAGGATGTGTAGTAGTAGCGGGCCTGTGGCGGTGCCAGCGGTGCAGGGATAGAACCGTACGGGGGGTATCCACCGCCCACGCCCACCATGGCTGCAGGGAAAGCAGACCTTGGACTAGGCCACGGGGGCGGGATCACGATGTGTCCACTGCCCACCGGAGGAGCAGGCGCCGCCCTGAATTCGCGGAGGAGGAAGACGGGCCTCCTCAGCCTGGCGGCGAGTAGCTCCCCTAGCGTGGCCGGGTCAACAATGGTGATTATGGCGATGTGCCCCGTCAATAACAACGCACATACTTCCACCACACCTGGAAAGAACATAAATGGTAGCTTATAATAAAGAATGCATCTAGAATTCGATCGACAGTGTTATTACTCTCGTAGTTGCCTACGTACCTGGAACCTTTAACTGGTTCGTCTTGATCTTCTTCTCCCTGCGGGGACTGAGAGCGCCCATCTTAACGATGAATACATCTCGTGCCATGGATCGTAATGCCTCGATCTTTTTCTCCAACCGAGGTGGTGCGTGCTTCTCCCTGTACCTCGGTATGATTCGATCGTACCTATTTATAAGACTCCAAGGAAGTCGATCGGGCGAGGGGATCGACAGCTGGAAGGATCGCAAATCCCTTGATTGCCGCTAGTTGTTGCTGATATCGTCGACCACGTATACAAACTAGACTTAGGGGTGCGCCTTGGCGCACGACCCCGTGGCTCTCGTATCAGTTTTTTTTGTGTATAACACTAATACGAAATAGCTAGAAATCGATAGATAATATGATTATGAATTACAGTTTTCTTTTACAAAATTAAAGTAATATCCCCGTCTTTCACATCAAAAATCGGCTTATAAACACTATTATGAGTACTTGTCTACTATGCAGATGCAAAAGAGATAACATATAATAATGATCATCTTGTTCTATACAAATCATATACACCTACATATACAAGGTATACATACAATTTTTTTGTAGACTTTAATCAGAACTAAATTAAACTTCCCGTAGAGGTTGACTCTCTATAAGACATCACGTAGAACCTGATACGTCATATATGAAGGACCTCGAGCTCTTGCTAAGTTTTCTTGTAAACTTTCCAGGAGACATTCATCAAAGACTTCCTTCTTGAACCTTTTGTATGTTTTTTGGCATGATTTCATGCATGCGGTTTCTTGGATTGCTACATAGTTCTCGGCTAGTGAAATATATGGGTTAAAAACTTTATTAGAGTGCTGGAACTAACAATGCTAAGGTTCCTGATGACAACAATGTTTATGTTTGGTTTAGAAGATGCAGGTCATCCAACATTGTGTTGAGCATACGCTGGATAATTTTTAGATGAGATCCATGGTTTACACAAGAAAGAGAGGAAGGTAAATGTGAAATTTTCCAAGAGAGGGTGAATATGCAGACATCAATATAGAACCAAAATGAACACACAGCCTATAGAAGGACGTAGTGAATAGTTTAGATCAACATTACGGAGGAGAAAGATGAAGTAAACTTCTATGTGATAGACCAGGAAAGCACCTTCAGAGGAAAGAAGAGAGTTGTATTACTTTTCTTTCTTCGCAGACATCGTCTTCTTGGGTGGACGATCGGCTCCAGAGGGTGGATCAAACACATTGGCCGACACGTTCTGTGAAAGCATAAGAAATGCATCGTACTGTTAATCAAGATAGTAGCACGTGTACATCGGACTATAAGAAAAATAACATGACAACAATGAGCTACCTCTTCTTAGCATCGTGGTTATTTGAGTCATCGACTTTTGCCTCAGAATCCTATAAAAATATGGTACTCCTTACCTAATAGGTTCTAATAAACCTTAATGGTCAGCGAGTGAACAATATTTGTAGCATCTCTTTTGATTCTCCTACTTCAGCGATAGGTACAAAATAAGATCCCTAGTTTCTTTGTTTTTGTGAACGAGGAAAAAAGAAGGAAACAGAAGAATATCGCATATCATATCGGCAACTATAGGCATTTAAATGTTCAGCATTACATGTAAATTGAACAGTAAGAATTAGAATTGTAGATCCTATTACTTGCAGTTGATATTTATATTTCTATGTGAACTAAACAAGTTTAGCAAGAGAGCGACACTAAAAGAAAGCAGAAAATACAAGTACAACAAGAGAGCGACACAAATAGCTGCGGAGGGGTCAGACACACCGGTGGGCGAGGGGTAGTGTACTAAAAGAAATCCTAACCGAGGTCGGCGATATTATCAGTAAGATGCTTATCACTGAGTAAGAAGTGGAAATTCAGACCATGTCGAAAAAAGGTGTCAAACAGGAGTGGTAAAATTGCATTAAACCAAGGAAGTGAATTAAAAAATAATTTATTTATAGATTTATTATCTATTTACTATGTATGTCTATGTTCGGTTTGAAATACTGGATCCAGGCAATGTCTATATAAATGCACGATTTTTTTAAAGAATCAATAGAAACCCAAAGGGAACATAACTGATAGAACTAAAAGACTATAGAACAAATAAGTTATGTTGATGATGGTTTAGCTATGCAACGTACGTACCTAATATTACTTTTGCTTTATCGCGGAGAAAGGTATCACAGGGACAGACATGGAAGGGCAAACCTAATTTGGAAACAATATAAACACTAGGTCGTAAGGCGTGCTTCATTGCCACCTTTAGTTAGTTTTAGCACTCTATGATAGATTATGCTGATGGTTGTAATCTGAAATTCAATCACCAAGAATACATCATGCAATATTTATCTGGACCCTTTTTAGACAAAATAGTAGTCGGGTGGTCTATTGCAAATCAAGAATAAGAAGCATATGTTTACCAAAAAGAAAGAAAATAGCGAGGCCATTCGCTTCTCCTTAAACAATACATACAGTAATATTAGGTAGGATTTTTGTCATGCACCTTGTAAGCAAAAATAAAAACGAATATGCATAAATAAAGATGATATTTAATTCCCAGGGGTCCTCCACATTTACCTCGGTCCTGAGAAGGCGTGGGTGTTCGTTTGAGAGAGAAGAAGCGCAATGGGGATGCAAAGGTTGGGTGGAGCTCCACCAGCCGCTCCTCTAGGGGGCAACACGATGTTCGGCCTCCTACTCTCTACTACATCAGCCACCGACCCATGGCATCCGGCTCCTCCACGCACCGCCTCCTCTTCTCACATGTCAACCACCCGCCCATGGCCGCTACTTTTGCTCGTTCAGTGAGGGAGCTGCTACTGTGAGAACGACCCGCTGCTCCTACCGGTGAGGGAGGCGTGGCGGAGATGGTGGCTGAGCCGATCACGATGGAGAGAGAGAGGAGTAGAATGAGGGGGAAGGGGAGGGGGCACAGCGGGGAGGCAGGAGGCGGGGAGGGGCGAGCTAGACCTCGTGCAGGAGAGGATTGGGGCGCAGGCGACGCGAGGGTTGGGAGGAGGAGGAAGAGGGGATGACATGGTGTGGATTGACGAATCGGGATATTTTCCAACCGTGTGGGAATTTGACCAATGGACAGCCGAACATATTTGTATCAGATTTTCTACCCTTTATAGTCATTTATATGTGGGCCACATGAATAGTAGTTAGAAAACGAAACTGTGTGGGGCTTTGACTAATAGGCAACCGAACATATTTGCACCATATTTTCTACCATTTATAGTCATTTACAGGTGGGCCACATGAATAGTAGTCAGAAAACGAAATTATGGGGGGCTTTGACCAATGGACAGCTGAACATATTTGCACCAGATTGTTTACCCTTTATAGTCATTTACATGTGGACCACATAAATAGTAGTCAGAAAACGAACGCTCAGGATCTGCTGGCTGGCACGATCGGATGGTCGAAAATACTTGATTTTTATGGTGAGTCCTAGTACCCTCACCAATTATATCTTTAGATTCTGATTTACTGCCATTCCAAAATTCCGAATTAATTCAGGCTTACCTTTTATCGATCGTCAGCTTGATAAGAACGCAGCTGGATATTACGTGGCGGGAGGGAGAAGAGGAGACATGCTACTTCTCACGGCGAAAGAAGCTTCTCTTATGTCACAGCCGATGGCGTCATTGGTACGATTTCTTCCAGATCTTTGTTAGACTAGCAAACAATGCCCGTGCGTTGCAACCGGAGAGAAAAATCTTTCCCGTGGAAGCTTCCAAAGTTCTCGTTGGTTCTTTAATAATTCTATTCCAACTTGTTCCCATACGATACCAAAATAAAAAAAAACAATTCTCAGCAATAATTTCAAGAAAGATTAACAATAGAGAAATTTATAAATCTGCTTGTTTAGCTTTTTGTCAAGCATACAAAGATGATCCCATGCTGGTTATTTACATTCGGTAAACCTGCCGCATTATGTCGAACACGGTGCCGACACGAGTCGAGGCTGGGTAAGCGGGTCTTAATGTGGTTACAACACTTATAAGGAAGCTTGTATATATATTCATTGCCTTACTTGTTCTAGTACACTTTCAGCCGATGCATCTCGAACTTAGAGATTGCTAGCTACATATGTGTTCATATATTCCTGGCTTAATTGTACAAGGGTGTGATTTGAGGCTCTTATTCAATTTATTTGGCCAATGGATGGAAATCAAGCAACTTGCGGTAGATTCTAGACAACGGTATGGGTACCAACCCGCTCTCGTGGGTCTTCAACTCCACCTCATGCATCTCCTAAATCGCGCCGAAGCCACACAGATCAGACTTGAGCTTGCAACATTAGAGATTTCCACGATAGCACCATGGGCGCTAGCTGCCTAGACCGTCGTTGTTTTCAGCATCATGGTAGCATGAGCGCCTCCGCCTCATCTGAATCTGGCTGATCCCAAGAGCTACTCATACAACTGAATTTAGCAAGACAATATAGACAATACTATCTTGGGGGCTTGGTCTCATGACAACACACGTTAGGTCGTTCTCCTCTTGAATATCAAGCATCCATCACTTGCCAGAATTTGGAAACAAAACAGAAATTAAACCTCAATCTATGGGACGAACAAGCCAGAAAAACCGCGCCGCCTGATATGCTTATGTGTACATGGTCGTGAGGATAGATATTAATCATATCTTAGCACCCGCGCAACATGCAGAGACTTTGTCTGCTCCTTACTCACGCGATATTAGCGATCTTAAGGCTTGATTTTGGACGTTTAGCTTTCTCGCAATTTGTGTATTGGCAACAAGAACAACATGATTTTTCTGATGAGGTAGTGCTTGATAGGTCCACACAATCAACAATCGAAAGATGAATTAAATTAGCTATAAGAGTAGCCATAATCCACCAGGACATCCGGTTACTGCTGTGTTGTTTTGCTAATCGAGACACACCTGGATTTAAAAAAAGTGATATCTCGCATGTTATTTCACCTCTCATGGCAGCACCTAAGAACAAATGGAGCACAGAGGCAACACCTGAGGAGGAACTTGGCGGCAGGAGCATGAGGGGAGGGGGCGAGCAGAGCACAGAGGCAACACCTGAGGAGGAACTTGGCGGAAGGAGCATGAGGGGTGGGGGCGAGCGGTCACCAACATACCATACAATCACCGCACTGAACCGCATCAGAGGCAAACAGAAGAACAAACACCTGTACCACATCGATAGTGTTGCAACATGACGGGGTAAGGAAAATGTGCAGAAACCCGAGAATACACAGTGTTATTGGAGAGCTACTGCAAGGACACGGTCACCGAAAAAAGAGGGACGGCTTGCGTCGGGCTTGGCCATGGAGCGCCATGCACGTGTAGGGTAGCGACGGTAGGAGTCGAGGTAAGGGCCGCGGCATGGCCAGGAAGGAGGCGGCGCGCACGAGTAACAACAGGGATCAGAGGTCGCAGATGGCTTGGAGCTAGACGTGACATTCTGGAAGAGGCAAGCGGGCGAGCTAGAGCTTGCAGATACGCGGCCGGATACATAAGAATGATGATGCAGAGGTCAAAGGCCGACGGAGAGTGCGTCGGGTAGGCTGTTGGCGATGGAGCTTGGCACCTCGACGGGCGCGGATACGAAATTAGGAGATGAACGGGGTGACGATCGACCCAGTGTGGCGACTTAGAAAGCGCACAGACGGTTGGACGAAAGCGCATTTTGACGGACAAAGAGAGAAACGTTTCATACTTTATTATTATTTATTATTAGGTATAGATATAGATATAAATATAGATAGAAAGTGTCAATGAACTAATTTTTGGATCCAAGATTAATAATTAAACAACAGCCGGATCGAACAATACATATATTATAGATATCTATACGACTATATTATGCCATCAAAAAACTTTTTTTTACTTCGTTTTTGTACTACTTGCTGCTTATCAACTGGATAAAGTAATTACCTACCCGTGAGAATCGTCGATAACTCTCACGCTATACGTCACCGTTTAAATCTTCCCATCAATACACCCGTCTCCACCATCTCTCTCTTTTGAGCAGCCATAAAAAAGATCCCCATTCTTCTCTGAAAAAGATCCCCTTCATTCTCTTTGGTAGTATCTAATTACGTGACCTAAAGATCCCCTTTCTTCCATCGAGCTGGTTGTATCTACTAATCAGCCTATGTATCACCAAGCTTGGCACATCATGCTAGACGAGGTCTGACCAAGTCTGGGAGCATGCTCGCCCGCCTTCGGCGCCATGGCCGTCGTGCACGGCAATAGATTCTGTGGAGAGGAGAAGCACAATGCTAGCAGCAGGAGGTGCCTGATGTCTACGCACTTCTATTTTTGTAGACAGTTGTTGGGCCTCCAAGTGCAGAGGTTTGCAGAACAGCAACAAGTTTTCCCTTAAGTGGATCACCCAAGTTTTATCGAACTCAGGGAGGAAGTGGTCAAAGGTATCCCCTCTCAAGCAATCCTGCAATTAAGATACAAGAAGTCTCTTGTGTCCCCAACACATCCAATACACTTGTCAGGTGTATAGGTGCACTAGTTCGGCGAAGAGATAGTGAAATACAAGTGGTATGGATAATTATAAGTGGTAACGATAATAGAAGATAGCTTGATGGCGTGGAAAAGACTAAAGGAAAACTGAAATAAAGATGGAAGCAAGCAAACATGTAATCGATCTAGTAGCAAACGGTGTTTCAATGCTTAGAAACAAGGCCTAGGGATCATACTTTCACTAGTGAACACTCTCATAAAAATATATTCTTCTTTATGATACTACGCTGAACTACTCTCCGGTTGGACACTCTAATCCATGGTAGGGCTATAACAACACACCTCAAAGTAAGCCTTTCCCATCTAGAAAACCCCACACTGTCACCTTAAGCACTAGATGGTTCCAACAAACACCACAATTTCATAAAGACATCCAACTCCAAATATACTCATAACAAGTATTTGTAATCTCTAGCCTAAGTGCCACCATGGTGTGCACGCTGTCACTTTCACACACATGGGGAGAGCAGAGATCTATTAAAGCACTTGAGTAGCAATGTAGATCTACTTGATTACAAAGCTCATGATCACAATATGATCATGCATAGAGAGAGAGATGAAAACATAGCTACTGGTAGAACCCTTAGCCTCGAGAGAGAACTACTCCCTCCTCATCATGGGAACCAGCAACGGTGATGGAGATGGTGGTGGAGATCGATGGAGATGGCTCTAGGGGCACTTCCCCGTCCCGGCAGGGTGCCGGAACAGAGACTTTCTATCCCCGAATCTCCCCTTCGGTGGCGGCGGCGCTGCGGAACTTTTCGTGGCTGGAGGCTTGATGATTTAGGGTTTTTGCCTCGGGAGGAATATATAGGCGAAGGGGCAAGGTCGGTGGCCGGCCAGGGGGCCCACACCATTCCCTGGTGTGGCCAAGGGGTACCCGCGCCTGGGGTGTGTGGCTAGGCCCTAGCCCTCCTCCGTCTCGTATTCTGGCTCCGTGAGTCTTCCTGTAAAATAGAAACTTTGGCTTTTGTCCCGTCCAATTCCGAAAATATTCATTTTCTGACTTCCTGGAACCAAAAACAACAGAAAACAGGCAACTGGCACTGTGGCACTTGTTAATAGGTTAGTCCAAGAAATCATATGAAAAGTACTCCAAAGTTGGAACAAAACACAAGAAAGTAGATAAAACCAAGCATGGAACATAAAAAATTATAGATACATTTGCAATGTATTAACATCCCCAAGCTTAACTCCTGCTCGTCCTCGAGTAGGTAAGTGATAAAAAGAAAGAATAATTTTTGAGGTGACATGCACCATCATAAACTTGATCAAAGTATTTGTAAAACATTGAAAGCTGGGATCATAGTACATCAATCATAGCATGAAAGAGAAAGTTCTATCAATAAGAGAAAGAAACTATGTTGCAACATGAAAAGGCACAAACAAAAGATTCATGAATAACAATGCTTTGCAAGACGTTTGTTTGTTTCACATAAAGAAAACATAGCATAGTGGTATTCAGCTTGTCCCTCATAGAGTAGCAAACATAAATGCATAGGACACCTTCAAAGTTCATAAGAGTGACTAGATACAAATAGTTTAAAACAAGCAATATCAAAGTTATGCATCAATCAACAAGTCTTGGGACAATGCACATAGAACTAAGAATGGCCACTATGCTCTCAAAGTAGGTGCATAAAGATAGAAGGTGAAGACTCAATATAATGGTGGAAGAAAGGCCTTCATAGAAGGAAGTAGGGATTCAAGTCTCATAAAGAGCTTCCAAAAATTATGGTACTTGTTAGCTTTCAGCTCTCATTGCCCCTATCATAAACATCTTGAAGTGATTAAGGTTAAAGTTAACAAACTACGGTGTATATGCTTGACGAAGTATAAGTTAGGAATCTCATGTCCCTTGAATACGAGGGCCGCTTGTAGCATCCCAATTGTCTAACAATTGCAATGCTACTAGCCTAGCCTATATAAATGCTACTTCCTACATATAATTGTTGCATCATAATTATATCATGCTCATGTCATCATGCCACCTTGCATTTGAGCATCATATAAAACCCTCTTTCTTTGGTTCTTCTCTCATATGCATTATTAATTGTATTTGCCTCTTGATATTGTATTTGGTTATTGATATATTGTTTAATGCCCAAGTTGAGTTGGGGGCATATCTTTTATTCCACTCCACCACCTTTCTTTGGCACCACCTTATAATTTCACCATCCTAATTATCCATGAGCTTTACTTTTCCTTTGGCATTTAAATCTAGCTCATGTGGGTTGGGATGGATCCACTTCTACTTTCCACATGCCCTCACACTAGCATCATGTTGTTTCCACATTATTAATATGTGGAGCCACCTTTGCATGCTTTGTGAGTGGAACCCCTTTTTCTAGTTTCCATATGGATTATTATGAATGTATGCTCATGTTGGAATATTTTTGAGACTATTAAACATCTAGTGGAATATACACACTAGCAAGTCCCAATTATGTTCAAATATGATCATCTCCAGCTACTCCACATGGGACCTACTTTAATTCCTTTTGCTTGACCTTTACTCCATATTTGGGAATGCATGGAAATAAATGCCATGGGATTTAATTTTGTTCTCACAAAATTAAATGTGGCATCTAATATTCATGCATGGGCCATGCAAATCTCACCATCATCCCCTCCTTTGGTTTTTCTTGTATTTTTGGAAGTGGAGCATGGATCTTTGAGAGTCCATTCATGTTGGCTCTATTCTGTTTCTTTACCTTAAACCCTCACCTTCCTCTCCTTTTCACCCTCCATCCATGCATGATCAAGGGTGATCATAGCTAAGCCCCCTAAATCCCTCTCTTTATTCCTCTCTCTAAACCCTAGCCCCTCTCTAACCCTAGCCGGCGAGCTACCCCTTCTATCCAACCCGAGCTACCCCTCCTATCCAACCCGAGCTACCACCCTCCCCCTAACCTCTCTCTCTAATCCTCTCTCCAAACCTTGATCTAAGCTAAACACTAACCTCAACCTCACCTCTCTCTAACATGCTGGTCCCACCTGTCCCTCTCTCTCTGACCCACCCATCAGCTAACCCTACCCTACCCTAACTCTCAAAAAACCCTAACCCGAGCTACCCTACCCTAGCCCGAGCCTCCCCTCTCCTCTCTCTTTCTCTTCTCTCTGCCATGCGTGTCCCACCCGGACCTGACCTACCTCCCCTCTTCCTGGCCCACCTGCCTGCCTCTGCTCCGCCCAGCTCGAGCCCCAGCCAGCACGTGAGGAGGAGGGAGAAAGGTGACAACCGAACCACCTTTATCTACCCCCCTGCCACAGCTGGCCTTCTCCCGCTCCCTCCTTTTTCCCCCTTCCACACGGCTCCTCTGCCTCTCCAGATCCACCCCAGAGCCCCTGCCTCTCCTCTCCTTCCTCTCCCTGACGCCTACCCCTCTATCGCCGGCCACCGTCTGCACCGTCGCCTACCCCTAGCTCCTGCTGTCGTGGTTGACATGGGAGTGGTCGAGGCGCTCGAGGACGCTCCCCTGCTTCACCTCGTACGTGCCGATGAGGAGGAGGAGCCCCAGAAACGCTGCACCCCGCCGAGCCCGACGCGAAACCCTAGCCGCCGGCCGTCTGCATCGCCGTCGATCGGCTGCTCCCCAGCCCGAACCACCACCACCGACGCCCCCACGGTGAGCGTCCGAACCTCCCAGACAACCTCCCTCCGTTCACCATTTCCTGTACACGCCACGCCACCGGACGAGCGCCTTCGGTGCATCGCGCTCGCCGTCGTCGAGGACCATCCTCTCGCCGTATACGCCTTATCTGGCCACGCCTGCGGTTCCTAACACCAATCCCCATCCACCGCAGTGGTTCCGCCCCTCTGCGCGAGCGATCGGTCGCGCGTTCGAACCCCGCCTCGCCGCGCCGTTCTCTGTCGTTTCCGTCAGTTTCGTGAGAGAAGAGGAACAGTACCCGTTGCGCGTCTTGCAGTAAAACCCCCACCCTTTTTGCCGGCTAAACCCGCGACCCCTCCGGACCCACCTGTCATCGGCTGTTGCCACTTTACAAAAAGGGACCGCAAGTATCGGTTCCCCAACCCGCGCTCCCCAGCTCCTACACGTGGCAGCCCCCTTATCGCCCACTGTCGTGCGGGCCTTTTCGCCACGACCCACTGGTCTGTCTCTGTGGCTGGCTGTGCTCGCGGTAGAAAAGGGTGTCTTGCAGCCGTTCCCGCCAACTTGATCTGGTCCCACCATCAGCGTCTGGGGCTAACTGGCTCTAGGTATAAAAAGTTTGGGATGTTTTTCTGTTTAAATAAAATGTATTTCAGAAATGTTTAAATATGTTTTAATTTCCGTTTTTAATAACTTTTAAAATATAATTCCAAATTAAACATGTAATATATGTTTTGAAATCAGAAAAATGTGAGGAATTCAAATCTGCCCTTCAAAATATTATTTGAACACTTTGAATTTCGAGTTGAGCAAAATTACAATAAAATGCCCCTTTTTCTTAATTAATTAATAACTTTTGTTTTATAACTCCAAATTTGACAAATAATATGTCTAAATCGATCAGCGCGACGAGCCTGTTCTTTCTATGCATTCCATGTTCTGAATTGCAGCATGCATAATATAAATATAAAGTATACAGCAACTTATTTGAGTATAAAATGTGACTAAAACTCCATAAAATGCCTTATTCTTGTACCCCACACCCCACCCATGCCATGCTACATTATTGCCATGCAAATTGTGCATCATTCATCATGGCATGATTGTTTTCTTGTCGCATTTTATTCATATGTTTGTGCACTTTATTTATGTTGGCCCTTGTTTGTTTGGTTCTTCTTCGAATAGACGCTGAGCAGGGGATATATCAAGAAACCCAGGAGCACTACCCAGATCCTTCTCTCGCTTCAACTGAGCTGCCAGGCAAGCACTACCACATGCTTGCATACATATAGTACCTATTGCCTCTATCTTATTCTTGCATCATCGAGTCACGAATTGCATTAAACTGAATCCCAAGTACTGCATAGCCTTTACTTTTAAACCCCACCGAAGCTTGTTCCTCCATCCCATGAGCCATTACTACAGGAGTTGATTGAGCCATGCGGGTCGTAGAACAGCATGTGTAGGGTATGTGAGTGTCTGATGGATAACGAGGTACCTAAACAACTTAACCTGAGTAGTAATGGGATAACTAATGAAAGTGGCACCGGTGAGCAATATCTGCTATTTGGTTTTTCATGCTCACTTGTGTCCCGTAGGACCCAGTACTTGATTCCTGTTCCTTGAATATTCGCTATCCACATCCGGAGGCTTATGAACCCCCAGCCAGAGCTTGATTCATTCTTATTTCTTGGGGCCATAAGTAGTTTGGGGCTTTATTACCATCTGTACTTATGCCATGCTTTTTGCTTTATTTAAGATTGTGCGAGGAGCACTGTCTTTATTTTGGATGCGGAGTGTTTTCGCGATCGACAAGCCAGTCACACTTCGGGTTCCCAATCGTTTACAGCCATTGGCGCAAACCTTGGGTCCGTCTCGGAGCCGGCCAACTTTGTTGCGGGTAGCTTAATGGGGTGGCCCCCTGAAACATTTCTGAATCCTGTGATCGCTTTGTCGTGAATGCCTCGTTGGGTTTTGATTTGGTTTTTCCGAGGTTGATCGAGTGTGTGTTGCTATTTGTGCACCCCTGCAGGTCAAAACTTTCGAAGCCGTGTCCATGTTATGGGACGACTTGGAGCACAGTTTCTCGATCATAGACAAGTATAACTAAAGTACCGCTTTTAATTTGACTAAGTACCTGACTAGTAATTAGTGCAACACTCATGGAATGGATAATAAAACTGCCAACGGATGGGGGGTTGTTCGTCCGCTTCCTCGTTGGTAAGCGAGGAGGAGGATGGATCTGTTAATATTACTGTTATAAATGTTGTTATTAATTCACGGACATCCGTCTATCTATGGTTAGGCGGATGGTTAGCGAGTATCTCTAGAATTGTTAGGTATTATCTTTTGCTGCAATTGCGTCACCCAGTTGTGTCCCTTTAGAGGCATAAAGACTTCTTGAGTACCCCTAGGGTCTCACGATAAATTGTTTGATTCAGATGAGCAGGTACACTCACAAGATGGATCTTGGGTGGAGAGGCAGACGATGTGGGCACGATCACTCGGTGTAGAGATTCGGAACAGGATCCGTGAGATCTGTGGGCGGGATGTGTTTATTTATGGGGCATCTTATGCCGATTTGCTTCTTATCCGTACTCGGATCTTGTTTGCCGCTTCCGCCTGATACTCTGATGTTTGATGTATGAGGAGATATCCTAAACTATTATATCTATCTAGGATATTTGGATCTTGCCGTATGGCGTTGCAATATTTCTATTTCTTTTAGATGGAATGGCTCTGAGGACTGTTGTATGGTGGCTTGCATACATACTCATTTGTGTATGTAGTTGATCCCTTCGCCGATTCGCCGCTCGTTCTTGTCCCGATGTTTGGAAATGGTTAGGACGACCGAAAGGTCTACCTGTGAGTGGCATTTGGCCCCACCGTACTATTTTAACCATTTCCGCTCATCCAGGCTTGTAACTAAGAGCGTAATTCACCGAGGTAGTTACACCGCTCCTCATGCTACTCAAGTTTAGTCACCGATAAGTTCTTGTCATTGTAAGTACATGTGTATCATTGAGAACCGCCAACGGGGTACCCCTTGCCCGATGATACAGAAGAATCCCCATATCAAAATGACAAGGGAAGCAAACAACGAGCATCTCAGCAATCTTCTTATTTACCATGGGAATATGGTGCCTTTTTCTCTCTTTCCTCTTTTCATAATATTTTTTTTCTTTTTCTCTTTTTTCTCAATATAGGACTCTTTTTTTATAAGAAGAATGCTTCATAGACAACTCATTATGGTTACGCTGCAGGTTTCCACCATGTCAGCATGGATTAGACCAGCGGCCCAGGCGTTTCTCTAACACATATACATAACTCCATGGACTTACAAGCTCCCCTTTCATTTCACACCGACGACATCCATGGACAAAAGAGCATGATATCAACTAGGTACAATGTACCAAGTGCAATGTTGAAAGCGTTCCCCATGACAGCATGGTTCTGCTAATTCCCAACAAATAAGTGCAAGCATATACAACATAGACGACACGATGGTTCAAGTTTGTTATGGGCAAGAAAAGTAAAGTGTGCCATCAAGTTCATGAGAGCTTTAAGCACCAGTTTTATCATAACAAGTTTAATTCAGAAGGTAGATAAAAACATGAATATACTTGGAATAGCATATGCTAGTAGGTAGGTATGGTGGACTCTTTGGAATAACTTGGTTTAGAGAGTTGGATGCATGAGTGGAACTCATACTTGGTTACGGAGGCTAACAAAAGACTGGGAGCGACCAACTAAGAGAGCAATAATGGCCATAATCATGCAGAGCGACAAAACATGATTGATCAAAGCATAAAGTGATATTACAAGTTGAAAACTAAAGTATCATAAAGGCTATGGTTACTTGGGATAGTCATAACGTGGTGTGAGCATGCGCCAAGTCAACCCAAATAAAGCATCAAAGGAGAATACCACAGTACTATGCTTTAATATGCTAAAACAACGCATGATTCATCCAAAGCACATTAAGCAATCTCAATTGTTTATAACAAGTCATGCTACAACAAAGAATACTAAGCATAAAGCCAAAACAATATCAAGGATGGCATGACAAAGCATAGGCCACAGTCAAAAACAAACTCTCTTTAACACTTAAGCATAAACTTTCCTACTCTTTTCCAATCCAAACCAAACTATTTGAAAACCAATGTATGAAAGAGGGGGGTCCAACCAATTTATTCAGCAAACTAAGCAAACAAGGCAAACGAAAAACCAAAACGAAAACGAAAAATAAGACGCTCCAAGAACAACACAACTGTGCATGAAACAATAAAAATGAAGCGTTTGGAAGAAACCTGGGATTTTTATTGATGAACAGGGGGATGCCTTGGGCATCCCCAAGCTTTGACGCTTGTAGTTCTTGGATATTTCTTGGGGTGACACACGTGGTGATGACCCACAAGTATAGGGGGTGTATCGCAGTATTTTCGAGGGAAGTGAAACCCAATTTATTGATTCCACACAAGGGGAGCCAAAGAATATTTATAAGCCTTAACAACTGAGTTATCAATTCAGCTGCACCTGGAAACAATCTTGCTCACAACAGTTTATCAGTAGCAACAGTTTTGTAGTAGTAAAGCAAAGACAATAGTAACAAAAGCAGTAAACAGTGGGATTCGAGTGCGGTAGGCATAGTGATGGATGGACGGGTGTTGCATGGACAAGACAATCCACATAGCAATCAGAACATAGGGCAATTGCAGATAAATAAGATAAAGCATCCAAGTACTAGACAATCCTAGGCATGTGTTCCATATATAGTTATACGTGCTCACAATGAGAACTTGCACAACATCTTTTGTCCTGCCAGCCCATTTGCAGCGGGGCCTCTAGGGAACTACTGGCAATTAAGGTGCTCCTTTTAATAAATACCGGAGCAAAGCATTAACACTCCATGAACACATGTGATCCTCACATCAAAGCCTTTCCCTTCCGGTTATCCCGATTTCTGTCACTTCGGGGTCATAGGTTTCAGACAACGATGTGTGTATACAACTTGCAGATAAGACCCAAAACAATACTATCATAATGAATCAATAACATGTTCAGATCTGAAATCATGGCACTCGGGCCCTAGTGACAAGCATTAAGCATAACAAGTCGCAACAAAGTCATAAAGCACTAATAAAAGATACTAGGCACCATGCCCTAACAATCTGATGCCATTACGTGAACGATCTCATCCAATCCCTACCATCCCCATAACCTACAGCGGGGGATTACTCACTCATAGATGGGGGAAACATGGATGGTCGATGGAGATGATGGTGGAGATCGATGGAGATGGCTCCGGGGGCACTTTCCCATCCTGGCAAGGTGCCGGAACAGAGACTTTCTGTCCCCCGAATCTCCCCTTCGGTGGCGGCAGCGCAGCGGAACTTTTCGTGGAAAAACATCGACCCCCCCGGAGTTTTTAGGTCAGAAGGCTTCTTATAGGCGAAGAGGGAGACCGAGGGGGTGCCTGGGGCCACCACACCATGCCCTGGCGCGGCCAGGCCTAGCCCGCGCCTGGGGGTGGTGTGGCCATCCCCTGGCCCTCCTCCGTCTCGTATTCTGGCTCCTGGAGTCTTCTGGAAAAATAGGCACTTTGGTTTTTGTCTTGTATAATTCCGAGAATATTCATTTTCTGACTTTCCTAGAACCAAAAACAGCAGAAAACAGGCAGCTGGCACTGTGGCTCCTGTTAATAGGTTAGTCCAAGAAATCATATGAAAAGTACTCCAAAGTATGGACAAAACACAAGAAAGTAGATAAAACCAAGCATGGAGCATCAAAAATTATAGATATATTTGCAATGTATCAACATCCCCAAGCTTAACTCCTGCTCGTCCTCGAGTCGGTAAGTGATAAAAAGAAAGAATAATTTTTGAGGTGACATGCACCATCAAAGATTTGACCAAAGTATTTGTAAAACATTCAAAGCTGGGATCATAGTACTTCAATCATAACATAAAAGACAAAGTTCTAGCAATAAGACATAGCAAGTATGATGCAACATGAAAAGGCACAAACAAAAGATTCATGAATAACAATGCTTTGTAAGACGTTTGTTTGTTTCACATAAAGAAAACATAGCATAGTGGCATTCAGCTTGTCCCTCATAGAGTAGCAAACATAAATGCATAGGACACCTTCAAAGTTCATAAGAGTGACTAGATACAAATAGTTTAAAACAAGCAATATCAAAGTTATGCATCAATCAACAAGTCTTGGGACAATGCACATAGAACTAAGAATGGCTTAGGTGCATAAAGATAGAAGGTGAAGACTCAATATAATGGTGGAAGAAAGGCCTTCATAGAAGGAAGTAGGGATTCAAGTCTCATAAAGAGCTTCCAAAAATTATGGTACTTGTTAGCTTTCAGCTCTCATTGCCCCTATCATAAGCATCTTGAAGTGATTAAGGTTAAAGTGAACAAACTACGGTGTATATGCTTGACGAAGTATAAGTTAGGAATCGCATGTCCCTTGAATACGAGGGCCGCTCCTCATGCTACTCAAGTTTAGTCACCGGTAAGTTCTTGTCATTGTAAGTACATGTGTATCATTGAGAACCGCCAACGGGGTACCCCTTGCCCGATGATACAGAAGAGTCCCCATATCAAAATGACAAGGCAAGCAGACAACGAGCATCTTAGCAATCTTCTTATTTACCATGGGAATATGGTGCCTTTTTCTCTCTTTCCTCTTTTCATAATATCTTTTTTTCTTTTTCTCTTTTTTCTCAATATAGGACTCTTTTTTTATAAGAAGAATGCTTCATAGACAGCTCATTATGGTTACACTGCAGGTTTCCACCATGTCAGCATGGATTAGACCAGCGGCCCAGGCGTTTCTCTAACACATATACATAACTCCATGGACTTACAAGCTCCCCTTTCATTTCACACCGACGACATCCATGGACAAAAGAGCATGATATCAACTAGGTACAAAGTACCAAGTGCAATGTTGAAAGCGTTCCCCATGACAGCATGGTTCTGCTAATTCCCAACAAATAAGTGCAAGCATATAAACATAGAAGACACAATGGTTCAAGTTTATTAAGGGCTAGAAAAGTAAAATGTGCCATCAGGTTCGTGAGAGCTTTAATCACTAGTTTTCTCATAACAAGTTTAATTTGGAAGGTAAACAAAAGCATGAATATACTTGGAATATCATAAGCTAATAGGTAGGTATGGTGGACTCTTTGGAATAACTTGGTTTAGGGAGTTGGATGCATGAGTGGAACTCATACTTTGTTGTGGAGGCTAGCAAAAGACTAGGAGCGATAAACTAAGAGAGCAATAATGGCCATAATCATGCAGAGCGACAAAACATCATTGATCAAAGCATAAAGTGATACTACAAGTTGAAAACTAAAGGATCATAAAGGCTTACGATGACTTGGGATAGTCATAACATGGTGTGAGCATGCGCCAAGTCAACCCAAATAAAGCATCAAAGGAGAATACCACTATACTATGCTTTAATGTGCTAAAACAACGCATGATTCATCCAAGGCACATTAAGCAATCTCAATTGTTTATAACAATTCATGATACAACAAAGAATACTAAGCATAAAGCGAAAGCAATATCAAGCATGGCATGACAGAGCATAGGCCACAGTCAAAAACAAGCTCACTTTACCACTTAAGCATGAGCTTTCCTACTCTTTTCCAAACCAAACCAAACTATTTGAACACCAATATATGAAATAGGAGGTCCAACCAATTTATTCAGAAAACTAAGCAAACAAAAACGAAAACGAAAACAAAAAAGAAGACGCTCCAAGAACAACACAACTGTGCATGAAACAATAAAAATGAAGCGTTTGGAAGAAACCTGGGATTTTTATTGATGAAGAAGGGATGCCTTGGGCATCTCCAAGCTTTGACGCTTGTACTTCTTAGATATTTCTTGGGGTGACACGTGTGGCATCCCCAAGCTTAAGATTTAGTCCATCCTTCATCTCATTACTCATTCCTTCCATACACCTGAAATTTTTCCTTCATACAAAACTTCACACAATCTCAGTAGCAACATTAGTGCACTTAAGATAAATAAGTATTAAGGTTCAGTTTTAACACCAAATAAACTTCCATTAGAACAGTAGCTACTGTAGCACTTCCCTCAAAAAGCTCAATTCCCCAAAAGAACTCAAAAAGGAACCCACAAGAAGCGAATGCAGAAAATGGCAGAAATCTGTCAAAACAGACCAGCAGGTAAAGACGAATTTTTTCGAAGACCTTCTATTGCTCAAATCAAAAGGTGTTTAACTAACAAAAGTTATATAACAACCTGGGGCAGAAGCACAAAAATTACAGCTCAATCCGACATACAGAACTCTCTCACGAATTTTTACGGTGAAGCACAAAAATCTGTTTCGGGACAGCAACTTTCCCAATCATTACTTCACTCTCATTAGAGGTTACTCTTGGCACAAAAAGCAAATAAAAAGGATAAGGAGTGGTTATTACTGAAGTAATAACTTCCAAGACTCATCTAAAACTTTTGGGTTATCTTCCAATAAGTACTTTTCTTTAACGCCTTTAAGTTAGGCATAAGCAAAAACTAAAATGGGTGGAATAGAAGTAAGCGGAGATAATCATGGTGAAAACATTGTTTTGTTCAATGAAATCCTTTTATTAACAAGGTTGATCAGGTCTTGCTACCAAAACAATTCCATATGAGACAAAACTTTGTATTCCACTAATGATTATGTTACCTCAACCTTGATAGCAATGGTCCCAATCATAATAGTTTCAAAATTTTCTCTTGGTATGGGACAATATATCTCTCCAACTTGAATGCCCTCAACATGTTCAATTGAATTCAAGCCATAAGTCCTTTCAATCTTCTTGGGGAAATAGATAGTATGTTCCTTGTCATTGACATTGAAGGTCACCTTCCCTTGATTACAATTAATAACAGCTCCTGCAGTATTTAAGAAAAGGTCTCCCAAGAATAGTAGACATATTATCATCTTCAGGCATAAAAAGTTTGAGAGGATGCTCTCATAAGAAATAAGAGTTGAAGTAAAAGAGAGCATCAAGAAGCAAATTCAAAACACATTTAAGTCTAACCCACTTCCTATGCATAGGAATCATGTATGCAAATAAATTCACAAAGAACAAAGTGACAAGCATAGGAAGATAAAACAAGAGTAACTTCAAAACTTTCAGCACATAGAGAGGTGTTTCAATACCATGAAAACTTCTACAACCATATTTTCCACTCTCATAATAATTTTCAGTAGCCTCATGAATAAACTCAACAATATAACTATCACATAAATCATGCTCTTCATGATCTACAAGCACTAGAGCTTTATTATAAACATTTTCAAAAGAAACCTTGGGAACATAACATTCATCCTCCTTTAGTAAGCATGGAGGACAATCAAATAATGTAAGGGATAAAGAGTTACTCTCATTAGAAGGTAGGCATGGGTAGCTAATCCATTCTTCCTCCTTTTGTTCATCACTCTCCTCCTCTTTTTCATCTAATGAGATTTCAGGTTCATCAATTTCTTCTTCCATAGGAGCCTGCAAGGCATTAGTCTCTTCCATAGGGTCCTGCAAGGCATTAGTCTCTTCCATTTGTGGAAAGCATCTATTAAAATATTCAAGGATATAGCTATTTCATCCTTGTAATTATCAAAGCAAAATTTAAGTATACCATAAACCTCATACTTATAAGGTGAATCATCAATATTTTCAAGCAAACTAGCAAGTTCAAAAGCACCCTTCCAAGCAATAAATTCTTCAATTTGTTCCGCATCATAAAAGTCATAAATTCTTTAGCATAGGAAGATATGGTATCATTATCACTATACTCACATTGAAAAGGGAGGTGTTTATACCTCTTTCTGCAACAAGACTCATCACAGCAATAAGTAACATTATAAGTAGAGCACACATTTCTAGCAATGGTATACAATCTATCAATTTGTTCCCATAAGTGTTTCCCTTTTTGTGACAAGTGGTGTTCCTTATAATAATATTTTTGATCTTCCGTGAACCCACCTTGCCAATAAGCTTCAGTTTCAAAGAAACCAACCATTAACAACAAGCATGACAAAGCAAGACAATAACAGACCAACGAAAATAACAACTAGAGTAGGAACTAATTTTTTTTGTATTTTTGATAAAGAAACAAGCAAACAAGGAGAAAATAAACTTAGCTTGAATAATAGTGAATCCAAGTGGACTTGATAAATAAATCTATGCTCCCCGGCAACGGCGCCAGAAAATAGTCTTGATGACCCACAAGGATAGGGGGTGTATCGCAGTATTTTCGAGGGAAGTGAAACCCAATTTATTGATTCGACACAAGGGGAGACAAAGAATATTTATAAGACTTAACAACTGAGTTGTCAATTCAGCTGCACCTGGAAACAATCTTGCTCACAGCAGTTTATCAGTAGCAACAGTTTTGTAGTAGGAATAGTAAAGCAGCAGAAGTAGTAAAGCAAAGACAATAGTAACAAAAGCAAAGAAATGGGATTCGAAAAGGGTAGGCATAGGGATGGATGGACGGGCGTTGCATGGACAAGACAATCCACATAGAAATCAGAACATAGGGCAATTGCAGATAAATAAGATAAAGCATCCAAGTATTAGACAATCCTAGGCATGTGTTCCATATATAGTCATACGTGCTCACAATGAGAACTTGCACAACATCTTTTGTCCTGCCAGCCCGTTTGCAGCGGGGCCTCTAGGGAACTACTGGAAATTAAGGTGCTCCTTTTAATAGAGCACCGGAGCAAAGCATTAACACTCTGTGAACACATATGATCCTCACATCAAAGCCTTTCCCTTCCGGTTATCCCGATTTCTGTCACTTCAGGGCCATAGGTTCTGGACAACGACGTGTGTATACAACTTGCAGATAAGACCCAAAACAATACTATCATAATGAATCAATAACATGTTCAGATCTGAAATCATGGCACTCGGGCCCTAGTGACAAGCATTAAGCATAACAAGTCGCAACAAAGTCATAAAGCACTAATAAAAGATACTAGGCACCATGCCCTAACAATCTGATGCCATTACATGAACGATCTCATCCAATCCCTACCATCCCCATAACCTACAGCGGGGGATTACTCACTCATAGATGGGGGAACATGGATGGTCGATGGAGATGATGGTGGAGATCGATGGAGATGGCTCTGGGCACTTCCCGTCCGTGGTGCCTAACAGAGACTTTCTGTCCCCCGAATCTCCCCTTAGGTGGCGGCAGCGCAACGGAACTTTTCGTGAAAAACGTCGACCACCCCGGAGTTTTTAGGTCAGAAGGCTTCTTATAGGCGAAGAGGGAGACCGAGGGGGTGCCTAGGGCCACCACACCATGCCCTGGCGCGGCCAGGCCTAGCCCGCGCCTGGGGGTGGTGTGGCCAGCCCCTGGCCCTCCTCCGTCTCGTATTCTGGCTCCTGGAGTCTTCTGGAAAAATAGGCACTTTGGTTTTTGTCCCGTACAATTCCGAGAATATTCATTTTCTGACTTTCCTGAAACCAAAAACAGCAGAAAATAGGCAGCTGGCACTGTGGCTCCTGTTAATAGGTTAGTCCAAGAAATCATATGAAAAGTACTCCAAAGTGTGGACAAAACACAAGAAAGTGGATAAAACCAAGCACGGAGCATCAAAAATTATAGATACATTTGCAATGTATCACGTGGCATCCCCAAGCTTGAACTTTAGTCCATCCTTCATCTCATTACTCATTCCTTCCATACACTTGAAATTTTTCCTTCATACAAAACTTCACACAATCTTTATTAGCAACATTAGTGCACTCAAGATAATAGGTCTTAAGGTTCAGTTCTAACACCAATAAACTTCCATTAGAACACTAGCTACTGAAGCACTTCCCTCAAAAAGCTCAATTCCCCAAAATAACTCAAAAAGGAACCAACAAGAAGCAAATGCAGAAAATGGCATAAATCTGTCAAAACAGACCAGCAGGTAAAGACGGATTTTTTCGAAGACCTTCTATTGCTCAAATCAAAAAGTCTTGAACCAACAAAAGTTAGATAACAACCTGGGGCAGAAGCACAAAAATTCATGCCTCAAAAAGACGTTCAGATATTTTACACGAATTTTTACAGTGAAGCACAGAAATCTGTTTCAGGACAGCAACTTTCCCAATCATTACTTCTCTCTCATTAGAGGTTACTCTTGGCACAAAAAGTAAATAAAAAGGATAAGGAGCGGTTATTACAGAGGTAATAACTTCCAAGACTCATCTAAAACTTTTGGGTTATCTCCCAATAAGTACTTTTCTTTAACGCCTTTAAGTTAGGCATGATAGTTTGAGAAGATGCTCACATAAGAAATATGAACTGAAGTAAAAGAGAGCATCAAGAAGAAAATTCAAAGCACATTTAAGTCTAAACCACTTCCTATGCATAGGAATCTTGTAAAGAAACAAGTCATAAAAGCACAAAGCAACAAGCATAGTAAAGAAAAACAAGTGCAACTTCAAGACTTTCAACATAAAAAGGGGAAACTTAATATTATTGAGATGCATAAAACCATGTTTCCCTGTCTCATAATAACTTTCAGTAGCATCATGAATAAAATTAACAATATAACAATCACATGAAATATTCTTATCATGAGCCACATGCATATACTCATTATTACTCTCCCTATAAGAATAGTCATTCTTATTAATCATAGTGGGAGCAAAATCAACAAAATAGTTATCATTATTATTCTCATCACCATAATCATCAAATATAGGAGGCATATTGTAATCATAATTAATTTTCTCCTCAATAGTAGGTGGACTGAAAATATCATATTCATCATTATAATCATCATATATTGGAGGTTTGGTATCATCATAAGCAATAGAATAGCTATCTTCCAAAGCTGGGGAACTAAAAAGATCGTTTTCATAAAAACTAGCTTCCCCAAGCTTAGACTTTTCCATAGCATTAGCAATAATGGTGTCCAAAGAATTCATACTAACAACATTGCTATTAGCATGCAAATAAAGTTCCATAGGTTTTTTAATTTTCTCTTCAAACACTTCATGTCCTAACTCAAGATAAATACTATAAAGCTCTCTAATTTTTTTTTGTTTTCCATTAAGCCTAACTAGTGAAAACAAGAAACAAAAAGAAAAAATTGCAGAATCTAAAGGAAATAACTTCGAGCACTCACACCGGAGGATGTGAGTACCTTTTACCTTACCTCCCCGGCAACAGCGCCAAAAAATAGGCGTTTGCCATGGGAGATTCTTCTTATTTAATCCTCCGGTGTGAATACCTTTTACCTTACCTCCTCGGCAATGGCGCCAGAAAATAGCTGGCGCGTGGTTGACATGGGAGCTTCTTCTTCTTCAGCCCCCGGCAACGGCACCAGAAAATAGCTTGATGTCTACGCACTTCTATTCTTGTAGACAGTTGTTGGGCCTCCAAGTGCAGAGGTTTGTAGAACAGCACCAAGTTTTTCCTTAAGTGGATCACCTAAGGTTTATCAAACTCAGGGAGGAAGTGGTCAAAGGTATCCCCTCTCAAGCAACCCTGCAATTAAGATACAAGAAGTCTCTTGTGTCCCCAACACACCCAATACACTTGTCAGGTGTATAGGTGCACTAGTTCAGCGAAGAGATAGTGAAATACAAGTGGTATGGATAATTATAAGTGGTAACGGTGATAGAAGATAGCTTGATGGCGTGGAAAAGACTAAAGGAAAACTGAAATAAAGATGGAAGCAAGCAAACATGTAACATATCTAGTAGCAAACGGTGTTTCAATGCTTAGAAATAAGGCCTAGGGATCATACTTTCACTAGTGAACACTCTCATAAAAATATATTCTTCTTTATGATACTACGCTGAACTACTCTCCAGTTGGACACTCTAATCCATGGTAGGGCTATAACAACACACCTCAAAGTAAGCCTTTCCCATCTAGAAAACCCCACACTGTCACCTTGAGCACTAGTTGGTTCAAACAAACACCACAATTTCATAAAGACATCCAACTCCAAATATACTCATAACAAGTATTTGTAATCTCTAGCCTAAGTGCCACCATGGTGTGCACGCTGTCACTTTCACACACATGGGGAGAGCAGAGATCTATTAAAGCACTTGAGTAGCAAGGTAGATCTACTTGATTACAAAGCTCATGATCACAATATGATCATGCATAGAGAGAGAGATGAACACATAGCTACCGGTAGAACCCTTAGCCTCGAGAGAGAACTACTCCCTCCTAATCATGGTAATCAGCAACGGTGATGGAGATGGTGGTGGAGATCGATGGAGATGGCTCCGGGGGCACTTCCCCGTCCCGGCAGGGTGCCGGAACAGAGACTTTTTGTCCCCCCGAATCTCCTCTTCGATGGTGGCGGCGCTGTGGAACTTTTCGTGGCTGGAGGCTTGATGATTTAGGGTTTTTGCCTCGGGAGGAATATATAGGCGAAGGGGCAAGGTCGGTGGCCGGCCAGGGTGCCTACACCATTCCCTGGCGCGGCCAAGGGGTACCCGCGCCTGGGGGGGGGGGGAGAGGGGTGTGGCCAGGCCCTGGCCCTCCTCCGACTCATATTCTGGCTCCGTGAGTCTTCCGGTAAAATAGGAACTTTGTCTTTTGTCCCGTACAATTCCGAGAATATTCATTTTCTGACTTCCTGGAACCAAAAACAGCAGAAAACAGGCAACTGGCACTGTGACACTTGTTAATAGGTTAGTCCAAGAAATCATATGAAAAGTACTCCAAAGTTAGAACAAAACACAAGAAAGTAGATAAAACCAAGCATGGAACATCAAAAATTATAGATACATTTGCAATGTATTAGTGCCTCGGGAGACAGAGGGCTAAAGATTTGACAGATGAAGTGGTTGGCTCGAGCAGACTTCATGCGATGCTGCCGTCTCCCTAGATGGGCTGTCATCTCCTTGGTCTGGCACTACCGTTAGAGGACAGAGAGACGGGGAGGTGTCGAATTCTCGATAAAGTGTACGGGAAGGCCTGCTCCATCGGTTACTCCATCGCAGCATCCTGCTTTCCCTAAGGGCAACGATGCCAAGGGATAGAATTGGATGAGGATGACCGCTGCGAGGCCGATCCCCTTGGGCATCTGATCACCGGCATGGTGAGCGAACGGGAACTGGATCCAGGGGCTACCTCCTCGGTTGTGCATAATGGACTGGTGCATGGGCCGTGGACCGATAAAATCGACTGTGGTCGGACACGCGGCGCAGAAGAGCCGACCGTAGGGGTGGGACGGTGCTGTCCCGGCCGCTTGTAAGGATTGGGGGTCGTCGATGAAGAAGAACAGAGAAAAAGATTTGCTCGCTCGGGCAGAGAAGAGGCCAACCGCTCTGTAGGCAGAGAAGAGGCCATGTTCAGCGCCGTCGCTCTGTGGGCTCGTGCGCGTCCTGAGGCGCCACCCTCGTCCTCGCCGGCCACAACGCCGTCCTCCTTCTCGCTGAGCCCCTTCGCCACTGGCCTCCGTGACCTCTGCCCCAACCCGCACGCGAGGAGCCAGGCACCGCCCGTTCCACGCTCGCCTCGGCCCTCACGCTCAGGGGTAGGGAGATGAATCTAGATAGGAAATCGGGAGGAGCCTCGTGTCGAGCGGATCGAGGGGCAACAAGGTGGACCAATTGTGGATTTGGGGATGCCGTGGAGCCTAAGAGGATAAAACATGAGGGAACCACGCAGTCGGGACAGTTAGAGGCAAAAAGATAAACGCGTTTTTCCACTAACCGGTGGCATTGGTGGGTAATTTTGTATTTACTGAAAGGGTAAAATCGGAAAGAAAGAAACTAGTTGACAGAATTATTGCTTCTTTTATTATTAGGTATAGATCTATACTATTAAAAAGATTCGCGTCGTTCGTCGCACTGCAAAACTTTCCGTCTGCCGATATTTTATCGATTTTGCCCCTATGTTTTCAGGTTAATTACCCACCATGGCACTGCCTATGTGAAACTGGACGGTTTGGTTCCTTTCTTTTTCTCCCACTCAACACGGGCCCGAGCGAGGCCATGCCATCCTCCCGTACAGAACCGCCGACGAGCTCCCCCACCGCTCACTCCCTGCTCCACCTCCCACCGCCAAAGAGATCCTCCACCGCCGGCGCACCCCCCATCTCCGCCCCCAGCCGCGCACCCCCTTCTCCCCCCGGCCGCCGCATCCCCATCTCCACCCCAACCGCCGCGGACCATTGCTTCCCTTTTAGAAGCCGGTGAGCACCCCAGCCGCGGCATCCCCATCTCGGTTTGGACGTGCAGGTCATCAATAGATTCAATCGACGCCTGAATTCCTCAATCCATTCAATCGATTTAACATGGAGAGCTCCTAGAACTCGCGCGCGATGCAGAGAAGCTCCCCGTCCTCGGCCTCCTGGTCATGGCCGCCTACAGAAACACGGACCGCGTCGCGCTGCATGTGCGTGCTGCCCAGGAGGTCGTCATGCTCGGCCCTCCCCAGCTGTGCTCGCGACATGAGCATCAGTATGTTACAGGTTCTCGCCCGCGCTCATACAGGCCGTTTTTCTGTAGACGCATACACTGATGGATCCAGCTGATTTTTTTTGTCAAGGAGGACCTGGTCCTCTTTCGCTTTGATTGTGTTTGTTGTTTCTGGTAAGACTGATGCTTTGCACTCTGAAGCTTTAGAACCTCTGAATGGAATAAGTCTCTAGTTGATCAGTTTGGAATCAGGCGCATCGTTATTTCTATAGACTGTCAAACCCTTGAAGCAAGCCATTGAGTCTCCTTTCTTCATTCAAACTCGCCTAGGTCAGCTATTCCTAGATATTAAGTTCCACTTGGCTAGCTACTGGATTTATAGCATGTCGGGGGACGGGAAGGAGGAGCTGAAGGCAATGTGCATGGGCGGAGGCCACAAGCTGATCATGCGAGGGACGTCCACGGCGTGAAGTAGGAGAAGAAGCTTTGTACTTTGAGCATAGTAATTTACATGTTCATTGCATGAGTAATTTGCATGGTAGTACTAACTAAAAGATAAGATAGAAAAGTTACAGGCAACATGATCATCTTAATGTTACAGGTTCATTGCATCAGTATTAGAAGGACAATCTGAGAGAGCAGTTTTGATCCATGTCTTCCAGATTTATTATTTTTAGACACATCTCTTTTTTAATAGCATCAAATGACGAACGTCCACAATCTTTTTAATAGTATAGATTATTATAACTTTTTCCTGGGTTCATATTGAATAGGTCAACTGTTAAAAAGAAAAATAGAAATATAATTCCACAGTACACATATTACTTGTTTTTCATTTGACCTGGGAATTTCCTAATGTGTCCATGACTTCGCATTCTTCGAAATATCGATGTTGCACACCTTGTTTATTAGGAAGTACAAATATAGTACACGTTTTTTAAATGACACTGCAATTGTTTTCCAGGTATCATTATACCAACATCCCAGTCCCTCTTAAATTACATGGTAGTATACTCCTCTAATGGAGATAGACTATCACGGTCATCGATTATGTAACATATCGATCTAAGGAATCAGGATGACATGTAAAGTAATCAGAATTTTTTAACAAGCATGAACGATAGTTTTTTTTTGGCAAACACGGGTTATCTGAATGCATGCATGACAGTCAATTTGACACCAGCCACGCCTCTCACACGCGCCTCTTGCTTCGCCTTCTCAGAACTCAGAAGCAGTCAGGGGCGACGTGCACTGCAGGCAGCGTGCTGCAGGGCCGGCACTGGTGGTCGGAGCCAGGAGGGGGCGCATCTCCACCGCCTCCTTGTCATGGCAGCGGGCTAGAGCAGAGACGGTCGGGGCAGAGCTTGTCGGAGGTGGCCGTCGGAGCGCACGATAGGTTGGCGTTCGGAGGATGCACCAGAGTGGTCGGCAGGGGAGGCTATGGAGGTAGGGAGGGAGGGCAACAAGACCGAGCCATGAGCACGGGAGCAGGAACCACCGTCGGAATCGAGCACCGCAGTGGGGATTTTGGGATAGAGAAATTGAGTGTGGATAGGATGAGAGTCAGGTCGACTTCGACTTCTTTTTACATGTCGCATTATATTTTTTTACAAGTGGTTGACTCAGAGAAGTGTGTAGGATTTATCTACGTATCAGCTTTCAGAAAAAAAGGAGGGAATGTCTGAAACAGTAGCTAGACACATTTATATGAGAATATTTAAATTTATATCAACATATATTTTAAGCTGGCAATCCTTTTAATGTATTTAGAGAATTAATTATATTTTAAATAGGCCGTGGCAACGCACGGACATTCAACTAGTATAGATAGATAGATTAGAGGTCTGGTAGGTGGTGGTAATATGTTTTTTTCCAAAGCTAAATTACGTTTTCGTCTGATCGATCAACCGCGTTAGGCCGTCGCGCATGTTTCGAGTCTGGTCCAGCCGAGTACAACTCGTGGACAGACATCAAAAAAACCAAGCCAAGCCTGCTAATCGTCCGAGACAATCCCAATTAAATCGTACTACTCCTCATCATCTGACCGATGTTCCTGAATTAAAAACAATCTGATCGATCTGATGAAACCATTGCTCGTTTTCTGAATATGTAAGGCCCTTTCATATGCTCTTGGTTTTCTTCTGCTAATGCCTTCCTTCCTGAGCAACATGTCCAGGCTGTTATCGTATGCACTTGATGCGCAGTTATCATCAAAAGAACTTCTTAATACAATCGACATATCACAAATTAATTTTTGCTCTCCACTTCCCCTCAGGCGTATAATGACTAATGAGTTTCTTTCAATGCAAACTATGTTGAAACAGATTCAGTTAAACCCACTTGGACACAAATAGGTGGACCACGGTATTTAAGGGTGGGATATATTCATCTCATGGCTACTATGTGCATTGTTTCAGATACCAAAAGGCTAATCAAGTTTTTTCCTGGGTGGCTCATGAGTCATGACTAGTCACAGGCTTAACATGGGAGATATGCTCAGGAAGAGGCACTGTAATGTCAATAATGTTTTTCACTGCGTTCTATTCCCCTTATGTATGACAGAGGACTAGATGCATTTGTTCTTTAAATGCGCTTTTAGTGTTCGGGTATAGAATTACCTGCAGATAGATTGGTAAGATGGAAACAACTTTGAAGAGGTGTTCGCCCAAGCTAGACATAAATTTGAAAAACCATTATCTCTTAGGTGGTTATACTTTCATGTTGTCACAAATGGAAACAGAGGAATGGGGCAATTTTCTAGGGGCTCATGCCTACTTTTAGAGCATGGAAAAGGAGATTTATTGATGTGGTTACCCTTGAAGAAAAGGTGGATGGTCAACTCGTCCCTTGGCAAGGCAAATCCTTTAATATTGCTGCTAGAACCGTCCTGGTCAAGTCGGTCCTCCAATCCCAAGCCATGTACCTTCTCACTGTCCTCGATGTCCCGGTGGAGTTCCTCCAAGCCATTCAAAAGTTGATCCGCGCGTGTCTTTGGGCTGGTTCCGTCAAAGTCACCGGGGCGAAGTGTAAACTAAATTGGACCGCCGTGTGTCGGCCCACCGTGCTTGGTGGTCTTGGCGTCCTCAACCTTCACAAATTCTCTCGTGCCTTATGCCTTTGGCGGCCTTGGCTGGAGTGGACGGAGCCGGACGCGCTTGGGTCAGTACCCAGTTACCTTACTCCAAGGGGGACATGGAATTCTTCTATGGCACGAAGACGGTCACTATTGGGGACGACAAGATGTCCTGTTTCTGGGACACACCATGGGCAGATGGAATTAGTCCCAAAACTTCCGCGGTTTCCATTTATAGCCTCTCCGAGAAGAAGAATTGGATGGTTCATGTTGCCATGCATGACAACGCTTGGGTACAACAAATTGACCTCTCCAATAGGCTTTGGGTCTCCCACCTTGAGAAGTTCACGCGCCTTTGGCATTTCACCTCACAAGTGCAACTAAACGATGGAACCTGAGACACCATCATTCGTAAGCTCACTCCCTTGGCCTCAGCCTACAAGGCTCAATTCATGGGTCTAACTAGCACCAATATGAACGACACTGTTTGGAAGAATTGGGCCCCCGAAAAATGCAAATTCTTCTCTTGGATTATCATTCAAAACCTGGTTTGGGTGGTTCATAGACTTCAAAGAAGAGGTTGGCCAAAATGTGGTATTTTTCCTTTTTGCAACATGGTGCCAGAGACCGAGGCGCATCTACTACTCAAATGCCGCTATGCCATTAGAATTTGGGACATGGTAAAAGGGTGGCTTGGTCTTCATGCTTTTGAACCTTTTGAGATGAGGGGTTTCGATTATGTCAATTCTTGGTGGCTTCATATAACTTTTGGTCGCGGGAGGAGGAAAGAGATGGCCTCCCTTTTGATGCTTGTCTCGTGGGAGCTTTAAAATGAACGCAACGCAAGGGTTTTCAAGAAAAAGTGTACGATAGCCATTGGGGTTTTCGACCGCATTAAATTCGAGGTGGGTGCTTGAAAATAGCTGGGGCTAAGCATTTGGGTCACTTATTACCGTGAAATTAAACCGTTTAGTAGTAGTGTGGCCTTCGGGCATGTTTGTTGTACCTTGTGACGTCACTTCTCCTTATTTAATGACACTAGTGGAGAACGGGCCTTTACTCCCGGCCCTTAAGGGCCTTTAGTCCCGGTTCTGAAACCGGGACTAGAGAGGCAGGACTAAAGGATCACCCACTAGTCCTGGCCAGGTTACCAGCCGGGACCAATGGGCGTCCACGTGGCCGCCTCTGCGCGCTGGGTGCCCCCCATTAGTCCCGGTTCCTATTACGAACCGGGACAAATGGTTCTCTGTCGCGGCAACATTTTAGGCACTTTATCTTCCGCGGTAGAGAATTTATTTTGTATCATTTTATTTATTTCTTTTTTAATTTCAAAATAGTTTTCTACTCTACCACATACTGTACACGTTTGTGCATATATAAGATAACTTGTTTTAGGATCGAGCATACAAATATATACGTGATAGTTACATGGACATCACAATTACCGGGACTAGAGCCTGTCTATTCAATTACACGGTCGGGGATCATTGGTAGCGCCTATTCACACTAAATTCTTCTGTGTCATCTATCATCTCGCTCATCAAGAATCGTATCAGTTCTTTAGCAATTCCTAGTACACATTGCTTTGGTAGGAGCTGATCCCGCATTCTCTCGAACTATGTAAGAAAAGGAGATCAATATGAATACCAATCATGATAACAAAAAGTGACGGTAATAAAATAATGTTGTGAATGTATTTCTTACATCGACTCTATAATCTTTGTGCTCAGTGGTAAACGTGCGAATGAACTCGCAAACGTAGAATCCACGTAGGTTCATCCTCAGTGTATGTCTCGCGCACTTTACGAGAATAGAATTCAATCAAAATAATAATCTAGCATCATAATTGTATTGAAACTAGAAGTAAAGAGATGCATGTACTACTTACTGAGACTGGCTTAAACATCAGCTTCTCACTAAAGTGACCCGTAACGGCACTCTTGAACTGGTTTCAAACCCTCCCCGGTAAAGAAAATGAATGAGTTATTTATTACGCGATATCTCAGGAAATCAACGAAAGAGACCGATGTAGCGCAAAAATTACTTCTGGAGCATGTCCTGCATGTCCCTAAACTGTTCCAGGGGTCTCATTAATGGGTCCATGACTTCAACTCTTCCCTTAAGTTGAATGTTTAGCAGAACCCAGTGGAAACTGCACACGTTTATATATACATCAGTAACTCATCAATTACACTTAATATCGAGTAAGCAAAAGTGAATGTGTACAACAGAGTAAGACCCTCACTTTAAATTATAAGGAAACAATATATGGTCACAAAAATTTTGCTCCGTTAGAAACCTTAGAAGGTTTTCCTCCGTCTCCTCGGGTTTATCCGTTAGCGTCTTTACATGTATTTCATCTTGGTCAATGAACCAAACACTAAATAGTGACTTTCTTTTACATTCCTGGATTTTCATTCTACATAATAATAGAGTACCAAAGGATATAATAAGGATAATTACATGCAATGAACTGAACAACTGAAAAACTGAACAACTTATATGTAGATAATGAATTCAACAACTTACAGACAATAGCAACTCATGAGACTTTTGTCGAGGGCGTCGAAATTGTATAACTGAAAGAGTTCTGGAAACTCAACATGGACCTCGTCGGCTTGGAAGTAGTAGTCATGTGGGACTTTCGCCACGATCATTATTCTCTCCTCCTTTGCGGCTTTCAAGTACCAGTTATGTAAACTCCGCACTTGTGTTGACAGTTGTTGCAACCTCTCTATGCTGACCAAAGGAATCCCTAGGACATATGTAGGTACTACATCAGCCTTGGGTAACTTGTCGTCATGGGAACCTAGCAATTCCTCAACAATCACATTCATAGCAGCCGCAAGCTTCGCAGCTTCTTCCGTATTCTGCTGGGAAATGTCATAGGATACCATCCTGAGTGGTGGGATCGATTTTTTGGCCTGTTTCCCGAGCTGGGGACTTCCATTCTTTTCCCGGTTGCACTTTGACTTTATGATTTTCTCCCGCTTGCACTTCTACTTGATTTGCTCTTCTTCACTTCCTTTTGAAGTATGCGTAGATAGTCATCTGGCTTATGGTGCAAGTCATATTGCGATTTTGTGTTCAGAAAACCAAGTGCATACACTTTTTTGCTTCTCGGTGTATACTGGGGCAGGCTCAGGTTTCTTCTTTTGAAGCCGCGCTACACATTCGGCCTTTGCGATCGTTGCGCTTTCCTCTTCAGTATGATCGTAAGGTCTGATGGGAAGATTCTTTCGAGGTACTCTTGGGAGGGGCGACATTTATAGATTTGGGCTGCTGCGTCATTTAGCACTCATCGACGGAGCATGCTACCGCTTACTGTCCTCATCGACGGCTGACCCTACGGTGGAGATCGAGATGGACTCGTGATGTGGTGGTCATAGTCATGGGGTGGCCTTGGCGCTGAGCCTGGAAGCTTGATGTTGTTCTTGTCGCATAGAATGATACCACCCAATACTTCTCCAAGTGTCCTCTCACCTTCAGGTCCAGGGATGTCAAGCTCCATTGAGTCCCACCCCATTGCGATTTCATCCACTCTGACTTTATCATAGCCAGCTGGAATCTCACGGCCATGCCAGCGTGCGTCAGGTGGACAAGGTAAAGCACATCCGACCGCCACCTTGATGGATAGGTTCTTCAGCTTCTGATGGAGCTCACAAGATGTCTGCTCCTTGATTCCATCCACGGGGTAGCCAAGACCGCCATCTACCATCCGTGTATCGTCAGACGGGACCTCCGATTCAACCATGCTGCTTCTCCGCTGAGATGGGACGACAGTAATATCAAGTGCAGGATCTTGCAGGAGCGCTACTCCTCGAAGTTCGTCAATCTGTTGCTGATGCTTTTCAAGTCTTCCTAGCAACTCGTTGAACGGGTCTCCCTCCTCCTCTTGTTGTCACCTCTTTGCTCTCTCTCGACTCCTATAAGTATCTATGTCTTTGGGAAACCCCATCTCCCACGTATAACTAGGGCCAAGGCCTCGTACTCGTCCTCCGAGTTCGTCATTCCAGAGGACCTTTGTCAGCAAGTCTTTCTCTCTATTGGGATAGAACTTTGTTGTCCCCTCTTTAGTTTCCTTCACCACTCACTGCCATGTCTCCCGAGGTATCCTAATCCCGTCACTACAAATAAGGTCCCCTGTAGTATCGTCATACTCACTCCCATGCCCAAGGAACCGATTTCTTGCCCTCAAATCCCATTCTTCGCGTATTGGTTCTGGAGTGATCCCTTTAGCAAGGAGCTCATTATCTTTAGCATCCCACTTTGGCATGGCAGTCGCGTAGCCCCCGGCCCCAGGTGATGGTGATATTTCTTCTTTATGACATTTTTATTGTTTTTTCCGACTTTTCCTTTAGTGTACTGTACCTCTAAGTACTTCCTCGTCAGATACATCCGCAGCCAAATGCTCCATCGTATCAAAGAAGGATGGGAAATATATCAGGTCAAAAGCTTGCATATGATCTCTACCAAGTCGTTTTTAAGATGTTTTCAAACTCTTCTATCCAGAACTTTACTATAGATTTACCTAAAGGACGTACCTACCCAAATCTGCAAGCACCTTGTAAATCTAGATGGTCACAAGCTTTAACTATTTCTAGGAGAGGTGGAGAACAAACCAAAGCCAAGAAGAATGTCCAGTGCCTAAATCTAGCAGGCGAAGCGTGGGGATCGCCCAACTGACTGCTGAATGGTGCGTCTCGTAAAGAATGGCGCGGCCAATGGTGGTAGGCCGACACTGTTGATATAAAGGTGCCGAGAAGTTTTTTTAAGGCGTGGAGAAGTTTGCGGCCTGGTTCTAATCCGGTGCATCTCCCATAAGAACGGTGCAAAATTTGAAGAGACAGGGGCTGGTCACTCGATTGAGGGTGGGCTTAGGAAAGTTTGGGGTCTCGGCGGAAAGTTTGGGCGGGCGCAGGGTGTTTTTCCACAATTTTCACAGAAATATTTGTGAATATTTTATTAGATTTGCCAGTTTTGAAGAGTCACCTCTCTCGCCACTAGATTTACCTCGCGACTCGTGCAAGGTGAGGGTTACACATTTGTTGCAACTAGCTTGTAACTGGGAATTTAATAAGTTGCAACTATTAGATTACAACTGAGAATTAGCACAATTAATAGGGTGACGTCAGCGCCTTAATATAACAAGTTCTCAAGCACCTAAGATCTAGGCGCTCGTATTTTATACCTTTTTTCCTTGTTGATGTCTTTGTTTCGAATCCGGTCGAGCCCCAGCACGTACCTTGTGATTTTAACTATCGAGCCCAAGAAATTAGCCTATCTGGCCTCATTATAACCGGAGACCTTAACTTGGCCATGTTTTGGATCATTCGGCCGCACAAATAGCCCATGAAAATAGCCCATCAATCCCTGCTTGGCCCATTTTTCTTCAATTCGGCCTTTTTGGGGCACTGTCCACCCACCCCTAAAAAAGCTCCGCTTATCCATGTTTTTTAAGTACTTCCTACTACATTATTTATACTTAACATTTTTTAGTTGAGCTGCTAGCAATCACGCGTAGCAGATGGACAAGCATTTTTTTAAGAAGAAAAATAAATAAGTTATATATGATGTTAGTATATTTTTTTATGTTTTATAAAAGAATAACAATTTTCTTTTGTAGTGGCAAGGCATGCAGTTTATGTGTGGCAATATTTTTATACTGAGAGGCTGACATGGCCGACCCACCTGCCTGCAGCTAGCATCCATCAACCTTACCATACAAGAGATCAAGTTTAACGAGTGCGTTTAAATAGTACTTCGACAACAGTCACGATCGGAAAAAATAAGACCAAGATCAACACGTTTCTTGTCGAGAGAGGCTGACACGTGGGCTCCAGCAGCAAGACCATACACGCCTGCCGCATGGAACAACGTTACCAATGTCAAACCGGCGAACGCGACCCAAAAAAATGTCTAACATACACACGTTTTCTCTACATAGACAACTGACATGTGGACCCAACAAGCAGAGGCGTTGTATCGAGCAACGTTGCAAAGTTTCAAATGGGGAGGCATGAGAGAAGAAAAAAGTCTAGCATGCACACGTTTCCTACACAGAGGAGGCTGACATGTCGGGCCCGCCATCCTTTATAAACGGCTCAAGCAGCGAGCAACACTATCAAGTTATGAATATGAAGGTGCGGCCGAGGAGAAAAAATCCATCATACACACGTTTATTCTAATGAGTGGATGATATGTGGGGCCCAGGAGGTTGATTAAACAGTAGATGCATCGAGCAGCGCTATCAACTTCGGAATAGGGTACATAGCACGGGCGAAGGAAAAAATTCCATCATACACACGTTTCTTCTAATGAGAGGATGACATGTGGGTCCCAGCAGTCTGATTAAACGGTTGATGCATCAAGTAACGCTATCAACTTCAGAAAAGGGGTAGCGCGAGCGAAGGAAAAACATTCCGTCATACACACAATCCTTCTAATGAGGGCTGACATGTGGAACCTAGCAGCCTGACTAAACGGCAGACACCTCGAGCAATGTTATCGAGTTCAAATCAGGGAGGCGCGACCAAAAACTATGGTCTGCTAGAGACACTAGCGTCCGGAACCCACACGCCTCAAAAGACTTCAGCGAGTTAACATCACACGAGGAAACGAAAATCTTGCTTCTGCCACGCGCCAGCCAAGCTTCCTCCATGTATTTAGTGGATCCGTCGTAGTAGAGGGCCGCGAAACCAGAAAAAAAAGTTTTCCATCGGCCATGGCCGAGTCGATAAATTCGTCGCGGAAGACGTGCCTTCTACAACGACCATCGGGCCAAGTCATTGCGGAAGGAAACTTTTCTTGTAGTGATTCTCACTGGACAATTGCTTAAGGCATGGGAAATTAGTTACATGGGAGCACACATAGCAGCCTTTATCTTTCTTCTCATACTTGATTGGGCCAACCGCGGCTCTAAAGTCGTTGAGGGATTTATCAAGAGTAGACTTGATGTCGGTGTAGTCTTTCTGCATGTCTCTCCCAGATTCGAGATACACAGCATTGGAATAATACGATTAAAAGACGATGAGGACACAATACTTGTGTCTGCGCAAAATAGTTGGAATAAACCATCACCCTCGGTTATTAAGGAAATTCATAAAAGAAATGTAATAGTGGGTAATTTAGCGACCGACTACTTACTCGGGAAAGTATGGATGAGAAAGCAACTCTTATCCTTATTCGCCACCAAGAAATCCTGGATATACTTCACGACAAACGCATGTTCCTTGTCGTTGTTGGATGAAGTCATGTAGAAGGGGTTCATGATAGCGATGTGCAGGGTCTTCTCCACGATGATATCATGCACCATGCTATACTATACCAGGCAGACCAAGTTTCGCTCGAGCCGGAACATGTGGAAGATCCTGAACATGTCTTCATACCTAATGAAGAACAACTCCACGGGGTTGGTGGTGACGAAGCCACAGTCAGTGGACACCCTAACCGTGAAGACCGGGTATGAGGGATTTTTATCTTTGAGAAGTGCCCGCTCCAGATACAGAATAGACTCATGCAGGCTCCTCATGTCCGGCGTCAGCATCTTGACAATGTGTTCCGGCAGGATTGGTTCACCAAGGTAATGCATCTTCCTCCACGGGGTCGGCAGCCTGTCGAGAACCATTTCCTTTCTTGCGGCATCGTTTTCCCTTATCGGTTCTTCTGCTTCCTAATGCCGTTCTTATTGCACGGGGGAGTCCAGATTTGTTTCATCGTCTCCATGGTCACACCAAGGAGTGTCCTCGGGGTAACCTGAGGTCATGGCGGAGCGATGAAGGCGGTAGCTTCCTGCTCGGGTGTTTCTTGAGAAGGGAAGACCTTCTTCTTCAGAGTATCACGGGCGGGTGCCTCGGAAGGAAAAACCTCGACCTGAGGTCATGGAACAGATGCTGGAGTGACCCTGGCTTGGCTTGGTGCCCCCGGTGCAACCTCAGGAGTGACCTTGCATTGGCTTTCCTCTAACCCCCTAGTGGTGTTCAGCCAAATTAGGGCTTTCGGCCATAGAAGGATATGATTCTTGAGTTGTCCGACCTTCAGCACGCTAGCGGCATCCATGGGTTGAGAAGGAGGATCCAAGTCTCCGCATCTCGATAATGACCGATCCACTTGAACCCGGTGCACGCTATCACCCATAGGCTTGAAGTGGTACGATCGGATGAGTGGCATGATGACATTTCCCTTCGCAACATCCTTCAACTTGTTGTCCACATTCAGGAGCAAGGTGTAAGTAGTCTTTTGTGTCTGTGAAAACACGTAGGTTAGAGAGGATGAAGTAATTAATTTGCAAAGGCTTTGAGAGGCTCAACTAATTATCGTGAGGGCGTCGAGGCACCGGAGCAGGGCGTATAAGTGACTAAGGGGCTGCTGGTGGCCCCCATGGCCAGCCAATCCTCCCTAGCACCTGCATTGGTGCCGGCGGGTGGAGTCACCAATATGGGTGCATCTTGAGCCCGTATAGCAGAAGGCATGTTGCCCAAGTTGCTGCCACCTAGGCTGATCACCGGGAGCGGTCCCTTTTGGCCATTTGCAAAAAAATTGGAGATTGACTGCACCATTCTAGGGATGGTTTCATTGACCTAGCTGGCCACTGTGTCATCGACCTTGCTGGCCACCTCTGCTTGTACCCTGCTTTCTACCGCGGCTTGGACGCGCAGGTCCATGGTTGCTTCCAAGTTGGCCACCTTTTCCAGTAGAGCATCATGCTCCCAGTCCTTCTCCGCCTGCCGTGACTCCTTGGTGCTGGGCACGGCCATGCCATGGTTGACATGCTTGTGACCTCCTCCGGTGCCGGTGACACGGCCTAAGTGCGGCCTCTTCAATGGCGACTGCTCCTTCACGATGTTCATGCCCTTGATAAAAGTGATGTCCCATGGGACTTTTCCCGTCTATGCCTGGGACAAGGAGCCAGATTGGGCCACTTCTTCTGCGAACTGCAAGAAGTAACATGAACAATTTTAGAGATGGATTTGGAGAGCAATATCAAACTAATAAGCTGGTAAAATTGCTTACCACTGCTTTCTCAACTTTCACCACCTTCCGTTCGGTGACCAAGACAACACCCTCCACCACTTTCGGGCTTGTGACAAGTTTCCTATCCTTTTCTTTATGGTACCCAGACCTGACAAATGCCCTGAAGAGAGGGTATTTGTACTTGTCCCAAGGGTTCTTGATGCCCTTGTCTATGTAGGTTTGGTCCTTCTTCTGTCACTTATACTGCTTGACATCTTAGCAACGGCAACTGCGACGGTGGCGACCGACGTTCTTCTCCACCAGCTCCTTCCCCGGGATCGACTGTGACTTGGTGTACTCTAGTTCCTCATTTTGCAGGAAGAGTGTGTAGTCCTCTGGCGTAATCCATGGGAGGTGGCGCTTGATCTCTTTGAAGCTCTCATTGTCAACAATCATCCCCCTCAGCATGGTTTTATAACCGATGAGGTTCTTGGTGAACCTAGAGATGGATAGCCTATTCACGATGTTCTCCTTGGGAACCAGACTCATGTAGCCCTCACGGAACTGGTACCGCGCATGTAGCCGCAAAAGGAGTTGGTCCTGCAGATGCTTTTTGTTCTTTGTTTGGAGTTTCGTCACATTGACATTGACGATGTCCCGAAGGATAGCTCCCAGCTGGAGGCCGTACCCCTTCACGAGGCACTTCGGCTTCGTAGGAATACTAGTCTCGGGGTCCACCGTGGTGAATGTTTCCTTTGCGGTGCTGTTGGGGATATGCTATATGGTATCCTCATAGCATGTCACCAATCCGCCTTACCCGGGTGGCCCATAGTTGGTAGCAAGGCCTATGGTCTGCTGGGCGGCCCAGTTAGACGGATCCCGAAGGGAGGCCCATGCCAAATAAAGGAAGGCTATCGCAGGAGTCACCGACATACTCGGAGCCTTGGAGTACAAGACACGGAAGACTAGTTCGTGTAGGTGTAGGACTCTTTACCTTGTCCAGCAAGGACCTTTCCCTGTAAACCCTAGGTCTTGGCGTCTTTATAAGCCGGCCTGCGGGAGCCTTTAGGGCACAACTTCTTTGATTGCTGCGTACAACGCGCATCACCTTGCACAGCGAACCTATCTCTGTAACTCGGCGTATTGCCATTATAGTGATTTATAGCAGGAGTACAGTTCCGCCACCGTTGTGGGACTTGAACCTGGGTAAGCTGTGTTACCTCGTACCCGCCAACTCTCTGCCTTACCCCACGTCTCTAAACACGCACTGTGAGGACCCCTCCATGGCATACTCGTCGGCAATACCATGACAGTTGGCGCCCACCGTGGGGCAAGAGGCGCTTCGAGCTCTACACCGGGCGAGGTCCAATCTCTCCGCAGGAATCGACGACACCATAGCCATCAGTCGTGTTCTCTTCTCCGGTAACGTCCCGATTGTCCCCCGAGATGAATTTTGGGTGCCGGCAAAGATGAACCCCACGCGCTGCTCCGTCATCCCCTTCGGAGACATCCACACCTTCATCGGCGAAACTGACTCGGGTCCTAGCTCCTAGGAAGTCGGAAACTCGTCAAGCCCCGCACGGACCGCCTATGAACAGGACATGTTCGCGGAAGGATCTGGGCCATACCTCTCTTTGGAGTATGGTGGCTCGGATCAGGAAATTTCAAGGCCCACCCAAACCGCCCCTGTGCAGGATATAAAGGTGGAAGGACCCCGCAAATCCGCTTGGCTTCCCCGAGCATTAGAGATGTGCAGGTCACACTTTGTCGGCGTCGTCACCATCTTCAATCTGGCCAGATGTGTTCAAAGGGATGGAGAATCCGCTCGCAAATACCTTGCCAGATGGATGAGGGTGAGGGAAACCCTAGAGGGCGACCACACCGATGAGCTCGTATACCACTTCGTGGAAGGGCTCACACCTAGAACACTCCTCCGGCATACCCTCCGAAGGCGGCAGGCCGCAGGCCCTCTCACCCTTGGTGAGATGGTTGCCATCGTTAATGAATATGCGGATGCCAATGAAGAGGCCATGGTGGCAATCCCCATCGTAGCCGGAGAAGGAAATAACAACAACGGCCCACCTCCATCACCCTCCACATCCGCCATCGTCGACACCGAAGCCAACTCTGACTCTGTCCTTGACGCGCTTTACGCCGACATTAGTATGGATGCCAGCGGCTCGGATGCTAACTCGGAGGAATACGACGCTGTTATGAGGGAGATTGAGCAGGAGATCGAGAAGGAGGAGCGCGCCGAGAAGACCAACACCTCCCACCAGGTGCTAGTCGCCATTGGGAGCGTGATGGAAGAAGACGGACAGGAACGGGAACGTGAGAGAGCTTCGCCCACGCCAGCGGTCACCAGGGTAGCAGCAGCTAAAAAAGCCGCCGAGCCTTCGGCTTCGGCCAAGGCTCTGCCTCTTCTGGCGACCCGCCCGCCACCGGCACAAGAACTCACCACGACCCCTAATATGGCCCAACAATCAAATCAGTCGCTAATGCCACCGTCAACGTCTGCAGCTGGCAACCCACTAGCCACTCCCGCTGACAAAGCAATCTACAGTGCACTTCTCGTTGAGCCAATCACCGTTTCCCATATTCGGAGCATTACGGAGCTTGATGAGAAACGTGCGGAAATCTTGGCATAGGCCAAATGCATCGTGGAGCAAGGCGCTAAGATGGACGAAGACATGGCTAAGACGCAGCAATCCATCAAGGCGGCAAGAGCTATGGAGGCCAAATACAAACAATTGCTGTTAAAGCATAAAACAAAGAAGGCACCAGCTCACATCGTCCAAGATCCCGGCATTCGGCGTGGTTTGGGGTTTGACGGGTCTAAGCCGACAAAAGCCACCCCTTACATAGATTCTGAGGGGAGGCAGGTCATGCCAAACCCTGCTCTCAACATTGCCGTTGCCAAGACCCTCCTAGAGTAGGGTAAGTCGCCAGAAGGAGTTGCTCAGGTGTACGACCTCATCGCTAAGGCATGCAAGCAACAGGAAAAGGCCGCCTCACAGAGGCTTGAGTCCAACCCGGAGCTGTGCCAGTCAACCCTGAACAGCCGCAGAAGACAAAAATCTCCCTGTGTTCGGATTGATGACAAGTACGCCATGAGGGGGTCCTCGAGGCGTGCGGAAGAGAGGGGTGTAAGACGTACGGTGTTCCGGGACGGTGAGCACACAAGTTTACCTAGGTTCGAATCCGCCGGCTTTGGACGGATCCTACTCCTGCTAGCAATCCGATGTCTGGAGCGGAATATGGGTTACAAGGGTTCGCCTGTGTGAGTTGAGATTGTGATTATAAGGGGTGCCCTAAAGGCTCTCCCTAGGATGACTTATATAGATATCCGGCCTAGGGTTTACAGGAGAGATCTATCCGGCTACGACTAAGAGTCGGTTATAGAGTACATCTTGAACTACAAGTAACACTATGGGCCTATGCCAGTAAGTCTTCAGGCCTTCCGTGGCGGATTGGACTCGTCTCTTCTCCTGACCGGCGCCCCGTGAAGCAAAGCTCTAACCCGAAGAGGGCCACCCTAGTCGGTGAGGACCGTGAGGATACCGGAAAGTATATCTAACAGCCCCGGAAGTCTCCAAGATCCAAAGTTGGATTCATCATCGTCTAGCTTGATCTTCGGCTTGCAGAATCTTGAAGGGTTCCTGAAACTTCAAAACAAAAGATACGATCCGGGTCTCAAAAGTAAGTCGGACCTATCAGTACGTTATTCGGGTTTCCAGCTTAATATTCAAACTAAGCCGGACCTTGGTCTCTGACGTCATCTGACACTAGTCATGGTCAAGTCACGTCACTGACAAACATCCTGTCAGCATGACCGTTGGTGGGTCTGCCGTTCGCGGAACCGAGGCGCCGTTTTAATGCGTGCGTGGAGATCGAGGCGACGTAATCATCGCGTGGGAACTTCCCAGTTCGTTCCACGACGCGTGCGTATTTACTGTGCCATTTTGCACGAATCTTGGCGCAGTTCGGTGGTTATAAGGGGTGAGGATTCCCTTTTCCTCATCTTCTTCACCTATTCCCCGTGTCGTTTCCTTCTCCTCCACTTCTCCCATGCGCACAAAGCTCCTTCGCCTCCAGATTCCCAGCGCCGCCCACCCAAGGTCACCGGCGCACCGGAAGAATGGCTTCATCCTCATCATTCGGCTTGGCTGCGGCAGCAGCAGCGGCAATGGCGGCGGCGGCAGAGAAAGAAAGCAATCGCAGGGTTTGGATCCCGTGCGTCCTCGATGACACCAAGCTCACCGGCATGGAGAACGAAGGACTCCTCCGCGCCAGCGACTGGTGGAGTGGTTTCGGTGAAACCATCCCCAACCCACGCACCGACGAGCGGGTGCACTTCAGCACCCACCTCGATAGAGGTTTGTCTTTCCCTCCCTCGGAATTCTTTTCTGAGGTGATAGATCACTATGGTGCTCAGCTTCACCATCTCCCCCAAACTCCCTTTTAGAGATGAGCGCCTATGCGTCACTGTGTGAGGGGTATCTCGGCATTAGGCCGAGTCTCATTCTCTTCCGGTTTTATTTCCATGTCAAGAGAAACTCTATCACCGCCGGTAATCCTTATATTACCGGCAAAATTAGTCTTTCGGTTAGACGTGAGCGCGTCTACCCTAGGATTTTAGCTAGTGAGTCGGTCAAACAGTGTCGGCTACCTTCTTTTATCACAAGGATATTCCTGCTCCCGGCAAAGCTTTTGCTTTGCCGGCTTTCGTTGATGGAGCTGCCACGCCCCGAGCATCCTGGGACGAGGCTCCTCCGGCTTTCAACGACGATTTGATTCTCGCTAAGAGGCGGATCGAGTATCTGATGAAGCATAAGGGCCCGAGAGGGTCCGACTTGGTACAATCTTGGGTAGCACGCCGGATCCAGCCTCTCCAGCACCACGGCGACCGACTTATGCATTCCATCACGGCGTCCAAAAACGACTCCCTCCGCATCAGCCCCAAGGCTTTAAAGCCACATGACTACATAAGCCAGATCAAATGGCTGATAAAGGAGCGGATCGAGAGGAAGATCCCAGATTTGTCTCTAGACATGCATACAACGGAAGACCCTGTAGTGCCGGTAAGCTTTAGCAATAAACCCTTTTTATATGTTTCACATTTAAGTTATTTCACAATACTGAGATATTATCTTATTTTCAGCTTACCGACCTCCCCGAGTTGGAGTTTGCTCCTATCGAGGGATATCCTCCTGAGTTTTCTCAGGAGGAGGAATTGGTCCCACTGCTGGACGTTGTGCCCAGGAAGTGCAAAGCTCCGACAGTGGCCATCGACACAAAGGAAGTGCCAGTTGTGAAGAGGTAACTTTCCACACAACTTCTGTCTTTGTACTTTACTCGTGATTCCTTCCGAGATATAATGTTCTTCATTCTATTACATTCTCAGAGCTAAGCAGCTCATCAAGGGCAAGGGGAAGGGGAATATCTCGAAGCCCTTGCGTCAGATGAAGTTAACCATGGCTTCTCCTGCCACAACTCCTCTGACTCCTGCCCCTCAACCTTCCACAATGCCGGTGATTACTCCATCCCCGGTCGTCATAGAAGATCCGGCTCCCTCAACAGGGCCAGTGACCCTTGAGTCACAGACTGATGTCACCGTAGGTGGATCAGGTTTTGATAAGGGTGAACCCTCTTCGGGTAATGATCCCTCGGCAGAAACCTTCACCGAAAATCTCCTGAACAATCCGGGACTTGCCAAATTTGGCTTGTCTCAGAAATCTGCGGAGGAAATCCAGTAGCTGGTCCGGCAATGCCTGGAAAGCCGAAATCTCTCTGCCAAAGAAGAAGCACAAGAAGCAGAGGACATTAAGTAATCCGACCTTCTCGAACAAGTCCTCCTTCGCGACGAGGGACTAAGAGCTGGTGTGCTTCCACCACCTCCGGTTATTCCAGTCACCCTCGCCGAGAAGGTTACCACTGAGGTGAACATGTGCTTGAGAAAGCTCACACATGAACATCATGTAAGTTGGAATTCCAACTTACGCTTTTCTTTATTATACTTTATATCATATCCTCTAGCCCCCAAGCATGAAGTTGGATAAACAATCCGGGTTTATGCTTCATTAGGATGCCAAAGAATGAACTAGTATAGCCCCCAAGGCTCATGCTGATATTAGCTACAATATTAGCCCGAGTCTTTAGTAGACCTCTAACTCTGGGTATTCTGACTTACAGAAAGTTAATTCATATAACTAGGATTTGTTGAAGAATGTCTGCAATAAGCAGAGAGATCAAAGCTCTCCGACTTAAAAATGCCGAGCTTAAAGTTTCCAATGATGAGGCCGAAGGTAAACATTCCGAGACTCAAACCTTGTCTTGCGTTTTCATAGTCGAATATTTTTGCTGAACTGTTGTTCTTTTTGACTTACATCACTGATAAAGCAGTCATGTGCTATGATCGAAGAGGCCAAGAATCTTAAGACCCTGGTGGTGGAAAACAAGGATCTCTGCCGAGAGCTAGACCAGCTTAAGGCGGATCATGAGAAGAGCATTGCTCAAGTTCTCGAATCCTCCTCCATGGCCACCGTGGAGCGTGATCACAAGATTACACTCCACGGACAGAAAATCTCGGATCTTAATGACGAGATTTTCAGAGAGAAGGACCTTTCCGAGGCGCGCTGAGCTGAACTCCGGGGACTTCGTGAAGAGAAAACCAAAGTTGATGATGTCATCTTTGGTATGTTTCCATCTTTCTGACTTGTTTACATTCTTCGACTCTTTCAATGTTGGATTTGTTTAACCATTTTGTGTTATATGCATATGTCCTCTGAACTTGACGGACTCCACCTCTGCCGAGCCCCGCACCCACCGGCTTACCAAGTCGGTGATTTGCTTCATGACTTCCGCCAATCCATCGAGGATATTGGCGAAGCTCTCAGAGTTCCGGACATGCATAGCATGTCCGACTTTCAGGTGCGGGACTAGGCAAAGGAGATGCCGCAGCTTGTCCAGGACTGGAACATGTCCTACGCGCGATCCGCAGCGCAGAACGCTCTCACCATGGACATGAGCCACCATGGAAGCATGGAAATCTGGCAAGTGACCAGAGGGTACTCTATTGTGGACGAAGATGGCCAGAAGCAAGCATCAAAGCCATCATGGACTCCTGCGCCGGATATGGGTGCCACATAGCTGACTTGACCAGCTACGACACTCCCTTCTTCAACCGCGTGGACACGCCGCCTCCGCCTCCGGAAGAAGTAGTCGAAGTTTCTGATGATGAACAAACCATATCGGATTTCGACATCTCGTATCGTTATCAAGCCGAGGCCGATGCATCCAGTGAGCCGGTAGCTCCTACCTCTTCTCCTACATCATAGATCATCAGAACCAAATGTGTTATTCTGAAAACATTATGGGTTTGTAAATATGTAGTATGATACTTTTTGCGAGTGCTAAGTTTTAATCTATTCAGCACTTTTGGATTAAATTTTTGTGTGCCTGAAATGTTTTACATAAGCACTTATACTTTTTGTTTACACTTATCATTTATCTGGCTTTCCGCCTCGTCCCTTTCGTGAGCCGGCTAAACTTCCAGCTCGGAAACTTTGCCAAGCAATGGAGCTCAATTGCTAAACCAGTTTAAACTCGGAAACAAAGCCGGCTTCTAGTACGAACAATTCACTACTTGGAAAATACCCGCATCCGGCAATCAGACAAATAACCAAAGTATAAACTAGAAACTTTAGAGTTATACCCGAGGGTAGCATATTTAGAATCGGAAATCTAAACCAGAACAATCATGAGCATAAAATACTTTCAAGTATTCTGGGATTTTCGACTGTGACATGATCATTCAGAAATAAGATGGTAAAAACTTCTCAGAAAAACTTTGAGGCAACCAAAACTTTTATTTCTCTCAGAACATGTACATATATATGATTACAAAGAAGGATAAACTAAGAATAAAAGGGACGTAGGTGAGCAATATTCCATGGTCTGTCTAACTCATCCGGATTTGTACTTCCTCCAGCTCTCTTTCTCTTCTTAGTAGCAGGTCTTTCTTTGACTGGCCTCATATTAGTTAGGTGGTATGAACCATTGTGAAATACTCGACTAACTAAAAATGGCCCTTCCCACACTGGGGAAAGTTTGTGCTTTCTTTGTTGCACAAGCCGGAGAACCAAATCACCCTTATTGAAAGATCTATTTCTGACTCTCTGGCTATGATACTTGCATAACTTCTGCTGATAGGCTATTGATCTCATTTCAGCAACGACGCGAACTTCTTCGACTAAGTCGAGATCATTTTGTCGAGAAATCTCGGCATCCTCTTCGATATACGCGGCCACTCTAGGAGAAGTGTGAATCAAATCACTAGGAAGAACTGCTTCTGCGCCATAGACTAAGAAGAAAGGTGTGTATCTGGTTGACCTATTCGGAGCTATTCGTAAACTCCATATTAGAGAAGGTAATTCCTCTGCCCAAGCCCCCGCAACATGTCGTAGTGGTGCTTCGAGTCTCGGTTTTAGGCCTTGTAGGATTAAGCCATTCGCTCTTTCGACTTGTCCATTAGCCTGCGGATGTGCGAGTGACGCAATGTCAAGACGGATATTTTGTTCGTTGCAGAATTCGGCAAGTTCTCCCATAGAGAAATTACTCCCATTGTCAGTGATAATACTATGCGGATAACCATACCGGATTATAACATCCTCAACAAATCTTTTGGCTGTTGCTCCATCACAACTAGTGACGGGTTTAGCCTCAATCCATTTGGTGAATTTATCCACCATCACTAAGAGGTGAGTAAATCCACTTGGAGCCCGTTTAAACGATCCTACCATGTCAAGCCCCCACACCGCGAAAAGCCATGTTATAGGTATTGTTCGCAGCTGATCAGCCAGAACATGAGCTTGCTTGGCGTACTTTTGGCAGCCTTTGCACGTCTTGACCAGCCGTTCGGCATCTGCCTGAGCTGTAAGCCAGAAAAAACAGTGTCGGAAAGCTTTTGCCACTAAAGATTTGGCTGCAGCATGGTGACCACACTCGCCTTCATGGATTTCTCTTAAGATTTCCACTCCTTCTTCCGGAGATACGCATCGCTGAAAGACCCCAGATACACTCCGCTTATAGAGCTCACCACTAACTACAGTATAGGATTTTGCTCGTCGGATGATCTGCCGGCTCAGAACTTCGTCTTCGGGTAATTTGCCATCTACCAAATAGTCAAGGTAGGGTTGAGTCCAACTAGGAATTACAGCCAGAACTGCTACTAGAGGTGAGTCGGATTTGGTCGGATATTCCTCGTCCACTCCCTTTATTGAGGGAACTTTGAGGTGCTCTAAAAAAGCGCCATCCGGGACCTCTTTATGTGCAGAGCCTATCCGAGATAATGCATCTGCTTCCTCATTTTTTGCTCGAGGGATGTGTTGAACCTCAAACCCGTCGAACAATTTATATAAATCATCCATGACAGCTTTATATGATGCCATGTGTTTATTTGCATTACAAATATCCGACACTTGTTGAGCAACAAGATCCGAATCTCCGTAACACATCAAACATCGGATGCCGATATCCTTAGCAATCCGGATTCCATGCAGCAGTGCTTCATACTCAGCAATTTTATTTGTTGCTATGAAGTGGATCTGCAACACGTATAGAAGTTTATCTCCTTGGGGTGATTTGAGCACCACGCCAGCCCCCGAGCCCCCGCGAGCCTTAGACCCATCAAAATATAGGGTCCAATATTCTGACTTAGGGAGGGTCATATTCTCCTTCGTCTCTGTCCAATCAGCAACAAAGTCAGCAAGAATTTGGGATTTGATTGCTGTCCGAGGTTTGTACTCAATATCGAAAGCTAAGAGCTCTATGCCCCATTGGGCGACGCGTCCTGTGGCGTCACTGTTATTGATTATATCTCTCATGGGAGCTGTGCTCACCATGGTAATTGGATGCTCCTGAAAATAATCTCGTAGCTTACGAGATGCTAAGAACACACCATAAGCTAGCTTTTGATAGTGCGGATACCACTGTTTCGATTATGTTAAGACCTCGCTAACAAAGTAAGTTGGACGCTGAACCAAGTGTTCCTGATTTTCCTCCGGTCTCTCCGCTACCATAACGATACTGACGACTTTGTTTGTCGTAGCAAGATAGACCAACATCGGTTCCTGTGGTTCCGGTGCAGCAAGGATAGGAGCAGATGAGAGTACTTTCTTCAGGTCTTGTAGTGCGGCTTCAACTTCGTCGGTCCACACAAAATCCTTGGTCTTTTTCAAGAGTTTGTATAATGGTGCGGCTCTCTCACCGAAAGACTTACAAACCGGTATCGCAGCGATGCAACCAGTTAGTCTTTGTATGTCCTTCAGGCGAGTTGGCCTGGAAATATTGAGTATAGCCTTGATTTTGTCTCGGTTCACCTCTATGCCTCTTTGAGACACGATGAAACTTAACAATTTTCTGGCTAGGATTCCACAGAAGCATTTCTTCGGATTAAGCATTATGTTGTATTTTCGTAGATTGGCGAATGTTTCCTCCAAGTCGGAAATCAACGTTTCCTTCGTTTTGGACATCACCGCAATATCTTCCACATATGCATGCACATTGAGCCTGATTTGATCGTGGAGGCAACGCTGCATTGTGCGCTGGTACGTAGCTCCTACGTTCTTCAGCCCAAAGGGCATCGTAACAAAACAGAAGGTTCCAAAGGGGGTTATGAATGAAGTTTTGACTTTGTCAGATTCCTTCATCCGGATTTGGTGATAATCGGAATATGCGTCGAGAAAACAGAGGAGTTCCGAGCCTGCCGTAGAATCGATAACTTGATCAATCCTTGGGAGAGCAAACGGATCTTTGGGACAAGCCTTGTTCAAGGCAGTATAATCAACACACATCCTTAAATCAGTGGTGTCCTTTTTAGGGACCATTACAGGATTGGTCGACCACTCAGTGTGGATGACCTCTTCTATGAATCCAGCTAACTCGAGCCGTGCTAGTTCATTAGCTATTGCCTTACGCTTTTCATCACTGAAACATCGTAAGGACTGTTTGACGGGTTTAGCGTTCGGGTTTACATTTAAAGAGTGCTCGACAAGTTCCCTAGGTACTCTGGTCATGTCAGATGGCTGCCACGCGAAGATATCTTGATTGGCTTTGAGGAACTTGACGAGCGCACTTTCCTATGCACTATCTAGGCCTATGCCTATCTGGGTCACCTTGGAGGGGTCATCATCCTTCAACAACGTCTTCTTCGTATCTTCTGATGCCTTGAACTCCGGGTTCGGCTTTGTCACCTCCTTCTTCGTTGCGGACATCTCGGACGGATCTATGCTCTTCTTGATCTCCCGGTACTCCTGGATGTGCAGCGCGGCTTCAGCAAAGGCGGCATTTCCATCCTCGCACTCTCGCGCTTTCTTTGGGTCTCCCCTGATGGTGATCACGCCGTTGGGACCTGGAATTTTCATCATATTGTAAATGTAACACGGACAAGCCATAAAAGCCCAATAAGCCAGACGTCCGAATATAGCGTGGTACGCACTTTTGAACGGGACCACTTCGAAGGAAAATGCCTCCGTCCGATAGTTCTTTGGAGTTCCAAAGGTAACATCCAAAGTGATTTCTCCTAGGGAATTTGCTTGTCTTCCTGGGACAACCCCGTGAAAGATCACAATGCTGTGGTTTAGCTAGGTCTCCGAGATCTTCATCCGGCATAGCGTTTCGACATACAGAATATTAATACTGCTGCCACCGTCCATGAGAGTCTTGGAGAAACCATAACTGTCAATAAGTGGATTAACGATTAAGGTGTATTTTCCTCGCCTGTGCAACTTAAGAGGATGATCAGCGCAGTCAAATGTGATTGCCACTTCTGACCAGTCCAAGAATTGAGGGACAGCCAAAAACGTTGCATTGAGCTCATGTAGAACTGCCTTTTTGACCTTTGCTGGTTGAGATCCGAGGAAGGTGACATAAGTGTCTTTCTTGGTCGGAAATTTTTTCTTCCCTTCCGGCTTGGGATTTGAAGTGTCAGCTTCCCCCATGTCGGAATCTTCCTTGGTCTCTTTATCTTTTTCGGGATTCTTCTTTCCCTTCTTCCGCTTAGCTTTGTAGCCAGTGGTATCATCTCTTTTAATGTTGTCATTGAAACGACACTCGGTGTTTGTGTGGGACGAGCCCCCATTGGCGTCTAAGTGATGCACACATGGGTTATTGGCAATGTCGGCCCAAGAGTAGGTTTTTCTGGGTTGCTGGTCTCCTCTACCTTGGACTCTTGATGTCCCACGACCGCGTCCGCGGCCACCACCACGTCCTCCTCGTCCTCCAGACCCGAAAGTAGCAGTGACCACTGCCGTTTCCGTGTTGGGTTTTTCTTCCGAGGTATTCTTGCGCTTCTGAGCTTGTTGCTTTGGTTGTTTTGCTGACTGTGGCACAGCCAGGGCGTTAAGTAATCCCTCTGCATCGTCGTCAGCATCTGCATATTTGCTCGCTGTTTCTATCATCTCTCCCAAATCAGTGACTTTGCCACACTTCAAGCGATGACGTAGTAAACCAATTGGGAGACCTGCAATGAAAGCTTCAATCGCAGTTTAGTCATTTAATCCCTCACAAGAGTTCTTGGTGTCGATCCATCATCCGAGATAATCCCGACAAGTTTCTCCGGCTTTCTGGGTGCAACGCTGTAGGTCTCCGACTGTACAGGGCCTCCGGTATGTGCCTTCGAAATTCCGAAAGAACGCACTTTGCATGTCATACCAGTTGTGGACGGTGTTCTCTGGAAGTTCATTGAGCCATGATCGTGTAGTGGGAGATATCGTGTTGCGACTAGGCTGTTTCCGCCTTTGGCGATGCAGCAAGCTTGGAAAAAATCCTGTAGCCAAGTATCTGGCCGAGCTATGCTGTCGTAGGCTTGGATATGTCTTGAGATAGCAAATCCTTTCCGGAATCTTGTAGCTCTTATGCGTGGTCCAAAGCATTTTGGGCCCATGTATATGTCATCATTTTCATAGCGCCGCGCCTCTATGTTGGAGTTGATCATGTGCCTTGCGTCATCTGGGGATAGAGATCGCCCTGAGTGACGGCTGTGGTGGCTTGGAGCCGGACTTCGGCTTCTACCACCACCTCCTCCACCATGACGCCCTCCTTGGCCTCCTTGGGAGCCGTTGTGATGGCTACTTGGCGGAGAGGGTGGAGCAGCTGGGTTATTTCCGGCTGATCGCCGGCCTCCATCTGGAGCGTCATTATTCCGGTTCTGGGGAGGGTCTTCATTGTGACGAGCCCCTTGCCGGCTTGACTCAGCGCGATGTCCGTCATTCCTTTTCCCGTCATCCGGACGGCTTGCATGTCTAGGAGGTGGCATTCTTTGTCGGTCCTCCTCCCGATGTTTCTCTTTATCTTCTTCCCTGCGGTCCTTCGACTCTCGCCAGGGAGGATTCCTCGGATTCAGCGCATCAATTGCCTCTTGCTCCGCAACTAGGTTAATGTTACGCCAGTCACGCGTAGCTTTGTGGTGCTGTCCTGAAGATCCGGTTCTTGAGTAGTTGTCTTCCCGACGGTCGGAACGATGTTGCTGTTCTGGAACACGTTGGGGTCTTACGTCAGCCCATGTCGGGTCTGTGCGACATTGGTCAGAATCGGAGACCAGTTTTTGACTTCCGGACAGGGCAACCTTTTGCTGCTCCGGTCCTTTGTTGAGTAGTTTGATTCCCAACCGGATCTGCTCCGGGCCTGGATTAGCCGATAGGATTTCCCGAGCTGCAACGGTGTTCTGTACTAGCGTTGGATACACCCAATCCCCGTTGCTGTCGTGTCGAGGCATCCCAAGTTCTCCTTCGAAAAGGACTTTGTGAATCTGCGGGAATTGGTCGTCATGAGTATGACGTTTCCTGGTCTTCTGATGTTGCCTGGAGTTGTACTTCTCCGCAGTTGCCATGCGTTTCTTTTCCTCCTCAATGTTTTTGGCTTCATCGAGGAGTACTTGGCGACGCGCTTCTAGGGCCTGGGCCCTCTCGTCCAGCTCTTCAGCAGTAACTTCTGCAGCTGTAGGAATAGGTGTGGTTACTGCAGCATCGATGAGTTTACGCGCACCTTCTGTGGTCACGTGTCTATCCACCGACTCTTCTTTGGGCTCGTCTGGGATAAGTGCTCCATCCGAGTCCTCCTCGTATTCCTCGGCAATCACCTCCTCTACCAGAGGGTCTTTCGCCGGGGTTTTGTTTTTCTTGTTCTTCTTCTTTGCCTTCTTGGCAGCGCCGGTAGCAAAGACGGCTTTGGGTCCGTTTCCCGGAGTCAAGCTCTGATCGGTACTTGCGGACATCTGGACCTCGGGTTTATCTCTGATTTCCATATCATTCTGTGCTTTGGGAGAGCTTTCTCCGAATCCTTCGTCCATGTCTTCTCCTTTTGCAGTAGCTGTGGAGTTAACCTCCTCTTCATATTCCGCGGAGAACTTCCGGAAATCTGCCGATGTCATCGAGTCATCCGAGGATGCCGGTAATTCGATGCTTGTTTCGATAGCCTCCAACACGGAGTTGGTGTTACCTCCAGCATCGGCGGAGCCGGATCTAGAGCCTACATATCTGACAAAGTGCGACACGCCCCTCCTGAGATAACTGCGGTCTTCGTAGTAGGCTTCGTCGAAACGTTTGATGGTCTCGAGGATTTCGTCTATGCCTGAGTTTTGCATTATCATGCATCTTAGTGTGTATCTCAGGAAAGGCCTGTCTGTCCCGGCATCATCAGAGCCGGAACCATCGTTGTTGCTATGCTCCTCCTGGATTTCGACTTTAGTGGGTGGGTCGATCTGGGATTCGGCCTCTCTAGGGAGGTTTACTCCAGATTCAACTTGGACCGCCAGGTCTGCTTCAGGCTCGGATGTCTCCACTATCTCCGCAACTGGTGCGGGCTAGGTGGGTTTAGGGTTTTCTGAGATCCGGAACTCTGCTGCCTCCATGGACAAAGGGGACCCAGAAATTTCTTCTGCCTCTATCATCACTGCTGGGGTGGGTGGGGTAGGTTCAGCGAAACCGATGTAAACATCGATCTCACCAAAAGACACGATGGTGTAGGTGGTCACGACTTCCCAAGCTGGAATCCAAGTCTCGTCGAGAACGCTGAGAGGGACGTCACTGGCGTAGAGGATGCAACCAACGACAATAGTCTCGTCGATTCCGATTCTTGCAGATTCCACTCGGAACATAGATCCGAAGATCACTTGCCCCATGGTGGGCGCCAAATGTCGTCGGATTGATGACAAGTACGCCATGAGGGGGTCCTCGAGGCGTGCGGAGGAGAGGGGTGTGAGACATACGATGTTCCGGGATGGTGAGCACACAAGTTTACCTAGGTTCGAATCCGCCGGCTTTGGACGGATCCTACTCCTGCTAGCAATCCGATGTCTGGCGAGCGGAATATGGGTTACAAGGGTTCGCCTGTGTGAGTTGAGATTGTGATTGTAAGGGGTGCCCTAAAGGCTCTCCCTAGGACGACTTATATAGATATCCGTCCTAGGGTTTACAGGAGAGATCTATCCGGCTACGACTAAGAGTCAGTTATAGAGTACATCTTGAACTACAAGTAACACTATGGGCCTATGTCGGTAAGTCTTCTGGGCCTTCCCGTAGCCGGATTGGACTCCGTCTCTTCTCCCTGACTGGGCCGCCCATGAAGCAAAGCTCTAACCCGAAGTGGGCCACCTTGGTCAGTGAGAGCTGTGAGGATACCCGGAAAGTATATCCCCAACACTCCCCGTGACGAAGGATCCCGCACAGGCTCTACAGAGCAAAGACGGAGAGAGTCACGCAACAGGACTGACGCTATTCCCATATCCTCTGACCACGGAGAAAAGGCTCGTCCACATCGCTCACCACCTCCACCACCATCTCGACATCATGAGGAACCAGAGCCGCGCCACCACACAAGCATGCCACCTCCAAGGCAGTCCCAACCCGGTATCTTTATACGCGATCAGGGCGAACAGCCTCGGCATGACGGAGAGCGCAGTGGCCATGACAGACACAAGAGCAGGTCCCGCAAGGAACCACCACGTCCGACAAGCAACCGCGACAGGCACGAGGAGTCGCAGGAGGGGCACAGCAAGAGAGCTAACCCACCACCTCCACCGCCACCATCGCCACCCAGTAGCCATCATGGCGGAGGACATGGCGGGTCTCACAAACCACGCCAGAACTCTCCTCCCCATGACGGAAAAGGGAAGCAGCCAGAGCCATATGACGCACGATCACGGCTGGACAAGATCCAAGAAGCTCAGGAGCTCCCATACCTTGGGCCACGATGTTTTGGACCAGTAATACGGGCCACAACTTACCCCAAGGGCCTCCGAATAGACAAGACCATCAAGCCATACAATGGCACCACCCGGCTAGCAACGTGGTTGTAGGACTATAGCGAAGTGATCCACATCTCAGGGGGAAACCCCATTGTCGCCATCAAGTACCTCCCACTCATGTTGACCGGCATGGCCCAACAATGGATCGACCGACTTGCTGGAGAAGTCAATATGGAATTGGATGGACATGCATGAAGCGTTCACCAAGAACTTCGAGGGTACATATAAATGTCCCTGCATTGTCGGAGACCTACAATGGTGTGTGCAAGAAAAGGATGAAAACTCTCGTGCCTACCTCTATTGCTGGCTGGATATGAAAAACTCCTGCGTAGGGGTGCACGAACAGACCGCTATGGCCTCCTTCATTGATGGTCTAGAAAAGGGAACTTTGCTCCAGCATACATTGAAGCGCAGGCAGGAAAACAATGACCTCAACCTCCGCAATGATCGCCATGGCTAGCGAGTTCGCCGCTGCTGATGACGACACGCGTGGATCATTGCCGGTGATAGAAATCCCTACCTAGGTGAAGAAGAACAACAATAACAAGCAGAAGAATCCACTCGAAGAGAAGCAAGTAGCCGACATGGTCGCCGCAACGTTCATTGGTAGAGGCAATGGCGGACAGTGTGGACGTGGCAGGAGAGCCAGCAGTGGCCAGTAGAGGAGTGACACTACACACTCAGCACCCCGTGTTCCCCAAACGTACGAAGAGTACCGTGATATGTCGTGTTTCGTCCATCTCGATGCTAATGGCAAATCCACCCACACCAATCGCCAGTGCAAGTTTCTCAATGATCTCAAGGAGGACCCTGAGTCCGGCTACAAGTGAAGTCGGAAAAACAGACCCCGTGGAAAAGGCAAAGGGAAGAAGAAGGAGGAAGAACCCAAGGAATCAAGTGATATGGATGAGTACATGGACCCAAAATCTTCCGACAAGGGACAGGATAAAGGGAAAAATCCCTTCGAAAAGAAGGCTCCATGTTACCACACCTTCCTTGGCGCCCCAACCGTCTAGTCCTAGAAAACCTCGCTGAGGATACTGATGGATACCCTCCCTCCGGTTCCCCAGTATGTCAGGTGGTCGGAAGTTCCAATTACTTGGGATAGGAAGGATCACCCAGAACTTATCCCAATCGAGAACCAGTATGCCATGGTCATCAACCCTTTGATTGATGGCACGGAGTTCACCAAGTGCCTCGTGGATAGTGGAAGCAGCATCAACATCATGTACCTGGATACACTGGACAAGATGAACTTGATAGAGACCCAGCTAAGGAGGAGCAACACCATGTTCCATGGGGTTGTCCCTGACCGGCAAGCAAATTCCCTGGGCTGCATCACCCTTCCGGTCGCTTTTGGCGATGTAAACAATTACCGCCAAGAACACATGACCTTTGAAGTGGTGCCTTTCAAGAGCGTGTACCACGTCACCTTCGGACGCGACATCTTCCACTCCTTCCTTGCAAGGCCATGCTTTGTATACAACAAACTCAAGATTCCTGGACCAAATGGCGTCATCACCATTGACGGAAGCTTCACCAAGGCACGGGAGTGCGAGCTCAGCGAAGCCGCCTTCGCCGAAGCAGTCCTCTATGGCAAGGAGTTCAAGGAGATCCAGAACCAGGTCGATGCCTCGGAGATGCTGGCTTCGAAGAAGCAGATCACTGCTGCCGAACCCGCCTTCAAGGCCGCCATCAAGACCAAGAAGGTGGAGCTTGTCGAAGGTGATTCCTCCAAGACCACCGCCATTGGCACGGACCTGGATTCCAAATAGGAAAGCACGCTCGTCGAGTTCCTCCATGAGAATAGGGACATCTTTGCTTGGCAAACTGCCGACATGAAAGGTGTACCTAGGGAACTTGCTGAGCACAACTTGAATATTGATCCAAATGCCAAACCGGTGAAACAACCTCTACGACGCTTTGGTGATGAAAGACGAAGGGCTATAGGCAAAGAAATAGCTAGGTTACTTAAGGCTAGCTTTATCCGAGAAGCTATTCACACCCGATGGGTGGAAAATCCTGTACTTGTCCCCAAAAAGGGAACCAATGAATTAAGAATGTGTGTTGATTATACCGGCTTGAACAAAGCGTGTCCAAAGGATCCGTTTGCTTTGCCTCGCATTGACCAAGTCATTGACTCGACGGTTGGCTCAGAACTTCTCTGTTTTCTCGATGCCTATTCAGGATATCACCAGATCCGGATCTGAAAGTCGGACCAATTGGCCACTTCGTTCACCTAGCTCCTAGCTCTACACTTAGTTCTTTGGAGCACTCAGGCCACTAACTATTGATTTATTCGCCTAAGAGCTCGGGGGATACAGTGGGATATACTACACAAAGTAAAGCAAGTGAAGTTCAAAAAACTTACGATGGCAATGATCCTGAGATTATTGGCTAGATGAGCATAGGAGTCATGGAAGGTCCGAGCATTCTTATAGATTGCGTCGGCCTACTTGATGAGATCATCTAGGCTCAACATCGGAGGAGTCGCAGCCAATGGAGAGGTTGAAGCCGGAGGCATGGATGAAGCCATAGCTGCCTCCTGCACCTTCAGAGCAGATGATGGCACGAAGGCTCCTTCCTCAATCATTGCTTCCACGACCACCTCTTCCACTTCCTTCCCCTTCTCGGTGGCATCCTTAGTTGGAGCTTCAGCCACTTTAGAAGAGGTGCTCTCCTGCGTCGCCTGGTCGCTGGGAGCAACGTCTGCCTTGACAGAGCCTGAGACATCAAGGTTTGGATTGATATCTATCTCCATGGCAGAGGTCTTAGGGATGACGGGAGATGACGGTCCAGCGGGGCCAGTAGAAGGAATGGCGGCAGGAGTAGAGGGAGCGGTGGCGGGAGAGGGCTTGGCGGATGGACCCTTGGTCAACATGTCACGAATGTTTTTTGACCCTCCAACATCTTTTGAGGATCACTTCAAACTAACACCAGCTTTCCTCCTGAAACATACAAAGTATAAGTACAAGAGTTGAAAAAAGGTATGGGCTGAAAAGCACAAGTCGGAGAACGAAAGTACTTACTCAACGGTAGGAGCCTTGGAAAGGGGAATGCCAGTGGACTTCTTCTTCTTCTCCGCCTCTAAGGCGGCAGTGGAATGTTTGGAAACTCCACTCTCTGGTTTCTTCTTCTTGGCCTTGGCAGCAGCGTTAGAGGTGGAGCTCTTCTGCTTTCGCGCTGCCGGAGCTGGTTGATCCTTTGAGGAGTCGTCGTCAGACACCACCTGGATATCCTTCAGCTTAGGATCATAGACCTGGGAGGCCATTTGATCCGCCTCCAAGGTCACCAACTGGGATACTTGGAAATGTTAGATGGACAAACTTCAAGCCGGAAAAACCTTAGAGCATATAACAAGCAACAAAGGAAACAGAAGCTACCTCTGGGCACTTGCTGCAATTGAACATGTCGAAAGTGATCTTGAAGACATGCTTCTTGTCCTTCACTCTGACGGTGTCCTTTAGACAGAGCTTGATGAAGTCAGTAGAGAAGTTATCCCACGAAATTCGCATGGGATCCCTCCAGTCTTGCCTATACTTGCACATCAGCTGGGCGTGGTGCTCTAGAGGCTGGATCCGCCTAACATACCAGCACATGGCAAGGTCCAAGCCCGTCATACCTCCGTCTGCGAGCCATTCGATCTGCCTTACGGTGCGATTGGCTTCGTCATCGGAAGGAAGAGAGGCTGGGGTCCGCCATGTGGGCACTTCGGTGGCAGCTCCATCGACAAAGTCGGGGTAGGTTTCAAGACGGTCTGGCAGAGGGACATCTGGCCCGTAGAAATACGAGCGCTGCCAGTTCTTGCAAGAATCATGCCCTATGATGTCGGGGAAGCGCCAGCTAGGCCGGATCTTAAAGCTAATGGTTCTGCAGATCCGCAGTTCGTCCTTGGACTCCACGGACTCTCTCTTGACGGTGAAGAAATATATAAACAGATCTAATCTAGGATTAATCCCTAGATATACTTCGCATAGAGCTACAAGGTTGCTAAGGACTAGGATGTTGTTAGGAGAGAGGTTGTGGGGAAGTACCCGGAAATATCGGAGGACATCCAAGAAGAAGTAGGAGACTGGCAGGCTTACACCACGTACTAGCTGAGACTTGAGGTACACCTTTTCTCCGGGTTGGGGAGAGGGGACCACCTCGCTGGCTGGCGCTGCCCGCCAAACAAACTTCTCCACTGCAGGGAGGTACCCTTCGTCGACCAGCTCTTGGAGATCCTTGGCGGAGAGATCAGAGCCTCTCCACACCCCCTTGTGGGAGTCGCTTTCTTCTTCAGCGGCTTCGGGCGCCGCTCGGTCTTGGTCATCGCCAGCGGATTCTGTCACGACGGAGACGGGAACGACCACCCCCTCCGACGGAACGATCACTCCCTGGGATGGCTCTGTCGTAGCCTCAGGAATCGCCGCCGTGGAGGGAGAAGAGCTGCTGGAGGCCATTATGACAAGGAGTGTGTGGAGGAAGGAAGGGCTCTGGTTAGGGTTTTCACGGAGGAGCTCGGACGGTCATGCGGCTGGAGGAAGACGAAGACTGGGAGCGAATGTGGGTAAAAAGAAATAAATTGACTACGGTGGAAATATATAAGCCTCACGCCAAGATTCGTGCAAAAAGATCTGATGGATGTAACGTTGCCGACGTGGAAGTGAACGTGCGCAGTAATTTCGCCATGTCCTCCATCTTTTGCCGCTCCACCGTTTCGGATTTCACGCGCATGAAAATAGCTAATGATTAATTTTCTGTTTCTGTGAGTTTCGAGAAAGTGTAGATTGTACCCTACGTCATCCTCCTGACAGTTGCAGTGAAGGGTCACATCCTAAGATTCCATCGAAGACGGAAACTACCCGACTCTGGAAATGAAGACTCAAGGAATCTCCGGCTACATTGCAAAGCCAGAGAGGATTGTAGGGTTCTTTGGGAGACCTTTGAGATATTGTTTGACGGATTGTTGGCATCACTTAGACGGGATATTTAGAGATCAACGAGCAAGACAGCGCAAGATTTCAAAGTCCTCCGGGGGCTACTATTGGGGATATGCTATATGGGTATCCTCATAACATGTCACCAATCCGCCTAACCCGGGTGGCCCATAGTTTGTAGCAAGGCCTATGGTCTGCTGGGCGGCCGAGTTAGACGGATCCTGAAGGGAGATCCATGCCGGATAAAGGAAGGCTACGCAGGAGTCACCGACATACTCGGAGCCTTGGAGTACAAGACACGGAAGACTAGTTCGTGTAGGTGTAGGACTCTTTACTTTGTCAAGCAAGGACCTTTCCCTGTAAACCCTAGGTCTTGGCACCTTTATAAGCCGGCCTGCGGGAGCCTTTAGGGCACAACTTCTCTGATTGCTGCGTACAACGTGCAACACCTCGCACAGCGAACCTATCTCTATAACTCGGCGTATTGCCATTATAGTGATTTATAGCAGGAGTAGAGTTCCGCCACCATTGTGGGACTTGAACCTAGGTAAGCTGTGTTACCTCGTACCCGCCAACTCTCCGCCTTATCCCACGTCTCTAAACATGCACTCTGAGGACCCCTCCATGGCGTACTTGTCGGCAATACCACGACAGGTGCTGACCATGTTTGGGCGCCACTTCTTCCATCGCATGTTGGCCTCTATAGTACTCTCCTAGCCACCCTAGGGGACGCCACTATCGGTGGTCTTGTTGCCCCCCTCGACATCGCCATCAAGGGCATCATTGGTGGTCTCGCCGTCTTCTTCGCCCCTGCCATCTCCTCCAGCTGTATCCCCTCCTCCATGAGCCTGTAGTGCTCGTCCAAGTTTCGCTAAAAAGACCCGGCGGGATCGTCTTCGTCTTTGTTTTGCTGAGAAAATGACATGGCTATACCTAGCACTACACAAGAAAAAATAAAGGATTTAGGACACTTATATTCATGGCAAAAATCCGGCATGACCTTTGCTAAAAATGGTCATGTCGGAGTGCCAAAATTTTCCGGAACGGAAGTTAATCGACATTCCGGCAAAACATTGGCAAATCATTGTACCTGCACAATATATATGGAGCTTATAGCTGCCAGCATATGCATATGATGAATTTCTCGGTAGATTAATTCAGGCACTTAGGTTATTTTTGATCACACAAACAAAATGGCATCGAAAGTAGAAGTACAATAGAGAATAGAGCACTGAGATGTGTAGAAATAGGAGTAGTCATGGTTATATTTTGGAAAGCAAAGCAAGAGCAGGCCCTGGCCAAAGTAAGGATAGAATTCACCAACTAACTAGTTGCTACTGCTGTGCTCTTGTGTGTGGATCGAATTCTCCAATGGACTAAAGACAGTGCATATTTCTAGTACCACAGTGACTAAATGCCACAAGAAAAGTGCATATTTATAGTACCATAGTGACTAAAACCTCCATCAGCCAACTGTGCATCTCACCCTCTGTCTGCCGCAAGAACGACTGAAGATCTAAAAAATTCAACTGTATGCAGTACCAGAGAGGCTAGAGGCTAGAGGAATACTGCAGTGATGGGAAGAGAGGGAGAGAGGAAGAGAGGGGAGAGGGTGATGTACCACCAAGACGAGGACGACAATGACGAGGGGGACGCAGCGGACGCGGGGACGGCGAGGGGGACGCGCGGACGACAACGGCCTTCTCCTCCACGACCTGCGGCGGACACGGGACGTCGAGGGGGACGTGGGGACGATGACGGCCTGCTCCTCCACGGCCAGCAGTGGATGCGGGATTGTGATGGCGAGGGGGCACGCCGTTGTGGCGGACGACGACGACGGAGCTAGGGTTACGAGCGGGGGAGGGGCATTGGGTATTTTATCGGTGCGGGTCGCGATGGGCTAGACATGGGCTCTTACAGGTGGGAACCGCAGCCGTTACCCCCAGCGAATGAGCGCATTTGCCGGCGATAATTGAACACTCACTTACCGGTGGGACCCGCGGCCCTTACCCCCGGCGCCTTAGGGCTATATTCGCCGGGGATAGCCCTTTTTCCCTATTCATTTTGTTTTTCTTGTTAATTATTTCTGCACTGTTTCACTATTTTGAGCACCCATACAATTAAGCATACTTGTACAAGGAGTGTGAGTGCATCGACTACATAAAATGGTGGTGTTGTTCAATTACGTCGCCAATATATATAGCACAGAGAGACGATTGATGACTACATGAAATAATATAATGATGAGTTCAATCGATACACATGTCATTGAATATGACACACATAAAATGATGGTTCCACATTGCCATCCAAAAGAGTTCACGTATGTAGTACCCTTATACATCATTAATTAGAGATACACACAATTAGGGTTTTATGGTTTAGGGTTTAGTGTTGTTTCTTCGCACTCGATCTCTCTTCTTCTTCTTGCCCTTCAGCTTCGTCTTTGTTGACTTGACCCCACATGTGTATGGAGGAAGAGCTGGCGACCTAGGTGGCTTAGTCCTTGTTCTTATTTTTGTGTATGTTGCATCATCTTCATCGGGTTCTTCCACCACCAGCTCTCAGATGAGGCCATCGAAGTCTTTCTTGTCGGCAACTCCATCCATTCCGACGGGGCCCCTTTTTCCTCTCCTTATGATGACACGGTTGGGCCTTGATGGGTCGATAATGAAGATGCATTGCTCGACGTGCTTATCCAGTACCCATGGCTCATTTTGCGTGGTGGGGTTCTTGGTCTTGGATTTCTTGGGCATACGCATGGTGGTGAAATATTCATATTCTTTTGTGACATTTGTAGGCCATCGGATAGGGAACATCAACAACTTGTCCCCGACGTAGTCGAGCTCCCAGATTTCCTCGATCGTTCCGTAGTATCTTTTCTTCTCTTCACCCGTGTAATATTCCATCGTCACACTCGAGTTTTGATAGTCGCTCATTTTGTCTCTGTTCTCCATGTAGAATATGTACCCGCTGATGCCATATGCTTGATAAGTCATGAGGTTGGGCGCGGGCCCGTCAGACAAGGCCACTATGATTTTGTCTACATCGCTTGTCAATATTGCCGGGGGATTGGTATTAATATGGTCTTTAAACTAGCGCGCGAAAGAGGAGTTGTGCGCTCTAAATACCTATTCATCCATCATCGGCCTGTCAGAACTGTTCTTGATCATGGTTATGTACTGATCCACCCAAGGGACGACATCGTCTATGTGTTATAGCGCTACTAAATGGGCCCTGTTAAAGTCGGCTCTCCTACCAAATTGATCCACGTCCATTTCCCTATTGTCGGTGCCGTGTCCTACTCCCTCGAATCTGATGAGGTGCTTGTTTGTGGGCAAACCAACCGAACGTGGGTTATTCTCGTTTAGATAATTCTTGCAGAAAGAGACTATAACACCCTCGAATCGGCCCTATGCACGTTTCAGCGATTCCCACCAAACCCGCATAGAAATGATTCAAAGATTCCCACCAGGCACTTGCGTGCGGGTGGAAAATGAAGTAATATCATTACACAATAGTCCACGATGGATATATATATAACAACGAATCCATGAGTCAAGAATATAGATATACAGTACAAAGATCCAAATCACCTTAAAAATGATACAAGATCCGAGTACGAATAAGATGCAAATGGGGCTAAGAGTCCTGAATAATAACCAACGGCATCCATAACCTTGCCTAGGCCAAGCCGGAAGGGTAACCCTGCTAACGACGTTGATCTCAAACCCGCTAAAACAAAAGGGGTGCCACCAAAGGGCAAAGGAAAAAGGGAGCGATCATTACTGAGGCCAGTACATGGCGAGTCTATAATTTGGCGGCTCTCACCTACATAGTTATGGTGGACTAAAGCGGCAGTGAAGCATTCACTAAACAACATATAGAGACTCGATACAACTGTCGTCTATTAGAGAGGGATAATAAATACTTATTCGGGAATAACCTGTTACTAACACCAAACATACCCATCCGGGTATTCCCCCTCGATACCAAATGAGGAAGTCCTTCCGAGGAAAAACTCACATAGTTGGCAGTTTTATTCATTCTTTCCATGGTGGTTATCCAACTTACTAGTCATATTAGAAACAAGTCAAATTTATAACAGTAAACTTTAGTTATAGTTGTCTATGATCGAGAAACTGTGCTCCAAGTCGTCCATAACCGCGGACATGGCTTTTCGAAAAGGTTTAACCCTGCAGGGGTGCACCAAAGTTTCCACACGCACTTCCACCATTTTTGCCAAAACAATTAACATACTTCCATCGATATGTTGGCGGGGCTTCGGACACGACGCTTTACTAGACCCAAAGAAAGTACATGGGGGCCACCCAAAAGATCTACCCGTACGAGGTATAACTAATCCTCCTCGTATGGATCCTGAGGTTGCGTGGACTTGTCACGCGAGCAGAGGCCATATACAATATATTCCCGTGACAGAGTGCCGCACCTATGCAACTGTAATAAACGCTCATCGAGCAACATGTAATAAACATGTCATACATGGCATAAGTACAGTAGGTAATGTATAAAACCCGAACTAGTTTGTGGCCCTAGTATAGTACTTTGAAAGAAGGTAATAAGACGATAGGGGCGCCCAGACTCCCCACATGTGGTTAGCACGCTCGATCTTAGAACATGTTTCAAGAACTCGGGTCCTAGGTAGACACCAGTGGGCAGATAAAAACCAAATAACATCTATTACTCACCGGTGCCTCTGCATTATATCTATTTCCAGCATTTTTAATAACAAGCAGTAATTAAAGCCATGATCATCTCCACCATTCAACGGTGGAACGACAACTACGCGAAGCAACACCTGAGCAAGCAACTACGACTCGCAAGGCCGACTATCTATCAAACAACTGGCAATAGGATGTGTCCAAGGCAATATAGAGGCTGGAAGGAATATAAATGGTGCATGGAAACTAAAGCATAGCAACACGGATAGCAATGGATCAATATGAGAAAGTAAAGACTATAAATGCAAAATAGGTAGAAAGGGAGAGAATGCTCGCCTGTGAAACACTACCAAAGGTTCATCCACATAACGGGTCGACACTCGCATCAACTCAACGGCCTAATCCGCGAAGAAGCAAAGCACTAAAATAAACACCGGATACACTATTTAATACTACGACAAAAGTAGCATGATGTAGGTATGATGCATGACATGGCAAGGATGCGATGCAACAAGGCATTATTAAGAGAAATCGGGGTTTCGACAATTAATTAGGTGGTTTAAGTTATTTAGGTACTCCACAATTTAAATGTTGGCTTAACAACGCAAAACATGGCATCGGTTCACTACACAAATTTAAATGGAGATGTTATCAGACTAGAATAGCCTGCATATGGTCTCTATATTTAATTATGAGGTGAATCAGCATAATGCTCCCAAATGACCAAGAATGTATGCAATCATGAACAATTTATATGCAACAAGTATATAGATGGCAATTTATAAAATAAGGGTCTCGGATAGGGGTCACATATCAAGGTCCCAAGATCTTGGGGTTCGAGGGTCAGGGTCTCGGTGTTCGATAGGATCGGTCTTCAAATCCGTGTGGCCGATCTTGTTATCGATGGCAAACTTGAATGGATCGGATACCGGTGGTCTTCTAGTGGCACCATGTACATCTCTCAAAACCATCGGCATCGAGTCGGGCTTGTCGGTGAACATCCATGTACGAAGGTCTTGGTTTCCATGTCGATGATATTTGGGTTCGGGTTCTTCGGTTCCATGGAGGAGAACTCGTCATCCCTGGCGGAGAACTTGGCAGCAGTCCGCGTACGGCCTTTGCGTGGCTCCATCATGCGTCGGTCCTCAGAAGATTTGGCGGAGCTAGACAACTAGAGATCTTGCGGTAAGAAACTCCACTATAGAGGCCAACTGTGGTAGTTCCCGGCTTGCTTGATTGAGGGCACATAGCCAGAGCAGAGAAAACATAGGCGCGCAACGTGATGTAGCTGAACTGACATGGAATGAGCAACAAGGTGCACCACAAGAAGGTCAAGCGCGGGCGGGCCGAGAGGGTGCTGAGGCGGCCGCGCCAAGAAGAGCTTGCGCAAGGGGGCGAAGCAACGCTAGTCGAGGACACAATGCCGGGAAATGCTGACGGTGGCACGGGTGCTCGCAGGGAGGTGCTCGTGCAACAAGGCCGGAAGCAGTGGCGTCACGGTGATGCTTGTGCGGGGCCTAACGGCAACGGGCTCGGCGGCCACGAGCTTGAAGGAGGGGCGACGCAGGGACGGGGAGGAGGAGCTTGGTAGGGCCGAGCGGGGCACGCACGATTGACGGGCTTGGGGTGATGACGAGGAGGCGGAGGGGCTCGCACGGGGCTCGGGGTCGCGGTGGAGCGAGGAGACGGGGGAGGAAGGAGGCCCTGGTGGAGGCGTGGGGAGATGAGCCTGGTCGATGCTGTACGTCGGGGTGGAGCTTGGCGGACCGCAGAGAGGCGCGATGGTGGCGCTAGCGAGGAAGGACGCGAGCATGAGAGGAACTGTGTGCGGGGAGCTCGGGGCTGCAGGGCAGAGGTGAGGCAAGCGACACTGGTGGTGGTTGCAGAGGCGGGACGAGGAGGAGAGTGACGGTGCCAAGCACCCTAGCTAGCTCTCTCGTTCTCTGAACCGAAACACGGAGGTGGAAGACGGGCAGTAGACAGGTCAGAAATTTTGGGCGCACAAACACCTTTTCTTCCTCTTCAGCTCGAGCTCTAACTCGTGGTGATCTAATAGAGATTACAGGGAGAGGCTTTATAGCCGCAGCTCGCACTCACGTCGCCACGACCGCGCACACACGCATCCACTCGCCACGCTCCACACGCCTCAACTCGTGGCCATGACCGCGCGCGGACGCGATCACCACGGTCGACCCTGCGTGCCCAGGACGTGGTCTTCTCTCTCTCCTTTCTCGCTAACTAACCTAACAGACTCACACAACGCACGCGATACACACACTAGCCACGCTTTGACATGGCTTAGTGCCAACACTCTCCCCCCTAAGCCATGCCTAGAGCATGCCGGGCTGGCCACTAGCGGCGAGCGTTATGGGGACCAGCTGCTGCTCACGGCGGCACAGTGGGAGGCGCGGCGGAGGACATCGCTGCAGCTACGATGACGTCGAAGAAGGCGGCGGCGGAGGTGTGGGCGAAACCTCAAGGATGGCGGTTCGTTGAGTGCGAGATCAGCGTCGTCGAGCAGCTTTCTCGGTTGTCGCGCAGCGGCGATTACCGCCATGCCGCTGATCATGGCGATGACGCCGGCGCTGGGCGCCTATGCGTGACAAGATTAAGCGGCCGCGACGCGATCCGCACCAACGAACCGCTCCTTGAGGCTCGCCCACACCTCCGCCGCCGTCTTCTTCGACGACACCTGCAGCAGGATGTCCTCCGCGAGCGCACCGAGCAGGTACGCCCTCGTCGTCTTGTTTTTCTTCGTATCGACAGCCGCCGTCGAGTCCGCCGGAACCACCGCCTCCCACACGCCCTGCGCGTCGAGGTTGGCCTCAACCTTGATCGCCCAGACGGTGTAGTTGTCGCCGGTGAGCATCGGACAGGAGAGCGCCATCGCGCTCCCCCCAGCGCCACCGTGCGGAACCAACGCCATCGCCTCACTCTGATACCAAATGATGGTGCCAAGCACCCTAGCTAGCTCTCTCGTTCTCTGAACCGAAACGGAGGTGGAAGACGAGCAGTAGACAGGTCAGAAATTTTGGGCGCACAAACACCTTTTCTTCCTCTTCAGCCCGAGCTCTAACTCGTGGTGATCTAATGGAGATTACAGGGAGAGGCTTTATAGCCGCAGCTCGCACTCACGTCGCCACGACCGCGCACACACGCATCCACTCGCCACGCTCCACACGCCTCAACTCGTGGCCATGACCGCGCGCGGACGTGATCACCACGGTCGACCCTGCGTGTCCAGGATGTGGTCTTCTCTCTCCTTTCTCGCTAACTAACCTAACAGACTCACACAACGCACGCGATACACACACTAGCCACGCTCTGACATGGCTTAGTGCCAACAGAGAGTCGAGGAGGACGACACGGGAAGGGTAGGTGGCGTCTGGGAAGATGCACATGGTCGAGGGTAGGTACGCGAGGTGTGCGTCGCGGACTGAGATCAGGTGCCTTGCTTATGGCAAGGCACAGCGTGCCTCCGGCCCTTACATCCGCCGTCCAACCAAATCGACCGGACAGTAGCAGTTCACAGCCAAAGGATGCAAATAGGAGTCAATGAACGCACGAGCAGTTCTGGGGCGGAGCTTGCAGCCACCGGCGCTGAGCGCACCTCCGGCTGCCGCCTCTGCGCCCAATTCCGGCTGCGACGAATCCCTGTAGGTCACCCACGACGGCTCCCTCCGCCTACCTCCGGCCATGATGGAGCCCTGGAGATCACCCACGGTGGCTCCCTCCGCCCATCCCGGCCGCGACGTAGCCGGAGAAAACGGCCGAGACAGCGCACTCCGCCCCCCTCAGGCTGATCGCTCCACCCCACCGACGAAGCTTTTATGCCCTTCCTTGCAGCTGATAGCTTGAAATTCAGTTTCTTCAGACAAACAATGAAATACAGTTAACGCTCCACCTGTTGTTCCTCATATTCACAACTGTTGCACAGATAATGATCGCACAGGATAGATTATATACAAGAAACATTTTATAATCATGCAAGTACAATGATTCAAATCAGCTCAACTTAACATCAGTTCAAATCAGCTAAACTTATCTGTCTCTTACATAATCATTCAAGTACAATGATCTGGCCACTTATAAACTTGCCAGAAAAGACTATAGTTAGAACCCAAATCCAAAATACTACTCCAGCCATGTCCAAAATATTACTCTAACCATGTCCAAAATGCTACTCCAGCAAGTACGTACATGCTAGAACATATATTCATCATAAACACCACCCGGGGGAGCTGTCAAGAACTGCGTGTAACTCATGATCATGTTGCAGTCTTGAAACTCCACATTTGCTCCTTGTTCACCGCCATCCTTCTCCACTACTACTTGAGCCTCTACACCGGCATGTTTCTTTTGTTGCTGCAACAAAAATTCAAGTAAGTAGTTTCGGAATGAATGGTAAAAGCATATCATGTACATTTAGCAACATACCTTTGCTCCTTTGCTTTTGGATGCGGCAACTTTAGTTGGCTTGCGCTTCCCCTTGAGTAACTTATCAAGCCAAGTTTTCCTTCTCCTTAAATTTTTTGATGGAACCTTCTTTTTCTTGAGCTTTGCGGCACTAAGAAACTCACTTGTTTGTTGCACATTTGGGTCAACATTTTCTTGATCATTACATGGTTTATTCAGAACATTGGTAGTTTCGTTGAGTTTGTCCTCTAGTTTTGAACCAACACAATCAAGTGCATTTTCTAACATCAAACAACACTCTAGAGAGTTGGCTATTTTATATGCCAAAGTGTGAAATTTGTGTGACAAATTCTTGTACCGAAGTTAGGCTTCCAACTTTGGATTCTCTACCACGTTTCTTCCATGTCTATCTTGTATGCTTCCATTGCGTGCCTCTCTAGTCCATATCTTTAAGATATATTGTGTTGGCAATGTCTTTATATTCATCAAATCAAGAACTTTGAGACCATGTCCACACGATATTCCGGTCCTATTGAACATTCCACAACTACATGAAGTTGTTTTGGTCAAAGGATCGCCAATCACTATGCGCTCCTCCTCAAATTTTAAATCACCATGCAAACTCGCAATAGAAACCGCAAATTTGTTTTCCTCATCCAATACTCTAGTGCATGCAGCCATTGATCTTTCATATTCGCCTTGGAAAGCATCAAAAATAATTGGAGTGTACACTTCGCTTGCTAGAACCAACATAGGTGTGTGCATCTTGATTCTTGGTAACTTCTTCCTTGCCTCAAATTCAGATTGCAATTCCTTTGTTCTTTTTACATCCACCGTCCTCTCAAAATGCAACAAGAATCGAACAATATGGAAATCTGATTTCAAATGGTTTTTCAATGAATTTTTGAAGCTCTCACTAAGTTGTGTACTTCTCACTCCCAAACTAAACACATCTCTCATATAACATTCAGCCCATTTTTCTTTGAACTTGTAGATACTATCTAACCAAGTTTGCTTATGAACTTTATGTCTCATATTGTCAAATGCTTCTTCAAATTCCGCTTTGTCCTCATAGCCATACATGCATTCACTAAAATCAGTGAGAATATGAGACTCTTCCTCTTCAACTTCACCTTTTCCTTCACCTTTCTCTTCATCTTTTTCTTCACCCTTCAATGGACATAAATGCTTGACAGCATTTTGCATTATATGTAAGGTGCACAATTCATGATATGATTCTGTGAAGACTTTTCCTATGGCTTTCCCAATCGCTGCATCTTGATCCGTATAGATAGTTCTAGGTTGCCTCCCATTATGTGCAACTAAAAAAGTCTCGAAAAGCCATCTAAATGAATCATATGTTTCATCAAATAGTAGCGCAGCACCAAAAATGGTGGTTTCTCTAAACTGATTGAGCCCAAGAAATACACCAAAGGGCCTATATTCTTTGTTTGTCCCAAAGGTAGTATCAAATGTGACAACATCACCAAAGTGTGCATAGTCAACAACCATTTTAGCATCAAACCAGAATATGTTGGCTATATGCTCCTCACAATCCAACTGTAGAGCATATTGGAAAGATGGATTCTCGACGATCTTGTCATGGAAATACTTCAACATGCTGCCCGCCTGTCCAAAAGCTAACTCTCTTTGCCGCTTGGTTCACAAATGATTTCTTTGATCACGACCAGTGTAGCCGAGGTTTAATTGTCCACCAACTTGACGACAAGCAAAGGCATGTGCAGCTTTGGGCATGATTCCAGAATCATCAGCGGCTTCTATTTCAAAAGCTTGTAGTTCGGTAATTTTCCTTTGTGATGCCATCAAGTGACAGGTTTGTGGCAATTGAAGGCAATGATTGCGTTCTAACACAATATGTGTGACTTCGTAATTACTTTGCACTCTATCTAATGATATAGTCATGCGAGCTTTGCAATTTGTTCTTGTTTCGGCTCTAATACGCTTTGGCACATGATCCATGGTTATCCCTTTTTTCGTATACCCTCATTGGAACAAACATATGTGCATGAAGTCACTTGACCATCCATCTTGCTTACATGTTTGTTTCTCTTTCTCACATCAAAGCCTGCATGACCCCCATATGCAATCCAAAACACCCAAGCTTCATCTGGATTTCTAAACCTCAAACCAAGGCGAGGCATCCCCTTGTCAATTTCTCCCATTGCACAGTACTTGCAAATGCACAACCCTCACAAAAATCAAATCCTGTCAAACAGAAAATTGGTCAGCACACACATCACATAAATTTCAGTAGCAGAAAATTGAAACATTCATTTAAAAGCACATATTTTCAGTTAACAGTACACACTTCAAGTAGTAGAAAACTGAACACAGCTGAACATGTACATTCATTGCAGATTTTCAGAACATGGTTTAGTTAACACAACTTGGTTTTGTCATATCAAAGAGCAAACATCAGCTACAGAACCTACACATTCAGTTAGCATGGACATCCAGTTCACACGGCTTGCTTATGTCAAATTGGACATTCAGAACATCCTCAAAATTGACATTCAGTGCATGAATACCTAAAAAAGTGAGAAGGCAGTAAGCATCCTAGACCTTGACTGCTGGAATCGGTTGCCAGCAAGAGAGGTCGCAGCGGTGTAGAGGGGAGTCGTCGGATCGGAGGGCGACGTCACAGCACGGCGAAGGAGCCGGTCCGAGCGGTGCGGGACAGAGCTGGAGGAGCCTGTCGCAGTGCGGGTGGAGGGGCGGAGGCGCGGGGCGGGCCGGCGCCATCTTCTCCAGTGGCAGCCGCTGGAGTACCCTCCCCTCCCGCTCTCACGGTGCCGCCGCCGGCAGTGCTCTGCCCACGAATGCCCGCGCTTACCTTTTCCTTTCCCGCGTTGATGGTTTAGCTGGGGCGTGGAGTGATGTCTTTTGGTCTTGGTCGTTTATTGTCCGTTCGATTTGGTTGGACGGCAGATGTAAGGGCTGGAGGCATGTTGTGCCTTGCCATAAGCAAGGCACCTGATCTCAGTCCGTGCGTCGCGTAGAGAGAGGGGCGTACGCGTCGGGATGGCCGGGTCGTGGGTGGGGCCAAGCTTGAGCAGGGGCGTGCGCTGGCTGTAGGTGGCGTGCGAGCCTAGCTTGCATTTGCACGCGGTGTGGTCCATCACGGGGTGGTAGGTCGCTGCGCTGCAGTGTGTTGTGGTGCGGTGCGCAGGGGTGTGTGGTGGGATTAGGTACGGTGTGGCTGGGTAGTGTGGTAGGTGGGTATGGTGTGGGGTGGTTTTAGGGTTTGGGGTTAGGCGCCAGGTAGACTAGGGTTTGGCTAGGATAGATCTAGGGTTTGGATTAGCCAGGGTGGTAGGCTGCTGCCAGCTGGGCCCTTTGAGCCTGGCCGGTGGCGGCCTCCCCTGGACAAAACATTTTTATTTAACCCTTCCATTTTAAAAGACTTTTGTAAATAGTTTTTAGACAAATAGAAGATCCAGAAAGACAGGGGTTTTGATTTGAAATAAAGACGAGGGATATTTAGAAAACAAAGATAGGCTTTTGGAAAATAGTTTTAGGTAAATAACATGAATGCAGACATGAAGATGCTAAAATACAATGTGGCATGATGACATGAGGATGCAGTCATGATGATGCACAAAATAAAAACAACACACGAATTTCTAGTAGTGGTTTTCCCGGGGTGCTATAGAGACGCACTCCTTGGTGAGAAAGCCCTAGACAATGCTTCCACCCGGATGTGCCCTGTTACGGATGTATCCTTTAATGATCCCGTTCATTCTTTCTAACGCCATCATGTTGTGAAGGAACGAAGGCCCGAGATCCTCGATATCGTCCACTATATGTAGCAGCAGGTGGACCATGACGTCAAAGAATGCGGTCGGGAAGTACATCCCCATCTCGCATATGATGGTGACAATCTCTTCCTATAGCCTCCCGAGTTTCTTGACGGTTATTGACTTCTGAGTGATGACGTTGAAGAAGTTACAGAGGCATGTCAGCATTGCACGGACGTGCGGCTCCATTATTCCTCGGATTGCAACCGGAAGTGCCTATGTCATCATGATGTGATAGCCATGAGACTTCATCTCACTGAACATTCTTTTCGTCAGGTTCAGCCCCACATAGCCTAAGTGGAATCTGACTCCTAGGAGGCAATTGAAGATTAGTTCGAGCTCATCAGGATTTAGAGTGAATCAGGCAGGGCGTAGAGTTTCGCTCTTCTTAGCCCTTTTTCCGTTAGGATCTTCCATCTCCTCCTCAACCGGTTTCTTCCCTGCCCTTTTGTGGTTGCGATCTTCCGTCTCCTAAACCCTAGACGAAGGCGGAGGGTGAAGCCCTTCTCTGATATTCAGGGCTATCATGTCATGTGTTGCTTTCAGCCCGTCTTTGGTCCTATCTGGCATGTTGAATAGAGTGTAAAGCAAGCTCTCGCACACGTTCTTTGTAATATGCATGACATCAAGGCTATGAAGCATACCGAGGATCTTCCAGTACGACAAGTCCCAAAACATAGACCTCCTTTTCCATACCCCCATGAGCGGCCCGAGTTCCTTTTTCTTATTCTTGTCTCCTCGCTTCCGCTTCTACTTCTTTATCTCCTCGCTGCTACGCTTAGGTGGAGGTCCTTCGAGCTCATCCTCGCCGTTGAACAGATCTCCACGCTTCCTCCACGAGTCATTCTTGGGTAGCCACATTCGATTCCTCATGTAGACGGTTTTCAAAGACTCGGGATCTTTACCAAGCTATAGATAGAGCATCTTTTCCATGCACCGCATACAAGCCTTGTGTATGTGGCACACCTGACACGTAATACATCTGTATCCGAGATAGTCCTGCACCGTCACAATCACCGTGTCTTTCAGACGGAATGGTTCTTCGAGGTAGGCGTCCCATGTTTCTACACCTTCCTACCACAAGATGGCTAGATCCTCCTTCAATAGATCAAGATATAGGTTGAGATCACTCACTGGTTGTGTCGGCCCTTGGATTAGCATACTCATGTGTATGTACTTCTTCGTTAGGCACAACCATGGGGGGAGGTTGTACATCCACACAAACACAGGCCAGGTGTTGTGCTTGCTGCTCTGGTTGCCAAACGGGTTCATCCCATCTGTGCTCACACCAAGCCTAATGGTTATTGGGTCTTTCCCAAATTCTTCGTACTCATTGTCTAATGCTTTCCACTGGCTTGCATCTGAAGGGTTTGTCAGCATTGGGTTTTCAACCCATATAGGATCCTTGAGCACCGCTTCCTTCATTTCCGAGTGCTAGCACATGAGTTTTGATTCCTTGTAGTCTTCGAAGTACCGCTGAAGATGGGGCCTGAGCAGAAAGTACCACACAACTTTTTGAGGAGCTTTTCTCTTGTCCTTGTGCTCGTTCCGGTAAATCACACAGTCACTACTGCAGGCGTGGTATTTTTCATGTAGTAAATCGAGAGGGCACACGACTTTGTTAGCCTCATGTAGGCTACCGGCCAACGTGTTATCTTTAGGGAAGCACTTCTTCAAGTATCGGAAGAGATCGTTCGCGCCTGCGTTGGTCCATCCGTGTTTTGCCTTCATCTCCAGAAGATAGAGAGTTACTCTCAGGCGGCTATCCTTCGGTGCGCGACCTACATCATACAACGGAGTTCTCGAGTCTACATCCAGTCACTAGTAGGGAAAACCTCATCCCCGACTGACAAGGGGTAACCTCAGCAATGTCCATGGTGAAGGACTTAGGGTTTCGCGGAAAAGAGAACGCTGGGGATTTCGTTAGATGTCAGGAAAACAATGGAGTCAAAGTTGCCTGCATATTTGGAAATCGCACTATTACAAGTTGCCTTGGAGTTTTTCGGTACCCTCGCTTGGGCTTCTCCCGTCCTATATATAATAGGCTGGGTCTCAAAGCTGTATGCGGATAGGTTTTACATACGTGCAATTACAATACCAACACAATGTCGGTTCATAGTCTCTTTCCTAATATAATCAAAGTCTTTGTCGACTGCTTCCTTGGGCTATCATCTAAAATCTTCAACGGCCGTAAGCCTTTTACCCAGTATAGGGTAGCAAATCATAAGCATCCGAGTAGTTGTACCTATGTCAGTAGCCCCCGACCTGAACGGTAGTTTCGGGTTGAGCCTCAAAGTTTCTTTTTTCCTTCTTTCCCTTTATTTCTGTTCCTTGATTTTTAGTTTTGTAGGGAGTTTGGTACAATGACTCTGTTGCTTCGGACAGATCGAGAATTAGTTAATTGCTCATAGGCAAAAACAAGGTTGTCCTACATCAAATTCAAGTCCCTAGGCTCGAATTCAGAATTTACTACTGAGGTAATTCAGTTCAAGCTGCTGAGGTCTTATCGAATACTGAATTCCAGTTTCTATTTTATCGGGTACCCAACGCGTTCGTCAGGATTTTTCATCGTATCATTGATACGGATATTTTACTGGCAGAGCGCATTCTTGTGCGGTTACCAGGCCACATAGGACGAACCTTGGGGTCTTACCTTCATGTTTTTGAACATGGCATTCGGATTTTTTTTGGGTCGAGTGCGATCTGAGATTTTTTGTTTTCTTTTTGGTGCCTGAAGATCTTTTTATTTTCTGTAACTATTCCCGATAGGAGTTTCTATTGAAGAATTTTTCATTTGTCTTTCTTTATCAGGTGCACACCAGTGCTCCTGATAGGAGTAGCCCCCGAGGTTATGTTTGGATGTATGTATCAGAACTTCGTCTCGAAAACTTGGATTTATGGCGCCAGTGTTTCTGTAGATTTTGTCGGGTGCACGACCAGTGCCCCCCGAGGCTACAGTCGTAATATTGTATATTTGATTGTAGTCTCAAATCTTTTCCTAGAGGAATTTAGTTCGACTCCAATTTTAATTTCTTCCGGTCATATCTCTTATAGCGAGCTACAATTTCTGCAATGTCTTTGCTGTGACGTCAGTAATAACGTATTTTATGCTGTTGATTTCCAGAAGACACGTCCCGACAAGACGTTTCGAACTTGGGGCCATGCTGCAGTAATGATGATGCCTTATAGCGTATTCAGCGGAGTTTTTTGACTGCATGTTCCCTCTCCATGTGAAGATCGAGGCGTTATGCGTTATCCTCCCGTTTTTAGCGCGGCAATAACTTCTTTAGATTTTTCCTTTACGGAATCTCTTTAACACGTGTCACCACCGTGTGATCTTATGTCGATTCGATTTTGCATCGAACAACCCAAACTTCATACCTTTGCTCTTTATAAGTGGAAGGAGATTTGTTTTACTATTTTACCTCACCTTCCGCTGCTCCATCTTCTTCCTTGCGCTCTTGCCCCTTGTGAACTCCTGCTATGTGCTCGTGTTTTTCTTTCGCCGCCATGGGCAAAAGTAAGGCAGGGACTTCCACTGCGGCCGTGAAGGCTACCAGGAAGAGAGACGTCGGATGGGCTCCTTCCAAGTGTACGGTGCGGGATCTCCGTGAGGCGTGGAAGTTCGGCCATCTGGCGGAGGGTACCTTCAAGCTCCCTGGAGACGAAGCTGCTCCTATCCCTGAGCCCGGCTAGACGGTAATGTTTCTATCCTTTCTTCTCCGCGACCTTTCTCTTCCTGTCCGCGAATTTCTTCGTGGTCTTCTTTTTGTCTATGGCGTGCAGCTGTATCAGCTCACGCCGAACTCTATCCTCCATGTTGCTTGTTTCGTCACTCTCTGTGAATGCTTTCTCGGGATTCATCCCCATTGGGGCATGTGGAAGAATTTCTTGTATGTTCGCCGTAACGCCACTGACACCATTGTCCATGACGTTGGTGGCGCCATTTTCTCTGTTCGCTCTGATGTAGATTATTTTGATTTAAGATCACTGATTCTGTCCAATCCTAGAAGTCCAAGTGATTTTATATCAAAGATCAACCAGTTGAAGGCCAATCTTTCGGTTTAGCCCCCTTTGATCCTAAGAAAATTTGTCGCAAACTTGACTCCTGGGATCAATGTCCTTCTGCCGAAGAAATGGTGGAAATCCAGCCCTATCTTGATCGCATTTCAAAACTGTGGCATGAACTTGGCACGGAATTGTCGGGTCTCCAGATTCTGGCATATTTTTTTGTGGAGCTGCGTCCAACCACTGCAGGCCCGGCTTTTTGGTATGTGGGCATATACCGGGAAGAAGGATCCGATGAGGATTTTACCAGAAGACCTTACCCTCAAGGTGTATGAAAAGGGTTCAAAACTTCACCACCCTTACCAAGAAAAGCCCTGTTCCTTCCAACTATCTTGTGGAGCCTTATGGCAAGAAAAACCGTCTTCCCGACGTAAATTTCATTTGCATCCATCTTTCCTCCCTTTTATTTGCGGATGAATTTTTACTCTAGCAATAACTGGCGCTTTTCCATGTCTTCTGTTTGTGTAGGACTTTGATCACTTGAGCTCACTTCACCCTCTCCCTGGAAGTTGTGAACCCCCTATCCATTCTTCTGCATTCGATGATCTCCCGCGGATGAGGAGATGGATTTTTCTGCTTCTGATTCTTCATCAAAAACACAATCCCTTCCGTCGGCTCACTCTAGGAATTTTTGCATGGAGCATGCTGGTGATAAGAGGAAGCGCTCTTACGCTGTAGAAAAGGGCGAAGACTCGGATGCCTCAACTGCTTCCAAATCCTTTGATGCTGCTCTAGTCTCGGTTGCTCCTGCCCCAGATGAACTTGTTCCGCTTTCCGCAGGATGTATCTTCGTAAGTGTTGTACTGATTCTTTATTGCTTTATCGGGTAGTTCTATTGCTGATGCTTTCCCAATTGTTTGGTTTTTTTTCTTTTGCAGTGATGATGATGAAGATCCTCCCGCGTCTCCTCTTCGTATGCATGCTGCCTTTTCTGCGAAGAAATCCCCTCCACCGTCGATGGAGCCGAAGGAAATGCTCATTTCCTATGCTGAGAAGATTATCCAGAAGGATGTTGCCACTTCGTCAAGGCCGCCGCTGCAAAAAAGGAAGAAAACGGCTGGTAAAGGTGTGGCGGTTCTGAAAATCCTTTTGATGTGGATATGAAAGATGTAAGTCAATCTATATTTCAGAGTTTTTCTATCCATAGGTTATTTTAGTTTTTCTTGATATCCCTTGCTGTAATGTTCTTCTTCAGCCTTTGATGCGCGAGATGGTCCATATGGCCTCTTGTTTTATAAAAATCCGCGATGAAGCCGAAGAACTAAAGGGTATATCATGTTCATCCTAGGGAATTCTTTTGTGTGTTTTTCTTCTCCATTTTTCATGATTTATTTGTGCAGCTGCTGCCAAGGAATCTAGAGTTATTAGGGACGAGGCAATGAAGCGTGACGATGATCTGTAGGTCAAACTGCGGGCTGCTGAGGAGGCTTTGAAGGAAACCAAACAAAAGGCAGAAACTAATGCCGAAGAAGTGGCTAAGCACGCCCCTATTCGAGATGAAAATCTTCGGGAGCGCCTGGAGGCCCTTAATGCTTCTTTAACCCGTAAGTTTTTTTGTCTTGTGTGGCTTTATTTTATTTCTTTTCTTTGGTCATCAATCTTTTCCTTTTTTATTTTCAAAATTGACTGGCCAGAACCTGATGCTGCACGAAGGCAAAAAGGTTGATCCTTTGTCGGATGATATTAGCACCTTGGAGGCCAATAGCGTTCATGGGCGCAACCTTCTTATCCACTCCTTCCGTGCCTTCAAAAGCCTTCATGCTAAAATTTTCCAACCAAGGAGGTGCCGAATAATTCGAATGATCTTGTCACTATCTTCGGTGCCGACCCTAGCCCCCTGTTGGTTATAGCCTGATGAAGTCGGAGAGTGGTGCCGAAACTTCAATGGCACTGGTGATGGCGCACTTCAAGAAGGCCGACTGGGAGAAGGTTAGCTCCTCTATCCCAGTCACCTCGAATGGCCAAGAAGTTGACCTGAAGCCTTATGTTAAGAGGGCCAGAAAGTATTCCCGGCTGCTTTTTGGCCTAGGCTCAGGCTCAGAGAAGCTGGTTGCCCCTTCTGCGACGGGCGCTCCTTCTTCGGCTGCGCCTGTTGCTCCTATAGCTAGTTCTCCTTCTGCTAGTGCTACTTTGTCTTTGGAGAAAATTGCTTCATAGGCTTTGTTTTGTAGTTTTATTGTGTCTCCCTTGCTGTCACTGTAATGAACCTTTAACTTATCTAGTTGCCTTTTGCTTCTTTTTTACAAGAAAGCAACTGTTGAATATATGCGTATGAGTTTTTTTGTATGCTGAATGTTTCATATTTTTCGTGTCTTGCCAGATTTTGAATGAATCTTCGGTTCATTCTAGGCCCGCGCAATTGTCGGATGCAATTCCATCTTCATCTATAGTGGGTGCAACAAATACCGCCATTGTGCGTACGGTGAATCCACCGTTGTACGCTGAAAAAATTGAATAGGTGAAAAAACATGAAGGAAAACTTCGGATTGTTCAGTCAATGGTGGATGTTGCCCAATCTAAGACACGCCAGGCCCTTGATCGCGAAGCTTTTTTCTTCGAAGAAATTTCCAGGGCAAGTGAGAAGCTGTTGTGTAAGTCTTCTTCCTCTTTCTTCGGTTGCTCATTCTGGCTTGCGGGAAATCAATGTTTTCTCCCCGATTTGTAGGCATTCGATTGTGCGAGAGGGAGGAAACCTAACGTCTGCGCAACTGAATGCAAGCTCTTGTGTCTGCCTCCCGAACTTCTGAGATAGATTTTTGGACCGATCATCGCCGTGCTTATGCTGTGGCGTTACTTCAGGACCACCTACCAGAGTTGGAGCAGTTTGTCGAGTGTTGCCGCCGATCACTGGCCCTTGTTTATAATGCCATGTTTCCTCGGGATCCTCAGCCTCAGACCTTGGCGGATTTACTTGCAAAGTTTTGACAAGGTGAAGGGATTCATCATTTCGTGAAGCTTCCACTTGTAGCGGGTGCCAAGCTCGTGCTTTCTTGGGTACATGTGCACCATCCGACGCTAGACTTGGATGTTCTATCTTCGGGGCTACCTCCCCCTTCTGATGGTGACCTTGTTGAGATGGCGCCTTATTATGCCGCTCCTCGTAGACCCGCCATTAGGATTGTTCGAAGATGGTTAGAGGCAGACGAAGAATTTTTTCTTAATTTTGCTGTCTGACTGCTTGCTTGTGCAGCCTTGTACTTTGTAGAAGAAATACTATATAGAGCTACTTTATACTTGTCAAAAAGGTCGTATGTTTTATATAAGATTTTGATTGTATATTGTATTTTTGTTGAGGATCCGACGAACTGATGTTCGTTTGCATAACTGCTTTCGTGTGCCACGGAAATTTGTATCTCTTGAAATACTTTCTTTATTCATTGATAAGCATAAATGGAAATACATTGCGAGGGCATGATCGCCTGGCCGTTGGCCTTTTATTGAATATAAAGTGTGTCAAAGTGAATATTTTCTTTAGGAACTTTGGCTTCTGTTCTTGGAGTTCTTCATCATGCTCCGTGTTGGTATGTGTAGTGCTCTTGTCTTTTCGACGAGTGGGCCTTCCTATGCGGGACCTGTAGTGGAGGCCGCATAGGTTGCTTTTGCGGGACCGTTGTGCGCTTTCTCTTCTGATGTTTGCTTCTTGTGGGTGTGCCCTTCATGTAGTGATTCCTCATCCGCTATTTTCAGCTATCCAAGTTTTGTCTCCATCCCAAAAGATTCTGATATTTTATTGAATTCCCAATCGCAGCTGTCCGAGCGGCCGAAGCTTCCTTTTACTGTTATGAACCCGTTGGGGGCTAGCATTTTTAGCACCAGATATGCGTAGTGAGGTATTGCCATGAACCTAGCGAAAGCTGGTCATCCCAAGATCATGTGGTACTGAGATGGCCAGTCCATGACTTTGATCTCTAGCTTTTTACGTCTGAAGTTGTTCTTTGATCCGAAGACTACGTCGAGGTGGACTTTGCCCAATGGAATTTCGGCTTTTCCTAGAACTATCTCGTGGAAAGTTGTGTCTGTAGGTACTAGATTTTTCATGGACCAATTTATAGCCCGTAGAGTTTTGGCGTAGATCAGGTTGATGCTGCTCCCTGCATCCAAGAAAACCTTGCTCATGTCGAACCCGTCGATTTGTGCTTCTACTATTAGCACTGACTGGCCTGGTCGAGGCACCCATAGTGGATGATCATCTCTGCTGAAGGTGATTTCTTGTTCTGACCAATGTAGATAGTCAGGTGTAGGAGGTGGTTTTGTTACTACCATGTTTACTTGCCTAGAGATCAACTTCTATGTTCTGTTGGAGGGTCGTCCCTTCTGGATCATTGACATTGCTCCTTTTGACCTGGGATATTCGTCGTCTTGATGTGTTGTGTTTTGCGGCTGTCCTGCCGGCAGGTGCTCCTACGGTGGCGATGGCGCGCCGATAGCCAAAGAGCCAGGCTTGGTAGCGTAGCCTTAGTTTGCTGCTTCGGTTTCCCTTGCGTTGCATAGATCTTGCATTTTTAAGAATGTTCGGTAGTCCTTTAGGAGGTGATTTGATCGCCTTTTCCCTGTCGAGTCGATGTAGAAGTGCATATTACACTGTCCTTCCAACATTTGTCCTGCTGACATAGGTGGGTCTCGATTTGTCGGCTGGTATCTTTGTTGCGGCTGACCTCCACCAATGATGTCCCTGTTACCGCGGTATCCGTTGTTGTAATTGTCGCTTCATCGGTTGTCCCCTCCAGTGAAACTGGCTGCAACGTAACTTGGTGTGCTGTACCCATTGTTGGTTCGTCGTCTTCGATCATTGTTGCGCCTATCCCTGTCTACTTCGGGTGAACAGGCTCTTTTGTTGTGTACTACGTCCTCTCCATCGTCCCAATGATTGGCTATATCCATCAGCTGTGAAATTGTCTTTGGCTTGGTTTGTCCTAGTTCTTCAATAAATTACTGCCGACGAAGTCCATCGTTGAAGGCGTCGATTGCTCTTTCATCGGATATGGCTTCAGCCGAATTTTTTATGATGTTCCACCGTTGGACAAAAGCCCGTATTGATTCTCCTGGCTTTTGCTTGAAGGCCCGCAATTGCTCCAAGGACACAGGTCGCTTGAATGTGGACTAGAAGTTCCTGATAAATTTTGTTCAAGATCGTTCCAACTGCTGATAGAATCTTTGGGTAGTTGCCTTAGCCAGGAACTTGTCGCGCCGGTTAGGTGCAGCTGCAAGCTTTGCATTGCAGTAGCTTTGGAGACGCCTTGTAACTTGACGGTTGCCAGATAATCTGCCAGCCAAGCTTCGGGTTCTTGGAGACCATCGTACTTTTGACGATCTTGAGGTAATTTAAAGTCTTTTGGTACCGGAGTCTTGTGACCCATCGGGTAAAGCAACTAGCTCCACATAGTTCCTGCTCTTCCTCGCTTTCACCGTCATGGTATCTTCGGGTGCTACGCTCTTCTCTGGATCGGTCGATCCTTCACTGTGTGATATCGTTTCTTGTGTCATTTCGTGGCTCTGATTCTGAAAAGTGGACCCGATGTGGTGATCGTGATCATCGGGTATGACCTCCTTGCCGAGGGCTGCTACAACGGCACGGGGATCTGTCGAGTTGCCACGTGGTTCCTTGCTCTTCTTGCACGAGAGATGCTCCTACCATGCCGATATTCATTAGGGCGGAGCGATGGAGGCCGCGCGAGGATCGCCAAGTGCGGGCTGAGTTGTGATTAGATATGTTTGTGCGGCCACAATGGCTTCCTGGGCTGTTTTTGCCTTGATGTTTCCAGCCTGGTCTATTGACATGAATGATAGATCAAGGTCTCGGATTAGTATGCTCCTCTATGCTTCGGGGATATTCTGCAATCGACATGTTCCTCTCCTTGGCAATGCTCCTCCTGTTAGGCTCCTTGATCCTCGAGTAGATCTTAACTGCGCCATCGTAGGCTAGATTTGTCGGCTAATCTTTTCCTTTCGTAGAGTTACCTTTGCATCTTTAGTAGGTCTCTCTTCTTGTGATGGAGTAAATATTGACATGCTAATAAATCTTTGGGAGTGGCATCCATTGTCATTGGAACCGCACTCGAAATTGCTGCCCTTGCTTTTTGCCATGCGCTGGCTGGTAAGATGAGAGTTTGCCTCTCGCCTCTGCGTGGTTCTTCTTCTCGATTTACATGGTTGACTGTTGGGTCTCCCCCGTTTCCTTGGCTTCCTTCGTTGCCGTGACTTCCTGCATTGTGGCTTGAAAGAATATCATCGGGGTTAAAAAATGGGATACCGTTGGAGTCTTGCTGGGTCGAGGCGTCTCCGATGATCACGCATACCTGGTGGTGAGTGATATATGGACTGCTGACATCATCGTCTGAACCGAGGGAGACACTGTCGGGTGAACCAGCGAAGTCCATCATTTTTTGCTCTGTGTAGATTTTTGCCATCTGAATTCTAAAGTCGATGCTTTCGCTGCTTTCTTTGGGTCCAGTATTCGTCAGGCTTGCTTCGCATGGTGGGGTTAGCTATGGATCTGATCCGAAGGAGAGATTGTCGTAAAGACCATCAAGGTCCTCCAGGTTCATCTCGATTTTCTCGTTTTCTTCGCCTGCTTCGATCTGTGCTGTGACGTCCATGGAGGATCTGACGGATGATGCATGTACCGCCATAGGCGTAGGTTTTTCCACCGACAGTTCTGATGTGATCAGGATCGAAGGGTGCGATTCTTGTGGGTCTTTTACTTGGAAGTGGAAGCTTCCGATGATTAGAACGGATCCACAGTTGAAATTGGCGGGTACCAATACAGGGGTGGGCGGGTGTGTATCTACTTTTGTTGGGTTGATGCTTGGTGGAGAGCAGTCCGCTAAATCCATGGTTCCAGCGTTCAGGTTTTCCACAGACGGCGCAAACTGACGAGGGGTAACCTCGGCAATATCCATGGTGAAGGACTTAGGGTTTCACGGAAAAGAGAACGTTGGGGATTTCGTTGGATGTCAGAAAAACAATGGAGTCAAAGTCACCTGAATATTTGGAAATCGCACTATTACAAGTTGCCTGGGAGTTTTTCGGTACCCTCGCTTGGGCTTCTCCCGTCCTATATATAATAGGCCACGTCTCAAAGTTGTATGCAGATAGGTTTTACATACACGCAATTACAATACTAACACAATGTCGGTTCATAGTCTCTTTCCTAATACAATCAAAGTCGTTGTCGGCTGCTTCCTTGGGCTATCATTTGAAATCTTCATGGGCCGTAAGCCTTTTACCCAGTATAGGGTAGCAAATCATAAGCATCCGAGTAGTCATACCTATGTCACCAGTGCACCAAAATGGCCTACCACCGGCGAGTCTTTGCTCGATGGTGACCATCTCGCCGGCGGTAATGCCACATCACCTGCGCATTCACCAATTCGCCAGGGGTAATATTAGTTATCGCTGGCGAAGAATGCATTCGCTAGAGATAGTCCAGTACCACGTGCACCCTTTAAAACTCGCCGGGGATAGTGCCACTACCATAGGCGAACACCTACTCGCCAGGGGTACTGAATTTGTTCGCGGGTGATACTATTAACAGGACTAAAAAAAGGGCTCGGAATACAAAGCATATATAGCAGAATACACATGGTATACCCAATAATATGCACTAAAATAGCAGAATTACAACAAAATGTACACATATGTGACACAACATATACAGAAAATACCCAAATGTTCACAGCATGCATCAATAACACAAATAGATAACACGAGTGTTGAAAGTTGACCATATATGGTTAAAACTCTGACTCCAACTAGCTAAACAACAAAGACATAATAGACAAGAAAGGCGACGGTTGCTGCGAGCATCATCACGACAAAGGGGGTCATCCGAGTCCTCCACATATCTCTTCTCCATCGCGCTATAATGTTGGCGTATCGAGTTTCCGCCTCCTCCAAAGTGTTGTAGCCCTTGTAGCTGTTGCCGCTGAAACCGTGGACCTACCTCCTACAATCGCCCCAGTCATCGTAGACTTTGGGAACCTTGCCCTTGAACACGACATACCACGTCATCTATGCACACACACACACAAGAAAGAAATGTTAGTTGTTAGCACATTCATAATTGAGAGATAACATTTGCACAAAAAGAAAAGCATCAAATACACTAAAGTAATTCTATATGACTAACATTTATTTGCAAGGAGAGATAGTATGCAAAAAGAAAAGCATCAAATATACTAAAGGCCTATCGTGACTTGATGCAAGGACCACGACTCCCGTCATATGCATTCGGCAGGAAGGGATGGATGCCATCAAGCGTCCTGAATATCCTCATGTCAAAGCACACTTCTAAGTGGGTTTCAAGACATCCATGCCTTACTCAGCGGGATACTGTTGTAGTTGAACAAGGCACCCCTTTTCAAGACATCCCTCATGAGTATCGTGCCAATCTTTCATTAGATGGCACGAAACTCGGCTCTGATGTTTGCATTGGTGGTATTCGCCATGTCTGTGCCCCTTTTCTCGAGACCAGATGGCATCAAGAGAAGCTCTTGATCCTTTACGAACCCCCTCATATGTAGGACGGTGAACCAAGCATCCATCCCACCCGACAATTGCTTGAGGTAGGGGAAATTGGTTATGTGGGAGCACACATAGCAGCCTTTAACTTTCTTCTCATACTTGAGTGGGCCAATAGCGGCTCTAAAGCCGTTGATGGCTTTATCAAGAGTAGACTTGACGTTGGTGTAGTCTTTCTGCACGGCGTCTCTCCCGGAGTCGAGATACACGACATTGGAATAATGCGGTTTAAAGACGATGATGACGCAGTACTTGTGTCTACACAAAACAGTTGGAATATACCATCATCCTCGGCTATTAAGGAAATTCATGAAAGAAATGTAATAGTGGGTAATTTAGCGACGGACTACTTACTCGGGAAAGTATGGCATGAGAAAGCAACTCTTATCCTTATTCGCCACCAAGAAATCCTGGATATACCTCGCGACAAACGCTTGTTCCTTCTCGTTGTTGTGTGTAGTCATGTAGAAGGGGTCCGTGATAGCGATGTGCAGGGTCTTCTCCATGATGATATTGTGCGACATGCTAAGCGATATTAGGCAAACCAAGTTTTGCTTGAGCCAGAACATGTGGAAGAGCCTGAAGACGTCTTCATACCAATGAAGAACAAATCCGTGGGGTTGGTGGTGATAAAGCCATAGTCAGTGGGCACCCTGACCGTGAAGACCGGGTACGAGGGATTTTTATCTTTGAGCAGTGCCTGCTCCGCATACATAATAGACTCATGCAGGCTCCTCATGTCCGGCGTCAGCGTCTCAATAATGTGTTCCGGTAGCATCGGTTCACCAATGTAATGCCTCGTCCTCCACTGGCTCGGCAGCCTGTTGAGAACCACTTTCTTGCTTGTGACATCATTTTTCTCCGACTTATTCTTCCGCTTCCTCATGCCCTTATTATTGCACGTGGGAGTGCCGGTTTCTCTCATCGCCTGCAGGGTCACACCAAGGAGTGTCCTCGGGGTAACCTGAGCTTGCACTGGAGTGGTGAAGGCGGTTCCGTCGCCCTGCTCGGGCATTTCTTGAGAAGGGAAGAGCTTCTTCTTTAGGGTATCATGGGCGGGTGCCTCCTCGAAAGGAAGAGCGTTGGCCTCCAAATCAGCGTTGAATGAATCGATGAGAGCCAAACCGATGTCCAACACATTGTCGTGGTCATCATGTGTCTCGGGAGGATCATTAGCCGGTCGAGGTCCTTTCCTTTCTTGGCCTGCCGCAGTCACTGACGCTAGAGTGACCCTAGATTGGCTCGGCTCCCCCGACGCAACCGGAGTGACCCTGGCTTGGCTTCCCTCCGACCCTTTGGCGGTGTTCAGCCGAATTAGGGCTTTCAGCCATAGAAGGATATGATTCTTGAGTTGTACGACCTTCAGCACACAAGTGGCATCCACGGGTTGAGAAGGAGGATCCAAGTCTCCGCATCCCGGTAACGACCGATCCACTTGAACCCGGTGCACGCTATCGTCCATAGGCTTGAAGTGGTACAACCGGTTGAGTGGCATGATGACGTTTCCCTTCGAAACATCCTTTAACTCATTGTCCACATTCAGGAGCAAGGTGCAAGCAGTTGTTTGCTCCTGTGAAAATATTTAGGTTAGAGAGGATGAAGTAATTAATTTGCAGAGACTCTGAGTGGGTCAACTAATTATACCGTGAGGGGGTCGAGCTCGGCTCATGTCGAGGGACCGAGGCAGGGCGTGCAAGTGATTGAGTGGCTGCTGCTGGCCCCCATGGCCGGCGAATCCTCCCTAGCACCTGCATTGGCGTCGACGGCCACCAATATGGCGGCAGAAGGCAGGTTGCCCGAGTTCTGCCGGCTAGGATGATCACTGGGAGCGGTCCCTTTTGGCTGTTGGCGAAAAAATTGGAGATCGACTGCAGCATTCCAGGGATGATTTCATTGACCCGGCTGGCCACCGCATCATCTACCTTGCTGGCCACCTCTGCTTGGACCCTTCTTTCTACCACGTCTTGGACGCACTGGTCCATGGTTGCTTCCAAGTTGGCCACATTTTCCAATAGAGCCAGATGCTCCCGCTCCTTCTCTGCCTACCGCGACTCCTTGGTGTTGGGCACGGCCAAGCCAAGGTTGACATGCTTGTGACCTCCTCCGGCACCGGGGACACGGCCTAAGTGCGGCCTCTTCAACGGTGGCTGGTCCTTCACGATGTTCATGCCTCTGATAAAAGGGTTTTACCATGGGACTTTGCCCGTCGACGTCTAGGACGAGGAGGCAGATTCGGTCGGTTCTTCTACGAACTGCAATAAGTAGCATGAACCATTTTTTAGATTAAGTTGGTGAGAAGTATCAAACTAATAAGCTAGTAAATTTGCTTACCACTACTTTCTCAACTTTCACCACCTTCGGGTCGGTGACCAAGACAACACCCTCCACCACTTCCGGACTCGTGACAAGTTTACCATCCTTTTCTTTATGGTACCGGGACCTGACAAATTCCCTAAAGAGAGGGTCTTTGTACTTGTCCCAAGGGTTCTCGATGCCCTTGTATACGTAGGTCTGGTCCTCCTTTTGCCACTTCTCCTGCTTGCCGTTGTAGCCATGGCAACCGAGATGGTGGCGACCGATGTTCTTCTCCGCCAGCTCCTTCCCCTAGATGTACTGCGACTTGTTGTATGCTAGTTCCTCATTTTGCAGGAAGAGCGTGTAGTCCTCCAGCGTAATCCGCGGGAAGTGGCGCTTGATCTCTTCGAATCTCTCGTTGTCAGCTATCATCCCCCTCAGCATGGTTTTATAACCGCTAAGGTTCTTGGTGAACCTAGAGAGGGCTAGCCTCTTCACGATGTTCTCCTTGCGAACCAGACTCATGTAGCCCTAAGGAAACTGGTACTGTGCGTGTAGCCACAAAAGGAGTTGGTCATGTAGATACTTCTTGTTCTTCGTTCGAAGTTCCGTCTCGTTGACATTGACGATGTCCCGAAGGATACCTCCCAGCTGGAGGCCGTACCCCTTCACGATCCACTTCGGCTCCGTAGGAATACCTGTCTCGGGGTCTACAACGGTGAATGTTTCCTTTGTGCTGCCGACCATGTTTGGGCGCCGCTTCTTCCGTCGCTGATTGGCCTCTGTAGTACTCTTCGAGCCACCCCCGGGGACGCCACTATCGGTGGTCTCATCATCTTCTTCTCCCCTCTCGTCATCGCCATCAAGGGCATCTTCATTGTCTTGTTGTCTTCTTTGCCGCCTGCCATCTCCTCCAGTTATATCTCCTTATCTATGAGCCTATAGTGCTTATCCAAGTCTTGCTGAGAAGCCTCGGCGGGATCGTCTTGTTCCACGTTTCGATGAGAAGACGACATGGCAAATATACCTAGCACTACACAAGCAAAAAAGAAAAGATTTGGACACTTAAATTCACATCAAAAATCTGGCATGAACATTGCTAAAAATGGTCATGCCATAGTGCCAGAAATTTGCCGGAACGGAAGTTAATCAACATTCCAGCAAAACATTGGCAACTAATTAATTGTACCTGCACAATATATATGATGTTGCCAAGCGAAACTCAGTCACAAGATCTCACACGATCTTCACATCCAACAAGCAATATATATGCCACTGGTACTAAGTGAATGAACAAGCGACCTCACAACCAACAAGAGTTCTCACGCGATCTCACAGCCAACAAGCGATCTCATGCGAGACAGAGTGCAGAGGCCAGAGACTAGTACTAACTCAATTTACACTAGTACTAACTGAATGAGCACTAGTACTAACAGAGTGCAGAGATCAGAGACAGAGGGCGATACCACTGTGATGAGGATGACGACGATGAGCGCGCGGACGACGACGGCCAGCTCTTCCACGGCCTGCTCCTCCACGGCCGGCTCCAGCACGGGCTGCTCCTCCACGGACTGCGGCGGACGGCAGACTGCTCCTCCACGGCGGACTCCTCCTCCATGGTGGACTGCAAGGGGGCGGCGGGCCGGGTCACCAGATCGAGGCTAGGGTTTCTGCACTCTGTTGGGGATCGATTGGGGATTTTTCTCAGGCCGCTTCGATGGTGAGGTAGTCCCTCTTACACGTGGGACCTGCACGTACCCCTGGCGCATTAGAGGGATTTGCCTGCGATAACTTTACACCCACTTATAGGTGGGGCCCGCACATACCCCCGGCGCCTTAGTCTGTATTTGCCGGCGATAAAGTTACACCCACTTATAGGTGAGACCTGCACGTACCCCTGGTGCCTTAGTATGAATTTGCCGGCGATAAATTTACACACACTTATACAAGTGGGACCCGCACTTTTTGGCCCTCGTGGACAATCAACTATATATTACGTCGGTAAGGAGTGTGTGAGTGGGATAACTACACTTAAATGATGGGAGAGATAGTCGACTGATACACACACATGTAATTGAAGACGACACACATTAAATGATGGTTCTGCCACGTCGCCATCCAAATTAAAGAGTTTGCATATATGTAGTACACTTATACATCATTAATTAGAGAGATACAGATAATTATGGTTTTATGGTTTAGTGTTGTTTCTTTATTTCACACTCGATCTTTCTTCTTATTCTTGCTCTTCTGCTTGGTCTTTGTTGACTTGACCCCACGAATGTACGGAGGAAGAGTAGATGACCAAGGTAGCGTGGTCTTTCTTCATCTTTTTGTGTATGTTGCATCGTCTTCATCGGGTTCTTCCACCATCGGGTATCCAACGAGGCCGTCGAAGTCTTTCTCGTCGTCGACTCCGTCCATTCCGACTAGGGCCCTTTTGCATCTCCTTACGACGACATGGCTAGGCCTTGATGGGTCGGAAATGAAGAAGCATTGCTCGACGTGCTTAGCTAGTACCCATGGCTCATTTTGCATGGTGGGGTTCTTGGTCTTGGATTTCTTAGGCACACACATGGTGGTGAAATACTCGTCTTATTTTGTGACGTTTGTAGCCCATATGACACGAAATATTGGCAGCTTTTCTCCGATGTAGTCGAGCTCCCAGATTTCTTCGATCGTTTCATAGTATCTTTTCTTCTCTTCACCCGTGTAAGATTCCATCATCACAACTGAGTTTTGATAGTCACTCCTTTTGTCTCTCTCCTCCGTGTAGAATGTGTACCCACTGATGTCATATGCTTGATACGTCTTGATGTTGGGCAAAGGCCCATAAGACAAGTCCACTGATGTTGTCTATATTGCTTGTCATTGGTGGGGCATTGGCATCAATCTGGTCTTTAAATCAGCGCGCGAAAGAGGAGTTGTGCGCTCTGAATACCTCTTCTTCCGTCATCGGCATGTCAGCATTGTTCTTGATCATGGTTATGTGTTGATCCACCCAAGGCCCGACAAGGTCCATGTGTTGTAGTGCTACTAAGTGGGCCCAATTAAAGTCGGCTCTCCTACCATATTGATCCACGACCATTTCCCTATTGCCGGTGTTGTGGCCTACTCCCTCGAACCTGTCGAGGTGCTTGTTTGCGGGAAAACCAACCGGACATGAGTTATCCTTGTTTAGATAATTCTTGCAGAAAGAGAAGAACTCCTAGGTGAGAAATCCCTGGATGATGCTTCCATCTAGATGTTTCCTATTATGGACGTATCCTTTGATGATCCTGTTCATTCTTTCTACGCACTTCTATTCTTGTAGACAGTTGTTGGGCCTCCAAGTGCAGAGGTTTGTAGAACAGCAGCAAGTTTTCCCTTAAGTGGACCACCCAAGGTTTATCGAACTCAGGGAGGAAGTGGTCAAAGGTATTCCCTCTCAAGAACCCTGCAGTCAAGATACAAGAAGTCTCTTGTGTCCCCAACACACCCAATACACTTGTCAGGTGTATAGGTGCACTAGTTCGGTGAAGAGATAGTGAAATACAAGTGGTATAGATAATTATAAGTGGTAACGGTGCCAGAAAATAGCTTGCTGGCGTGTGGTTAACGTGGGAAAAGACTAAAGGCAAACTGAAATAAAGATGGAAGCGAGCAAACATGTAATATATCTAATAGCAAACGGTGTTTCAATGCTTAGAAACAAGGCCTAGGGATCATACTTTCACTAGTGAACACTCTCATATAAATATATTATTCTTTATGATACTACGTTGAACTACTCTCCGGTTGGACACTCTAATCCATGATAGGGCTATAATAGCACACCTCAAAGTAAGCCTTTCCCATCTAGATAACCCCACACTGTCACCTTGAGCACTAGATCTATTAAAGCACTACAATTTCATAAAGACATCCAACTCCAAATATAACTCATAACAAGTATTTGTAATCTCTAGCCTAAGTGCCACCATGGTGTGCACACTGTCAACTTCACACACATGGGGAGAGCAGAGATCTATTAAAGCACTTGAGTAGCAAGGTAGATCTATAGATTACAAGCTCATGATCTCAATAAGATCATGCATAGAGAGAGAGATGAACACATAGCTACCGGTAGAACCCTTAGCCTCGAGAGAGAACTACTCCCTCCTCATCATGGGAATCAACAACGGCAATGGAGATGGTGGTGGAGATCGATGGAGATGGCTCTGGGGGCGCTTCCCCATCCCGGCAGGGTGCCGGAACAGAGACTTTCTGTCCCCCAAATCTCCCCTTCGGTGACGGCGGCACTGCGGAACTTTTCGTGGATGGAGGCTTGACGATTTAGGGTTTATGGATCGGGAGGCATCTTATAGGCGAAGAGGCAAAGTCGGTGGGCAGCCATGGGGCCCACACCACCTGGTGGCGCGGCCAGGGCTAGCTCGCGCCACCACATGGTGTCTCCACCCTGTGTCCCCTCTCCGTCTCGTCTTCTAGCTCCGTGAGTCTTCCGGTAAAATATCGACTTTGGCTTTTGTCCGATCCAATTCCGTGAATATTGATTTTCTGACTTTCCTGGAACCAAAAGTAGCAGAAAACAGGCAACTGGCACTGTGGCATCTTGTTAATAGGTTAGTCCAAGAAAGTGTATAAAAATACTCCAAAGTGTGGACAAAACATAAGAAAGTAGATAAAACCAAGAATGGAACATCAAAAATTATAGATACGTTAGCACCATATCAACATCCCCAAGCTTAACTCCTGCTCGTCCTCGAGTAGGTAAGTGATAAAAAGAAAGGATAATTTTTGAGGTGACATGCACCAACATAAACTTGATCAAAGTATTTGTAAAACATTGATAGCTAGGATCATAGTACTTCAACATAGCATGAAAGATAAAGTTCTAACAATAAGACAAAGGAACTATGTTGCAACATGAAAAGTCACAAACAAAATATTCATGAATAACAATGCTTTGCAAGACGTTTGTTTGTGTCACATAAAGAAAACATAGCATAGTGGCATTTAGCTTGTCCCTCATAGAGTAGCAAACATAAACGCATAGGACACCTTCAAAGTTCATAAGAGTGACTAGATACAAATAGTTTAAAACAAGAAATATCAAAGCTATGCATCAATCAACAAGTCTTGGGACAATGCACATAGAACTAAGAATGGCCACTATGCTCTCAAAGTAGGTGCATAAAGATAGAAGGTGGAGACTCAACATAAAAGTAAAAGAAAGGCCTTCATAGAAGGAAATAGGGATTCAAGTCTCATAAAGACCTTCCAAAAATTATGGTACTTTTTAGCTTTCAGCTCTCATTGCCCATATCATAAGAATATTGAAGTGATTAAGGTTAAAGTGAACAAACTATGGTGTATATGCTTGATGAAGTATAAGTTGGAAATCTCATGTCCCTTGAATACGAGGGCCGCTCCTCATGCTAATCAAGTTTAGTTACCGGTAAGTTCTTGTCATTGTAAGTACATGTGTATCATAGAGAACCGCCAACGGGGTACCCCTTGCCTGATGATACGAAAGAATCCCCATATCAAAATGACAAGGCAAGTAGACAACGAGCATCTCAACAATCTTCTTATTTACCATGGGAATATGGTGTTTTTTCTCTCTTTCCTCTTTTCATATATCTCTTTTTTTTCTCTTTTTTTCTCAATATATGACTCTTTTTTTTATAAGAAGAATGCTTCATAGACAGCTCATTATGGTTACGCTGTAGGTTTCCACCATCTCAGCATGGATTAGACTAGCGGTCCAGGCATTTCTCTAACACATATACATAACTCCATGGACTTACAAGATCCCCTTTCATTTCACACCGACGACATCCATAGACAAAAGAGCATGATATCAACTAGGTACAAAGTACAAGTGCAATGTTTAAAACGTTCCCCATGACAACATGGTTATGCTAATCCCCAACAAATAAGTGCAAGCATATACAACATAGACGATACAATGGTTCAAGTTTATTATGGGCAAGAAAAGTAAAGTGTGCCATCAAGTTCGTGAGAGCTTTAATCACTAGTTTTCTCATAACAAGTTTAATTTGGAAGGTAGATAAAAACATGAATATACTTGGAATAGCATATGCTAGTAGGTAGGTATGGTGGACTCTTTGGAATAACTTGGTTTAGGGATTTGGATGCATGAGTGGAACTCATACTTGGTTGTGGAGGCTAGCAAAAGACTAGGAGCGAGAAACTAAGAGAGCAATAATGGCCATAATCATGCAGAGCGACAAAACATCATTGATCAAAGCATATAGTGATACTACAAGTTGAAAACTAAAGGATCATAAAGGCTATGGTGACTTGGGATAGTCATAACATGGTGTGAGCATGTGCCAAGTGAACCCAAATAAAGCATCAAAGGAGAATACCACAATACTATGCTTTAATATGCTAAAACAACACATGATTCTTCAAAGGAAGTAGGGATTCAAGTCTCATAAAGACCTTCCAAAAATTATGGTACTTTTTAGCTTTCAGCTCTCATTGCCCATATCATACGAATCTTGAAGTGATTAAGGTTAAAGTGAACAAACTATGGTGTATATGCTTGATGAAGTATAAGTTGGAAATCTCATGTCCCTTGAATACGAGGGCCACTCCTCATGCTACTCAAGTTTAGTTACCGGTAAGTTCTTGTCATTGTAAGTACATGTGTATCATAGAGAACCGCCAACGGGGTACCCCTTGCCCGATGATACGAAAGAATCCCCATATCAAAATGACAAGGCAAGTAGACAACGAGCATCTCAGCAATCTTCTTATTTACCATGGGAATATGGTGTTTTTTCTCTCTTTCCTCTTTTCATATATCTCTTTTTTTTCTCTTTTTTTCTCAATATATGACTCTTTTTTTATAAGAAGAATGCTTCATAGACAGCTCAATATGGTTACGCTGCAGGTTTCCACCATCTCAGCATGGATTAGACTAGCGGCCCAGGCGTTTCTCTAACACATATACATAACTCCATGGACTTACAAGACCCCCTTTCATTTCACACCGACGATATCCATAGACAAAAGAGCATGATATCAACTAGGTACAAAGTACAAGTGCAATGTTGAAAACGTTCCCCATGACAGCATGGTTATGCTAATCCCCAACAAATAAGTGCAAGCATATACAACACAGACGATACAATGATTCAAGTTTATTATGGGCAAGAAAAGTAAAGTGTGCCATCAAGTTCGTGAGAGCTTTAATCACTAGTTTTCTCATAACAAGTTTAATTTGGAAGGTAGATAAAAACATGAATATACTTGGAATAGCATATGCTAGTAGGTAGGTATGGTTGACTCCTTGGAATAACTTGGTTTAGGGATTTGGATGCATGAGTGGAACTCATACTTGGTTGTGGAGGCTAGCAAAAGACTAGGAGCGAGAAACTAAGAGAGCAATAATGGCCATAATCATGCAGAGCGACAAAACATCATTGATCAAAGAATATAGTGATACTACAAGTTGAAAACTAAAGAATCATAAAGGCTATGGTGACTTGGGATAGTCATAACATGGTGTGAGCATGTGCCAAGTCAACCCAAATAAAGCATCAAAGGAGAATACCACAATACTATGCTTTAATATGCTAAAATAACACATGATTCTTCAAAGGCACATTAAGCAATCTCAATTGTTTATAACAAGTCATGCTACAACAAAGAATACTAAGCATAAAGCCAAATCAATATCAAGCATGGCATGACAAAGCATATGCCACAGTCAAAAACAAGCTCTCTTTACCACTTAAGCATGAACTTTCCTACTCTTTTCCAATCCAAACCAAACTATTTGAAAAACAATGTATGAAAGAGGGGGTCCAACTAGTTTATTCAGAAAACTAAACAAACCAGCAAACTAAAAACCAAAATGAAAACGAAAAAGAAGACGCTCCAAGAACAACACAACTGTGTATGAAACAATAAAAATGAAGTGTTTGGAAGAAACCTGGGATTTTTATTGATGAAGAAGGGGATGCCTTGGGCATCCCCAAGCTTTGACGCTTGTACTTCTTGGATATTTCTTGGGGTGACACACGTGGCATCCCCAAGCTTGAGCTTTAGTCCATCCTTCATCTCATTACTCATTCCTTCCATACACCTGGAATTTTCCTTCATACAAAACTTCACACAATCTTTATTAGCAACATTAGTGCACTCAAGATAATAAGTCTTTAGGTTCAGTTCCAACACCAATAAAACTTCCATTAAAACAAAAGATACTGCAGCACTTCCCTAAAAAAGCTCAGTTCCCCAAAAGAACTCAAAAAGGAACCAACAAGAAGCAAATGCAAATAATGGCAGAAATCTGTCAAAACAGACCAGCAGGTAAAGACAAATTGTTTCGAAGACCTTCTATTGCTCAAATCGAAAAGTGTTGAACTAACGGAAGTTAGATAACAACCTGGGGCAGAAGCACAAAAATTCATGCCTTAAAATGACATACAGAGATTTTACACGAATTTTTACGGTGAAGCACAGAAATCTGTTTCGGGATAGCAACTTTCCCAAGCATTACTTCTCTCTCATTAGAGGTTACTCACAAAAAGTAAATAAAAAGGATAAGGAGCGGTTATTACAGAGGTAATAACTTCCAAGACTCATCTAAAACTTTTGGGTTATCTCCCAATAAGTACTTCTCTTTAACGCCTTTAAGTTAGGCATGATAGTTTGAGAAGATGCTCACATAAGAAATATGAATTGAAGTAAAAGAGATCATCAAGAAGCAAATTCAAAACACATTTAAGTCTAACCCACTTCCTATGCAAAATAATCTTGTAAAGAAACAAGTCATGAAAGCACAAAGCAACAAGTATAGGAAAGAAAAACAAGTGCAACTTCAAAATTTTCAACATGAAGAGGGGAAACTTAATATTGTTGAGAAAACATAAAACCATGTTTCCCTCTCTCATAATAACTTTTGGTAGCATCATGAATAAAATTAACAATATAACTATCACACGAAACATTCTTATCATGAGCCACATGCATATAATGATTATTACTCTCCACATAAGCATAGTCATTCTTATTAATTGTAGTGGGAGCAAATTCAACAAAATAGATATCACTATTATTCTCATCACCATAATCATCAAATATAGGAGGCATATTACAATTATAATAAATTTTCTCCTCAATAGTAGGTGGACTGAGAATATCATATTCATTATTGTAATCATCATATATTGGAGGTTTGATATCATCATAAGCAATATAATAGCTATCTTCCAAAGCTGGGGAACTAAAAAGATCATTTTCATAAAAACTAGCTTCCCCAAGCTTAGACTTTTCCATAACATTAGCAATAATGGTATCCAAAGAATTCATACTAACAACATTACTATTAGCATGCAAATAAAGTTCCATAGGTTTTTTAATTTTCTCTTCAAAGACTTCATGTCCTAACTCAAGATAAATACTATAAAGCTCTCTAATTTTTTTGTTTTCCATTAAGCCTAACTAGTGAAAACAAGAAACAAAAAGACAAAATTGCAGAATCTAAAGGAAATAACTTCAAGCACTCACACCAGAGGATGTGAGTACCTTTTACCTTACCTCCCCGGCAACGGCGCCAGAAAATAGCTTGATGTCTACGCACTTCTATTCTTGTAGACAGTTGTTGGGCCTCCAAGTGCAGAGGTTTGTAGAACAGCAACAAGTTTTCCCTTAAGTGGATCACCCAAGGTTTATCAAACTCAGGGAGGAAGTGGTTAAAGGTATTCCCTCTCAAAAAACCCTGCAATCAAGATACAAGAAGTCTCTTGTGTCCCCAACACACCCAATACACTTGTCAGGTGTATAGGTGCACTAGTTCGGTGAAGAGATAGTAAAATACAAGTGGCATAGATAATTATAAGTGGTAACAGTGCCAGAAAATAGATTGCTGGCGTGTGGTTGACGTGGGAAAAGACTAAAGGCAAACTGAAATAAAGATGGAAGCAAGCAAACATGTAATAGATCTAATAGCAAACGGTGTTTTAGTGCTTAGAAACAAGGCCTAGGGATCATACTTTCACTAGTGAACACTCTCATATAAATATATTCTTCTTTATGATACTACGCTGAACTACTCTCCGGTTGGACACTCTAATCCATGATAGGGCTATAATAGCACACCTCAAAGTAAGCCTTTCCCATCTAGATAACCCCACACTGTCACCTTGAGCACTAGATGGTTCAAACAAACACCACAATTTTATAAAGACATCCAACTCCAAATATAACTCATAACAAGTATTTGTAATCTCTAGCCTAAGTGCCACCATGGTGTGCACACTGTCAACTTCACACACATGGGGAGAGCAGAGATCTATTAAAGCACTTGAGTAGCAAGGTAGATCTATAGATTACAAGCTCATGATCTCAATAAGATCATACATAGAGAGAGAGATGAACACATAGCTACCGGTAGAACCCTTAGCCTCGAGAGAGAACTACTCCCTCCTCATCATGGGAATCAACAACGGCAATGGAGATGGTGGTGGAGATCGATGGAGATGGCTCTGGGGGCGCTTCCCCATCGATGGAGATGTCCGATCCAATTCCGTGAATATTGATTTTCTGACTTTCCTGGAACCAAAAACAGCAGAAAACAGGCAACTGGCACTGTGGCATCTTGTTAATAGGTTAGTACAAGAAAGTGTATAAAAATACTCCAAAGTGTGGAAAAAATACAAGAAAGTAGATAAAACCAAGCATGGAACATCAAAAATTATAGATACGTTAGCAACGTATCAATGATGTCGAAGAAGTTACAGAGGCCGGTCAGCGTTTCACGAATGTGCGGCTTCATTATCCCTCTGATTGCCACCAGAAGTATCTGCATCATCATGACGTGATAGTCGTGAGACTTCATCCCACTGAAGATTATTTTCTTCGGGTCCAGCCATCGGCGTATCAGCCCCGTATAGCCTAAGGGAAATCTGACTCCTAGAAGGTAATTTAAGATTTGTTAGAGCTCGTTAAGATTTAGAGTGAAGCGGGAGGGGTGTGGAGTTTCGCTCTGCTTAGCCCTTTTTCCCTTCGGATCTTCCGTATCCTCCTGAACCGACTGCTTCCCCGCCCTCTTGCGCTTGCGATCGTCCGTCTCCTCAACCCTAGACGGAGGCGGAGGGTGAAGCTCTTCTCTGATATTCAGGGCCATCAGGTCGTGTCTTGCTTTCGGCACATCTTTGGTCCTATCCGGCATGTTGAACGGAGTGGAAAGTAAGCTATCACACAAGATCTTCGTAATATGCATGACATCGAGGCTATGGGGCGTACCGAGGATCTTCCAGTATGGCAAGTCCCAAAACACGGACCTCCTTTTCCATACCCCGATGAGTAGCGCGGGTTCCTTTTTCTTCTTCTTGTCTCCTCGCTTCCGCTTCTGCTTCTGTATCTTACCCACTAGAGGGATGTGTTTCCAGTTTTTTAACAAAGTATTGATCTCCTCGCCGCTACGCTTAGGTAGAGGTCCTTCGAGATCATCCTCACTATTGAACATATCTACATGCTTCCTCCATGGGTCATTCTTGGGTAGCCACATTCGAGTCCTCATGTAGACGGTTTTTGAAGACCCGGGATCCTTACCCAGCTGTAGAGACAACGTCTTTCCCATGCACCTCACACAAGCCTTGTGTTCGTGTCACACCTGGCACGCAATATATCTGTATCCGAGATAATCCTGCACCGTGACGATCACCATGGCTTTGAGATGGAATTGTTCTTCGAGGTTGGCGTTCCATGTTTCTACCCCTTCCTCCCACAAGATGGCTAGCTGCTCGTTTAATAGCTCGAGATACAGGTTGAGATAGCTCCCTAGCTATGTCGGCCCTTGGATTAGCATACTCATGTGTATGTACTTCTTGTTCAGGCACAACCATGGGGGGAGGTTGTACATCCACACAAACACGGGCCAAGTGATATGCTTGCTGCTCCGGTTGCCGAACGGGTTCATCCTGTCGGTGCTCACGCCAAGCCTGATGTTTCTTGGGTATTTCCCAAATTCTTCGTACTCATTGTCTAATGCTTTCCACTGGCTTACATCTGAAGGGTGTGTCAGCACTGGGTTTTCAACCCGTATAGGATCCTTGAGCACCGCTTCCTTCCTTTCCGTGTACCCGCGCATGAGTTTTGCTTCCTCGCGGTCCACGAAGTACCGCTGATGACGGGGCCTGAGCGAGAAGTACCACACAACTTTACAAGTAGCTTTTCTCGTCCCTCTCTTGTATCGAAGTTCCTCACAGACTGGGCATGTGGTCTTGTCCTTGTGCTCGTTCTGGTAAATCACGCAGTCAATGATACAAGCATGGTATTTTTCGTGCGGTAAATCAAGAGGGCACATGACTTTCTTTGCCTCCTGTAGGCTACCGGCCAACGTGTTATCTTTAGGAAAGCGCTTCTTCAAGTATCGGAAGAGATCGTCCACGCCAGCGGCAGTCCATCCGTGTTTTGCCTTCATCTCCAGAAGATCCAGAGTTACTCTCAGGCGGCTATCCTCCGGCCCGTGACCTATGTCGTACAACGGAGTTCTCGAGTCTAACTCCAGTTCATCCAGCTTAGACTTCCGTCTACCGGTGAATCTAGGGTCGGTAGATGCGTTGCCGAGAAGAATTTCTTGAACATGAGGGTCATGCATGGCTACAGTTAGCGGGGTACTCCTACTCCAATCCTCATCGTTCGTATGTACTTCTTCCCGGCCTTCTTCATCACCATCGTCGTGTGCGACGTCCCGATCTTCCTTCTCATCTTCATTTTCGTGTTGATCGGCATCCTCTTCCACACCATCTTCATAATCACCCATCCACTGAGTCTGGCCCTCCATGAAACTATACCTGAGTAGGTGCTGATTCATTGTGCCTGAGGAAGGGTCGAACAATGACGATAGTTTGCATCTTCGACATGGACATCTTATTTCCATGCGGCTATTTTGATACATGTTGGACGTCGTACGTTGCACGTATGTATCCACTATGCTTTCCTTCATCTCAATGACCATCGTAGCTAGCCTGCACAATAAGAGAATCGATTAGAATAGTCGTCTAGGCTTTCAATAACAAATCTAGCATGACCTTTGCTAAAAATGGTCATGGCGGAGTGCCAGAAATTCGCCGGAATGTAAGTCAATCGACATTCCAGGGAAACATTGGCAACTCATTGTACCTGCACATGAAAAGAAAATGCAAAACGGTCCACATATGAATGGAACCGCTTTTTAGCTCCAAGAGCACCGGAGAGATTCCACACGGCGACCGAAGAGAGTGTGTTATCGGGACCTTATGCTCGAGATCTACATCTACAAAAAGGTGGTGGGGGCAAATATATCTAGATCTTGCAAGCTAGATCTACTAGTGCGCATGCATGCTTTGAGTTGAAATATAACAAACTTGGTTGGTTCAATTAGCTAAAATGGGTGGGGAGAAGTGGGGGAATCAGCTAGCAAAGCTTTGGGTGGAGTTTCCATGAAAAGAGAGCTAGAGAGTGAGTGAGGGGTGGGGGTAGGTGGTTGGTTCGACTTGCATTTAAGTCCTAGATTACCCCCGGTGAATGAAACCAATAGGTGCCGGTGGTAAAGAGGTGTGAAGTGGGCGGTCAGATGGAGGTAAGTACCCCTGACAACCGTAACCCTACATGCTGGTGGTATTGTTCCTATCGCCGGCGAGTCTAGGAGGATGGTGCCAGCGGAAAAACTTTTGGTCAGATGGGCCCATCTTGCTCACCACTGCCCCGACGAGAGGGTCATTTGTTCGCCAGTGGTAAGGGGACGTAGCCCCGACGCATATGTACTTGTTTCACTGGAGGTAAACATTGACCCGTCCGGTGGCACGCGGCCCACCATAGCCCCATCATGCACAACCATAGTTCGCCAGTGATAATTGGACTAGCCTCGGCGCACCTTATTCCGATGGTAGTGCCCGCTTCGCCTGCCGTGACGAATCCGGCTATAAGGTTTTCCCTACTAGTGAGTTGGTCCAGCCTAGACTTCCGTCTATCGGTGAATCTAGGGTTGGTCGATGCGTTGCCGAGAAGAATTTATTGAACATGAGGGTCATGCACAGCTGCGGTTAGCAGGGTACTCCTACTCTACTCCTTGTCATCCACATGTACTTCTTCCCGTCCTTGTTCATCACCGTCGTCATGTGCGACGTCCCGATCTTCCTCCTCATCTTTATTTTCACGTTGATCGGCATCCTCTTCCTCATGTTCATCGTCATCATCATCTTCATCATCACCCGTCCAATGAGTGTGGCCCATGAAACTATACCTAAGAAGGTGCTGATTCACTATGCCTGAGAAGGGGTCAAACAATGATGATAGTTTGCATCTTTGACATGGACATCTTATTTTCATGCGGTTATTTTGATACATGTAGGCCTTCGCGCGTTGCACGTATCTATCCACGATGCTTTCCTTCATCTTGATGACCATCATCGCCTGCACAATAATATAATTGATTAGAACCGTCATCTCAGCTTTCACGGAAAATTTCGTCATGACCTTTGCTAAAAATGGTCTTGCAGGAGTACCAGAAATTCGCCATAACGGAAGTTAATCGACATTACGTCAAAACATTAGCAACTCATAGTACCTGCACATCAAATAAAATGCAAAATGGTCCACATATGCATGGAACCGCTTTTCGCCATCACAAGTACACATTCACCACATTATACCTATTAGTTGACGCGAGCTCGAAGAGCACCGGAGAGACGCCACATGGTGATCATAGAGAGAGTGTGTTGTCGGGACCTTATGCTCGAGATCTAGATCTATAAATAGAGAGATGGCGGGGAGATAGATCTAGATCTTGCAAGCTAGATCTACTAGTGCGCATGCATGCAAGCGGAGCGATATTATTGGCTCAAATATATTAAACTTGGTTGGTTGAATTAGATAAAATGGGTGGGGAGAAGTGGGGGAATGAGCTAGAAGAGATTTGGGTCGAGTTGCCATGAAAAGTGAACTAGAGAGTGAGTGAGGAGGTGGTGGTAGGTGGCTGGTTCGACTTGCATTTAAGTCCTAGGTTACCCCTAGCGAACACAACCACTAGGCGTCGGCGGTTAGGAAGGGTGAAGTGGGTGTGGTAGATGGAGGAAAATACTCCCGACGAACACCACTATATGCGTCGGTGGTATTGGTCTTATCCTCGACGAGTCCTAAAGGAAGCGTCGGCGGTGAACTTTTGGCCCGGTGGGCACATCCAGCCTACCACTGTCCCGGCGAGCAGGGCATGTATTCGCCGATGGTAACGGGCCATATCCCTGGCGAAGTCGGTCTGGTTTCGCCAACACTAAAGTCGTCCCGTCCGGTGGCACGCGGCCCATCACAGCCCTGGCGCGCGCAAGGCCTCTTCGCTGGTGGTACTTGGACTAGCCCCAGCGCGCCTATTGCAATTTTGCCGGCGGTAACACGAGGAAGGCCTGGATGGCCTTACCACCAGCGACCCCTATGCCCACTTCCCTGGCGGTAAGGAATCCGGCTATAAGGTTTCCCTACTAGTGTAGGGCCCGCCTCTAAGACTGATAGAGACGGTTATTTGATTTTGAGAGGTGACCAATCAGAGGCAGTTTATTTTGTTATCGCGTTTAACCGGATCTATGCACAATATCTAAGTAACAAGTTTGTATTAGTGTATGGACACACTTTTATACCCACGGGTAATATCCATACTCTACCCGTTAAGTCATGTGTATGGACACGGGTATATGCCTGCTTGTACCCACAAGTATACTCATACCCTACCGTTTAAACTGGCGTGTAAAACTTGCATGTAGAGTTTCAACCTATGCAGCCGAGCAACCTAGGAACGAGTATGAAATTGTGAATTCTAAACTTGGCTAATTTTATATACTCGTGTACCTATTATTGAGTAGAGACAATTGTTTTTTAACAAATATGCTATTGGTAAAAGTAAAATTGTGTGTAACTTGTGTACTAGTTTATGTACCCGCCAGGTACCCAATGGGTACGGGTACCCGTTGGGCATGGGTATGGGTATGGGTAAGTTTCAGACCCGTGGGTATGTGTATGGGTAAAATTTTGTACCATTTAGTATACGGGTATGGGTATGGTATTGCTCTATCCTTTCCATTGTCATCATTAAATTAGTGCAAGTTGTCGAGTTGTCCCTATACCAGCTTCACAACTAAAAAAGTTCCACATTTTCTGAGATTGTAATCATGAAAATCTATTAAACTACAAAATTAATCATATTAAAAATATAAAAACACAGATTTGTGTTTTTCACTAAAGAATACAGAAACAATAACTCAAACATTTGTGAAAAGAAAAATGCAGCAACGGCTGTAGATGATTTTTCTACAAATAGGCAAAAAATAAGAGTGTAAATTTAGACATGGAGATACATATATCAATGTACAAATTTCTCTCGAAATCAAACCATAGATAATTAAAAATAAACCAGTCATGCATTCAAACTAAAAGATGGAGTAAATGCGAATCCAAGTGCATACAAATTTGGAGAGTAAGACCAAGACCATACACAGGCTTGCAATATATTAATTCTATTAAAAAAACTAAACATGCCCCCCTAGAGTAATGTCCAATTCTTCATTTGACAGTGGGCAGGTTTCGGCCTTAGCGTCCAATTCATCAATAATGGCTTAGATTTTTGGCCCACCCTCTCAAGAAGTGATGTAAATGTCTAACTTTATTTTGCCACCATTTATAATAGTGGCGGATCCACGCCCTGGGCAGCCAGGGCCATGGCCCGGGCCTGAGGAAGTTTCCTTCATTGCATATGTATGTCCATGTTAGATTGGCCCGCGTAGCAAATTACCACCAGCTAAGCCTAACTCAGTCAATTTCTCCTAAGCTTAAAAATAATGCTCGGACGTGCGAGCCTCCACTGTGATGGCGTCTACCTCTCCACGCCGGCATTCATGGGCCAGTACTGGCCTACTGGGTGCTCTGCTAACCATCACCGGTAAGGTGGCTTTTTTTCTAAGACGTCATCTCTTTGTTCCCTTCGGTATGCTTTGATAGTTTTTTGAAATTGTGTGCATATAAATTAAGAAAAATAGTTCTTGTTACATTACTTTCTTAGGCCATTATATTCTTTTGCAGCCAATTTCATGTTGATGTGCTCGCGAAGTCACCAGGCAGATTAACCAACCATTATATTCGCTTGTTCGAAAATAGATATCGCAGAATTCTGTACATACGCATGTATCTGTACGCTAAAGTGCATATAGATACATGCTTATCTAGGCAAATATGTGAAACTTATTTTCAAACGAAGTAAGTATGCTTTATCAAAAAGTTCTACAATAATTATGTAATTGACTCGAAAGAAACTACTCTACCATGAATTGCTTTTGAAATGTTTATAAGCCATTAATTTTTGGCCCGGGGTTTACTCGAATCCTGGCTCCGCCACTGCTTTGTAACACTCGGGTGGTGGCGGAAATACAAAAAATGTTGATAGAGCTTCGACAACATTTGACTCTGTCAATGCATATCCTTCAAAAAAAAATCAAGTGTGGACCAATCTTGTAATTATGTTTTTTCTTATACATAACTAAGAATGGAACCATGGAAACTGGTAATCAGTGTACCAAATTTAAATCACAAATCGATGTGTAGAAGACTTGATGTGCCTATCTAAATATTAGCAGTAACAATTAATAGAATAATGCTTGAACAAAATACACAATAACAACTATGGATGTTCCATTTACATTTAAACTTGTATGAAAAACAAAAATGAATAAGAAGATGGTCAAACTGCATTCTTCATCATGAAGCCCCATGTTTTGAGATAGTTACTGAAAATGTAATGTCTACTCCAGGATTCCAAATGCATGTACCCGTGAGCTATCAACATTATGGCTTAACTTCATATACAAGGATGAGCAACCTGGCTTCTTGCATGAAAACATTGCACATAAAAAATAGTCTAAGAAAGTAACTGCGGCCGACCTCAAGAAGTGCACAATGAATTGGCATCGAAACATGGAAATAGGCTAAAATAAGATCGATGAAACAATGGAAAAATAAAATCTAAAATAGGTCACTGAATTTTAGATCACATTGAGCACAAGGCTATCAAAGAACGAACCATGGTTTACTTTTGTTGGTTCAACAAATTAAGTATTGATAGTACGCAAGAATGCAGAAAATTGCCCATAGTAGATGATGAATGGAAAAATAATTACATAGATGTAAAAAGGGATTGCAGAAAAAATTAAGCCTAGAATTTATTTTTTGGAACCATGCAGGCGTGCTGCATGTATTAAAATAGAAGACGGAAAGCCATAGACAATGGCTGAAGTTATAGAGTTATTATAGGAAAAATAAGAAGAAAAACAACCCCGGGTGAAATGATCCAAGCCTAGGAACAAATTATTGAATCTATATGGGCATCTGGCCTCTAAAACATTTTGATTTTAGCAGAAGTAATACTTTCTTCAATAAATAGTAGTAGGATAAGAAGCACACCAGGAGGAAATCATCGAGAAGAAAAAAAATCTTGAGAGTGGAGGCTGGATCTTATTGGCATCGTCTCTCTCCCTATGGCCACCTGCAAAATCAACAAGTACATGATGCCTTGTGTAAAACACTTCCAATACAATGCTATAGTAGACCAAACTAAAAGGTCCACAAAGACAAATGTGCAAACCTGTGGACACCAAGACCTGATGATCATGCTCACCTTCGAGATGCAGGGAGGGCACGCTCGCAAGAATCCATCATCACTGCTGCCGTGGTGGTCACCACTTGTTGTCGTCCTTTAACAACATACGTAATTGGAAGCCACAATCATGTCCACAACAGGACGCTGTAAGGAAAGGCAGAACACCCTTGTGTCACCTATACAAATATAAATAGGATGATTACACCTGTATAATTTATTTTCCATCCTAATGTAGAGAGAGCCAACTCTTTGGCTGATGACTTATTCCCCAAAGAGTGCACTACGTACTTTCCAACGATTAGCAACATCATACTATTGATTTCCTGATAAGTTGGTAAAAATGTTTGAACTGTTGTGGATTAGCTATTGCTATGAGAGGAACAATTGAGAGGACTAACCAAGTGGCGAGGAGTCGAGGACCTTGTCCCCTCCACTGAACCTACCAGTCTACTCATTGGACGAACACGCACACTGATAAGATTACATAAACTGAACCTTTTTCTGAAAATTTCAGACATGTAAGGTCAGTTTGACATGATTGAAGTGTTGAGGATATGAACAGTAAATGCAAACATCAATTTCTCCACTTCTCGGTGTGTTTGACCTATACAATGGCTCAATCATAGAAGCATATCAAGTGATATAGATGGACACCTAGATTTGTAGATTCAGAATAACATACCACAGGATAGGTATGTTTTGTCTGCCATGGACTACTCAAATCTAGGTGTGGTGCTACTGAACTTCCCATCTTGCATAACAGAATGAAACAAAATTGGTTACACCATTCGGTTGAAACTTGGAAATCATGCAAGGACTTATAACCGAAACCCAAAAAATACAACAGAAAGAGAAATAAACATTACATTACATATTTGATAGTTTCTCTTCCTTCTTCTTGCGACCTAACGTGTGAGCCTACTTTTGAGTTTACTAAGATGGTATAGCATTTTGACCTTACCTCTATATTTGAAATTGCCTCGGATAGTTGGAAGCTCCTAAATACGATCTCATTGATCATGGAACAACACTAAAAATCATAAACACAAAAGCTGGAGTCCATAAGTAGTTGACTTTATTTCCTAAGGAAGTGTGAATATTGCCAAAGAGCCATTACAAGAACTATAAACAAAATCTATAGGGTGAATCGACATATAGGTGAAATATGTAATTAATCAAACTAAAAATGCAATGATGCTTATTGTTACACGGAAGACACGCCTCCTAATTTTACGGAGACCGAGTGAATTAAATCATATCAACATTCCAATAATCTAAGTATGTTTAGCAACTTCTATATGAAAAAACAATGGCTTTTGGGGAAAAAAAGTTCAGCTTTTCATCAGCGATATGAATAACGGCTTTCCAGGACAAAAGACCAAGCTTACTGAATAAGCATCACTTGGAGCATACCTTTTAGCTAATCTAATGTGTCGTGAGAATGACCATGACAGTCACTGCCAGGGGTGGCGATTGAATTGAGGGAAAGGGCGAGTGAGCTATTCGCGGTGCGAGAATGAGGAGACTCGGTATTTTACCCAGGTTTAGCCTCCGTAGGGTAAGAGGCCTACTTCCTGCTAGATGTATTGATCAGAGTGAGATTACAAGGAGAGGTCGACCTCGGTGATGAGGGTAGCAAGTCGCCTCTATGTGGTGTATCCATGTCCCTGTAGAGGGTACCATAAGGTTGTTTATATAGTGCTACCTTACTAGGGTTTACATGGACAATACTAAATCGGTTAAGGGTTCGGTGATCTTGACCTAATCCGACTGGTCCTAACTACACTTCTGGGCCTCCTGTATCCAGTCGCCAGGCCTCTTAGGTTGCAGTGCTTCCAGTCGCCGTACTAGTGATCCCACTCGTCGTGGGCCCGGTTAGTTGAATCCTCCTCCTGGGCATATATACCCTGATTGGTATATCCCCATCGGTAGTCCCCAAGTGCGTCAGGAATTTGGTGTAGGCTTCAACTTGGCAGTCGGAGTAGGCGAGTCTGAGTGGACGCCCAGCCGAATTGGTAACGAAATCCTCCGATGAGGAAAGAAGAAGCACGTTCGACGTAGGATCCAGTCGCATTAGGCGGGTCGCATAGGCCGTGAGTCGCTGCTTTGAGCGAGTGGAGTGGAGCGAGTGATCAATTTGATCGAAGTTTGACCGTCAACCTAGTCAAACTAGTCGTTAGGTAACCTTTAACGGTAACTTCGACGGAGTTACCGCAAAGCAACGGCTAATCCAGGCCGTTTTGTTTGTGCACCCTACTTAAGGGGGACTGGAGGAGAATTGTACATATCTTATTATGCATTCCTCTATTCCTTCTTCTTCTTCCCGAGCTGCCCTCAGTCCAGGTCTCTAGACCAAGCAAGCAATTTCCTAATGGCACCTCCCAAAGATCTTTGGGGAAAGTCCAAGTGCACGGCAGCTGTGCTGCAATCCTTCTAGGAAGCCGGAGTCCTTGTGAAGGGGAACTAGAAAATACCCACGGCCAGCTAGGTCGAGCCAAAGCCGCGGGCTAGGGAATTCATTTCATACCTCAGTCACCTAGAGCAGGGGTTGGGATTCCCCACCTCAATCTTCTTCCAGAGGTTCTGTGCCTATTACTAAATCAAGCCTTCGGACATAGGGCCGCACAACATTGACCAGCTCGCGATCTTCATCGCGTTTTGCGAGAGCTACCTCGGGTGTAAACCCTATTTCCCCCTCTGGCTAGAGTTTCTCCATGGCCTCATCAGCAGCGAGGGGAAGGACGGGCCTATCTTGTCTACAGGTGGCATCACCTTCCAAGTGAAGCCCAATGCCAAGTTCCTAAAGCTTATGCTGCCGAAGAAAGCGGTGAACGTGTGGATGAAGTACTGGTTTTATGTAAAGGAATCTACCCCACCAGCGAGGTGGTGATCCCGGCATACACTGCAGAGCAGAGAAATCCGTGTTGTCTGTCGGCGGGGAAGATCCCCAAGGATCAAGTCCTGTTCATGATGGTGGAGATGTGCTCCCGCATAACGGATCTAGAGGACGAGTGGTTGATGACGATCAACCTCTACACCTGGTGGCTCAGGAGGCGACTCGTTCCACTCGCCACCTGAGCCCATTAGATGTTCGAATATACCAGGTCGATGGACCCGACGAAATCGTTGCACAAGTTGTGGGCCATGTATGATTACGTCGCGACCCTGAAGAAGATCATGGACGTGAAGTTCACCGATTTGTCGGAGGGACTTCGCATGTATAGGACCGGAGTGCGACCTCCCCCCATTGTAAGTTTCTCCAGTCGCAGTCTCTTCCTGTTTAATTGTCTGAGTCCGGACATTGAATCATATAGTTAGTTTAATGTTGTAGACCTTCCAAATTCTGGAGCATTGGCTACCTCCACTCGACAAGGAGGTGCCAGAGGAGGGAGGATGGCGAGGGAGACTCCTCCGAGAGTGAGGAGGAGGAAAGCGAGGAGGAGAAGGAACCCGCCTCCATGCCCTAGAAGACTCGCGGCCAGAAGCATCATGAGGAAGAGGCTAGTTGCAGCCTTGAGGAGTATGAAAATGATCTGGAGATCATTGATGAGCAAAGCTCCAAACGAGTGCCTACCCCGACTAAGCCCGTCACGAAGGCGCAGATATCGGCGAAGCTGGCAGTAAAACGAGAGACGGCGTCAAAGCTAGGGGAGGCGACAAAGGAGGCGACAGAGCCGTAGGTGGCAAAGGAGCTAGAGGCCCCAACGAATCCGGAGGCGTCAGCAAGGAAGCCAGAAGCGCCTCCCAAGACACGACGTTAGGTGAGCCTCCTCGAGACGGGGTTGATGCGCTCGCTTGGCCCCGAATTAGAGAAGCCCACGTATACCGGCATGGGGTTGCGAGTCCTTCCAGTCACCAAGTAAGTGTTCTCGGTTTATTGTGTTGCACTTCTCTTGCGCTACTCGGAATTTCCAAGTCGCTAACCATCTAGAACTTGCATGAACCAGCCAAAAAAGATCAAACATGCTACCATGGAGAAGATCCCTTCGAGCCGTGCCGAGGAAGGAGAAGACACCTGCAAGAAAAGGAAGGGTGATTCTAGCGAGGTGCCTAATCTTGGTGCCAAGAAGAAGAAGGTCGACTTCGACCAAATAGGCGAGGCAACAATGAAGAATGACATGGGCGACATTATCGTGCGTGAAGAGGGCGCTGTGTCGCAGGAGGGCATTGTATTGCTGGAGGATGGCAAGGTGGCGGAGGACGTGCCCTGAAAAAGGATGCAGGAATGGCATCGCCCACAACGTCGGCCATGGCGATAACATTCATGCGGTTTCTTGCCAAGGGATACTCCACGACTTCCCAGACGTAGTCGCCGATGGTGGCGTAGGTCATCGATAGAAACGTCAGGCTGATGGCGCAAGGGACCGGGGGACCAGCGTACCCGATGGAAACTGTGGGAGAAATCAAACTCCATCGTTTGCTTGGACAAGAACTCCAGGTATGTCCAACCCCCGAGGCTCTAGTAGCTAAGTAGTAGCGGCTGGAGCTTTTTTTTCTGAGTGTCCAGTCCCGAGGGTCGGTCGCTGAATAGCAGTGAGTAGGGTCTGAATTTTTCGATTCCCCCCGTTCTCGAGGGTCGGGTCGCTGGATAGCAGCGAGTCGAATCTTCAATGTGGTTTTGATGCTGTTTGGTTTCTTTTGATTTGTAGCGCGAGTCAGAAGACCAGAGACTGGAGTTGGAGCACCTTCGGCACGACTTGCAAGTGGCAACCAAAGCTATCAACTAGCTTCGAGCTGCAGCGGGTATGTGATTTTCTTTTGTTCCTTGATGGATTACACTGTCGGATTCGATAGCGAGTTGAACTTTGTACCTTTTTGCAGGCAATCATGCCTCCGCGTTGGAGAGCGCTCGTGAGGTTTATGTACTAGTTGCTGAGCTCGAGGCCGCGAGGGCGTCTACCATCACGGCGGAGGAGAAGACCAAGGACGTGCTGGCAGAGCCGAAGAAGGACCCAAGGCATCCAATTCCGTGATTGCAGAAGTGCAGGCGAAGTTCTTCGATTTGGATAAGTTCTATGTTGAGAACTGTTAGCGGCTTCTTGGTGAGTATTCTTGCCTCATTTTTCCTTTGATATGAGTCTGATATGAGTCGATTCCTCGAGCGGGTCAAGTGTGCTGACGCCTTACATATGTCATAGGTCCGAAGGATTCGGCGGTGCTTTAGTACGGGGCCAAGAGCTGCGTCAAGGTGGTGCTTGGGGCTGCTGCGACATCGTTGATGTGCATCCGGGCTATTCTCTAGGGCATTCCCCCACCGAGGTAATCCACGAGGGGTTCGCCGAGGTGTGGAGGTACCTGGAGGAGGTGCCTTCCATCATTGAGTGGATGATGCGCTCCGCGTTTCATCGTGGGGCGACTGCAGCATTGAGTCTTGGGCCTGTGCACTTCCCGGACGACTTCGAGCTCAACGACGTGATGAGCGGGTTCCCTTCCATGACCGGAGTTGTCCATGTTGCCAACGTGTTGGAGCTGAATGTGAAGGCTGCCCCTTATGCAGATCACGTTTTGGTGATGAGAAACCTCCTCCCCTACAAGGAGAGTCGGTTCATGCCAGGAGATCCTCAGCTGGAGCACCGGGTCTTGTTGTCGGAGCGTCCTTTCAATCTGCGGTCGCGATGTTGCTGATGATGGTCCCAGTCAACCGTTGGAAGCCTTTTGTAAGGACCAAGGGTGTGGCCGAGGCTTCTTCCTCTCAGGCAGTGGAGTAGTTTGTTTAACCTGGAATATGTAATAGCTTATGTAATGGGCTAGTGGTTGGCCAAGACCGATGCATTTTGTGTAAATATTTTTGTGAAGCAATTTTGATTCGCGTGGTTTTCTTCGTTGCTAGTCGACTTGTATTGAATTGTGGAGTCGGTTGTGTGTGGTGTATGATGTATTACATGATGTGGCCGGAGTCGCTTTGCGAGTCCCCGGGCATTTTTGCTTTGAGTTTGAGTCGCATGCGTGTGCTTAGCGGGGACTTGGTAATTTCTCAACTGTTTGAGTAGCTTAGGTTGACTCACCTTGACCCGGGGGTCAGTTGTGTGGTGACTCCAAGGGCTACTATGTACTTCACTTTTTCACTGGGCGCGTGCGGGTTCGATGGTCGAGTTCCCGAGCATGTTACTAAGCTATTTGAGCCGTAGGCCCAAGGTTTGCAAGGACATGTGACTCTATTTTATTTTTAGCGAGTCTCTTATCTTGGCCCGGTGGGCCAGTCGCGTGGCGACACTAGGGGTGTTTCTCGATCTAGCGGTTTCTTGGACGAGCAAGGCTCGATTAGCGAGTTCTTTTTTTGCAATAGTTAGACATGCGAGTTGCCTTGCCTAAAGTTGAGGAGGACGGGGTGTTGTGGGAAGCACGGACGATCATCTTGGCTTATAAATACAGTTGAGTGAGGTGACTCCGATGGTGGCTCTAGCTAGGAGCTATTCATGGACGACCCAAGGCTCGAGTGACCTCGATGCCTTTGAGTCGCAATACTTGGCCGGTGCGAGTCACGCTTCCAAGGGTTGATGATGGCGAGTCGCCTGGTGTATGAGAGTGGGTGTGTGTGAGCACCGAATTTGGTGAGTTGACATAGTTGTGCATAGACACGCATCTTTATTGATATTTAGCATAGTGGTTTACAAGTTTTAGGTCTATGTGTAGAACTAGCGAAGTAGGTTGACATTCCACTGTCGCTCGATGTTGAGCTTGTCGTCGCCGTGGATGTCGATGAGGTAGTAGGCTTTGTTGCCCAGTACCCTGCCGATGGTGAATGGGCCTTCCCATGGAGGGGAGAGCTTGTGCTTCCCTTTCTTGTCCTGGATGAGTGATACCTTCGATCTGGATTACCGATGTACTATAGCTCTTTTTCCCTAGTAGACCTAAGTTATCGAATCCACGGGAAGCGGATGCATAGTGAAGTTACTTTAACGGACCTTCAGAAGTTTTAGAATTCCTTTTGTGTTTTTACTGGACCAGTAGCTTGCGTATTTTTTGTTGTTGTCGACGATGGAGAGAGAGGGCATAGGGCATTCGGTTTCACCTATAGCTATGCAAACACATCTGATGGAAATAAAAGATAGAAATAAAGTATGTGTGTACTTGTTAGAGCAAGATAAATTATATGTGGGCAGTGCATCCATAATTGCTATTGCCTCCGCAACTGCTTATAGCAATGACCTACTAGTCTCATTCATAGAAGAAAGAGAACTAATGATATGTATAGTGATGTCACCGTTAATCCTAAGCAAATCCCTCACATACAGCCGTACTACCCCTTCTGTCATTGGGGTTCCCAACTTGTAGATCAGTCATCACTCATACTCCCTATACCTGGCTCAACCCTCGGGGTCTTGGGTACCTGACAAGTCCTTGGATTGAGGCAAGAGAGGATACAATAATCATCATGTCATACAAACTAATACACGATCCCATATATGATAAATTACATGCACAATTGCTACATGGCTAGGCCGAAGACCTTAACCCAAGGAGAATTACTCACACATAGAGATGAGATCAACAATCACAAACATTGTAATGAAAATCATCAGATTGATAGAAATAGTCTTACAATGTTGTCAATCAGAGAAGAGATCTACTATTACAAGTGGTGGAAGATGGCTATGGAGATGGAGAAGGGTTTGGAGATCTGAGGCGGCTTTTTGGCGGAGTCTGGCTTCTTTGGGGCAGAGCGAGCATTGTTTTCCCGTCGCCTGAAGCTTTTTTATATAGGGGTCCCTTCACGAAAGTTGTTCTGTTTGACCTAACTGTGGCGGCACCAACTATACGACCAGAACTATACTGTCGGAATTTTTGCTCCGGCCGTACAGTTAGTCGTTACGGCGTCTGCCTTCGTTGGACGGCTCCTGGTTTCTTCTGGTTGTTGGAAATCTCGTATCTTTGACTTTAATATAGTGATTCCCTCCTTTAAACGACATTATCTGCACAGGAAAAATACAACAACAAAGGATTGCATACCCCTCTGAATATTAACATTAGTGGCAGGGTTTAGAGAGATATTTCATCAAAATTATGATTAATATCCAGTTTAAATGTGGATGTAGATGGATATATTTCAGAGCCATCAACGAGGAGGACAAAGAGCGCCCCCTACAATTACCAGTGTGCTATCTCAGTGAAGTACTCACCAACTCGAAGTAGCGCTACCCCGAATACCAAAAAATGGTGTACGCCGTGTTTTGAGCACATCGGCAACTCCCGCACTACTTCTAGGAAGACCCAATCACAATCATATCCTCTGCCCCGTTGTACTACATCATCCAAAACCGCGATGTGACCAGACAAGTCGCCAAGTGGGCCGTTGAAATCGGAGTCCACAACATCAAGTACGAGCCACGAAGGGCCATCAAGTCGCAAGCCCTAGCCGACTTCTTTGTGACTGGGAGAAGGCACATCATCCTGACCTGTTGCCGCACTAGCACTGTTGGACCATGTACTTCGCGGGGTCCAAGAACTACGAGGGCTTCGACACTGGCATCGTCCTCATATCTCCCAAAGGATACAAGCTCTACTACATGCTTCAAATAAACTTCACCCCTGCACCAACAACGTGGTAGAATACGAGGCACTCCTCCATGACATGCGAGCTGCCAAGGAAATGAGCGTCAACCGACTGAGGTGCATGGCGACTCCAACCTCACTACCAGATAGGTCACCAGCACATAAAAAGCCATCACCCCAACATGATCGCCTATCACAGGGCGGTGGACTAGCTCGGTGGCTACTTCACCGGACACTCCATCGGGTGGGTCGATCGATGGAAGAACAAAGAGGCTGACACACTCTCACGAATCGGTTTGTCTCACCAAGCACCCTGTCGGGTGTCTTCTCGACATCGTCGACGATCCCTTAGTCTCTCCACCTAAGGAGATCAACATCGGGATCCCGCTGAACCCCGACTCCACCATAGTCTCCATGATCATGGATACGAGCAACTGGACCGAACCCTACATCGCCTAGCTTGAGCACCAGATCCCGCCGAAGGATGAGACAGAAGCATGCATGATCGTGCGCCGGTACAAATAGTTCGTCATCATGAACGGCTAACTCTACAAGTGCAGCATGACCGACATCTTCCAGCGCTGTGTCTCACCGGAGGAAGAGCGCAAGATCCTCCACAACATCCACTCCAGCGACCGCGGTTACCACACTAGAATGCGGTGGCTAGTCGCCAAGTCCATGCGCCATGGGTTCTACTGGCGCACCGCTCATGCCGATGCAATCGACATAATCCAACACTGCATTGGGTGCCAAAAATACGCCAACCAGACACACGTACCTGGTTAGGTGCTAAAGACAATACCCATTACGTGGCCATTCATCATATGGGGCATCGACCTGGTGGGAAGGTTCAAAACCGCCACCTCCGGCTACGCCCACCTTCTAGTCGCAGTCGACAAATTCACAAAGTGGGTCGAGGCAAAACCAGTCAAGAAGTGTGATAGGAAGACAGCCACCAAGTTCCTCCACGAGCTCATCTACCTATACTACTACCCACATAGCTTCGGCACCGACAACAGGACCAACTTTTCCAAAGGTGCCATGGCCAAATTCTGTGAGAATGGGATACGACACAACCTCGCCTCAGTCGCTCACCAGAGTCGAACAACCAGGTTGAATGGGCCAATCAAAGGGTCCTCCATGGGCACAAACCTCAACTACAACTCCCCCTCGAGTGGACGCAAGTTTGCTAGGTCGAGGAACTCCCCTCAGTGCTCTGGGGAATCCGCACCTCCGTCAACGGATCAACAGTGTTCACCGCCTTCTTCATGGTGTATGGCGCCGAAGTAGTCATGCCAACCGACCTTGAACACGACTCGCCTCGAGTCGTAAACTATACGGAGGAAGACAACGAAGTCTCCCATCAAAACGGGATCGACCTACTCGACAAGGCACGTGACCACCCTCACTCCCGCACGGCAATTTACTAGAAAGGAATCCGCCGCTACCACAGCCGCCGAGTACGGACCCGCACCTTCCAATAAGGCAACCTCATCCTGCGACTCATTGATGGCTCTGAAATATAGCCATCTACGTCCACATTTAAACTGGATATTAATCATATTTTTGATGAAATATCTCTCTAAACCCTGCCACTAATGCTAATATTCAGAGGGGTATGAAATCCTTGGTTCTTGTATTTTTCTTGCGCAGATACTGTCGTTTCAAGGAGGGAATCACTACATTAAAGTCAAAATACGAGATTTCCAACAACCAGAAGAAACCAGGAGCCATCCAACGGAGGCAGACGCTGTAACGACCAACTATACGGCCGGAGAAATAATTCCGACCGTATAGCTTCGGTCGTATAGTTGGCTCCGCCACCGTTAGGTTAAATAGAACAACTTTCATGAAGAAACCCCTATATAAAGAAGCCTCAGGCGACAGGAAAACAATGCTCGCTCTGCCCCAAAGAAGCCAGACTCCGCCAAAAAGCCGCCTTAGATCTCCAAACCCTTCTCCATCTCCATAGCCATCTTCCACCACTTGTAATAGTAGATCTCTTCTCCGATTGGCGACATTGTAAGACTATTGCTATCAATCTTATGATTTTCATTACAATGTTTGTGATTGTTGATCTCATCTCTATGTGTGAGTAATTCTCTTTGGGCTAAGGGATTCGGCCTAGCCATGTAGCAATTGTGCATGTGATTTATCATAGATGGGATCGTGTATTAGTTTGTCTGACATGATGATTATTGTATCCTCTCTTGACTCAATCCAAGGACTTGTCAGGTACCCAATACCCCAAGGGTTCAGCCAGATATAGGGAGTATGAGTGATGATTGTTCTGCAAGTTGGGAACCCCAGTGACAGAAGGGGTAGTACGGTTGTATGTGAGGGATTTGCTTGGGATTAACTGTGATATCATTATGCATATCATTAGTTCTCTTTCTTCTATGAATGAGACTAGTAGGTTATTGCTATAAGCGGTTGTGGAGGCAATAGAAATTATGGATGCACTCCCCACATATAATTTATCTTGCTCTAACAAGTACACACATACTTTATTTCTATCTTTTATTTCCATCAGATGTTTTTGCATAGCTATAGGTGAAACCGAATGCCCTAGGCCCTCTCTCTCCATCATCGACAACAAGAAAAAAGATGCAAGCTACTGGTCCGGTAAAAACACAAAAGGAATTCTAAAACTCCCGAAGGTCCGTTGAAGTAACTTCACTTCGCATTCGCTTCCCGTGGATTCAATAACCTAGGTCTACTAGGGAAAAAGAGCTATACTACATCTGTAATTCAGATCGAAGGTATCAACCCTTTTTCTGGCGCTGTTGCCAGGGAAGCAATAGCTACCCTGGTGAGGTTATTAGGAACCTTGCTAGTTTTAATTATTTTTTTAATTTTTTTAGTTTGCTTTCAGTCTTTAATTGATAAACCAAAAAAATTAGTTAGTCTTTAAATTTTTGTTTTTACTATTATGATTTTTTAATCTAAGAAAACCCAAAAACATAGGAAGTATGGCTGAAAAGAAGCTTGGGGAGTTTGCTACTCCCAATAATGATTATTTGCGTACTCTTATTACTCAGCCAGCAATTGCTGATGACTATGAAATTAAGCCTCATTACTTAAGTTTGGTTCAACAGAATCAATTTGGAGGCTCTGCTGTTAAAGACGCGGGTATGCACTTATATACTTTCACTGAAATATGTGATATGATGCGTATAAAAGATGTTGACCCTGAAGCGGTCAAATTATGTCTATTTCCTTTCTCTCTAAGAGGGAGAGCTAAAAAATGGTTGCTATCTTTGCCTAAAAATACTATTACATCATGGGTGGGATGTACTTCTTTATTTATTACTAAATTTTTCCCACCTGCAAAGACTATGCAACTTTGATCTAATATTATTGGCTTTAGACAGGACGAGCGTGAGCCACTAGCGCTTGCATGGGAGAGGATCAAAGAATGCCTAAGAAACTATCCTAGTCATGGGATGGAAGATTGGTTAATCCTCCATTTATTTTATAATGCTCTTAATCCTGTGTCTAAGTCTATGCTTGATACTGCAGCTGGAGGAACATTCATGGATAAACATATTACCGAAGCAAAGCAGCTGCTAGACAATATGCAAGACAACCATGCCCAATGACATGTGGAAAGATCAAACACGAAGAAGGTGAACTTTGTCTCACCACAAGAGAACGAAGATCTCAATGCTAAGTTGGATGAGGTCATACTAGCCGTAAAAGGTAAGGAAACTCAGGTAAGAGCCACCCCCGAAACAAACATAGAAGAAATAGACTTCGTAGCTTGTAATTATTACAATCCTTCTTGGAAGAAGAGTTACAATCCTAACTTTCACAAACATTATGCTAGTCCTACAAGTAACTCTAATAATAATATGGGAACTAATAATGGTAGTCTCCAAGAAACGCTTAAGTCTTTTGTAGACTCACAAAATGAACAAAATAATATTCTAGTCAAAATTATGGAGAATCATGATGCTATGCTTGGTAAATTATCTAAACAAGCTGTTAGTTTGAGAAATGATTTGCAGGCCCTTCAAGAAAGAACAAGGATCGTTGAGGCACAGCTAGGTAAGATAACCAAGAGTCAAACTCTCATTCTAGCTAAATTTGCAGGTAAAGCTAAGCCCAAATCTATTGAAGAACTCAAAATGATGAGGATCCAAAGGGAGGAGCCTGAAGAACTTGATTATAGTAATGCGCCTTCACCAAGCTACACCATCTAAGATCTCGTAAAGAGGATCAACGTCAAAATTCCGGTAAGTGAAGGTAATGATGAAGCCATGTATCAACACTTTGTTTATCAAGTAGCAATTAAGGTACGCGAGCTTGAAGAAGAATACAAGAAAATTGCTGAAAAGTTACCTGTTAAACTAGATGACATATTTGAGCCTACTATTAAGATAAAGATTGGAACCAATGAGATAGCTGCACTTTGTGATCTAGGTGCAAGCATCTCAATAATTCCAAAGATTCTTTTTAACAAGTTAAATCTTGGCTCCTTTGAATTTACTGAATTAAAATTGCATCTAGCAGATTCTACCTACAAACAAGCTGTAGGGATTAAGGAGAACACTTTAGTTTATATCAAAGGTTGTCCTGCTCTCATTAATTTAGTTATTGTTGACATGCTTGAAGATACTGTTGCTCCTATAATACTAGGTCGTCCTTTTTAAAAACTATAAAGGCTTTAATTAACCTTCATGATGGGAACGTGAAGTTGCAATTGCCTTCACGGGATCCTTTTGTTATTCATTTCCCTAGGAAGAAGAAAGCCAAACATGAGGAGAAGGAGGAGATCACTTTGAAGGCTAATTACTTTGGAGTGGGTGTTCCACTCATCTGGCCCAAGTGAGTATCATCAAGGTCAAGCTATTAACAATAAAAGAGCACTCCATGGGAGGCAAGCCATGTTAAATTAAGGTTTGAGTTAAGATTTTAGTTTTAGTTTAAGTTCATGTTCAATAAAGAGTGCTAGAAAACTCCATTGAGAAGAAGAATATTGGTAGTACTTGAAATTCTGCATTATTCATGCTATTGTTGGTCGACAATATTTTCTATCAATTTTCTGTCAAAAACAAGGTATATCGCTAAGTTATAGGAAAAGAAATAGTTTACGAAGAAACAAATTTTTTTATGCACACAGACAGTTTAACGACCAACTATACGGTGGGAATAAAAATTTCAGCCGTATAATTTCCGATCGTATAGTTAACTTTACCATCGAAATATTTTCTACAATATGTACTGAGAGTTTAACGACCAACTATACGGCGGGAATAAAAATTCCGGCCATATAGTTCCCGTCGTATAGATATCAATGCCTCCATATAATTTCTTTTCATATATACTGGGAGTTTAACTAGCAACTATACGGTGGGAATAAAAAATTCTGGCTGTATAGTTCCGGTCGTATAGATATCTATGCCTTTGCAAATTTTCTTTCGCAGGGACAGACAGTTTAACGACCAACTATACGGCCGGAACATTTTGTTCCGCCCGTATAGTTGCGCCCGTATAGCTGCGCCGCCAGGAGGAAGACCTACTATTTTGATAGAACGCCAACTATACGGACGGAACGCATGTTCTGCCCGTATAGTTGCACCCATATAGTTGCGTCCGACCACAAAATCACACGGGAAGATACTCCCAACTCCAAAACATCAATCCTTTTTCTTTCTTCTACCTCCAAACTCTCTCAAAACCTCAAGGGATCTTCATCTCTACTCAATTTTGTTCGATTTCCTCTCGCACAAGTGATCTACGGTATGTTTCTCCTCCGATCCTCCAATTACTTTTTGCAAATTCATCTTCGATCTATTGTCATTATCAATCTAGGGTGAGACCTACTATGAACCAATTGCTATGCTTTTCTTTCCTAGATTATTATCTTGAGGAGATTCTTTAGTGTGTTTAGATGAGGAATATATTATACTTACTGTTGTTGGATCAAAAAGATTTATCTTTTCCTTTCTTCAATGTTTTAGAAGATGAACACAATGAGCCAAACTCGTGCTCATGCCACCGCTAGCGCTTCTCGGGCGATCACCCAGGAACACATGGGGATACGGTTCAGGGATGAGGCCCATCGTGAACGCTTCAATAATATCAAGAACCGCGAAGTGAAGGCCACCAAGTGGACTAGCCCCATTATATTGAACCAGCTCGGTATTTGTGATGACTTTAATTTACTTTGCAATAGAGCTGGCCTGCAAAACTTTGTATACAATGATGTACCTACTTATCACTGGTTAACCATTGAATTCCTAAGTTCGTTGCAAAGCACCATTAAACTGTGGCAACGAGAGGATCTATTTCTTTCTGTCTGATGAACAACAACTACACTTTAACAATAGATGAATGGTGTGCATGTTTTAATTTGCCAAACAATGATGTTCATGCTTTACGCGCATCCTTTACTAGCTTAATTCCTTCCCCTATCAATACTATAATGGAATGAGCTTCACTAGTAGAGTGAACAAGGGGAAGAATATTCAACATCCTACAATTCACTATTTGTTCTATGTTATTGCTAATACCTTGCAGCCACGTAATGAGTTCACGAGACTCAACAAGGAGGACATCCTAGTCCTCACAAAGGCTTCTTACATCAACTGCAACCGGTCACTCAACTTGGGTGCCATCCTTGTGTGCTACCTGGAGAACCAAGCCTCCCAAAGCCAAGGGCCATTCACATGAGGAGGCGCCATCACTGTGCTTGCCACTACCCTAGACATCGATCTAGGTGAGTTGCAACCCATACTAGGCCAGACATGTGTTGGTTTCTCCACCTTGAGGGCCTGTGGGATGCTCACTAGGAGACGTGGTGTTTATTACCTACATAATGCTGGAGCTAGATGTATCTACCCCGCTCCTTTGCCTAATGGTCTTTTCTCTATCAAGGAAGGACGTTTGCTATATGATTTGCAGGTTGAGTATCACCAACCCGAGGAAGAAATTCCTGAAGAGGATGAGGACCAATAGGAGGAGCAAGAAGTTCCTCACCAAGAGGAGCAGCCAAAAACCCGGTTCGCCACATACCAAGATTTCCAAGGACTTGGAGGGACTGTGGAGAGGATGCACAACCTCTCTTTGAACCTCTGAGAATCAACAAGTAACCTCTCAACTCAATTTGCGAACTGTAGTAACTACTTTTTACTGCCACCACAATGATTTGAAGGGCTTGCAAAAGCCTAAGCTTGGGGAAGTTTCCTCTTGTATCTTTACTTGGCGTTCATTTGCTTTTATTTATTTCGAGGTTACCTTTTTATTTGAGTTTATAAGCACTCGTGTTGGTTTCCCCAGCACTTTATCCTTAGTTTTTTTATTTTGCTTTCGAAATTTTCTAGCCGAGCTTTGCTGCCAATTTTCTATTCTTTAAGTTCTCTCTCTTAAAAATCACAAAAAGATTTCTCCATTTTCCCTTATTTTCCCTCTTTCTTTTCTTTCCGCCTCGAGGTCTTCATATATTTGCAGGAGAGTGATGGACTTCGAGTTTCCAAGAAACAAATAAAAAAGGAAGAGAGAAGTGGAACCAAACATGAGAGGTATGCCTTCTGACTCCCCACTTTTGAAATTTGAGAAACCTATTCTAGTTAGTAGTAAATGTTGAGATATTATATTGATGGAGTGAGTCTTTGTATCATAGTAAGATTGTCGTTTGCATGGGTATTTAATTGGTGTCATTTTGTTCTAGCTCTCGTAGTTAACCAAGTCTTGCCTAAAAATTGCTAAAAAATTGTAATAAGAAAAAGTCTCACAATTGAAGGCTTAGGTGTTGTAGTGCTTAGTCTTGAAGGTTTATTTCTAGAGACACTTGACACCACTGAAAATGTTGATTGACTTGATAGCTCTCTTTGAAAGGATTTGTTCGATTGAATTAATGTTTAGCGGTTTTTGTGAGCATGCCAAAGTTTGACTTGTTAATCATAAGAATGATATAGCTTTACACGTGTCAAACTTCATGGGATGCCAACAACTCCACTAGCCTACGAACGATCTTCATGGAGGAAACTCCTAGATTTTGGCTATGAGTTGATTAAACACTTGTAGCAGCAATGCTATAGTGGGTAAGATTCTTGGCACTCCCGAGTAGCTGTAATCATGATGGAATCACTCCTCTGGCTATTATGAGTAATCATTATGCAAAAGGAACAAAAACCTTAGTGATGCCACGAGTGTCCATCACAGCCCGATAAACTAATAAAAAGCTTTGGCATGCTCTCAATTACTTAAAAACTGAAATTCTTGAAGGACAATGAATAGAAAAGTAGTGCTTGCAAAGTCTTGATTCATTGATGTGGGAGAAATGAGATACTATCGTATATATGTTTTTCATGAAAACTCTCACACTCTTAATTTACATGATTATACTTTACTGTTCAAAGGCAAGCCTATGAGTTGATTGCCTGACATGGAATAAAGTTTACTCATTTGAATCACCATGTTTACAATAATTTTGCTACGCTATAAGGATGCATGAAACCCGTATGATATGCTTGCCATTACTCTATCTATGCTGAAGTTATTCAGATTTATGAAGTGGAGGAAACATGAGACTATTAATCATGAGTACGATCACCATCTCGTTATTTCAGTTTAAATGCCAATTTCCTTTTTGATTTTGGTTTTCTTGCTTGGGACGATCAAGTTTAAGCTTGGGGAGGTTGATGGCTCTAAAATATAGCCATATATGTCCACCTTTAAACTGGGTATTAATCATATTTTTGATGAAATATCTCTCTAAACCCTGCCACTAATGTTAATATTCAGAGGGGTATGCAATCGTTTGTTCTTGTATTTTTCCTGCGTAGATAATGTCGTTTAAAGGAGGGAATCACTATATTAAAGTCAAAGATACGAGATTTCCAACAACCAGAAGAAACCAGGAGCCATCCAACGAAGGCAGACACCGTAACGACCAACTATACGACCGTAGAAAAAATTCTGACCGTATAGCTCCGGTCGTATAGTTGGCACCGCCACTGTTAGCTCAAACAGAACAACTTTCGTGAAGGGACACCTATATAAAGAGGCCTCAGGCGACAGGAAAACAACGCTCACCTCACCCTGAAGAAGCCAGACTCCGCCAAAAGGTGGCCTCAGATCTCCAAACCCTTCTCCATCTCCATAGCCATCTTCCACCACTTGTAATAGTAGATCTCCTCTCCGATTAACGACATTGTAAGACTATTGCTATCAATCTTATGATTTTCATTACAATGTTTGTGGTTGTTGATCTCATCTCTATGTGTGAGTAATTCTCCTTGGGCTAAGGGCTTCGGCCTAGCCATGTAGTAATTGTGCATGTGATTTATCATAGATGGGATCATGTATTAGTTTGTTCATGATGATTATTGTGCATGATGATTATTGTATCCTCTCTTGCCTCAATCCAAGGACTTGTCAGGTACCCAAGACCCCGAGTGTTGAGCTAGGTATACGGAGTATGAGTGATGGCTGATCTGCAGGTTGGGAACCCCAGTGATAGAAGGGGTAGTACAGCTGTATGTGAGGGATTTGCTTGGGATTAACAGTGACATCACTATGCATATCATTAGTTCTCTTTCTTCTATGGATGAGACTAGTAGGTTATTGCTATAAGCGATTGCGGAGACAATAGCAATTATGGATGCACGACCCACATATAATCTATCTTGCTCTAACAAGTACACACATACTTTATTTATGTCTTTTATTTCCATCAGATGTTTTTGCACAGCTACAGGTGAAACCGGACACCCTAGGCCCTCTCCCTCCATCATAGACAACAACAAAAAGACAGAAGCTACTTGTCCGGTAAAAACACAAAAGGAATTCTAAAACTCCCGAAGGTCCATTAAAGTAACTTCACTATGCTTTCGCTTCCTATGGATTCGATAACCTCGGTCTACTAGGGAAAAGAGCTATACTACATCCGTAATCCGGATCGAAGGTATCACTCATGCTGTTCAATGACAATGACCGTGCTGACAACTCGATTGGAGGCACTGACATACATGAGAATTGGCTCTTTGTCGAGGGGTGTAGCGAGCACCAGGGCCGCGATTAGCACCTATTTGTGTGCGGCGAGTGTGTTGTCGGCCTCGCTAGTCCACTTGAATGTGGGCGACTTGTGGAGGAGGTGATAGAGAGGCATTTCCTTCTCACTGAGTCGAGGGATGAAGATGCTTAGATCTGCCACTCACCTCGCTTGTTTTTGCACGTAATGCAGGCACTCGGGTTTGCCAAGTCGCGCGATGGTGTTGATATTGGTGGGGTTCGCCTTGATGCCTCTCTTGGAGATAACGTAGCCAAGTAGTTGCCTGGTGGGCACACCAAACATGCATTTTTGCGGGTTGAGCTTGATGTTATACTTCCACAGATTCACAAAAGTCTCAGCCAGGTCAGTGAGTAAGTCACTCTAGTGGGTCAACTTCACCACCACATCATTGATGTAGACATGGATGTTGCAGCCAATTTGGCTCACTAGGCACTCTTACATGCACCGTTGGTAGGTCGCCTTGGTGTTCTTGAGGTTGAACGTCATGGTGGTGTAGCAGAAGGCGCCGAACGGCATGATAAAAGCCATTTTCTCCTCATCCTCAGTGGTCATCTTGATTTTATTGTAGCCGGATTATGCGTCAAGGAAGCACAGCGACTCAGACCCTGTAGTTGAGTCGATGATTTTATCTATTCACGTTAGTACGAATTCTTCCTTCGGGCAAGCACTTTTGAGGTCAGTGTAATCGATACACATGTTCTAGGTGTTTTTCTTCTTCAATACTAGGACTGGGTTTGCCAGCCACTTGGAGTACTTAATGGGTCAGATGAACCCTGCGACGAGTAGCCACTGCACCTCTTCGGCGATTGCGCAGTGGCGCTCTTCATTGAAGGGCCATAGTGGTTGCTTGATGGGTCACGCCTTGGGGTTAGCGTTGAGTTTGTGTTTAGGGAGTTCCCTCGAGACACCAGGCATGTCGGATGGCTTCCATGTGAAGATGTCATCATTCTCACGCAAGAACCTGGTGAGCATGCTTTCCTATGCGGGAGTCAGATTGGTCCCCACAGTGACCTTCTGGCTCGAGTATCCCGGGACGAGCTCGACGGTTAGAGTGTGCGGGGAGGCCTCTAAAACAGCTAGCTCGGAGCATGCCGTCGTGGGCTTCTTCAAGATCGTCGAGTCATCCTTGTTGATGTCACTCGCATATTTTGCGATTTTGTTGGCATGGTTCGCCTCTTCAATGATGATAGCGTCAGCGAGCTTGGCGTCGTTATCCTTGCATTCCAAAGCCATGTTAGGTTCACCATGCACGGTGATGATTCCACATAGGCCGAGAGCTTCATCATGTTGTAGGCATAGTGGGCGACCGTCATAAATTTGGCGAAAGCCTGCCACCACAACATGCAATGGTACGGGTTGCAGAAGTTCACCATCTCGAAGACGATTTGCTCCATGCGGAAGTTGGTGGGGTTCCAAAGGGGACTGGCAGTGTTACCTTGCCGATTGGGTAGGCCTTCTGATCCGGGATGATGTCGTGGAAGGTGCAGAGGGTCGATTCGACCATCGACTACGGGAGCTACAGCCGCCTAAAGGTGTCCAAGTATAAGATGTTGATGGAGCTTCTCCCATCCATCAAGGATTTTTGTAGCCAGTAGTCGGCCACCTTTGGTTTGACGACCAAGGCGACTCGCCCTGGGTGCATGTTCTTCGCAGCTCTAGGTGATGGTGTGTTCCGACCAATTGAGGTAGCGGGCGATGTCCACTTGAGTCACTGCATTTACAGCAACTGCATGGCGAGTACTTTCTTCTCGTGCTTCGTGCTTACGCAAGGGAAGGTGTGTAGTGAGCCGACCGCGTTGCCGAACGGCCGGTTTTGTCGTTGTCTCTCGATGGATCTCGATTGGGGCCCTCCCTGTCGCACCTTGATTTCTCGATCTCTTTGAGAGTGTGGCAGTCGGCAGTTGTATGGGTGGTAGGCTTCCATTCCCTGCTATGGTAGACACAATATTGGTTAAGGAGCGCCACGACATCGAATTTCAGACTCGTGCTGTTGTTGCTGCGGTAGCTGACTCCATTGCGGCAGAAGTTTTTAGGGTCGCGCTGCCCATAGCTGGTGTTGGGGATGAAGTTAGATCTGCTGTCTCCATGGCACTTGCCTATTTGGCGAATGTTGTCGTAGCGTAACTCGCGGTGTCTGCCAGTGTTGTGGCCGCGAGTGCGGCGTCTTGCACCCTACTTGTTGTCCAAGTACTGTTTCGGGTCCGCCTCCGCATAGCGCTTGGTGATCTCGAGGAGGTCAGGGATGTTGTCGAGCATCCTGTAGACCCTCTTGATCTTGGCGACCAGAGGTTCATACCAGCACGTGTTCTTGAAGCAGTGGATTGCGGTGTCCGGGTGGATGCCGGAGGAATTGATCCATAGGTCCTTCTAGCGTTGGACCCAGTGGCGAGTCGACTCGCGAGGTCCCTAGGAGCAAGTTCCAGATCTTTAATGGTGGTGGCACGCTTGTACGAGCCCTCAAAATGCTTGATAAAGGCCTCCTGCATTTCCTCCCATGATTCGATGTTGTTCTCGGAGAGGGTGTTGATCCATTGGCGAGTCGCTCCCTCCATCATCAGGGGGAGGTAGTGAGCGGTGAGTAGGTCCGTGTGGCCAGCGATTCCCATTGCCATGAGGTATGTGTCGAACCATACTGATGGGTCGACTGTGGGGTCCTACTTCTCAATTTCCTTTGGCCCCTTGATGTTGGAGGGGTATCTTTCGCCTCAGACCATTGGTCCGAAGCACTGCGGGCTGATTCGGATGAGGGAGCCCCTAGGCTCGGGCACGTGGTCACCGCGGTTGGAGAGGGTGTGCTGCAGGTCGTTGGCTGGCGAACTCACCATGCCTAGTTGGCGATGATGTGGGTACGAGCATCAATCGGCTGGCCATTGGCAGCGACCGTGCCATTCACTGGTCGCGGCTTGTTGTTGGAGTTCGTGGGGTTTGCTTCCCATGGTTGGAGATGCCGGAGCTCGGGTGGTGGGTAGTTGTTGACCGCCGCTTGTCGACCCCCTCGGTTTGGTGCTGTACGACTCTAGCGAGTAGGGCATGAGCGTACTTGACTTGCAGCACCCCCTCACCCATGAGGTTGAGGTTGGCGACTACAACTTGCCCCGCGATGACATTGTCCATCGAGGTGGAGTAGAGTGGGAGCCTATTGGCGTCGAGTTCCTCTAGCACGATCATGATCCATGGCTGCTCCGAAGGAGGCGAGCGGCATGGTGGTGGAGCTCTGTGTGCGCGAACCCTAGTGGTCGGGCGGCTAGCTCCGCATTGTGGCAGTATTCAAACTCGACCGCGCGTGCAGGGTTGCGCTTGTCATCGAGATTCAGGGCGTGACCCTGAGAGGTGAGGTTGAGGCGGCTCCTGATGCGATCATGGTGGCAGAGTGATAGCTCCTGCACCGGTTTTTTCTCGAGGCGGAATTTCTCACACTTCGCATGTTCCTTGGTGACGGCCGCTACCATTTGCTGGTGGTGCTCCTCGACTTCCGCCGCCGTCGCCATTTGCGGTAGTGGTGTGGTGAAGGGATCCACCGGCATGCTGCTGTCCGCTATGTAGATGGTGTTGTAGTGATTAGATCTAGCGTGCGCCTCGTCGGAGGATTTCGACCCAGAGTCGGAGTCGAAGATCCTGAGGATAGATGGATCCTCGAAATAACTGGCATCGAAGACGCGCATGATGGAGTCGGCGTGTGATGCAGAGGTGATGGATCCGGTGACCGAAGCAGGGGTCGCCGAGTCGGCGTCGTCGCAGAGGGCCGCATTGCTTCCAGCCGCAATGCTCGCATCCATGTCATGCTCGGAGGCTAGGAGGGTGATGGAGCGGACTTGCTCCTCCGAGAGTAGATCGCGCGGGGGTGTGATGGCTCAATGCACGGCGCTCAGAAAAGTGCTGGTGCGTGGTTAATGTAGAGCTCGTTGGGAACCCCAAGAGGAAGGTATGATGAGCACAGTAGCAAGTTTCCCTCAGTATGAAACAAAGGTTTAATCGAACCAGCAGGAGCAAGGAAACACCCCAAACGTGTTACTAGTTGAGCTTTGGCAGGGCGCACTACCGGTGCTAGTAGCAACGTGGAGACCTGCACAACACAACCACAGAACTTTGTCCCCAACTTGCGATGAGGTTGTCAATCTCACCGTGTTTTGCGGAAAACAAAGTATTAAACGTATCGAATGGAAAGAAGTAAAAGTTTGCAGAAAGTAAACACAAAGTAGTAATGTAGATTGAATGTAAAGAAAAGGACCGGGATCCATAGTTCACTAGAGGCCGCTCTCCTTAGATAGCTAACATGTTGGGTGAACAAATTCCAGCGGGGCAATTGACAAACATCGAGAAAGCAATACGTGCATATACTAATCATGTTGACTCCTTTGATACTTGATTGGGCATTACAACATTATACATAGACCGCCATCCAACTACATCTATGACTAATAATCCACCTTCAGGTTATCATCCGAACCCCCTCCAGTATTAAGTTGCAAGCGACAGATTATTGCTTCTGACTGCGTGTAAAGTAAACAATACGATTGTTCTATGAACAAAGGATTGTTGTTTTCTCCTAGTAGCAACACATCTAGTACCTTAGAGATTTCTGTCACTTCCCCAGTTACGGAGGCATGAACCCACTATCGAGCATAAATACTAACTCTTGGAGTTGCTAGCATCTACTTGGCCAAGATAGCTACTAACAACGAAAAGCATGCAAGATCACAAATAACAAAGACATGATAGAATCAATAATCAATCTGAAATAGCATCTCAATATCCATCGGATCCCATAAACACAACATGTAGAATTACAAATAGATGATCTTGATCATGAGCAGACTCACAAGATCTAGACATGAAAGCACAAAGGAGGAGAACCAGCCATCTAGCTACTACATGGATCCGTAGTCCAAGGATGAACTACTCACGCATCACATCGGAGGCTTGCATGGTGATGAAGAAGGCCTCCAGGGTGAATTCCCCTCTCCGGCAGGGTGCTAGGAAGAGCTTCAGAGCCCTCCCGATCTAGGGATGGAGATGACGGCGGCTACAGACTCTTTCGTGGATTTTTGATCGGGCACTTAGGGTTTATGTCCCGAGGGCATCTTATAGTCGCAAGGGGAGGCCGAGGGGCTGCCAGGGGCCACCACACCACCCCCTGGTGTGGGCCCAGCCTGGCCGCGTGGCCAGTTGGTGTGGCCGGCCTCTAGCCTCTCTCCGTCTCGTATTCTGGCATCTTATGACTTCCGGAAAAATAGGCACTTTGGCTTTTGTCCCGTCCAATTCCGAGAATATTCATTTTCTGAATTTCCTGGAACCAAAAACAGTAGAAAACAGGCAGCTGGCACTGTGGCTCTTGTTAATAGGTTAGTCCAAGAAATCATATGAAAAGTACCCGAAAGTTGGAACAAAACACAAGAAAGTGGATAAAACCAAGCATGGAACATCAAAAATTGTAGATACATTTGCAATGTATCAACATCCCCAAGCTTAACTCCTTCTCGTCCTCGAGTAGGTAAGTGATAAAAAGAAAGAATAATTTTTGTGGTGCCATGTACCATCAAAGACTTGATCAAAGTATTTGTAAAACATTCAAAGCTGGGATCATAGTATTTCAATCATAACATGAAAGACAAAGTTCTAGCAATAAGCAAAGAAACTATGATGCAACATGAAAAGGCACAAACAAAAGATTCTTGAATAACAATGCTTTGCAAGACGTTTGTTTGTTTCACATAAAGAAAACATATCATAAAAGTATTCAGCTTGTCCCTCAATAGAACATCAAATATAAATGCAAAGGACACCTTCAAAGTTCATAAGAGTGACTAGATACAAAAGTTTAAAACAAGTAATATCAAAGTATGCATCAATCAACTAGTCTTGGGACAATGCACATAGAACTAAGAATGGCCACTATGCTCTCAAAGTAGGTGCATAAAGGTAGAAGGTGGAGACTCAATATAATGGTGGAAGAAAGACCTTCATAGAAGGAAGTAGGGATTCAAGTCTCATAAAGAGCTTCCAAAAATTATGGTACTTATAGCTTTCAGCTCTCGTTGCCCCTATCATAAGCATCTTGACGTGATTAAGGTTAAAGTGAACAAACTATGGTGTACATGCTTGGCAAAGTATAAGTCGGAGATCTCATGTCCCTTGTATACGAGGGTCGCTCCTCATGCTACTCAAGTTTAGTTACCGGTAAGTTCTTGTCATTGTAAGTATATGTGTATCATAGAGAACCGCCAACGGGGTACCCCTTGCCCGATGATACGGAAGAATCCCCATATCAAAATAACAAGGCAAGCAGACAACGAGCATCTCAACAATCTTCTTATTTACCATGGGAATATGGTGCTTTTTTCTATCTTTCCTCTTTTCATAGTATCTTTTTTTTTCTTTTTTCTCTTTTTATCAATGTAGGACTCTTTTTTTATAAGAAGAATGCTTCTTAGACAGCTCATTATGGTTACGCTACAGGTTTCCACCATGTCAGCACGGATTAGACCAGCGGCCCAGGCATTTCTCTAACACATATACATAACTCCATGGACTTACAAGCTCCCCTTTCATTTCACACCGACGACATCCATATACAAAAGAGCATGATATCAACTAGGTACAAGTACAAAGTGCAATGTTGAAAGCGTTCCCCATGAAAGCATGGTTCTGCTAATCCCCAACAAATAAGTGCAAGCATATACAACATAGAAGACACAATGGTTCAAGTTTATTAAGGGGAAGAAAATTAAAGTGTGCCATCAAGTTCGTGAGAGCTTTAATCACTAGTTTTCTCATAACAAGTTTAATTTGGAAGGTAAACAAAAGCATGAATATACTTGGAATAGCATAAGCTAGTAGGTAGGTATGGTGGAATCTTTGGAATAACTTGGTGTAGGGAGTTGGATGCATGAGTGGAACTCATACTTTGTTGTGGAGGGTAGCAAAAGACTGGGAGCGACAAACTAAGAGAGCAATAATGGCCATAATCATGCAGAGCGACAAAACATCATTGATCAAAGCATAAAGTGATACTACAAGTTGAAAACTAAAGGATCATAAAGGCTATGGTGACTTGAGATAGTCATAACATGGTGTGAGTATGTGCCAAGTCAACCCAAATAAAGCATCAAAGGAGAATACCACTATACTATGCTTTAATATGCTAAAACAACGCATGATTCATCCAAGGCACATTAAGCAATCTCAATTGTTTATAACAAGTCATGCTACAGAAAATAATGCTAAGCATAAAGCCAAAACAATATCAAGCATGGCATGACAAAGCATAGGCCACAGTCAAAAACAAGCTCTTTTTACCACATAAGCATGAACTTTCCTACTCTTTTCCAAACCAAACCAAACTATTTGCAAACCAATGTATGAAAGAGGGGGTCCAACCAATTTATTTAGAAAACTAAGCAAAAAAATCAAACTAAAAACCAAAACGAAAACGAAAAAAGAAGACGCTCCAAGAACAACACAACTGTGCATGAAACAATAAAAATGAAGCGTTTGGAAGAAACCTGGGATTTTTATTGATGAAGAAGGGGATGCCTTGGGCATCCCCAAGCTTTGACGCTTGAACTTCTTGGATATTTCTTGGGGTGACACGCATGGCATCCCCAATATTGAGCTTTAGTCGATCCTTCATCTCATTACTCATTCCTTCCATACACCTGAAAATTTTCCTTCATACAAGACTACACACAATCTCATTAGCAACATTAGTGCACTCAAGATAAATAAGTCTTAAGTTTCAGTTCTAACACCAAATAAACTTCCATTAGAACACTAGCTAATGTAGCACTTCCCTCAAAAATCTCAATTCCCCAAAAGAACTCAAGAACGAACCAACAAGAAGCAAATGCAGAAAATGGCAGAAATCTGTCAAAACAGCCCAGCAGGTAAAGACGATTTTTTTCGAAGACCTTCTGTTGCTCAAATCAAAAAGTGATGAACTAACGAAAGTTAGATAACAACCTGGGGCAGAAGAACAAACATTCATGCCTCAAAAAGACGTTCAGAGATTCTATATGAATGTTTACAGTGAAGCACAGAACTCTGTTTCAGGACAGCAACTTTCCCAATCATTACTTCTCTCTCATTAGAGGTTACTCTTGGCACAAAAAGCAAATAAAAAGGATAATGAGAGGTTATTACAGAGGTAATAACTTCCAAGACTCATCTATAACTTTTGGGTTATCTCCCAATAAGTACTTTTCTTTAACGCCTTTAAGTTAGGCATACGAAGCAAGAAAGAATCAAGTGTTCTCAAATGAAGAAGCATTAAGATCAATACCAGAAATATTTCCAGCAAGGCAAGGTATATCATCCAAATAAGTTCGAGATGATCCTCTCTCAATGCTCTTAGGTTCACTATTCTCATCAAAAGGGTTTACAGGAACAATCCAATCAAGATTCTTTTCTATGGCATCATGTATTGCTACTAGTTTAAAGGGTATTGGTATCTTAGGTTCCTCCCCATTAGGTTTGGTTTTGTTCATCTTTTCTCGTGTACCAACAACATCTACACATGAGCCTAGCATATTGAAACGTTCAAAGACTTTTCTAGCTTCCTTGGCAACATCATAGAACTCCTTAAACAAAGTTTCTAGAATAAAATCCCTGTTTTCAGGGTCCTCAATTTCTTTAATCTTAAGAAACATTATTTGCATTAAGGGGTTGAGGTTAACAAACCTAGCTTCTAACATGTGAATTAAAGAAGCTGCAGCAATCTCATAGTTTGGAGCAAGTTCTGCAAGGGATCTATCCTTAGTATCCTCATGTTTACTAACATGATTAAAGAATTCTTCAATATTATTTTTCCCAATTATAGAACCACTACCAATCGAAAGGTCTTTCAGGGTGAAATTAGGGATCAACATGGTGAGATAAGGAAGAGGTGACAACTAAAGGAGACTTATTCTTTTGTGTTTTTGAAAAAGAAAGCAAACTTGTAAAACTAATTTTTTGTGTGTTTTTGATAAAGAAACAAGCAAACAAAGCAAAAAGAAACTAAGCAAAACAAAAATAGCAAAGTAAAGAGATTGGTTATGAGGGACTCCCCTTGTGAAGATGTCCTTGACTCCCCGGCAACGGCGCTAGAAAAATGCTTGATGGCTCAATGCACGGCGCCCAGAAAAGTGCTGGTGTGTGGTTGATGTAGAGCTCGTTGGGAACCCCAAGAGGAAGGTATGATGAGCACAGCAGAAAGTTTCCCTCAGTATGAAACCAAGGTTTAGTCGAACCAGTAGGAGAAAGGAAACACCCCAAAGGTGTTACTAGCTGAGCTTTGGCAAGGCGCACTACCGGTGCTAGTAGCAACATGGAGACCTGCACAACACAACCACAGAACTTTGTCCCCAACTTGCGATGAGGTTGTAAATCTCACCGTGTTTTGCGGAAAACAAAGGATTAAACATATCAAATGGAAAAAAGTAAAAGTTTGCAGAAAGTAGACACAAAGTAGTAACAGTTTGTAGATTGAATGTAAAGAAAAGGACCGGGATCCATAGTTCACTAGAGGTGGCTCTCCTTAGATAGATAACATGCTGGGTGAACAAATTACAGCGGGGAAATTGACAAACATCGAGAAAGCAATACGTGCATATACTAATCATCTTGACTCCTTTGAGACTTGATTGGGCATTACAAAATTATACATAGACCGCCATCCAACAACATATATGACTAATAATCCACCTTCAGGTTATCATCCGAACACCCTCCAGTATTAAGTTGCAAGCAACAGATTATTGCTTTACGAACTGCGTGTAAAGTAAACAATACGATTGTTCTATGAACAAAGGATTGTTGTTTTCTCCCTAGTAGCAACATCACATCTAGTACCTTAGAGATTTCTATCACTTCCCTAGATTACCAGAGGCATGAATCCACTATCGAGCATAAATACTATTTCTTGGAGTTGCTAGCATCTACTTGGCCAACATAGCTACTACCAACGGAAAGCATGCAAGATCACAAATAACAAAGACATGATAGAATCAATAATCAATCTGATATAGCATCTCACTATCCATCGGATCCCTGCAAACACAACATGTAGAATTACAAATAGATGATCTTGATCATGAACAGAGCTCACAAGATCTAGACATGAAAGCACAAAGGAGGAGAACCAGCCATCTAGCTACTACATGGATCCATAGTCCAAGGATGAACTACTCACACATCACACCGGAGGCTTGCATAATGATGAAGAAGGCCTACCGGGTGAATTCCCCTCTCCGGCAGGGTGCCAGGAAGACCTTCAGATCCCTCCGGATCTAGGGATGGAGATGACGGAGACTATAGACTCTTTCATGAATTTTTGATCGGGCACTTAGGGTTTATGTCCCGAGGGCATCTTATAGTCGGAAGGGGAGGCCGAGGGGGTGCCAGGGGCCACCACACCACCCCCTGGCGCGGGCCCAGCCTGGCCGTGCGGCCAGGTGGTGTGGCCGGCCTCTGGCCCCTCTCCGTCTCGTATTCTGGCATCTGATGACTTCCGGAAAATAGGCACTTTGGCTTTTGTCCCGTCCAATTCCGAGAATATTCATTTTCTGACTTTCCTGCAACCAAAAACAGCAGAAAACAGGCAGCTGGCACTGTGGCTCTTGTTAATAGGTTAGTCCAACAAATCATATGAAAATTACTCCAAAGTTGGAACAAAACACAAGAAAGTGGATAAAGCCATGCATGGAACATGAAAAATTATAGATACATTTGCAATGTATCAGGGTGATGCATTGACGATTTCGAATCCCACAGATTCGGTCAGGTTGGTGATGTCCATGAACCCTACGAAGAGGTTTATGGTTCCGATTGTCTCCACAACAGCGTGGGTGACCGGGCATGACGCAGACACTTAGCTACTTAGAAGGATCTAGAGGAACCCGCCGTTTGCGATCATACGACCAGTGGAGAATGGCCGATCAATTGGAGTGTAGGGTATCACCACAGATCTGAGGCTTGACTGACCATTCCCCTTCGTGGGTGCCACTGTCATGGGAATTACCACGATAGTCGCTGCCGGGGGTAGCGATTGAGTTAAGGGCATGGGCGAGTGAGCCATCTGCGATGCGAGATTGAGGATACTCGTTATTTTAGCCAGGTTCAGCCCCCCTTAGGGTTAAAGGCCTACTTCCCTGCTAGATGTATTGATCTAAGTGAGATTACAAGGGGAGGTCAAGCTCAGCGATGAGGGCAGCGAGTCGTATCTATGTGGTGTATCCAAGCGTGCCCCTGTAGACAGTACCCTAGGGAGGTTTATATAGTGCTATCTCGCTAGGGTTTACATGGATAGTATCTGACATGGGTATACCCTGCAGGTACTCAAGTTTAGTATATACGGTCCAGATATGGTGGAAGCCCACAGTGTTTCTACAGCCCAATGAAGACTTTGAGTGGCTTACGGACTCTCGATTACTTGCAAGACAAGAAGAAGTTTAAAGATAGAAAGTTTAAAGGGAAAACTCTAATATGTAACCGACTCGACCTGCTACCCGGGACCTGGCCTATCTATATAAAGGCTAGGAGGGGCGTTGAGGAGGACACGCACAACCCTAGTTTCCACAACTCTCGCCAGATTGCATCTGCGCGCCCCTGTAATCTTCGATTCCTTCGTTAATTCCAAGAGTAGACAAGCAGGAGTAGGGACCTCTACGAGGCCTGAACCTGGGTAAACCTTGCATCCCTGTGTGCTTGTTTGCAAGCCGATTTATGCTTCTAGCTCTCCCTCCTTCTCCAAAACCCACGTCCAGAACAATGGGCATTGACGAGTTAAACCCTTGTCAATTGGCGCCGTCTGTGGGAATTGGGACTGCTGATGTTGTGGCTTCTTCGGCCTCATCAACCGCGATCTACAACTCCGCAACAGTGGAGATTCGCCAGCTCTTCGGCGCGTTCGACTTCACCTTCCACACGCCGGCCACTCGCCCGGCTTTCGAGTCCGTGGGTGATGGAATCAGCTTGGCGATCGGGAGCTTCCGCTTCCAAGTCGGTCAGATGGGCACGCTTTGCATGCCTAACCAGCCAACAACATCCGCGATTGCCCCAGCATCTTGATTCCCGCCACCAATCGGCGCCCTCAGCAAGCTCAACACCTCAGCAACAGCTGAAAGCACAGATAGCGACGGCAGTCGCGGATCTGATCTGGGCGGCCTAGCAACGGAAGATGGGGTTTACGGCTCCGGATCCAAAAGTTGCAGGAGAAACAGCTCCCCCAACCACTTCATGTGCGCCGTCATCAACACTAGCGACTCCACCGCCAATCACGAAAATGGTGGCAATGGATCTGGCACCGATCCGCCTAACGGTGGCATACCTAATGGAGGACCTCCCAACGGCGCCCCCCCAACGGTGGCAATGGCGCGCCCCTTAACAATGGAGGGGCAGTCGAGCCTCCAACCATGGTGAACGAACACAGTGGCGAACGTGTCGTGATCAGGCTCAACGATCTCGAGTGGGCCCGCTATCGAGAAGCTCTGCGAGGCAATCCTCTGCCTCCAGGCACGTCGCAGGAAATGCTGATGGGCTACCATTGGCTACTACAGGAGGAGTACAGACGCCAGCTACAAACGACCGCACAACTCGAAGGGCGTAAAAACGTGGCGGATGAGTCAAGTCTTCGAGGGGCCGGACTCTCCTCCCACGTAGGATCCTCCTCCAAGGGCAACGAGTACGTGGCCAACAAGAGACGATCTTGAATGGCCCACCTCACCGAGCAGGAGCGCATAGAAGCTGTGAAAGTCCTCGACTTCAGCTCTATGACAGTCGACACCTGGGGCAACATGGTCCCAAAGACGCCGCAAGAAGCGGTGACAGCGGCAACCATGTACCTACTCAACAACCAGCCGCCGGTTGGAGATCCCCGAGCCGCCATGCACCGATCTATGATCGCGGGCTTGGGGTTAATCGAGGCCGCTCTCGACGAAGAGCCGATGCCAGAGCCAAAGAAAAGCAAGGCTCTGGCAAAACATTATTCCTCACCCTCATCCAGCGACGACAGTCACGATCTGTCTCGGCGTCGCTGCTCACGACGACATCACCACGACTATGATGCGCGTGATTACATCACGCAGTGCAAAATCGACAAGTTAAGGACACGACGTGCCCGATCGACAGACACAGAGGACGAAGACGTAGATCTCTGTGGCACCAGATGCTTCAGCATGGCTATTAGGCAGAAGTGAATGCCCAAAGGGTTTAAGCTCCCATCGGAGAACCCAAAATTTGGCGGCCTGCAGGACCCGAAAATCTGGTTGGAGGACCACATCTCCTCTGTCAGGCTCCATGGCGGGAGTCAAAGCACGACCATGCAATGCCTGCAACTACAGCTGCAGGGCGCCGCCCGAGCATGGCTCAACAACCTCCCACATGGATCCATTCGCAGCTGGGAAGAGCTGGTCTATAGCTTTGTGCTGAACTTCAAGGGCACCTACAAAAGGCCCGCGTCAATCGAAGAACTGAGGTGCTGCCAGCAAAGGTTGGGAGAATCGCTACACTCGTACATCCAGAGGTGGTCCATCATCAATAATCCGCAGAAAATATCTCGGAGGATCGCGTAATCGATGCATTCAACGGCGGCATTCACCGCATAGAGCTCAGGGAGGAGCTGGGCCGCTCGAAGACCAAAACAATTGACCACCTAATGGAAATCGCAAATCGGTGGGCAGATGGAGAAGACTCGTTGAAAAACCGCGTTCACTCCGACCACGAAGAAGAATTCGAGCGCGGGCGCGATCACCAAAGAAAACGTCGAATGTGCATCTATGATGATCGCGAAGAAGTCAACATGGTCGCCGCCGCTATGCCGACAGGCGTGACGACAACCGCAACTGTGGCTATTGCAGCGGCGGACACCACGACTCCGGTAAAACCACGCAGGTATGGTAGCGCCGCACTCGCGAAGAGGCACCTGCGACAACAATCGAGGACAAATTGTCCGGGCCATGCAACGTGCACTTCTACATCCACAAGAACGACGGCAAGAAGAAATCCAGCCACCTTCTCAAGGACTGCCGTGAGTTCCTCAAGCTCCACGAGGGTTTGGCTCGGATGAATCGTGACGCAGTCAACAGGGGCTACGGAGTCGCCCCAGGCGCTGTAGCACATGGAGATCCTCCACCACCACCTGGAGTGCCCCCACCCGCGGGCCGCACCGGTCCACAATCAAGACGGCGAGACATACCCACGGGCTATGGGCAACATGATGATCCAAAAGGGACACCCCTCAAATCGGGTGCAGAAGACCATCACTCGCCAAGTCAACTTGGCGACAAACTCACCACCATCCAACACTGAGTACCTCAGTGGAAGCGACTCCTGCATCACCTTCAACAAGTGCGACCACCTGCGCCAAGTACCTCGCCCATGCCACTGTCCCCTCGTACTCGAGGCATAGATTGGAGGCTTCGACATGAGTCGCGTCTTTATGGACGGAGGAAGCGGCATTAACCTCATGTTCGCAAGTACCTTGCGAGCAATGAGGATCCCTTTGACCTGCCTGGAGGTCTCGGACACGACATTCCATGGCATCGTTTCGGGCAAGGGCTATATCCCCTAGGCAAAATCAACCTCGACGTCATCTTTGGCACGCCGAAAAACTTCTGACATGAACGCATCGACTTCGAAGTCGTCGACTGGCCCTCACAGTACCACTGCATCCTCGGACGCGTCGTGTTCGCCAGGTTCATGGCAGTACCGCACTATGCCTACCTGCAGATGAAAATGCTAGGCCCAAATGGCGTCACCACAATCAATGGGACCTTCGAGAGGTCCGATAGCTGCGACAGGGAATTCAACAGAATTTCCCAGTCCTCTGGCATGCAGGAAGAACTCGCAAGATTGAAGGAGTCGACAGACAATAGTCTACCTCCCCTGAGCCGGCCAAGTTCACCTGATCTATCCTTCGACTCGTCGGTGCACACGAAGAAAGTTCAGGTCCACCCATCGGACCCGGCCAAGACGGCCCTCATTGCCAACTACTTGAGTCCCGCATAGGAACTCGTGCTCGTCGAATTCCTCCGTGAGCACTGGGAAATCTTCGCCTGGTGTCTAGCGGACATGCCAGGGGTCCCCAGGGAATTCGCCGAGAACGCACTCAATGTCAACCCAGACGCAAGGTCAGTCAAACAAATAATTCGGTGACTGTCTGAACCAAGAGAAAAGCGGTCGGAATGGAGATCAACAGGCTCCTCGACGCCAAATTCATACGCGAGATCAAGGAAAGTACCTGGCTTGCCAACACGGTGCTGGTACCCATAAAGGACACGGATATCCTACGGATGTGCGTGGATTGCACCTCCCTGAATAAGCACGGCCCAAAGGATCACTTCCCGTTGTCGCGAATCGACTAGATCATCGAATCCACCGCGGTATGTGAGCGTCTCTGCTTCCTTGACGCCTACTCAGGCTATAATCAGATTCAAATGAAGGAGGAAGATCAAGAGAAACGGTGTTTACAACGCCTTTTGGTGTGTTCTGCTACAACACAATGCCCTTCGGGCTAAAAAACGTAGGAGCCACCTATCAGCGGTGCATGCAGGCTTGCCTCAAGAACCAACTTGGTCGCAATATCCAAGTCTATGTTGACGACATCGTAATCAAAACCAAAGAGGAAGCCTTGCTAATCGACGATTTATGCGAAACCTTCGCCAACCTCGACCGCTACCGGATCAAGCTCAATCCGGACAAATGCGCCTTCGGCGTACCATGTGGGCAACTACTTGGGTATCTCATCTCCGCAAGAGGGATCGAGGCAAACCCGAAGAAAATAAAAGCCATACTGGCCATGGAGAAGGCGAAAAACGTAAGAGGAGTCCAGCAGCTGGCTTAATTCGCGGCGAATGGGCGGCACTGCCCTTCTACCAACTTCTCCACAAAACTGACAAGTTCGAGTGGACCAATGAGGCGCAGGAAGCATTCGAAGACCTCAAGCATCTACTATCTACCTCACCAGTACTGGTGAACCCACGCGAAAGAGAACCACTGCTGCTATACATCTCCGCCACCAACCAGGTGGTCAGCACGGTGCTCATGGTGGAACGAGCCCAGGAAAACAAGGTCCACGGGGTGCATCGCCCAGTCTACTACCTCAACAAGGTGCTCACGCCAACAAAATAGCGGTACCCGCACTACCAGAAGCTCGCATACAGCGTCTTCATGACATCCAGGCGACCGCGCCACTACTTCTAGGAGCACCCAATCGTGGTGGTCAATGACGCCCCGCTTGGGCACATCCTCAACAACCCCGACGCCACCGGGCGAGTCACGCTTTGGGGAATCGAATTGTCACCATGAGACATTACATAAGAAAAGTGCGACACGATAAAGTCGCAAGTTCTCCCTGACTTTCTCGTGCACTGGATGGAGAATCAGCTCCCCGAAAAACTAGATATGTCTTACCTCTGGACAATGCACTTCGACGGATCCAAGCGAAAGGATGGAGCTGGCACAGGTGTCATACTGACATCGCCCCAAGGAGACAAGATGAAATACATTCTGTGAATGCAGTTCACCGCCTCCAACAACAAAGCAGAATACGAGGCCCTGTTGCACGAGATGCGTATGGCAAAAGCCTGTGGCGCCAAGAGGCTCATCATCTACAGCGACTCCAAGCTGGTCATCAACCAAACAATGCACGAGTGTGACGCACTGAACGACAATATGATCGCCTACCACGACCTCTATGACACACTCGAAGGGGACTTCGATGGTTGTGAGCTGTGGCACGTAGGCCGCGAAAGCAACGAAGAGGCAGACGCACTCGCCAACATTGGCACCACCTGTGCCCCCATACCACCTGGGGTATTTCTCGAGCGTATCTGCGAACGCTCCATCAAGCCAAAGGCCACAGAGAAGAAAGCAAGCGCAACAATGGACTCAGGGGCTACGCCGCCCAATGAGCCAATGGAACTCGACGACCTGGAGCTCGACACAGGATTCGAGGGACCAATGGGAGTCATGATGATTGAGCCATCTTAGACTCAACCCTACATCACATATCTTCTCAGCAAGAGGCTACCGGACGACCCGACTGACGCACGACACAGCGCACGGCGATCAAAGGCATTCGCCGTCATCAACGGTGAACTATACAAGCGTAGCATCATAGGAGTACTCCAACGGTGCGTCTCCAACACGGACGGAAGGGTCGTCCTCCTCGACATTCACAAAGGGACTTGTGGGCACCACGCCGGCAGTCGCGCCCTCGTCTCCAAAGCTCTACGAGCTGGATTCTACTAGCCCTTGGCCATGCGTGACACCAAGGGCATCGTCCAAAGATTCAACGGTTGCCAGCAATTCACGGACAAACCGCACGCACCTGGCGTGGAACTCCGGCCAATACCACTAGCTTGGCCCTTCGCGCAATGGGGACTCGACATGGTCGGCAAGCTCCCAAAGTCCTCACGAGGAGGCTACATCTACCTCTTGGTCGCAGTTGACAAATTCACCAAGTGGATAGAGGCCATGCCGGTGACAAACCAATTAGGAGCCAGTGCAGTCAAGTTCTTCGAGTCCATTGTCTATCGCTTCGGGGTGCCACACAGCATCATCAAGGACAATGGAACGAACTTCACCTCTAAGGAGTTCCAGGGTTTCTACGAAAACCTGGGAATCAATGTAAGCTATGCCTCCGTAGCTCATCCACAGACAAACGGTCAAGTCAAAAAGGCCAACAGGCTCGTCTACGGAGGAATCAAGAAGCGACTCCATAGGCCACTCAAACAAGCCACAGGGTGCTGGCCAGATGAGCTACAATCTATACTCTGGAGCCTACGCACAACTGCAAACAGTGCCATGGGGTACACCCCGTTCTTCATGGTGCATGGTGCTGAAGCGATGCTACCCGCAGAGGTACGCTACAAAGCCCCGCGAGTAGTCGCTTACAGCGGGCAGGAATCAACCCTTGCACTCGAAGACTCCGTCGATCTCCTTGACGAGACACGGGAAATCGCAGCAGAAAGATCGACGATCTACCAGCAGAACCTGCGCAACTACCACAGCAGAAGGCTACGCCCCAGATCCTTCGTCGAAGGAGACCCGGTCCTGCGATTGAAACAGCAAGTGCACCTCAAGCTTGAGTCCCCCTGGGAGGGACCATATGTGGTTAAAGAAGTAATCCTAGGTGGCGCCTATCGCCTTCAAGATTTCGAGACAGGAGTCGCATACTCCAACCCCTGGAATGTCACGCAGCTGCGGTGCTTCTACCCTTAGTCGTTTTTCTTCTTCTTTTCATTACAAATAAGGCTATTCAGCCAGGCTACTTAGCCACACATTGTACCTCGTACTGATTCTGCGAATAAATAAAGCTAAGTGCCCCAAACTCTGAGTTTTTTCTATTACTTTTTGCCATCTACCTACTCGGGGGCTGCGCCACCCTTTACACATCTGTTCTACGAACCAATCGCGATATCCTGAGTAGCTGACGCAATAATCGAACCCTTGACAAACACCAACCCAGCTGCAACGAACCTGGCAGGTTGGCAAGGTGCTGAGATAAACACAAGTCAGGCTAACAAAAAGGAATCGCATAGTGCCACGCACTCGCAAAACGTACGAGATAACAAGCTCGTTACACATCAATGTCAATCAATTATAAACAACATATATATATGAACTTTACAACACTGGTACATTTATGTGCAGGATACAAGTTAATACTACTGTTGCAACAGAAGAACGTTTGTATGTTCCTCGAAGAAGTCGACAACTTCCTCCGCTGGCCGATCCACCGCCTGGTAATGAGGAATCATATTCCAGGTCGAACCTGTCGGCGGAGTCGGCGGGCCAGCAACAACAGCTCCAATATCTACATCAGGCCTATGCAGTCGCCCCAGCGATAAAGCAGCCTTGGCACTAGCCACCAACTACTACCGCACGCAATCTCGAATTGCACTCAAGTCTTGAAACTTAGCAAGGAGAGCCAATAGGATCGAAGGAATGACATCCAGCGTAAACATTGTCTGATAGATATTCCTTAAGCATGATTGCGATTTCTTAAGAAAATGAAGCACTCACGAGGCACAATCCTGCAGGGTCGCAAGTGCGATTGCACGATCATGATCCACCCATAAGTACCTACTTTCCTGAAGCTGTTCCCGGGTCAGGTCGTTCATGCGAATGGCGATCCTGTCCTTCTCATCCTGCGGATGACGCGCACTGACAACTATACCAAGCAAGAGGCAAAAGTATGAAGACAACGAACTACCGCGATTGACTACAAGAAAAGATAAGGAGGCAGAAAGCTAACACTTGAATTGGTCACCCAGCTGCGCCACCTCCCCTAGTAGATATGCTCTCAGGCGGTGGCCTTCTCCGCCCTCGACTTCCATACATCCGCATTACCGTGGAGGACGGGAAGTTCGCGCTCCAGCTGCTTAACGCGATCACGTAGTCATGAAAGTAGAGACAGCTCATCCAACCTTGAGCGCGACTGCGCTAAGATATCATCAGTGGATGGCGGATCCCGAGGCTCACTCGAAGGACCACTCGACATGCCCTATCACAAGCCAAGCAAGAGATAATAAGAAGACCAATCAACACATGGACAAAAACTCAAGTGCATTCAAACATAACAAAGTATCAACAGAGACACCCGCCAACGGCATGTTCTAGACAAAAGGGATCAAGCTATTAACTATTACAAATATAACTACTGAGGAGCAGCTTGCTTCTTCGACTTGGACTTCGGCTTCGGAGGCTTCATCGATTCCGTAGCGGTATCAGATGCCACAGACTTCCCACCGGCCCCTGACGCCGCATCCATCACCGCCTTCTTGGTTTGCTGCAGCTCCTTAGAGTACTTGGCGACTGTGTTGATGAGTTGCGGCTCGTACTTGCCACATGCAGTTGCAAAAGGATCAAAAACTACCTGTTGACCATCTACGCCGACGGGAATCGCCTTGGAGACCGCAGCAGGATCCACCTCCACGCCATGGGCTTGAACCATCACGAGTGACATGAAAGCGCCAACCGCACGAAGCGAGTTCTTGAAGTCTGCAGGAATACCTCCAGCAAGGGACTCCACTAGGTCATCCAAGTTCTCGATTAGCTCAGCTTTGGGCGCCAGGTCCTCGCGGATGCGACTGAGAACACCCTTAGCTTTGGTCAACGTTCCCTGAATGGACACGCTGTGGTCCTCGACTGCCGCGACAACACCTTCCAAGGCATCATCGCGACGAACCGCTTGGGCGTCAAAGATCAAACCACCAGCATCTACATAGAACAAAGTGTCAGCACAATAGAAATACTTTTGAAGAAAGAAGCAGTCAAGACATAAAAGGAAACATACCTGAAAGAGACTTGGCAATCGAGAAGAGATGTTCTTCAAACAACTTCTCCCTCGTAGCGATGGAGGCACGCAAATCCTCTTCGTGTTTCCGCGATTCATCAAGCGCAGCGACTGCCTCATCGCGACTCTTCACCGCCGTGGCGAGCATCTTTTCAAGGGAAGCGGCTTTGTGAAGAAGCACGTTATGCTCAGCTGCAAAACATACAAAGATAAACCGTCAGTCAACTATATAAAAATATCACAAGGATGAAGAAGAAGAAGCAAAAAATACTAACTTTCAACAACGCGATGGCGATTGTCCAGCAATGCATGCTGTCGACCCATTAAAAGTACTTGCTCCGCTAAGCGAGCAGCTTCATTCAGAATAAGCTGCAATAGGAGAAAAAAAGGATCAGCAGATAGCATGATGATTAATTCGACTGCAAGTAAAAGCAACATCACACATACGTGATCCTCCAGAGACTCCGAAGTCGATTGCCGTGCAGTCGTCCGGACAACCATCTGGTGCTCCACAGTGTGTGGAGAACTTGATGAATTGTGCCCGGAGTAGGCCGCCAATGGAGGAGAAGGAGTTCGCTCAGCAACTTCCTTGGCCTTGGAGTCCGTGACTCCAGATTCCTTCAAAAATTGGACGTCGCCAGAAGATGACGATGCCGGTTGACTACGGAACAAAACCAACATCAGGAAATGAAACTCCAAAAAGAACCAAGATGAGAATTGTATACTTACCAGTCAAACTTATCAAAATCAAAGGTTTGGTCCTCCGACTCCGACGACTCCTTCGGCAGCCACATCTTCTTGCGGGCAGATGGCGCCATGGAACTCACAGGAATAGCAGGAATTGGCGACTCCGCACCAATAGCTGGGCCTCTTGGAGTCGAAGGAGACGACGCATCCGAATCTTTGCTGCGCGAACGCTTGTGAGTGTCTGGACTGCTGGACTCAGGGGCTTCTTCCTCCTCTTCAAACGGGACGGTCGATTCCGACTCGTCCTCTTCATCTACTTCGTGAGGAATAACCCCCTCAGGAAGAGGGGGCAAACTGGGAGACACCTTCCAATCCTGCATACAGAAAACAAGTCAGCACACGTCAAGAAAATCAGAAGCACTCGACAAATAAAGCTACTTCGTAGCACAATCATACCTTAGGAGGAGGGTCAGATGCATCAAATGGAGGCACGACTGGTTCATCGGGGAGTACATCCTTGGCAGTGTACTTGGTCAACAGTCGTACCCTCTTATCTACTTCACTCGCAGAAATGCCATCGGCAGACACGTGAGTGACATCATCCGCACCAGCCCATTGGAACATGGGGTGGATTCTGGCCTGCAGGGGCTAGATGCGACAGTGTAACCATGTTCGAATGAGGGCGCAACCTCCCTCTTCCTAACCCATGCGACTCTCGAGGTTGCAGACGCGCTCGTACAGCACTTCTGTCTCCTCAGACTCATCGGGCATCACCACGTTCTTGCAAGAATGCCTCCTCCTATACGGCGTTGCAGGATCAAAAGGCGCGAGTCCGAAGTGCTCTTCGTCGGCCTTCTGGTCGCGGATGTAGAACCATTTGTCTCTCCACCCTTGGACAGACGCCATGAGCTTGATATCGAAGTATGTGACGGAGGAGTCGACATGGACCCCGCAGCCTCCTACATCATAGACTACGGAACCAGATGCCGACTGACGCTTCAGCTTGAAAAGCCGTTTGAAGAGACCAAAGTGTGGCTCGACTCCGAGTCAGCACTCGCAGAGTGTAATATAGCAGGCGATGTGGAGAATAGAGTTGGGGGACAGCTGATGCAGCTGGAGCCCATAGAAACAAAGGAGGCCCCTGAAGAAAGGATGCAGGGGCAGAGACAGACCACGGATGATGAACGCTAGGAACATCACCCAAAAACCAGCAAGAGGACAAGGAGTTACCTCGCCGCCCGGCACTCGCGAGTCACCAACCACGGGAGATAGAACTCCATCCTGACGAAGAAGACGAGCTCAGACGATTTGATGATGGACGCGCGCCACGCGCCATTGGTGACGCGGGTGCCCGCGCCCTTCTTCTTCCAGGCAACGGCGGTGCTAGTGCCCGCAACGGTGGAGCCGCCCTTCTTCTTGGCAGCAGCAATGGCGATGGCGGACTCAGCGGCAGCACCTCGCTTCTTCTTCCCCATCTTGCGGTGGTGATGCGAGCGGAGAAAATAACTCGGAAACACACGGAGTTGGTCCAGCGCCGCGAACAGGATGAAAATCTAGGGGGCAGAGAGCAGCAGCAATGGCGATGGAGGCATAAATCAGAGAAAGAGCAGATGGGAAATTACTGCAGCTATGCTGCTACTTACCCCCCTGGCGGATGCAATCCAACGGCCAACAGAAACCCTATTGGACGCGTGGCGCACATCGCGATCAACACGTGGAGGGCCTGAAACACGAACCATCCCCCACTACCTCCATTACGCGTGGAAATCGAGGAGGCGCAGTTAAAACGAAAGATTACGCACGCCCGGTCAAGTCAGGGTCAGAAAATAGGACCCACCGCTCGTCATGTCCCGTCAAAACCGCTCACACGAGCAACTGAGGTCATCACATTGTCAGCACTGATGTCATCAAATTGAACACTAGAAGACTTCGACTACTTTAGTCCTTGCTCGAGTCTTCGACTCCACCAAGCACTCGGGGGCTACTCCCATAGGGAGAGCTGGTCGCGCACCCTACGATTTTCCTTTTTATGCAGGAATATGAACATTCAAGACTTACCCAACCACCCAACGATGGATCATGGGTTACTCCCATAGGGAGCGCTGGAAACAAATTCGACTGAAACAAGTAAAGAAAAGACGACAGCAGTCATGAAAGTTCTTTAGTCCCTGCCTGAGTCTTCGACTCAACCAGGCACTCGGGGGCTACTCCCATAGGGAGCACTTGTCGCGCACCCTATGATTATTTGTACATTGTATTGTGTGTTGATAACATCCACACTCGAAGTCTATGGCGACACCGCCTCATATTTTTCCCTACAAAGCGACTGCGTCTCCTGGGTCACCCGAATCATCTCCGCGATGACAAAAAATTCGGATGATGTGCTTGCAACGTGAAGATAAGACCTGAATAAGGCCTGACAACACATTTGCTGCGCACTACCAGAAATATATCCGTGCCTACAAGTATGATGAACATGCCTTGACGGACACGTCGAGTGCTCACACCCTATACTGGATTTCGACTCCTGTAAGACCTCCGTGGCTTAAGTCGAATTACACCAGCACTTTTTCGAATTCGAGTCCGGGGACTCGAGTTCGAGTAGATTGCGTTTTTTTGCCCTAAGGCAGTTAACAGATACCGATGCATCGGTTAAATCAGGCACACATATCAACAATCCCTATGATATAAACAAAATACTTTTTCATGCACTCGAAAGGTTTCATAAAGTCCCCAGTCGAATCTGCGATTTCACTGGACACTCGGGGGCTACTGACATGGGTATACCCTGCAGGTACTCAAGTTTAGTATATACGGTCCAGATACGGTGGAAGCCCAAGGTGTTGCCACGACCCAATGAAGACTTCGAGTGTCCCACGGACTCTCGATTACTTGTGAGACAAGAAGTTTAAAGATAGAAAGTTTAAAGGGAAAACCCTAATCTGTAACCGACTCGACCTGCTACCCGGGACCTGGCCTATCTATATAAAGGCTAGGAGGGGGCGGTGAGGAGGACACGCGCAACCCTAGTTTCCACAACTCTCGCCAGATTGCATCTACGCGCCCCTGTAATCTTCGATTCCTTCGTTAATTCCAAGAGCAGACAAGCAGGAGTAGGGACCTCTACGAGGCCTGAACCTGGGTAACCTTGCGTCCCTGTGTGCTTGTTTGCTAGCCGATTGATGCTTCCGGCGCTCCCTCCTTCTCCAAAACCCAAGTCCATAACAATGGGCATTGACGAGTTAAACCCTCGTCAGTACTGAATCGGTTAAGGTTTCGGTGATCTTGACATAATCCGACAGGGCCTAAGTCCTAACTACACTTCTGGGCCTCTTGTATCCAGTCACCAGGCCTCTTGGGTCGCAGTGCTTCTAGTCATCGTACCAGTGAGCCCACTCGTCGTGGGCCCAATCAGTCGAATCCTCCTCCTAGGCATATTCCGATTGGTATATCCCCGTCATACTGTTTTTATTAACAATTGAGTTCCTGAAAACATATATGTCTCAAAATATCCCAAATCTAAGTTTACATTTACCCTAAATTTTGGGAGCAACAAAAACAGAAGTATTTTCTTGTTGTATTGACACCTGATGTGCACCATATTAATCACAATGCACCTTTTGACGTTGAAGCTGTCAGTTAGTGCAGAAACTCAAAATCGATCTAACACTGCGAGACTGACCGAAACTAATAAAAATTTCAAGCATTAACTTCTTGTTAAAATAATGCTATATGAGACAAATTGATGTCTCCTAATGTAGATCACAAATGATTGCATATATCTATATATGTCACTGATTGATTCTACTGTTTAACAAAATTCCGTACATGCTTAGTATAATAGTCCTCTGGAGATGAGCAATGTATGCACCTGTAGCTTGATAGTGTCCCCTCCCAAATATGTTATGAATAAAAACCATAAATGTTGTTAAATTGCAAGGCGAGCCAAACAATAGACATGGCAAAATCTCATGATTCTATGACGTGCAATTAACAGTCAAAGGCAAATTGTGCACAAATGACCATGTGCTACAAAGAAACCACGGAACGAAAGCTAAAATTATCACCCGCCCAAAGAGAAGAACCATGTAGCACGCGTGTCAATTCCAGAGAAATTAGCAACCGGACCAAAAGTCTGAGAAAATAGAGAAGCAACTAGATATAGAATAGTATCTATTACCTGTTGGACGCCGAATTTTTTTTAAAGCTTATGGCAATGCACAGGTATTTAACTAGTTTGTCCCTAAGATTATGCGAAAAAACGGACGTAAAAACCCTCTGGCTCCAGGAGGCCAACCAGCTTACAGACCGCCACGGACCCAACCACTAGAGCCACGGGCGTAACAGGATGAGGAGGAGCGGCAACGAGATCGATTGCGACGACATGACAACGTTCTTAGCGCTCCTGCTCACCATTCCACCAACAATCACTAATAGGAAGCAGCTTATTGGTAGAAAAGTTACTCTGTGGCGCATATGTAAATCCATGCGCCACAGATACTTGTCAGTGGAACATTAGGAAATATGCACCACAGACACTAAAAACTTCCGTGGCGCATTTCATATAACATGCGCTACAGAAGTTTGGTGAGACCCGCCAGCCGGGGTGGGGCGATCCAAGTTCTGTGGTGCATAATGAGATATGCGGCACATAAGTTGTCTCTTCTAGGGCGCATATTTCATTATGTGCCATAGAACATGGAGGCGGGCCCCACCACGGAATCTAAATCACCCACGATCTGTGGCGCATGTGTGGATATGCGCCACAGATATGTTTGACTTCTGTGGCGCATATCCACACATGCGCCACAGAAACCTAACCCTGGGTCCCATCACTTTAACCTGCACCATATGTTCTGTGGCGCATTGATACATTGCAAATGTATCTATAATTTTTGATGTTCCATGCTTGGTTTTATCCACTTGTGTTTTATTCCAACTTTGGAGTACTTTTCATATGATTTCTTGGACTAACCTATTAACAAGAGCCACAGTGCCAGCTGCCTATTTTCTGCTGTTTTTGGTTCCAGGAAAGTCAGAAAATGAATATTCTCGGAATTGGACGGGACAAAAGCCAAAGTGCCTATTTTTCCGGAAGGGATCAAGTGCCAGAATACGAGACGGAGAAGGGCCAGGGGCCGGCCACACCACCTGGCCGTGCGGCAAGGCTGGGCCCGCGCCAGGGGGTGGTGTGGTGGCTCCCGGCACCCTCTCGGCCTCTCCTTCCGCCTATATATTGCCCTCGGGACGAAAACCCTAAGTACCCGATCAAAAATCCACGAAAGAGTCTGTAGCCGCCGTCATCTCCATCCCTAGATCGGGAGGGATCTGAAGCTCTTCCCGGCACCCTGCCGGAGAGGGGAATTCACCCTGGAGGCCTTCTTCATCACCATGCAATCCTCCGGTGTGATGCGCGAGTAGTTCATCCTTGGACTACAGATCCATGTAGTAGCTAGATGGCTGGTTCTCCTCCTTTGTGCTTTCATGTTTAGATCTTTTGATCTTCGTTTATGATCAAGATCATCTATTTGTAATCATACATGTTGTGTTTGAGAGGATCCGATGGATATTGAGATGCTATTTCAGATTGATTATTTATTCTATCATGTCTTTGTTATTTGTGATCTTGCATGCTTTCCGTTGTTAGTAGCTATCTTTGCCAAGTAGATGCTAACAACTCCAAGAGTTAGTATTTATGCTCGACAGTAGGTTCATGCCTCTGGTAATCTGGGGAAGTGACAGAAATCTCTAAGGTACTAGATGTGCTGTTGCTACTAGGGAGAAAACAACAATCCTTTGTTCATAGAACAATCGTATTGTTTACTTTACACGCAGTTTGTAAAGCAATAATCTGTTGCTTGCAACTTAATACTGGAGGGGTTCGGATGATAACCTGAAGGTGGATTATTAGTCATAGATGCAGTTGGATGACGGTCTATGTATTATGTTGTAATACCCAATCAAGTCTCAAAGGAGTCAAGATGATTAGTATATGCATGTATTGCTTTCTCGGTGTTTGTCAATTGCCCCGCTGTAATTTGTTCACCCAACATGTTATCTATCTAAGGAGAGCCACATCTAGTGAACTATGGATCCCGGTCCTTTTCTTTACATACAATCTATAAAATGTTTATGCTTTGTGTTTACTTTCTACAAACTTTTACTTCTTTCCATTCGATACGTTTAATCCTTTGTTTTCCGCAAAACACGGTGAGATTGACAACCTCATCGCAAGTTGGGGATAAAGTTCTGTGGTCGTATTGTGCAGGTCTCCACGTTGCTACTAGCACTGGTAGTGCGCCCCACCAAAGCTCAGCTAGTAACACCTTTGGGGTGTTTCCTTGCTCCTACTGGTTCGATTAAACCTTGGTTTCATAACTGAGGGAAACTTGCTGTTGTGCTCATCATACCTTCCTCTTGGGGTTCCCAACGAGCTCTACATAAACACCGCCATCAAGCATTTTTCTAGGCGCCGTGCATTGAGCCATCAAGCATTTTTCTGGCACCGTTGCCGGGGAGTCAAGGACATCTTCACAAGGGGAGTCCCTCATAACCAATCTCTTTACTTTGTTGTTTTTGTTTTGCTTAGTTTCTTTTTGCTTTGTTTGCTTGTTTTGTTCTTCAAAAAACACAAAAAAATTAAGTCTCCTTTAGTTGTGACCTCTTCCTTAGCTCACCATGTTGATCCCTACATTCACCCTAAAAGACCTTCCAATTGGTAGTGGTTCTATAATTGGGAAAGATAACATTGAAGAATTCTTTAATCATGTTAGTAAGCATGAAGATACTGAGGATAGATCCCTTGTAGAACTTGCTCCAAACTATGAGATTGCTACAGCTTCTTTAATTCACATGTTAGAAGCTAGGTTTGTTAATCTCAACCCCTTAATGCAAGTAATGTTTCTTAAGCTTAAGAAAATTGAAGACCCTGAAAAGAGGGATTTTATTCTAGAAACTTTGTTTAAGGAGTTCTATGATGTTGCCAAGGAAGCTAGAAAAGTTTTTGAACGTTTCAATATGCTAGGCTCATGTGTAGATGTTGTTGGTACACGAGAAAAGATGAACAAAACCGAACCTAATGGGTAGGAACCTAAGATACCAATACCCTTTAAACTAGTAGCAATACATGATGCCATAGAAAAGAATCTTGATTGGATTGTTCCTGCAAACCCCTTTGATGAGAATAGTGAACCCAAGAGCATTGAGAGAGGATACTATAGAACTTATTTGGATGATATACCTTGCCTTGTTGAAAATATTTCTGGTATTGATCTTAATGCTTCTTCATTTGAGAACACTTGATTCTTTCTTTGCTTCTTATGCCTAACTTAAAGGCGTTAAAGAAAAGTACTTATTGGGAGATAACCCAAAAGTTTTAGATGAGTCTTGGAAGTTATTACCTCTGTAATAACCTCTCCTTATCATTTTTATTTGCTTTTTGTGTCAAGAGTAACCTCTAATGAGAGTGAAGTAATGATTGGGAAAGTTGCTGTCCCGAAACAGAGTTTTGTGCTTCACCGTAAACATTCGTGAGAGAGCTTTGTATGTAGGATTGAGCTGTAATATTTTGTGCTTCTGCCCCAGGTTGTTATCTAACTTTAGTTAGTTCAACACGTTTTGATTTGAGCAACAGAAAGTCTTCGAAAAAATTCGTCTTTACCTGCTGGTCTGTTTTGACAGATTTCTGCCATTTTCTGCATTTGCTTCTTGTGGGTTCCTTTTTGAGTTCTTTTAGGGAATTGAGCTTTTTGAGGGAAGTGCTACAGTAGCTAGTGTTCTAATGGAAGTGTATTTGGTGTTAGAACTGAACCTTGAGACTTATTTATCTTGAGTGCACTAATGTTGCTAATGAGATTGTGTGAAGTTTTGTATGAAGGAAAATTTTCAGGTGTGTGGAAGGAATGAGTAATGAGATGAAGGATGGACAAAATCTCAAGCTTAGGGATGCCACGTGTGTCACCCCAAGAAATATCCAATAAGTACAAGCGTTTAAGCTTGGGGATGCCCAAGGCATCCCCTTCTTCATCAATAAAAATTCCAGGTTCTTTCCAAACGCTTCATTTTTATTGTTTCATGCACAGTTGTGTTTTTCTTGGAGCGTCTTCTTTTTCGTTTTGGTTTTGGTTTTTAGTTTGCTTGGTTTGCTTAGTTTTCTGAATAAATTGGTTGGACCCCCTCTTTCATACATTGGTTTGTAAATAGTTTGGTTTAGTTTGGAAAAGAGTAGGAAAGTTCATACTTATGTGGTAAAAAGAGATCGTTTTTGACTGTGGCCTATGCTTTGTCATGCCATGCTTGATATTGTTTTGGCTTTATGCTTAGCATTATTTTCTGTAGCATGACTTGTTATAAACAATTGAGATTGCTTAATGTGCCTTGGATGAATCATGCGTTGTTTTAGCATATTAAAGCATAATATAGTGGTATTCTCCTTTGATGCTTTATTTGGGTTGCCTTGGCACATGCTCACACCATGTTATGACTATCTCAAGTCACCATAGCCTTTATGATCCTTTAGTTTTCAACTTGTAGTATCACTTTATGCTTTGATCAATGATGTTTTGTTGCTCTGCATTATTATGGCCATTATTGCTCCCTTAGTTTGTCGCTCCCAGTCTTTTGCTAGCCTCCACAACAAAGTATGAGTTCCACTCATGCATCCAACTCCCTAAACCAAGTTATTCCAAAGAGTCCACCATACCTACCTACTAGCTTATGCTATTCCAAGTATATTCATGCTTTTGTTTACCTTTCACTTGTTATGAGAAAACTAGTGATTAAAGCTCTCACAAACTTGATGGCACACTTTACTTTTTTGCCTCTAATAAACTTGAACCATTGGGTCCTTCTTTGTTGCGTATATGCTTGCGCTTTATAAGTTGAAATTAGCAGAACCATGTACCATGGGGAACGCTTTCAACATTGCACTTGTACTTTGTACCCCGTTGATATCATGTTCTTTTGCTTACGGATCCCGGTGGTGTGAAATAAAAGTGGAACTTGTAAGATCATGGAGTTTATATGTGCGTTAGAGAAACGCCTGGGCCGCTAGCCTAAGCCATGCCTAATCATGGTGTAAACTTGTAGCATCACCGTAATAAGCATTCTATGAAGCATCCTCAATAAAAACCTATGCAAATAGCAAATAAAAAGATCGCTGAGATGCTCATTGTGTGCTTGCCTTGTCATTTTGTTTATGGGAAAGCTCCCGTATCATGTGCAAGGGGTACCCCAATGGCGGTTCTTAATGATACACATATACTTACAATGACAAGAGTTTACTCGTGACTGAAGTTGAGTAGCATGAGGATCGGTCTTCGTAAGTAAGGGGCATGAGATTTCGGTTTATAACTTGTCAAGTATATCCTCTTAGTTGTGTCACTTTAACCTTAATCACCTTAAAGATGCTTATGATAGGGGCAATGAGAGCTGAAAACTACAAGTACCATAATTTTTGGAAGCTCTTTATGAGACTTGAATCCCTACTTCCTTTTACAAAAGGCCTTTCTTCCATCATTATATTGAGTCTCCACCTTCTATCTTTATGCACCTACTTTGAGAGCATAGTGGCCATTCTTAGTTCTATGTGCATTGTCCCAAGACTAGTTGATTGATGCATAACTTGTTATTGGTTGTTTTAAACTATTGTATCTAGTCACTCTTATGAACTTTGAAGGTGTCCTATGCATTTATATTTGCTACTCTATGAGGGACAAGCTGAATACTATTATGCCATGTTTTCTTTATGTGAAACAAACAAACGTCTTGCAAAGCATGTTATTCATGAATCTTTTGTTTGTGCCTTTTCATGTTGCATCGTAGTTTCTTTGCTTATTGCTAGAACTTTGTCTTTCATGTTATGATTGAAGTACTATGATCCCAGCTTTGAATGTTTTACAAATACTTTGATCAAGTCTTTGATGGTGCATGTCACCTCAAAAATTATTCATTCTTTTTATCACTTACCTACTCGAGGACGAGCAGGAGTTAATCTTGGGGATGTTGATACATTGCAAATGTATCTATAATTTTTGATGTTCCATGCTTGGTTTTATCCACTTTCTTGTGTTTTGTTCCAACTTTGGAGTACTTTTCATATGATTTCTTGGACTAACCTATTAACAAGAGCCACAGTGCCAGCTGCCTATTTTCTGCTTTTTTTGGTTCCAGGAAAGTCAGAAAATGAATATTCTCGGAATTGGACGGGACAGAAGCCAAAGTGCCTATTTTTCCGGAAGGGATCAAGTGCCAGAATACGAGACGGAGAAGGGCCAGGGGCCGGCCACACCACCTGGCCGCGTGGCCAGGCTGGGCCCGCGCCAGGAGGTGGCGTGGTGGCTCCCGGCACCTCCTCGGCCTCTCCTTCCGCCTATATATTACCCTCGGGTCGAAAACCCTAAGTACCTGATCAAAAATCCACGAAAGAGTCTGTAGCCGCCGTCATATCCATCCCTAGATCGGGAGGGATCTGAAGCTCTTCCCGGCACCCTGCCGGAGAGAAATTCACCACAGGCCTTCTTCATCAACATGCAAGCCTCCGGTGTGATGCGCGAGTAGTTCATCCTTGGACTACGGATCCATGTAGTAGCTAGATGGCTGGTTCTCCTCCTTTGTGCTTTCATGTTTAGATCTTGTGAGCTCCGTTCATGATCAAGATCATCTATTTGTAATCATACATGTTGTGTTTGCGGGGATCCGATGGATATTGAGATGCTATTTCAGATTGATTATTGATTCTATCATGTCTTTGTTATTTGTGATCTTGCATGCTTTCCGTTGTTAGTAGCTATCTTGGCCAAGTAGATGCTAGCAACTCCAAGAGTTAGTATTTATGCTTGATAGTGGGTTCATGCCTCTGGTAATCTGGGGAAGTGACAGAAATCTCTAAGGTACTAGATGTGCTGTTGCTACTAGGGAGAAAACAATGATCTTTTGTTCATAGAACAATTGTAATGTTTACTTTACACGATTAAATAAAGCAATAATCTGTTGCTTGCAACTTAATACTGGAGGGGGTTCGGATGATAACCTGAAGGTGGATTATTAGTCATAGATGCAGTTGGATGGCGGTCTATGTATTATGTTGTAATGCCCAATCAAGTCTCAAAGGAGTCAAGATGATTAGTATATGCATGTATTGCTTTCTCGGTGTTTGTCAATTTCCCCGCTGTAATTTGTTCACCTAGCATGTTATCTATCTAAGGAGAGCCACCTCTAGTGAACTATGGATCCTGGTCCTTCTCTTTACATACAATCTACAATCTTTTACTGCTTTGTGTTTACTTTCTGCAAACTTTTACTTCTTTCCATTCGAAATGTTTAATCCTTTGTTTTCCGCAAAACACGGTGAGATTGACAACCTCATCGCAAGTTGGGGACAAAGTTCTGTGGTTGTGTTGTGCAGGTCTCCACGTTGCTACTAGCACCAGTAGTGCGCCCCACCAAAGCTTAGCTAGTAACACCTTTGGGGTGTTTCCTTTTTCCTACTGGTTCGATTAAACCTTCGTTTCATAACTAAGGGAAACTTGCTGTTGTGCTCATCATACCTTCCTCTTGGGGTTCCCAACGAGCTCTACATCAACACCGCCATCAAGCATTTTTCTGGGCGCCGTGCATTGGTCCATCACGCATATCGCAATATGCGCCACCGAAGTTTGAGCATCTGTCGCGCATTTCTGCCATATGCGCCACAAATGAGGGTGTCCAGATCCATGTGAAAAAGGTGGCAAGCTCCCACCCTATATATCCACCACCACCCATTTCACATCTCTTCTTCCTTTCTACCTCCTCCTAGCTCGTCTTCCTCCTCCCTCCCACCCCGTGTTGCCCATAGTTTCTCCATTTTCTTGTAACTAAACCTACTTTAGTCCATAGATTGGTAAGTATAAGCTTCCCTCCAACTTGTAGATTTAAAAGTTACTTACTTTTCTCTCTCACATCTCTATTTGTTTACTAATTTGCTCTCCACCAACTTGTAGATCCATTTGTCCACATTCTCTCATCGCGCGGTCTCGTCTTGCTATTATTGAGTCTACTAGGTGAGTACTTGGCCATGAACATGTAGGTGAAGCTTGTCGTGCGGGCGGTGTGTGTGTGTGATGCATGGCGAGACGATGCTTGTGTGGTGCATGAATGTTTGCATTGGGAGCAAGTTTTTTGTTGCTTGCTTGTTGTTGTCCCAGCCGGTGTGGTACATGGATGTTTGCCAAAATGTTGATTCATTTCCATTTAGGCAAATTTTTGCACTACCCATATGTCATAATTTTAGGAAAGGTCATGCCAAATTTTTTCGGCTAGCATTCATGCATGTGTGTGTGCATATGGTGTGGTTCTAACCTGTACTCTCTGTTTTGACCGCTCAGGCAACCATGGTCCTCATGATGAGCGAAGGTCGAATTGCTATGTACAAGAAATACGCAAAGGAGGACATGATTCTGAACAACAAGACCATGATAAGATGTCCATGTCGAACATGCAAACTCAAGCGTTGGATTGACCCTGATTCTGGACAATTGGAGGGTCACCTGCTCAGGTGTGGTTTCATGCGCAACCTCAATGAGGCGCCGACATGACATGGTGGTCACGAAGACGTGGGCAGGCGAGAAGACGAAGAGTCTACCAGGAATGATCATCATGACGAAGGAGATGCCAGCGAGCATGATCATCATGACGAAGGAGATGCCGACGGGCGTGATCAGCATGGAGAAGCAGATGGCGACGGGCATGATCATCATGTAGAAGGAGAAGACGTGAACACACAGACGCTGCTAACTTCGGCCTTGCAGGACCCTCATGTTCAAGAACTGCTCCTCAAGGAGACGAGCAACGACAAAGCTGCAGCCAGAGAGAAAGCCAAGCTGGCCCAAATGGAGGTAGACGGGATGACTCCATTGTATCCTGGGTGTCTCCCCGAGGATACACGTTTGAGTGTAACGCTCAAGGCTCTGGAGATGAAGGCCGAACACAAATGGACCGATGTGAGCTTCAACGTGAACATGGAATACTGGCACGACCGACCTCCTAAGGGGAACACATTGCCAACAAGTATCGAGGAGGCCAAGAAAATCGTGTGCCCTCTCGACCTACCACACATTAAATACCATGCATGCATCAACTATTGCGCACTTTATCGGAACGAGTATGCGGATAGAACCACATGTCCGGTGTGCGGCCAAGGATGGTACAAGAGAGGGAACAAGAAAGTTCCTCAAAAAGTGGTATGGTACTTTCCTATCACCCCCCATCTGCAGTGATATTTCGTAGATCCTAAGGAAGCAAAGCTCATGCAATGGCACACGGAAAGAGAGAAACCCGAAGATGATCCAGAGAAGGGCAAGATCCTGACACACCCTTTAGATGCTAGCTAGTGGAATGCATTAGACATCGAGTTCGAAGAGTTTGGGGGCGATGCAAGGAACGTCAGGCTGGGTATGAGCACTGATGGACTCAATCCTTTTGGAAACCAGAGTAGCACGCATACCACCTGGCCCGTGTTTGTATGGCCATACAACCTCCCCCCGTGGTTGTGCATGAAGCAAAGGTACATACACATGAGCATTCTTATTCAGGGGCCGAAACAACCAGGTATCGATATGCATCTGTATCTCGGGCTGTTGAGAGAGGAGTTAGCCAGCTTGTGGGATACGCCGGCCCATATGTGGGACGCCTACACTAAAGAATATTTCCATCTAAGAGCCGCGTTTCTCACAATGGTGTAGGACTATCCTGGTTACGCATATGTATCCGCCCAGGTGAACCACGGACACAATGCATGCGTCAAGTGCATGGATGAGACACCGCATCTCCAGCTACCAAGGGATCCCCGGTCTTTGAAAACCGTGTTCCAAGGTACTCGAAAGTGGCTCCGCATGGATCACTCGTGGAGAAAACGTGGTGACCTGTTCAATGGTAAGGACAAGATTGAAAGAGCCCCGCGTCCGAGGAGCGGTGAAGAAATCGAGAAGCTTTTGAATAATTGGATAGATTGCCCTGCACCGGGAAAACAACGACCGAGGACAAAGCCGCTGCTGGGTGTATGGAAAGCAAGGTCTGTTTTCTGGGACCTGCCATATTGGAAGGTCCTCCACACTCCCCATAGCCTCGATGTAATGCACATCACGAAGAACGTTACCAAGAGTCTGCTTGGCACTCTACTTAACATACCGGAGAGGACCAAGGATAGGCCGAAAGCAAGAAAGGACCTTAAATTGCTTGGCATCAAGAAATATCTTCAGTACCCTGATAGTGATGATGATGATGATCAGATGGAAGGGACTCAAGGTCGCCGCAAAAGAGTTAAGAAGAATGAGGTGGTGCTTCACGATGTCTACTTCACTCTGAGTCTGGAGGAGCTCGAGCAGTTTTTCAGGTGCCTCCTAGGAGTGAAAGTTCCTCACGGTTACTCGGGAAGATAAGTAGATATATGGACGTGGTGAAGAAGAGGTTCAGCGGTATGAAGTCTCACGACTATCACGTGCTGATGACGCAGATACTCTCTGTTGCGATCCACAGGATAATGGACGAGCATGTCCGTGAGACGCTGTTTGGCCTCTGTAACTTTTTCGACGTCATATCTAGGAAGTCGATCGGTGTGAAGCATCTTGACAGGCTACATGAAGAGATCGTGATGATACTATGCGAGCTTGAGATTTAATTCCCACCCGCATTCTTCGACATCATGGTGCATCTGCTTGTACATGTCATGGACGACATCATCCAGCTCGGGCCGATATTCCTGCACAACATGATCCTGTTTGAAAGGCTAAACGGTGTCATCAAAGGATTCATTCGCAAGAGGTCCCGTCCAGATGGAAGAATAGGCAAGGGCTTTCTGATCTGTGAGTGCATCTCCTTCTGCTAGAATTATCTAACCACCGAGAACGAGGATGTTGGAATACCCACCAAGAAGCACCTTGGCAGGCTCGGTGGATATGGTCACCGCGAGGGCTACCGCTCACTGCATGTCGGCATTGATGGTCGACACACTGACTTTGATAGGGCACACCGAGTCGCGCTACAACGCATTGAAGTGGTCGACCCTTGGGTCGAAGATCACAGAAGCTTAATCGAGCAGGAGTACGTCGACCGGGGCCGGCCGAGGAAGAAGGGAGACGTAACTAGAGAGCACAACTCCAGCTTCACGGGTTGGTTCAAGAAAAGGAAACTGGACAATCCCCCACAGACAACTTCTACGAAATATCAAAAACTCATATTCTCCTTGTCGCAGGGCCTAGGGCACAACCTAAGGACCTATCAGTCATACGACATAAACGGTTACAGATTCTACACCGAGGAATAGCGAATATCAAAACTCAGGAGTAACTATGTTATCCTTCGCCGATGACGAGACTACTATCATGGAAAGATTCTACAGAAGGATCGAGGAGATATGGGAGCTCGACTACTGTGGAGAAATCGTACCATGTTCCGTGTTAGATGGGCCAAGAACGTGGAAAAAGAAGGACGGTATTTCACCACAATGGTTATCCCAAATGCCAAATCAACGAAGAACGCCTCCGCAAAAAATGAGCCTTGGGTACTCGCTAGCCAAGTTGATCAATGTTTTTTTATTACCGACCCGTCAAAGCCCAATTGTGTTGTAGTTAGGAGGGGCAAGAGGAGCATCATCAGAATGGAAGGAGCCACCAACGAGCAAAACTTCGACAAAAACAACGACCCGAAGATCAAAGAGGAATTCGACAAGTAATTCGACATGCCTACTACTACTAAAGTAAGAAGGAAGACCACACTACCTACTAAAGGTTGTCCATTCACAAGAAGAAATCTCAAAGTGCATGGGCTAAAGTATTCAACCACGACAAAAAAGGGCAAGAATATTATGAAGAGACGCTAGCTCGACACATCACATGATTGTATATGTTTAGAGAGAGAGTTTTTTGAATAAATATGAATGTTTGTATATGTTCTTGCTTTATTTTAAACAGATCTATAATTAAAAATATGTTTTTAAAAAAGAAAAAAGTGTGAGACATTGTTATACTACCACAAGCAAGCAGAGACCACTAAGACAAGTGTGTGATCTTGTTATACTACCACGCGCGCCGCGTTTTGTACTAAGTTCCAACTTCTATGTTGCATATTGCCGAAATGCACCACAGAACCTGTGGCCTTAGCCAAATAAACGGTTAGTCCTTTCATTCCCCTGCTAATGCATTCGATTCTTCACTCGCTTGCCGCCCCACCGCCGTGCGCAACCCTAGCTACCCTCACCACCCCCACTGTCGGAGCCCATGGAGGAGAGCCGCCCCCACCACCGGAGCCCGTGGAGGAGAGCTGCCCCCATCGCCGAAGCCCGTGGAGGAGGAGCCCGTCCGTAGCACGCAGGAGGAGGAGCCCATCCGCAGCGTGTAGGAGGAGCTCGGCCATCCGCAGCACGCAGGAGGAGCAGCCACCTCGCTGTTTGCTGTCCACCGTCCCTAGCATCCACCTCGCCGTCCGCCATCCACCGTCCCTAGGTAATCGTACTCTAGGAACCCTAGGTAATCCACTGTCCTGGCTCTCTGTACTCTAGGAACCCTAGGTAATCCCCTGGCTCTCTGTAATAGATACTATTTATTTGGCTACTATGCTCCTCGCCTCTTTCCGTGAAGTGAGTAAACTTATATCATGGTTACTATACTCTTCTTGTTTATCTAGCTATTGTTCTGGATACATGTGTTGAATTATTATGGATTCTGTTTTGCTTGGCCATAATATCCAAAGGCTTATGTGTCCTAAATCCTAGTATTAGAGAGTATAGTTTGTTAACTATTTGGTGTATTGAAAGTCTCAATCAGATTGTTCCCATGTCTATTTGATTTTAATCCTCAGCATTTCGATGATGCACCACCACTGAACAATTTTTTGTTATTTTACTTTTTTTTCTGTACCTACTAAATTCAGTCCGCTGGAGTTAAACTGTTAACCCTAGAGATTGAAAAATTGCATCAATGACAAAAAGAAAATACTAGCTTGCATAATATTTTTTCTAACTAGTTCGACCTTCAGACCTTGTTTGTGCTTGCTGCCAGGAATTGGCTCTTTTCTATGCTGAATTATTCCTCCGTTGATTTTTGAATAAACTTTATATTGACGTTCAACCGGCTAGGGTTTAAACTCCCGCTGGCTCCATTCTTTGTTTTGGAGAAAGCCTGAGATATCCCTACAGATTAAGCATGTTCTGACTGTCACAAACAACATGGTTTTTATTGTTGTTTGTCAAGCTATTTTCCCTGGACACGAATTTGTTCCATGTGGGTAAATTATACTGTAATCTTGCTATTGCCCTAAACCCTAATATTAGTGAGTGCGCTCATCAACATGTTAGTGAATCATACTGTCGCAATATCTATTTTGACCTTTGTCCTTGACGGCCATGTGACACATTGAACAAGTTCCTTTGCTCTATATTTCCTGCCTCTGCTAGAAATTTAGTACTGCAGGACAAAGTGAGCTCTCATTTGTTCCATCATTCAATTGGAACGTCTTCAGTGGAATTTCTGCGTGCAATGTCACAAGACATACCTGTAGTATGTGAAATATCATGCACATATTACCGCACCATGGTATTTTCAGTTTCTTTTCTGGATTTATTTGGGAAAATTTTATAAAGTTGAGATACTAGTAAGGTGCTACCATTCACTGGAATGTGCCCAGTAGCAATCTCTCAATGGATCTGCTTTCAACTAGATTTAAAAATAGTAAATACCGGTTTAGGTCAAGGATGTATAAACTGAGACCTTCTCTGTAGATTGAAAAGATATTACTTGACCTCACAGAAAACTAGCTAGTAAATACCAGTTTAGGACAATTTTCTTATTCAATGCTCATGCAGCAGCTAAATGTACAAGGGAAACCTACTGTTTCTCTTATTCAATGCTCACAAGAATATGAATTCTTCACAAACTAGCTAGTGCTCTTTTTTATATAACCTCTGCCTACTTTTAACCATTAAAAAGTGAGGTACCTGCTGTTGAAATGTGTGTTATATATATATGTTATACATGTATGGGGATGATGGTACCTGCTATTGAAATGTGCGTAACCAGGAGTGTATATCTGTTATACATGTAGCTCATGGTACCGAATGTATTGCGGATGATGGATGATGGATACTGGGGTCAATGCATGAGGCTGTCAATATGGGGATGGGGTGTTTTATCTTGTAGGGATATATTTCTTCAATTGAGTTGCCCATTTCTCTCGAAGTGTCGATTCAGTTCTATTTTGGTTGAGAAATGGGCACTCCTAGGTCAAAAAATTAGCAAAGGTTATGCCGAATTTTTCAGCCGAGATTTGTGCTAACTTTTTGCCTCTTTTTAATAGAGTAGTGCAAACATGTCGGGCAACAATGAGGCCGGCCCATCTAAGCACATGAGCATCGAAGAACAAGCTAGACAGGCCAACGAGTCATTCTGGCGAGGGTCCCAATAGGAGGAGGAGGAGGAGGCGATGAGGATGACACCACCACTAGAGGAGGAGGCGACCGTCGCCAGAGCTGCTGGGGGCAATGAGGGAGGAGATCCTGATTACGAGGGGGACGAAGACGACTATGATGGAACTAGTGAAGGCGGTAGCAAAGAGGATGACACCACCGATGGCGGCGAGCGCACGGATGGCGATAGCGGCAACCCGGCCGCTTCTCAGAAGAAGAAGAAGGAAAAGAAGGATCGGAAGGTGCCAGCGCTCGCCACCGTCTGTGATGAGTTCACTGAGGTCACAGAAAGTGGCCAACCCATTGCGCTAGAGGCGTTTGCTAAAGGGTACAACCTGCAACTCGGGTGCATCATCCAGGAAAGCATGTCGATCAACACGAAGTACATCAGACATGCTGACAATGCAGATTTTGTCGATAACCTCCTTAAGAAGATTCACAAGTGATACAGATTCCCAGAGCGGTTTAGAAACCTCGACAGAAAGAACCCGGTGAAGAAACTAGCCCTCACGAAGATGAGCAACGCCTTGAGCGGCTGGAAAACCCAGGTGAAGAATAGCATTGACAAAGGTGAAAGCTGGGAGGTTATTAGTAAGAAAAATCCGATGCTCGACGAAGAGGAGTTTAAGATATTCAAGGCGAATATAGCTACCGCTGACGCTATACATTGGACTAACTAGGGCAAGACTATGCGGGAACAGAACATAGGTAACCACCACCTTGGAAGCGGCGGTTACAGGGGGAACAGGCCATTTGGGACAAGGAGGACGCCGAGCTTGAACGCCTTGGTAAAGACAATCCTTGGCTTAAAATCACGGACTTGCAGCTTAGGAAATTTGTCCGGGCCCGCTACTACCTGGACAAGGAAACATGGGAGTTCATCACCGATGATCCGGAGGTGAAGGACTTCGAGAAGAAGCTGGTAAGGAATTTATCACTGATCTCAAGTCTATTGTGTTCTATTTAAAATAATGAAGCCAAGAATCTAAATGGGTTCACCTTTCCTTGTCTCTGCAAGAGGAGGAACTAAACGCTCCTGCCAAAGAGTCGTCCTAGAATTCAACGGAGCCGTGGGACACTGTTTTCAACAGGGCGACGAATGCTTACAAGAAGAGGGACAAGGGGTTGCCGCCGTCCTTAGCTGGCCATGTGTCCGGCTTTGGTACGAGCATGAAGTTCAAGGAGTACTACAATGACGATGCCAAGAAAAGAAGGGAGAGGAAGAACCAGTCGACAACTAAGGATAAAGCCGTTGTTGAAGAGCTGAAGATGAAGGTGCAGACACTAGAGGACAAGGCAGTGGACGAGAAAACAGTGGACAAGTTAGTGGAAGAGAATCTCCGTGCGATGATCCCTCCTGAGTTTTTCGAGGGGATTACTGCTTGGAATGCGGGAGGTCGATAGGGGCCGATACATCTGCCCAACTTAAGCTGCACCAACTCGGGCATCAATGTTAACGTGTCGCCGGACCTGGTGACCCTGCTGGCCGTCAACGCCGGGACGCAGCCGCTCGTTTTGGTCACACCGACGCCCCCTCTCGCCAAAGATACCAATAAGGCGCAGCCGACGGTGGTGGTGCTTCGTGAGGCACCCGAGCGGGAGAATGCAGATGATGATAGGCAGGCCACCGGCATCATCCGTGTCTCTACATTAGCCGAGCTCCACGCCATCACCAAGGTAACTAATTAGTTAGTGCACGTCATCTCCTTTATGCCTTTGATGCATGACTGCTGCCATCTCATGATGCCCAACAACATGTTTTCCCTCAGCACACTTCTTGCGTACTACTATTTAAAGATGTCAGCGGTGAGTTGAAGGTTGTTGCCAAGGGCACTCTCATACAACCGACGAGCCGCACGATGCACAACAATCCAGTGGATGATGACGTGATGAGGGTCAGGTTGGCTCGGGTGTTGCCAGGGTGCGATGACATGGACCCCTCTTTCAACCTCAGGGAGCCAATGAACACAAGACCCTTGGAGAATGCTACAACTAGCCCTTTGTGGCGCCCCGCAAAAACCACTACTAGAAAATCGCGTTGTTTTTATGCATTGCATCATCATGACCGCATGCTCATGTCATCATGCCACCTTGCATTTGAGCATCGTCATGTCTTCTTGCATTTGTTTGCATAAAACTATTTTCGAAAAGCCTGTTTTTGTTTTCTAAACGCCCCGTCTTGATTTCAAATTAAAACCCGGGTCTCCGTAATATTTTGTTTCGTCTACCAACGGTTTGCAAAAGCCCCGTTTCAAATAATAAAATATTTCTTTTATTTTTAGGAGGTAGCCCGCTAGGCCCGAAAGCCTGACCGGCCACCTCCAAAATTCCTAAAACTACCCAATCCTAGTCTACCCAGCCCCCTCCACATCACCACAGCCACTCACGGCTCGCCACATCCCCCTGGCCCAAAATCCCACCCCATCAGTCGCTGCCACGTCACCCCACCTGTAGCCGCCCCCAGGCACGCCTCCCCCGCTCTTCTCTCTGTTGGCCCGCCCCCGAACCGCTTCCCCTCCGCCTGCGACACCCTCCCCTTGCAGAGCTCCTGCCGCCGCCGCCCTACAGGCCCTCGCCAGCCTTCCCTCACCCTTCCTCTCGCTCCCCACCTCCCAGCGCCGATGACCCCCTCCTGCGGCCCAGCCCCCCGATCTCCACTGCCCACCCTCCTTCCGCAGCGGCCCCGACCAAGCTCTTCTTCCGGCCGCGACCTCTGCCACCAGCGCAGGCCAGCGCCGCCATCCGGGCCCTCACCGCTCTGGCCACCCCTGCAGCGCCCGCCGCCGCGCCCGCGTCCTCCTCCTCAACCAGGCAGTCCCGCGCCGCAGCGTCCCCTGTCGCCGCCTCTGCGCGCCTGCATCGTCGTCGGCCACCACCCGCTCTCCCTCGTTCGCGTCCAGGGCGCCACCACCGTCACCTTGCGAGCCGGCCGCAGCGTCACCGCCCCGCTTCCTGCCGCGAGCCCGCCCTCGCTTGGAACCTCCTCTGCCTGGCTGGCTGCGTTCACCTTCTCCCCGTGTGAGTGCAGCAAGCGAGCCAGAGCCGCCTCTGTCTTCTTTGCATACGCACGTGCCTGGGAATGCCTCCTGGTTCTGCAATGTTGATGCTGCCTTCGGTTACATGTTTGCGCAGACCACCAGTAAACATTCATCAGACCCTGTAGCGTTGTGACAACAGTTTGTCACTAGTCTTTCTCAAGAGGTGCCTATGTCGCCCCAAATCCCAGGGCCGACGCCATCAGATGTATCCGCACTGGTGCCAAGATCCACCTACAGTAACCACTTCGGTGCCACTCGCAGATCATGGATGCTGAAGTGCACAAGGGATTCCGAGAAGACATGCAAGGTTTACTTCCGGATCCGGTCACCAGAACCCCGAAGACCGATCCCCCGAACCGTCGGAACCCCAAGATCGCCATTCGATGTGTGACCCTAAGCCTCTATATTTTTATAACATGATGTTTAATTTGTGCATATTAAATTGTCATGCTTGCATACATATTATGGGTGTTTGGGGGTGTTTCGACGATTCACCTAAATTAAATATGGGGTCATATGCGGGCTTATCTAGTCTTATATTGGCCCCAATTAAATTTATGTAGCGAACCGGTGATATATTTTTGCCATGTTAAGACAACATTTAAATTGCGGGGTATCTAAACAATATGAACTTAGTAATTAATCGCCGGGGCCCCGGTTCCGCTTAATATTGCCTAATTGCATCGCATCCTTGCCATGCCATACATCATACATGCATCATGCCCGTTCTTATGTCATAGAATTAAATAGTGCATCCGGTGTTTCTTCTAGTGTTTTGCTTCTTCGCGGATTAGGCTGATGAGTTGATGCAAGTGTCGACCCGATCTTCGGATGAACCTTCGGCAATGTTTTCAGGCGAGCACCTCCCCCTTTCTACCTATCTTACTTTTATAGTATTTATTCCCCCCTGTTGATCTATTGCTATACGTGTTATGCGATGCTCTATTTTTCGTACTGATATCCCTTGCAGCCTTATATTGCCTTGGACACATCCTATTACCTGTTGATTGGTAGATAGTTGGACTTACAGCGTCGTAGTGGCTTGCTCAAGTGTTGTTGCGTGTCGTCCAAAGCCACAGGTTGGAAGGCTGCCATATGCTTTATGTTGAGATGATCATGGCTTTAATTATTGTTTAATAACTAAAATTGAAAGTAGGTAAATGCAGAGGCACCGTGGGTAATAGACAATATTTGGTTTTAATCAGCTCCTTTGGTGTCCGTGGGACCCCGAGTTCTTGACACCTGTTAGAGATCGAGCGCTAACCACGTGGTGTGTGGGCACCCCCATCGATTTAGTACCTGATTCCAAGTACTGTACTGGGGGCCACAAAGTAGTTTGGGGCTTTATTACTATCATGTACTTATGCCATGCTTTACTGCTTTATTTAAGATTGTGCGCGGAGCACCGTCTATGTTAGGACCGTGACACGTTTGTATCGACAAGCCCAGTCCACACTTTCGGGTTCCCGATGTTTACACCGTCGACACAAACCACAGGTCCGCCTCGAGACCGGCCGACTTCGTTCTGGTAGCTTAGTGGGGTGGCCCCGTGCTTGCTTTGGTCCAGGAAGCGTCGTGTCCAAAACCCCGTCGACATAACGTTGGGTGTATGTTTTGTGATCTTGTACCTACCGATCGACAACAAGGTGTAGGTGCGTGTGGAAACTTTGGTGCACCCCTGCAGGGTTAAATCTTTTCGAGAAGCCGTGTCCGCGGTTATGGACGACTTGGAGCACAGTTCTCGATCATAGACAACTATAACTAAAGTTTACTGTTATAATATGACTTGTATCCGATATGACTAGTAATCAGCTTCACTGCAACGGAATGGCTAAATAAAAGTACCAACAACTGCTGGGTTTGGGATATCTCATGCTAATTGTATCTGACTAGTAAGTGTTGCAACTACAACGGAATGGTTAACTAAAAGTGCCCACTGCTTATTATATCAGGATGACTATCTATACCTGACTAGTAATTGATGCAACGATAACTGAATAAATAAAACTGCCAACGGTGTGAGTTCCTCGGTTGACTTCCTCGTTTGGCCTCGAGGGGGAAACACCAGGATGGGTATGTTTGGTGGTAGTATCAGGTTGGTTCCGGATAGGTCTTTCTTATCCCTCTCTGATAGCCGACAGTTATATCGAGTCTCTATAGGTTGTTTAGTGCATGCCGCGTTGCCGCTTCAGTCCACCATACCTATGTAGGCGAGGACCGCCGAATTCTAGTCTCGCTGCATCTTGGCCTCGATCTTGACCGCTCTCTTTTTCCTTTGCCCTTTGTCGGCACCCCTTTGTCTTTAGCAGGTTTTGAGATCGACGTCGTTAGCAGGGTTACCCTTCCGCTTTGGCTCGGGGTTATGGACGCCATTGGTTATTCTTCAGGGCTCTTAGCTCAATTTGCATCTTGTCCGTACTCGGACGCTGTATCGTTTTCCAGGTGATTTGGATCTTTGTATTGTATATCTGTATTCTTGACTCATTGAGTCGCTGTTGTATATATATGTTTTGTGGGTTCCTTCGAGGACTATTGTGTAATGATATTACTTCGTTTTCCACCCGCATGCAAGTGCCTGGTGGGCACCTTTGAATCGTTTCTATGCGGGTTTGGCGGGAAGCGCTAAAACTTGCATAGGGTCGATTCTGAGGGTGTTACAGAGTGGTATCAGAGCTCACCAGTTCGATACCCCACTTGTCCAGCCTGTAGGATAACCTAGCTAACGGCCGAAGTAGAGTGTCAAAAACTATTTTGGAAAAATCGGTTGGATAAATCTGATTAGGTCTGATTTTACACCTTACCCTCCGTTGTTCTCCTCTTACCTCTGCGTGTTTTGAACCTGCTCTCTTATCTTTTCTTCGAGTCCAGGAATTCTCATGGATGGGTTTCCGTCGTACCTTCAGGGTTTCGCTTTCTCCTTTGGTAACGGTGCTTCTACATCCGGTCTTCATGCTATCTGAGGAATCTTTCCTCTGTTGGACTTCTCGTTGTTCCTCCTTTGTGCCTTCCGGTGTTTTCCGACGAGACGACATCATCTACGCCAGATACGATGTAGAGTGTGCCTCACTTCTTGTTTCCGAATCTCGTTTGTCGAGATCTTCAGTCTGATTCCGAGAATGGTTGCACGTTTTTCTACTGATTGTGCGGAGTAATAGTTTGGGTGCGTGATGGATTGGCCCCCATGCCGACTACCCCTTCTATTCGCTTTTGTACATTGAAGTGGATGAGAATGCATCGGTTCCCTCTTTCTATCGAAGCTAGAGGTGGCTTTATTTGTTGATACCTCTACCTTCGACCTTTTGTTCCCGGAGTGTTCTCTCGACGATCACGGACAACGACCTCTTGTTAGTGGTGTCGCGAGGATCTACATGAAGCGAGAAGACGTAGATCGCCGACTTCCTTCCGGTACCATAAGGCGGATCTCGAGGGCGAGATCCATTGTTAGTGGTGTCGAATTGTGGCGCCCCGCAAAAACCACTACTAGAAAATCGCGTTGTTTTTGTGCATTGCATCATCATGACCGCATGCTCATGTCATCATGCCACCTTGCATTTGAGCATCGTCATGTCTTCTTGCATTTGTTTGCATAAAACTATTTTCGAAAAGCCTGTTTTTGTTTTCTAAACGCCCCGTCTTGATTTCAAATTAAAACCCGGGTCTCCGTAATATTTTGTTTCGTCTACCAACGGTTTGCAAAAGCCCCGTTTCAAATAATAAAATATTTCTTTTATTTTTAGGAGGCAGCCCGCCAGGCCCGAAAGCCTGACCGGCCACCTCCAAAATTCCTAAAACTACCCAATCCTAGTCTACCCAGCCCCCTCCACATCACCACAGCCACTCACGGCTCGCCACATCCCCCTGGCCCAAAATCCCACCCCATCAGCCGCTGCCACCTCACCCCACCTACCCCTAACCCCCGGCCAGCCACCGACCCGCCCACCACCTGCTGACCCCGCCACCTGCTCCTGCCCACCCACAGTAGCCGCCTAGGCACGCCTCCCGCTCTTATCTCTCATATTGCCCCAACCGCTTCCCTCCGCGACACCCTCCCCTTGCAGAGCTCCTGCCGCCGCCGCCCTACAGGCCCTCGCCAGCCTTCCCTCACCCTTCCTCTCGCTCCCCACCTCCCAGCGCCGATGACCCCCTCCTGCGGCCCAGCCCCCCCGATCTCCACTGCCCACCCTCCTTCCGCAGCGGCCCCGACCAAGCTCTTCTTCCGGCCGCGACCTCTGCCACTTGCCAGCGCCGCCATCCGGTCCCTCACGCTCTGGCCACCCTATGGCGCCACGCCTTGCGCCGTGTCCTCCTCCTCAACCAGGCGGTCCAGCCGCATCCCCTGTCGCCCGCCTCTGCCGCTGCATCGTCGTCGGCCACCCGCTCTCCCTCGTTCGCGTCCAGGGCGCCACCACCGTCACCTTGCAAGCCGGCCGCAGCGTCACCGCCCCGCTTCCTGCCGCGAGCCCGCCCTCGCTTGGAACCTCCACTGCCTGGCTGGCTGCGTTCACCTTCTCCCCGTGTGAGTGCAGCAAGCGAGCCAGAGCCGCCTCTGTCTTCTTTGCATACGCACGTGCCTGGGAATGCCTCCTGGTTCTGCAATGTTGATGCTGCCTTCGGTTACATGTTTGCGCAGACCACGGTAAACATTCATCGACCACATGGCGTTGTGACAACAGCTTGTCACTAGTCTTTCTCAAGAGGTGCCTATGTCGCCCCAAATCCGGTAAGCGCCATCGATGTATCCGCACTGGTGCCAAGATCCACCTACAGTAACCACTTCGGTGTCACTCGCAGATCATGGATGCTGAAGTGCACAAGGGATTCCGAGAAGACATGCAAGGTTTACTTCCGGATCCGGTCACCAGAACCCCGAAGACCGATCCCCCGAACCGTCGGAACCCCAAGATCGCCATTCGATGTGTGACCCTAAGCCTCTATATTTTTTATAACATGATGTTTAATTTGTGCATATTAAATTGTCATGCTTGCATACATATTATGGGTGTTTGGGGGTGTTTCGACGATTCACCTAAATTAAATATGGGGTCATATGCGGGCTTATCTAGTCTTATATTGGCCCCAATTAAATTTATGTAGAACCGGTGATATTTTTGCCATGTTAAGACAACATTTAATTGCGGGGTATCTAAACAATATGAACTTAGTAATTAATCGCCGGGGCCCCGGTTCCGCTTAATATTGCCTAATTGCATCGCATCCTTGCCATGCCATACATCATACATGCATCATGCCCGTTCTTATGTCATAGAATTAAATAGTGCATCCGGTGTTTCTTCTAGTGTTTTGCTTCTTCGCGGATTAGGCCGATGAGTTGATGCGAGTGTCGACCCGATCTTCGGATGAACCTTCGGCAATGTTTTTTGAGCACCTCCCCTTTCTACCTATCTTACTTTTATAGTATTTATTCCCCGTGTTGATCCATTGCTATCTGTATTTGCGATGCTCTAGTTTTCGTACCGTGATATCCCTTGCAGCCTTATATTGCCTTGGACACATCCTATTACTGTTGATTGGTAGATAGTTGGACTTGCTGGCGTCGTGATACGCTTGTTCAAGTGCTATGCGTGTAAATCGATTACCACCGGTTGGAAGGCTGCCATATGCTTTATGTTGGAGATGATCATGGCTTTAATTATTGTTTAATAACTAAAATTGAAAGTAGGTAAATGCAGAGGCACCGGTGGGTAATAGACAATATTTGGTTTTTAACCGCTCACTGGTGTCCTGTAGGATCCCGAGTTCTTGACACCTGTTCCGAGATCGAGCGCGGTAACCACAGGTGGGGTGTGTGGGCACCCCCATCGATTTAGTACCTGATACCAAGTACTGTACTGGGGGCCACAAAGTAGTTTGGGGCTTTATTACTATCCTGTACTTATGCCATGCTTTACTGCTTTATTTAAGATTGTGCGTGGAGCACTGTATGTTAGGACCGTGACACGTTTTTGTATCGACAAGCCAGTCACACTTCGGGTTCCCGATCGTTTCTGACCGTCGACACAAACCCTGGGTCCGTCTCGGAGACCGGCTGACTTCGTTACGGGTAGCTTAGTGGGGTGGCCCCCCGTGCTTGCTTTGGGTCTGGGATACGTCGTGTTCGAAACCCCGTCGACATACCGTTGGGTGTATGTTTTGTGATCTTGTACCTACCTGATCTAACAACAAGGGTGTAGGTGCGTGTGGAAACTGTGGTGCACCCTGCGGTTAAATCTTTTAGAAGCCGTGTCCGGTTATGGGCGACTTGGAGCACAGTTCTCGATCATAGACAACTATAACTAAAGTTTACTGTTATAATATGACTTGTATCCGATATGACTAGTAATCAGCTTCTTTACGCGGAATGGCTAAATAAAAGTACCAACAAGCTGCTGGGTTTGGGATATCTCATGCTAATTGTATCTCGACTAGTAAGTGTTGCAACTTCTAACGGAATGGTTAACTAAAAGTGCCCTTGCTTATTATATCAGGATGACTATCTATACCTGACTAGTAATTGATGCAACGATAACTGAATAAATAAAACTGCCAACGGTGTGAGTTCCTCGGTTGACTTCCTCGTTTGGCCTCGAGGGGGAAACACCAGGATGGGTATGTTTGGTGGTAGTATCAGGTTGGTTCCGGATAGGTCTTTCTTATCCCTCTCTGATAGCCGACAGTTATATCGAGTCTCTATAGGTTGTTTAGTGCATGCCGTCTTGCGCTTGATCCACCATACCTATGTAGGCGAGGACCGCCGAATTCTAGTCTCGCCGTGTACTGGCCTCAGTACTGACCGCTCTCTTTTTCCTTTGCCCTTTGTCGGCACCCCTTTGTCTTTAGCAGGTTTTGAGATCGACGTCGTTAGCAGGGTTACCCTTCCGGCTTGGCCTGGGCAGGGTTATGGACGCCATTGGTTATTCTTCAGGGCTCTTAGCTCAATTTGCATCTTGTCCGTACTCGGACGCTGTATCGTTTTCCAGGTGATTTGGATCTTTGTATTGTATATCTGTATTCTTGACTCATTGAGTCGTTGTTGTATATATATGTTTTGTGGGTTCCATCGAGGACTATTGTGTAATGATATTACTTCGTTTTCCACCCGCACGCAAGTGCCTGGTGGGCACCTTTGAATCGTTTCTATGCGGGTTTGGCGGGAAGCGCTAAAACTTGCATAGGGTCGATTCCGAGGGTGTTACACCCTTGACATGGTCGAAGACCCAGATTTGTATTGCGAGGGGAGCACCGGTGCCACCTCTCGATTGATCGCCCGGCCACCACCTTGGAAGCCAGCAGCCGCGTTCGTCGCCACCACCAGCCATCACCAGCAACTCTTGGCAGCATGTGTCCCGTCCCATGGCAAAGACGTTGTGCCGCAACCGTCGTCGCCCCCACTACCAGCACCACATGATGGAACCCATGAAGATGATGATGAATTGGTCAACATTGACGACTTCATCAACACCTACGCTGACAAAGGATTGTATATGCCTTCTGTGGATGAAGAAACCTTCACAGCTCGTGACCATCAAGCTAGTCGGCCCAATACATGCATGTAGCGCCTGGTCTTCCATGGTCTTTCTCAATAGACGCCTCCGGCCGCCGATCCACCACAGGAGAAACCGGGATTGGTTTTCAGCCCCAACACACTCCGAAAGGTGGCAGATGAGCAGATGGTAGTGGAGGACACTGTTGTGAAGAAGAGGAACATGAAGAGAGGTAATAATAAAAATAAGATGGGTGCGAGCCAGCCTCTTACGAAGGGGATCCGGGCTTAGGACACCGTCGTTGTACCATCCACACAATATGGCTTGCCCCGAGTGCATGTAGCTGGTGATCCGATATTGACTCCGGATATGATCCACATCACGGTTGGACCCATGTTAACTTTCCACGAGGGTGTCAAGACACTAGAGGGCATCCTTCTTAAAGATAAAGATCCAAATTACCTGGTTTTCACGGCCAAGGTGCCATTGGACGTGGGCTTCATCGATGAACCCCCCGCGGATATATTCTTCATAGCGTACGAGGACATATTCAAGTTGTTTCTCACGAAATGGCTGGACTATAACTTGGTCCGCCTATACACGCTCAATCTGGCGATCAAGATCAATAGAGAGAGTACCCCGGAAATCGCGATAGTGCATCCCTACTACATGCGGGACAGCCAGTTGGTCGAAGAATCAGAGACACGGACCAAGGCGACGGCGTACCTTGAGAAGTTCATGGTGTACAACAAGAGGAAGGACACACTTCTTTTGCCTTTCTTTCTCGAGTAAGTACACACTCGCTCATCGCTACCATAACTTACGCATTTCTTATAGATTTCTTCCTTTGCTCTTTTTCCAACATTCCGTTCCAATTGTGTTGCGCAGAGACAAATAATGCACACTCATCGTCCTTTCCCCAAGGTATTCGCTAGCCACGTTGACATGGGTATACCCTACATGTACTCGAGCTTGGTATATACGGCCTGAATACAGCGGAAGCCCACGGTGTCGCCAAGGCCCAAATAGAGAATTCGAGTAACCTACGGACTCTTGATCGCTTGCGGAACAAGAAGAAGCTAAAGATAGAAAGTTTAAAGGGAAACCCTAACCTGTAACCGACTCGACCTGCTACCCGACACCTAGCCTATCTATATAAAGGCTACGAGGGGCAGTGAGGAGGAGACACGCAACCCTAGTTTCCACAACCCTCGCCAGATTGCATCTGCGCACCATTGTAATCCTCGATTCCTTTGATAATTCCACGAGCAGACAAGCAGGAGTAGGGACCTCTGCGAGGCCTGAACCTAGGTAAATCTTCGAGTCCCATGTGTTCTTGTTTTCCAGACGATAGATGCTTCTAGCGCTCCCTCCTTCTCAAAAACCCAAGTCCATAACAATGGGCACTGATGAGTTAAACCCTCGTCAATTGGCGCCGTCTGTGGAAGTGGGAGTGCTAATGTTGCGGCTTCTTTGGCCCCACCAACTGTGATCTACAACTCCGCAACAGCGGAGATTCGCCAACTCTTCGGCGCATTCGACTTCACTGTCCACACGCCAGCCACTCGCCCGGCTTTCGAGTCCATGGGCGATGGAATCCGCCTGGCGATCGGGAGCTTCCGCTTCCAAGTTGGTCAGATGGGCACGCTTCGCCTGCCTGACCAGCCGATGACGCCATCGATTGCTCCAGCATCGTGGTTCCCTCTGCCGATCGGCACCCTCAGTGAGCTCAATGCCTCGACAACTGTTGAGAATACGGTCAGCGACAGCAGTCGTGAATCCGATCTAGGCGATCTGGCAACTGAAGATGGAGCCTACAGTTCTGGATCTGAAAGTTGTGGGAGCAGCAGCTTCCCCAACCACTTCATGTGTTCCGTCATCAACACGGGCGACTCCTCTACCAATCGCGACAACACGGGCAATGGTGGCCATGAAGCCGACCCGCCAAACGGTGGCATACCCAATGGCGGACCACCCAACGACGTCCCTACCAACGGCGCCCCCGTCAACAACGGAGGGGCAGCCGAACCTCCCACCATAGTGAATGAGCACACCGGCGAGCGTGTCGTGATCAGGCTCAACGATCTCGAGTGGGCCCGTTGCCGAGAAGCTCTGCGAGGCAATCCCCTACCTCCAGGCACGTCGCAAAAGATGCTAATGGGCTACCATTGTCTACTAAAGGAAGAATACAGACGCCAGCTGCAAACAATCGCGCAACTCAAAGCGCGTAAAAAGGTGGCAGACGAGTCGAGCCTTCGACAGGCCGGACTCTCCTCCCATGGAGGATCCTCCTCCAAGGGCAACGAGTACGTGGCCAACAAGAGACGATCTTGAATGGCCCATCTCATCGAGTAGGAGCGCATAGAAGCTGCAAAAGTCCTCGACTTCAGCTCTATGACAGTCGACACCTGGGGCAACGTGGTCCCAAAGACGCCGCAGGCAGCGGTGACAGCGGCCACCATGTACCTGCTCAACAATCAGCCGCTAGCTGGAGATCCCCAGGATGCCATGCACCAATCTACGATCGTGGGCTTGGGATTAGTCGAGGCTGCTCTCGACACAGAACCAATGCCGGAGCCGAAGAAAGGCAAGGCCCTGGCGAAACGCTACTCCTCACCCTCATCCAGCGACGACAGTCACGACCTGTCTCGACGCTGCTGCTCACGTCGACACGACCACAACTATGACGTGCGTGATGACATCACGCAGTGCAAAATCGACAAATCAAGGGCGCGACGTGCCCGATCGACTGACTCGGAAGACGAAGATGTGGAGCTCTGTGGCGCTAGATGCTTCAGCATGGCCATCAGGCAAAAGCGAATGCCCAAGGGGTTTAAGCTCCCATTAGAAAACCCGAAGTTTGACGGTTTGCAGGACCCGAAAATCTGGCTAGAAGACCATATCTCCTCCGTTAGGCTCCACGGCGGGAGTCGAAGCATGGCTATGCAATGCCTGCAGCTAAAGCTACAGGGCGCCGCCCGAGCATGGCTCAACAACCTCCCACGTGGATCCATTTGCAGTTGGGAAGAGTTGGTCTATAGCTTTTTGCGCAACTTCAAGGGCACCTACAAAAGGCCCGCATCAATCGAAGAGCTATGATGCTGCCAGCAAAGGTCGGGTGAGTCACTACGCTCATACATCCAGAGGTGGTCCATCATCAAAAAGTCCGCAGAAAATATCTCGGAGGATCGCGCGATCAACGCATTCACTGGCGGCGTACGCCGGATAGAGCTCAGGGAGGAACTGGGCCGCTCGAAGACCAAAACCATCGACCACCTGATGGAAATCCTGAATCGATGGGCAGATGGAGAAGATTCGGTGAAGAATCGCGTTCATTCCGACGATGAAGCAGAACTCGAACGCAGACGCGACTGCTGAAGCAAACATCGCATGCGCATCTATGATGACCGCGACAACATCAGCATGGTCACAGCAGGTTACGCCGACAGACATGACGACAAGCGCAACAACGGCTACCGCAGGAGTGGATACCACGACTCCGGGAAAACCACACAGGCATGGCAGCACCGCACTCGCGATGAGGCACCGGCAACATCCATCGAAGACAAGTTGTCCGGGCCATGCACTTTGCACTTCTACATCGACAAGCACGACGACAAAAAGAAGTCCAGCCACCTCCTCAAGGACTACCGCGAGTTCCTCAATCTTCATGAGGGTCTAGCTCGGATGAATCGCGATGATGTCAACAGGGGCTACGGAGCCGCCCCAGGAGCGGTGGAACATGGAGCTCCGCCACCACCACCTGGACCACCCCCAAATGCAGTTGCGCCGGACCAGCACCACGGAGGCGAACCATACCCATGGGCCATGGGTACCATGATTATCCAAAAGGGATGCCCCTCCAATCGGGTGCAGAAGGCCATCACTTGCCAAGTCAACTTGGCGACTGATGACCCACAAGTATAGGGGGTGTATCACAGTATTTTCAATAAGTAAGAGTGTCGAACCCAACGAGGAGCAGAAGGTGCTGGCTAGTGGTATGGATCAGGAATTCTCTGCAAATACTTAGCAAACGGATTTTTAGGGGTTTTTGATAAAGCAAGTAAACAAAGTACGAGTAAATAAAAGATAGTAGGAATAAATGCAGCAAGTGGCCCAATCCTTTATGCAGCAAAGGACAAGCCGGTTGTATTACTTAAGATGACCAAGCGTTCTCGAGGACACATGGGAAGACTATCAAGCGCTTTCGCTTCGTATAGTTGATTAATCTTCGTTAGCTTGCTAAGTGTTGTGTGGGTGAACCTGTGCTAATGTACCGCCCCATCCAAGACTAATACATACTTGTGATTATACCCCTAGCAAACATCCGTAAGTACGAGAAAGTAATTAAGGTAGAAACCTAACCACGGCTTTAAACTCTAAGACCCTTACGTCCCTTGTGCAATGGTTTCCTAACGGAGGTTTAGGTTTCTGTCACTCCGGAAACCCCTACGATTAGTAGCCAAATACACAATGCATTCCCCTAGGCCCATATAGGTGAAGTGTCATGTAGTCGATGTTTACATGACACCACTAGAAGAAGTACACCACAACTTAAATAATAATCTATTGAATCTTTCTCAACACAACTCCACTACTAACAACAAGACTTCTCCCATGTCCTCAAGAACAAAACGAACTACTCACAAGACATCATATGGATCATGATCAGAGATGGAATAATGATGTATAACAATCTGAACATAAACAATAATTCAACGGTTCACTCAATAGCATCAACTACAAAGAGTAATCAACACCGGGAATGTTTCCCCTATGAAGGAATGCAAGATTCAACGCAATTGTTACAGCAATATGGAGATGGTGATGAGGGTGCGGTGTCGCCAAGGCCCAAATAGAGAATTCGAGTAACCTACGGACTCTCGATCGCTTGCAGAACAATAAGAAGCTAAAGATAGAAAGTTTAAAGGGAAACCCTAACCTGTAACCGACTCGACCTGCTACCCGAGACCTAACCTATCTATATAAAGGCTAGGAGGGGCAGCGAGGAGGAGACACGCAACCCTAGTTTCCACAACCATCGCCAGATTGCATCTGTGCACCATTATAATCCTCGATTCCTTTGATAATTCCATGAGCAGACAAGCAGGAGTAGGGACCTCTACAAGGCCTGAACCTAGGTAAATCTTTGAGTCCCATGTGTGCTTGTTTGCTAGATGATAGATGCTTCCAGCGCTCCCTCCTTCTCCAAAACCCAAGTCCATAACAATGGGCATTGATGAGTTAAACCCTCGTCAATTGGCGCCATCTGTGGGAAGTGGGAGTGCTAATGTTGCGGCTTCTTTGGCCCCATCAACTGTGATCTACAACTCCACAACAGCGGAGATTCGCCAACTCTTCGGCGCATTCGACTTCACCATCCACACGCCAGCCACTCGCCCGGCTTTCGAGTCCATGGGCGATGGAATCAGCCTGGCGATCGGGAGCTTCCGCTTCCAAGTTGGTCAGATGGGCATGCTTCGCATGCCTGACCAGCCGACGACGCCATCGATTGCTCCAGCATCGTGGTTCCCTCTGCCGATCGGCACCCTCGGTGAGCTCAATGCCTCGACAACAGTTGAGAATACGGTCAGCGACAACAGTTGTGAATCCGATCTAGGCGATCTGGCAACTGAAGATGGAGCCTACAGCTCCGGATCTGAAAGTTGCGGAGAAGCAGCTTCCCCAACCACTTCATGTGTGCCGTCATCAACGCGGGTGACTCCTCCGCCAATCGTGACAACACTGGCAATGGTGGCCATGAAGCTGACCCGCCAAACGGCGGCATACCCAATGGCGGACCACCCAACGGCGGCCCTACCAACGGCGGCCCCGTCAACAACGGAGGGGCAGCCGAACCTCCCACCATGGTGAATGAGCACACCGGCGAGCGTGTCATGATCAGGCTCAACGATCTCGAGTGGGCCCGTTGCCGAGAAGCTCTGCGAGGCAATCCCCTACCTCCAGGCACGTCGCAAGAGATGCTAATGGGCTACGATTGGCTACTAAAGGAAGAATACAGACGCCAGCTGCAAACAATTGCGCAACTCAAAGCACGTAAAAAGGTGGCAGACGAGTCGACCCTTCGACGGGCCGGACTCTCCTCCCATGGAGGATCCTCTTCCAAGGGCAACGAGTACGTGGCCAACAAGATACGATCTCGAATGGCCCATCTCATTGAGAAGGAGCGCATAGAGCTGCAAAAGTCCTCGACTTCAGCTCTATGATCGACACACAGCAACGTGGTCCCAAAAGAGCGCAGCGGTGACAGCGGCCACCATATACCTGCTCAACAATCAGCCGCCAGCTAGAGATCCCTGGGCTAACATGCACGGATCTACGATCGCGGGCTTGGGATTAGTCGAGGCTGCTCTCGACAAAGAACTAGCGCCGGAGCCAAAGAAAGGCAAGGCCTAGCGAAACGCTACTCCTCACCCTCATCCAGCAACGACAGTCACGACCTGTCTCGACGCTGCCGCTCACGTCGACACGACCACAACTACGACGCGCGTGATGACATCACGCAGCGCAAGATCGACAAATCAAGGGCGCGACATGCCCGATCGACTGACTCAGAAGACGAAGATGTGGAGCTCTGTGGCGCTAGATGCTTCACATGGCCATCAGGCAAAAGAGAATGCCCAAGGGGTTTAAGCTCCCATCAGAAAACCCGAAGTTGGATGGTCTGCAGGACCCGAAAATCTGGCTAGAAGACCATATCTCCTCCGTTAGGCTCCACGGCGGGAGTAGAAGCACGGCTATGCAATGCCTGCAGCTACAGCTGCAGGGCTCCACCCGAGCATGGCTCAACAACCTCCCACGCGGATCCATTCGCAGTTGGGAAGAGTTGGTCTACTTCTTTGTGCGCAACTTCAAGGGCACCTACAAAAGGCCCGCATCAATCGAAGAGCTGAGATGCTGCTTGGTGAGCCAGACATCATATGGATCATGATCAGAGATGGAATAATGATGTATAACAATCTGAACATAAACAATAATTCAATGGTTCACTCAATAGCATCAACCACAAAGAGTAATCAACATCGGGAAAGTTTCCCCTGTGAACTAATGCAAGATTCAATGCAATTGTTACAGCAATATGGAGATGGTGATGTGGGTGCTGATGGTGATGATGGTGGTGATGATGATGATGATCCCGATGAAGTCCAGCTTGATGGTGGTGTTGATGGTGATGATCGCCCCTCTCCAGGAAGGAATTCGCCCGGCAGAAATCTATCTGTCGGAGAGATCTTTCTCTCTCGGTGTTTTCCGCCCCGCAGAGGCGGCGAAATCTTTTTGTGGTCGCTCCTCGAGTATTAGGGTTTCGGGAGGATGATATACGCCAGAGGAGAGGCTGGAGTGGGCCAGGGTGGCCACACCACCTCCAGGCGTGGCCTAGGGCTGCTCGCGCCAGGGGGTGGTCTGGGCCCCCTGTGGACCATCTCCACTCCGTCTTATGGCATCCTTAGTCTTCTGGAAAAATAGGATTTTCCGTATATTTTCCCAGATTTTCTGATCTTCGCGAATTTTGCCTCCAAACAGCACCTTTTCCATCAAAATCTTGACTGCAGCGGTCCATGCTCCAAAAGTCATCAACCATGCAAAAACAAATGAAATAATATAAGTATCACCTCTCAATACGAAATATATCAATGAATAATAGTGAATTAAGACATAGAATAGTGATGCAAAATGGACGTATCAACGACAAACTCACCACCATCCACCACTGAGTACCTCAGTGGAAGTGACTCCTGCATTACCTTTGACAAGCGCGACCACCCACGACAGGTACCTTGTCTAGGCCATTGTCCCCTCGTCCTTGAGGCACAAATTGGAGGTTTCGACATGAGCCGTGTCTTCATGGACGGCGGAAGCGGCATCAACCTTATGTTCGCGAGTACCTTGCGAGCGATGATGATCCCTCTGACCTGCCTAGAGGCCTCAGACACAACATTCTACGGCATTGTCCCAGGCAAAGGCGTGTACCCTCTTGGTAAAATCAACCTCGACGTCATCTTTGGCATGCCGAAAAACTTTCGACGTGAGCGTATCGACTTCGAAGTCATCGACTGGCCCTCATAGTACCACTGCATCCTCGGACGCGTCGCGTTCGCCAGGTTCATGGCCGTACCCCACTACGCCTACTTGCAGATGAAAATGCCAGGCCCTAACGGCATCATCATGATCAACGGGAGCTTCGAGAGATCCGACAGGTGCGATAGGGAATTCAACAGAATCCCTAGTCCTTTGGCATGCAAGAGGAACTCGCAAGATTGAAGGAGTCGACAAACAACAGTCTGCCTCCCCTAAACCGGCCAATCTCACCCGACTTATCCTTCGACTCATCTGTGCACACGAAGAAAGTTCAGGTACACCCATCGGATCCCGCCAAGACGGCCCTAATCGCCAACAACTTGAGTCCCGCATAGGAATTCCTCCGTGAGCACTGGGAAATCTTCGCCTGGTGTCCAGCGGACATGCCAGGAGTTACCAGGGAATTCGCCGAGCACGCACTCAATGTCAACCCAGACGCAAGGCCAGTCAAACAAACAATTCGGCGACTGTCTGAACCAAGAGAAAAGGCAGTTGGAATGGAGATCAATAGACTCCTCGACGCCAAATTCATACGCGAGATCAAGGAAAGCACTTGGCTCGCCAACACGGTGCTAGTACCAAAAAAGGACATGGATATCCCGCGGATGTCCATAGACTTCACCTCTCTGAATAAGCATTGCCCGAAGGACCACTTTCTGCTACCGTGAATCGACCAGATCATCGACTCCACCGCGGGATGTGAGCGCCTCTGCTTCCTCGACGCCTACTCAGGCTACAACTAGATTCGAATGAAGGAGGAAGATCAAGAAAAAACGTGTTTACAACGCCTTTTGGCGTGTTCTGTTACAAGACAATGCCCTTCGGGCTAAAGAACGCAGGGGCTACCTACCAACGGTGCATGTAGGCTTGCCTCAAAAACCAACTTGGTTGCAACATTCAAGTATATGTCGACGACATCGTAATCAAGACCAAAGAAGAAGCTTCACTAATCGACGACTTTCATGAAACCTTCGCCAACCTTGACAGCTACCGGATCAAGATCAATGCGGACAAATGCGCCTTCGGCGTACCATCTGGGCAACTACTCGGGTATCTTATCTCCGTGAGAGGGATCGAGGCAAACCCGAAGAAAATAAAAGCCATACTGGCCATGGAGAATCCGAAGAACGTAAGAGGTGTCCAGCAGCTAGCTAGGCGAATCACGGCTCTTAGACGATTCATCAGTCGAATGGGCGAAAAGGCACTGCCCTTCTACCAACTCCTCCGCAAAGCTGACAAATTCGAGTGGACCAACGAGGCACGGGAAGCATTCGAAGACCTCAAGCACCCTCGCCCACCTCGCCAAAGATCGGTGACCCCACGCGAAAGGGAACCACTGTTGCTATACATCTCTGCCACCAACCAGGTGGTCAGCACGGTGCTCGTGGTAGAACGAGCTGAGGAAAACAAGGTCCACGGGGTACAACGCCCAGTCTACTACCTCAGCGAGGTACTTACGCCAACAAAACAGTGGTACCCGCACTACCAGAAACTGGCGTATGGCGTCTTCATGACAGCCCGGCGACTACGCCACTACTTCCAGGAACACCCAATCGTGGTAGTCAACGACGCCCCGCTTGGGCATATCCTCAACAATCCCGACGCCACTGGACGAGTCGCACTTTGGGGAATCGAACTGTCTCCACGAGACATTACATATGAAAAACGCGATGCAATCAAGTCACAAGTCCGCCCTGACTTCCTCGTGCACTGGATGGAGAACCATCTCCCTGAAAAACCAGATATGTCCTACCTCTGGACAATGCACTTCGACGATTCAAAGCGAAAGGATGGGGCCGGCGCAGGAGTCATACTGACATCGCCCTAGGGAGACAAGCTGAAATATATCCTGCGAATGCAGTTCACCGCCTCCAACAATAAAACTGAATACAAGGCCCTACTGCACGGGATGAGGATGGCAAAATCTTGCGGCGCCAAGAGGCTCATTATATATGGCGACTCCAAGCTGGTCGTCAACCAGACAATGCACGAGTGTGACAGACTGAACGACAACATGATCGCCTACCGTGACCTCTACGACACACTCGAAGGGGACTTCGACGATTGCGAACTGTGGCACATAGGCCACGAAAGCAATGAAGGGGCGAACACACTCGCCAACATAGGCTCTACCTGCGCCCCTATACCACCTGGGGTATTTCTCGAGTGCATCTGCAAACGCTCCATCATGCCAAAAGCCGCAGAGAAGAAAACAAGCGCAACAACGGACTCGAGGGCTGTGCCGCCCAATGAGCCAACAACACTCGACGACTTGGAGCTGGACACAGGACCCGAAGGACCAATGAGCGTCATGATGATCGAGCCATCTTGGACTCAACCGTACATCACGTACCTTATCAGCAAGAGGCTACCGGATGATCCGACTGACAAACGACACATCGCGCGGCAATCCAAGGCATTCGCTGTTATCAACGGCGAACTATACAAGCGCAGCATCACAGGAGTACTCCAACGATGCGTCTCCACGGCCGACGGAAGAGCTGTTCTCCTCGACATCCATGAGGGGACTTGCGGGCACCACGCCGGCAGTCGCGCCCTCGTTGCCAAAGCTCTACGAGCTGGATTCTACTGGCCTACGGCCATGCGTGACGCCAAGAACATCGTCCAGAAATGCAACGCTTGCCATCGATTCGTGGACAAGCCACACGCACCTGGCGTAGAACTCCGGCCAATTCCATTGGTCTGGCCCTTCGTGCAATGGGGACTCGACATGGTCGGCAAGCTCCCAAAGTCCTCATGAGGAGGCTACGTCTACCTCCTGGTCGCAGTCGACAAATTCACCAAGTGGATAGAGGCCATGCTAGTGACTAATAAGTCAGGATACAGTGCAGTCAAGTTCTCCGAGTCCATCGTCTACCGCTTCGGAGTACCACACAACATCATCACGGATAATGGGACGAACTTCACATCCAAGGAGTTCCAAGAATTCTGCGAGAATCTGGGAATCAGCGTCAGCTATGCCTCCGTAGCAAATCCACAGACCAACGGTCAGGTCGAAAAAGCTAACGGGCTCGTGTGCGGCGGCATCAAGAAGCGACTCCTCAGGCCACTCGAACAGGCCGCGGGCTGCTGGCCAGACGAACTGCAATCGGTACTCTGGAGCCTACATACAACTCCAAACAGTGCCACAGGGTACACCCCGTTTTTCATGGTGCACGGCGCTGAAGCGGTGCTACCCGCCGAGGTACGATACAAAGAACCACGTGTGGTTGCTTAAAACGAGCAGGAGTCAACTCTTGCACTCGAAGAATCCGTTGACCTCCTTGACGAGGCATGGGAAATCGCCGTGGAAAGATCAACGATCTACCAGCAGAACCTGCGCAACTACCACAGCAGAAGGCTATGCCCCAGGTCCTTCGTCGAAGGAGACCTAGTCCTGCGACTGAAACAGCAAGGACATCTCAAGCTCGAGTCCCCCTGGGAAAGACCATACGTGATTACAGAAGTAATCCCAGGTGGCGCCTATCGCCTTAAAGATTTCGAGACAGGAGTCGCATACTCCAACCCCTAGAACATCGTGCAGCTGCGACGCTTCTACCCTTAGTCGTCTTTTATTTTTTACAAATAAGGCTACCTAGCCAAGGCTACTTAGCCACACATTGTACCCCGTACTATCTTGCGAATGAATAAAGCTAAGTGCCCCAAAACTCTGTGTTCCCTTTTGCAAAATATCCACTCGGGGGCTGTGCAACCCTATACACACCTGTTCTACGAACTAACGCGATATCCTAAGTAGTTGGCACACCAATCAAAACCCTTGACAAACACCAACCCAGTTGCAACGCAACTGACAGGTTGGCAAGGGGCTGAGATAAACACAAGTCAGGTGAACCAAAAGGAATCGCATAGTGCAATGCACTCGCAAAACATAAACACTAATAAGCTCTCCGTATATATCAATGTTAATCAATTATACACAACATATATATGAACTTTACAACACTGGTACAACTATGTGCAGGATACAAATTAAACTACTGTTGCAGCAAAGGAACGTTGGTCTGCTCCTCGAAGAAGTCGACGATTTCCTCCGCTGGACGATCCACCGCCTGGTAGTGAGGAACCATGTTCCAAGTCGAACCTGCTGGTGGCGCTGGTGGTCCGGCTGCAATTGCTGCAACGTCCACATCAGGCATGTGCAGTCGCACCAGCGACAGAGCAGCCTTGGCACCAGCCACTAGTTGTTGCCGTACACACTCGCGGACTGCATTCAAGTCTTGGAATTTGGCAAGAAGGGCCAGCATGCTCGATGGAACGATGTCTAGCGGGAACATCGTCTGATAAATATTCTTCAAGCATGATTGCGACTTCTTCAGGAAGTGAAGCACTCGCGACGCACGATCCTGCAGGGTCGCCAGTGCGATTGCGCGATCATGATCCACCCAAAAGTATCCACTCGCCTGAAGCTGCTCTTGGGTTAGATCATTCATGCGAATGGCAATCCTATCCTTCTCATCCTGCGGATGGCACGCACTGACAACTATAACAAGCAAAGGCAGAAGTATGAAGATAGCGAACTACTGCGAGTGACTACAAGGAAAAGATAAGGAAGAAGGAAACTAACATTTGAATTGGTCGCCCAGCTGCGTCACCTACCCTAGCAGATATTGTTCTCGGGCGGCGGCCTTCTCCGCCCTCGATTTCCATACATCCGCGTTACCACGGAGTACGGGAAATTCACGCTCCAACTGCTTCACGCGGTCACGGAGTCGCGAGAGCAGAGATAGCTCATCCACCCTTGAGCGCGGCGGCGCCAAAGTGTCATCAGGGGGTGGCGTATCCCGAGGTTCCCTCAAAGGATCAATCGATGTGCCCTATCACAAGTCAAGCAAGAGACAATAAGAAGACTAAGGCGAGGCATAGACAAAAGACTCGAATGCATTCAAGCATAATAAAAAGTATCAGCAGATACACTCGCCAAAAGGCATGTTCAAGACAAAATAAATAGGCTATCTAACTATTACAGACATAACTACTGGGGAGCAACTAGTTTCTTCGACTTGGATTTCGGTTTTGGGGGCCTCATCGAGTCCATGGCGGTATCAAACACCACAGACTTTCTGCCGGCCCCAGACATCACAGCCTTCGCCGCTTTCTTGGAACGCTGCAGCTCCTCAGAGTACTTCGCAACTGTATTGATCAATTGCGGCCCGTACTTGCCACAAGAAGCTGCAAAAGGAGCAAAGACTACCTGCTGGCCATCCGCGCTGACAGGCATCGGCTTGGAGACCGCTGTAGGATCAACTTCGACTCCATGGGCTTGAACCATTGCGAGTGACATTGAAGCACCAGCCGCACGGAGCGAGTCCTTGAAGCTCGAAGGAATGCCTCCGGCAAGGGACTCCACCAGCTCATCCATATTTTCGATCAACTCAGCTTTGGGCGCTAGCTCCTCCCTAAGGTGACTGAGCACACCCTTGGCCTTGGTGAGCGTTCCTTGGACGGCAACGCTACGATCTTTGACTGCCGAAATGGCACCCGCCAGGGCATCATCACGACGGAGTGCTTGGGGGTCGAAGCTCAGACCACTGGCATCTACACACGAATCAAGCATCGGCACAAAAGACAAGCACGACAACAAATTCGAAAGAAGGGGCACGACGAAAATCTAGACAAAGGAATACCTGAGAGGGACTTGGCAATCGAGAAAAGCTGTTCTTCGAACAACTTCTCCCTAGCTGTGATGGAGGCGCGCAGATCCTCCTCGCGTTTCCCCGATTCGTCTTGTGCCGCGATTTCCTCATCATGGCTCTTCACTGCCACGGCGAGCGTTTTCTCGAGGGAAGCAGTGCTACGGAGGAGTGCATTATGCTCATCTGTGACACAAACAAAGATAAACCGTTAGTCGAATATATCACAAGGATGCAGAAGAAAAGTAAAGAACACTCACTTTCAACCGCGTGATGGCGATTGTCTAGCATTGCATGCTGCCGACCCATCGCAAGCACCTGCTCCGCCAGGCGAGCGGCTTCCTTCACAATGAGTTGCGACAAAAGGAATAGTAAAGGGTCAACAAATGGCATAGATGAAAATTCGACTGCAAAATCAGAAGAAGAGATATTACACTTACATGATCCTCCAATGAATCCGAAGTCGATGGATGCCCAGACGTCCGGATAACCATCTGGTGCTCCACATTGTGTGGAGAACTTGACGAATTCTGCCTAGAGTGGGCCGCCAATGGAGGAGAAGGGGCGCGCTCAGCCAATTTCTTGGCTTTGGAGGCCGCGACTCCAGATTCCTTCAAAAATTGTACGTCGCTAGAAGATGACGACGCTGGCTAACTGCAAAGCAAAACCAACATCAAGAAAAGGCAACTTCAAAGAATAACCAAAAGGAAGACTCGTACACTTACCAATCAAACTTGTCAAAATCGAAGGTTTGATCCCCCGACTCTGACGACGAATCCTTCGGCAGTCGCATCTTCTTGCGAGAAGATGGCGCTACGACACTCACAGGAACGGCAGGTATCGGCAACTCTGCACCAACAGTTGCACCTTCTGGAGTCGAAGGAGACGATGCATCCGAATCCTTGCTGCATGAATGCTTGCGAGTGTCTGGACCACTCGACTCGGGGGCTTCCTCCTCCACATCAGATGGGATGGTCGACTCCGACTTGTCCTCTTCCAGGGCTTCATGGGGGATAACCCCCTCAAGAAGAGGGGCATACAGGGCGACACCCCCCAATTCTGCATACAGAAAACAATTTAGTGCAAAGTCAAGAAAAAACAGCAAAGAAGCAGTCGACAAACAAAGCTACTACGTAGCACAACTGTACCTTAGGAGGAGGGTTAGCAGCATTGAATGGAGGTATGTCTGGATCATTGGGGAGCACATCCTTGGCGGTGTACTTGGTGACTAGTCGCACCATTTTATCTACCTCACTCGCGGAAATGCCATCGGCAGATATGCGAGTGACATCGTCCGCGCCAGCCCACTAGAACATAGGGTGGACTCTGGCCTGCAGGGGCTGGACGCGACGGCGCAGCCATGTGCGAATGACGGCGCAACCTCCCTCCTCTTTACGCATGCGATTCTCGAGGTCGCAGACGCGCTCATATAGCACATCTGTCTCCGTGGACTCGTCGGGCATCACTACGTTCTTCCAGGAGCGCCTCCTCTTGCACGGCGTCGCGGGATCGAAGGGCACGAGTCCGAAGTGGTCTCCGTCGGCCTTCAGGTCACGGATGTAGAACCACTTGTCCCTCCACCCTTGGACGGATGCCGTGAGTTTGATGTCGAAGTATGTGGCGGAGGAGTCGACGTGGATACCGCAGCTGCCTACATCGTAGACTATGGAGCTAGACGCCGATTGGCTCTTCAGCTTGAAGAGACGCTTGAAGAGACCGAAGTGCGGTTCGATTCCGAGCCAGCACTCGCAAAGAGCAATGTAGCAAGCTACATGGAGGATGGAGTTGGGGGACAGCTGATGCAGCTGGAGCCCATAAAAACAGAGAAGGCCCCTAAAGAAAGGATGCAGGGGCAACGAGAGACCGCGGATGATGAATGCTAGGAACATCACCCGAAAACCGGCAGGAGGAGAAGGGACTACCTCGCTACCAGGGACACGCGCGTCAGCGACTGCGGAAGATAGAACTCCGTCTTAGCGTAGGAGACGGAGCTCAGAAGACTTGATCACGGATGCACGCCACGCGCCATTGGTGACGCGAGTGCCCGTGCCCTTCTTTTTCCCGGCAGCAGCGGTGCTAGTGCCCGCAGCGGTGGAGCCGCCCTTCTTCTTGGCAGCAACAGTGGCGGCGACGGAGGTAGCCACGTCACCTCCTTTCTTCTTTCCCATCTTACGGTGGCGGTGTGACCGGAGAAAGTAACTAGGGAATAAGCGGAGCTGGTCCAGCACCACGAGAAAGAGGAACCCAAAGAAGCAGAGGAGAAGCAGCAATGGCGACGGAGGCAAAGGCAAAGAAAAGAAGCAAATGTGAAAAATTACCGTCGGAGCATTGCTACTTAACCCCCTGGAAGATGCAATCTAACGGCCGGGAAAAACCCTATCAGACGCGTGGCGTTCATCGTGATCGACACGTGGAGGAGCCAAAGCGTGAACCGTCCCCCACTACCCCCATTACACGTGGAAATCGAGGAGGCACAGTTAAAACAAAGATTACACACGCACGGTCAAGTCAGAGTCAGAAAATGGGACCCACCGCTCGTCACGTCCCGTCAAACCCGCTCATGCGGGCAACTGAGCTCACACATCATCAGCACTGATGTCATCCAAAATTGAGTAGCTTCGACTACTTTAGTCCTTGCTCGAGTCTTCGACTCCACCAAGCACTCGGGGGCTACTCCCATAGGAAGCGCTGGTCGCGCACCCTACGATTATTCCTTTTTTCTTTTCTGCAGGAACATGGACAATCAAAACAAACCCAACCACTCGAATCCGCGATTCGACTATGGACATGGGTTACTCCCATAGGGAGCGCTGGAAATAAATTCGACTGAAACAAGCAAACAAAAGACGACAACAGTCGCAAAAGTTCTTTAGTCCCTGCCTGAGTCTTCGACTCAACCAGGCACTCGGGGGCTACTCCCATAGGGAGCGCTGGTCGCGCACCTATGATTATTTGCACATCGTACTGTGTGTTGATAACATCCACACTCGAAGTTTATGGAGACACCGCCTCATGATTTTTCCCTATAGAGAGACTACGTCTCCTGGGTCACCCGAATCATCTCCACGATGACAAAATTCGGATGCCGCACTTGCAGCGTGAAGGTAAGACCTGAATAAGGCCTGGCAACACATTCGCTGTGCACTACCAGAAATATATCCTTGACTATAGGTACGATGAACATGCCTTGACGGATGCATCGAGTGCTCACACCCATATACTGGAATTCGACTCATGTAAGACCTCCGCGGCTTGAGTTGAATTACACCAGAACTTTTCTGGATTCGAGTCCGGGGACTCGAGTTCGAGTAGATTGCGTTGTTTTACCCTAAGGTAATTAACTGATACCGATACATCGGTTAAATCAGGCACGCACATCACCAATCCCTATGACACAAACAGAGCAGTCGAAAAACATACTCAGTCATGCACTCGAAAGGATTCATAAAGTCTCAGTTGAATCTACGATTCCACTGGACATTCGGGGGCTACTGACATGGGTATACCCTACAGGTACTCGAGCTTGGTATATACGGCCTGAATACAGCGGATGCCCACGGTGTCGCCAAGGCCCAAATAGAGAATTCGAGTAACCTACGGACTCTCGATCGCTTGCGGAACAAGAAGAAGCTAAAGATAGAAAGTTTAAAGGGAAACCCTAACTCAGAACCGACTGACCAAGACTCGAGACCTAGCCTATCTATATAAAGGCTAGGAGGGGGCGGCGAGGAGGAGACACGCAACCCTAGTTTCCACAACCCTCGCCAGATTGCATCTGCGCACCATTGTAATCCTCGATTCCTTTGATAATTCCACGAGCAGACAAGCAGGAGTAGGGACCTCTACGAGGCCTAAACCTGGGTAAATCTTCGAGTCCCCTGTGTGCTTGTTTGCTAGTCGATAGATGCTTCCAGCGCTCCCTCCTTCTCGAAAACCTAAGTCCATAACAATGGGCATTGATGAGTTAAACCCTCGTCACACGTATTTTGACTCGGGGAGTTTGACGAAGAAGAAAGACTACACCAGAATAAGGGGTGTTCTCAATGAGGCTCTCGAGGGCTACGCCAAGAAGGGATGCACCTTCGTAGATAAGGGGGGATGTTTCAAGGATGGCAAACACGTGTTCAAGCACGTGCTCGAGTTCCCCTGTGTCAAGCAGTTGACTACTAGTGGTGCCAAGGAGGCCTTCTACGTCCTCCATCACCTTAAAGGCTATGTTCGGGATTGCTAGAACCTAATGCTGACATCTAGTCTCCGAGGATGGGTCGAAACTTTAGCGTGAATCGACGATGATGATCTTAGAGAAGACTTCCATCGCATTCATATGAAGTTGTCGCAAATCATCATTGAAGATGTCAACACAAGGGGGGCCTACAACAAGCTAGAGGGTTGAGTAAGAGGGAGATCGAAGAACGTCTCCGTAAGCAGGGTGACACAAGGACGTGGATTACGAAAGAGGGTTATCTACCGTTCCCGAAGCCGAGCGAGAAGAAGAAGTCTTCATGATCGATGTGTGCCTCTAGCATGATCCAGTGTGTATATATTCTTGATGGATGCCTGCTGTAGTGTGTGTGTCATAAACTTTACTATCTTGTGGTCAAAATGGTCATTGTTGTTAGACTTAAACTATCTTGTGATCGTGTTGTTGTTGAACTTATTACTTCTATGATGATCGCGAGATGTTATCTTTTAGGTTTATGGATCCTTTGTTTTATATTTTGTGAACATATATATATATGGATGTGAACCATTTATTAATTCTTTTCGTTGTATTTTTACTAATATGCCTTGTCGTCTATAGAGATGGCGACGAGGTGGTATGTGGTATACATGAGGAGGGTTTCAGGAGTCTACGAGGAGTGGGAGGATTGTCACAAACAAGTGAACAAGTTCAGCGGCAATATCTACAAAGGATACGCGACTAGAGAGAAGGCGATAGCCAAGTGGAGGAACCACCTGTGGAAGAAGAACCGGATGAAGATATTGGTCGGGCTCATGCTCTTGCTCACTATCATCAGAGTTGTATTCAATTTGATCCTAGTGTAGGCGGCGGTGACCACTTCATATTTGTAATGTGAGATGATATGAACTTTGTATTCAGCACTTGTGTAAAAATTCGACACTTGACACTATATATGTATCTCAATCAGGCTCTAAGTGTTTGTATTATATATATGTCGGTTTTCATGCATCTACTACTTGTGCAAATCATGTAAAATCAGGTTTTTGAGGTCGGGCTCATGCTCTAACTGTTTATACTCATCTGGATAAATACTATATAAATCATGTATAAATACCTGATTATACACCAGGAACGTATTTTACTTTGAATACGTGTTATATAATCAGTGATGCATATATAAGTATAGTCAGTGGCGCATAGGCTTTCTGTGGCGCATATAAGAAAATGCGCCACTGAACTTCTTCTTGTGGCGCATATGAAGAAATGCGCCACAGAAGTCTGAGTTATCAGTGGCGAGGTAACAGTGACGACTAGCATATGCGTCACAGAAGGTGCATTTCCATGCGCCACAGATAAACTGTTTCCTAATAGCGAATGATACCATTGCTCGCAAAGCAGGCGTGGGATGTCTGGGATGGGGTTGAACCATGTCTCGTTGCACTCCATCTGGGCAGCGACAGCCCAGAGGTTGCAGTTCGAGTGGAGGAAGGTGAGTCGCTTGACACCTTTGGCATGTGGATCACAGGCGTCCTCAAAAACCTGCGCTCGCTAGCTAAGGGACGGGCGGTGCCGCCGAGGTACACGCAGACCTGATGCACCATCGAGACGCTCACGCTCCGAACGACGTATGTGACCGTGCAGGAGTTCATCAGGCTCACGATGCCATCGACTGCTACTGCTACTAGCATCGAGCTAATCAAGGAGTTAGTCCATGAGAATGTGGCAGTAGATATCAAAGTCAGCATTACAGAGCGATCCGCAAAGCACAGGCTAGATTCGACACGTAAGCATGCGTTCATGTTATGACCACAACAATAGCAGCATGAGAAAACCAAAACCTGGCTCCATGAACAAGGTCGTGAATACATGCATCATCCAAGAAATCACCTCAGCTTAAGATGGATCGAGATGGCATGACAAAGCATAGGCCACAGTCAAAAACGAGCTCTTTTTACCACATAAGTATGAACTTTCCTACTCTTTTCCAAACCAAACCAAACCATTTGCAAACCAATGTAAGAAAGAGGGGGTCCAACCAATTTATTCAGAAAACTAAGCAAACCAAGCAAACGAAAAACCAAAACAAAAACGAAAAAGAAGACGCTCCAAGAACAACACAACTGTGCATGAAACAATAAAAATAAAGCGTTTGGAAGAAACCTGGAATTTTTATTGATGAAGAAGGGGATGCCTTGGGCATCCCCAAGCTTTGAAGCTTGTACTTCTTGCATATTTCTTGGGGTGACACGCGTGGCATCCCCAAGCTTGAGCTTTAGTCCATCCTTCATCTCATTACTCATTCCTTCCATACACCTGAAAATTTTACTTCATACAAAACTTCACACAATCTCATTAGCAACATTAGTGCACTTAAGATAAATAAGTCTTAAGGTTCAGTTCTAACACCAAATAAACTTCCATTAGAACACTAGCTACTGTATCACTTCCTTCAAAAAGCTCAATTCCCCAAAGAACTCAAAAAGGAACCCACAAGAAGCAAATGCAGAAAATGGCAGAAATCTGTCAAAACAGACCAGCAGGTAAAGACGAATTTTTTCGAAGACCTTCTGTTGCTCAAATCAAAAAGTGATGAACTAACGAAAGTTATATAACAACCTGGGGCCGACGCACAAAATATTACAGCTCAATCCGACATACATAGCTCTCTCACGAATTTTTACGGTGAAGCACAAAAATCTGTTTTGGGACAGCAACTTTCCCAATCATTACTTCACTCTCATTAGAGGTTACTCTTGGCACATAAAGCAAATAAAAAGGATAAGGAGAGGTTATTACTGAGGTAATAACTTCCAAGACTCATTTAAAACTTTTGGGTTATCTCCCAATAAGTACTTTTCTTTAACGTCTTTAAGTTAGGCATAAGAAGCAAAGAAAGAATCAAGTGTTCTCAAATGAAGAAGCATTAAAACCAACTTTCTTGCCCTTACCTCTCTTATTTTTATTCTTAACCTTTGGGAAAATGTGATTGTATGATGGATAATAAAGGTGCATGGTCCCCTTTCCCACATCTATGATTGCTCCAAGGAGTTCTAATAGGGACCTTCCAAGTGTAATTTGTCCTTTTCCTGCACATTCAATAACAAGATAATCAGTAGAAATCATTTTCCCAAGGATCTTTGTAAACAATCCTTCAGATATTCCAATAGGTAATATGGTAGCATTATTAGAAAGAGATATTTCTTTTCCTCCTTAAGTAAGCCCCCAAAGATTCAAAGATTTATAAATATCTTTGGGCATAAGACAAATTTCAGGCATGATATCGCAGCGGGCTTGAAAAGTTTCAGTGTTTATCTCAATCTTTACTGTGGGGAGCCACTTTGATGGTTCGGAATTTATTGGAACATAATTGTGATGCTCCCTAAGTGTATTATAGCAATCTTTTAAGCTAGTAGTACTAGTCTCAAGAGTGTTCAACCTAGCAAATATTTTTTCGAGAGAAATATCAGTTTGGCTAGGCATGTTGTAAGTGAGGATCAATTTCTTTATAGCATTAATAGCATCATCCTCATTACATTGGAGGAAATATCCTCCCACAACAGCATCTAAAGCATATCTATAGCAAAGAGCAATCCCAAGGTAAAAACTGCTAAGGAACAAGCTTTGAGTCATTTTAGGCTCAGTTTTTTCATGTAGATCAGAGATTCTAGACCAAGCTTCCTTAAAACTTTCCTCAATTCCTTGTTTAAAAGTGAACATCATTTCCTCGGGTGACATAATGATTGGAGCAAGGCTAGACATGAAGGCAACTTAAGATAGGAACTAATTTTTTTATGTTTTTCAAATAAGAAAGAAAACTAGTAAAACTAATTTTTTTGTGTTTTTGAAGAACAAAACGAGCAAACAAAGCAAAAAGAAACTAAGAAAAACAAAAACAACAAAGTAAAGAGATTGGTTATGAGGGACTCCCCTTGTGAAGATGTCCTTGACTCCCCGACAACGGCGCCAGAAAAATGTCTTTTGATGGCGTGTAGTTGACGTGGGAGTTTCTTTTTCTTCTTTGATCCCCGACAATGGCGCCAGAAAAATGCTTGATGGCGGTGTTGATGTAAAGCTCGTTGGGAACCCCAAGAGGAAGGTATGATGAGCACAGCAGCAAGTTTCCCTCAGTTATGAAACCAAAGTTTAATCGAACCAGTAGGAGCAAGGAAACACCCCAAAGGTGTTACTAGCTGAGCTTTGGCGGGGCGCATTACCGGTGTTAGATAATCATTAATATTGTTTATATCACTAGCATGATAGGTATTATTTGATGATTGCAAGCTTGTTGTATGATATGATTTATTGTTTTCTTGTTTACAAGTTTGCTAGTTATTTAGTTATATTAAATTATACAAAATGGGTTTACTATGTACATGGTTATGACCAATTATATGATAACCCTTAGATCATGGCTAGTTGTTAGGTAGTTATAACATGCCCTCTGCTGATATCTCATCATAGATCTTTGTCTCGACAATCTATCCTAACAACATGCCCATACTATGTGAATTCTTATTCGAGTTATAACAACTCACTTTCTCAATTATATCCAAGTTGTACTATCCTATTCCACACCTACCCACACATTCATTCATATTTGTATTTCATTTGGTTTTGGAGATTATTGTTTTGGTATTCATTTGGTTTCCATTTGGTATGGTTATGACGAGTAGGGAGTTGATGGCTCGTGGTTGATGTAGAGCTTGTTGGGAACCCCAAGAGGAAGGTATGATGAGCACAGCAGCAAGTTTCCCCCAGTTATGAAACCAAGGTTTAATCGAACCAGTAGGAGCAAGGAAACACCCCAAAGGTGTTACTAGCTGAGCTTTGTATGCGCACTACCGGTGCTAGTAGCAACGTGGAGACCTGCACAACACAACCACAAAGCTTTGTCCCCAACTTGCGATGAGGTTGTCAATCTCACCGTGTTTTGCGGAAAACAAAGGATTAAACGTATCGAATGGAAAGAAGTAAAAGTTTGCAGAAAGTAAACACAAAGCAGTAAAAGATTGTAGATTGTATGTAAAGAAAAAGGACCGGGATCCATAGTTCACTAGAGGTGGCTCTCCTTAGATAGATAATATGCTGGGTGAACAAATTACAGCGGGGCAATTGACAAACACCGAGAAAGCAATACATGCATATACTAATCATCTTGACTCCTTTGAGACTTGATTGGGCAAGACAACATAATACATAGACCACCATCCAACTGCATCTATGACTAATAATCCACCTTCAGGTTATCATCCGACCCCCCTCCAGTATTAAGTTGCAAGCAACAGATTATTGCTTTACAAACTGCGTGTAAAGTAAACAATATGATTGTTCTATGAACAAACGATTGTTGTTTTCTCCCTAGTAAGAACAGCACATCTAGTACCTTAGAGATTTCTGTCACTTCCCCAGATTACCAGAGGCATGAACCCACTATCGAGCATAAATACTAACTCTTGGAGTTGCTAGCATCTACTTGGCCAAGATAGCTACTAACAACGGAAAGCATGCAAGATCACAAATAACAAAGACATGATAGAATCAATAATCAATCTGAAATAGCATCTCAATATCCATCGGATCCTTGCAAACACAACATGTATGGATACAAATAGATGATCTTGATCATGAACGGAGCTCACAAGATCTAAACATGAAAGCACAAAGGAGGAGAACCAGCCATCTAGCTACTACATGGATCCGTAGTCCAAGGATGAACTACTCACGCATCACACCGGAGGCTTGCATGGTGATGAAGAAGGCCTCGTGGTGAATTCCCTCCGGGTGGTGCCGGGAAGAGCTTCATATCCCTCCCGATCTAGGGATGGAGATGATGGCGGCTATAGACTCTTTCGTGGATTTTTGATCGGGTACTTAGGGTTTTCGTCCCAAGGGCAATATGTAGGCGGAAGGAGAGGCCGAGGGGGTGCCTGAGCTGGCCACACCACCCCCTGGCGCGGGCCAGGCCTGGCCGCACGGCCAGGTGGTGTGGTGGCTCCCTGCACCTTCTCCGTCTCGTATTCTGGCACTTGATCCCTTCCGGAAAAATAGACACTTTGGCTTTTGTCCCGTCCAATTCCGAGAATATTCATTTTCTGACTTTCCTGGAACCAAAAACAGCAGAAAAGCAGTACCGCACTGTTCTCTTGTTAATAGGTTAGTCCAAGAAATCATATGAAAAGTACTCCAAAGTTGGAACAAAACACAAGAAAGTGGATAAAACCAAGCATGGAACATCAAAAATTATAGATACATTTGCAATGTATCACTTGGCTGCGAGGTGTTTCGATGGTCACCCTCCAACCAGGCGACAGCGTCACAGTGCCTAGGGGCGCCAGGTCACATAGTGACGCCTGGCCTCCAAAGCCTCATCCTCGGACCGATCCCCTAGCCGCAGGAAAGCGAGGGTGGCCACGTCGAGGAGCCCGACGAGGTACATGGGCCACCTTTCCTGGTCCAGTTCGGTCGGCGGGCGGAGGGGTTGTGCCCATGTTGCAAGCTTGGTTGTCTCTTATGCAGGCCGGCCGGGCTGGTCGTGCGGGAGCACGTCATGGTAGGGCGCCATGTCCCTACCAGGGAGAAGCCATGGCCCCCAAGGCAGAGAAAAGGGGAAACCAGTCTGGCCCCCATCCATGCAGTAGGTGTTGTGGGGGGACGCATCGTGTTGGGGTCCATCCTTTGTGTTGCGACATGCGACGGGCGTGTTGGGGTCTTCACCGGACCGCGACATTGCGTCGGGCGTGTTGCCGCCCTGGGATCGACTTGGTGCGGGATGACATGCTGACGGTGTTTGCGAAGGTCATCGGAGCGCGCCTCAGCCCCCTACCTGGCGCTCCAAATGTCAGAGAAGTGTCCCTCAAAGGAATAGGGGTCCAACGAGTCCAGAGTTCATGTGGAGGCTGAATCACGTGTTCCGACCTTCTCGGCGACGACGTAGATGGTGGCGCGCGAACACGAAAGAGAGGTGGACATGGGGGTTTTTACCCAGGTTCGGGACCCTCGTGAGGAGGTAAAGCCCCTACTCCTGCTTGGTTGTATTTCTCTACGTGCTTCGCTGGGGTACATTGGAGAACCAATATCTAGTGTTAGATATTCTAGGAATCGCCCTCCTCCAAGGTAGGAGAAGGCCTCCTTTTATAGGGCGGCTAGGCCTCTTCGCCCCAAATGTTGGGCGGGAAGAGTCACCACACCGCCGCCCCTTGACGACCTAGTCTACAAGACTACTTTCGATGGACTCGGTCCTCTTTCCCTTGGTCGTATGCTAGTCCTTCATAAAGCTAGTCCTTCTGGCGCCGCCCTTGTCCCCTTAGCACAAAAGTGCTAAGGGACAGCTGCCCTGACTCTGTTGACGTCCCCGGTGCCCTCACACCATACGGTGGGTGGACCGGCCTTTCTTTACCGAGGTGAGCCGTTTGGGCCTGGTCTTCCATGCTGGGTATTGTCTTATTCTTCCATATTGTGGCAGGGCTGCTGGTGTAACATCCCAATTTCAGCAACCCTGATTAGTTGTCCAGAATGCAAAAATCAGGGGGAACAAAATCTTTTTCTTATTTAATTGTGAAGTGCTTGCTTGTTGTTGTCTATGCTTATGCTTCTGAGTGTATAGCTTATGATATACTCCTCAGCTCAACATGATTTGTCAAAATCTATTTAACAAAACTATCCTGGCTCATTTTACATATTCTCAAATATTCTGGCATTTCAAAACCTGAGCCAAGATGCCTTTGCAACCCTAACTATTTTAGTAGCTTCTTTTTCAAAGACTATGGAGATCTATAAGATATAATCTCCTTATATTATCAAGACAGAACCTTCAAAATACTCTTACCTCTAGGTTCTCTAAAACCTTTTTATAAAACTTTTGAACTCTACTCTTGGTAGATGTACCAAGGACCTTACCTTGTTCAAAATCCAACCTATTAAAAATACCCATCCTTACCTCAAGCTAGGCTTGATGGTAACTCTAGTAACAACTTGAGTTACTTGTTATGATGAATTGCCTTGATCTGTTGTTAGATGATTTGCCTTGTTCTGTTGTTTGACTTGTTTGCTTAGGAGTAGTATGAGATTCTAGCATATAACTAATCCAAGAGTTTCAACCCTAAGCAAGTTAGCCAAGCTGGATCTAATCTATAGCCCCTAGGTGATCATCTAAAACCATTAACGAGATCACTTATAAAATTATTCATTCTAGAAGCTTCCAAGTCAACGAAGACCAATATCAAGCATGGATCATTTATACTTAAGATACACTTCAACATCATCCATTTTATGATGCTTTGGTACCTTGCAACCAACCAAAAACATACCCTTTTGTACTCTAGTCTGGAAACTGTTTCAACATCACTTCTTTGAATGCCTCTCTTTGTCAAACCTTGTGCATTTTTGGTAAGGCACTGAACCATCTTGTAGACCATCATAATTACTACCAAGGCCCACTTTTTCCCTTGGCTAGATCACCTTGCAACCCATTTGTTCTTGAGAGTTTTGTAGGCGAGAAAATAAAATTTCCTGCAAATCTTATCAACTAGCCTACTTGGTCAGAAGCTCACACTTCCATCCTACATTCCTTAGACCAACTCTTGGAATGATTGTGTTCTACTCATAAAGGTCTATCAATCCCTATTTCACTTGTTCAAATTGGATCCTTGTGCCTCAAAAAACCCCAAAGTTTTGAAGGCTACATGACAATTTGGCTGCCTTATTTTATTCAAAGTTTGGAATCAATTCTTGGAGAACACAAGTATGATCAATCTCAACTTCTTGTACCATGGTGATCTACATCACTTGTTATATCCATCCATATATTCCATTCCCCATGGGGAACTTTGATCTCCAAGATACAACCAAGATTTTGTGGCATAAAAATAACCTTGCCCAAGATCCTTTATAGCTTGTTTTCTTCCCAAATCAAGTTGTATGTCCAAAACCCAAGGTTGCAAATGGTATAAACATCATATGGACATCATATAACTTGGATCTAAAGATTTATAAAGTAATATCAATAATTGTTTTGGCCCAAAAACAATTAAATCCTTTCTTGTACAAAAATCTCAAAACCACCTCAATAAAAGAAAGTTTGGTTTTCTCCAAAGCACATCCCCATATTTAGGCTCATTTTAAATCTAAATATCATACCTTATCTTCCCACTTCAAAAATAAATATTTTTGAAGAGTTTTAATAATTCTTTTTGCCTATTTTCTTAATAGGCGGAAATGATAAAATAAATGAGTAAAATACTTTTATGCACCAATAAATCATGGGAAAATTCCTCAAAGTATGGATCCATATTTGGGACCATATCAAGCCAAAAACCATCCTTGTCCAATTCAAAAATATCAAATCAAATCCTAAAAACCATTTCTGCACTTTTTGAATATGTGATATAAAGTGGACCAAACTTCATCCAATAATTCCAAATAATTCATGGAGATGTACATGGACCGTATCCACCTACCAGCATGTTTATCTCACCTTGCAAAGATCAAGTTTTGGAACTTCCCTTGATGAGCAACCTTTTGACACAATCTTACACTTTAGAAAAACTTTGAACTAAACACATCCAAACACCCCCTCAAATCTTGTCCAACAATCCTCCACAGCAACCCATATCATCTCTGGTCGGGTGCACTGTAGCACTACAGTACCCCTCCTCCCTCAACCCCTTGTCCTTTATGCTTGGAAGGAGAGAGACATGTCCTTTTAATCAAAAACAAAGCTATAAGTGAGCAGTTGCTGCCCCTGCCTCTCCCTACCCTTATGCACGGCCCTGGACCCCTCACACTCCCTACCAGCACCACCCCTGAGGCCCTATCAAAGACCACCACCCCTCCCTTGCCATTGTATAGACCAAGTCCACTATGAACCACTCCCCTTCGGGTTATAAGGCCATAGGCCAGGACCACGCTCCCCACCATCCTCATTTCACTCCTCTCGCTCCCACTTACCACCCCATAGCTCCCCTCCCCTTCCCCTCCTCTGCTCTAGCCAAGAAAGAGAGAAAACATTCTCCGACCACTTTTCGAGTTCTTACTGCAGCTTCACCTCCCTTGCTCTCCACCTCCTGCATGTTTCCTAACTGAACTCCCCTACCCCTGATCTACCTCCCTGGAGCACCTGAGACCTTCCCTCTGCCTGCATCGTCGTGGAGAAGAGAGAGCGATAGCCTCGGGCTTTTCGAATGGTTTGACCTACTCCCTCTCTATGGCCTCTCTCTTTCTGTTTATCACTTAGGCAAGAATCCACTAGATGGTACCGACCTAACCCGACTCTCCCTGCTGACCTGCATGCACCCTGGGTGTTCCTCCGACGAGCCTTGTCACTGTCCTCTCGGGCATGCACGCGCAAGCCATCTCCCGTGGTGAAGCTAGACCCTATCGCCCCTCTAAGGGCCCGTAGCCGACCTCCGCATCGCCCCGCAACCAATTCTCCGACCTTCCTGCACCCCCCGAGCCTGCTCCGACGAGCACCGAAGTGAGATCCACTGGGCGCTCATGCGCGAGAGGGGACCCGACTTCAAACCCCGCCCTTTCGCCCATCGCCAGGACCGCCACTGACCGCCGCGTCGCCCCCACACTGTCCCCAACCGCGGGCAAGCCCTTTGGTAAGCCCCCTCTGCCACCTAGCTCCACCGCTTGGGTTGCTCCTTCGATGCTCGAACACGAGGGGGACGATGCACCCCAGTCGTCCGTCCCCATTTAATCCTATGGCCCGAGACGACAGATACCCCTTTGCCCCCTTCCACCATTGACCGTCGGGCCCCACTAGGCCATTCAAAATGGCTGGCTCCTGTGCACGCCTCGCCCTGTTGGGCCAGATACGGTGCTACGAGGCCCACTACTGCTCAGATCTGTCCCATGCGCCCAATTGTCCCTTTCTCTTTTCAGTCTAGGATTTTCAAATCTAATAAATTGTAGTTTAGTTTAAATACCAATAAAAATAGAATACACTAGATTCTATCCAGATATATGTTCGTACATGTTACTACCTATTTTTACTAACATGCAGAACTAGCCCTAGGTCCCAAATAATTGTTATTATTTTATCAGATTTAAACTACTAAAATGTACATTTTGCACTAAATAAAGCTAGCCATACCCAAATGGAATGAATAAAAGTTTATTTGAAAGGTATATCCTATACCTATCCATTAGGCTTTATCTCATGTCAAGATGAACCGGGGTTTGATATTAGTAGAAATAACAAAATCCATCCATTTTTGCCTTTAGAAAATTTCCTAGGTCAAACCAGGAATTGAATTGACCTCATTCCAACTCTGAGTGATGTGGTACAATAGTACCTATCAAAAACCCAGAGATGACTATTTATTAATCCTCTGTTGAATTTTAATGAATTAAATACCTCTGTAGGTGGTATATTCACTAAATAAATCATTTCAGAAGCTTCACTAGTACAAAAATAGTGATTCCATTTTCTGCTGGAAGGTATTTGCAATACCTATCCACTATACTTGGTATCCTGTCATTTGGACCTATAAAAGAAATCTAGTTAAAAAGACAAATTTATTATAGAATGGACTTTGGGGATTTTCCAAGGGCATTCTGGTAATTATTTTGAGATGAATCAAACTCTCAAAAATCTTAAACACCAAAGTCTACAAATACCTATGAGGACAAATTTATTTGAGGTCCAGATCTTTTTTAGTGATTTATTCACCTAAACTAGAGGTTATTTCACTAGAAAAATCATAACTAAATATAGAAAATTGATAAAATCATGAAACCACTTTTGTTGGCCTTGTTATTCTAATACCTATATGTAGATATCATTTTTGCACATCTATATCATACATGTCAAACCCTTAGTTCCAAACCCCTTTATTAAGTGGTTTTGGCAAATAAATCCTAAAGGAAAGTCCACAAATGCAATTTAAGTAATTCCAAATGCTATGATCTGAATCTATCCAAAACCTACTAAATTGAATAATATAAGGGATGTTTGTTTGCTATATGATATTGGTGATTGTATGCCTTGGTTTGATTGTGCCCTTTGTTTGCTTGCATGTGATCAATAATGACGATATATGCGATTATATCGAAGGCCCGAAGAAGATTGTTATTATTTGGATATTATGGATTTCTAAGAAGAAGTACAAGGACATATATTGCTAGTTTGCTGATCACAGGAAAGCCACCTTATTGCTCATAATCCTTGTCCTACTGTTTTACTTATGCATGTTTTACCTATTGTTTGTGAAAACTGCATTGTTTACTATATGATGATATATATCGGGTAGTGGTGGCTTGGCTCCTGAAAACCATTACACCTACGTACTACTAAGTACAACCCCCTTGACGACACCTATTTGTCCCTAGAATGGTAGATGGTATATAACACCATAACCCTTGGAGACCCTCTTTTAGCCAAAGCAAAGCTATAGGATGGGAAGACCCCAGAAAAGTTTTACAAAGAGTTTTATGATAAAACCTTGGTGAGGTTTGACCTACCAAGAGAAGTTTTAGAAATAAAAAGTTTTTGTTTTACAAAATATACTGAAAGAAAGATGGAGGAAAAATGTTTGAAAATGCACCCGGTTCTTTACAGGTTTAGCAATAACAAATTAACCCGTGCAACCACACTACTCTGGAATGGGACAGGACTGGACTTGAAGTTTGCTACTCTGGTGTGGGAATTCTCATAACTTCTTATAAGGGATCATCTCCCTCGAATTATGGGCTTGCCTTTACAAAAATGGTCAACTGTTAGACAGTCACCTAGAGGAAGTAGGATCACCCATGTGAGTGACCGGGCGATACTATGAGCCTCTCATTGAAAGTGCCCACTCTGGAGCAGTCGGAATGCACTCCGATTGGTCTGTGGCCTCGACATCCCGGTGTTGCGAGGAACAACTCATAGGGTAGGGCCTATACTAGAGTGGCATCCGGAGAGTCTTGATTGGTTACTCGACCAATGATCAGTGAGGATCGGGGCAGGGTACTCGGTTGGTGTGGGTAAAGTGTACAACCTCTGCAGAGTGTAAATCTATTCAAATAGTCATGTCCACGGTTATGGACGGGTTGGACAAACTACTATAGAGTGGTGCTGGTTTTGTTTTTAAAAAGGATTTCGGAAAAGAAATGGCTTTGGAAATGTTTTTACCATGCGATGGTCGGAAAAGAAGGAAAGGAGTTTGGTCATGGGATGACCGGGAGGATGAAACATATGGGTGTCCTAGTCCTAGTGTTTTCCAAAACATTTAAAAAAGGTTTCCAAAATGTTTTACAAAAGTTTTCAACAAAGATATGTAGATGCTATATCTATAAGAGAAACTATTTGCAAAAAAGAACCTCCATTGGAGCCCTCCTACTACCACAGCCATAATGTATATCCTCTTGTTATTATTACCATCTTTCGAGGTGGTTTGCGAGTACATTCAAAGTACCAACTGGCGTTGTCCCTGGATATTAACTTGGTAAGATATCAAGAATATGATGAAGTTGATGATTATGCGAGCTAGGACGTTCTCCCAGTCAGTTGCTTGTAGGTTAAGGTATGGCTCGGGCTCTACGCTTCGATAAAGTTCTACTGATGATGATGCATGTAGCCATAATGGCAGCTGAGGCATGACTAGTATCCGCTTAAGTATTGGATGTTTACTTTGATACTTGTCGGTTATGTGCCACGACTAACTGATCATGGGATAGTGGTGTATGCATAACAGGGATTCTCGGAGGATTAATCCAGGGGCCCCATTGATTTTGAATGCTCCGTCTAGGTGATGCCGAAAATTCATCAAGAAATATCTCAAAGGTCTCCCAAAGAACCCTGCAATCCTCTCCAGCTTTGCAATGTAGCCAGAGATTCCTTGAGTCTTTGTTTCTAGAGCTGGATATTTTCCACCTTTGATGGAATCTTTAGACATGACCCTTCACTGCAACTGTCAGGAGGATGACGTAGGGTACAGCCTACGCTACCTCGAAACTCACAGAAAGCAGAGAATTAATCATTAGCTATTTTTACGCGCGTGAAATCTGAAACAGTAAAGCGGCAAAAATGGAGGATGTGGCGAAATTATAGCGCACGCTAATCTCCATGTCAGCAACGCTTCGTCCATCAGATCCTTTTGCACGAATCTTGACGTTGGGTCTATATATTTCAACTGCGGCTAGATTATTTTCTTTTTACCCGCATTCGCTCCCTCGTCTTCATCTTCCTCCAGCCACGTGCATCTTCGAGCTCCTCCTCGGAAAACCCTAGCCAGAGCCTCCTCTTTGTCCACCCACTCCTAGCATCGCAATGGCCTCCAGCAGCTCCACCCCTTTGACGACAGCGACCCTCGAGGATAGATAGAGCTATCTCAGGGAGTGACGATCCCACCGAGGGGGTTGTTGACCCTGTCACCGCCATGGTGGAAACCAACGGCGACGACCAAGAACGGGCGGCGCCAGATGCCGCTGAAGAGGACAATGACTCCCACAAGGGAGTGTGGAGGGGTTCTGACCTCTTCGTCGAAGATTTGCAAGAACTGGTCACCGAGGGGTATCTCCCCGCGGCGAAGGATTTGGTATGGCGGTCGGTGCCGATCGGCGAGGTGGCTCCTTCTCCCCAAGCCGGAGAGAAGGTGTACCTCGAGGCCCAGCTAGTACAAGGCGTAAGTCTGCTAGTCTCCAACTTCTTCCTAGACGTCCTGCGGCACTTCTGGGTACTTCCCCACAACCTCTCCCCTAATAGCATCCTCATCCTTAGCAACTTTTTAGCTTTGTGAAAAGGATTTCTAGGCATCAAACCTAGATTAGATCTATTTTTATACTTCTTCACCATCAAGAGAGAGTCTGTAGAGTCCAAGGACAAATTGCGGACTTGTGGAACCATTAGCTTTAAGATCCGGCCTAGCCGGCGCTTACTCGACATCGTAGGGCATGAGTCATGCAAGAACTGGCAGTCTATGGCCCAAATATTCCCTTGTCTGACCGTCTTGAGGCGTACTCAACTTCGTCGATGGAGCCGCCGTCGAAGTACCTGCCTGGAGGACCCTAGCCTCCCTTCCATCCGGCGATGAGGCTAACCGCGCCGTAAGGCGGATTGAATGGCTCATGGATGGAGGTCTGACCGGTTTGGACATAGCCATGTGCTAGTTTGTTAGGCGGATCCAGCCTCTGCAGCATCGCGCCGAGTTGATGTGCAAGTACACCTAGGAGAGAAGGGATCCCATGCGAATTTCACGCGACAACTTCTCAATGGACTCGGTCAAACTCCGGCTTAAGGACATCATCAAGGTGAATGACTGGAAGCGTGGCTTCAAGATAACCTACGACATGTTCGACTGTGACAAATGCCCAGAGGTAGCTTTTGTTTCCTTTGTTGCTCGTTATATACAATAAGGTTTTTCCATCTTGAAGTTTTCAGTCTGACACTCCTTTGTTTCCCAGCTGGCGACCTTGGCGGAAGATCAGATGCCTCCAAGGTCTATGATCCCAAGTTGAAGGATATCCAAGTGGTGTCTGATGGCCCAAAATATATCGAGCTCGCTGGGGAACCCCAAGAGGGAGGTATGATGAGCACATCAGCAAGTTTTCCCTCAGTTATGAAACCAAGGTTATCGAACCAGTAGGAGCGAGGAAACACCTCCAAGGTGTTGTCGCCAACTTGGAATCCTGCACGACACAACCACAGAACTTTGCACCCAACTTACAGTGAGGTTGTCAATCTCATCGGTTTTGCTGAAAACAAAGGATTAAAGGTATTGTGTGGAAGAAAGTAAAAGCTTGCAGAAAGTAAGCAGAAAGCAGTAAACAATTGTAGATTGATGGTAAAATAAAGGACCGGGGTCCATAGTTCACTAGTGGTGGTTCTCCTTAAGATAGATGACATGTTGGGTGAACAAATTACAGCGGGGCAATTGACAAACATCGAGAAAGCATACATGCATATACTAATCATCTTGACTCCTATGAGATTTGATTGGGCATTACAACATTGACCGTAATCCAACTACATCTATGACTAATAATCCACCTTTAGGTTATCATCTGAACCCCCTCCAGTATTAAGTTGCAAGCAACAGATAATTGCATTACGCATTGCGTGTAAAGTAAACAATACGATTGTTCTATGAACAAAGGATTGCTTTTTTCTCCCTAGTAGCAACAGCACATCTAGTACCTTAGAGATTTCTTTCACTTCCCTAGATTACTAGAGGCATGAACCCACTATCGAGCATAAATACTCCCTATTGGAATTGCTAGCATCTACTCGGCCAAGATATCTACTAACAATAGAGATCATGCAAGATCACAAATAACAAAGACATGATAGAATCAATAATCAATCTGAAATAGCATCTCGATATCCATCGGATCCCCGCAAAACACAACATGTATGATTACAAATAGATGATCTTGATCATGAACGGAGCTCACAAGATCTAAACATGATAGCACAAAGGAGAAGAACCAACCATCTAGCTACTACATGGACCCGTAGTCCATGGATGAACTACTGACGCATCACACCGGAGGCTTGCATGGTGATGAAGAAGGCCTCAAGGGTGAATTCTCCCCTCTGGCAGGGTGTCGGGATGAGCTTCAGATCCCTCCCGATCTAGGGATGGAGATGACGGCGGCTACAGACTCTTTCATGGAATTTTGATCAGGTACTTAGGGTTTCTGTATCGGAGGCATCTTATAGGCGAAAGGGGAGGCCGAGGGGGTGCCCTAGGCGGCCACACCACCCCCTGGTGCGGGCCAATCCTGGTCGTGTGGCCAGGTGGTGTGGTGGCCCTCTGGCCCCTCTCCGTCTCGTATTCTGGCTCCGTGTCCCCCTCAGTGAAAAACTGACTTTGGCTTTTGTCCCGTCCAATTCCGAGAATATTCATTTTCTGACTTTCCTGGAACCAAAAACAGTAGAAAACAGGCACCTGGCACTGTGTCATCTTGTTAATGGGTTAGTCCAAGAAAGTGTATAAAAAGTACTCCAAAGTGTGGACAAGACATAAGAAAGTAGATAAAAACCAAGCATGGAACATCAAAAATTATGGATACGTTAGCAACGTATCAACATCCCCAAGCATAACTCCTGCTCGTCCTCGAGTAGGTAAGTGATAAAAAGAAAGAATAATTTTTGAGGTGACATGCACCATCATAAACTTGATCAAAGTATTTGTAAAACATTGATAGCTGGGATCATAGTACTTGAACATAACATGAAAGATAAAGTTCTAACAATAAGACATAGCAACTATGTTGCAACATGAAAAGGCACAAACAAAAGATTCATGAATAACAATGCTTTGCAAGACGTTTGTTTGTTTCACATAAAGAAAACATAGCATAGTGGCATTCAGCTTGTCCCTCATAGAGTAGCAAACATAAATGCATAGGACACCTTCAAAGTTCATAAGAGTGACTAGATACAAATAGTTTAAGAACAAGCAATATCAAAGTTATGCATCAATCAACGAGTCTTGGGACAATGCACATAGAACTAAGAATGGCCATTATGCTCTCAAAATAGGTGCATAAAGATAGAAGGTGGAGACTCAACATAAAAGTAAAAGAAAGGCCTTCATGGAAGGAAGTGGGGATTCAAGTTTCATAAAGAGCTTCCAAAAATTGTGGTACTTATTAGCTTTCAGCTCTCATTGCCCCTATCATAAGCATCTTTAGGTGATTAAGGTTAAAGTGACACAACTAAGAGGATATGCTTGACAAGTTATAAGTTGAAATCTCATGCCCCTTACTTACGAAGACCGGACCTCATGCTACTCAATTCAGTCACAAGTAAGCTCTTGTCATTGTAAGTACATATGTATCATAGAGAACCTCCAACAGGGTACCCCTTACACATGATACAGGAGCTATCCCATAATCAAAATGACAAGGCAAGCAGACAATGAGCATCTCAGCGATCTTTTTATTTGCTATTTGCATAGGTTTTTATTGAGGATGCTTCATAGAGTGCTCATTATGGTCATGCTGCAAGTTTCCACCATGATAAGGCATGGCTTAGGCTAGCGGCCCAGGCGTTTCTCTAACACACATAAAAACTCCATGATCTTACAAGTTACCCTTTTATTTGATACTGCCGGGATCCATAAGCAAAAGAACATGATATCAACGGGGTACAATGTACAAGTGCAATGTTGAAAGCGTTCTCCATGATACATGGTTCTGCTAACTTCAACTTATAAAGCGCATGCATATACGCAATAACGATGGACGCAATGGTTCAGGTTTATTAAATGCAAGAAAGTAAAGTGTGCCATCAAGTTCGTGAGAGCTTTAATCACTAATTTTCACATAACAAGTTTAATTAAGAAGGTAGATAAAAACATGAATATACTTGGAATAGAAAATGCTAATAGGTAGGCATGGTGGACTCTTTGGAATAACTTGGTTTTAGGAGTTGGATGCATGAGTGGAACTCACACTTGGTTATGGAGGCTAGCAAAAGACTGGGAGCGACCAACTAACAGAGCAATAATGGTCATAATCATGCAAAGCGACAAAACATCATTAATCAAAGCATAAAGTGATACTACAAGTCGAGAACTAAAGGATCATAAAGGCTTATGGTGACTTGGGATAGTCATAACATGGTGTGAGCATGCGCCAAGTCAACCCAAATAAAGCATCAACGGAGAATACTACAACACTATGCTTTAATATGCTAAAACAACGCATGATTCTTCCAAGGCACATTAAGCAATCTCAATTGTTTATAACATGTCATGCTACAGCAAAGATCACTAAGCATAAATACAAAACAATATCAAGCATGGCATGACAAAGCATAGGCCATAGTCAAAAACAAGCTCTCTTTAACACTTCAGCATGAACTTTCCTACTCTTTTCCAATCCAAACCAAACTATTTGAAAACTAATGTATGAAAGAGGGGGTCCAACCAATTTATTCAGCAAACTAAGAAAACCAAGCAAACAAAAACGAAAAACAAAACGAAGATGCTCCAAGAACAACACAACTGTGCATGAAACAATAAAAATGAAGTGTTTGGAAGAAACCTGGGATTTCTATTGATGAAGAAGAGGATGCCTTGGGCATCCCGAAGCTTTGACACTTGTACCTATTTTATATTTCTTGGGGTGACACTGGGTGGCATCCCCAAGCTTGAGCTTTAGTCCATTCTTCATCTCATTACATCATTCTCTCCATACACCTGAAATTTTTCTTCATACAAAACTTCACACAATCTTTATTAGCAACATTAGTGCACTCAAGATAATAAATCTTTAGGTTCAGTTTCAACACCAATAAAACTGCCATTAAAACACAAGTTACTGAAGCACTTCCCTCAAAAAGCTCAATTTCCCAAAGAGAACCCAAAAAGGAACTAACAAGAAGCAAATGAAAATAATGGCAGAAATCTGTCAAAACAGACCGGCAGATAGAAAACATTTTTTTAAAGACCTTCTGTTGCTCAAATCAAAAAGTGTTGAACTAACGAAAGTTAGATAACAACCTGGGGCAGAAGCACAAAAATTCACGCCTTAAAATGACGTACAGAGAGTTTACATGAATTTTTATGGTGAAGCACAAAAATCTGTTTCGGGACAGCAACTTTCCCAAGCATTACTTCTCTCTCATTAGAGGTTACCCTTGGCACAAAAAGCAAATAAAAAGGATAAGGAGCGGTTATTACGAGGTAATAACTTCCAAGACTTATCTAAAACTTTTGGGTTATCTCCCAATAAGTACTTTTCTTTAACGCCTTTAAGTTAGGCATGATAGTTTGAGAAGATGCTCACATAAGAAATATGAATTGAAGTAAAAGAGAGCATCAAGAAGCAAATTCAAAACACATTTAAGTCTAACCCACTTCTTATGCATAGGAATCTTGTAAGAAAATAAATCAAAGCAGCACATAGTAACAAGAATGGGTAGATAAAACAAGAGCAACTTCAAAACTTTCATCACATAGAGAGGTGTTTCAGTACCATGAAAACTTCTACAACCATATTTTCCTCTCTCATAATAATTTTCAGTACCCTCATGAATAAACTCAACAATATAACTATCACATAAAGTATGATTTTCATGATCTACAAACATATAATTTTTATCAAGCTTAAAAATAGTGGGATTAAAACCTTCAAACCCACTTTTAACAATTCTATAACAAGATGACTGATCATTCTATATAGGACCATCATCTAGAGCTTTATCATAAACATTTTCTAAGCAAAACTCTTTAGTACCATGCATTTCAAAGTTAGGCACAATTAAAGGATTATCACAGATAACATGAGCATAACATTCATCCTCCTTTGGTAAGCATGGGGACAATCAAATAATGTAAGGGATAAAGAGTTACTCTCATTAGAAGGTAGGCATGGGTAGCTAATCCATTCTTCCTCTTTTTTTTCATCACTCTCCTCCTCTTTTTCATCTAATGAGCTTCCCGTTTCAGCAATTTCTTCTTCCATAAGCTCCTGCAAGGCATTAGTCTCTTCCGTTTGTGGAAAGCATCTATTAATATATTCAAGAATATAGCCATTTTCTTCCTTGTAATTATCAAAGCAAAATTTAAGTATATCATAAACCTCATATTTATAAGGTGAATCATTAGTATTTTCAAGCAAACTAGCAAGTTCAAATGCACCTTTCCAAGCAATAAATTCTTCAATTTGTTCCACATCACAAAAGTCATAATTTCCCTTAACATAAGAAGATATGGTAACATCATCATTATACTCACATTGAAAAGGGAGGTGTTTATACCTCCTACAGCAACAAGATTTATCAAAGCAATAAGTAACATTATAAGTAGAGCACACGTTTATAGAAATGGTATACAATTTATCAATTTGTTCCCATAAGTGTTTCCCTTTTTGTGACAAGCGGTGTTCCTTATAATAATATTTTTGTTCTTCCATGAACCCACCTTGCCAATAAGATTCAGTTTCAAAGAAACCAACCATTGATAGAAAGCATGATAAAGCAAGACAATAACAGACCAACAAAAATAACAACTATAGTGGGAACTAATTTTTTGTGTTTTTGATAAAGAAACAAGCAAGAAAAGCAAAAATAAACTAAGCAAAACAAAAATAACAAAGTAAAGAGATTAGTTATGAGGGACTCCCCTTGTGAAGATGTCCTTGACTCCCCGGCAACGGCGCCAGAAAAATAGCTTGATGGCCCAAAATATATCGAGCTCGTTGGGGAACCCCAAGAGCAAGGTATGATGATCACAGCAGCAAGTTTTCCCTCAGTTATGAAACCAAGGTTATCGAACCAGTAGGAGCAAGGAAACACCTCCAAGGTGTTGGCGCCAACTTGGAATCCTGCACAACACAACCATAGAACTTTGCCCCCAACTTATAGTGAGGTTGTCAATCTCACCGGTTTTGCTGAAAACAAAGGATTAAACGTATTGTGTGGAAGAAAGTAAAAGCTTGCAGAAAGTAAACAGAAAGCTGTAAACAGTTGTAAATTGATGGTAAAAGCAAGGACCAGGGTCCATAGTTCACTAGTGGTGGTTCTCCTTAAGGTAGATGACATGTTGGGTGAACAAATTACAGCGGGGAAATTGACAAACATCGAGAAAGCATACATGCATATACTAATCATCTTGACTCCTATGAGATTTGATTGGGCATTACAACATTATACATAGACCGTAATCCAACTGCATCTATAACTAATAATCCACCTTCAGGTTATCATACGAACCCCCTCCGGTATTAAGTTGCAAGCAACAGATAATTATATTACACATTGCGTGTAAAGTAAACAATATGATTGTTCTATGAACAAAGGATTGCTGTTTTCTCCCTAGTAGCAATAGCACATCTAGTACCTTAGAGATTTCTATCACTTCCCCAGATTACTAGAGGCATGAACCCACTATCGAGCCTAAATACTCCCTCTTTGAGTTGCTTGCATCTACTCGGCCAAGATATCTACTAACAACGGAGAGCATGCAAGATCACAAAAGAACAAAGACATGATAAAATCAATAATCAATCTGAAATAGCATCTCAATATCCATCGGACCCTCGCAAACACAACATGTATGATTACAAATAGATGATCTTGATCATGAACGGAGCTCACAAGATCTAAACATGATAGCACAAAGGAGATGAACCAACAATCTAGCTACTGCATTGACCCATACTCCAGGGATGAACTACTCACGCATCACACCGGAGGCTTGCATGGTGATGAAGAAGGCCTCCATGTTGAAATCTCCCCTCTGACAGGGTGCCGGGAAGAGCTTCAGATCCCTCCCGGTCTAGGGATGGAGATGATGGTGGCTATAGACTCTTTCGAGGAATTTTGATCGTGTACTTAGGGTTTATGTATCGGAGGGATCTTATAGGCGAAAGGGGAGGCTGAGGGGTGCCCTAGGCGGCCACACCACCCCCTGGCGTGGGCCAGGCCTGGCCACGCGGCTAGGTGGTGTGGCGGCCCTCTGGCCCCTGTCCGTCTCGTATTCTGGCTCCGTGTCCCCCTCGGTGAAAAACTAACTTTGGCTTTTGTCCCGTCCAATTCCGAGAATATTCATTTTCTGACTTTCCTGGAACCAAAAACAGTAGAAAACAGGCAGCTGGCACTGTGCATCTTGTTAATAGGTTAGTCCAAGAAAGTGTATAAAAAGTACTCCAAAGTGTGGACAAGGCATAAGAAAGTAGATAAAAATCAAGCATGGAACATCAAAAATTATGGATACGTTAGCAACGTATCAGTGTCCGACAATGACACCCCCAAGGATCAGCCAGCTCTGGTAGCGCGAAAGTGGAAGAGCTCCATCTCTAACGCTGCTGCCGAGGCCAAGAAGAAGAAGAAATCGGAGAGTGGAGTCTCTAGACGATTGTTCGCTCGTGGTTGATATCGAGCTCGTTGGGTAACCCCAAGAGGAAAGTATGATGAGCACAGCAGTAAGTTTCCCTCAGTTTTGAAACCAAGGTTATCGAACCAGTAGGAGCAAGGAAACACCTCCAAGGTGTTGTCGCCAACTTGGAATCCTGCACGACACAAACACAGAACTTTGCACCCAACTTACAGTGAGGTTGTCAATCTCACCGGTTTTGCTGAAAACAAAGGATTAAAGGTATTGTGTAGAAGAAAGTAAAATCTTGTAGAAAGTAAACAGAAAGCAATAAACAGTTGTAGATTGATGTTAAAAGAAAGGACCGGGGTCCATAGTTCACTAGTGGTGGTTCTCCTTAAGATAGATGATATGTTGGGTGAACAAATTACAGCGGAGCAATTGACAATCATCGAGAAAGCATACATGCATATACTAATCATCTTGACTCCTATGAGATTTGATTGGGCATTACAACATTATACATAGACCGTAATCCAACTACATCTATGACTAATAATCCACCTTTAGGTTATCATCTGAACCCCCTCCAGTATTAAGTTGCAAGCGACAGATAATTGCATTACACAATGCGTGTAAAGTAAACAATACGATTGTTCTATGAACAAAGGATTGCTTTTTTCTCCCTAGTAGCAACAGCACATCTAGTACCTTAGAGATTTCTTTCACTTCCCCAGATTACTAGAGGCATGAACCCACTATCGAGCATAAATACTCCCTCTTGGAATTGCTAGCATCTACTCGGCCAAGATATCTACTAACAACAGACAGGATGCAAGATCACAAATAACAAAGACATGATAGAATCAATAATCAATCTGAAATAGCATCTCAATATCCATCGGATCCCCGCAAACACAACATGTACGATTACAAATAGATGATCTTGATCATGAATGGAGCTCACAAGATCTAAACATGATAGCACAAAGGAGAAGAACCAACCATCTAGCTACTACATGGACCCGTAGTCCATGGATGAACTACTCACGCATCACACCGGAGGCTTGCATGGTGATGAAGAAGGCCTCCAGGGTGAATTCTCCCCTCAAGCAGGGTGCCGGGATGACCTTCAGATCCCTCCCGATCTAGGGATGGAGATGACGGCGGCTACAGACTCTTTCGTGGAATTTTGATCAGGTACTTAGGGTTTCTGTATCGGAGGCATCTTATAGGCGAAAGGGGAGGCCGAGGGGGTGCCCTAGGCGGCCACACTACCCCCTGGTGTAGGCCAGGCCTGGTCGTGTGGCCAGGTGGTGTGGTGTCCCTCTAGCCCCTGTCCGTCTCGTATTCTGGCTCCGTGTCCCCCTTAGTGAAAACCTGACTTTGGCTTTTGTCCCGTCCAATTCTGAGAATATTCATTTTCTGACTTTCCTGGAACCAAAAACAGTAGAAAACAGGCAGCTGGCACTGTGGCATCTTGTTAATGGGTTAGTCCAAGAAAGTGTATAAAAATACTCCAAAGTGTGGACAAAACATAAGAAAGTAGATATAAACCAAGCATGGAACATCAAAAATTATAGATATGTTTGCAACATATCAACGATCCACCACCGCCTTAGAGGCGGAGAAGAAGGAATCCACCAGCATTCTCCTTACCCAGACTCCTGCCGTGGAGTAAGTATATTCATTCTCCGGCTTATATTTTTAGAAAATACCTTTTTTCAACTCTTGTACTTATACTTTGTATGTTTCAGGAGGAAAGACGGTGCTAGTTTGAAGTGATCCTCTAGAGATGCTGGAGGGTCAAAAAACATTCATGACATTTTGACCAGAGATGTGGCCGCCAAGCCTTCTCCTGCTACTGCTCCCCCTACTCCTGCCGCCAAGCCCTCTACCGACCCCACTAGGCCTTCGTCCCCTGCCATCCCTGAGATCTCCGCCATGGAAACAGATATCAATCCAATCTTTGATATCTCATGCTCTGTCGAGGCAGACATCGCTCCTAGCGGTCAGGCGACGCATGAGGGCACTTCCTCCAAAGTGGCTAAAGCTCCGGCTAAGGATGCCCCCAAGAAAGGGAAACAAGTAATGGAAGGAGAGGAGGCGTAGGTAGTTGTGGCAACATACAAGGCGGGAGCCTCTAAGCCATCAACTGCTATGAAAACACAGCAAGCGGCTAGGTCTTCATCCATGCCTCCGGCTTCAACATCTCCTCTAGCTACGACTCCTCCGACGTTGTGCCTAGATGACCTCATTGCACAGGCAGATGCCATGTATAACAATGTCGGCATCTTCCATTCTGCATATGCCAACCTGGCCAACAATCATAAGCTTATTGCCATTGTAAGTCTTCTAAATTTCACTTATTTTACTTCGTGTAACATATCCCTTTGTAGCCCCCGAGCTCTTAGGCGGATAAACAAAAGTTATTGGCCTGAGTGCTCCAAAGAACTAAGAGTAGAAATTAATAGTGTAGTCCCCGATCGTCTAGGTGAAACTATAAAAGTTCCGGCTAGATGTTCTAAGAGTAGCATACTTGTTGATTAAAAATCTTATACTGTAGCCCCCGAGCATGTAGTTGAAACTAGATAGTTCCGACTAGATGCTCTAGAGAAACTAAGCATGTTTACTTTTTGCAGAATGAGAATAGACGGAGGATTACCGCCAATGAGAGGTTTGCTTCTTTGCGGAAGGAACTGGACCTTGAACAGGGTAAAACAACCTTCCTGAAGCAGTAGATCAAAAATAGCCAGAGTCTGTTTCTTTTAATAGCTCCTTACTTTTCCTCATTGATTCATTTCTAATGTCTTATAGTGCTTTCCATTTTCCATCTTACAGAAGCCATTGCCAAAGCCAAGAGCATCATCGAGCAATCCAAGCATATTCAAGAGCTTGACGATGAGAATGAAATCTTGAAGAAAGACTTGGCTGATGCTATCAAGGGCCATGAACAGGCGATGAGAATGCTGCAAGAGTCTGCTAACGCCGAGATGCAACGCCTGAAGAATGAAATTGCACAACTCAAGGAATAGAACTAAGCTGCCAAAGAGCAGAATGAGAGGAACATTGAGATGTACAGGACAGTTCAGAAGGAAAGGGGTGTCTTGGCGGAGACATGCAAGAAAGTTAAGACTAGCATCTTCGGTAACTTTCCCCTGTCTTGGTCAATTATGTACTTTGTAGAAATGTTTGATGTTTTATACTCATGATCATTGTATCTTATCCAAACCACAGCTCCCATTGGCTTGGCCAACTTGGGTGAAGGTGCTCCAGATCCCAAGGAGTGCATGATTCTTGCCGGCAACTTCGTCAGCACCGTCATTGCTCAGGCCAAGGAGATAGCCCAGCCTTTAGGAATAAACATCAAGGCAGCAGACTCAGCAGCCATGTACTCGGAAATCCTGCGCCGAGCCCCCGAGAAAGTCAAGGACTAGAAAGCCTCTTGTGTCTGGGCTGGTGCAAGGATGACCTTGTCCTTGGTCAAGGCGCATTACGACAATGCCGACATCATCCTGGTAACTTCCGGCATGCCTAAGTTGGACGAGGAAGGAAAAGAAATTGATAGCGAAGGTATTTGGAATTCTGTCATCGGCTTCGACACCAGAATTTCTAGAATGGTCAAGGCGGAATCCTTCGTGCCCGCCGAGATTCTTAATGAAGACATGGCTTCGTCTGAGTCTAGCCCATCACCTTCCGAGTTTGATGAGCCATCCCAACCTATCTCTCTTGTTGTTGATGATGCCACCATGAAGTCCCCTGCAACAGAGCCATGAAAAACAATATTTGTATTAAATGTATCTCTGCAATGTGTATGCGGAAAAACTTATGTGTTTTGTTAAGGCGGAAAAACTTGTACTCAAGTTTCCTGCTACTTATCTATTTCTAGCATGTGTATTTTTTTAAGCAAGTGCTGGCTTATCCATTATTATGGTCCGTATGCTTGACCTTTCGTGAGACGGAAGATTCGCAGTGCATAACTATGCCCTCAGGAGATGATGCTTAATAGCACTGTCAAGAACCTAAGAGCAAAATCGCCGGCTTTGAGTGCTGAGAAGTCACTACTCCGGATTCCACATAAAACTTCAGAAAGCCTGTAGACCAGAAAACTTAAGCTAATGCCCGTAGGCGGAATTTTCACAAGTGCAAATGCAAACTTGCGCATAAAGGGTTTATATGATCCAAAAATGAACAACTAAAGGAGGTAAAAGACTTAGAGAATATGAGTGAACCAAATGCTTTATTTCATTGATCATATAAGAAACTTATTACATAATATAAATATGCTAACTGTAAAAGGGACGTAAATGTGCTATGTTCCATGGCTGATCTGTCTCCGAGTAATCATCATCGGAGTCAAGTTGCTTGCGCTTGCGATTTTTTGGCCTATCCTTTAACTCGCGAATATCGACAAGGTAATAGGAACCATTTAGAAATGCTTTGCTTATGACAAACGGTCCTTCCCAAGGCGGGGATAGTTTGTGTGATTTCTCCTGCTTGATTTTAAGCACCAGATCCCCCTCTTTAAATGAGCGATGCTTTACACAGTGACTATGGTAGCCACGTAGCTTTTGTTGGTAGTGGATCTCTGGCATGCCAGCACGTGCTCATCCTCAAGTAGGTCCACAGATAGGCGTCTAGATTCTTTAGCGTCATCCACCTCATAGGCGGTGACTCTTGGTGCATCGTGGAGGATGTCGGATTGTAGGACGGCTTCTGCTCCATAAAGCATGAAGAAAAGAGTCAAGCTGGTGGATCTGTTGGGCGGTGTTCGTAAACTCCACAAGATAGATGGGTAATTCCACTGCCCAGGCTCCAGCTGCTCTATGTAGCGGTGCTTCTAAGCGTGGCTTGATTCCGTGCAGAATTAGTACATTGGCCCTTTAAACTTGCCCATTTGACTGTGGGTGTGCCACAGATGCTAGGTCAAGGTGGATGCCTTTTTCATGACAGTACTCCTCAACTTCTCTGAGAGACAAATTTCTGCCATTGTCGGTGATAATGCTGTGTGGGAGACCAAACCTCACCACTAGATCCTGGACAAATTTTAGGGTTGTTGCCCCATCAAGCTTTCTAATGGGTTTAGCTTCAATCCATTTTGTGAACTTATCCACTGCTACTGGCAAGTGTGTAAATCCACAGGGTAATGTCTTCAAAGGTCCTAGCATGTCCAGCCGCCAGACTGCAAACGGCCAACTATTGGTATGGTTCGCAATTCTTCAGCTAGAACACTTGGTTGTCTCGCATAGAACTGACACCCAAGGCATGTTCGTACCAACTTGTCAGCGTCCGCCTTAGAAATTAGCTAGTAGAATCCTTATCAAAAGGCCTTAGCCACCAACGATCGGGGAGCAGCGTGATGCCTGCAATCTCCAAGATGTATCTCTCTAAAGATTTCAATACCTTGCTGCTATGAGACGCATCGAAGGAAAACTCCTGTGGTACTTCTTTTGTATAGATTGCCATCAATGATGACATAGCCTTTTGCTCTGGGTACTATTTGCCGGCTTTCGACTTCGTCGGTGGGCAAAGTTCTGTCTTGTAGATAGTCCATGAACAGTTTTGTCCAAGCTAGAGAGGTCATTGTTACTATGTTAACGAATGAGTCCACTCTATCTAGGTTGTCGGGGTCCGCTCCCTTCATAGATGGAGTCCGTAAGTGTTCCAGGAAAATGCCTAGCAGAGTTGGTCGGCGAGCTGATCCAAGCTTTGACAGCAGATCTACCGCCTCATTTTCTTCCCTTTTGACGTACTTGACTTCGTATCCGTCGAAGCACTTGGCTATTTCGTCTACTTCGTCTCGATATGCCGCCATCATAGGGCTCTGCGTGTTCCAGGTGCCAGCTACTTGCTGGGCAACCAATTCGGAATCTCCACAACTAACTATGCGCTTGATGCCAATATCCTTGGCTAATCAAAGTCCGTGAATGACGGCCTCATATTCTCCCATGTTGTTGGTAGCATTGAAGTGGATCTGCATGACATATTGCAACTTCTCCCTGTTGGTGATTGTACTAATACACCAGCCCCCGAGCCATTGAGTAGCTTTGATCTGTCAAAGTGCATAACCCAATATTCTAGCTCTAGTATAGGAGTGTCTTCTAGGAGTTTTGTCCAATCTGCAATAAAATTCGCCAATGCTTTTGATTTGATAGCGTCACATATCTTGTAGGTGATTTCAAAGGAGGCAAGTTCAATGCCCCACTTTGCCACTCTTCCTATAGCGTCATTGTTGTTGATGATGTCAGATAGTGGAGCTTTGCTCACCACTATGATAGGGTGCTCCTGGAAATAATGCCTTAGCATGCGTGAAGCAAGGAAAACTCCATAAGCTGTCTTTTGGTAGTGCAGGTAACGCTGTTTGGATTCCGTCAAGACCTCGCTTACATAGTAAACGGGTCACTGAACTCTGTATTTGTGCGTTGGTTCCTTGCGCTCCACCACGATTACGATGCTGGTCACTCGGTTGGTTGCCGCCATGTAGACTTACATAGGCTCCCTTGACACCGGTGTTGCAAGTATTGGTGGGAAGGAGAGTATTCTCTTCAACTCCTGAAGTGTTGCATCAGCTTTGTCTGTCTACATGAATTTGTCCGCCTTTTTGAGCAATTTGTAGAGCGGCATAGCCTTCTCCCCAAGTCGGCTGATGAACCGGCTTACTGCTACTACGCAACCTGTGAGCCTTTGTATGTCCTTCAGGCATGTCGTATGTTTGATGTCGAGGATGGCCTTGATTTTCTCCAGGTTCATCTCGATTACATGGTGCGAAACGATGAAAGCTAGTAGCTTGCCGGAAGGTACCCCGAAGACGCACTTCTTGGGGTTCAGCATCATGTTCTATTTCTGGAGATTGTTGAAGGTTTCCTGCAAGTCGGAGATAAGATCATTTGATTTCTTTGACATTACCACGGTATCGTCCATGCAAGCATGTACGTTGCGACCTATTTGATCATGTAGACAGCATTACATTGTCCGCTGGTAAGTGGCACCAGTGTTTTCAGCCCAAAGGGCATCGTGACATAGCAATACGTGTCGTAAGGTGTGGTGAACAAAGTGTCCAGTTGGTCTGACTTTCGCATCCAGATTTGGTGGTAACCTGAGTAGGCATTGAGAAAACACAGAAGTTCCGAGCCAGCCGTTGAGTCAATGACTTGGTCAATGCGAGGCAAAGCAAAAGGATCCTCCGGACATGCTTTGTTCAAGCCGGTGTAATCAACACACATTCTTAATTCATTGGTTCCCTTTTTCGGGAAAAGTACAGGATTTGCCACCCATCGGGTGTGAATAACTTCTCGGATAAAGCCAACCTTAAGTAACCTAGCTATTACTTTGCCTATAGCCCTTCGTCTTTCATCACCAAAGCATCATAGAGGTTGTTTTACCGGTTTGGCATTAGGATCAATATTCAAGCTGTGCTCGGCAAGTTCCCTAGGTACACCTTTCATCTCGGCAAGTTGCCAGGCGAAGATGTCCCTATTTTCACGGAGGAACTTGACGAGCGCTTTCCTATTTGGGATCCAGGTATGTGCCAATGGCGATGGTCTTGGAGGAATCTCCTTCAACAACCTCCACCTGCTTGGTCTTGATGGCGGTCTTGAATGCGGGTTCGGCAGCAGTGACCTGCTTCTTCGAAGCCGGCATCTCCGAGGCATCGACCTGGTTCTGGATCTCCTTGAACTCCTCACCGTAGAGAACTGCTTTGGCGAAGGCGGCTTCACTAAGCTCAAACTCCCGTGCCTTGATGAAGCTTCCGTAAACGGTGATGATGCTGTTTGGTTCGGGTATCTTAATCTTGTTGTAGACAAAGCATGGCCTTGTAAGGAAGGATTGGAAGATGTCGCGTCCGAAGATGACGTGGTACACGCTCTTGAAAGGCACCACTTTGAAGGTCATGTGTTCTTGGAGATAATTGTTAACATCGCCAAAAGCGACTGGAAGGGTGATGCAGCCCTTGTTGGCCGGGGACAACCCCATGGAAGATGGTGTTGCTCTTCCTTAGCTAGGTCTCCGTCAAGTTCATCTTGTGCAATGTATCCAGGTACATGATGTTGATGTTGCTTCCACTGTCCATGAGGCACTTGGTGAACTCTGTGTCGTCAATCAAAGGGTTGATGACCATGGCATACTGGTTCTCTATTGGGATAAGGTCTGGATGATCCTTCCTATCCCAAGTAATTGGAATCTCCGACCACCTGACGTACTGGGGAACCGGAGGGAGGGTAGCCATCAGTATCCTTAGAGAGGTTTTCTGGGCCCGAACGGTGGGAGTGCCAAGGAAGGTATGGTAACATGGAGCCTTCTTTTTGAAGGGATTTTTCCCTTTACCCTCTTCCTTCTCGGAAGATTTGGGTTCCACGTCTTCATCCATATCGCTTGATTCCTTGGATTCCTCCTCCTTCTTCTTCCCTTTGCCCTTTCCGCGGGGTCTGTTCTGTTGGGGTTCCGTGCATGAAAACAATAAAATTTTACTCTACGCCCCTAAACCCCTGAAGCTGCCAGGACCTATCTATTAGTAATACAGTAACGGGAGGGGCTTTTCGCGAACTTACCCTTGAAGACCGAAAAGCGTTGTCAACGTTGAGGAGAGCATGGTTGATGTAGACGAGCCGAAGCCGACCTCAAGGTCGTGATGAAGTCCTTGCGCTCCTTGGCTCCAACGACTTGAGTGCCTCAAGTGCGACACCTCACGGGGAGTTACACACGTCCGGTGCCTGACGATGACTCCTGCTTCCCCGATCTAGCAGCAGTTGCGGAAATAGAGCTCCCGGATCCGAATCCCAGGCTGGCGGCGCTCATGGTGAAGATGTCTCTCGCCAGCAGATCTGACTTGGGACCATGGTCACGAGAGAGAGAGAGGGGGGAGAGAGAAAATATCAATTGGAGGTCCTCCCAAAAGTGGGGAGACCTTTATTGATTATTGTTGTATTTTTCTAGGCCAAATACCCCACTATATATAGGGGGAAGGGAGGTACTACCTCCCTCAAAGTCCCGGGGTGGGGCTAAAGGAGAGGAGGGAGGGAGGAGGTGGCCGCCGGCCACCTAGTGGGCCCCGCGGGTGGCGGGGGGCTAGGCCTAGCCGGCCAGCCCCCTTGGCCCCTCTCCCTCTCTCCTTTCCCCTAATGGGCCCTCTCCCTCCGGATATTGGCCTATTAAGCCTTTTTGACCTTTAATTGATTTTCTCTTTATTAAATAATTATGAATAAATGATTAAATCAATATTTAACATTCATTCACATATCATTCAATCTCCGTGGCCATGGAACATCTTCCACCTCCACTCCGGACATCCTCCGGACTTACCGAAACCCTTCCGGTTTTCTCCCTACTCTTCTTCGGTGATTCCACCGATCCTATAAACACTCTCTAAGAATCATCAAGCCCTTAAGCGTGATACCCCACGGTTCGGGAACACTCCATACATGGTCGGGACACTCCCGCACCAATGATCGACAGAGGGACCTGGATGGCCATGTGACCCCTGTGCGTTCCACGGAGATCTTTCGCCGTTTGAACCAGGACAGTCGTGTCTTATTCCCTTTGCCACTCGATACTTGCATGGCTCGAGATCTGATCAATGACATCACCATGTCGTGTTCAATCTCGTTACTGAACAATGCTACTTAACTCGTTCCGACAAGTCATATCCCTGTGATCAAATCACACGCTGCGCAGCTATTGGATATAATTTCTCCGAGTGGGCCCTTGAGTATCTTCCCGTCACATGGACGAACAAATACCGCTCTTGACATATATTGCCTCTACGGTTTCCTCCGAATACCTGAACACACCTTTATAACCACCGTTTTACCAGATGGCGTTTGATGCTATCTAAGCACTCTCGGGAGACAGTGATTGATATAGCCTCACGGTCTAAGGAATAGTCTACGAGGATCCATTTCTAATTATCATAACTTGAACTTCGTGACATGATCGGGAAATGATGTTTAGGTTGGTTATTAGTTCATCATCTCATTCTCAGAATGAGATGACCTCATTTCCAACTGGCATAAATGCCACATGATCGGGAAACATGATCATCTGTTGACCAATGAACCAGTGACTAGAGTTTCACTGGGAACCCCTAGTTGTTTGTATATCCCACGTGTATTGATGTTTCCACTCAACACAGTTATAGCATGATATAAAACTTAATCATAAACTATATGAAATATGATAATAGTCCTTACTACTATTTGTCTCTAGGGCATATTTCCAATAGTCTACCACTTGCACTAGAGTACAAATACACTAGCTGCATTTGTGCTTAATCATTGGCACCATATATCCGGTACCTTGAACATGCTTGCTCATGGAAGAGGTTGAGTCTTGGGTCTGTACTTTACAGTCCCAAATCCTTTGCAACTTACTAATGTCATCTTGATTGACATTAATACTTTATCATCTCATGATAACATCTTTGTGTATGCATCATCGCTATGGCAGCAGATTCCAGGAGCCTACAGTGACGTTAGATCAACCTCGAGGGCTTTCTCATGGGCACTGTGCCCTGGGACACATCATTCTACGTTAAAAGCGAACTAGCCCCGCCATAACATTATACAACACTTTAGATGGTACCCTTATCTATTATTATAAATGTATTCATCGAAACACTAGTGCACTCGGTGCAACTTTCGATGTTTTGTTCACCTTGCTTCCTTCTTGACTTTAATTGGTATCTACAGGAGTTTCCAGCATACTCCCTTATAACATAACTCTTTATGCTTTAAGATATGTTATCCTTTATGGATTTGCAAAATATGTCCACAGTTCTCTACTAGACACTGCGAACAAACTTAACTCAACGTTATGTGATTTGAACTTAATCACTTTCAAACGTTCCTTATTTGGATCACATATTATGCTAAGTTATCATCATGGTTTACTAAGACAGAACCTATGTCTCAACATAGTGGATGATGATTATCCTTTCTATCTTTCATCCATTGATGTTTAAACTTAATGATATTCCTAATTCGATTTGTGAAGGACCAGTTCCTTAATTAACTCTTATTCTGAAACCCCTTTCAAAATCCCTTAAGTAATACTACATAATATCATAATACGCTTATTATCAATATCTACATCTTATAAATCATTATTTATAAGTATTTGAGCCTTTCATTCTTAACACATTTAAGAATTACTCTTATAAGCTCCCACTCAAAAATATGTCAATCACATATTGTTTTAGGAAGACTTTCATAGCTCCCACTCAATTTTATGCAAATTGCATATCTCCTTACTATTTTGAACAACTTCAAAATCCTTTGATCAAATATCAAACTTGGATATTTACTATGAGATACTAGTAATGTTACTAGTTTTAAATCCACTAGGCATTTAGCACACATGAATCAAATTCATTTGAATTTGTCCAATACCTGACAAAATGTGCTTTTGTCATTCTCCCCCTTTTTCCACTATGGCTTTGCAGTCATTTGGGAAAATTCCAAGAAACTCCTTTTACTTGTGAGATTCAGCAACGAATTGCTTTCTAATCTAGAGTGAATTTTGCTTCTAGGATTTCTCATAATTCTAGTTTACCATTATTTCCTTAGTAGTTCGTAGGTATGTCATATTCCAAGAATCATGACAAATGATTCACAAATGTTTCCATACTAGATATGGATTTCATTTTGAATCCTACTTCATGTAGTGAAAACACTAGTGGGAAAAATACAATGATCAATATCATTGATTCTTTCCTTCTGTGAAGAGAATTGTTCAGGAACGTTGTCCGTTGCGCTTCTCAACACTCTGATGCAGGGTTTTGAATCCTCATCATGTTTTACACTATCTTCCATTTGCTTCATAATTGAGAAACATCACTAAAAGTGAGCTTTCTCAAGAATGCACCAAAATCCAAGCAATACAAGTATTGCTTTCCTTTTGGTTTCAGCTTTGGATTTCGTATTCAAAGTTTCCAATGAATACGCTACAAGGACTTATTCGCTATTGTTTTGGTTATATCGAATAACCCCAAAACTTTCACGAATTCAAATGGTTTACTACATTCTAATTGAGTGCTAACTATTTCTAACTAATGGTCTCTACATATACACTACAATGATTTATTTGGTGCCTTCTATTTAACCCCTTTGATATCTAATATCACATTGTGATGCTTTGCATTTTGACGTTTCAAAACGCTTTGCATTTCACAATTACTTTTATGCCATTCTTGTAAAGTTGAATTTCATTACTATTGATCAAATCATGGTAATTAGATTCTCTTTCATATTTATACCCTTTGTTGATGAAACACTTTGATCAAACCAAATAGTTTCATATTCATGTTTCCTTTGGTAAACTACTTTACACATTTAAACAATCATTTAATGATAATTACCATTTTCGTTAAAACACAATACATCGAATATGTATTTACTTTTAACAATTCTTTAAACACATTGTATTCAAGTAATACACGGTGTTCAAGTTATTTTGCCGAACTTAGGCATGATTCATATGTGATGAGATATCGAATAACTTTCACATATTATCACATAACTTTGAATTTAAACAATGGTTTCATTCATTAATGAACATATCATTAAGTTGGGTATTTTAAGCAAGGCATTTTTAATGTTTTACAAATGTTCATGCATTATCAATTAGTTTCAAACAATAAGGATAATTCACACATAATCAAACAAGATATGAACACGAATATAAATCATTCATAAAAGCAGAACAACTGTTTGTTACAAACTCATATGAATAACCGTCTCACAAAGTGTAAGACACACTAAAGAAGTTCACAATCTCTTGATTACATTTAATCATCCTAAACATAAACTAAATTATAAATGTCGAGGGAGAGTGTCGTCGGCCATCATCATCATGCTCGCCATCAACACGCAACATCACCTCCTCTCTAGCAAGCACCTCTCATGCAGAAGGACCTGTTTTCATCAAAACAGAACAAGTATCAGATATACTTAACACTACAATGTGTTCGCAAGATTATAACATTTATAAAACTGTATATCAAATATATACCTTTGTCATCGATGACCTCTCCGGTGATAGGTTCAACCTTTACGTTCCTGAAACATAATATGAACTCATGGAAATCCAATGCTTCCATATCACCACTCATGATGCTACTCCGGACATGTCCTTCGTAGCTAGGAGGCAACGACCGAAGCAGTACGTCTATCGCAAATGGATCAGCCATCCAGTAATCCACGAAGTGAACCAGTCTTGTGTGTGCATCAAGCATGCACTCCAAGTGACCCTTCAGACATGTATGCTCCTCCATCTATATGGAAAGGAACTCTCCAAGCAGCTCGTGCTTCCACATGCGCACATGGCCTATGAACTCCGCTCTCAGCTGATCCACCATCGAATATGGATCAACATCACCCATAAGCGGATGTAGTTCATCCACCATCCCGTAACGCATTATTATCTGAATGTAGGTGGACATCTCTTGATGATAGTAGCGGTCTGCCAGCTCTTGTGGGGTCTCATAGTAGTCTGGCTCAGTCAAATCCATCGTGCGGTGTATGTAGTCTACCACATGATTCCTAGTAAGTAGATCATTTAGGCGCATAAGCCAACTAGGGAAGTTGGATCCATCAAGTCTAAGTTTTTCACCCTTTACCCAATCCTCAATGGCAAAGTAAGCTTCACGGTGAGCCATCTACATTTATAATTGCAAAAGGAATTTGGACTAAGTTTATAATTAAATGAGTTAATAATAACTTCACTCAGAAACACCTATCCCCAAAAGGGTTTCTAGTGATAACACGACCCCTACCAGCCACATCTCCCCCGATTGATCACGGCCATCGATGTGGGTTCAAAGGTGGACGCTAAAGGTCAGTCACATCATTCATGCGACTCGTGCTCGATCTTTCGACCATCCGTGTTCTGAAGCCACGCTTCTGTGGCATGCTAGGCTCGCCAACTCAACCTTAGTGTATTCGTTGTGCAACATGGCTTACACCCACTGTATGCGAACGTAGATATGTCTGACACCCAGGCCTGTAACCCTGGATCGCCTCATACCGAAGAACTTTTTTGGTGGTGCACACTGAGGGGAACACAATCGTTGGTAATTTTAACAGGGATCATCTTATTAGGCTACCGTCGAGTATCTAATACTAGCACACAATAAGACATACAAACAATAACATTGAATGTAAATGCTATGTGATATGGTCCTTCACGTCGTGATCTCCATCCGCCGTCACCGGGTTCTGGCGCCAGAGTTCCGGCGCCGTAGACACCAGGGTACCAGTGTCATTCCGACGTGGTAGTTTATCACCTCTGTGACTATCTACTACTACGTAACAAAAGGTAATCACTTTACCCTTGCCACAACCATATCACAAAGCAACGCCCCCTTGCAAAACAAAGTTAGACGCCTCTACTTTATCTTTACATGTTTTACGTGGCTGAATGGGCTTTCGCACAAGAACCGTTCTTACCTATGAACTTTCAGCACAACGCTGATCAAGCAGTTGTCTCTACTACACCCCTTTCGGGGCCCTCTATTGCAAATGGTATACCAACTAATGCAAGAGAGACAGACACCCTCCTAAGCCTCTTTATACGGTACAAACCGTATGTCAAGCATGGACCAGTCTCGCGAATGAACGCGTAAAGTCGGTTGGGGGCCGCTTCATCAAGCATTACTGCGATATACACAAGTACACGTGGGAGGGTAACAACTAAAAGATCAACGCCCACACGCTACATCTTGTGTGTTCTACCCGTACTAGCATTACTACGCATAGATCTAGCTCTGATACCACTGTTGGGGTTCCGCGCATGAAAACAATAAAATTTTACTCTACGCCCCTGAACCCCTGAAGCTGCCAGGACCTATCTATTAGTAATACAAGACAGAGGGCTTTTCGCGAACTTACCCTTGAAGACCGAAAAGCGTTGTCAATGCTCAGGAGAGCGTAGTTGATGTAAACGAGCCGAAGCCGACCTCAAGGTCATGATGAAGTCCTTGCGCTCCTTGGCTCCAACGACTTGAGTGCCTCAAGTGCAACACCTTGCGGGGAGTTACACATGTCCGGTGCCTGACGATGACTCCCGCTTCCGATCCAAAGCAGCTATGGAAGTAGAGCTCCGGATCCGAATCTCAAGAAGCACACGCTCATGGTGAAGATGTCTCTCGCTCGCGCAGTCTAGACTTGGGACCATGGTCACGAGAGAGAGAGGGGGAGATAGAAAATATCAATTGGAGGTCCTCCCAAAAGTGGGGAGACCTTTATTGATTATTGGTGTATTTTTCTAGGCCAAATACCCCACTATATATAGGGGAAGGGAGGTACTACCTCCCTCAAAGTCCCGAGGTGGGACTAAAGGAGAGGTGGGGGGATGAGGTGGCCGCCGGCCACCTAGTGGGACCCGTGGGGGGGATAGGCCTAGCCGGCCAGCCCCCTTGGCCTCTCTCCCTCTCTCCTTTCCCCTAATGGGCCCTCTCCCTCCGGAAATTGGCCCATTAAGCCTTTTTGACCTTTAATTGATTTTCTCTTTATTAAATAATTATGAATAAATGATTAAATCAATATTTAACATTCATTCACATATCATTCAATCTCTGTGGCCATGGAACACCTTCCACCTCCACTCCGTACATCCTTTGGACTTACCGAAACCCTTCCGGTTTTCTCCCTACTCTTCTTCGGTGATTCCACCGATCCTATAAACACTCTCTAAGCATCATCAAGCCCTTAAGCGTGATGCCCGATGGTTCGGGAACACTCCAGACATGGTCGGGACACTCCCGCACCAATGATCGACAGAGGGACCTAGATGGCCATGTGACCCCTGTGCGTTCCACGAAGATCTTTCGTCGTTTGAACCGGGACAGTCGTGTCTTATTCCCTTTGCCACTCGATACTTGCATTGCCCGAGATTTGATCAATGACATCACCATGTCGGGTTCAATCTCGTTACTGAACAATGCTACTTAACTCGTTCCAGCAAGTTATATCCTTGTGATCAAATCACACACTGCGCAGCTATTGGATATAAATTTTCTGAGTGGGCCCTTGAGTATCTTCCCGTCACATGGACGGACAAATCCCGCTCTTGACATATATTGCCTCTACGGTTTCCTCCGAATACCTGAACACACCTTTATAACCACCGTTTTACCAGATGGCGTTTGATGCTATCTAAGCACTCTCGGGAGATAGTGATTGATATAGCCTCACGGTCTAAGGAATAGTCTACGAGGATCCATTTCTAATCATCGTAACTTGAACTTCGTGACATGATCGGGTCACAATATTTAGGTTGGGTATTCGTTCATCATATCATTCTCAGAATGAGATGACCTCATTTCCAACTGGCATAAATGCCACATGATCAGGAAACATGTTCATCTGTTGACCAATGAACCGGTGACTAGAGTTTCACTGGGAACCCCTGGTTGTCTGTATATCACACGTGTATTGATGTTTCCACTCAACACAGTTATAGCATGATATAAAACTTAATCATAAACTATATGAAATATGATAATAGTTCTTACTACTATTTGTCTCTAGGGCATATTTCCAACATGTTCTTCCGACTTCGCTTGTAGTCGGACTCGGGGTCTTCCTTGAGGTCATTGACAAACTTGCATTGGTGGTTGGTGTGGTTGTCTTTGCCATTTGCGTCAAGGTGGACGAAACACGGCATATCGCGGTACTCTTCGTACGTTTGGGGAACACGGGGCGCTGAGGGTGTAGAATCACTCCTCTGCTAGCCATTGCTAACCCCCGGCCACGTCCACGATATCCGCTTCCGCCTCTGCCAGTGAACGTAGCGGCGATAATGTCGGCTATTTGCTTTTCTTCAGGCAGAGTTTTCCGCTTGTTATTATTGTTCTTCGTGGCCTGGGTAGGGATTGCTATTGCCGCCAATGATCCACGCGCATCGTCATCAACAACGGCGAACTTGCTAGCCATGTGATCATTGCGTTGAGGTTGAGCTTATTGTTGTCCTGCTTGCGCTTCAACGTATGCCAGAGCAAATTTCCCTTCTCCAGACCATCGATGAAGGCGGCCATAGTAGTTTGTTCGTGTACCCCTGCGCAGGAATTTTTCATATCCAGCCAGCGAGAGAGGTAGGCACGAGAGGTTTCATCTTTTTCTTTTACGCACTGTTGTAGGTCTCCAACAGTGCAGGGACGCTTGTACGTACCCTCAAAGTTCTTGGTGAACGCTTCATGCATGTCCAACCAATTATATATTCATTTCTCTAGCAAGTTGTCAATCCATTGTCGGGCGGCACCAGTGAGCATTAGTGGGAGGTACATGATGGTGACATTAGGATTTCCCCCTGCGATGTGAATCGCTTCGCTATAGTCCTGCAACCATGTAACTGGTCTAGCGGTGCCGTCATAGGGCTTGATATTCTTGTCTATCCAGAGGCCCTGGGGGGTTGTGGCCCGTATTACTGTTCCAAAACAACATGGCCCAAGGTATGGGAGCTCCCGAGCTTCTTGGATCTTGTCCAGCCATGAGCGTGCGTCATACGGCTCTGGTTCCTTCCCTTGTCCATCATGGGGAGGGGAGTTGTGGCGTGATCTGTGAGATCCACTGTGCCCTCCGCCATGATGGCTGCTAGGCGGCGACGGTTTTGGTGGAGGCAGTGGGTTATCCTTCTTATTGTTTCCCTCCTGCGACTCCTCAGGCATGTCGCAATTGCTTGTCAGACGTGGCGGTTCCTTGTGGGACCTGCTCCTATGTCCTTCAACACCGTTGTGCTCTCCGGCATGCTGGGGCTGCTCGCCATGGTCACGTATAATGATGCCAACCTGGGGATGCCCAGGCGGTGGCATGCTTGTACGGTGGCACAGCTAGGGTACCTCGTGACGCCGAGATGGTGGTGGAGGTGGTGACCGACGAGGATGAGCCTTTTCTCCGTGATCGGAGGATATGGGTATGGCATCAGCCCTGTTGTGTGCGTCCCTCCGTCTTCGCTCTGTGGAGCATGTATGTGATCCCTCGTCACAGGGAGATTTTGGCCTTCTGCGGCTGTTCAGGGTTGACTAGCAAAGCTCCTGGTTGGATTCAAGCCTCTGCGAGGTAGCCTTTTCCTGTTGCTTGCATGCCTTGGTGACAGGGTCATATACATGAGCAACTGCTTCTGGCGACCTTTCCTGTTCCAGGAGGGTCTTGGCAATGGCAATGTTGAGGGACGGAGTTGGCATTACTTGCCTCCCCTTTGAATCAATGTACTAGGTGGCTTTTGCTGGATTGGATCCCTCATATCCCAACTTGCGTCAAATGCCAGGATCATCGACAATGTGAGCTGGTGCTTTCTTTGCCTTTTGCTTCAGCAGCAACTGCTTGTACTTAGCCTCCATAACTCTTGATGCCTTAATAGATTGTTGCTTGGCCATGTCTTCATCTAGCTTAGTGCCCTGCTCCGCAATGCACTTGGCCTTCGCTAGGATTACCTCACGCTTCTCATCAAGGTCCGTAACGCTCTGAATATGGGAGACGGTAATGAGCTCAACGAGGAGTGCACCATAGATTTCCTTGTCGGCAGGAGTAACCAATGAGTTTCCAGCTGCAGACGTTGATGGTGGCATTGGCGGGTGGTTTGACTGTCTGGCAGTACTGGGGGCCGTGGTGAGTTCATGTGCCGGTTGCGGGCGAATAACCGGAGGGGGCAAGGCCTTGGCCGGAGCCAAAGGGTCTGCGACTTTCTTGGCTGTTGCTGCTCTGGTAACCGATGGCATGGGTGGAGCTCTCTCACGATCCGGTTCCTGTTCGTCTTCTTCCATCACACTCCCAATGGCGACTAGCACCTGGTGGGATGTGTTGGTCTTCTCGGCGCGCTCCTCCTTCTTGATCTCCTGCTCGATCTCCCTCATAACATCATCGTATTCCTCTGAGTTAGCGTCCGAGCCGCCGCTATCCATATTGATGTCGGTGTATATCACGTCAAGGACGGAGTCAGAGTTGGCTTTGTTGTTGTTGACGGCGGATGTGGAGGGTGATAGAGGCAGGCCATTGTTGTTGTTTCCTCCTTCAGCTACGACGTCGATTGTGGCCTCAGCCTCCTCATTGGCATCCGCGTATTCGTTGACGATTGTGACCATCTCACCAAGGGTGAGAGGACCCGCGGCGTGCCACGTTGGGATGGTATGCCGGAGGGGTGTTTCGGGTGTGAGCCCTTCCACGAAGTGGTACACGAGTTCATCGACGCGGTCGCCCCCTAGGGTTTCCCTCACCCTCATCCATCTGGCGAGGTATTCGCGGGGAGGTTCTTCGTCCCTTTGAACGCATTTGGCCAGATCGAAGATGGTGACGACACCGACAAAGTGTGACCTGCACATCCCTAACGTTCGGGGGAAGCCAAGTGGATTTGCGGGGTACTTCCACCTTTATATCCTGCATAGGGGCGGTTTGGGTGGGCCTTGAATTTTCCTGATCTGAGCCGCCATACTCCAAAGAGAGGTATGGCCCAGATCCTTCTGCGGACGTGTCTAGCTCATAGGTGGTCCGTGCGGGGCTTTACAAGTTTCCAACTTCCTGGGAGCTAGGACCCGAGTCAGTTTCACCGATGAAGATGTGGATGTCTCCGAAGGGGATGACGGAGCAGCGCGTAGGGTTCGTCTTCACCAGCACCCAAAACTCATTTGGAGGGACGATCAGGACGTTGCCAGCGAGAGAACCCGTCCAATGGCTACAGTGTCGCTGATTCCCACGAAGAGATTGGACCTCGCCCGGTGTAGAGATCGAAGCGCCTCTTGCCCCACGGTGGGCGGCAATTGTCGTGGTATTGCCGACGAGTACGCCATGGAGGGGTCCTCACAGTGCGTGTTTAGAGACGTGGGGTAAGGCGGAGAGTTGGCGGGTATGAGGTAACACGGCTTACCCAGGTTTAAGTCCCACAACGGTGGCGGAACTCTACTCCTGCTATAAATCACTATAATGGCAATACGCCGAGTTACAGAAATATGTTCGCTGTGTGAGGTGTTGCACGTTGTACGTACTAATCTAAGTTGTGCCCTAAAGGCTCCAGCAGGTCCGGTTTATAAAGGCACCAGAACCTAGGGTTTACAGGGAAAGGTCATTGCCGGACATGGTAAAGAGTCCTACACTAATACGAACTAGTGTTTCGTGTCTTGCACTCCAAGGCTCCGAGCATGTCGATGACTCCTGCGTAGCCTTCTTTTATCCGGCATGGGCCTCCCTCCTGGATCCGTCTAACTGGGCCGCCCAGCAGGCCATAGGCCTTGCTACCAACTGTGGGCCACCCGGGTTAGCCGGATTAGAGACATGCTATGATGATACACATTTAGCATATCCCCAACACCTAGGTACGAGGACTCCGACAGAAAGCCAGTGACCATACCTAAAGAGAAAAGCTTGCAAACTTGGAGGACCTGGTCATTCATTTTAACTATGCTTCTTCCTTTTATACATGTAATTATACAAATTTATTGTAGCATTCAGAGTGTGATGGTATTTGAACTCCTAAGTGGGCTAGATAGTTAATAAAATAAATGAAATGTACTGGATATCTCCTTCTGAAACAAACATGAAATTAACTCGGTATAAAATGTTTCCTTTTTGCGGACCATTTTGATTCCTTGCCCCGCTATAGATTTGAGATGTAGAAGGAACACACCAGTTTTTGCTTGATGTTGTTCAGGCAAAATAGGAATGGTAGTCTTTTCTATACAAATTATAACCTTGATAAAAATGTCTTGTATGTACTGCAATTAACAAAGGGATGTTCTAGGCGTTGGTAGTCACTTATCAAATAATAAAATTAAATGAATCTCACAAAAATAAAAATAAAGTGGCCAAAATTATACTATAACCGCATGTCTTGTAATTACGGATAGGAATCTGAGTCACAACAGTATTGAAGGCTGTAACAAATAGTCCGAGTACAAAGATAGTACCTAAAGTCGCAATGATATAATGATGAATTATACAAAATGAAAATATTTTTTAATATTATGTGAATTTCTTCTTATATGTAGATACTTATGCGCATTCTATATTTATTACATGTAGGACGAATGAAAAAATTTAAAAACCCGTGTGGCGTGTCAATTCACATGTATTTAACTAGTTTGTCCCTAAGATTATTATGCACAACAATGGGACGTTAAAACCCTCCCGATCCAAGAGGCAATCCGGCTTGCACAGACCTTCCGCGGACACAGCCACCAGAGGTCCAGAGCCATGGGCGCAGCAGGTGAGGAGGAGCGGCAACGAGATCGATTGCGACGACATGGCAGCGCTCTTGGCGCTCCTGCACACCGTTCCACCGACAATGGTACCACTGCTCGCAAAGGAGACATGGGGCGTCCGAGGTGGGGGTGAGCCGTGTCTTGTTGCTTTCCGTCTGGGCGGCGACAGCCCAGAGGTTGCAAGGAAGGTGAGTCGCTCGACACCTTCGGCATGTGGATCACATGCCTCTCCTCGACAACCTGCGCTCGCTAGCTAGGGGACGCGGGATGGGCGGTGCCGCCGGTACACGCAGACCTGCTGCACCATCAAGATGACCTGAACCGGCTGAAAGACTTATGTTTCTGTGTAGGAGTTCATCAGGCCCAGTCCCTCTGCCGAGGAGCGTGTGTACCTGGCGCATGTCCGGGCACGATGCCATCGACTGCTCCTGCTACTAGCATCGAGCTAATGAAGGAGTTAGTCCATGAGAATGTGGTAGTAGATATCAAGCTCGGCATTATTAGAGATCGATCGGTAAAGCGCAAGTACGATTCAAAGAATCAAGCCTGGCATGTAAGCATGTGTTTATGTTATGATGGATCCACGCAGGCTTACATCGTGAGAAAACCAAAACCATGAATTCATGCATGAGACCACGAATACATGCATCATCTAAGAAATCGCCTCAGCTTAAGATGGAGCTACGGTACAAGATCAGATTCATGTTCACACCAAAAGGGAATCATACAATAAAACTCGATCGAAACAAATTGACACCGGTCTATATAATAGAGTAGAGTCTATGGAATTTTTTTATAACCTAGAAAAATTATTCGATAGCATATATATCTCGGCGGAGAGAGAGAGAGATTTCTCTCTCTGTCGTCCATCACTGGATGGAGCAACAGCAACCTTTCTTGTAGTCGTCATCTTCGAAGGTGTCCGCGGGCGCGTTGTATGGCGTGTCGTGAGGCGGGGGGGGGGGGGGGGGGGGCCGGGGTCTGCCGCCGAACAGAGTGTAGTAGTAGCTGGCCTGCGGCGGTGCATGGAGTAGACAACAGGGGTATCCACTGCCCACGCCGACCATGGCTGTCGGGAAAGCAGAGCTTGGAGCAGGCCATGGGGACGGGATCACGGCATGTCCACCGCCCACCGGAGGAGCAGGCGCCGCCCTGAAGTTGGGCAGGAGGAAGACGGGCCTCCTCAGTCTGGCCGCGAGCAGCTCCCCTAGCGCGGCTAGGTCGGCCGTGGAGATGATGGCGACGTGCCCCGTCACCAACGACGCACATACGTCCACCACACCTGACAAAAACATCAATGGTAGGGTATAAAGTATGCATCTGGAATTCGATCGACACTGGTACTCTCGCAATCGCGCGTGCGTACCTGGAACCTTCAATAGCTTTGTCTTGATCTTCTTCTCCCTTTTTTTTTGCGGGGTTGATCTTGTTCCCCCTGCGGGTGTTGTGAACGCCCATCTTGGCTACAAATACAGAGGTAGCCATTGCTCCTCAATCTTTTTCTCCAACCAGCGGTGGTGCGTGTACCTTTGTATGGGCTTGATCTCATTGATTCGACGCAACTATTTATAGGACTCTAGGAAGTCGATCGGGCGTGGGGGATCGCCAGCTGGAAGAATCGCAAATCCCTTGATTGTCTCTGGCCGTCGCCGATATACTGCCGTTCCGAAATTCTGATTTACTGCCATTCCGAAATTCTGAATTAACTCACGCCTTCCTTTAAGGGCATGTACAATGGTTGATAAGATAGTTTTATCTTATACATGCCACATCATTTGACAACAAAATATAACATATAATGGGTTCTTTTTTTAGTCTTATCTCTAGCACTAGATGTTACTAAATATATGGTGAAGCATATTATAGCTAAGAGATGATCTCTTAGCCAAGAGAAGACAACGTCTTTTTTTCGTTTCTCTCTCCTCCACGCAGCTGGATATTACGTGGCGGAGGGATAAAAGAAAATAAGAAGGGTCTCCGGCGACTTATTTTCTCATGTCACAACAATGACGTCATCGATAATATTTGGTCCAGCTATTCGTAATGCCCTTTTTTTTTCAGTCGCGGACGGGACACCGGCCTGAGGTCAACATGCCATGGAAAATGCTATCGTGGGCTATACCGTGAAACTTGAACATCGCTAATTTTATGTATAGGTCACTTTAATGTAAATGCACCTGCTCTTTGTTTTCGGAGTATATACATATTTGCCGAGTGTCTCTACAACCTCGAAAATGCAAAGACGCCGTGTATATAATTATTAGCCTGAGTGTCTACAAAGGGGTGCGGAAAATATCCAGAACCAATCCCGGTTCTCTTTGGCCCTCGTGTTGTCCTCCCGTTTGCGACTCGGGGTCGACTAGGGTCTCGACACGCCACCCCTCCCTCGTCGCCGCGCGACATGGCCTCTGTCCTCGCTCGTGTGTTCACTGGTGAAGGCGGCAACCAGGATCCCGTTGCTCCAGCTCGTGCCGAATGAATTTGGGCTCCAGGGCGGCGGCCTTGGTGGAGAGGCTGAGTCGACCTTCGGCAGGTGGCATCCACGGTGCTGGCCAGCTATCTCGGCAGCGTTGTTGGCAAGGCGGCGGCGTGCATCAGTCGAGGCAGGAGAGCGGTATCAACGGCCCTCTTCTCCAAATGAGAATCAATTTCTCTCCTCCCTCTGACCTCTTCCTCATCATTGGATATAGGTGCTGGTGGTCTCGTCGACTTTGGTGAAGGCGGGATGCTAGTGGTGAAGGCCCAGACCGGGAAAAACCATTGGTCGGATGGTCCAACCACGAAGATAATATTTGGTCCAGCTATTCGTAATGCCTGTTTTTTGTAATGCCTGTTTTTTTTCTCATGTCACAACAATGACAGGACACCGGCCTAAGGTCAACATGCCATGCAAAAAGCTCTCGTGGGCTATATCATGAAACTTGAACATGGCTAATTTTGCATACGTCACTTTAATGTAAATGCAAATGCTCTTTGTTTTTCGAGTATATACATATTTGCCGAGTGTCTACAACCTGGAAAATGCAAAGACGCCGTGTATATAATTTTTTGCCTGAATGTCTACAACTAAGGAGTGCCATGGCTCCTCGATCTTTTTCTCCTGGCGGTGGTGCGTACGTGCTTCTTCATGTGCCTCGGCATGTGTATAGGACTGCAGGATGTGGGTAGGGCGTGGGGATCCCTTGATTGCCGCTCGCCGTCGCCGATCTCGTATAAATTCTGATTTATTTCCATTTTCAGAAATTCCGAATAAATTATCAATCGGCATCTTAATCCGCACGCAGCTGGATATTACGTGGCGGGAGGGAGAAGAAGGGACATGCTACTTCTATGGCGACAGATTTTTCTTATGTCACAGCGGATGGCGTCCTTGATCAGATTTCCTGCAGATATTCCTAAGGCGCATTGTTTTTTAGTCGCAGACGGGACACTGCGTTCAATCTGGAAAAACTCTCCTGGGCTTTACCCAGAATACTAGCCCATTGTTAGTTTTTTGAATATGAAAGGCCCTTTCATGCAACGAAGCAACATGCCCAGGTTGTTCTCATATGCACTTGATGCGCAGTTATCAGTAAAGGATGTTGTTAATACAGTCAAATCACAACACTTTGCTCTCCACTTTCCCCTCAGGCGTATAATGAGTTCCTTCCAATGCATAGTATGCTGGAAAAGCTGCAGTTAAACCTCTTGGACACACATAGGTGGACCACGGTATGGAAGGACGGGGCGTATTCAACTCAACGCTACTATACCAATTGTTTCAGAGACCAAAAGACTAATCCAGTTTTTGCCTGGGTTTGGAGTCAGAGGTGCAAATTTGGAACCGTTCGGATACCCTCTATTTTAGTCTAGTTCAAACAAATGAACTAATTTTCTCAAAAAGTGGTGATATGTGAAAATATAGTTCATTTTTTTATACTAAAGAGGATAGAGGGTACCCTAAAGGTTACCCATTTGCATCCTTATTTGGAGTTATGTTGAGAATTAAAGTGTTCGCATGGCTCATAATTAGTGACATGCTTAATACGCCAGAATGGTCATCGGCCCAGTCCGTCTATTAGGGTTTAGTGGATTTGGCGGCGTGCCTGGCGATCGCTGATCCCTGATGGCGTGGAGTTCGATCCTTTTCCCTATACCTTCGCAATCTCATCGGCGATGGCTATTTTTTTTTTGAGGGAATTGCGGCACTTTATTGATCAAATCAAATCATTACAAATAGTCTGCCGGATACAATCCAGGGTAGAGTTTCTAAGGCAAAGAGAAATAAAACGCCCAGCCGACCGAGCTAGAGTATGTGCCGCAATGTTACACTCACGGAAAATATGAGAGAAATAAACTGCATGGAAGTTTGATGCCAGGAGTTTCACGTCCTGCACCACAACACCAATAGGACTCCGATCCATTTCCTTCGAGTTAAGTCTCTGAATCAAGGACAGGCAGTCCTAGACCACCATCAACTTGTCGAATCCTTCCTCGCCGGCAAGGGAGACAGCGCGGCGCACAGCCAGCGCTTCAGCCATTTCCGGCGTCGTGACCTCCTCAATGAGCTCGCTGCATGCCAACAAGCATTCACCAATGTGGTTCCGGATCACAACGCCCACTCCCATCTGACGTGAAGATGCAAAGATTGCAGCATCAACATTGATGTAGACCGTACCTTCAGGCGGCGGGGACCAACGTGGTGCAGAAGTCATGGTCTCACGCCTGTTTGAAGTATTCGGACTGAAGAAATGCTGTTCAATCATCTCGACATACGCCTTGCATTGATCAGCAACAACTTGTGGTGGCTTCATCTCTTCTCCATTGCGAACATTGTTCCGAGCTACCCACAAGTGCCAGATAGTAACTGCGAGCACCATCCGTTCTCTCTCTCTTGAATGAGCCAAGAACTCAAAGACCCAATCCTTCGGGCCTTTGAATAGCTTGCGGCGCAAGTGGAAACCATAAACTGGTTTGATCTCCCTCCACACCTCCTTGGCATACAGACAGAACAGAACACACACTCCGTAGAAGCCAGGATATGTCGTCTGAGCAGCTGAACCCCGAAGGGGAGGCAATCATGTGAGAAGCGCCATAAGTTAATGAGCATCTTACCAGGGGCTTTAATTGCCCATAGACGCTTCCACAACATGCAATCGTCATGCAAATCAGAATGTGCTCCGTCGCCTTTCCTGCTCCTGGCAGCAAAGAAACGCTCCCTTCTTGCTAGCTGATAGGCTGTCCTGAGAGAGTACACACCATATTTAGTGAAGAGCCAAGAGATGAAATCATCTCCTCCTCGCCTGCTGATCGGAATCTCTAGAATTTTGTTTGCTACATCCTCCTCAAAAACGGCATGCACCACCTCTGCGTCCCATGAACTATGGTCGTCCCTCAGCAGGAACTCCACAGTTGCGCCATCCGGGATTGGCGTCAGAGTACGTAGCATACATGAGATCACATCTGGAATCCAATTGTCAGCCAACACTTTTATACTTTTACCATTTCCAACGCTCCACCTTACTCCCTTCTTGACTAGCTCCATACCGAAGCAAATGCTTCTCCATGTGTACGATGATGTGCGGGGCTGAGGGGCATCCCATACATCACAGTGAGGGAAATAGTGACCCTTCAAGACTCTGGCACAAAGCGAGGAAGGTTCAGTCAGCAATCTCCAGCATTGGCGACCCAACATAGCCTGGTTGAAGAGGACCAGGTCACGGAAACCCATGCCCCCTAGATCCTTGGGAGTCGACAGCCAATCCCAGCTTTTCCAATACATCTTTTTCTTCCCAGAAACGACCCCACCAATAATCCGCAATCGCCTTACGGAGGGACTCGCACGTCGAGATGGGAATCTGAAAGCAGCTCATGATGAATGTAGGTATGGCCTGAATTACCGCCTTGAGAAGAATCTCCTTCCCCTTTCTGGACATCGGTCTCCCTGACCATCCATTCATATGCCGCCATGCCTTGTCCACAATGGACTTAAATTGAGCAGTCGGAGAACGTCCAATATCTGTGGGCATCCCAAGATACCTCTCTTGCAGCGCTTCATTGGAAACACCGAACTGACTCATAACATGTTGCTTGATCTGATCGTGACACCGCTGTTCAAAAAATATTGAGGACTTATCCTTGTTGATTTTCTGTCCCGATCCATCACAGTATCTTGAAAGGGTTTCTTTTAGAGCAGCTACACTCCTGCCATCACTCCGAGCGAAGAATATGCTATCGTCTACTTATGGTAAAAATATCATCGGAGATTATCGATGAATTAGTTACTAGTCTTGATCTACCTCCAACAGTAACCGTACAGTGCGATTTTTTTTTGCCATTTATCTGTGTCTTCCAGACGGTTCGGTTCCGTGCGACGTCACGTACCTGTCCCCCGTGAAGCGGTCAAAGCAGTACCTGCACTACCGAACAATCAAGATCCTCTTCTTCCCCAATCTCGAATCTCCGGCTACTCTCCTCCTATCCAATCCCCATGGCGACTCACAAAAAAGCCTCCATCCTTCTCGCTCACGTGCTCCACACGGGGGCCAGCTCCCTCTTGGCTCCTTCTTCTTCCTCCCTTGACACCATTCGTTGCCTCCTCCTGGTCTGGGTCATGGGCTCAACTTGGTGCTGCGCGGCGCAGGGGCTGCGGCGGGCGGTGATGGAGGTGGCACACGCGCGCCAGTCAACAATGAGGAGGGCCTTGCCCGGTCGCGGAAGTGCCGCCGGAACCATCGTTCACTACCGCAGCATCTCTTTTTCGACGGTACCTGTACTGCCTCCTCCTCTGATTTGCCTTGCTAGGTTCTCTGTCCGCATCGGTTTTGCAAGGCAGTATTGAACGCCTCTAGGAATCATCTAGAAGACGATGTGCCACTGATGCGCGACTATTTTTCTTTCTTTTTGCTGAATCCCTTTTTTCTGATCTATTCGTCGGCCTAGGTCACTCTTCCGTTTCTTGCTAATAGTTCCTTTTTTGTTGCTAGGTTGTCCATCTTCCGAGCATCTATTTTAATTGACCAATTTACATTTGCTTTTGCATTATTGTGACTACCGACACGATGGCTATTTGTACCTCTATTCATGTCCGCCATTACTGAACAGTGAACATATTTTCTTTCAGGGGCCTGGAATAGCAGCCATGCAGACATACTTGATGAAGGATCTGTCACCTCAAGTATTTCAATGGAAGATCATGTGTGTGTCGCTGGGATTTGGGAACATAGGGGATCAACCAAATTGACAAAATTTGTTTGAGCTTGACCAAGGGGTACCTTCTAAATATTCTGGCATTTAATTCAGTTATTATCACTCATAGGCACAACCAATGCAATCAGCTTGAGTTATATATATCCTCTTATCTATTAGTACTCACTGTACCATGGAAAACAATTTGTGGATACTTGTGTTTTTTCCGTCAAAGCCTTCCTTTACATCCACTCAATGTGTTTGCATTTCAAGTGACTGACTTTCTGCAATATAGTTCACTGATGTGAATTTTCTATTTTTTTCTCATCATCTTCCTATGGTACTTTTTGTTGCCGGGTGAACTGAATTATTTACACAGAATCTACTTATGGTAAAAATATTAAGGAGATTCAATCATAGTTCTGCAGGTGATTGCAACACCCTGTGTCTTTGATCGAACATTGATCTTTCTTATTATTCTTCGATACACAGGTTAACTAAGGATAGTTCATATCGTACGACATGCTCTTACATGTTAGGAAATGATCCAGGTCAATTTACACTTCGCGACCTTGCAGACCTGCATATACTTTTGTAGAGTGTTTTTTCCTCTGGTTTCAGTAAAGCATGAAGAGGAAATCCACTGTTACATATCTCCAAAGGGAGTGTACCTATCTACACAGTACTTTTTTTTCTCATCAAATCTATACACAAATTCTAATATCATTAAGAGATTTCTTTTTGTTGTTATTACCTCACATAGTAGAACTTAATGTCCCCAATTTCTGAACTGTTTTGTAGCACCACCGTGTTTGCTTGGTCCACACATCCATCTGACCTTGCAGCGTTGGCTAAGGTCCACAAAGATGCCAATTGGAGGTCTTTTCAGTTTTGTGGCCAACATTGCTGAGCAGATCTGATACAACCGCCATTTCGCATACATTGGCGAGCAAGCCTAGCGGCAACAACTATCTAGAACCTCGGTTTGCTGAGTGTTAATTTGGGTGCAAAGATGGAATAGTGGTATTCATGGGTTGATGTTTCCGGCACACTTAAAGAAGTTCTTTAGCTAAGGGCTAACGTAAGAGAAGTTACTTTAATCTCCCATTTATGGATTTTCTATTGCCATTACTAACTGAATGAAGGTGCACCACCTTCGGACACTGCACTTCGCTTATGTTCTCCTTCTGGACCGGTGAAATAAATAGTTGCATGAAACATCAAAGTTCATTATTTATGTGACCTTACGTAGCTACAGTGCAGGGATAAGTTGCTACTTGCATGTTTACTCAGGGTAGCATGTATTGATTCAACGATTGTGAGCACAGTAAATTTGTTCTTTGTTCAGTATGAGGAATCGTCCTGTTTGCTATTGTGATTTCAGTACTACTTACGAGATGCCAACCAAGCAGTGCAGGATTATTTTTACTAGATTTTCCTGCTGCCATTCTTTACATGTGTGTATTATTTTACTCTGTTTTCTGAGTATGCTTCACATACTACATGCTTCATGTTATATGAGTACATGAACAGATATATTCCTTTCCCTTTCTGCTCACATTTCTTGGATCTGTCTAAAATGAAAACAAGGAAAATCATTCCTTCTTCGTCTGATTTTATCCTCTTATAATTGTCTGAAATGCAGATTTGTAGGACGTCCTTCCTTCGTATCCATGAAGTGGGATTATCTCTCAACTCCCATATGCTTAATTTTGTAGCTAGGAGACTATTGCGGTGAGGTGACATTAGCAGAGTTCATGCATCTCCTTATCTCTTGACAACTCTTTTCTCTAGATGTGAATATAAACAACATGATGATTTTTAAAACGAGTCTTTTCCAGATTTCACAAATGGCTGAAGCTTCTCGTGTCTATGGAATGCGGACTATACATTTTTTAGTCTTTGCTATGAATTGTTTATCTGCATGTGAAGTGTAATTTTTTTTAGGTATGTATTTCAACTTCTGATCTTTCTTTAGAGATTATTATATGTGACATGCATGTGCATCTCCGATATTACAGATAGTTCATCCTTTATAAGTAAATCTGATAACTGATAGTTTAATCGGCCAGACACTTGAGCTCAGATGGTCCAAGACTCCAATTCGATTGCCAAAGACACTTGAGTACTGATATGGTGACTGATAATTGTATATCATTGTCTTGCTGGAGAAATTTAGAGAGAATGGCATCCACAAAGATGATACCAACTGTTTACATCCATCCATCAAATAAAAAGGGCACAAAACGGTTGATAACTAGAATCCGGAGCTTAAACTTGCTCTCATAACCCTACCGACTTTATATTCTCGATGACTCTGAATTCTACATACTGATTTAAGCTCTATGTGAAGAATAGCTACTGTTTATTCACAACTTTTAGCTGTCTGTAACAACCTATCCTACAATCCGTAATCTTTGGTTGTTCCAAGTTCATCATACATAGTACTTGAACAACATAATGTTTAGGTTTGCTTTAGTGGTTCTCTTCAGCACTATGCATTATTACTGATTTGGCTTCTGTTTGCATAAATCAACCTGCAATATCTGATTTTCTCCACTAATTGATGCAATTTTGCAGGAAGATGATACATCATTGTGCTGCACTGAAGTTCAGAGTGGGAGAAATATGGGAGCTGAATTACATGATGCATACTCGCATTATTTTGGGCGAGATGGATTCATGTAGGTCTGTTAGGTTCAGACTAATAGACATGTAGCATGATTTCTTGCTTTTGATGTATCATCATGTAATCAATGCCCGATTTTACATATTTATGAATTTCCTCAGTAAAACTTATATTACCTGGAAAACCAAGATTGATGCTACCATCGAGACCATATTTTTTTTTTCCCTAACACTCAAGGAAATTGATGGAAAATGATATTAGTATTACTATTTATTATTTGTGTTTTGCATTGACTTAAACTGCCATTACTTACACCGGTGTGGACAATTATCTTAATTTTTTCACCTCACGAATCACTACATGGGCGCGCGTGTCGCCGCGCCAGGTTTGCTAGTTGAAATATGATATACCTCACTGTTGTTTGCCACCTATATATTGGTCTATGATCAACACTAGCGACTCACTGGATTTATCAGCTAAGGTCGCTGGATTGGGTTATGTGGATCAGCTTATGTTATGTGGATCAGCTTATGTTATTCGTAACTCTTCGGGTGACTTGATTGAAGGGGATGTGCGCGACATGATTCAATTGTAGACCCTTGTATCAGCGAACTACTTGCATGCAAGACCGGTTTGGAAGCTGCGGCTCACCTACAACTTCCTAGGGTCATCTTGCAAATAAACTGTGCAAATCTGGTTTCAATTTGGCACGATCGGAGAGAGGTGCGGATTGATGGTGTCCACATTCTGACAGAATTAACTGCTCATAGTCAAAACTTCCATACTTTCAAGCTTCTACATTTTAATCATTCTGCAAACTTTGTAGCACATGTATGTGAAAGAAGCTCTTGGCATAGAAGTTAATACATGCTTCAATGTAACACCTGGTTTCCTGCATAGGATTTTCCAAGCATATTTGACTAAAGTGGATTACATCTCAAAAAAGGAGGCACAATAAAAAATTTCAGAGCGTTCTATGCCCTTCACGTATCGCAGACGACTGGATGCATTGTTCTTTAAATGCACTTTTAGTCTCCTGGTATAGAATTATCTGCAGATTGATTGGGAAGATGGAAACAACTTTGAAGAGGTGTTTGTTAGAATTGTATTCAGTCTAACCCCACTTGTCGTGTATCAGGTATACGTGTTGTATACTTATGTAAATTGTATGTGGTCACATCTATATAAGTGGAGCACGTGCAGGGGTTTTGATTCACGGACAAGACCCTAAATCCTCTTTTCTAACTTGGTATCTGAGCCGCGAGTCCCATCGCCGCCGTTGTGAGATCCATCTTCCGCCGTCGTCGAGGGACCACCCCTCCACGGCCGCGATGACGTCGTCTGCCCTTGAGCTCTCCACGGATGTCGGGGCCACTTCTTCCTCCTCGACCGTTACCGTCTCCGTCGGGATCATCCCCACGATCTCGGTTCGCTTGGAGGCAGGCAACTTCAACCTCTTGAAGGGCATCCGTCTCTTCAACCTCTCTGGTGCCGGTCTCCATCTTCACCTCGACAAAACAGTCGTGGCAGCCGAGAATACCGTTACTGAGGGAGAGGGCGACAAGGCCGTTACTATGGCCAACCCCGAGTATGCTCGCCGGTGGTCTCAGGACCAGTGGGTCATTGGACTCCTCCTCGGCTCCATGGAGCCCGATATCGCTAATCATCTCATCAGTTGCAAAACCGCTGCTGCGGTGTGCAACGGTGTTCATGCCCTGTACGGCGCTCAGAGTCGCGCCAATGTCCGCCACATCCGCTGTCAGTTGACGTCTACGCGCAAGGAGGATCCCTCCGCCGCGCGTACATGCACAATATGAAGTCCTTCATAGACAGTCATGCCCGCTGCCGGATCTCCCGTATCCAACGACGAACTCATCGACTATATCATCATCGGGCTTGGCTCTGCGTACAACTCCATTGCCACGTCTGTCACCATCGGCAACCAATTGATCTCCTAGTCCAACTTCAACTCGAATATCCTCTCCTTCGAGGCTCTCTAAGCGCAGCAGCCACATGCCGAGGGATGGTCGTTCTCGGTAAACGCGGCAACGTGTCCTAACCCCGCCTATAAAGGCGGATCCTCCTACCGCCGCAACAGCAATGATGGCCAGCAAGGGCAGGCCCGCAATGACGGAAACAATGGCTACAACCGCAATGATGGTCGTCGACAGGATGATGGTGGCTACGGTCACAACGATGGCAGCTATGGCCACAATGATGGAGGCCACTCTGGTAGTGGCAACATCGGCTATGGTCGCAATGATGGAGGCCGCAATGGCGATTGGAACTATGGCCACAAAGATAGTGGTCACAAAAACAATGGCCGCAATGGAGGTGGGAGCAGTGGGTAGCGTTAGTGGAGACCATCTTGCCAGCTTTGCGGTAACTGGGGCCGTGAAGCCAAAGACTGCCGCAACCGCTACGAACCCAAATACTAGCCTCCAGTATAGCGTGTCGGCAATGCTGCTACGACAACCCACAACAACAACCCCTAGATCATGCATTCGGGGATGACGGATCACTTGACGAGTGAGCTGACATGTCTTCAGGCTTACGAGCGCTACGGTGGAAAGGATCAGGTGCAAGTGGCCAACTGTGCAGGTTTGTCGATTTCGCATATTGGTCATTCACTTTTAGCTGGTTCATTGCTTCATCTCAAAAATATCATTCATCTGCTCGATCCTCGTCTAAGTCTCCTTTTCGTTTACCGTCTTGTTTGCGACAATGATGTGTTTGTTAAATTCCACTATCACCTTTTCTGTGTAAAGGACAAAACCACGAGGAGGGTCCTTCTTCTCGGTAGGAGTCAAGGTGGTCTGTATCCCATCCCATTCGTCAAAGCTTCGTCTTTGTCTCTTCATGCGTCGGCCGGTGCCACTTCCCAGCAATGGCATCAACGCCTTGTGAAGGAAATATGCTCTGAGAGGCAATAATAAAGTTGTTATTATGTATTCCTTGTATATGATAGATGTTTATTTTGCATGGTATAATTGTATTGATAGGAAACATCAATACATGTGTGTTTAATAAACAAAAAGGGTTCCTAGTTGTGCCTCTCTTATAGACTAGCTTGTTGATTAACAAGATGATCAAGGTTTCCTGATCATGGACATTGGATGTTGTTAATAACAAGGTCACAACATTTGTGAAATGATGTGATGAACATTCATCCAAAGTATAGCATTACGATCAAGTCATTATGTTTATATTGCTATAACATCATACGAAGTAATCTTTATCCTTAGACCATGAGATCATGTTAATTGCTAACACTGGAAGAGTATCTTGATAACATCAAACGTCACACCGTAACAAGGTGACTATAAAGATGGGTTTAGTACTACGAAGGTGTTATGTTGAGGCTCATGGATCAAGAGTGGAATTTGTCAATCCAGATGACGGATAGTATACTCTGGGCCCTCTCGGTGATATCACATTAGGATAGCTTGCAAGCAAGTGATGTGATCACTAGAATGTTATATCATGGGAACAGGAAAAGAGTGCATGTCGGTAACGAGATCAAACTAGGTATGGAGATACCGATGATCGAATCTCGGACATGTAATATATCGAGAGACAAAGGAATTTAGTTACAAGCATTAAAGGTTCTCACGATCATAGGAGTCATCGTTGAATGTGTAGGAGTCAGTACGGATCTCCAGGTCCCGCTGCTGATTATTGATCGGAGAAGGGTCTCGATCATGTCTGCATTATTCGCGAACCGTAGGGTGGCACACTTAAGAGTTACCGGACACCATTTTGTAGCACATATGTTTCAGACAAAAGAATTGCAAAGCACAGGAATTGTTTCAATAGAAACCGGAAATTGTTTCGGGTGAAATTGCAGAAGGTGGTTCTGCATGTGATATTGAAATATTGCAAGGGGCTATATGTGAATGTTTGTTAATTAAAGTAATTAACAAAATTCTGAATAAATTTAATAAAAAGAGTTTTATTAAATGAGAGAGCATTAAATTTGGAGAAATTTAATGCATTTAAAGTGGAGACTTTAAAAGGAAATGTGAAGAGGCATTTTAATGTGGAGGGGTTACCACCACATGAATGGGGGAGGTAGGGGTCACCCCCCATGCGCTGGCCATGGAGAGAGGGGGCACCCCCCTCCTCCTATAAAAGGCCACCCATTCCCTCCTTCATCCATACATCTCCTTGTGAAGGATCTCTCTCCCCCTCTAGAATTATTCCCCCATGGTCTCGGATTAGCGAGATACATGTTCCCGGTGGCATTTCGTCTGGAAGGAGTTGTCGCTCACTGGATCGCTGGAGCGAGGAGGTGGAGGTTGTCCGTGGCTTGAACGTGTGAAAAGTGCGGATGCGTTGCTGAGTTGCGGCGCTCGTACTTCCTCACGATCTTGAGATCGGCAAGTGTACAACTACATCAACCACGAGTTCCTACTCGTTAACAAAGCTCGTTGTCTTCGAGGGTAAGTTCTCCATGGATGTATGTCCACCCGTTGCTCTGTATCTAGTAGATAGATCTTGGCGTATAGTTCTCATCGTAGGAATTTTTTTGTTTTCTATGCTGAGGACCCAACACCTTGGTCATCCATGAATAATGTAGTTAAAAATATTGTTAGAACCAATGAGCTTTCATGTGATCCTTCAGACAATAATTCTTGTGTATGTTATGCTTGTCAACGTGCTTAAATTCATCATTTACCTTACACATTGTCTTCTCGTGTTTCTAATGTACCTCTTGAATTGATTCACTCTGATGTTTGGAGGTCGTCTAGTGTTTCCTATAGGTGGTACACGTATTATGTTAGCTTTGTAGATGACTATTCTCGTTTTTGTTGGATATATCTTCTAAAACACAAGTCTGATGTTGAGCAAGTCTTTCATTTATTTCAGGCTCACGTTGAATGTCTTTTGAATGCTAAGATCAAGGCAGTTCAGTCTGATTGGGTGGGGAATATCATCAACTTCATCACTATTTTGAGCGCACGGGCATAGTTCATCGTGTCGTGTGCCCCCACAATTGTCAACAAAATGGGATTGCTGAACGCAAATACTGTCACTTGGTCGAGACAGGTCTTGTCCTTCTTGCACACTCGCATCTCACTCTATGTTATTGGGATGAAACTTTCCTTACTTCGTGTTTTCTCATCAACCGCATGCCTACTCCTGTCATCAACAAGGAAATACCTCTTTATAGGCTCTTGCATATTCAACCCAACTATTCCTTTCTTCCTATTGTTGGATGTGCCTGTTGGCATAGTCTTCATAAATATAACTTCCACAAATTATAATTTCGCTCTAAGATGTGTGTTTTTCTAGGATATATCCCTATGCATAAGGGGTACAAGTGCTTGGATAGATCCACAGGGAGAATTTACATCTCACATGACGTTGTGTTTGATGAGTCAGTGCTTCCGTTTAACACTCCCAGCGTATCTGTTGATGTGTCCACTCTTGAACAAGCTATTCATTTCCGTTTGATGAACCAGTTACTAATGAACCCATGCAAAGTTATGACCTGTCATATTTGTCTACTGATCCACATGTGCAAGGTGATTGTGTTACTGTGCTGATACCGGTGCTCCCTTCCGATTGCTCCATGGAGCCCCCGATCGGCGTACATGGGGAGCATGTGATCGATGTGCATGAGCTACCACGGTCACCTGTTGTTGCCAGGTTCCACCTACACCGTCCCATGGGTCGGCTTCGTCTGCTCCTAGCCATCCCATGCCGCCCACTGCTGCGACACCCCCAGCTGGCCCACCTATCGAGCTTCAGCATACGATGATCACTCGTCATCGTGATCATACCCGTCGTGAGAAGGTATACACCGATGACATGGTCCATTATGATCTGTGTCACTGCACATTCTTTGTGGCTCTGACATCACATCGAGAGGCGCTTCTCGAGCCGGATTGGCATGCAGCCATGTCGGATGAGTTTGCTACTTTGTAGTAAAATGACACATGGACCCTGGCTCCGTGGCAACCTGGCGTCAATATTATTGGCAGCAAGTGGATCTTCAAAACCAAGCACTGTCCTGATGGGTCTATCGACACGAACAAAGTGTGATTAGTAGCTATAGCACCCTAATTTTAGCTAATGAGTAATTTGGGTTTGTTTGTGAATTCATGAGCATCATATATTTTGTTAAAATTAAAGTAATGAATGCAATAAAGAGAATAACACCCTATTCCCCTCCCTCTTTGAAAATCTTTCAAATGGTTTCAAATATTATGAAAAGATCAAAATATGTGGAGCCCAAACAGTAACAAGGGCCCTACAATATTTCAAATACTTTTAGAAAGCCTCTAGTATTTTCAACAACTCAAAACAGAAAGGAATTTGAAAATACAAACAGAAAATAGGAAACATAAATGGAAAAGTTTTTGGAAATAAAAGCAGCAGCTAAACCTAGGCAGGTTGGCCCATTCCTTCCTCTCCCCTCTTCCTGGCGCCCACGCGTGCCCATAGCCGGCCCAGCCAGCCCACCCGCGGCCCAATATCCCTTCGCCTTCTTTCCCTGTTCTTCTTTCTCACGCCAGAGGAAGCGAAGTAGCTGCATGTCTGCCGCTAGCTGTCGATCTCCCGCGCACTGTGATGCGCGCCGCCACACCTAGAGACGAGGATAAGAGCGCGCGCGACCTCCTCTCTCGCCTTATCCCCATTTCTCTTCCTCTCTTATATCCCTCGCGAGTTCCTGCGAGGACCCAAAACCCTAGCTTCGGTCGCCACATAGCACCGCCTTCTCTGGCCGTCCCTCGTCCAGCTGAGAGCGCCATAGAGTTACTCCCGTTTACCCCAACTCGCGCATCCGAGGCCACCGCTGTAGGAGCTCGTTGACGGCTTCCCTCCGGTGACCTATCCCTACCGGCACTGCCACCTTTGTGTCTGCCTTGCTATGCTGGTTCAATTAGGCCAAGTAGCATAACCCCGCTCGCCCTCCTACGGGACACATGTGGTGCCCATGTCAACAACACGCAAGGTTGGCCACGGTGGCTACCTATGTCAAGCACTAGTCAGCCTCTGGGGCTAGACACCACCCCGGTGAGAAATGTCCCCGACCCCGTGGTGACGTCAGCGATGTGCAATAAAAGTTTAATAAATTGGGTAAATAATTTTAGAAATGATTTAAATACTATAAACTCAATAACTAGGTATTTATAAGTCAGAAAATATGTATAATATATCAAAATGTTTAGAAAAATGAGATCTATCTCACAAAATCAGAATCATGCACTATTCAGCAACTTAATTGCAAGTTTAGTTATAAGAGACAATTGAACCCCGTAGGTGACTCCGAGGTTCCCCCTGTATTAGGGTTTGCACCCCTCGGATGCCGCTTAAATAGCCAAGCTTGCTTTAGGGTGACATTTCGATACCATTTAACTTGTCATATCATCATCCTTGCTTGAGCATTGCATCGATGCCATGTGTTGATTGTTTTTCCCTTTCTTTTTGATGTTTGGTTCTTCCTGGTAGAATATGATACTAAGATCAAGATTGAAAATCGACGAACAATACTTGACCAAATATAATCAATTCAAGCACAAGGATTCCAAAAATCTTCTTATTGGTTATCAACAGGAAAAGGCAAGCATAGTCGCACCATTATATAATCCTACGGTTTCGAAAGAATTTTAATTCTTGCCATGATGCATACGATTATACTATGGTATTTTATGAATAGATAGAGTATACTATCTATTGCATTACCCCCTTTGAGATTATATTACCTGACCTACTGCTCCTAGCACAACTAGGTATGGCTTGTGTGCACTGCTAGAGCTTATATCTATGTCTTGCTTAGCCATGCTTAGCTATCAGTTCTGGTTCATCCAGATGATGTATCAGATGTAGAGAATCTAGTATGATAGGAGAACAAGGTATAGTAAAGGTTAAACATGCTAAGTCTTGTATGGGAAGCCAAAGTGGGATGTGGTTTTTGTAGTCTCATGCTCGCCACCACAAGGAACCGAGTTCTTGCCTTTGGAACCGAGATGAGCGTACAACCACATGGGGATTGAGAACCCCTCGACTGACTAACTTGCCTAGTATATTCCATGAGTCACATAGTTTGGGTGTTCCATTTTACATATGCATAGAAAATGTTTTGAAAGATTTGTGGGTGAAGGTGCATCATAACAGGTAGGTAAGCGTGGCCTAGATTGCTTGGGGGTGGATAGAGCCCCTAATAAACCAACCCCAACTCACATATCTAGGGACCGGCTTCGAGACTTGACCCATTACGGCGGAATCCTCCTTAGTGCGTGACTCATGGTCTCTAGGAAAGCAAGGTAAAGGTCGTGGCCAACCACCCTCTACCGGCCTTCCAAGGAAGAGGGCTAATGTACTGGCATTAAGAGTCAGTTGGTACGTGTGGGTAAAGTTATACACCCCTGCAGGGTTAAATATTTTCGAAAAGCCGTGTTCACGGTTATGAATGCTTGGTGAACAAATTCTAAGATCATAGAGAACATTAGCCTAATCGTAAAACTTGCATTGGCAGATCAATGTGTGCTTAAGGATGCTTCCTCATGGGTACGAGGCGGTGATCCTATTTGAGGAGATGATGATTATTTGGTGGACATCAAAAGATGATGATCGATACTCTAGAGATGTTGCTCTCTTATCCCCTTTTAAAATGTTCTGATTAGACGATCTTCTACTCCCTCTTGTTTTATAAACAAAAATGGCTTTACGCAAAATAACTCCACCAGCCACAAGTCTTACGGAGTACACCCTTTACTCACCCTAGCTTTGTTAATACATTTTATAGAAGAGTAAGTGTTTCCTTGAAGAAAAGTTTGGTACGACACCGACACCGACAAGTAGCTTGGGGTTTCCGGCCAGTAGCCTGGAATCTATGGGATGGATGTAATCGTTATGCTTTAGGCCTCTTAGGCCATTTGTTAAGTTTTCTATTCTTAATAGCATAATTTGCCTTCCATTGTTTGATGTCTATGGTCAGTGACCTCTACTTGTAATAATTTGGTTCTCTGCTCAATTATGAGCTTCCTGTAATAATTTTTGAGTCATAGGTTACTGTTGTGTTACTGGTTCTTCACTGGATATCCCCGAGATCTACGTTAAGCTCATGTCAAGGTAAGGTCTAGGATTTGTTTAACCCTGATCATGGGGGTTTCACAGGTGTTGTTATCAGAGTTGTACCGACGGTAGGAAAACCTTGCTATTGGTCGATGTTGATTCTAGTGCTTGTGAAAACTATTTCAAAGATGAAAAGTGTTTGCGAAAACTCTAGTATGCTACTTTTATTCCTTATCTGGTATCGCTCTAACTCCGGGTCATCTTATCTTGTGTTGACTTTGAAAAGTTTTAATCTCTCTTCTAGCCTTTCAAATATTAGGTGCCTTTTGGGCATGTCATTTCTTAACCAGTTGACCTAGTGATGAGTTCTCTAGAGTTGTGTGTGTTTTGAATTCCTTGTTACCTTTGCTCTGCTTCATTTGAGATATTTATTTTCCATCATGATCTCTCTGTCTTATGGCACATACAATATAAGGTACCATAGTGTTCTGTTCTAGGCATCGAGGATTCTTTTCACCTCGTGTACCTCCATTTTGTTTGTTTGGGTACTTCAAAAGTCATTTCTTCTTATGGAAGCTACCTCGTGATTACTACCTTGTAGTGTATGCTATGTCACTCAAGTAGTAGTTACTTATTTCTCGGGTTTTAACCCTTGGACTTGAACCAAAGGTCCCGTATTGTGTCGGATTCTAGTGTTATGAATCTTGTACATGAAGCTGATCTTTAACCCAAGATCCATTCCATTGACCCCTGTTATTAATGTTCAAACATTACCTCAGGGTGGATAATATTATAATATATCCTTCGACCTTGTGGTTATTGTCGCTATTGAATTCCTACAATTAAGGACTTCCCTACTACTAGCTATGGCAGATGTTTTTTAATGGAACCAAATACATCACGACAATATTACTCCTCGAGAGTCTCGCATCTATATTCATGACTCTGCCACACCTCTACCTCCTATGCATTGGTTTTCGAACAATTGTTAATCTATGCATCCACATCTCGGGATTCTATCCTGAGCATGTTCCTTTTCCCTTGTTGTTTTGGACCTTTGTTTACCAGTTGGTAGCCAAGTAGTAATGCACATTGGTGTCTTTAGATGCAAGATAATCTTGTGGTACGTCAAGACAAACCATTTCAGGATGTCAGGAGAAAGAAACTCTAGTACCTCATCATTTTTGACTAGGTAAAAGTGTTGTAATCCATAGATTAAGAGGCATGATTAGCTTCTATTTGTTCTACCTTAGCGTATTACACTCCTTTATATCAAGAGGTCGTGCTAAGTTTCACGACACTCTTAATGAAGTGATGCTCTTACATATTACCACCCACCCTTCCTCCGAGCTTTCGTGTTCGTGAATTATGCGTGTGCGTATTAATGTGGCCATCTGTGATTCTTAGCAATTTTCATTGCTTTGAACTCCAAGGACACTCAGTCTTAGCATGAGCCGTTAACATTTTAACCCTATCACTAAGCAAAGGATGATTATGCTACCAAGTCCGCTATTCTAGTATGCTCTCTTCAGTCAAAGAGTTAGGCTTGTGCCAAAGCTCTGATACTATGTCTTCTTTCCTTACAAAGCAAGTTTTCTCTCGAACTAAGTTACATAAGGGTGGTTCATGATATTCTAGGTGTCTACTAGAAGTATCTCCATGTTGCCACATGACCGTGTTGTCAAGTTCTTAAGAAAGCAAGTCTTATGAACTACTTCTTTTCCAAGGATTCGTATCGGATACCCATGAACTAGTTGGTTGAGCTTAAACAACAACTTGGAGAGATGTAAAGAAAAAAGTTCTATCTGACCTAGTTCATCTTAAAAGGATGTCTAGTTTTGTTCGTGCTAGATAAAGATAGCATTTCCTTGGTGGATATGTTATCTTCACCTCATTTGATTTGATTTGGGATATCATCAAATCGAACTCAGTTTCAAGGACTATCTTGATGATGTTGCTATTCGTGATGTTTCACTTGAGTACATGTTCATGTCCTTTGGTCCGACCAATACTTTGCTATGTTCACGAAACATATGAGTTCATCTTCTTGGACTATCTCGATAAGTTTGTTGTTGAGCCCATCGATAACATCCTTATATTCTCGGTGCTAGACCAGATTCATATGGAACATTTGGCATTAATGCTAGAAAACTTTCGAGAACCGTCTTCGGGTGATCTCAAAGTATGTGATCTGTATGTTAGAAGTGATCTTCTCTGATTCACGTGCAATTGAAGAAAGATGTCGACATGGATTCGAGTAGAGCTAACTACTTATATTTACGAACAAAGTTGTATTTCATTGCAAGTTCTTGATGTATGAGCAGTTTCCCTTCGACAAGTTGCAAATACATAGGTCTAGTAACCTAGCTCAGTCTTTTGGAGCTTGACATTGTAGTCCATGTCTTGAGAATCTTGTGACTTTACCTTTGTGCTAAATGTTGCAAGCTTTCTATTCAGAAATGCTGAGTCTAAAGCATCTCTCCACCTAATCACATATGAATCTCAACCAGATATGATGGTTGGTTTTGTTCAAGGTTTTGACATAGGTCTCTTTGTAAATCCGGCAAGATTGATGTAATGATTGACACAACTAGTCAAAAGACCTATTGCCATATTCTCTTGAACTAGCAAATAGCAACCACTGCTCATGAGACTTCTTCTATAATTATCCAGAGGAGTTTTGCTCGTGGTTTCCTTTGTCTCTGAAGTCCGACCATTACTTGATGTCTCATGTCTTGAACATCAAAGAGAACATTTAAAGTAGTGTTGCTAAATATCTCTCGGTCGATCCACTAGACCCTCTATGTTTTCTAGTGTTTCGTTGTGCCATGTAATTGAAGTCTGAGAAAGAAGTTTATTTTTCTCGCGTCATCAGGAATCTTCTTATCTATTCATCTTAGTGGTGTAAAGTGATATCATGATATTTGGCAAAGATTTTGATAAATCTGGATGAATAATTCCTTCACTTCTCGACCATGCTTATAGAGTGACTATGATTTTGGTAATAAGAAGTTCCTCTTGTTACATGTTCCTTATGACTCTTATGAGTCCTCGCCATAAAACACCTTTCTGTCTTGACCTTCTGTTGAATGAAGAGTGACCCTTCTGTTTCAAAAGTGGTTATCTGTATCTCTGTATCCATGGTCTACATAAGCATTCTAGTAGAGTTTCATGCACTACAAGAATCAGGACGGTTCATGACGTTCTAATATCGTCATTGATAAGAGGAAAAACATCATAGATGACCATCCATGATGAATTCTACGATGAAAAAAAGGTCATGAACCTCACATCATGTAACATCCCAAAACTTCAATCCAAGCTTATCAAGATCCAAATCATCAAATTTAGGGTTAACACAAACTTTTTCTATTTAAAGTATTTAAGCATGCATATAAGAAAGGCCTTATTTTGAAATCTTGGTGAATGGTCACCATTGATTGATCCATTGGTTGTAAAATGTTTCTATGGTAAATTAAACATCATCTAAATCATTCCCAAGAAAATCCCAAAGAAAATCAAATAAAAACAATTAAAAATGAGGAATGGTCATTTTGGTCATTTTAATCCACTACACTACTTTGAGTGTTCCTAGCACTCATTTCCCAACAGAAATAATTCTGGATCTTTGCACCCCTTGCTAGTACACATAATGAGGTACCAAGGCCCACTTTGTGATCTGCTAAAAACATTCAAATACTTATTTTAAATGAAAGTTTAAAATTGAATTCAATGCATATGCCTAGATCATCCCTATGTCAAAAACCATCCAATTGAACTCCATTTTCAAAACCCTTGCAACCAGAGACTACCTAGTACTAGTAGAGATCACTCAAATATTTTGAACCCAAAATTCAAATTTTTGCTTCTTGCGGCCATTATGTCGAGCAGGTGGCAGGCACAAATCTTGCAAATCTTAAAACACTATAGTGAGCAGTAGTTTTGGTCACCATTTGGGCCTAACTTGGTCCCCTGGTTCCCCCAGCTAGAACCCCGGCCCTAACCCTCTCTCTGTCTCCACTGTTTGCTCCAGTAGCTCGCCGCCCGAAGCCTTGCCCCAGGTCGACCACGGACCGCTCGCCCCAGCCCGTCCCGCGCTCTCCTTCGCTTGCTGGGAGACAGGCGCCATCACACCGCTTCGCCTCGACCAGCCCCCGACCAAAAACGAGCGGAGGACAAGCCTCAATTGCTCGTGCCCTTGCCGCTGTCCGCCATGCCGATCACCCTAGAGCGCCACGCCCGCCAGAGCCGCAAAGACCACGCCTAGCTCTAGCTTTGCGTGTCAGCAGCCGCAACAGGCCCAGCAACCGCCCAGACATCGTCGTTCGCCGCCTCGTGACCAACAGACCGGAGGAACAACGTCGAACACCGCCGTCTGCGCGCAGTTCATCGCATGCTCCGGACCAGTAGAGACCTTGCCTTGCCACGCCTTTAAGCCTCAGAGGACCGCTGGGGAACAGAGCACCCAACGCCGCCCTCGGCCATGCCGAGAGAGCCCCGCAGCGTCGTCACTGATGACCTCATCGTCGCCCGTTCTGTCCCCTCGTCGACCCTATATAAAGCGGCCACCCCAGCACCATTTCTCCCCACTCCCAAACTCCTCACCTCTCACCAAATCTTACCCACCTCTCGCTGAAGCCGCTCGAGCTCTGTCTCGCCGGAATTGAAGCTGAAGCCGCCGCAGCAGGAGGAGAAGGGCGTTTGCGATTTAGAGCACCCCAAGCTCAGCCGCAACCGCGCCTCGCCTCGCCCTCGTCTACCAGCCCGTTTTCCCGCCTCGCCGACCTTGCTGGAGCCCTAGTATGCCCCCAATCGACCCCCACCGCCACGGCTAGGTCACGTTCTCGCCGGAGTGATCCATCATCGACGATGACTCACCATCGTTGGATCGTCTTTAGATCATGTGGCCTAGGATGCTAGATACCATTTCGGTTAGGTTGTGCCATTGACCGGTGGAGCCCGCCTATCAGGCAGCCCGCTGCGCGTGCAGTGCGTAGCTGGGCCAGCCCAGTTAGTTCCCGCGCGTGTGAAAGTTTCAAATTTAGTTTTTTTCAATTTAGAGTTAATCTAGTTTCTGTCCACTAGTTTAAAAATCAATTCTGGGAGTTTGACAACTCCCAATTGCATGAAACCAATTTTTCCTGAAAGGTATTGAAATCATCTATCCAATCCCGTTGGATTTAATTCAGTTAGAGTTATAGATCTGTCCTAGTAAAAATAACAAAACAGAAGCATTTGCACCTTGCAACATTTTTATAAAATCAACCAAGTTAGCTTTTGAGTTGATTCCAACTCTCAAAAATCACATTTCATCATACCTATCTGAATATGTAATAATATTAAGGTTTGCATGCAGTGACTTGGGACTAGTACCAAAATAATGCTATATAGGCATTTCTAGTCACTTTAAATCATTAAATAATGAACTTAAACCAAAGTAATTATGATCCAACCCTTAAATTACATTCCCACATGTTAGAATATGTGGTGATGACATGTGTCCACATGATCGCATATTTTAAGTGGTGAATATTAAATCTTAGTTAATTTTTCAATGAGTAGAAATTACTTTTCTAAAATAAAAAGGAGGAAACTATTGAATAAAACTTGTGATGCTTGTGATGATAATAGATCATCAATTGTGTGCCTTAGAGTACTAAGTAAACTATTTAAGTATTGTTTGGTGATTGTGTACTCCGTATGTATTTATAGAAGATAGTACCGACCAAGCTTACGAGGAGGAGGAGTTCTACCAAGAAGAAGAAGAAAACTTCAACCACTGCACCAACCAAGGCAAGCTATTATTGGCAAGCTAACCCTTGCAAAACTTACTTTAGCAAGCCAACATTAACAATGCAAGCTAATCCTTGCAATCTATATAACCCAAGCAAAGATGCTTTAGGCCTGCTTTGATCATACCACTTGGACTAGTATTTACCCCAATTTACTTTCAAGCTTTACTTCCTTTACTTTACACAAAGTCCCTTACTTGTTTTGAAGGTAGCATAAAGAGTATAAAACTTGACCTATTTAGATAAGCTTTAGATGTCATTCTATGGCATGAGATTGAACCCATCATCTTTCCACCTTAGTGAACACTCTTAACTTAGTAGTTTAGAGTAGATAAAAACTTGAGTCACTTTAGATGGGAACACTTGGTGAAAATGAATTATGAAAACCTTGGAATGAGGAGTCATTCTATTGAGATGTTTTGACATGTGTTGAGAAACACAAATGGTTTATGATGATGAAAATGTTGAGGCATGAGCCTTAACCTTTTTATAAAACTGATGGTTGGATTTGGATGCGATACCATTCCAAATTTACCGTACAACCACACTACCTGAATTGGGTAAGGCTTAGCCAGAAGTTTATATGTATTAGTATTAGTTCCCTCGCGGGAGAGGTTTGAGATGAGGCTACCTCTCATTGTTATCCACCTATGCAGTGCCCAAGATGACAGATGGTCATGGTTGGGAGGCCATGCTCATAGGAGAGGTGCTTATACTAGGGTGTGTAAAGGAAAGGTTATGTTTGATTATCTCCATACTAAGTATGATGATTCAGGGTTATCCACGATGATGTATCGAATCTTGTGGTGAAAGTGTACCACCTCTGCAGAGTGTCAAACTATTCGAATAGCCGCGTCCGCGGTTATGGACAGTTGGAATGGCCATACTGTTTCGTTGTTAGATGTTTTCAAAATAACTTATGAATGAATGATGAATCTTGACTTGACCACAACAGGGTTGTGTTTATGATAATAGCCTCCCAACTTAAGTGGTTCTAGAACTTTATTTTATCTTTCTTTGCTTCAGAACTCAGCTTAGGTTTTAAACTTAACCTTATAGTTAATCTTTGATTTAGCACTTTAACTTAGCACCATACTACTTATTAGTGATAGTTTGCGAGTACTTAAAGAGTACTCATGGCTTTTGTCCCTGGCTATTCTCATGGCCAGACTATGAAGGAGACTATCAAGATGATGGCCAGCAGGACGGCTATGATAACTAGGACTATCTGCCTTCGTTAGTATTGCCTGTGCCCCTAAAGATGGACCCCACCGTTACGCTTATCTTTTATTTCCGCTGCTTGTTGTATTAAGACTGGATCATGAGATCCTTACTTGTGTAAGACCTTATGTATGGTTTGTAATGGATGATGTACTATGATATCCAATCCGTTATGTCTCGCAAAAATGGTAATCCTGGGATTGCGAGGTATGTCATAACGGGCATATGGTATTAAAAATCCGGGTGTTGACAAGTTGGTATCAGAGCCATCCTGACCACAGGAGACCCTAGTTAGAATGGACGTCCGAACCAAAAACTTAGTTTCAAAACCAAAAGTGAGTATTTACGAAAAACTATCTCCTCTCTTATCCTTGTGAAGTCATTCTTTCTCAAAAATTCATGTTCCTCAAAATTCTTACATTACTACTTAAAATTCGACACACTTGATCACTTCACTAATTTCCTCATCCTTAATTCTTGTATATGGAGACTCAGTTCAGCAAGTTTTACCAGTTTGGAAACGGAGGTCAGTTGATCTTCGAGAGGGATCTGGATTCCTTATCGGAGTTATTGGGACGCCCGCATCCGGAGTTTCTTGGAGCTCAACTTCCAGGACGCCCAGGAGGAGACCTATAGTGGCTAGTCACCGCGGATCTTAGAGGAAGCATCAAAGCACCAACTTCTAGAAGAATTCAGTTCTCCATGAGAGAGAACAACTGGCTAGATGGATTAGCCAGGGCAATGCATGAAGCTCTCGCATGTCTATGTGCCCTCAGCCGCAACCAACTCCAGGGAACCCGTTTTGCTCACTATGCAAGACGTGACTTCATGGGAATGCCGATGGAGATGCCAAGTCACCCAGAGTTGAGGCGTCAAGTGGAGAATCTTGACTTCATGCCACGACTGCATGCAGGCAGAATCGAACAATGCTAGAGTTAGCCAACCAGAAGGCCAGTACTTTCAGACCGCTTTCGTCTAAGATCGCCAGTCTCTTTGCTACCAGCGTGCCAAGAAGGATCGCACCATCGCTCGTCTTCGCAAGAAGGTGGCCGACCTTGAGAAGACCGTCAAGGAGCAGGAAGCTCAGCTTGCAGCAAAGGAGGAACAAGATGAGGGTGAAGACATCTAGGGAGACATGGATTCTTACCTCAGCAATGATGATGACTTTCTGGAGGAGGATGTTATGGACTTCTACACTGACGATGAGGACTCCGACTTCATCGATGATGAGTAGATGCACTAGAGCACTATCGTAGCATGAGATGTATCGGTCCCACTGTATCGTAGCTTGTAGAATGGTTCTTCAAACCATCTGTTTTACTTTGATTGTTGTGGTGTGTGTTGTATCGTGTGCTTGTTTGCATGAATGAAATGAAGTTAGTTGCAAAACCTGAGTCTAACTCAAAGTTTTAGCTTTGAAGCCAAAACCATGAAGCTTAGAATTTCCCTCTTACCCTTTATCTACCTCAATCTTTAGATGACTCGTGGAAACCAAGGAGGGAGCAGCTTGTCGCAAGACCCAATGCTGCAGATCTTGCAGAATCTCATCGCAGACCATGAAGCAAGCAGGACAGAACGTCAAGCCAACTTAGCAACACTGCAGCAGATCGCCCAGATCGCTCTCAACAACCAAGGGCATGGAAATCAGGATCACCATGGATCCAAACTCAAAAAATTTCAGAATACCAATCCCCCAATCTGCGATGACTGGTTGCAGACGATGGAAAACAACCTAGAAGTTCCAGGAGTTGATGAAAATGAGAAAGTTCTCTTCGCTACCCACTATCTGGCGGGCGATGCAAGAGCTTGGTGGACTAGTATCCGCAATATGAACCATGGTCAAGTTATGACATGGGAAGCATTCAAAGTCAAGTTCAGCCTCACCCACATGTCGCAGGGTCTAGTTAACCGAATGAGAGATGAGTTCCGCGAATTGAAGCAAGGAAGAATGACTGTGGTGGAGTACCATGACAGATTCCTGTCACTTGCCAGATATGCACCTGATGAGATCAACACGGAGGCCAAGAAGAAGGAGAGATTGTTGAACGAACTGCATGATGAAATGCAGACTGTCCTCGTCAACATCCGTTTTCAGGATCTCGAAGAGCTAGTCAACCCTGCCATTCAGATGGAAGGGAAGATTAACCAGGCCAACGACAACCGCAAACGTCATATGATGCAGCAATCTGGATCCAGAAGTCAACAGAAGTACCGTCCCAACCCCTCATCGGGATATGCACCAAGGAACAACAGACCCCCAACGTCTCGCCCCAGCTACCCCAACCGTAGCGGAGGAAATGTGAAGTCTAGAGGAAACCATCACAACTCCGGCAATGCCAACAATTTCAACCGTGCACCTCCCAAGAGCAACAACAATAACAACAACAACAACAACACTGCACCCAGAACTGGCAGCAATGCCGTGCCTCTCGCAGCAAAGGACAAGTCCCAGATCACTTGTTTCGAGTGTGGAGTGAAGGGTCACTACTCCAATGAGTGTCCCAAGAAGACTGCCGCCAATGCCACTGTGAATGCCCCAGCTCAATAGCAGCGTCGTGTTCAACCAGGAAGAAGGTTTGCCCCAGGGAACCCTCACAACCGCAATGGTTGTCTCTTCCACATGAACACTGAGGAAGCCCAGGAAGCGCCAGATGTAGTGCTGGGTATGTTTTCTGTCAACTCAGTTTTAGCAAGAGTATTGTTTGATTCGGTAGCATCGCATTCATTTGTCACCGAAGAATTTGCATGCACTAGTAAGATTCACCCAACCAACTTGAAGCATGTCATGATAGTTCAAATCCCCGGATCAACTACAAAAGCTAGAAAATTTGCAAAGCTGTGCCTATCAGAATACATGGGATAGATTTTTACGCCAACCTAATAGTACTTGGAACCAAAGGATTGGAAGTATTACTAGGTATGGACTGGATGTCAAGGCATAAAGGACTAATAGACTATGCTAAGAAAGCCATCACCATGACCAGTAGTTCTGGAGTCATAGTAGAGCATATATCTGAAATCTTACCTCGCCAATTCAAGTGCAACAAGAGTCTAGCCCTACCCACCATAGACCAAGTAAGAGTAGTCTGTGAATACCCCAACGTATTCCCAGATGAATTGCCAGGTATGTCCCCAGATAGGGATATTGAGTTCATTATCGAACTAATCCCCGGAACTGGACCCATAGCCTAGAGACCCTATAGCATGAACCCCTCAGAGTTGTTGAGTTGAAGAAGCAGTTAGATGCCATGTTAGCAACATGCTTGATTCAGCCAAGCGCTTTGCCATGGAGATAACCAGTGTTATTTGTCGACAAGAAAGATGGAGGCAATCGTCTGTGTACAGATTACAGAAAGTTGAATGACATCACCATCAAGAACAAGTACCCCTTGCCAAAGATAGAGGATCTATTTGATCAGTTGACTGGAGCCTAGGTATTCTCAAAGATTGATCTTAGGACTGGTTATCACCAACTTAAGATTCGTGCAACGGATATTTCGAAGATCGCCTTTACTACTCGCTATGGTTTATACGAGTATACGGTTATGTCTTTTGGATTAACCAATGCCCCTGCTTATTTCATGAATCTCATGAATAAGATCTTTATGAATTTCCTAGATAAGTTTGTAGTTGTGTTTATCGACGACATCCTTATCTACTCCAAGTCAGAAGAAGAGCATGAGAAACATCTGAGAATGATCCTAGAAACCCTGAGAGAGCATCCGTTATATGCCAAGTTCAGCAAGTGTGAGTTTTGGCTGAAAGAAGTAGGATTCCTAGGACATATTGTGTCTGCCGGAGGAGTCTCTGTTGATCCTGCCAAGATCAAAGATGTCGAAGAATGGGAAGACCCAACCACCCAAACCCAAGTCCGTGCATTTCTCGGATTAGCGGGATACTACCGCAAGTTCGTCGAAGGATTCTCGCTGCACCCATGACCCAATTGTTGAAGAAGGACAAGAAGTTTGAATGGACAGACAAGTGTGAAGCCAGTTTCTAGGAGCTGAAGAAGAGATTGATATCAGCCCCAATATTGATCATGCCAGATATCAAGAAGCCGTTTGATGTATATTGTGATGCATCCAAGATTGGTCTAGGATGTGTATTGATGCAAGAAGGAAAAGTCATCGCTTATATGTCTCGACAACTGAAGCAGCATGAGCAGAACTATCCGACCCATGATCTTGAATTAGCAGCCGTAGTGCTGGCATTAAAGACATGGCGTCATTATCTGATGGGTAATCGCTGTGAGATTTACTCAGATCACAAGAGCTTGAAGTATATTTTCACTCAAAAGGAGCTGAATATGAGGCAAAGGAGATGGATAGAGTTAATCAAGGATTATGACCTTGAAATTCACTATCACCCCGACAAAGCCAATGTGGTAGCGGATGCTCTTAGCAGATTGCCGTGTAGGCTAAACACCATGATCAAGGAGAAGCAGCCAAGTTTGCATGAGGAGTTGGAGCAGTTCAGGACTAAATTGGTTAGCAAAGGATTCTTAGCTAGCATTGAACTTCAACCCACTTTGATTAGCTAAATCAAGGAAGCCCAAAAGGGGAATGAAAGTATCGACGGTATCAAACGTCGTATTGGTACAGGTAAGGTACCTGGATTCACCGAAGACGAAGAAGGAGTGTTGTGGTAGAAAGGACGTATCTGTGTACCAGCAGATTCGGAGCTGAAGCAAGTTATCATGAAGGAAGCTCATGATACTCTTTATTCTATCCACCCTGGAGAAACGAAGATGTATCAGGATTTGAAAGAGCAATTTTGGTGGCACAAGATGAAAAGAGAAATCGGAAGCTACATCGCCAAATGTGACATCTGTCAAAGAGTCAAAGTAGAGCATCAGAGGCCCGCAGGACTGTTGCAACCATTGCAGATTCCGGAATGGAAATGGGATTCCGTCGGAATGGACTTTATCACCAGTTTGCCTACTTCCAGTAGGGGAAATGACTCAATCTGGGTCATAGTTGATAGACTCTCCAAGGTAGCTCACTTTATACCTGTCAAGACTACCTACCAGAGTGCAAAGCTAGTAGAGCTGTACATTGCTAGGATTGTTAGTCTACATGGAACCCCCAAGACCATAGTATCAGATCAAGGAACCCAATTTACCTCGAGATTTTGGCAGAAAGTCTAGGAAGGATCAGGAACCAAGTTGAATTTCAGCACCGCGTATCATCCGCAAACTGATGGACAGACTGAGAGAGTTAACCAGATCCTGGAGGATATGCTTAGAGCTTATGTGTTGGAATATGGATCAAAATGGGAAGATTTCCTGCCTTTCGCAGAATTCTCATATAACAACAGTTATCAAGCTAGTTTGCAGATGACACCATTTGAGTTCCTATATGGAAGTGCGGAACCCCTTTGAATTGGTCACAAGTAGGAGAGAGTCAGATCTTTGGACCCGACATTCTCTGAGAAGCCGAAGAGAAGGTTCACAAAGTCCATGAGCACCTCAAGACCGCCCAATCCAGACAAAAGAGTTATGCTGATAAGAGAAGGAGAGACCTGACTTTCAATGTCGGAGATTTTGTATATCTCAAGGTTTCACCATTGAAGGGAACTCAACGCTTTAGTCTAAAAGGGAAGTTAACCCCCAGATATATCGGGCCCTTCAAAATTCTGAACCGTCGAGGAGAAGTATCGTATCAACTGGAACTGCCTGAAGAGATGTCAGCCATCCACAATGTGTTCCATATCTCGTTACTTCGCAAATGCCTAGAAGTGCCAGAGAAGACTGAAGTTTTCAAGAACATCGATCACAGAGCTGTGGAGATCAACAATGACCTGACCTATCGGGAAGTGCCCATCCGTATCTTAGAAGAAGCCTACAGAACCACCAGGACTTGGAGTATCAAGTTTCTCAAGATTCAGTGGAGCAACCATACTGAAGAAGAAGCTACCTGGGAGTGAGAAGATTACATTAGGACTGAGTTCCCATATCTCTTTAGTTCCTAGTTTTCTTTCTTAAATCTCGGGACAAGATTTTGTTTAAGGGGGGAAGGTTTGTAACATCCCAAAACTTTAATCCAAGCTTATCAAGATCCATATCATCAAATTTAGGGTTAACAAAACCTTTTTCTATTTAAAGTATTTAAGCATGCATATAAGAAAGGCCTTATTTTGAAATCTTGGTGAATGGTCACCATTGATTGATCCATTGGTTGTAAAATGTTTCTATGGTAAATTAAACATCATCTAAATCATTCCCAAGCAAATCCCAAAGAAAATCTAATAAAAAACAATTAGAAATAAGGAATGGTCATTTTGGTCATTTTAATCCACTACACGACTTTGAGTGTTCCTAGCACTCATTTCCCAACAAAAATAATTCTGGATCTTTGCACCCCTTGCTAGTACACATAATGAGGTACCAAGGCCCACTTTGTGATCTGCTAAAAACATTCAAATACTTATTGTAAATGAAAGTTTAAAATTAAATTCAATGCATATGCCTAGATCACCCCTATGTCAAAAACCATCCAATTGAACTCCATTTTCAAAACCCTTGCAACCAGATACTACCTATTACTAGTGGAGATCACTCAAAATTTTTGAACCCAAAATTCAAATTTTTGCTTCTTGCGGCCATTATGTCGAGCAGGTGGCAGGCACAAATCTTGCAAATCTTAAAACACTATAGTGAGCAATAGTTTTGGTCACCATTTGGGCCTAACTTGGTCCCCTGGTTCCCCCAGCTAAAACCCCGGCCCTAACCCTCTCTCCCTCTCCACTGTCTTCTCCAGTAGCTCGCCGCCCGAAGCCTTGCCCCAAGTCGACCACGGACCGCTCGCCCCAGCCCGTCCCGTGCTCTCCTTCGCTTGCTGGGAGACAGGCGCCATCTCACCGCTTCGCCTCGACCAGCCCCCGACCAAAAACATGCGGAGGACAAGCCTCAATTGCTCGCGCCCTTGCCGCTGTCCGCCATGCCGATCACCCTGGAGCGCCAAGCCCGCCAGAGCCGCACAGACCGCGCCTAGCTCTAGCTTTGCGTGTCAGCAGCCGCAGCAGGCCCAGCAACTGCCCAGACATCGTCGTTCGCCGCCTCGTGACCAACAGACCGGAGGAACACCGTCGAACACCGCCGTCTGCACGCAGTTCATCGCACGCTCCTGACCAGTAGAGACCTCGCCTTGCCGCGCCTTTAAGCCTCAGAGGACCGCCGAGGAACAGAGCACCCAGCGCCTCCCTCGCCCATGCCGAGAGAGCCCCGCAGCATCGTCACCGATGACATCACCTTCGCCCATTCTGTCCCCTCTTCGACCCTATATAAAGCGGCCACCCCAGCACCATTTCTCCCCACTCCCACACTCCTCACCTCCCACTGAATCTTACCCACCTCTCGCCGTAGCTGCTCGAGCTCTGTCTCACCGGAATTGAAGCCGAAGCCGCCGCAGCAGGAAGAGAAGGGCGTTTGTGATTTAGAGCACCCCAAGCTCCGCCGCGACCGCGCCTCACCTCGCCATCGTCTACCAGCCCGTTTGCCCGCCTCGCCGACCTTGCTGGAGCCCTGGTATGCCCCCAATCGACCCCCACCGCCTGGGCTAGGTCACGTTCTCGCCGGAGTGATCCGTCGTCGACGATGACTCACCATCGTTGGATCGTCTTTAGATCGTGTGGCCCAGGATGCTAGATACCGTTTCGGTTAGGTTGTGCCGCTGACCGGTGGAGCCCGCTGCACGTGTAGTGCGTAGCTGGGCCGACCCAGTTAGTTCCCGCGCGTGTGAAAGTTTCAAATTTAGTTTTTTCAATTTAGAGTTAATCTAGTTTCTGTCCACTAGTTTAAAAATCAATTCTGGGAGTTTGACAACTCCAAATTGCATGAAACCAATTTTTCCTGAAAGGTATTCTAAATCATCTATCCAAGCCCATTGGATTTAATTCAGTTAGAGTTATAGATCTCTCCTAGTAAAAATAACAAAACAGAAGTATTTGCACCTTGCAACATTTTTATAAAATCAACCAAGTTAGCTTTTGAGTTGATTCCAACTCTCAAAAATCACATTTCATTATACCTATCTGAATATGTAATAATATTAAGGTTTACATGCAGTGACTTTGGACTAGTACCAAAATAATGCTATATAGGCATTTCTAGTCACTTTAAATCATTAAATAATGAACTTAAACCAAAGTAATTATGATCCAACCCTTAAATTACATTCCCACATGTTAGAATATGTGGTGATGACATGTGTCCACATGATCCCATATTTTAAGTGGTGAATATTAAATCTTAGTTAATTTTTCAATGAGTAGAAATTACTTTTCTAAAATAAAAAGGAGGAAACTATTGAATAAAACTTGTGATGCTTGTGATGATAATAGATCATCAATTGTGTGCCTTAGAGTACTAAGTAAACTAATTAAGTATTGTTTGGTGGTTGTGTACTCCGTATGTATTTATAGAAGATAGTACCGACCAAGCTTACGAGGAGAAGGAGTTCTACCAAGAAGAAGAAGAAGAAAACTTCAACCACTGCACCAACCAAGGCAAGCTATTATTGGCAAGCTAACCCTTGCAAAAGTTACTTTAGCAAGCCACCATTAACAATGCAAGCTAATCCTTGGAATCTAGATAACCCAAGCAAAGATGCTTTAGGCCTGCTTTGATCATACCACTTGGACTAGTATTTACCCCAAGTCTTACTTTCAAGCTTTACTTCCTTTACTTTACACAAAGTCCCTTACTTGTTTTGAAGGTAGCATAAAGAGTATAAAACTTGACCTATTTAGATAAGCTTTAGATGTCATTGTATGGCATGAGATTGAACCCATCATCTTTCCACCTTAGTGAACACTCTTAACTTAGTAGTTTAGAGTAGATCAAAACTTGAGTCACTTTAGATGGGAACACTTGGTGAAAATGAATTATGAAAACCTTGGAATGAGGAGTCATTCTATTGAGATGTTTTGACATGTGTTGAGAAACACAAATGGTTTATGATGATGAAAATGTTGAGGCATGAGCCTTAAACTTTTTATAAAACTGATGGTTGGATTCAGATGCGATACCATTCCAAATTTAACGTACAACCACACTACCTGAATTGGGTAAGGCTTAGCCAGAATTTTATATGCATTAGTATTAGTTCCCTCGCGGGAGAGGTTTGAGCTGAGGCTACCTCTCAATGTTGTCCACCTATGCAGTGCCCAAGATGACAGATGGTCATGGTTGGGAGGCCATGCTCATAGGAGAGGTGCTTATGTTGGAATTATGCCCTAGAGGCAATAATAAAGATGTTATTATTATAATTCTTGTTCATGATAAAGTTTATATTCCATGCTAGAATTGTATTAAGCGGAAACATTAATACTTGTGTGGTTTGTGAACAACACCGTGTCCCTAGTACGCCTCTATGGACTAGCTCATTGATCAATGATGGTTAAGGTTTCCTAGCCATAGACATGAGTTGTCAATTGATAATGAGATCATATCATTGGGAGAATGATATGGTGGACAGACCCAAACTAAGCGAAGCAATTAGATCGTGTCATTGTGTTCATCTTTGCGAAGCTTTTCCTATGTCAAATATTGTATTCCTTAGACCATGAGATAATGCAACTCCCTGGTATCGGAAGAAAGCTTTGAGGTCATCAAACGTCATCCTATGAGAGGGTGATCATAAAGGTGTCTCTCAGGTGATCGGAAAGTATCATTGGGTTGTATGTATCGAGATGGGATTTGTCCTCCCAAGTCGGAGAGATATACTTGGGCCCATTCGTAATCGATATCAACACCTTGCAAGCATGTGGTTAAGGAGTTAATCACAAAGTGATATCGGATTACGGAACGAGTAAAGTACTTGCTGTGAACGAGATTGAACTAGGTATGACGGTGCCGACGATCAATCTCGGCAAGTAAAATATCGCGAGACGAAGGGAATATATATATGGGATTGATTGAATCTGGCATCGTGGTTCATCCGATATGATCATCGATGAATGTGTGGAGTCAATATGGGTGCCTGCACCCGCTGTTGATTATTGATAGAAGATCATGTCTCGCATATTCTCGAACTCAGGGTCACACATAACGTGTCTCGGCGCTAGGATAGATTGGATACTTGGTTTATGAATTTTGTTGAGTCTCGGATGGGATCCGGGACATCACGAGAGGTTCGGAATGGTCCGGAGAATAAGATTCATAAAGCGGTGCAGTTTTGGAGTTGAATTGTTCCGGATTAATCGGTATTGTACCGGAAGCTTCTAGAACCTTCCGGAAGGGGGCCAACGTGGTCCCACCTTCCGGGAGGGGGCATGGGCCTATGAGGGAGTGTCCTGGCCGCATTGGGCCAGGGGAACAAGGCCCCATAGGGCCCAGCCGATCCTAGATAAGTTTAAACTCGTTTAAACTAGAGATAGGGTTTCTAGATAAGGGATAAGTTTAAATCGTTTAAACTAGAGATAGGCTTGGAGGATGGGCAGGGATGGCACCCCCCCTCTATATATAGAGGGCTGGTGCGCCCCTCCCCCCAACCTACACCTTCCTCCAAACCCTAGTTGCCCTGCTGCCTTCCTCTCTCCCTCCCGACTGTTTGCAGGCGAAGCCCTGCTGCAGAAATTCTCCACCAAATACACCACGCCGTCGTGTTGTAGATCCAATCCATCTCTCCACCATACTTGCTGGTCCAAGGAAGGAGGAGACGTCGAGGTGCTGCACGTGTGCATCTCACGGAGGCACCGCCACTTGTGGTGCTAGATCGGATCGGATCGCGAGGAGGAGAAGCAAGCGACTACATCACCCACGTTCATTTAACGTTCATTGTGAATCTTCAAGGGTATGAAGATCTAATCCAATCTCTCTTATTGTTTGCATCTCCTAGATTAGATCTTGGCTTTCCCTCTGTTCGCTTCCGTAGAAAATTTTGATTTACTATGCTGCGAAACCCTTTCAGTGGTATCAGAGCTAGATCTATGCGTAGATGTGTTTCACGAGTAGAACTCAACATGGTTGTTGCGGGCGTTGATGTTTTCTGTTGCAAGCCTCTTGTTTGTGTTCTTCTTATGGCGCGGGAGTGAGATTGAAGCGGTCCAGGCCAACCTTACGCGACGCCGTCATGAGACCGCTCCGCACTTGACGTGTGGATTGTACCATACATGCGGCTGGTGGATGTCAGTTTCTCTCACTATAGTTGTCATGGGATTAACACCGGAGTTTGGCAACCATAATATCACCGTTGTGGCTTTCCGTAGGTAAGAATCGTTCTTAGCATCTACTCCCATAAGCCACGTAAAACATGCAACAACAAAGTAGAGGCGTCTAACTTGTTTTTGCAGAGTGTTTTCGTGATATGGTATGGCCCAAGATGTGATGTGTATATTGTATGCGATGATCATGTTTTGTAATGTTTCACGACTTGCATGTCGATGAGTACACAACCGGCAGGAGCCATATGGTTGTCTTTATAATTGTGTATGACCTGCGAGTCAACTTCTTATACGCCATGTAATAGCTTTACTTTATCGCTAAGTAGTTAGCAATAGTTGTAGTTGCTATTCGTGGTGGAGGCAATCATGGTGGAGTGATGGAGATCATGCCGGAACGCACAAGATGGAGATCATTGCGCGAAGATTGGCTATACCATGTCACATAAAGTTATATGCATGTGATGTTTATCCTTTTATGTATCTTATCATGCTTAGATCGCAACGGTAGCATTATAAGATGATTCCTCACTTAAAGATCAAGATAAAACTGTGTTCTCCCCAAGTATGCACCGTTGTGAAAGTTCGTCGTGTCCAAGCATCACGTGATGATCGGGTGCTATAGACTCTACGCTCACATACAACGGGTGCAAGCCAGTTTTGCACATGCGGAAATACTTGGGTCTAACTTGACGAGCCTAGCATGTACAGACATGGCCTCGGAACACAAGAACCGAAAGGTTAAGCATGAGTCATATGAATGATATGATCGACACTTTGTTGTCCACCATTGAAACCACATCTCTTCTCATGATGATCGGATTAGGTGTGGTGAATTTGGATCGTGTTCACTAAACAACTTGAGGGATGTTGAATTTAGTGGGAGTTCATCTAGTAATTTGATTAAGTTGAACTATTTATCATGAACATAGTCTAAATTGTACTTGCAAATACTGTAGATCACATGGCCAAGTCCAACTTCAACTTCAACGTTTTTGCTGAGAAAGAAAAGCTTAGAAACAATGGGTCTAACTTCACCAACTGGTTCCGCAATCTAAGAATCATTCTCTCAAGGACAAAAGGACTATGTCCTTGAGAAAGCGTTAGGTAACCCCGTCTTTGCTGCGGCTGATGAGAAAGCTGTCTATCAACAAGAAAGATGATTATGGTGTGATTAAGAGCACCATGTTGTTTGCTATGGAACCGAACTTCAAAATCGTTTTGAAAACTATCCCGGCCCTTTGAGATTCTCGAGGAGCTGAAAACCATGTTTCACTCAGCCCGCTCGAGAGATATGAGATCTCCGAGAAGTTCTTTAACCGCAAGATGGAGGAAGGAGTTCCGTTAGTGAGCACGCCATTAAGATGTCGGGCTACACTCAACGCCTTTGAGCAACTGGATCAAGATTCCAGAGGAGCTCAAGATTGACAGGTTCTCGCAATCACTCCTCCCAGCCTACAAAAGTTTTGTAGTGACTCATAATCAGATTGGTTCCATCGACACGATCACCGAGCTCTTCGCAAAGTGAAGGCTGCGGAGGTGGACATCAAGAAGGATAATCATGTGTTGATGGTCAACAAGCCCTCCTTCAAGGAAGGTAAAGGTGCAAAGAAGCTCTTCAAGAAAGGCGGCGGCAAGCGCGTTGCCCCTGCTGAGAAGAAGCTCAAGTCTGGTCCCAAGCCGGACACTGAGTGCTTCTATTGCAAGGACAAGGGTCATCGAAGAATCGTCTGGAAGTACTTAGCGGACAAGAAGGCTGGCACCATCAAAGGTATATTTGATATACATGTTATTGATGTTTTCCTTACTAGCCCTCGTTGTAGTGCACAGGTATTTGATACTGTTCAGCTAATATTTGTAACTCAAACAGAGCTACGAATAGACGACGGCTATAGGGATGAGGTGACGGCGCGCTGCTGGCAACGGATCAAGAGTTGATGTGATGGCCGTCGGCACGCTCTCCTTAGTTTTACCTTCGGGATTAGTTTTAAACCTTAATAAATGTTATTATGTGCCTGCGTTGAGCATGAACATTATTTCTGGATCGTGTTTATTGCAAGACGGTTATTCATTTAAATCGTAGAATAATGGTTGTTCTATTTATATGAGTAACATCTTTTATGGTCATGCACCTCTTGTGAGTGGTTTATTTCTTCTAAATCTCGAAAGGGATGAAACACACATCCATAACATTGAGGCTAAGAGATGCAAAGTAGATAGTGATAATACTACTTATTTGTGGCAATCGTCTAGGTCATATTGGTGTAAAGCGTATGAAGAAACTCCATTCTGATGGACTTTTGAGTCTCTTGATTTTGAATCATTTGACACATGCGAACCATGCCTCATGGGCAAGATGATCAAAACCCCGCTTCCGGTATGATGGAGCGAGCAACGGACTTGTTGGAAATCATACATACCGATGTATGCGACCGATGAGTGTTTCGACGCCATGTGGATATCGCTATTTTCTTACTTTTACCGATGACTTAAGTAGATATGGGTATATCTATTTAATGAAACATAAATCTGAAACGTTTGAAAAGTTCAAAGAATTTCAGAATGAAGTGGAGAACCATCGTAATGTAAAGATTAAGTTTCTACGATCCGATCGGGGCGAATATTTGAGTTATGATTTTCACGCATCTCAAAGCAAGTGGAATCGTTTCACAACTCACGCCACCCGAACACCACAGCAAGAATGGTGTGTCTGAACGCCGAATCGAACCCTATTAGATATGGTCCGATCGATGATGTCTCTTACTGATTTGCTATCATTTTGGGGTTATGCATTAGAAACCGCTGCATTCACTTTAAATAGGGCTCCATCTAAATCCGTTGAGACGACACCGTATGAACTGTGGTTTGGTGCTAAACCTAAGTTGTCGTTCTTAAAGTTTTGGGATGCGGGCTTACGTCAAGAAGTTGATGCCGACAAGCTCGAACCCAAAGCGGAGAAATGCGTCTTCATAGGATACCCTAAGGAAACTATTGGGTACACCTTCTATCACGTAACCGAAGGCAAAGTGTTTGTCGAAGAACGGTTCCTTTCTTGAGAAGGAGTTTCTCTCGAAAGAAGTGAGTGGGAGGAAAGTAGAGCTAGACGAGGTTATTGAACCTTCTCTTGAATTGAGAGTAGCGCAGCACCTGAAATTGCTCCAATGTCACCGCACCAACAATAGAGGAAGCTAATGACAAGGATCATGAAGCTCGGACGATGTCACTCATCGAACGTCAGGTCGACAAGGTCACGTGCTCCCGAGTGGTACGGCAACCTGTCTTGACAGTCTTGTTAATAGAAGACAAGTGAACCTACGAACTATGAGGAAGCGATGATGAGCCCAGACTCGAGAAATGGCTAGAAGCCATGAAATCCAATTGGGATCCATGAGCGAAAACCAAGTATGGACTTTGGTGGACCCTCCTAGCGATCGAAAGGCCGTTGAGTGCAAATGGATCTTCAAGAAGAAAACAGACGGATGGTAATGTTACCGCCTATAAAGCACGGCTTGTTGCGAAAGGTTTTCGACAAGTTCAAGGTGTTGACTACGATGAGACTTTCTCTCCGTAGCGATGTTTAAGTCCATTCGATTTTATTAGCAATTGCTGCGTTTCATGATTATGAAATATGGCAAATGGATGTCAAGATCGCTTTCCTCAATGGCAACATTGATGAAGAGTTGTATATGATGCAACCCAAGGTTTTGTCGATCCTAAGGATGCCGATAAAGTATGCAAACTTCAGCGTTCCATTTATGGACTGAAGCAAGCATCTCGGAGTTGGAACCTTCGTTTGATCAAGTGATCAAGAGCTTTGGATTTGTTCCAAATTGCTACGAAGCATGCATCTACAAGAAAGTGAGTGGAGCTCGGTGACATTTCTGGTACTATATGTGGATGACATATTGATTATTGGAAATGACATCAACATGCTTAACGATGTGAAGAGTTATTTGAACAAGTGTTTTCAATGAAATACGTAGGTGAAGCTGCTTATATATTGGGCATCAAAATCTATAGAGATAGACAAAGACGCTCGATAGCTTTAAGCGAGTACATACCTAGACAAAGTTCAAAAGGTTCAGAATGGATAAGGCATTGAAAGGTTCAAGGCCTATGTTGTCGGTAAGATATTGAGCAAGGCTCAGGTCCAGCTACGGTAAATGATAGGGAAGCTATGAGCAAAGTGCCTTATGCCTCGCCATAGGTTCCATCATGTATGCCATCTTGTGTACTAGACCGGATGTGTCCAATGCTCTTAGTTTGACGAGAGATATCAAAGTGATCCAGAGTGGAACATGGACAGCCGTGAAGAACATCCTAAGGTACCTAAATAGGACTAAAGAAATGTTCTTAGTCTATGGGGTGATGAACAGCTCGTCAGAAAAGGTTACGTCGATGCTAGTTTCGACAATCGACAAGGATGATTCTAAATCTCGCACGTGATACGTGTATATTTTGAATGGAGGAGCTGGAGCTAGAGAAGCTGCAAGCAAAGCGTGATCGCGGGATCTACAAGAGAAGCGGAATACATGGCTGCCGCAAGCGTCAAGTGAAGGAGTTTGGATCAGAAACTTCATCACTGAGCTTGGCGTGGTTCCAAGTGCATTGGACCCACTGGAGATATTGTGTGACAACACTGGCGCCATAGCACTCGCTAAGGAACCAAGATATCATCCAAAGACCAAGCATATCAACCGCAAGTTTCATATAATCCAAGATTATATAGCAGATGGAGATCTGAAGATCAGCAAGGTACATACAGATCTGAATGTCGCAGATCCATTGACTAAACCTCTTCCACGTGTAAAACATGATCAGCACCTCAGTGCCATGGGTGTGAGATTGTTGCCAAATGTAAACTAGATTATTGACTCTAGTGCAAGTGGGAGACTGTTGAAATTATGCCCTAGAGGCAATAATAAAGATGTTATTATTATAATTCTTGTTCATGATAAAGTTTATATTCCATGCTAGAATTGTATTAAGCGGAAACATTAATACTTGTGTGGTTTGTGAATAACACCGTGTCCCTAGTACGCCTCTATGGACTAGCTCATTGATCAATGATGGTTAAGGTTTCCTAGCCATAGACATGAGTTGTCAATTGATAATGATATCATATCATTGGGAGAATGATATGGTGGACAGACCCAAACTAAGCGAAGCAATTAGATCGTGTCATTGTGTTCATCTTTGCGAAGATTTTCCTATGTCAAATATTGTATTCCTTAGACCATGAGATAATGCAACTCCCTGGTATCGGAAGAAAGCTTTGAGGTCATCAAACGTCATCCTATGAGAGGGTGATCATAAAGGTGTCTCTCAGGTGATCGGAAAGTATCTGTTGGGTTGTATGTATCGAGATGGGATTTGTCCCTCCCAAGTCGGAGAGATATACTTGGGCCCACTTAATCGATATCAACACCGCTTGCAAGCATGTGGTTAAGGAGTTAATCACAAAGTGATATCGGATTACGGAACGAGTAAAGTACTTGCTGTGAACGAGATTGAACTAGGTATGACGGTACCGACGATCGAATCTCGGGCAAGTAAAATATCGCGAGACGAAGGGAATATATATATGGGATTGATTGAATCCTGGCATCGTGGTTCATCCGATATGATCATCGATGAATGTGTGGGAGTTAATATGGGTGCCCAGACCCCGCTGTTGATTATTGATAGAAGATCATGTCTGCATATTCTCGAACCCGCAGGGTCACACACTTAACGTGTCTCAACGCTAGGATAGATTGGATACTTGGTTTATGAATTTTTGTTCGGAGTCTCGGATGGGATCCGGGACATCACGAGAGGTTCCGGAATGGTCCGGAGAATAAGATTCATATAAGGCAGTTTTGGAGTTCGAATTGTTAATTCCGGTATTGTACCGAAGCTTCTAGAACCTTCCGGAAGGGGCCAACATGGTCCCACCTTCCGGGAGGGCATGGGCCTATGAGGGAGTGTCCTGGCGCATTGGGCGGGCAGGGCACAAGGCCCCATAGGGCCCAGCCGATCCTAGATAAGTTTAAACTCGTTTAAACTAGAGATAGGGTTTCTAGATAAGGGATAAGTTTAAATCGTTTAAACTAGAGATAGGCTTGGAGGATGGGCAAGGGCTGGCCGCACCCCCCCTCTATATATAGAGGGCTGGTGCGCCCCTCCCTCCCAACCTACACCTTCCTCCAAACCCTAGTTGCCCTGCTGCCCTCCTCTTTCCCTCCCGACTGTTTGCAGGCGAAGCCCTGCTGCAGAAAGTCTCCACCAAATACACCACGCCGTCGTGTTGTAGATCCAATCCATCTCTCCACCATACTTGCTGGTCCGAGGAAGGAGGAGACGTCGAGGTGCTGCACGTGTGCATCTCACGGAGGCACCGCCACTTGTGGTGCTAGATCGGATCGGATCGCGAGGAGGAGAAGCGAGTACATCACATCACCCACGTTATTTAACGCGTTCCATTGTTGAATCTTCAAGGGTATGAAGATCTAATCCAATCTCTCTCGTTGTTTGCATCTCCTAGATTAGATCTTGGCTTTATGCTTAGTATTCTTTTCTGTAGCATGACTTGTTATAAACAATTGAGATTGCTTAACGTGCCTTGGATGAATCATGCGTTGTTTTAGCATATTAAAGCATAGTATAGTGGTATTCTTCTTTGATGCTTTATTTGGGTTGACTTGGCGCATGCTCACACCATGTTATGACTATCTCAAGTCACCATAGACTTTATGATCCTTTATTTTTCAACTTGTAGTATCAGTTTATGCTTTGATCAATGATGTTTTGTCGCTCTGCATGCTTATGGCCATTACTGCTCTCTTAGTTTGTCGCTCCCAGTCTTTTGCTAGCCTCCACAACCAAGTATGAGTTCCACTCATGCATACAATTCCCTAAACCAAGTTATTCCAAAGAGTCCACCATACCTACCTACTAGCTTATGCTATTCCAAGTATATTCATGCTTTTGTTTACCTTCCAAGTTAAACTTGTTATGAGAAAACTAGTGATTAAAGCTCTCACGAACTTGATGGCACACTTTACTTTTTTGCATCTAATAAACTTGAACCATTGGGTCCTTCTTTGTTGCGTATATGCTTGCGCTTTATAAGTTGAAATTGGCAGAACCATGTTTCATGGGGAACGCTTTCAACATTGCACTTGTACTTTGTACCCCGTTGATATCATGTTCTTTTGCTTACGGATCCCGGCGGTGTGAAATAAAAGTGAAACTTGTAAGATCATGGAGTTTGTATGTGTGTTAGAGAAACGCCTGGGCCGCTAGCCTAAGCCATGCCTAATCATGGTGGAAACTTGCAGCATCACCATAATGAGCACTCTATGAAGCATCCTCAATAAAAACCTATGCAAATAGCAAATAAAAAGATCACTGAGATGCTCATTGTCTGCTTTCCTTGACATTTTGATTATGGGAAAGCTCCCGTATCATGTGCAAGGGGTACCCCATTGGCGGTTCTTAATGATACACATGTACTTATAATGACAAGAGCTTACTTGTGACTAAAGTTGAGTAGCATGTGGATCGGTCTTCGTAAGTAAGGGGCATAAAATGTCTACAAGAATAGAAGTGCATAGACAGAAAGCTATTTTCTGGCGCCGTTGCCGGGGAGGTAAGGTAAAAGGTATTCACACCGGAGGATTAAAGAAGAAGAACCTCCCACGGCAAACACCTATTTTCTGGCGCTGTTGTCGGGGACGTAAGGTAAAAGGTACTCACATCCTTTGGTGTGAGTGCTCGAAGTTATTTCCTTTAGATTCTGCAATTTTGTATTTTTGTTTCTTGTTTTTACTAGTTAGGCTTAATGGAAAACAACAACAAAATTAGAGAGCTTTATAATATTTATCTTGAGTTAGGACATGAAGTGTTTGAAGAGAAAATTAAAAAACCTATGGAACTTTATTTGCATGCTAATAGCAGTGTTGTTAGTATGAATTCTTTGGACACCATTATTGCTAATGCTATGGAAAAGTCTAAGCTTGGGGAAGCTAGTTTTTATGAAAATGATCTTTTTAGTTCCCCAGCTTTGGATGATAGCTATTCTATTGCTTATGATGATACCAAGCCTCCAATATATGATGATTACAATGATGAATATGTTATTTCCAGTCCACCTACTATTGAGGAGGAAATTAATTATGACTACAATATGCCTCCTATATTTGATGATTATGGTGATGAGAATAATTCTGATAGCTATTTTGTTGAATTTGCTCCCACTACAATTAATAAGAATGACTATGTTTATGTGGGGAGTATTAATTCTTCTATGCATATGGCTCATGATAAGAATGTTTCTTGTGATAGTTATATTGTTACTTTTATTCATGATGCTACTGAAAGTTATTATGAGAGAGGGAAACATGGTTTTATGTGTCTCGATAATATTAAGTTTCCCCTCTTTATGTTGAAAGTCTTGAAGTTGCACTTGTTTTGCTTTACTATGCTTGTTGCTTTGTGCTTTCATGACTTGTTTCTTTACAAGATTCATATGCATAGGAAGTGGGTTAGACTTAAATGTGTTTTGAATTTTCTTCTTGATGCTGTCTTTTACTTCAATTCATATTTCTTATGAGAGCATCCTCCCAAACTATCATGCCTAACTTAAAGGCGTTAAAGAAAAGTACTTATTGGGAGATAACCCAAAAGTTTTAGATGAGTATTGGAAGTTATTACCTCTGTAATAACCTCTCCTTATCCTTTTTTATTTGCTTTTTGTGCCAAGAGTAACCTCTAATGAGAGCGAAGTAATGATTGGGAAAGTTGCTGCCCTGAAACAGATTTCTGTGCTTCACCGTAAAAATTCGTGTAAAATCTCTGAACGTCTTTTTCAGGCGTGAATTTTTGTGCTTCTGCCCCAGGTTGTTGTATAACTTTTGTTAGTTCAGCACTTTTTGATTTGAGCAACATAAGGTCTTCGAAAATATTCGTCTTTACCTGCTGGTCTGTTTTGACAGATTTCTGCCATTTTCTGCATTTGCTTCTTGTTGGTTCCTTTTTGAGTTCTTTTGGGGAATTGAGCTTTTTGAGGGAAGTACTTCAGTATCTAGTGTTCTAATGGAAGTTTATTGGTGTTGGAACTGAACCTTAAGACTTACTATCTTGAGTGCACTAATGTTGCTAATAAAGATTGTGTGAAGTTTTGTATGAAGGAAAAATTTCAGGTGTATGCAAGGAATGAGTAATGAGATGAAGGATGGACTAAAGCTCAAGTTTGGGGATGCCACACATGTCACCCCAAGAAATATCCAAGAAGTACAAGCGTCAAAGCTTGGGGATGCCCAGGCATCTCCCTTCTTCATCAATAAAAATCCCAGGTTTCTTCCAAACGCTTCATTTTATTGTTTCACGCCTGATTGTGTTGTTCTTGGAGCGTCTTCTTTTTCATTTTCGTTTTGGTTTTCGTTTGCTTTGGTTTGCTTAGTTTTCTGAATAAATTGGTTGGACCCCCTCTTTCATACATTGGTTTGCAAATAGTTTGGTTTGGTTTGGAAAAGAGTAGGAAAGTTCATGCTTATGTGGTAAAAAGAGCTCGTTTTTGACTGTGGCCTATGCTCTATCATGCCATGCTTGATATTGTTTTGGCTTTATGCTTAGTATTCTTTTCTGTAGCATGACTTGTTATAAACAATTGAGATTGCTTAACGTGCCTTGGGTGAATCATGCGTTGTTTTAGCATATTAAAGCATAGTATAGTGGTATTCTTCTTTGATGCTTTATTTGGGTTGACTTGGCGCATGCTCACACCATGTTATGACTATCTCAAGTCACCATAGCCTTTATGATCCTTTAGTTTTCAACTTGTAGTATCAGTTTATGCTTGGATCAAAGATGTTTTGTCGCTCTGCATGCTTATGGCCATTACTGCTCTCTTAGTTTGTCGCTCCCAGTCTTTTGCTAGCCTCCACAACCAAGTATGAGTTCCACTCATGCATCCAATTCCCTAAACCAAGTTATTCCAAAGAGTCCACCATACCTACCTACTAGCTTATGCTATTCCAAGTATATTCATGCTTTTGTTTACCTTCCAAGTTAAACTTGTTATGAGAAAACTAGTGATTAAAGCTCTCACGAACTTGATGGCACACTTTACTTTTTTGCATCTAATAAACTTGAACCATTGGGTCCTTCTTTGTTGCGTATATTCTTGCGCTTTATAAGTTGAAATTGGCAGAACCATGTTTCATGGGGAACGCTTTCAACATTGCACTTGTACTTTGTACCCCGTTGATATCATGTTCTTTTGCTTATGGATCCCGGCGGTGTGAAATAAAAGTGAAACTTGTAAGATCATGGAGTTTGTATGTGTGTTAGAGAAACGCCTGGGCCGCTAGCTTAAGCCATGCCTAATCATGGTGGAAACTTGCAACATCACCATAATGAGCACTCTATGAAGCATCCTCAATAAAAACCTATGCAAATAGCAAATAAAAAGATCGCTGAGATGCTCATTGTCTGCTTTCCTTGACATTTTGATTATTGGAAAGCTCCCGTATCATGTGCAAGGGGTACCCCATTGGCGGTTCTTAATGATACACATGTACTTACAATGACAAGAGCTTACTTGTGACTAAAGTTGAGTAGCATGAGGATCGGTCTTCGTAAGTAAGGGGCATGAGATTTTGGTTTATAACTTGTAAAGCATATCCTCTTAGTTGTGTCACTTTAACCTTAATCACCTTCAAGATGCTTATGATAGGGGAAATGAGAGCTGAAAGCTATAAGTACCATAATTTTTGGAAGCTCTTTATGAGACTTGAATCCCTACTTCCTTTTACAAAGTCCTTTCTTCCACCATTATAATGAGTCTCCATCTTCTACCTTTATGCACCTACTTTGAGAGCATAGTGGCCATTCTTAGTTATATGTGCATTGTCCCAAGACTAGTTGATTGATGCATAACTTGATGTTGCTTGTTTTAAGCTATTTGTATCTAGTCACTCTTATGAACTTTGAAGGTGTCCTATGCATTTATATGTGCTACTCTATGAGGGACAAGCTGAATGATATTATGCTATGTTTTCTTTATATGAAACAAACAAACGTCTTGCAAAGCATTGTTATTCATGAATCTTTTGTTTGTGCCTTTTCATGTTGCAACATAGTTTCTTTGTCTTATTTCTAGGACTTTGTCTTTCATGTTACGATTGAAGTACTATGATCCCAGCTTTGAATGTTTTACAAATACTTTGATCAAGTTTATGATGGTGCATGTCACCTCAAAAATTATTCTTTCTTTTGATCACTTACCTACTCGAGGACGAGCAGGAGTTAAGCTTGGGGATGTTGACACATTGCAAATGTATCTATAATTTTTGATGTTCCATGCTTGGTTTTATCTACTTTCTTGTGTTTTGTCCACACTTTGGAGTACTTTTCATATGATTTCTTGGACTAACCTATTAACAAGAGCCGCAGTGCCAGTTGCCTGTTTTCTGCTGTTTTTGGTTCCAGAAAGTCAGAAAATCAATATTCTCGGAATTGGACCGGACAAAAACCAAAGTCGATATTTTCCCGGAAGATTCACGGAGCCAGAAGGAGAGCCAGAGAGGGGCCACAGGGTGGCCAGACCACCCCTAGGTGTGGGTCCCCCCAGGCTGCGCCAGGGCATGGTGTGGACCCCTGGCCAGCCACCGACCTTGCCTCTTTCGCCTATATATCTCTCCCGAGGCAAAAACCCTAGACCATCAATCAGAAATCCACGAAAAGTTCCGCAGCACCGCCGCCACCGAAGGGGAGATTCGGGGGATAGAAAGTCTCTATTCCGGCACCCTGCCGGGACGGGGAAGTGCCCCCAGAGCCATCTCCATCGATCTCCACCACCACCACCATCTCCATCACCATTTCTGATTCCCATGATGAGGAAGGAGTATTTCTCTCTTGAGGCTAAGGGTTCTACCGATAGCTATTTGTTCATCTCTCTCTCTATGCATAATCTTATTGAGATCATGAGCTTGTAATCTATAGATCTACCTTGCTACTAAAGTGCTTTAATAGATCTCTGCTCTCCCCATGTGTGTGAAGTTGACAGTGTGAACACCATGGTGGCACTTAGGCTAGAGATTACAAATACTTGTTATGAGTTATATTTGGAGTTGGATGTCTTTATGAAATTGTGGTGTTTGTTTGAACCATCTAGTGCTCAAGGTGACAGTGTGGGGTTATCTAGATGGGAAATGCTTACTTTGAGGTGTGCTGTTATAGCCCTACCAACGGTTAGAGTGTCCAACCGGAGAGTAGTTCAGCGTAGTATCATGAAGATAATATATTTATATGAGAGTGTTCAATAGTGAAAGTATGATCCCTAGGCCTTGTTTCTAAGCATTGAAACACCATTTGCTACTAGATCTGTTACATGTTTGCTTGCTTCCTTCTTTATTTAAGTTTGCCTTTAGTCTTTTCCCACGTCAACCACACGCCATCAAACTATTTTCTATCACCGTTACCACTTATAATTATCCATACCACTTGTATTTCACTATCTCTTTGCCGAACTAGTGCACCTATATAGCTGACAAGTGTATTGGGTGTGTTGGGGACACAAGAGACTTCTTGTATCTTGATTGCAGGGTTGCTTGAGAGGGGATACCTTTGACCACTTCCTCCCTGAGTTCGATAAACCTTGGGTGATCCACTTAAGGGAAAACTTGCTGCTGTTCTACAAACCTCTGCACTTGGAGGCCCATAAAATGTCTACAAGAATAGAAGTGCATAGACATCAAGCTATTTTCTGGCGCCGTTGCCGGGGAGGTAAGGTAAAAGGTATTCACACCGGAGGATTAAAGAAGAAGAACCTCCCACGGCAAACACCTATTTTCTGGCGCTGTTGTCGGGGACGTAAGGTAAAAGGTACTCACATCCTTTGGTGTGAGTGCTCGAAGTTATTTCCTTTAGATTCTGCAATTTTGTATTTTTGTTTCTTGTTTATACTAGTTAGGCTTAATGGAAAACAACAACAAAATTAGAGAGCTTTATAATATTTATCTTGAGTTAGGACATGAAGTGTTTGAAGAGAAAATTAAAAAACCTATGGAACTTTATTTGCATGCTAATAGCAGTGTTGTTAGTATGAATTCTTTGGACACCATTATTGCTAATGCTATGGAAAAGTCTAAGCTTGGGGAAGCTAGTTTTTATGAAAATGATCTTTTTAGTTCCCCAGCTTTGGATGATAGCTATTCTATTGCTTATGATGATACCAAGCCTCCAATATATGATGATTACAATGATGAATATGTTATTTCCAGTCCACCTACTATTGAGGAGGAAATTAATTATGACTACAATATGCCTCCTATATTTGATGATTATGGTGATGAGAATAATACTGATAGCTATTTTGTTGAATTTGCTCCCACTACAATTAATAAGAATGACTATGTTTATGTGGGGAGTATTAATTCTTCTATGCATATGGCTCATGATAAGAATGTTTCTTGTGATAGTTATATTGTTACTTTTATTCATGATGCTACTGAAAGTTATTATGAGAGAGGGAAACATGGTTTTATGTGTCTCGATAATATTAAGTTTCCCCTCTTTATGTTGAAAGTCTTGAAGTTGCACTTGTTTTGCTTTACTATGCTTGTTGCTTTGTGCTTTCATGACTTGTTTCTTTACAAGATTCATATGCATAGGAAGTGGGTTAGACTTAAATGTGTTTTGAATTTTCTTCTTGATGCTGTCTTTTACTTCAATTCATATTTCTTATGAGAGCATCCTCCCAAACTATCATGCCTAACTTAAAGGCGTTAAAGAAAAGTACTTATTGGGAGATAACCCAAAAGTTTTAGATGAGTCTTGGAAGTTATTACCTCTGTAATAACCGCTCCTTATCCTTTTTTATTTGCTTTTTGTGCCAAGAGTAACCTCTAATGAGAGCGAAGTAATGATTGGGAAAGTTGCTGCCCTGAAACAGATTTCTGTGCTTCACCGTAAAAATTCGTGTAAAATCTCTAAACGTCTTTTTCAGGCGTGAATTTTTGTGCTTCTGCCCCAGGTTGTTGTATAACTTTCGTTAGTTCAGCACTTTTTGATTTGAGCAACATAAGGTCTTCGAAAATATTCGTCTTTACCTGCTGGTCTGTTTTGACAGATTTCTGCCATTTTCTGCATTTGCTTCTTGTTGGTTCCTTTTTGAGTTCTTTTGGGGAATTGAGCTTTTTGAGGGAAGTACTTCAGTATCTAGTGTTCTAATGGAAGTTTATTGGTGTTGGAACTGAACCTTAAGACTTACTATCTTGAGTGCACTAATGTTGCTAATAAAGATTGTGTGAAGTTTTGTATGAAGGAAAAATTTCAGGTGTATGCAAGGAATGAGTAATGAGATGAAGGATGGACTAAAGCTCAAGTTTGGGGATGCCACACATGTCACCCCAAGAAATATCCAAGAAGTACAAGCGTCAAAGCTTGGGGATGCCCAGGCATCTCCCTTCTTCATCAATAAAAATCCCAGGTTTCTTCCAAACGCTTCATTTTTATTGTTTCACGCACAGTTGTGTTGTTCTTGGAGCGTCTTCTTTTTCATTTTCGTTTTGGTTTTCGTTTGCTTTGGTTTGCTTAGTTTTCTGAATAAATTGGTTGGACCCCCTCTTTCATACATTGGTTTGCAAATAGTTTGGTTTGGTTTGGAAAAGAGTAGGAAAGTTCATGCTTATGTGGTAAAAAGAGCTCGTTTTTGACTGTGGCCTATGCTCTATCATGCCATGCTTGATATTGTTTTGGCTTTATGCTTAGTATTCTTTTCTGTAGCATGACTTGTTATAAACAATTGAGATTGCTTAACGTGCCTTGGGTGAATCATGCGTTGTTTTAGCATATTAAAGCATAGTATAGTGGTATTCTTCTTTGATGCTTTATTTGGGTTGACTTGGCGCATGCTCACACCATGTTATGACTATCTCAAGTCACCATAGCCTTTATGATCCTTTAGTTTTCAACTTGTAGTATCAGTTTATGCTTTGATCAATGATGTTTTGTCGCTCTGCATGCTTATGGCCATTACTGCTCTCTTAGTTTGTCGCTCCCAGTCTTTTGCTAGCCTCCACAACCAAGTATGAGTTCCACTCATGCATCCAATTCCCTAAACCAAGTTATTCCAAAGAGTCCACCATACCTACCTACTAGCTTATGCTATTCCAAGTATATTCATGATTTTGTTTACCTTCCAAGTTAAACTTGTTATGAGAAAACTAGTGATTAAAGCTCTCACAAACTTGATGGCACACTTTACTTTTTTGCATCTAATAAACTTGAACCATTGGGTCCTTCTTTGTTGCGTATATTCTTGCGCTTTATAAGTTGAAATTGGCAGAACCATGTTTCATGGGGAACGCTTTCAACATTGCACTTGTACTTTGTACCCCGTTGATATCATGTTCTTTTGCTTATGGATCCCGGCGGTGTGAAATAAAAGTGAAACTTGTAAGATCATGGAGTTTGTATGTGTGTTAGAGAAACGCATGAGCCGCTAGCCTAAGCCATGCCTAATCATGGTGGAAACTTGCAGCATCACCATAATGAGCACTCTATGAAGCATCCTCAATAAAAACCTATGCAAATAGCAAATAAAAAGATCGCTGAGATGCTCATTGTCTGCTTTCCTTGACATTTTGATTATTGGAAAGCTCCCGTATCATGTGCAAGGGGTACCCCATTGGCGGTTCTTAATGATACACATGTACTTACAATGACAAGAGCTTACTTGTGACTAAAGTTGAGTAGCATGAGGATCGGTCTTCGTAAGTAAGGGGCATGAGATTTTGGTTTATAACTTGTCAAGCATATCCTCTTAGTTGTGTCACTTTAACCTTAATCACCTTCAAGATTCTTATGATAGGGGAAATGAGAGCTGAAAGCTATAAGTACCATAATTTTTGGAAGCTCTTTATGAGACTTGAATCCCTACTTCCTTTTACAAAGTCCTTTCTTCCACCATTATATTGAGTCTCCATCTTCTACCTTTATGCACCTACTTTGAGAGCATAGTGGCCATTCTTAGTTATATGTGCATTGTCCCAAGACTAGTTGATTGATGCATAACTTGATGTTGCTTGTTTTAAGCTATTTGTATCTAGTCACTCTTATGAACTTTGAAGGCGTCCTATGCATTTATATGTGCTACTCTATGAGGGACAAGCTGAATGCTATTATGCTATGTTTTCTTTATATGAAATAAACAAACGTCTTGCAAAGCATTGTTATTCATGAATCTTTTGTTTGTGCCTTTTCATGTTGCAACATAGTTTCTTTGTCTTATTGCTAGGACTTTGTCTTTCATGTTACGATTGAAGTACTATGATCCCAGCTTTGAATGTTTTAGAAATACTTTGATCAAGTTTATGATGGTGCATGTCACCTCAAAAATTATTTTTTCTTTTTATCACTTACCTACTCGAGGACGAGCAGGAGTTAAGCTTGGGGATGTTGATACATTGCAAATGTATCTATAATTTTTGATGTTCCATGCTTGGTTTTATCTACTTTCTTGTGTTTTGTCCACACTTTGGAGTACTTTTCATATGATTTCTTGGACTAACCTATTAACAAGAGCCGCAGTGCCAGTTGCCTGTTTTCTGCTGTTTTTGGTTCTAGAAAGTCAGAAAATCAATATTCTCAGAATTGGACCAGACAAAAACCAAAGTCGATATTTTCCCGGAAGATTCACGGAGCCAGAAGGAGAGCCAGAGAGGGGCCACAGGGTGGCCAGACCACCCCTAGGCGCGGGTCCCCCCAGGCCGCGCCAGGGCATGGTGTGGGCCCCCTGGCCGGCCATCGACCTTGCCTCTTTCGCCTATATATCTCTCCCGAGGTAAAAACCCTAGATCATCAATCAGAAATCCACGAAAAGTTCCACAGCGCCGCCACCACCGAAGGGGAGATTCGGGGGACAGAAAGTCTCTGTTCCGGCACCCTGCCGGGACGGGGAAGTGCCCCCAGAGCCATCTCCATCAATCTCCACCACCATCTCCATCACCATTTCTGATTCCCATGATGAGGAGGAAGTATTTCTCTCTCGAGGCTAAGGGTTCTACCGATAGCTATGTGTTCATCTCTCTCTCTATGCATGATCTTATTGAGATCATGAGCTTGTAATCTATAGATCTACCTTGCTACTCATGTGCTTTAATAGATCTCTGCTCTCCCCATGTGTGTGAAGTTGACAGTGTGCAGACCATGGTGGCACTTAGGCTAGATATTACAAATACTTGTTATGAGTTATATTTGGAGTTGGATGTCTTTATGAAATTGTGGTGTTTGTTTGAACCATCTAGTGCTCAGGGTGACAGTGTGGGGTTATCTAGATGGGAAAGGCTTACTTTGAGGTGTGCTGTTATAGCCCTACCAACGATTAGAGTGTCCAACCGGAGAGTAGTTCAGCGTAGTATCATGAAGATAATATATTTATATGAGAGTGTTCACTAGTGAAAGTATGATCCCTAGGCCTTGTTTCTAAGCATTGAAACACCGTTTGCTACTAGATCTGTTACATGTTTGCTTGCTTCCTTCTTTATTTCAGTTTGCCTTTAGTCTTTTCCCACATCAACCACACGCCATCAAGCTATTTTCTATCACCATTACCACTTATAATTATCCATACCACTTGTATTTCACTATCTCTTTGCCGAACTAGTGCACCTATACAGCTGACAAGTGTATTGGGTGTGTTGGGGACACAAGAGACTTCTTGTATCTTGATTGCAGGGTTGCTTGAGAGGGGATACCTTTGACCACTTCCTCCCTGAGTTCGATAAACCTTGGGTGATCCACTTAAGGGAAAACTTGCTACTGTTCTTCAAACCTCTGCACTTGGAGGCCCAACAACTGTCTACAAGAATAGAAGTGCGTAGACATCAGTCAGCAGGACAGCTATGATAACTAGGACTATCTGCCTTCACCAGCATTGCCTGTGCCCCTGAAGATGGACCCCACCGCTACTCTTATCTTTTATTTCCACTGCTAGTTGTATTAAGACTAGATCATGAGATCCTTATTTGTGTAAGACCTTATGTATGGTTTGTAATGGATGATGTACTGTGATATCCAATCCGTTATGTCTCGCAAAAATGGTAATCCTGGGATTGCGAGGTATGGCATAACGGGCATCTGGGATTAAAAATCCGGGTGTTGACACGTCATAATTAGATTCGTGACATTTTTTCCGTCTGAAAACGTCACGGATCCATGACGTTCCTCCAATTTCATCACGGCCAACTGGACTAGCCTAGGCCCAGGCCCGATCATTCGTGCCGTTTTTGTGTTGTCACAGCATACGCCACGTGGAAGATGACACCGCGAGCTGCTGTCAGCGATGTTTGGTGTCATGGTTGCCGTTCATGACGTCATCGACTTCCTGATGGTTTTTCCCGTCACAGCTAGATTCCTCTAGCGCCATTTTCTAATGTCATCCGTTCCATTGCTTATGTCATCCTTCCCTTTTCTTCACGCTGGCAGAGGCAAGTTTCGTTTTCGCGTGGCTGACCGTCAGGGCGACACGTGGACCAATAGGAAGGAAACACATGGTCCATTTGGAGCACAAATCATGGACCAATCAGAGCTAGATGCATATCTCCAATGCATGATGAACTCATTTTGTCAGGGCAGAAGAGATGATGTTTCTGTTTTGTCGAGGATGTTGACGAGTGAAACTGCGCCACGTCAGCGTCTAGAGGTGACGGAAATATTTTTGACAACTAAACAACCGTGCCATTTTCGTTTACGTCGTAGGTGAGTGCTCGAAAGTTCGCTATATTGCACGGTCCAGATCAAAATGACAGAAATTGCAGGCCACATGTTTTAGGGGACATAAATAGGTTTACACATAAGTTTCCACCAAATAAAGAAAAGAGCCTAACAAGCTTTCAGTCACACCACCAGTTCACTTACGCAACAGAGCTAGAATTGCTGAAGTGATGCATTTATAAGGCCTGGGAAGTTCACAAGTGCTTTCCATGCTTCTTTCATTGCTTCTTTCTCCTTCAGCAATGATGCAATGTGTCTTCCTAGTACCTCATTCACTGCTCTCTCAGCCCCAAGTTGGGCTTCAAGGAGAGTGTTTGTTGGCGTGGATGCTTTCATCAGTGGAAGCAAGTGGTTTATCCTCAATTCCATCTTATGCAGAAGATGGCGTCACTGTGCTTCCAATGAGTGCCTGAGAGTTATAGAAGCAAACATTAGAAAACTAGCAAGCAAATTCCAAGCACATCTTCATGGACAAATAGGGTACTGAATTATACAAAGATGACAAAGATGGACCTGGTATAGTTTCTTCCACACTTCCCGTGCTTCCTTCAGGGCTTCTGCCTCGCCATCTGGTTTCTCTGTCTACAACCCCACAATGGCACTACCCAGTATCACATTCCCTGCTCTCTGAGCCCCGAGTTGCGCTTTAAGGATAGTCTTGGTTAGTCTTGTAGAATGGATGCTGATGTCCTACGATAGCGCATAGTGCACTATATCGGTGGAAGAAGGTTATTCAGCCTCAGTGATATCTTCTGTAGCATTATGCGCCATCTTGTTTTCCATGGTTGCCCTATGATTTTTAGGCATAGAATCGAAAATTAGAAAAATAGCCAGTAAATTACAAGCTGACCATACACATTTCAGAGACAAATATGGCATTGAAATTTTGTAAGATGAGAAAGATGAAAAGTATTTTGGAGGGCTTATTGTTGCTTTTTCACATTGTGAAGGGAGAAGCCTCGGCTGTCTCAGAAAAACACATCACTATGATAAGGTTGTTTATTTCTTGTTTGCATGTTTATTAGACAACAGGCCTACACAAAGAGAGAGCATAGAGTATAAGAGGCAGTCCTGGTTAAACACAAACAGGGGGGAAGTTGAGTAGACAAGACTTGATCTAGTTCCTAGGGTCAGTCCAAGAATCAACAAGATTACACCACTCTGCATTGTTCATGTGTTCAACAGGAGATATCCTTGTTACTTCATTCAGTGGGAAGGGGTCAAAAACTGCTTCTTTAGGAGATGCCTTTGAATTCTTGCGTGCCTCATTAACTGCTGGTTGCAAGCAAACCGCACCTCTGGTTGTGATGCATCCATGAAAAACTCTTGCTCAAATAAAACATCATGCATCAAGCTTCGCATGAACAATAATGAGTAGAAAAGGGCAATTGAGTCGCAGAACATACGAAAACTTAGTCGTAGAATTCCGCTCTGACATCCGGCCTCTCCTTGTACTCTTTCTAGCGGGGGAAGATGGCATACCGGTCCTGATTGTTTTTGCACACGCAGTGGCGAACTTGGAAGCAATAGTTCTTCTGGAGGAATGACAAATGGAAGCTTTCCTCCTTTGGACATGTTCTCACCCTGCTTCCCTATGTTTTTCCCCAAGACAATTTGAGGATCATCATGTGTAATAGTGTCTTCAGAAGGATGATGGCCAAAATCATCTACAAACACAAATGTGGAGTTAGTGTTCTACCATATAATAAGTGCCATTCAAAGAATATAATGTGATCTCTGATACGTCCATTTTTCATCACTATTCTATATCATAATTCACTGTTATTCATTGATATATTTCGTATTGAGAGGTGATACTTATGTTATTTCATATGTTTTTGCATGGTTGATGACTTTTGGAGCATGGACCGCTGTAGTCTGGATTCTGATGGAAAAGGTGCTGTTTGGAGGAAAAATTCGCAAAGAACAAAAAATCCGGGAAAATAGACGGAAAATCCTATTTTTCCAGAAGACGAAGGAAGCCTGAAGGGGGACCAGAGATGGGCCACAGGGGGCCCACATCACCCCCTGGCGCGGGCCAGCCTAGGTCGCGCCACCAGGTGGTGTGGCCGCCCTGGTCCACCCCTGACACTCCCCTCTGGCGTATATTATTCTCCTGAAACCCTAAGACTCGGGGAGCGACCATAGAAAGATTTCGCCGCCTCTGTGGGGCGGAAAACACCGAGAGAGAAAGATCTCTCTAGTAGACAGATTTCTGCCAGGGGAATTCCTTCCCGAAGAGGGGAGATCATCGCCATCAACACCACCATCAAGCTGGACTTCATCGGGATCATCATCATCATCACCACCATCATCACCATCAGCACCCTCATCACCATCTCCATATTGCTGTAACAATTGCGTTGAATCTTGCATTAGTTCTTAGGGGAAACTTTCTCGGTGTTGATTACTCTTTGTAGTTGATGCTATTGAGTGAACCATTGAATTATTGTTTATGTTCATATTGTTATACATCATTATTCCATCTCTGATCATGATCCATATGATGTCTTGTGAGTTGTTCATTTTGTTCTTGAGGACATGGGAGAAGTCTTGTTGTTAGTAGTGGAGTTGTGTTGAGAAAGATTCAATAGTTTGATATTTAAGTTGTGGTGTACTTCTTCTAGTGGTGTCATGTGAATGTCGACTACATGACACTTCACCTATATGGGCCTAGGGGAATGCATTATGTATTTGGCTACTAATCGTAGGGGTTGCCGGAGTGACAGAAACCTGAACCCCCGTTAGGAAACCATTGCACAAGGGACGTAAGGGTCTTAGAGTTTAAAGCTGTGGTTAGGTTTCTACCTTAATTACTTTCTTGTACTTACGGATGTTTGCAAGGGGTATAATCACAAGTATGTATTAGTCCTAGGAAGGTCGGTACATTAGCACAGGTTCACCCACACAACACTTAGCAAGCTAAAGAAGATTAATCAACTATATGAAGCGAAAGCACTTGACAGTCTTCCCATGTGTCCTCGAGAACGTTTGGTCATCTTAAGTAATACAACCGGCTTGTCCTTTGCTGCATAAAGGATTGGGCCACTTGCTGCATTTATTCCTACTGTCTTTTATTTACTCATACTTTGTTTACTTGCTTTATCAAAAATCCCTAAAATCCGTTTGCTAAGTATTTGCAGAGAATTCCTGATCCATACCACTAGCCAGCACCTTCTGCTCCTCGTTGGGTTCGACACTCTTACTTATCGAAAATACTGCGATACACCCCCTATACTTGTGGGTCATCAAGACTATTTTCTGGCGCTGTTGCCGGGGAGTGAAGCTCTATTGGAGAGTGGAACTGGTAAAGGAAACTTCTACTGTGAGTATTGTTTACTTCTGTTAGTTGCTTTATTTTCGTTATGGATAATTCACTGAGTTTCTTATTTGGTAATGCTACTACCACTGCTAAGGTAGTAGATGAACCACCACCTGCTGAGAATGATGTTTTAAAATACCTACAAGAATTATTGATCGTGTTATGGATAACTACTATGTTGGGGATGGAACTGTTCATCCCGGTGATCTTTTACTGTTTATACACGAATTATGTGGGTTGTTCAAGTGTGGAGGTATTACTACAGATCAAGTTAAGAAGAAGTTATTCTCATTATCACTGAAAGGAAGAGCTGAGGACTGGTATAAGCTGCTGAAGAATGGTCAAGCTCTTGAATGGGAGGAAATAGTGCCTCTCTTTTATTCAAAGTTTTATCCTCCTAGTGAGATTCATAAAGATCGGAATCAAATATACAACTTTTGGCCTCTTGATGGAGAGAGTACAACTCAAGCTTGGGGAGATTGAAGTTACTAATGCTCAAATGTCCCATTCATGAGCTCCCCAACAATATTATTATCAATAACTTTTATGTAAGGCTCCCTCTACATGACAAGGATTTATTGGATGCTTCTTGTGCTGGATCATTCACTCGCATGGAAGAAGAAGCTAAATGGGATCTTCTGGACCTTATTCAAGACAATGCTCAAGCTTGGGAGAATGACAAAGGTAGAAAGTTAGGTATAAATTATGATTATGAATGCATTGAATCTTTTATGGGAACTGATGACTTTCAAAATATTAAAAATGCTTATGGTCTAGACTCTCAAGCTATTGCTTCTTATTTTAAGGCTTTTGCTTCCTACATTGAAGTGCCTAAAAAGAAGTGGAATAAGTATCATGAACCTTATAAATATATTTCTAAGAGTGTTCCTGCAAGAAATACCGAAGTTTATACTGCTAATCATGTTTTACCTGAACCTTACATTGAGAAAATGGCTTTCCCAATTAAGATAAAGGAACATTCTATGATAGCTAGTATGGTTGATGAAAGTATAAGCAAAGCTATTGAACCTGATAAACAAATGGTTGATGAACCTATAATAGCAAATGTGAAAGACTTTGTTACTAAATATGAAGAAGAGGGACACACTATCCTTTGTAAGGATACCTCTAATATTGTTTCACAAAGTAGTGTTATGAGAGCTAGTATTCCTGTGTTTTCTGTTAGAATAAGTGATCATTGTTACGATGGCCCTTGTGATAGTTATATTGTTAAGTTTATGCATGATACTGAAAGCTACTATGAGAGAGGGAAAAGTGTTCTTATGCATCTCAATAATATCAAGTTTCCTTGTTTTATGCTGAAAGTTTTTATGTTGCACTTGTTTTGCCTTCCTATACAAGTAGCCTCTGGTTTCAACAACTTGTTTGTTTACAAAATTCCCTTGCATAGGAAGTGGGTTAGACTTAAATATGTGTATTTCTTCTTCTTAATGCTCTTTTTCACTTCAATTCATATTCCCATGTGAGCATCTTCAAATTATCATGCCCATCTTAATGGCTATAAAGAAAGAGCTTTTTGGGATACAACCCAATTTGTTTTTGCTTCCAGTTTGTTTTTTGTTTCTTTGAGTCTTAGAAGTTATTACTTCGGTAATAACCGCTCCTTATCCTTTTTGTTTGGTTTTTGAGTCAAGATCAACCTCTAATGAGAGAGAAGTAATATTTGGGGAAGTTGCTGTCCCGAAACAGATTTTTTTTTGTGCTTCACCGTAAAAATTCATGAGAGATCTCTGTATGTCGGATTGAGCTGTAATTGTTTGTGCTTCTGTCCCAGGTTGTTATTTAACTTTCATTAGTTTTGCACTTTTCGATTTGAGCAACAGAAGATTTTCGAAAAAATTGATCTTTACCTGCTGGTCTGTTTTGACAGATTTTGCCACTCTTGCATTTGCCTCTTTATTCGATTTCCTTTTTGAATTCTTTTTGGGTTTTTGAAAGGAGTTGCTTCAGTATCTTATGTTTTGATGGTTTTCATTTGAAGTTGGACTCAAAAGGTTTTATCACTTCACTTATACTAATGTTGCTAATAAGAACCGTGTGAAGTTTTATGTGAAAGAAATTTTCAGGAAGTGGATATAATGGTGTAGTAAGGAAGAGAAGGGTTTTATGACTCAATTAATAAGTGTATGAAGATGAAGATATTGATATTATCCAAGTGGTGACTCCGGAAGAATCTACTAGATACCAAATTCAGAGACCTATAGAGCCCATTTTCAAATAGGTAACAGTTCTCGTAAGAAAAGTTCCGCAAAAATACAATCCAACTATATTTTTGCAGTTTTCATTTAATAAGGAAAGCTACAAAGTGAAAGAGGGATGGAAACGGAGCCAGGGTGGCTCACACCACCCTGTGGCGTGGGACCACCCCTGGCCGCGCCACCAGGTGGTGAGTCCACCCCATACTCCGTCTCCGACCCGTTTTCTCCCAGTACTTTCCTTTCGTCATGAAACTTCGTAATATATAATCTCCCAGATCGCCCGAGGTTCATATATCGTGTTTTCGTCGTGTTTTCGTTCCGATCTGTTTCTGCCAGGACATACTCTTTGAAGGTTTAGAAGCACAATGGTGTCCGCCAAGGATAAAGGGAAGGAGCCTTTGGAGGAAGACCTCCAAGACCCCGGGCAGGAGAAGGAGATCAAGAGTGAAGATGAAGAGGAGGCAAAGCACACCGACACTACCATTGCAAGCATTGGAGTGGTGGCAAACCTGCCAGGACTATGTCAATTGGAGGGAAGCCTCCTCATCACCGTTCATAACCCTGGTCACTTTCTCCATGCACCAAGAATCCTTTCCATACTCTTATCCATGAGCATCAATACTAGAATTTGCCCAAAGGGAAATTACCCTCCAATTGGGATTTGCCTCGTTCTAGCCATGTAGGAAAAGAAGACTTCAAGGAGGTAGAGTGGGGAAAGAATCACAAGAGCTGGGATTCTCAACCCGACATGATCATGAGTCGCATTGAGCAAAACTCGCAGCTTATTCGTAACCTCACCTTCGAGATTGAGGAATTGGGGAAACTGATCAAGAAGCTCATCGAGAGGATACCACCACCACCAAAGGAGTAATTCGTCATCAGGTTTGGCATCCCCTTGGTTTGTTCCAAGCTTGGGGGAGTTCCACGGTATCACATCACTATCTTCTATCTTTTTACCTTATTAGTAGAGTCATATCATGAATAGAGAAGTTATCATGTAGGATGGTTTGCATTATGGAAGTGTCCCCTCGTTAGATATGTATCCCTTGGTGTGAGTTGCCGTTATGGAATATTAATGAGAAGTTCTATCATTCACTCTTTTTCATAGCTTATATTAGTTTTCAATTCGTGGTTGTATAATTGATCTTGTTGTTAGTATTGGTAGCACTTTGGGATCATTGAGTTAATTTAGTTGGTTTTGGCAAACCTGGCTCGGTCAGTAGCAACACTATTTTTGAGAGTTGAAAGAAAATATAAAAGTACTCTAAAGTAAAATTATTTCATCTTCTTTCTTTCTTGATTTGCTCATAAGTCTAGTATTCTCTAGTTAAGATCTTTTGTGCTTCCAAGGAAGATTGCATGTTTGTCTTTATCGCTTGTATGTTTGTTTGTTTCCTTCAACTCTTATACTTGCTATCCAGCCTTGCTAGCCAAAAACCTGTACTAAGAGGGAATTCTTCTCGTGCATCCACCTCCTTTAAACCAAACCCATGCCATTTGTGTCCACCATACCTACCTATTAGCATTATTGCTATTCCAAGTAAATTCTTGTTTTATCTACCTCCCAAATTAAACTTGTTATGTGAAAATTAGTGATTAAAGCTCTCACAAACTTGATGGCACATTTTACTTTCTTTCATTTAATAAACTTGAACCATTGGGTCCTTTTTTGTTGCGTATATGCTTGCGCTTTATGAGTTGAAGTTAGCAGAACCATGTATCATGGGGAACGCTTTCAACATTGCATTGGTACTTTGTACCTAGTTGATATCATGTTCTTTTGCTTATGGATCCTGACGGTGTTAAATAAAAGTGGAACTTGTAAGATCATGGAGTTTATATGTGTGTTAGAGAAACGCCTGGGCCGCTAGCGTAAGCCATGCCTAATCATGGTGGAAACTTGCAACATAACTATAGTGAGCATTCTATGAAGCATCCTCAATAAAAACCTATGCAAATAGAAAATAAAAAGATCACTGAGATGCTCACTGTCTGCTCGCCTTGTCATTTTGATTATGGGATAGCTCCTGTGTCGTGTGCAAGGGGTACCCCATTGGCGGTTCTCGATGATACACGTGTATTTACAATGACAAGAGCTTACTCGTGATTGAAGTTGAGTAGCATGAGGTTCGGTACTCATAAGTAAGGGGCATGATATTTCAACTTATAACTTGTCAAGCATATCCTCTTAGTTGTGTCACTTTAACTTAATCACCAAAAGATGCCTATGATAGGGGCAATGAGAGCTGAAAGCTAGTAAGTATCATAATTTTTGGGGGCTCTTTATGACACTTGCAATCCCTGCTTCCCTCTGCGAAGGGCCTTTCTTTTACTTTGTAGTTGAGTCAGTAAACCTATTCCCTTCTATCTCAGCAAGTATTTTGAGTTGTTGTGTTTCATTCGTTCATATGATGATTTATTCAATCATGTTTCGTATGTTCCTTGTTTTGCACATTGCTCTTATCTTGATATTTACTACTTTGAAAGCTATCAGTGAAAACCAGTTATTTGTGAACTCCAGCAAATTATCAACTATTCTTCGACCAAGAGCTAAGTTTGTCATTACCAATTATGATTTACTTTATGTATCTTTATTGTGTTTCCTTTACTCATTGCAAGTTGAGTTATATAATAGTGAGTTGTCTTCTATTATGATCTGTGTATTTGATGAATGTGATGCTTCTTGTCCCTATTCTTTTATCGACTCTTCACTCCATAAACCTGAGGCCATGTTTATTGAGATCAGTTTCGCTTGGGGACAAGCGAAGTCTAATCTTGGGGGGAGTTGATACGTCCATTTTGCATCACTATTCTATATCATAATTCACTGTTATTCATTGATATATTTCGTATTGAGAGGTGATACTTATGTTATTTCATCTATTTTTGCATGGTTGATGACTTTTGGAGCATGGACCGTTGCAGTCTGGATTCTGATGGAAAAGATGCTGTTTGGAGGCAAAATTCGCGAAGATCAGAAAATCCGGGAAAATATACGGAAAATCCTATTTTTCCAGAAGACAAAGGAAGCCAGAAGGGGGACCGGAGATGGGCCATAGGGGGCCCACACCACCCCCTGGCGCGGTCTAGCCTAGGCCGCGCCACCAGGTGGTGTGGCCGCCCTGGTCCACCCCTGGCACTCCCCTCTGGCGTATATTATCCTCCCGAAACCCTAAGACTCGGGGAGCAACCACAGAAAGATTCCGTCGCCTCTGTGGGGCAGAAAACACCGAGAGAGAAAGATCTCTCCGGTAGACAGATTTCTGCCGGGGGAATTCCATCCTGGAGAGGGGAGATCGTCGCCATCAACACCACCATCAAGGTGGACTTCATCGGGATCATCATCAGCATCACCACCATCATCACCATCAGCACCCTCATCACCATCTCCATATTGCTGTAACAATTGCATTGATTACTCTTTGTAGTTGATGCTATTGAGTGAACCGTTGAATTATTGTTTATGTTCAGATTGTTATACATCATTATTCCATCTCTGATCATGATCCATATGATGTCTTGTGAGTAGTTCGTTTTGTTCTTGAGGACATGGGAGAAGTCATGTTGTTAATAGTGGAGTTGTGTTGAGAAAGATTCAATAGTTTGATATTTAAGTTGTGGTGTACTTCTTCTAGTGGTGTCATGTGAACATCGACTACATGACACTTCACCTATATTGGCCTAGGGGAATGCATTGTGTATTTGGCTACTAATCGTAGGGGTTGCCGGAGTGACAGAAACCTGAACCCCCGTTAGGAGACCATTGCACAAGGGACATAAGGGTCTTAGAGTTTAAAGGTGTGGTTAGGTTTCTACCTTAATTACTTTCTTGTACTTACAGATGTTTGCAAGGGGTATAATCACAAGTATGTATTAGTCCTAGGAAGGTCGGTACATTAGCACAGGTTCACCCACACAACACTTAGCAAGCTAAAGAAGATTAATCAACTATATGAAGCGAAAGCACTTGACAGTCTTCCCATGTGTCCTCGAGAACGTTTGGTCATCTTAAGTAATACAACTGGCTTGTCCTTTGCTGCATAAAGGATTGGGCCACATGCTGCATTTATTCCTGCTGTCTTTTATTTACTCGTACTTTGTTTATTTGCTTTATCAAAAACCCCTAAAAATCCGTTTGCTAAGTATTTGCAGAGAATTCCTGATCCATACCACTAGCCAGCACCTTCTGCTCCTCGTTGGGTTCGACACTCTTACTTATCGAAAATACTGCAATACACCCCCTATACTTGTGGGTCATCAATCTCCTCGGGGAGGTGGTTGCTTGCCTGGGGCAGTTGTCTACTCGTCTTGGACTGTTGTCTTCCTTCCATGGAGTGCTACCATCTCGATTTGGGCTGCTACCTTCTCTCCTTCAGCATCAGGATCTGCAGGACTCTAACGTTTTTGCGAAAAGGTCAGATCACTTGGCGGTGTTGGTGGGCGGCATGGAGAACTTGGAGGTGGAAGTACTTCTAGTGGATTCACCTTGACTTGGTATGTCTCGTACTTTCTGTTGAGGCAGCCATGCTAGCCAAGACGCACTTCCGAGCAGCTGATCCACCACCACCAGCCATCCTTGTCACGATGACAGGTTTCTTCTTATATTTGCTCTTCTCAGTCTATACAATTCAACGGTAGTCAATTCGAGATGAAAAAAAATCACAACATATATGGAAAATTAAGTAAGCAAATAATTACACAAAATATGAGTAGGCAAGTAAGGGGACAACCTGTAGCTCATCCTCCTCCTCCTCTTCAGGATAATAGTCAAATCCAGAGCCTTCATCCTTGCTCCTTTTAGGGGAGAATTTAGGGGGAGATGCATAAACAAGGGTCATAACACTCATTTGTTGCATTCACGCATTGTTTCTCGTGATGTTTTCCAGCCGTCTTTCTTCCATGGGATGCAATTGTGGTTCTATCATCAATAAACAACTCCAAGTAAGCTACAAAAATATAACCTACGGTATTGATTGTTCTATACTAATCATAATGTACAACAATCCACTATGAGGAACTTCTTTTCTGAATCTCATATCACAAGACTAACGATGAAGCAGCCAAACCAATGCAAGAGACAAGACGATGAACAAGCTAGACAATTCACCAATTGGTTGCAGCAATAAGCAGAGTGGGACAATTTTACAAAAGTAGGAAATGTTGGATCATGGTTGGATAATATGCACAGAACGACAATAAAACATAAGCAGTATAAGTGTAAATAGTGCAATTAAATAGTAAATATAACCTACGGTACTGATTGTTCTATAGAACTCATCATGTGACAGCTCACTATGAGAAATTTCTACTGTCGTCATAAGGCATATGATGAAGTAGCCAAACTAATGCAAAAAGCAAGATAATGCAACCTTTATCACACGCAAACAGATCATAAGCCGAAATAGTACAAGAGCAGTTAGAGTGGATAAGCACAATAAAACGTAAGCATGATAAGGAACTATCATGCAAATAAACAAAATATAACTTATGATGTTGATCGTTATATAGTAATCATCGTGTAAGATAGTCCATTATGAGCAATTTATACACTGATCAAAAGACACAGGATGAAGCAGCCAAACCAATGGACAACCAAGATAATGCAAACTTTATTTGTATGTAAACTGATCATAAGTCGAATACTTTGAATCTCACTTACCAATTGCTTGGCTAGTTACACTAATACACAGGGCAGGACAATTAAACATCAGAAGGATAAGCATCTTTCATGCAATTAAATAGGCAATTAAACAAGCCATAACATATGCTGTTGATTGTTCAATAGTAATCATCATGTAAAATAGACTACTATGAACAATTTATACACTGCTCATCAGACTTGTCATGAAGCAGTCAAACTAATGCAACAGACATGATAATGAACCCTGATCACAAGACTTGTAAAATCACAAGCAATTTCATAGGCAAAACAAATAAGAGAGAATAACTGCAACAAAACATGCAAATTGGTGGCATGAACAGTATAATGAACAACATTTCATAGGCAAAGTAAAAAACATTAGCATCGAGGATGAGCGTGTTTCCTTGCCTGCAGGCTGTAGGGCCTTTTTGATATTGTGTTTATTAAAGTGGCCCGGGGCATGTGGCATCGAGCTAGACGGGGAGGGAGCAGACCTCGTCGACAAGGTGGGCGACGAGGTGGACGGTGAGGCAGATGGGTCTTGTCAGTGTGGTGATGGACCTTGTCGGTGAGGTGGATGACGAGCTGGCCGACTTTTCAGGTGAAGTGCACAACGAGGTGGTACACAAGGTTAGCAGGCTATCGACGAGGTGGATGACTGGCGAGGTCGATGGACCTGGTGGAAAACCAGGACGATGAGGAGGGGCTAGGGTTTGTGCTAGGGAGACGGAGAGGTTAGTACTGGAGGGACGGACGGAGACGAGGGGATTAAAGGTAGAGGGAGGAGGGATGTACATCGGTGAGGGGAAAAGGGAGAGGGCTGTGGGGAGGGAGAGGGGAAAAGGGAGAGGACAGCGGGAGGGCGAGGGGAAAAGGAAGAGGACGGCACTGATGGCGTGGGGAAATTTGGATCTATCTCGTTTCGGTGAGGGGATAAAAAGGATTTCAATTAGATTACGTAAATGACCTTTGGGTGAATGCTTGGGTGGCGCTGTGCGGGTAGGTTGAAAGGTAATTGCAGTGCGAGAAATTGTTGTTTGTGTAGAAACTCTCCCGTCTGGCGCTAAATTTTGCGTGGGTGGGAGGACCTAACTTGGAAATTGGGGGTTGGTGTCCTGGCTGTCAGATGCTTGATGGAGGGTTCAAATAAATTAACCATATTTTAGAAAGTATTCGGGCCTGGTGAAGAAAACTATAAATTATTAACGAATAAATCTTGAAAAATGCAATAATGTGGAATACTACTTTATATTCCAACTTGTATAATGATCTCATGAGAGGTAAAAGTATTTTGGATAATATATTCAAATTTAGATAAGATTCAAAATGTGGTTTTGAACAATGAATTTCTCTAGATTAGGGTTGACCAATGGACTTTTGTCCTTATTTTGGTTAGTTATATCATAGCAACACATATGGTAGATATCAAAGTTTGAGTCCAAGAACATGCATCACAGGGAGACCAAAAACACATAGGAAAGCAACTTCCATCCACATTGCATTTGTTGCACAAGTGTGACAGAAGTTACATGCATCACAAAATCCACTAGAGTATGTGTGTGGTCATGTAGATCAATGTGGTTTTGGAAAAAAACACATGCAATGTGGTCATGTGTGGATCAATGACTCTTGTGGATATCAATGTGGTTCAGGAAAAGAACACATGCGATGACTCTAGGGGATCCATGTGTCAAACCATGGTCATAGAGACCAAAAACACATAGGAAAGCATCTTCCACATTGCATGTTTGCACCAGTGTGATAGAATTTGCATCACAGAATCCACTAGTGGAGTATGTGTGGTCATGTGGATATCAAATGTGGTTTAGGAAAAGAACACATGCAATGACTCTAGTGGATCCATGTGTCAAACCATGATCACAGAGAACAAAAACACATAGGAAAACACCTTCCACTTTGCATGTTGCACCAGTGTGACAAAAGTTACATCACAGAATCCACTAGAGTGTGTGGTCATGTGGATATCAATGTGGTTATAGGAAGTAAAAGAACACATGCAATGTGTTCATGTGGATCAATGACTCTAGTGGATATCAATTTGTGGTTTGGGAAAAGAACACATGCAATGAATCTAGGGGATCCATGTGTCAAACCATGGTCATAGAGACCAAAAACACATATAGTAAATAAGAAGCTTCCACATTGTATGTTGCACCAGTGTGATAGAAGTTGCATCAAAGAATCCACTTGAGTGTGTGTGTGGTCATGTATGTCATGTGTATCAATGACTCTATTGGATATCAATGTGGTTTAGGAAAAGAACACATGCAATAATGACTATAGTGTATCCATGTCAACTATGGTCATAGAGACCAAAAATACATAGGAAAGCAGCTTCCACATTGCATGTTGCACTAGTGTGACAGAAGTTGCATCACAGAATAATCCACTAGAGTGTGCGTGGTCTTGTGGATATCCATGTGGTTTAGGAAAAGAACACATGAAATGTAGTCAGGTGGATCAATGACTAGTGGATATCTATGTGGTTTAGGAAAATAACACATGTAATGACTCTAGGGGATCCATGTGTCGAACCATGGTCATAAAGACAAAAAACACATACCACATTGCATGTTGGAATAGTGTGTCAAAAGTTGCATCATAGAATCCACTGGAGTGTGTGTGTGTGTTCATGTGGATATCACTGTGTTTTAGGAAAAGAACACATGCAATGTGATCATGTGGATCAACGACTCTAGTAGATATCAATGTGGTTTAGGAAAAAGAACACATGCAATGACTCTAGGGGATCCATGTGTCAAACCATGGTCATAGAGATAAAAAGCACACAGGAAAGCATCTTCCACATTGCATTAGCACCAGTGTGATAGAACTTACATCATCACAGAATCCACTAGAGTGTGTCTGGTCAGGTAGATATCAACGTGGTTTTGGAAAAGAACACATGCAATGTTGTCATGTGGATCAATGACTCTAGTGGATATCAATGTGTTTAGGAAAAGAACACAAGCAATGACTCTAGGGGATCCATGTGTCAAACCATGGTCACAGAGACCAAAACACACATACCACATTGGATTTTGCACTAGTGTGACAGAAGTTGCATCATAGAATCCAATGGAGTGTGTGTGTTCATATGGATATTAGTGTGTTTTAGGAAAAGAACACATGCAACATGGTCATGTGGATCAATGACTCTAGTGGATATCAAAATGTGGTTTAGGAAATGAACACATTTAATGACTCTAGGGGATCCATGTGTCAAACCATGGTGTACAGAAACCAAAAACGCATAGGAAAGCAGCTTCCACATTGCATGTTGCACTCGTGTGACAAAAGTTGCATCACAGAATCCACTAGAGTGTGTGGGTCATGTAGATATCAATGTGGTTTTGGAAAATAACACATGCAATGAGGTCATGTGGATCAATTACACTAGAGGATATCAATTTGGTTTGGGAAAAGAACACATGCAATGACTCTAGGGGATCCATGTGTCAAACCATGGTCACATAGACCAAAACACACAGGAAAGCAGCTTCCACGTTGCATGTTGCACTAGTGTGACAGAAGTTACATCATCACAGAATCCACTAGAGTGTGTCTGGTCATGTAGATATCAATGTGGTTTTGGAAAAGAACATATGCAATGTTGTCACGTGGCACAATGGCTCTAGTGGATATCAATGTGGCTTCGGAAGAGAACACATGCATTAACTCTAGGGGATCCATGTGTCAAACCATGGTCACAGAGACCAAAACCACATAGGAAATCAGCTTCCACATTGGATGTTGCACTAGTGTGACAGAAGTTGCATCACAGAATCCACTGGAGTGTGTGTGTGGTCTTGTAGATATCAATGCGGTTTTGGAAAGGAACACATGCAATGTGGTCATGTGGATTAATGGCTCTAGTGGATATCAATGTGGTTTAGGAAGAGAACACATGCAATGACTCTAGGGGATCCATGTGTCAAACCATGGTCACACAGACCAAAAAAATATAGGAAATAAATAAGAAGCTTCCACATTGCATGTTGCACCAGTGTGTGATAGAAGATGCATCAGAAAATCCACTAGAGTGTGCGTGGTCATGTAGATATCAATGTGGTTTTGGAAAAGAACACATGCAATGTGGTCATGTGTATCAATGACTCCAGTGGATAACAATGTGGTCTAGGAACAGAACACATGCAACAATGACTCTAGGGGATCATGTGTCAAAAAATGGTCACAAAGACCAAAAACATATAGGAAATAAACAAGCAGCTTCCACACTTTGCATGTTATTGCACCAGTGAGTGATAGAAGTTGCATCACAAAATTAACTGGAGTGTGTGTGTGATCATGTAGATATTAATGTGAGTTTCGAATAGAACAAATGCAATGTGGTCATGTGTGGATCAATGAATCTATTGGATATATCAATGTGGTTGGAAGAGAACACATGCAATTACTCTAGGGGATCCATGTGTCAAACCATGGTCACAGAGACTAAAAACATATAGGAAATAAATAATAAGCAGCTTCAATTCCACATTGCATGTTGCACCAATGTGTGACAGAAATTGCATCATAGAATCCATTGTAGTGTGTGTGGTCATGTGGATATCAATGTGGTCATGTGGATCAATGACTCTAGTGGATATAAATGTGCTTTAGGAAAAGAACACACCATGCAATGATTCTAGGGGATCCATGTGTCAAAACATGGTCACAGAGACCAAAAACACATACCAAATTGCATGTTGCACCAGTGCGATAGAAGTTGCATCACAGATTCCATTGTTGTGTGTGGTCATGTGGATATCAATGTGTGTTAGGAAAAGAACACATGCAATGTGGTCATGTGGATCAATGACTCTAGTGGATATCAAAATGTGGTTTAGGAAAAGAACACATGCAATAACTCTAGGGGATCCATGTGTCAAACCATGGTGTACAAATACCAAAAACACATAGGGAAAGCAGCTTCCACATTACATGTTGCACAAGTGTGAAAAAAGTTGCATCACAGAATACACTAGAGTGTGTTTGTGGTCATGTAGATATCAATGTGGTTTTGGAAAGGAACACATGCAATGTGGTCATGTGGATCAATGACTCTAGTGGATATCAATGTGGTTTAGGAAGAGAACACATGCAATGAATCTAGAGGATCCATGTGTCAAACCATGGTCATAGAGACAAAAAACTTATAGGAAATAAATAAGCAGCTTCCACATTGCATGTTGCATCAGTGTGTGACAGAAGTTGCATCACATAATCCATTGGAGTGTGTGTGGACATGTAGATATCAATGTGGTTTTGGAAAAGAACACATGCAATGTGGTTATGTGGGTTAATGGCTCTAGTGGATATCAATGTGGTTTAGGAAGAGAACACATGCAATGACTCAAGGGGATCCATGTGTCAAACAATGGTCAAAGAGACCAAAAACACATATAGGAAATAAACAGCTTCCACATTGCATGTTGCACCAGTGTGACAAAATTTGCATCACAGAATAATCCATTAGAGAGTGTGTGTGGTCATGTGGATATCAATGTGGTTTTAGAAAAGAACACATGTAATGTGGTCATGTGGATCAATGACTCTAGTGGATATCAATGTGGTTTAGGAAAAGAACAACATGCAATGACTCTAGGGGATCCATGTCAAACGAGGATCACAGAGACCAAAAACACATAGGAAAGCAACTTCCACATTGCATGTTGCACCGGTGTGACAGAAGTTGCATCACACTAAAAACCCTAAACCCTGAACCCTAAAACCCACCTGCGGGGCCTATATGATGCCTATCTCAACTTTTGTACATATTCTAGAAACACATTGAAGATCTGGAGGGATTCAGACGCTCCGATGCTCGGTTTTCAACGAAACCATAGACCATGGGCCCCACAGATGCTTGATACGTTGCTAACGTATCTATAATTTTTGATCTTGCATACTTGGTTTTATCTACTTTCTTGTGTTTTGTCCACACTTTGGAGTACTTTTCATATGATTTCTTGGACTAACCTATTAACAAGAGCCATAGTGCCAGCTGCCTATTTTCTGCTGTTTTTGGTTCCAGGAAGTCAGAAAATGAATATTCTCGAAATTGGATGGGACAAAAGCCAAAGTTATTATTTTATCGGGGGACACTTGGAGCCAGAATACGAGACGAAGAAGGGCCAGAGGGTGGCCACACCAGTTGGTGCTGCAGGCCAGGCCAGACAACGCTAGGGGGTGGTGTGGGCCCCTCCGGCACCACCTCGGTCTCCCCTCTCCCCTATAAGAGCCTCCCGATGCATAAACCCTAAATGGTAAATCAGAAATCCACGAAAAGTTCTGCAGCGCCGCCGCCACCGAAGGGGAGATTCGGGGGACAGAAAGTCTCTATTCCGGCACCCTACCGGGACAGGGAAGTGCCCCCGGAGCCATCTCCATCGATCTCCACCACCATATCCATCACCATTGCTGATTCCCATGATGAGGAGGGAGTAGTTCTCTCTCGAGGCTAAGGGTTCTACCGATAGCTATGTGTTCATCTCTCTCTCTATGCATGATCTTATTGAGATCATGAGCTTGTAATCTATAGATCTACCTTGCTACTCAAGTGCTTTAATAGATCTCTGATCTCCCCATGTGTGTGAAAGTGACAGCATGCACACCATGGTGGCACTTAGGCTAGAGATCTCAAATACTTGTTATGAGTTATATTTGGAGTTGGATGTTTCTATGAAATTGTGGTGTTTGTTGGAACCATCTAGTGCTCAAGGTGATAGTGTGGGGTTATCTAGATGGGAAAGGCTTACCTTGAGGTGTGCTGTTATAGCCCTACCAACGATTAGAGTGTCCAACCGGAGAGTAGTTCAGCATAGTATCATAAAGAAGAATATATTTATATGAGAGTGTTCACTACTGAAAGTATAATCCCTAGGCCTTGTTTCTAAGCACTAAAACACCGTTTGCTATTAGATCTGTTACATGTTTGCTTGCTTCTATCTTTATTTTGATTTTACTTTAGTCTTTTCCCACGTCAACCACACTCCAACAAGCTATTTTCTAGCACCATTACCACTTATAATTATCTATACCATTTGTATTTCACTATCTCTTCGCTGAACTAGTGCACATATACACCTGACAAGTGTATTGGGTGTGTTGGGGACACAAGAGACTTCTTGTATCTTGATTGCCGGTTGCTTGAGAGGGGATACCTTTGACCACTTCCTCCCTGAGTTCGATAAACCTTGGGTGATCCACTTAAGGGAAAACTTGCTGCTGTTCTACAAACCTCTGCACTTGGAGGCCCAACAACTGTCTACAAGAATAGACGTGCGTAGACATCAAGCTATTTTCTGGCACCGTTGCCGGGGAGGTAAGGTAAAAGGTACTCACATCCTCCTGTGTGAGTGCTCGAAGTTATTTTCTTTAGATTCTGCAATTTTGTCTTTTTGTTTCTTGTTTTGACTAGTTAGGCTTAATGGAAAACAAAAAAAACTAGAGAGATTTATAGTATTTATCTTGAGTTAGGACATGAAATGTTTGAAGAGAAAATTAAAAAACCCATGGAACTTTATTTGCATGCTGATAGCAATGTTGTTAGTATGAATTCTTTGGACACATTATTGCTAATGCTATGGAAAAGTCTAAGCTTGGGGAAGCTAGTTTTTATGGAAATGATCTTTTTAGTTCCCCATCTTTGGAAGATAGCTATTCTATTGCTTATGATGATACCAAACCTCCAATATATGATGATTACAATGATGAGTATGATATTTTCATTTCACCTACTATTGAGGAGAAAATTAATTATGATTACAATATGCCTCCTATATTTAATGATTATGGTGATGAGAATAAATTATGATAGCTATTTTGTTGATTTTGCTCCCACTACAATTAATAAGAATGACTATGCTTATGTGGAGAATAATAATTATTATATGCATGTGGCTCATGATAAGAATGGTTTATGTGATAGTTATATTGTTAATTTTATTCATGATGCTACTGAAAGTTATTATGAGGGAGGTAAACATAGTTTTATGCATCTCAATAATATTAAGTTTCCCCTCTTTATGTTGAAAGTCTTGAAGTTGCACTTGTTTTGCTTTACTATGCTTGTTGCTTTGTTCTTTCATGACTTGTTTATTTACAAGATTCCTATGCATAGGAAGTGGGTTAGACTTAAATGTCCTATGAATTTTCTTCTTGATGCTCCCTTTTACTTCAATTCATATTTCTTATGTGAGCATCTTTTCAAAATATCATGCCTAACTTAAAGGCGTTAAAGAAAAACACTTATTGGGAGATAACCCAAGAGTTTTAGTTGAGTCTTGGAAGTTATTACCTCTATAATAACCTCTCCTTATCCTTTTTATTTTCTTTTGTGCCAAGAGTAACCTCTAATGAGAGAGAAGTAATGATCGGGAAAGTTGCTGTCCTAAAATAGATATTTGTGCTCCATCATAAAAATTCGTGTAAAATCTCTGTACGTCCTTTTGAGGCGTGAATCTTAGTTCAACACTTTGTGATTTGAGCAACAGAAGGTCTTCGAAAAAATTCATATTTACCTGCTGCTCTGTTTTGATAGATTTCTGCCATTTTCTGCATTTGCTTCTTGTTGGTTCCTTTTTTAGTTCTTTTGGGGAGTTGAGCTTTTTGAGGGAAGTGCTACAGTAGCTTGTTTTTTAATTGAAGTTTTATTGGTGTTGGAACTGAACCTAAAGACCTATTATCTTGAGTGCACTAATGTTGCTAATAAAGATTGTGTGAAGTTTTGTATGAAGGAAAAATTTCTGGTGTATGGAAGGAATGAGTAATGAGATGAAGAATGAAATAAAGCTGAAGCTTGGGGATGCCACGCGTGTCACCCCGAAAAATATCCAAGAAGTACAAGTGTCAAAGCATGGGTATGCCCAAGGCACCCCCTTCTTCATCAATAAAAATCCCAGGTTTCTTGCAAACACTTCATTTTTATTGTTTCATGCACAGTTGTGTTGTTCTGGGAGCATCTTCTTTTTAGTTTTTGTTTTGGTTTTTCGCCAGCTTTGTTTTCTTAGTTTGCTGAATAAATTGGTTGGACCCCCTCTTTCATACATTGGTTTTCAAATAGTTTGGTTTGGATTGGAAAAGAGTAGGAAAGTTCATGCTTAAGTGGTAAAGAGAGCTTGTTTTTAACTGTGGCCTATGCTTTGTCATGCCATGCTCGATATTGTTTTGGCTTTATGCTTAGTATTCTTTGTTGTAGCATGAATTGTTATAAATAATTGAGATTGCTTAATGTGCCTTTGAAGAATCATGCGTTGTTTTAGCATATTAAAGCATAGTATTGTGGTATTCTCCTTTGATGCTTTATTTGGGTTGACTTGGCACATGCTCACACCATGTTATGACTATCCCAAGTCACCATAGCCTTTATGATCCTTTAGTTTTCAACTTGTAGTATCACTTTATGCTTTGATTACTGATGTTTTGTCGCTCTGCATGATTATGGCCATTATTGCTCTCTTAGTTGGTTGCTCCCAGTCTTTTGCCATCCTCCATAACCAAGTATGAGTTCCACTCATGCATCCAACTCCCTAAACCAAGTTATTCCAAAGAGTCCACCATACCTACCTACTAGCTTAAGCTATTCCAAGTATATTCATGTTTTTGTTTACCTTCCAAATTAAAGTTGTTATGAGAAAACTAGTGATTAAAGCTCTCACGAACTTGATGGCACACTTTACTTTTCTTTCCCTTAATAAACTTGAACCATTGTGTTGTCTATGTTGTATATGCTTGCACTTATTTGTTGGGTATTAGCAGACCCATGCTGTCATGGGGAACGCTTTCAACATTGCACTGGTACTTTGTACCTAGTTGATATCATGCTCTTTTGTCTATGGATGTCGTCGGTGTGAAATGAAAGGGGATCTTGTAAGTCCATGGAGTTATGTATATGTGTTAGAGAAACGCGTGGGCCGCTGGTCTAATCCATGCTGACATGGTGGAAACCCGCAGCATAACCATAATGAGCTGTGTATGAAGCATTCTTCTTATAAAAAAAAGAGTCCTGTATTGAGAAAAAAGAAAAAAGAAAAAAAGAGATTATGAAAAGAGGAAAGAGAGAAAAAAGCACCATATTCCCATGGTAAATAAGAAGATTCCTGAGATGCTTGTTGTCTGCTTGCCTTGTCATTTTGATATGGGGATTCTTCCGTATCATCGGACAAGGGGTACCCCTTTGGCGGTTCTCTATGATACACATGTAGTTACGATGACAAGAACTTACCGGTGACTAAACTTGAGTAGCATGAGGAGCGGCCCTCGTATTCAAGGGACATGAGATTTCCAACTTATACTTTGTCAAGCATATGCACCATAGTTTGTTCACTTTAATCTTAATCACTTCAAGATGCTTATGATAGGGGCAATGAGAGCTGAAAGCTAAAAAGTACCATAATTTTTGGAAGCTCTTTATGAAACTTGAATCTCTGCTTCCTTCTATGAAGGCCTTTCTTCCACCATTATATCGAGTCTCCACCTTCTACCTTTATGCACCTACTTTGAGAGAATAGTGGCCATTCTTAGTTCTATGTGCATTGTCCCAAGACTCATTGATTGATGCATAGCTTTGATATTGCTTGTTTTAAACTATTTGTATCTATTCACTCTTATAAACTTTGAAGGTGTACTATGCATTTATGTTTGCTACTCTATGACGGACAAGCTGAATGCCACTATGCTATGTTTTCTTTATGTGAAATAAACAAACATCTTGCAAAGCATTGTTATTCATGAATCTTTTGTTTGTGCCTTTTCATGTTGCAACATAGTTGCTTTGTCTTATTGTTAGAACTTTATCTTTCATGTTATGATTGAAGTACTATGATCCCAGCTATCATTGTTTTACAAATACTTTGATCAAGTTTATGATGGTGCATGTCACCTAAATTTTTTTTCTTTCTTTGTATCACTTACCTACTCGAGGACGAGTAGGAGTTAAGCTTGGGGATGTTGATACGTTGCTACCGTATCTATAATTTTTGATGTTCCATGCTTGGTTTTATCTACTTTCTTGCGTTTTGTCCACACTATGGAGTACTTTTCATATGATTTCTTGGACTAACCTATTAACAAGAGCATAGTGCCAGCTGCCTGTTTTCTGCTGTTTTTGGTTCCAGGAAGTCAGAAAATGAATATTCTCGGAATTGGACGGGACAAAAGCCAAAGTTATTATTTTATCGGGGGACACTTGGAGCCAGAGTACGAGACGGAGAAGAGCTAGAGGGTGGCCACACCACCTGGTGGCGCGGGCCAGGCTAGGCCAGGCCATGTCAGGGGGTGGTGTGGGCTCCTCCGGCACCCCCTCGGTCTCCCCTCTCGCCTATAAGAGCCTCCCGATGCATAAACCCTAAATCGTCAATCAAAAATCCACGAAAAGTTCCGCAGTGCCGTCGCCACCAAAGGGGAGATTCGGGGGACAGAAAGTCTCTGTTCCAGCACCCTGTCGGGACGGGGAAGTGCCCCCGGCGCCATCCCCATCAATCTCCACCACCATCTCCATCACCATTGCTGATTCCCATGATGAGGAGTGAGTAGTTCTCTCTGGAGGCTAAGGGTTCTACCGGTAGCTATGTGTTCATCTCTCTCTCTATGCATGATCTTATGAGATCATGAGCTTTGTAATCTATAGATCTATTCTGCTACTCAAGCGCCATGGGGTGGTGTGGGACCCTTGTGGCCCACCTCCACTCCATCTTCTGGCATCCTTAGTCTTCTGGAAAAATAGGATTTTCCGTATATTTTTCCGGATTTTCTGATCTTCGCGAATTTTGCCTCCAAACAACACCTTTTCCATCAGAATCCTGACTGCAGCGGTCCATGCTCCAAAAGTCATCAACCATGCAAAAATAGATGAAATAACATAAGTATCACCTCTCAATACGAAATATATCAATGAATAATAGTGAATTAAGACATAGAATAGTGATGCAAAATGGACGTATCAACTCCCCCCAAGCTTAGACTTCGCTTGTCCCCAAGCGAAATAGAGCTCAATAAACATGACCTCAGGTTTATGGAGTGAAGAGTCGATAAAAGAATACGGACAAGAAGCATCACATTCATCAAATACATAGATTATAATAGAAGACAACTCACTATTATATAACTCAACTTGTAATGAGTAAAGGGAACACAATAAAGATACATAAAGTGAATCATAATTGGTAATGGCAAACTTAGCTCTTGGTCGAAGAATAGTTGATAATTTGCTGGAGTTCACAAATAACTAGTTTTTCAATGAAAGCTTTCAAAGTAGTAAACATCAGGATCAGAGCAATGTGCAAAACAAGGAACATAAGAAACATGATTGAATAAATCACCATATGAATGAAACACATCAACTCAAAATACTTGCTGAGATAGAAGGGAGTAGGTTTACTGACTCAACTATAAAGTAAAATAAAGGCCCTTCAAAGAAGGAAGCAGGGATTGCAAGTCTCATAAAGAGATCCCAAAAATTATGATACTTACTACTTTCAGCTCTCATTGCCCCTATCATAGGCATCTTTAGGTGATTAAGGTTAAAGTGACACAACTAAGAGGATATGCTTGAAAAGTTATAAGTTGAAATCTCATGCCCCTTACTTATGAGTACCGATCCTCATGCTACTCAACTTCAGTCACGAGCAAGCTCTTGTCATTGTAAATACATGCGTATCATTGAGAACCGCCAATGGGTTACCCCTTGCACATGACACAAGAGCTATCCCATAATCAAAATGACAAGGCAAGCAGACAGTGAGCATCTCAACGATCTTTTTATTTGCTATTTGCATAGGTTTTTATTGAGGATGCTTCATAGAATGCTCACTATAGTTATGCTGCAAGTTTCCACCATGATTAAGCATGGCTTAGGCTAGCGGCCCAGGCGTTTCTCTAACACACATATAAACTCCATGATCTTACAAGTTCCACTTTTATTTCACACCGCCGGGATCCATAAGCAAAAGAACATGATATGAACTAGGCACAAGTACCAATGAAGTGTTGAAAGCGGTCCCCATGATACATGGTTTAGCTAACTTCAACTCATAAAGCGCAAGCATATACGCAACAAACAACCACCCAATGGTTCAAGTTTATTAAATGCAAGAAAGTAAAGTGTGCCATCAAGTTCATGAGAGCTTTAATCACTAATTTTCACATAACAAGTTTAATTTGGGAGGTAGATAAAACAATAATTTACTTGGAATAGCAATAATGCTACTAGGTAGGTATGGTGGACACAAATGGCAAAGGTTTTGGTTTAAAGGAGGTGGATGCACGAGAAGAATACCCTCTCAGTACAGGTTTTTGGCTAGCAAGGCTGGGTAGCAAGTATAAGAGTTGAAGGAAACAAACAAACATACAAGTGATAAAGACAAACATGCAATCTTCCTTGGAAGCACAAAAGATCTTAACTAGAGAATACTAGACTTATGAGCAAATCAAGAAAGAAATATGATGAAATTATATTTCTTTTAGATTACCTTTATCTTTTTCTTTCAACTCTCAAAAAGGTGTTGCTACTGACCGAGCCGGGTGTGCAAATACCAACTAAATTAACTCAATGATCCTAGAGTGCTACCAATACTAACAACAAGATCAATAATATAACCACGAATTGAAAACTAATAAAAGCTATGCAAAAGAGTGAATGATAGAACTTCTCATTAATATTCCATAACGGAAACTCACACCAAGGGATACATATCTAACGAGAGAGGGGACACTTCCATAATGCAAACCATACTACATAATAACTCCTCTATTCATGATATGACTCTACTAATAAGGTAAAAAGATAGAAGATAGTGATGTGATACCGCGACACTCCCCCAAGCTTGGAACAAACCAAGGGGATGCCAAACCTGATGACGAATTACTCCTTAGGTGGTGGTGGTGTCTTCTCATCTTTGTCCGTCTTCCAGGGTAAAGGCTTCCCATCAACAAAGGACATCGTGGTTTCCAACATCCTGAAACTTGCAGCAGCGCTTATGCGTTTAAATCTAGCCTCATACTCACAGTTTTGATTTTGAACGTCATAGAACTGTGCTTGCAGTTCGTTGGTTGTTTGGCAGAGTGAGAAGACTTCGTCTTTGAGTTCAGCAGTCTCCTTTTGGTGCTCGGTGATGAGTTCGGAACAAATTTGATGGATGATATCCACTTCGCGCTCCGCCATCTTCCTGTACCTAAAGACTTCTTGCTCCAGTGCTTCCATCCTGTCCTCTAGACTTCCTTCACCTTTAGGGCCTTGAACCTCTTTAATCCGAACCTCCCCACCTATATGAAAATAGACTCTGCAGGTCTCTCAATTTGGTCCTCAATGAATTTCTCTAGAGTTATAACTTGAAAGGCATCAACATCTTCATTGTAAGAATATCTAGCAATATAGTGTTTGAGTCGCTGTCCATTCACTACTTGTGTAGTATTATCTTTTAGAGAAGAAATTTTTATTGCTCCTGAACGGTATACTTCTTCAATGATGAAAGGTCCTTCCCATTTTGATAGTAGCTTACCTGCAAAAAATCTAAGATGAGACCTATACAATATAACTTTCTCACCAACATGAAATTCTCTCTTATGTATTCGCTTATCATGCCATCTTTTAACTTTTTCCTTAAAGAGCCTAGCATTCTCATAGGCTTCAGTTCTCCATTCATCTAAAGAACTTAAGTCAAATAATCTTTTCTCACCAGCGAGCTTGCAATCTCTATTTAGTTCTTTCACTGCCCAGTAAGCTTTGTGTTCTAATTCTAAGGGTAGGTGGCAAGCTTTCCCATAAACCATTTTATAAGGAGACATTCCCATAGGATTTTTGTAAGCAGTTCTATAAGCCCATAAAGCATCATTCAACTTCTTAGCCCAGTTTTTTCTAGACCTATTAACAGTCTTTTGCAAGATAGATTTAATTTCTCTATTTGATAACTCTACTTGCCCGCTAGTTTCGGGGTGATAAGATGAAGCAATTCTATGATTAACATCATATTTAGCGAGGGTCTTCCTAAAACTGCCATGAATGAAATGAGAACCCCCATCAGTCAGGAGATACCTAGGCACCCCAAACCTAGGAAAGATAACATCCTTAAGCATTTTTAGAGAAGTCTCTCCGTCAGCACTCTTTGTAGGAATAGCTTCTACCCACTTAGTGACATAATCAATGGCAACAAGAATATGAGTGTAGCCTTTCGAAGGAGGGAAAGGACCCATAAAGTCAAATCCCCAACAATCAAAAGGTTCAATAACCAGAGAGTAGTTCATAGGCATTTCATTGCGTCTAGAAATATTACCAACATGCTAACATTCATCACAAGATAGGACAAATTTTCTTGCATCTTTAAAAAGGGTAGGCCAGTAGAAACCTGATTGTAGTACCTTTTGTGCAGTTCTATCTCCTGCATGATGTCCTCCATAGGCCCTACCATGACATTTATGCAATATCTCCTTTTTTTCATATTCTGGAACACATCTTCGCATAATACCATCAACTCCTTCTTTGTATAAGTGTGGGTCATCCCAAAAATAATGCCTCAAATCATAGATGAACTTTCTTCTTTGCTGAGCTGTAAAAGTTGGAGGCAAATACTTGGAGACAATAAAGTTAGCATAATCAGCATACCAAGGGCTTCCTCGCAAGCTCACCCCTACTGGAGCTAGCTATTCATTTGGGAAACTATCATTAACAGGCATAGGGTCAAAAGAGATGTTTTCCAAACGAGATAAATTCTCAGCTACAGGGTTTTCAGAACCCCTCCTATCTACTATGTGTAGATCAAACTCTTGTAAAAGCAGTACCCATCTAATAAGCCTAGGCTTAGCGTCCTTCTTCGTCATAAGATATTTAATAGCAGCATGATCAGTATGAATGGTTACTTTTGAGTCCACAATATAGGGCCTAAACTTATCACATGCAAAAAAAATAGCTAGAAATTCCTTTTCAGTAGTGGCATAATTCCTTTGAGCAGTGTCTAGAGTCTTACTAGCATAATGGATAATATTTAACTTTTTATCAATACGTTTCCCAAGGACAGCGCCTACAGCAAAATCACTAGCATCACACATTATTTCAAAGGGTAAACTCCAATCAGGTGGTTGAACAATAGGGGCTGTAGTTAAAGCCTTCTTAAGAGTTTGAAAAGCCTCCCTACAATCATCATCAAAAACGAAGGGTACATCTTTTTGAAGAAGATTAGTGAGAGGTTTTGATATCCTAGAGAAGTCTTTAATAAACCTCCTATAGAAACCAACATGACCAAGGATACTACGAATACCTTTGATGTCTCTTGGAAATGGCATATTCTCAATTGCCTCAACCTTAGCTCTATCAACTTCTATGCCTCTTTCAGAAACCTTATGCCCAAGAACAATCCCTTCATTAACCATGAAGTGTCATTTCTCCCAATTAAGAACAAGATTAGTTTCCTCACATCTCTGCAAAACTTTATCAAGGTTGTGCAGACAATTATCAAAAGAAGTTCCATAGACAGAAAAGTCATCCATGAACACTTCTACAATTTCCTCACGAAAACCATGAAAGATAGCAGACATGCACCTTTGGAAAGTAGCAGGAGCATTACATAAACGAAAAGGCATACGTCTATAAGCATAAGTTCCATAAGGGCAAGTAAAAGTAGTTTTTTCTTGATCTTGTTGTTTAACAACAATTTGAGAGAAACCAGAATAACCATCAAGAAAACAAAAATGGGTCTTTTTAGACAACCTTTCCAACATTTGATCAATAAAAGGAAGCGGGTAGTGATCTCTCTTCGTAACTTTATTGACTTTCCTAAAATCGATGCACATCCTATAGCCTACCACTATTCTTTGAGGAATAAGCTCATCATTATCATTAGGGACAACGGTAATACCTCCCTTTTTAGGAACACAATGAATAGGACTAACCCATTCACTATCAGCAATAGGGTAAATAATACCAGCATCAAGGAGTTTCAATACCTCATTCCTTACCACTTCCTTCATCTTAGGATTTAAACGTCTTTGGTGTTCTACTACTAGCTTCGCATCTGGTTCTATGTTGATAGAGTGTTGACATATAGTAGGTGAAATCCCTTTTAAACCATCTAGAGTGTAGCCCATAGCTCCTCGGTGTTTCTTCAAAACCTCCAACAACCTTTCTTCTTCCTTTCCTGAAAGTTTAGAGCTAATAATAACAGGATATATCTTTTTATCATCACTATAAGCATATTTAAGATCATCAGGGAGAGGTTTTAGATCAAAGACTGGATCCTTTTTAGGTGGCAAAGTGGTACCCAAGTCTTCTACAGGCAAGTCATGCTTAAGCAACCTATGTTGACGACGGAGGATCTCATCAATCTCATTCCTTTCTTCCATGAAGATCTCACTTTCGTGATCTTCCATAAATTGCCGCAAAGCATTGTTAAGAGCAAGAGAGATATAAGCAAGTTGTTCAACTCTAAAATCCTCATTATGGGTTTCCTCTTTGCAAGGTTCTTTAGTAAATTTCAAAAAAATTAAACTCATAAGATTCCCCATCAAACTTAGTCAAGATTTTCTCCCTCTTACAATCAATAATAGCTCCACAAGTACTCAAGAAAGGTCTACCAAAAATGATAGGATAAGTTTTACTAGCAGCTGAACCAAGTACTAGAAAACTAGTAGGATACTTGATCTTACCACAAAGGACTTCCACGTCTCGTACGATACCAATTGGAGAGATGGTCTCTCTATTAGCAAGGTGAATAACCACATCAATTTCTTCCAACTCGCAGGGACTAATTTCATGCATAATTTCTCTATAAAGCTCATAAGGAATAGCACTGGAACTTGCACCAATATCACATAAACCATAATAGCAATGATCACCAATTCTAATAGAAAGTACAGGAACACTAGCCTTTTTAGTTCTATTGGGATGTGAAACAATATTAGAAGCATCCTCACAAAAGACTATGTGCCCATCTTCTACGCTTTTAGTGACAAGGTCTTTCACAATTGCTACAACAGGTTTAATGTTTATTTGTTCATCAGGTTTTATAGTTCTCTTTTCACTTTTAGTGATTACATTAGTTATCATAGGATGATCCTTTACCTTATCTGGGAAGGGAATCTTCTCGATATAAGGTTCAGGTAAGATATGATCAATAATGCAACACTCAGTGCTCCCAACAGGAACACGGTCAACAATATCTTTGTAAGGTGCATGGTACTTATTCCATCCCCTTTTTGGAATTTCAATATATGAAGCAAAAGCTCTAAAGCAATTCGTAATAACTTGCAAATAAAGACCATAAGCATTACTAATATTTTTAAAGTCATCAGTTCCCATAAAAGATTCAATGCATTCATAATCATAATTTATACCTGACTTTCTACCTTTGTCATTCTCCCAAGCTTCAGCATTGTCTTGAATACGGTCTAGAAGATCCCATTTAGCTTCTTCTTCCATACGAGTGAATGATCCAGCGCAAGAAGCATCCAATAAATCTTTATCATGTAGAGGGAGCCTTGCATAAAAGTTATTGATAATAATATTGTTGGGGAGCTCATGAATGGGACATTTGAGCATCAGTAACTTCAATCTCCCCCAAGCTTGAGATGTACTCTCTCCATCAAGAGGACAAAAGTTGTATATTTGATTCCGATCTTTACAAATCTCACTAGGAGGATAAAACTTTGAATAAAAGAGAGGCACTATTTCCTCCCATTCCAGAGCTTGACCATTCTTCAGCAGCTTATACCATTCCTCAGCTCTTCCTTTCAGCGATAATGAGAATAACTTCTTCTTAACTTGATATGTAGTAATACCTGCACACTTGAACAACCCGCATAATTCGTGTATAAAGATGAAATGATCACCGGGATGGACAGTTCCATCCCCAACATAGTAGTTATCCATAACACGATCAATAATTCTTGTAGGTATTTTGAAAACATCATTCTCAGCAGGTGGTGGATTATCTACTACCTTCACAGTGGTAGTAGCATTACCAAATAAGAAACTCAGTGAATTATCCATAAATAAAGCAACTAACAGTAGTAAACAATACTCACAGTAGAAGTTTCCTTTACCAGTTCCACTCTCCAATAGCGCTTCACTCCCCGGCAACGGTGCCAGAAAATAGTCTTGATGACCCACAAGTATAGGGGGTGTATCGAAGTATTTTCGATAAGTAAGAGTGTCGAACCCAACGAGGAGCAGAAGGTGCTGGCTAGTGGTATGGATCAGGAATTCTCTGCAAATACTTAGCAAACGGATTTTTAGGGGTTTTTGATAAAGCAAGTAAACAAAGTACGGGTAAATAAAAGATAGTAGGAATAAAAGCAGCAAGTGGCCCAATCCTTTATACAGCAAAGGACAAGCCGGTTGTATTACTTCAGATGGACAAACGTTCTCGAGGACACATGGGAAGACAGCCAAGTGCTTTCGCTTCATATAGTTGATTAATCTTCTTTAGCTTGCTAAGTGTTGTGTGGGTGAACCTGTGCTAATGTACCGCCCCATCCAAGACTAATACATACTTGTGATTATACCCCTTGCAAACATCCGTAAGTACAAGAAAGTAACTAAGGTAGAAACCTAACCACCGCTTTAAACTCTAAGACCCTTACGTCCCTTGTGCAATGGTTTCCTAACAGGGGTTCAGGTTTCTGTCACTTTGGCGACCCCTATGATTAGTAGCCAAATACACAATGCATTCCCCTAGGCCCATATAGGTGAAGTGTCATGTAGTCGATGTTCACATGACACCACTAGAAGAAGTACACCACAAATTAAATAACAATCTATTGAATCTTTCTCAACACAACTCCACTACTAACAACAAGACTTCTCCCATGTCGTCAAGAACAAAACGAACAACTCACAAGACATCATATGGATCATGATCAGAGATGAAATGATGATGTATAACAATCTGAACATAAACAATAATTCAATGGTGCACTCAATAGCATCAACTACAAAGAGTAATCAACACCGGGAAAGTTTCCCCTATGAACTATGCAAGATTCAACGCAATTTATACAGCAATATGGAGATGGTTATGAGGGTGCTGATGGTGATGATGGTGGTGATGATGATGATGATCCCGATGAAGTCCGGCTTGATGGTGGTGTTGATGGCGACGATCTCCCCTCTCCGGGAAGGAATTCCCCTGGCAGAAATCTGTCTGCCGGAGAGATCTTTCTCTCTCGGTGTTTTCTGCCCCGCAGAGGCAGCAGAATCTTTCTGTGGTCGCTCTCCTAGTCTTAGGGTTTCGGGAGGATGATATACGCTAGAGGGGAGAGGCTGGAGTGGGCCAGGGTGGCCACACCACCTCCGGGCATGGGGTGGTGTGGGACCCTTGTGGCCCACCTCCACTCCATCTTCTGGCATCCTTAGTCTTCTGGAAAAATAGCATTTTCCGTATATTTTCTCGGATTTTCTGATCTTCGCGAATTTTGCCTCCAAACAACACCTTTTCCATCAGAATCCTGACTGCAGCGGTCCATGCTCCAAAAGTCATCAACCATGCAAAAATAGATGAAATAACATAAGTATCACCTCTCAATACGAAATATATCAATGAATAATAGTGAATTAAGACATAGAATAGTGATGCAAAATGGACGTATCAGTCATATATTGAGAAAAAAAAGAAAAAGGAAAAAAAGAGATTATGAAAAGAGGAAAGAGAGGAAAAAGCACCATATTCCTATGGTAAATAAGAAGATTGCTGAGATGCTTGTTGTCTGCTTGCCTTGTCATTTTGATATGGGGATTCTTCCGTATCATCGGGCAAGGGGTACCCCGTTGGCGGTTGTCTGTGATACACATGTACTTACGATGACAAGAACTTACCGGTGACTAAACTTGAGTAGCATGAGGAGCGGCCCTCGTATTCAAGGGACATGAGATTTCCAAATTATACTTTGTCAAGCATATACACCATAGTTTGTTCACTTTAACCTTAATCACTTCAAGATGCTTATGATAGGGGCAATGAGAGCAGAAAGCTAAAAAGTACCATAATTTTTGGAAGCTCTTTATGAAACTTGAATCTCTGCTTCCTTCTATGAAGGCCTTTCTTCCACCATTATATTGAGTCTCCACCTTCTACCTTTATGCGCCTACTTTGAGAGCATAGTGGCCATTCTTAGTTCTATGTGCATTGTTCCAAGACTCATTGATTGATGCATAGCTTTGATATTGCTTATTTTAAACTATTTGTATCTAGTCACTCTTATAAACTTTGAAGGTGTCCTATGCATTTATGTTTGCTACTCTATGAGGGACAAGCTGAATGCCACTATGCTATGTTTTCTTTATGTGAAACAAAAAAACGTCTTGGAAAGCATTGTTATTCATGAATCTTTTGTTTATGCCTTTTCATGTTGCAACATAGTTGGTTTGTCTTATTGTTAGAACTTTATCTTTCATGTTATGATTGAAGTATTATGATCCCAGCTATCATTGTTTTACAAATACTTTGATCAAGTTTATGATGGTGCATGTCACCTCCAAAATTATTCTTTCTTTTTATCAATTACCTACTCGAGGATGAGCAAGAGTTAAGCTTGGGAATGTTGATACGTTGCTAACGTATATATAATTTTTTATGTTCCATGCTTGGTTTTATCTACTTTCTTGTGTTTTGTCCACACTTTGGAGTACTTTTCATATGATTTCTTGGACTAACCTATTAACAAGAGCCACAGTGTGAGCGGCCTGTTTTCTGCTGTTTTTGGTTCCAGGAATTCAGAAAATGAATATTCTCGAAATTGGATGGGACAAAAGCCAAAGTTATTATTTTATCGGGGGACACTTGGAGCCAGAATATGAGACGGAGAAGGGCCAGAGGGTGGCCGCACCACCTGGTGGCACGGGCCAGGCCAGGCCGCGCCAGGTGGTGGTGTGGGCCCCTCCGGCACCCCTTCGGTCTCCCCTCTCGCCTATAAGAGCCTCCCGATGCATAAACCCTAAATCGTCAATCAACGATCCACGAAAAGTTCCACAGCGCCGCTGCCACCGAAGGGGAGATTCAGGGGAGAAAAAGTCTCTGTTCCGGCACCCTGCCGAGACGGGGAAGTGCCCCCGGAGCCATCTCCATCAATCTCCACCACCATATCCATCGCCATTGCTGATTCCCATGATGAGGAGGGAGTAGTTCTCTCTCGAGGCTAAGGGTTCTACCGATAGATATGTGTTCATCTCTCTCTCTATGCATGATCTTATTGAGATCATGAGCTTGTAATCTATAGATCTACCTTGCTACTCAAGTGCTTTCATAGATCTCTACTCTCCCCATGTGTGTGAAAGTGACAGCGTGCACACCATGGTGGCACTTAGGCTAGAGATCTCAAATACTTGTTATGAGTTATATTTGGAGTTGGATGTTTATATGAAATTGTGGTGTTTGTTGGAACTATCTCGTTCTCAAGGGGACAGTGTGGGGTTATCTAGATGGGAAAGGCTTACTTTGAGGTGTGCTGTTATAGCCCTACCAACGATTAGAGTGTCCAACTGGAGAGTAGTTCAGCGTAGTATCATAAAGAAGAATATATTTATATGAGAGTGTTCACTAGTGAAAGTATGATACCTAGGCCTTGTTTCTAAGCACTGAAACACTGTTTGCTATTAGATCTGTTACATGTTTGCTTGCTTCTATCTTTATTTCAGTTTTACTTTAGTCTTTTCCCACGCCAACCACACTCCAGCAAGCTATTTTCTGGCACCGTTACCACTTATAATTATCTATACCATTTGTATTTCACTATCTCTTCGCCGAACTAGTGCACCTATACACCTGACAAGTGTATTGGGTGTGTTGGGGACACAAAAGACTTCTTGTATCTTGATTGCAGGGTTGCTTGAGAGGGGATACCTTTGACCACTTCCTCCCTGAGTTTGATAAACCTTGGGTGATCCACTTAAGGGAAAACTTGCTGCTGTTCTACAAACCTCTACACTTGGATGCCCAACAACTGTCTACAAGAATAGAAATGCGTAGACATCAAGCTATTTTCTGGCGTTGTTTCCCAGGAGGTAAGGTAAAAGGTACTCACATCCTCTGGTGTGAGTGCTCGAAGTTATTTCCTTTAGATTCTACAATTTTGTCTTTTTGTTTCTTGTTTTGACTAGTTAAGCTTAATGGAAAACAACAACAAATGTAGAGAGATTTATAGTATTTAACTTGAGTTAGGACATGAAATGTTTGAAGAGAAAATTAAAAAACCCGTGGAACTTTATTTGCATGGTAATAGCAATGTTGTTAGTATGAATTCTTTGGACACCATTATTGCTAATGTTATGGAAAAGTCTAAGCTTGGGGAAGCTAGTTTTTATGAAAATGATCTTTTTAGTTCCCCATCTTTGGAAGATAGCTATTCTATTTCTTATGATGATACCAAACCTCCAATATATGATGATTACAATGATGAGTATGATATTTTCAGTCCACCTACTATTGAGGAGAAAATTAATTATGATTACAATATGCCTAGTTTTTCTCTACCCCCTAGAATTCTCTAGATGAGGGTTGAAGAATGGATTTTTATCCTTATTTTGGTTATGTGATAGGAACATGGTAGATATCAAAGTTTAAGCCCAAGGAGATGCTGGATCATGCACATATCGATATATGTGAGAGACGATGCTCACCAGCGGCCTAGATAATGCCTATATCAACAACGCATCACACTTTTGTATGTATATAATATAGGAACAGATACATGCATGCAAGTTCTTCCAACGCTTAGATCCCAAACTGATCTGTACATCCCAAAATATATACTACACAAAATAAACAATGAACTAATCTAGTTCAAACACATAATTTATCACCACTTTTTGTTATCCTTGACTTGCTTCCCCTTCAACCGCTTGCTGTCGCCACCATTCCAAGATTCCCGATCCTCCTGATATCGCTTTCTATCCTCCTCGTGCTTCTTCTGTTAGGCTCACTTGCAACTAGGGCATAGATCTGATACATCCATTTTGCATCACTATTCTATATCATAATTTTCTGTTATTCATTCATATATTTCATATTAAGAGATGATACTTAAGTTATTTCATATGTTTTTGCATGGTTGATGACTTTTGGAGGATGAACCGCTGAAGTCGGGATTCTGATGGAAAAGGCACTGTATGGAGGCGAAACTCGCGAAGATCAGAAATCTCGGAAAATATATGGAAAATCCTATTTTTCTAGAAGACGAAGGATGCCAGAAGGGGGAGCAGAGATGCGCCAAAGGGTGCCCACACCACCCCTGGCGCTAGCCACCCTTGGCCGCGCCACCAGGTGGTGTGGCCACCCTGGCCCACCTCTAGCTCTGCTCTTTGGCATATATATTTCCCACGAAACCCTAAGACTGGGGGCGACCACAGAAAGATTCCGCCGCCTCTGCGGGGTGGAAAACTGCAGAGAGAGAGAAAGAGCTCCCCGGCAGGCAGAAATCTGCCGGGGAAATTCCTTCCCGGAGAGGGGAGATCATCGCCATCAACACCACCATCAAGCTGGACTTCATCGGGATCATCATCATCATCATCTCCACCATCACCATCATCACCACTTCATACCGCTGTAACAATTGGGTTTAATCTTGCATAGTTCTTAGGGGAAACTTTCCCGGTGTTGATTACTTGTTGTAGTTGATGCTGTTGAGTGGAACCATTGAATTATTGTTATGTTCAGATGGTTACTTATCATTATTTCATCTCTAATCTTGATCCATATAATGTCTTGTGAGTAGTTCGTTTAGTTCTTGAGGACATGGGAGAAGTCATGTTGTTAGTAGTGGAATTGTGTTGAGAAAGATTCAATAGTTTGTTATTTAAGTTGTGGTGTTATTCTTCTAGTGGTGTCATGCGAATGTCGACTACATGACACTTCACCTTTATGGGACTAGGGGAATGCATTGTGTATTTGGCTACTAATCGTAGGGGTTGCCGAAGTGCCAGAAACCTGAACCCCTGTTAGGAAACCTTTGCACAAGGGAGTGTAGGATCTTAGAGTTTAAAGCCGTGGTTAGGTTTTTATCTTAATTACTTTCTTGTACTTAAGGATGCTTAAAAGTGGTGGTATAATCACAAGTATGTATTAGTCCTAGGAAGGTCGGTACATTAGCACAGTTTCACCCACACAACACTTATCAAACTAAAGAAGACTAATCAACTATATGAAGCGAAAGCAATTGACGATATTCCCATGTGTCCTCGAGAACGTTTGGTCATCTTAAGTAATACAACCGGCTTGTCCTTTGCTAAAGAAAGGATTGGGCCACTTGCTACATCTATTATTATTGTCTTCCATTTACTCGCACTTTATTTATCTGCATTATCAAAAACCCCTTAAAATCAGTTTGCTAAGTATTTAGAGAGAATTCCTGCTCCAAGCCACTCATCAACACCTTCCGCTCCTTATTGGATTCGACACTCTTACTTATCGAAAATGCTGCGATACACCCCCTAGACTTGTGGGTCATCAAGCTCTATCACGAAAAACCCCTGAACCATCCCATCTTTCATAGTAATTAGCCTACTGTACAACTCGAATGCCATGTAGGCGTCTCTGGCTGCATACTCGAGGCGCACCTGGCTCATCGGATTTCACTCCAAGTAATTGTGCTTGTTTCACTTCAATTTGTTTAGTTTTGCATAAGATCTATCGATGATTTCCGCTGCCAGATCACCCATTCCATCCCTCTCTGGGTATGGTTTAATCTTATACAGATTTTGGATGTCGATGTGGTACCCATGTGGGATTTTTATCAACACACGAGAAAGCATAGTTGTGTCATTTGTGATATCCACGCTACTGAAAGTTATCCCTTTCCTACACAAGAACTCGACTAGAGCCAGAAAATGCTTCTCAGTTGGTTTACTCTTGTAGTTAGAGGGTTTTAGGGATGCAAGGGAACAAGGGATGCAGGAGTGGTGATATTAAATTTAAATTTCACATACCTGCAGAAGTGGTAAATGAGGACCTCCTCATGTATGGCGATCTCTTGTGAAGAATTTTTTTGCTTATCTGCACGGGTGTAATCCAAGTCTAGCCCCACAAACTTGTACTTCTCTTTCTCAAGCAATTTCTCATACCTACGAGAGTTGTCTCCATAGTCACTTCATCATTTGTGTACACCACCGTCAAAGTTGTGGTGCCATGGGCAGGGACGAAGTGGGTCTCTGATGTGCGTTTCCCATCGTCCATGGCTGCAAGGAAATGGGTGAAAGGAAATGTCTGCAAGGAAAAGCCTGCAAGGAAGAAGAAGAAGAACTGACGGTTCCAGAATAGAGGAATGAGTGAGGAAGAGTAAAAATAAGCACACCAAGAATAACCGCAGAGATTGTGGATACATGGTAATAATGAATAACTGTAGCTTCGGTTCGACAACACACCGTGGTTACATGGAGATCGTGACAGGCAGCCGGTTAAACAAGTGGGGCCAGTTCCTGCGAGAATATGGAATTAGTTGTGCATTTTTCTATGCGAGAAATTAGATAAATCATTTATATTTTCTCATTCATAATTAAACAGAATGAAGTTGGTACAACCGAAGAGATTTGAACAAAAGAGATTTGCTAGTTTAACATACAACAACACAAAAGTTGACAATGAGCCTTAAGTAGACGACACCATTGAGGAGTACTGCAGTGACAAAGAAGATGAAGTACAAGATGATAAAGATGAAGAGTAGTTCCAGCTTATGGTGGTGGAGTGTTGGATGCTTTGTGTTGCGTGCTTGAACTAATGGATGTGTGCATGCCTGTGTGCATTCTTGTGTTGAACTGATGATCGTGTGTGCATGCTTTATGGTGCATGCTTGAACTAATGGTTGTGTGCATGACTTTGAACTGATCCATATGAATGTCCTTTAGTTCACAGAATTAATAATTATTCATTGGGAAAATTAGCCAAAACATTGTGCTGTTATTCTGTCTCTCAAACATGGTTGAACAAAAGCTATTTTTGTGGTAGATAAATTGTGTTGTTATTCAGTCCGCGTGACACCCATTCGTCAGCCTAGTAGACGATGCCAGTGTGAACCAAAACCACTCGCGCATGGGACCCACCTATCATAGCAGCTAGAAAAAACCCTCTCCCCTCTATGCCACCCCCAAATCCTGCACCACTTCCCCCAAATCCGCGTTAGAGCAAACCCTCTCCCCTCCCTGCCTATGACCAAATGCCAGCGACGACGGTGGTAGCGGAGGCTGCAAACTAACATGTAAGTGCTCCTCAACCTATCACCCTTTTACCGCATCAACTCTTTGCCAATCGGTTGGCAATGTGGTCGCCTCCTTGTTCTAGTTTGACACGTCGCCTCCTTGTTCTAGGTCACCACGTCGATGTTGCTGTTTAGTTGTATGTCACAGATTTATTCTCTAGATGCCACATCGTTCTAGTTTGATGCATCACCTCCATGTTCTATGGCAGCGCATATGTACTCACAATCTAGTGCTCCGCACATCGACATTGCTACTTACAGCAAATGATCAGTCTAGTTCGCTAGAAGCGCCATTTAGTTTGCTTACTAAATTTGATTATCGTAATAAATCACTAATTAGAATTGTATTCTAACTTAATTCTTATATTTCCTCTTTGGGGCAGTACGATGAAGGCCATGGAGATACATCACTAGGTTCTAAAATTGATGCTACTGGTTAAAAACTAAACATTCTAATTAGTGCAATGTCTAATTTAGGCTAAAAAGGATGCCTACAAGGTTGGTGAAACTAAAGGTTGTCGTCATCGATGTCTTGTCTGATGTTGATGTTAAGAAACCTATTGTAGTTTTTCGCAAGATGAAAGCTAAGACAGTAAGGCGAAGAGCTAAATCTTATATATGAAAAGATTTAGAGTAGTCGAAAAACCGAGGATCCTTATTCTTAGAGGTGTGGCATTATATTGGCTAAGTACATGTTTTTCTAGATATTTATGCAGATACAGATTATTACTTTCTAATATTTTCTTTCTAGGTCCAAGGATGAAGGGGTGAGGAATTCGATGATCACTGCATGTTTGGAAACAATTTGGAATTGACTTCTGACCATGTTGCTTCCCTCAAAGTGGTAGTTAAACAACACAAGCCATCTATACCATACTATGTGTGCAATATGAACACGTCAAATGTCATCTGTGGGAAGGCCAAGATGGTTAAAATTTGACATTTCAATATTTAAATTTTATTATGCATAGTGCAATCTAGCCAACAACTAATATTACTCTTCTCCTACAGTACTTTTCAGCTAGCTACATTAGTGCCGACCTCAACCGCTATGTCCGAAAGGAGTTACCACTCGCATGCTCCTACAAGTCCCCTTTTGAGCATGTTAACTTCTTCCAAGGCATTAATGATGCTGCCCAAATGATAGGAAGATGGTCTAAGGTTCTCGAACTCGCTGGAATCAGGGAGGGGAATGTATGCATCTTCACCTTTTTAAATGAGGGGCTACATGGCTTCATGGGTTGTGTTAATGTTCTGTAGTGAGGCCAAAAAGTATCTTCTTTATGCTGGTGTTGGATGAAACATTGATGTAATATATTGTCAGTGAACTTGTAGTGGTAAGGAACTTGTTGTTAACCTGGTGCTCTACATGCTAAGTAATATTATCTCCATATGATATGTATATATTTGGTTGATTATGTTTGTGTTGTTGATTTTCTACGTACTCGTAAAAGATGATATAAAAATATGCTCTGTTGTTCTCTTTTTTATAGTTGTGTGAAATGTACAATATGTATCAACCGTGTAGATACATATATACTGTACTGATTTTCTATTTTAAAATTACTTCATTTCCTATGACAGAGAGCTGGTATGTAATATATAGAATAAAGTAGTAGATCTGCACAAAACCAATGGATAGGTGGATCAGTTGCAAGTTAGTTCTGCCAAAGATTGGTCAATGGTTCGATTCTGTCTACCTACATGAACTGTTTTTCTGTTATTTATTTTCTATCAAACACACTAACAACTGGGGCTGGCCAAAAATGTCATGAAGCATCATCAAACCCAGCACTACAGTGAGATACTACCATCACGGGAGACGGTTGATGGTAAAAAAGATTCGAACATGTGCGGTGATGAAATCCATCACGAATTTGGAACCATACAAAATGGAAAACTAGGCTTCAGGGCCCGGGACAAAATATGCGACGAATTTGACATGCTGAAAATAAGGAACATCATGGATAACCGGGCTGGAGGGGCTTGGAGCTTGTTGTGACGAAACGTTCTAGAACGTCAGGAATCCGCGATGTTTTTAGGCCGTGTCATAAAAAAAGTCATGGATCGTCCAGATTCTTGTTGTGATATTTCTAAGTCTGTGTTCACGCTCTTCTTGTTGCACGCTTTCCTCTTCAAAAGTTTGAACTCTTCTGAAGCTCCATGGTCTCAATCCTTATGAAGACCAATTATCTAACAACTTGAAACCATCTCCTTTTGTTTTCGCCGTTACCTTGGCATGTTTCATGTTCGTCATCTCAGAGTTTTTTATGGGCAGTCCTTCATGAGTTGACCATGAGATACTCCGTGTGTTGTTTAGTGTGTTTCCCTCTCATCCTTAGAGTGACCCTATTTCCTTCCCTCTCTTCCTACCTTTGGAATCTCGGGTCGAGATTCTCGTAAGGGGATAGAGATGTAACACCCCAGTTTTAGCTAATGAGTAATTAGGGTTTGTTTGTGAATTCATGAGCATCATATATTTTGTTAAGACAAAAGTAATGAATTCAATAAAGAGAATAAAATCCTAATCACCCTTCCTCTTTTAAAATCTTTCAAATGGTTTCAAATATTTTGAAAAGATCAAAATATGTGGATCCCAAACAGTAACAAGGGCCCTAACATATTTCCAATACTTTTAGAAAGCCTCTAGTATTTTCAAACAACTCAAAATAGAAAAGAATTTGAAAATACAAATAGAAAATAGAAAACATAAATGGAAAAAGTTTTTGGAAATAAAATAAGCAGCTAAACCTAGGTAGGCCGGCCCATTCCTTCCTCTCTTCCTCCCACGCTACCAGAGTAGGCCAACCAGCCCACCCTTTCACCATATTTCCTTTTTCTTCTTCCCCATGCCATAGGAACAGCAGCAGCTGATGGGGTTCGTTGCATGGAATACAGAAAAATTCTTACGGTTGCAACCACCAAGATCATATCTAGGAGATACATGTAATAGTTTTACATGGACTCACCCTCGAAGACCGTAATGGAGGATAACGTTCTGGCAAATAAATGTAGCTATTGTAGAGTGTACACGACCGTCCTCAAGGACACAATGACAACCCCACACGTATAGCGCCTTCGTAATCGGTCACACATACTGTGTGCCGATGACTTCCGTCCCTTGCTCCAGCACGACAGGGGAAGTAGTGGATCCTCGAGAACTCTGCCAACACTACAACATGGTGGTGATGGTATTGGAGAAGATCTTGAGCAGGGCTATTCCTAAGCTCCTCGCTCGTGGCAATGGACAAGGCTAGAAGGGGAGGAAGATGCCAACCAAACAACATATGAGAGGAGGGGATGAGTGAGTGGAATGATGTGTGGAGAGGGGTTCTCCACCTCCTCTTTTATAGGAGAGGGGGCTGCGCCCAAGAGGCTTGCACCAGCCCCTAGTGGTGCCCCACCTCTCCCCTCTTGATGGTGGTGGAGTCTCCACTCACACAAATCAAAGGGTCACCATAATTCCATTAATTCTCCACTCCAAATCAAAGGTATTTCCATTAAAGCACTTTAATTAACTTGGTTTAATGCCACTCAATTTAATGAACACTTCATTTAATGAGTACTTCATTTAATGAACACTTTATTTCATGAACACATTAACATTTTATCCCCTCGCAATATTCCGATACACCGAAACTATTCCAGCAGATTTATTAGAACGATTCCTGCGATGTCTAGTATTTTCTTTGGTGTTACCTATCCACGCAAATGTGTCGACTACCCTTAAGTGTGTCTCCCTACGGGCCGCGAACTGAGCGGAAATGATCGAGACATTCTCCGATCAATAATCATTAGTGGGGCCTAGAGATCCATAATGACTCCCACCAGCTCAAGCGATGAACTAGTGATCGTGTGAACCTTTATTCACAGTAACCTATTCCTTTTGTCTCGCGATATTTTACTTGTCTGGGATCTAATCATTCGGTATCATCCATAACTAGTTTGATCCTGTTACTAACAAGTACTATTTTCTTGTTCCTGTGGTAAAACATTCTTAGTGATTGTTATCACTTGCTTGCAGGCTTTGTTAATGTGATATCCGAGAGGGCTCTAAGTATATCTCTCCATCATCAGGATGGACAACTCCCACTCTTGATCCACAAGCCTCAACTAACACTGTCATTGTATTGCCGACGAGTAAGCCATGGATGGGTCCTCATAGACCGTGTTTAGAGAGGTAGGGGAAGGCGGCGAGTAGGTAGGTACAAGGTAGCACAACATACCTAGCTTCAAGTCCCACAACAGTGGCGGAACTCTACTCCTGCTATAAATCACTATAAGGGTAATACGTCGAGTTACAGTGATTGGTTTGCTGTGCGAGGGTGTTGTGAATCGTTGTACGTTGTGCCCTAAAGGCTCCCATAGGTCTGGCTTATAAAGGAACCATAACCTAGGGTTATAGGGAAAATACCTTGCCGGATAGGTTACAGAGTCCTACACTAATACTAGAAAGTCTTCATGTCTTGTACTCCAAGGCTCCGAGTAGGTCGGTGACTTCAACATAGCCTTCCTTTATCTAGCATGGGCCTCCCTTTTGGATCTGTCTAACTGGGCCACCCAGCAGGCCGTGGTCCATGCTACCAACTGTGGGCCACCTGGATTAGTTGGATTAGAGACATGCAATGGTGGTACCCATTTGGCATACCCACAATAGTAGCCCCCGAAGTACTTTGAGATCTTGTGTCGTCTTGCCTTTCAATCTTGAATTGTCCGTCTAGGTGATGCCGGCAATGCATCAAGCAATATCTCGAAGGTCTCCCAAAGAACCCTGCAATCCTCCCCGTCTTCACCGTGTAAGATGGAGATTCTTTAAGTCCTTTCTTCCAGAGTCGGATGGATTCCGCCTTCCATGGAATCTTCAGAGGTGACACTTCCACTACAACAGTCAGTAGGATGATACAGGCTACAGCCTACGCTACCTCAAAACTCACATATAGTAGTGAGTTAATCATTATCTATTTTTGCGTGTGCAAAATGCGAAATGTTAAGCGGCAAACTTGGGGACGTGGCGAAATTACCGCGCACGTTCATCCACACATTGTCAACGCTGTATCCGTTAGATTTTCCTTGCACGAATCTTGACGCTAGGGTCTATAAATATTTACTGCGGCTAGATATTTTCTTTTACCCGCATTCTTCCGTGCGTCTTCTTCTTCCTCCCGCCGGGTGACCATTCGAGCTCTCGAGCGGAAAACCCTAGCCAGATTCCTTTCTCCCCCAAACCTTCATCCACTTTCGCAATGGCCTCAAGAAGCTGCACTCCCTCAACAGTGGCGGCTCCTGAGGCTATGTCAAGCCATCACGGAGTGTTTCCATTCCGCCGGAAGGGGTGCTGATCCCAGTCTCCGCCATGGTGGAATCCACCAATGGTGACTAGAAACGGGCGGCGCCTGACGCTGCAGAAGAAGACGCTTACTCCCATAAGGGAGTGTGGAGGGGCTCTGACCTCTCCGCCTAGCATCTTCAAGAACTCATTGCAGAAGGCTATCTTCCTGCGACGGAGGGCTTGGCCTGGCGGCCAGCGCCGACCGGCGAGGTGGTCCCTTCTCCCTAAGCCGGAGAGAAGGTCTACCTCAAGTCCCAGCTGGTGAGTGGCATTAGCCTGCCAGTCTCCGACTTCTTCCTCGAGATCCTTTGACACTTCTGGGTACTTCCCCACAACCTCTCTCCCAACAACATCCTCGTACTCAGCAATTTCATAGCTTTGTGCAAAGAATACCTACAAATTAAGCCTAGGTTAGATCTGTTCATCTACTTTTTCACCGTCAAGAGAGAGTCCATAGAATCCAAGGATGAGCTATGGATTTGCGGAATAATTATTTTTAAGATCCGTCCTCATTGGCGATTCCCCGACATCGTCGGTCATGAGTCTTGCAAGAACTAGCAACGAACATATTTCTTCGGCCCAGATATCCCTCTGGCCGGCCGCTAAGACTCGTACCATGACTTTATTGACGGAACCGCCACCGAGGCCCCCACATAGAGATCCCAAGGCCCTCTCGCGTCTGATGACGAGTTCTCTGGTAGCATAAGGCAGATCGAGTGGCTGGTAGACAGAGGACCGACCGTCTTGGACCTAGCCATATGCTTGTTCATGAGGCGGATCCAACCTCTGCAGCATTGCAACAAACTGATGCATAAGTACTCCAAGAACAGAGAAAATCCTATGCAAATTTCGCAGGACAACTTCTCCAATGACTCCATCATGCTCTGGCTAAAGGACATCGTCAAAGTTAAAGACATGAAGTGTGGCTTGAAATCACATTTGACATGTTCGAAGGCGGCAAGTGCCCAGAGGTAACTATGCTTCCTTTGTTGCTCGTTATATATACTCTAAGGTCTTCCGTCTTGAATGCATTACGCATTTGACTTGCTGTTTGATCTATCAGCTGGCGACCTTGGCGGCGGCTCAAATGGCCTCCATGGTATATGACCCGAAGATAAAAGATATCCATGTTGTGTCTGATGATGACGCTCCCAATGATCATCTAGCTCCGGCAGCGCGAAAGAGGAAGAGTTCCACCTCTAAACCTGCTGCCGAGGGAAAGAAGAAGAAAACGAAGAGTGGAGTCTCCAAAAAATCCACTACCGCCTTAGAGGCAGAGAAGAATAAATCCACTGGCATCCCCTTAGCTAAGGCATCTGCCATAGTGTAAGTATATTCATTCTTCGGTTTTATTTTGATTTGCACCTATTCAATTCCTGTACTTATACTGTGCATGTTTTAGGAAGAAATCTGGTGTTGGTTTGAGGCGAACCTCCAAAGATGTTGGAGGTTCCAAGAATATTCGTGATATGTTCTCCAAGTCGTCTCCCGCTGCTGCTCCCTAACTCCTGCTGCCAAACCTGCAACTGGCTCCACCGGAGCCTCGTCCCTTGTCATTCCTGAGACCTCCACCATGGAGATAGACATCAATCCGACTCCGGATGTCTCAGGCTCTACCGACATGGACACTGTTACTGGTGGCTAGGCGACGCAGGAGAGAATTTCCTCCAAAGTGGCTGAAGCTCTGGCTAAGGATGCCATTGAGAAAGGGAAGTAGCTAGCAGAGGGAGAAGAAGCAGCAGCAGCAAAAACAGATAAGGTGGGAGCCTCTATGCAATCAACTACTATAATTATGCAGGAGGGAACTAGGGATTCATCCATGCCACCGGTTTCTATGACTCCTTTGCCTCTGACTCCTTCGACTTTGAGCTTGGATGATCTTATCAAGCAGACAAATGCTTTATATAACAATGTCTAGACTTTCCATAATGCATATTCTCACTTGGCCAACAATTTGAAGGTTATTGCCATTGTAAGTCTCTGAAGTTTACTCTTTTACTTTGTAATATATCCCATTGTACCCCCTGAGCTCTTACACGGAAAACCACTAGTTTTTGGCCTGAGTGATCCAAAGAACTAAGTGTAGAACTTGATAGTGTAGCCCCCAATTTCTAGTTAGAATAATTCTGAATAGATACTCTAAGAGAGAACACATGTGATTTTAAAATCTGGTACTGTAGCCCCCGAGCGTTTAGTTGAAACTAAGAAGTTCCGACTAAATTCTCTAGAGAAACTAAGCACTATATCTCTTTGTAGAATGAGAATGCCGGGAGACAGGCCACCAATGAGAAATATGCCGGGCTGCAGGAAGAGCTGGAGATTGAAAAGGGTAAAACATCTTTCCTAAAGGAACATATCAAAAATAGCAAGCGTCTATTTTCCTCCGACATCTCCCAATTTTTTGTTTGGAACCATTGCATAAGAATTCTCATAATGCTCTCTTTGTTCTGCCTTACAGAGACCATCGCCAAGGACAAGAGCATCGTCGAGCAAGAGCTCGACGAGGAGAACAAAATTTTGAAGAAAGACCTGGCTGGTGCCATCAAGGGCCATGAAGAGGCAATGAGGGTGATGTAAGAATCATCCGACACAAATTCAGCTCCTGAAGAAGGAGATTGAACAACTCAAGGAACAGAACCAAGCTTCCAAAGAGCAAAACACTCGGAGCCTTGAGATGTAAAAGAAGATTCATAAGGAGCATGATGTCTTGGCGGAGACCTGCAATCAAGTTGAGACGAGCATCTTTGGTAACTTTCCTCCAAATTTTGTCAATTCTGTAAGTCGGTCACTTGTACTGTGTATACTCATGACCTTTGTCTCCAATGAAAACACAACTCCCATTGGCTTGACCAACATGGGTGAAGGTGCTCCAGATCCAAAGGAATGAATGATTCTTGCTGGCAACTTCATCAACACTGCCATCACTCAAGCCAAGGAGATAGCCCAGCCCCTGGACATCACCATAAAGGCGACAGACTTTGTGGCCAAATACTCGGAAATTCTCCGTCGAGCCCTCGATAAAGTCAAGAGATGGAAAGCCTCTTGTGTCCTAGATGGTGCAAGGATGGCTATGTCTTTGGTCAAGGCACACTATGACGATGCCGACATGAACCTAGTAACCTCCAGCATGCTGAAGTTTGACGAGTAAGAGAACACGATCGATAGCGATGCTATATGGAACTCCCTTGCCGGCTACGACAGCAAGGTTTCCAAGATGAACAAGGCGGACGTCTATGTGCCTGCCGAAGAGATGGTCGACGAGCCGACATCTTCAGAGTCTAGCCCACGCTCCTCCGATTTTGATGAACTTTCTAGGCATGTATCTCTTGCTGCTGATGATGTAGTTGCGAAGTCCCCTGCGGCAGAGCCATGAAAAACATTATGGTATTAAATGTATCTCTGCACTGTATATGCGGAAAAAACTTATGTAATTTCAAGGCGGAAAACTTGGCTGCAAGCCTCCTGCTGCTTACTAGATCCAGCATGTATATGTTTTTTAAGAAAGTGTTGTCTTATCCATTATTCTTGTCCGTATGCTTGACCTTTCATGATACGGAAGACTCACAACATAGAACCATGCTCTCAGGTGATGATGCTTAATAGCACTGTCAAGAACCTAAGAGGAAAATCGACGGCTTTGAGTGCCAAAAAGTCACTACTCCGGAATCCACATAAGAACATCAGAAAACGTGTAGAATAGAAAACTTAAGCTAACGCCCGTAGGTAGAATTTTCACAAGTGGAAAAGCAAACTTGCGCATAAAGGATTTATATGATAAAAATGAACAACTAAAGGAGGTAAAAGACTAAGGAAATATGAGTGAACCAAATGTGTTATTTCATCGATCATATAAGATACTTATTACATAATATAAATATGTTAAGTGTAAAAGGGACGTAGTTGTGCTATGTTCCATGGATGATCTATCACCGGGAAATCATCATCAGTGTCATGTTGCTTGCGCTTGCGCTTATTTGGCCTATCTTTCAACTCGTGAATATCGACGAGGTAATAGGAACCATTGAGCAATGCTTTTTTTATGACGAACGGTCCTTCCCAAGGCAGGAATAGTTTGTGTGATTTTTCCTGCTTGAGTGTTAGCACCAGATCCCCTTATTTAAACGATCGATGCCTAACGGGCGACTATGGTAGCCACACAACTTCTGCTAGTAGATGGCGGATCTCTGGCATGCCAGCACGTGCTCCTCCTCAAGTAGGTCCACAGATAAGCGTCTGGATTCTTTAGCGTCATATTCATCATAGGCGGCGACTCTTGGTGCATCGTGGAGGATGTCGGATGGTAGGACAGCTTCTGCTCCATAAACCACGAAGAAAGGGGTTAAGCCAGTAGATCTGTTTGGTGTTGTTCATAAACTCCACAATGTATATGGAAATTCCTCCGCCTAGGCTCCAGGTGCTCTATGTAGCGGTGCCTCCAAGCATGGCTTGATTCCTTGCAGAATAAGTCTGTTGGCTCGCTCAACTTGCCCATTTGACTATGGATGTGCCATAGATGCTAGGTCAAGGCGGATGCCTTTGTCATGACAATACTCCTCAACTTCTTCGAGAGAAAAGTTTCTGCCATTGTCGGTGATGATGCTATGTGGGAGACCAAATCTCACCACTAAATCCCGAACAAATTTTAGGGTTGTTACCCAACCGAGCTTTCTAATGGGTTTAGCTTCAATCCATTTTGTGAATTTATCAACTGCTACTACCAGATGTGTAAATCCACTGGGTGTTGTTTGCAAAGGCCCAACCATGTCAAGCCCCTAGACTGCAAACAGCCAAGTAATTGGTATTGTTTGCAATTCTTCAGCTGGTACATGTGGTTGCCGTGCATAGTACTGGCACCCGATACAAATTCGTACCAGCTTGTCGGCATCTTCCTTGGCGGTCAAGCAGTAGAATCCTTGTCGGAAGGATTTCATCACCAGCGATCGGGGAGTAGCGTGATTCCCGCAATCTACGATATATCTCTCTCTAAGGATATCCATACCTTGCTGCTGGGAGACACACTATAGGAAAACTCATGTGGTACTTCTTTTGTATAGTTGGCCATCAATGATGACGGATCCCTTTAATCTGTTTACTATCTACCGGCTTTCGACTTTGTCAGCGGGCAGTGTTTTGTCTTGAAGATAGTCCATGAACGGTTTCGTCCAAGCCGGAGAGGTCACTGTTACTACATTAACAAATGAGTCCACGCTATCCGGGTTGTCAGGGTCCACTCCTTTCACGGATGGGGTCCGCAAATGCTCCAGGAAAATGCCTGGCGAAATTGGTCGGCTAACTGATCCAAACTTAGATAGTAGATCTGCCACCTCATTGTCCTCCCTTTTGACGTACTTGACTTCGTAGCCGTCAAAGCACTCGGCTATCTCGTGTACTTTGTATCGATATTCCACATTCATAGGGTTCCACGCATTCTAGGTGCCAGCCACCTGCTGTGCAACCAAGTCGGAATCTCCACAGCAAACTATGTGCTTGATGCCAATATCCTTGGCTACATGAAGTCAGTGAATGAGGGCCTCATACTCTGCCATGTTGTTGGTAGTGTTGAAGTGTATCTGCAGGACGTACTTTAACTTCTCTCCTGTTGGCAATTGTAGTAATACACCATTGAGTAACTTTGATTCGTCAAAGTGCATGACCCAATACTCTGGCTCTAGTATAGGAGTGTCTTCTAGCAGTTTTGTCCAATCAGCAATAAAATCCGCCAATGCTTGAGATTTGATAGCATCGCGCCTCTTGTAGGTGATTTCAAAGGTGGCAAGTTCAATGCCCCACTTTGCCACCCTTCCCTTCGTGTCGCTGTTGTTGATGATGTCGCACAGTGGAGCCTTGCTCACCACTGTGATGGGGTGCTCCTGGAAATAATGCCTTAGATTATGTGAAGCAAGGAAAACTCCATAAGCTAACTTCTGGTAGTGCGGGTAACACTGCTTGGATTCTATCAAGATATTTCTTACGTAGTAAACTGGTCGCTAAACTCCATGCTCGTGTGTTGGCTCCTCGTGCTCCACCACGACGACGATGCTGATGACCCGGTTGGTTGCCTCCATCTATATTAACATATATAGGCTCCATTGACACAGGTGCTGCGAGTATTGGTGCGGAGGATAGTATCCTCTTCAACTCCCGAAGTGTTGAATTTGCCTCGTCCATCCATATGAATTTGTCCGCCTTGTTGAGCAACTTGTAGAGTGGCATGGCCTTCTCTCCAAGTAGGCTTATGAACCAGCTTACCACTGCGATGCAGCCTGTGAGTCTATGTATGCCCTTCAAGCATATCGGGTGTTTGATGTCAATGATGGCCTTGATCTTCTCCAGGTTGACCTCAATTCCACGATGCGAAACTATGAAGCCCAAAAATTTGCCGGATGGTACCCCGAAGACACACTTATTAGGGTTAAGCATCATGTTGTACTTCCGAAGATTGCCAAAGGTTTCCTGCCAGTCGGTGATGAGGTTGTTTGATTTCTTAGACATCACCACGATGTCGTCCATGTAAGCGTGTACGTTGTGACCTATTTGGTCATGTAGTCAATGCTGCATCGTCTGCTGGTAGGTAGCACCAGCGGTTTTCAACCCAAAGGGCATCGAGACATAGAAGTATGTGCCATAAGGTGTGATGAACGAAGTGGCCAATTGGTTCAACTTTCGCATCTTGATTTGGTGGTATCCTGAGTATGCATTGAGAAAACACAGAAGTTCCGATCCAGCCGTCGAGTCAATGACTTGGTCAATGCAAGGCAAAGCAAACAGATCCTTCAGACACACTTTTTTCAAGCTAGTCTAATCAACACACATTCTGAATTCTTTGGTTCCCTTTTTGGGGGACAAAGTATAGGATTTGCACCCATTGGGTGTGAATGACTTCTCGGAGAAAACTATCCTTAAGTAACCTAGCTATCTCTTTGCCTATATCCCATCGTCTTTCATCACCTAAGTGTTGTAGAGGTTGTTTCACCAGTGCTGTGCTCGTCAAGTTACCTAGGTACACCCTTCATGTTGGCAGGTTGCCAGGCGAAGATGTCCCTATTCTCATGGATGAACTAGACGAGTCCGCCTTCCTATTTTGGTTCCATGTCCATCCCAATGGAGGTAGTCTTGGAGGAATCTCCTTCAACAAGATCCACCTACTTGGTATTGATGGCAGACTTGAATGCGGGTTCGGAGTTAGTAATATGCTTCTTTGAAGCCGACATCTTCGAGGCATCGACCTGGTGCTAGATCTCCTAGGAGTCTTCACCGTAGAGGACCACTTCGGTGAAGGCGGCTTTGCTAAGCTCGCACTCCCTTGCCTTTGTGAAGCTTCCGGCAATAGTGATGATGCCTTTGGGTCTGGGTATCTTGAGCCTGTTTTAGACAAAGCATGGCCTGGCAAGGAAGGAATGGAAGATGTCGTGTTGAAATATGACATGGTACACACTCTTGAAGGGCACCACTTCAAAGGTCATGCGCTCTTGGCGGTAATTGTTGACATCACCAAAGGCGACCGGAAGGGTGATGCAGCCAAGGGAATTAGCTTGACGGCCAGGAACGATGCCATGGAACATGGTGTTGCTCTTACGTAGCTAGGTCTCCATCAAGTTCATCTTGTGCAGTGTATCTGGGTATATGATATTGATGCTGCTTCCACTATCCACGAGGCACTTGGTGAACTCACTGCCATCAATCAAAGGGTTGATGACCATGGCATATTGGTTCTCTGTTGGGATGAGCTCTGGGTGATCTTCTCTGTCCTAAGTGATTGGAATCTCCGACCACCTAATGTACTGGGGAACTGGGGGAAGGGTAGCCATCAGTATCCTTAGTGAGGTTTTTTGGGCCTGGACGGTGGGACTACCAAGGAAAGTGTCATAGACTAGAGCCTTATTGTCGAAGGGGTTCTTAACCTTATCATCGCCCTTGTCAGTGGGTTTAGGGCCTACGTCCTCGTCCATGTCATCTAGATCCTTGGACTCTTCCTCCTCCTTCTTCCCTTTTCCTTTTCTGCGGGGTCTATTCTTCCAACTTCGCTTGTAATCGGACTCAGGGTCCTCCTTGAGGTCATTGACAAAATTGCATTGGCGCTTGGTGTGGGTAGCCTTGCCGTTTGTGTCGAGGTGGACGAAACACGGCATATCGCGGTACTCTTTGTACGTCTGGGGAACACGGGGCGCTGAGGGTCTAGGGTCACTCCTCTACTGTCCACAGCTAGCTCCCCGGCCACGGCTATGCAGTCCGCCATTGCCTCTCCCATCGAACGTCGTGGTGACCATGTCGGCTCCATGCTTTTCTTCTGGCGGATTATTCCTCTTGTTATTGTTGTTTTTCTTGGCCTGTGTAGGGATGGCTAGGGCTGGCAATGAACCATGAGCGTTAACATTAGCGGCAGCAAATTCGCTATCTGTGGCAATCATCAAGTTGAGGTCGAGCTTGCAGTTGTCCTGGTGGCGCTTCAGCGTATGTCGGAGCAATGTGCCCTTCTCTAGGCCATCGATGAAAGTGGCCATAGCGGTTTGATCGTGCACTCCCGCGCATGAAATTTTCGTATCCATCCAACACAATAGGTTGGCACGAGAGGATTAATCCTTTTCTTGCACACACCGTTGTAGGTTACCGATGGTGCAGGGACATTTGTACGTACCCTCGAAGTTCTTGGTGAACGCTTCATGCATGTCCAACCAATTGCAGATTGATTTATCCGGCAAGTCATCGATCCATTGTTGGGCAGTGCATGTGAGCATAAGTGGGAGGTACTTGACAGTGACATTGGGGTTTCCCCCAACGATGTGAATCGCTTCGTTGTAGTCCTGCAACCACATGGCTAGCCTAGCAGTGTCGTCACAGGGCTTGATAGTCTTGTCAATCCGGAGAACCTTGGGGTAAGTTGTGGCCCGGATTACCAGCATGAAACAACGTGGCCCCAGGTATGGGAGTTCACGGGCTTCTTGAATCTTGTCCAACCATGAATGTGCATCGTACGGCTTTGGTTGCTTCCCCTTTCCACCATGGGGAGGAGAGTTGTGATGCGATCCATGGGACCCACCATGTCCTTCGCCATGGTGGCTACTAGGTGGCAATGGTGGCAGTGGCGGTGGTGGGTTAGCCTTCTTGCTTCTCCCTCCATGCCAGTCCCCACGCCTGTCACGATTATTTGTCACACGTGGTGCATCCTTGTGGGATCTTCTCCTATGTCATTCATTGCCACTTCGCTCCCCGCCATGCCGGGGCTTCTCCCCCTAGTCGTGTATGACTATACTGACCTGGGGGCGCCTAGGAGATGGCATGCTTGTACGGTGGTACGACTATGGTTCCTCATGATGTAGAGACCATGGGGGAGGTGGCGAGCAATGAGGGTGAGCCTTGTCTCCGTTGCATGCATTCTCTGCCTTTTCTCTTTTGAGCCCGTGTGGGATCCCTCATCACGGGGAGATCTTGGCCTTCGGTGGTTGTGCATGCTTGACTCGCAAAGCTCTGGATTGGGCTCAAGCCTTTGTGAGGTTCCCTTCTCCTGCTGCTTGCAAGCCTTGGCTATGAGGTCGTAGACTTGAGCAACCAGTCCATGAGTGGGACAATTCTTTACCAAAGATTTCATTCTTTCCCAACCTTGAGCAACATGTTCATTATCAGATTGTTTAAACTTCATTATTTCACTTCTCATAGATATAATCTTAGCACGAGGATAGTATTTTCCAATGAAAGCATCTTTGCATTTAGTCCAAGAATCAATATTGTTCCCAGTTAAGGAATTCAACCATTCTTTAGCTTTTCCTATCAAAGAGAAAGGAAACAATTTAAGATTAATCATCCAAGCAGTCAGTCCATGAGTGGGACAATTCTTTACCAAAGATTTCATTATTTCCAAATCTTGAGCAACATGTTCATTATCAGATTGTTTAAACTTCATTATTTCACTTCTCATAGATATAATCTTAGCACGAGGATAGTGTTTTCCAATGAAAGCATCTTTGCATTTAGTCCAAGAATCAATACTATTCCTAGTTAAGGAATTCAACCATTCTCTAGCTTTTCCTCTCAAAGAGAAAGGAAACAATTTAATCTTAATAATATCTCCATCTATATCCCTATGATTTTGCATCTCACAATGTTCAACAAAGTTATTTAGATGAGAAATAGCATCTACATTACCAATACCAGAAAATTGTTCTCTCATAACAAGATTGAGTAAAGCAGGTTTAATTTCAAAGAAAGTAGCTTCAGGAATAGGTGGAGCAATAGGTGTGCACATGAAATCATTGTTGTTGGTGCTAGTGAAGTCACACAACTTAGTGTTTTCAAGAGTAGTCATTTTTTTGTGTTTTTAATAAATAAAGCAAACTAGTAAAACTATTTTTTTGTGTTTTTGAATAAGAAACAAGCAAACAAAGCAAAAAGTAAACTAAGCAAAACAAAGTAAAGAGATTGGTTATGAGAGACTCCCCTTGTGAAGATGTCCTTGACTCCCCGGCAACGGTGCCAGAAAAAGTCCTTGATGGGCCAAAATTTATCAAGCTCGTTGGGGAACGCCAAGAGGAAGGTATGATGAGCATAGCAGTAAGTTTTCCCTCAGTTATGAAACCAAGGTTATCAATCCAGTAGGAGCAAGGAAAAACCTCCAAGGTGTTGCTAGCTGGACTTTGGCAGGGCGCACTACCGGCGCCAGCAGCAACGTGGAAACCTGCACAAGACAACCATAGAACTTTGCCGCCAACTTACAGTGAGGTTGTCAATCTCACCGGTTTTGCTGAAAACAAAGGATTAAACGTATTGTGTGAAAGAAAGTAATAGTTCGCAGAAAGTAAACATAAAGTAGTAAACAATTGTATATTGATGATAAAAGAAAGGACCGGGGTCCATAGTTCACTAGTGGTGGCTCTCCTTAAGATAGATGACATGCTGGGTGAACAAATTACAGCGGGGCAATTGACAAACATCGAGAAATCAATCATGCATATACTACTCATCTTCACTCCTTTGAGACTTGATTGGGAATTACAACATTATACATAGACCATAATCCAACTACATCTAAGACTAATAATCCACCTTCAGGTTATCATCCGAACACCCTCCATTATTAAGTTGCAAGGAACAGATAATTGCAATACGCATTGCGTGTAAAGTAAACAATATGATTGTTCTATGAACAAAGGATTGTTGTCTTCTCCCTAGTAGCGACAACACATCTAGTACCTTAGAGATTTCTGTCACTTCCCAGATTACTAGAGGCATGAACCCACTATCGAGCATAAATACTAACTCTTGGAGTTGCTAGCATCTACTTGGCCAAGGTGGATACTAACAACGGAAAGCATTCAAGATCACAAATAACCAAGACATGATAGAATCGATAATCAATCTGAAATAGCATCTCAATATCCATTGGATCCCCGTAAACACAACATGTAGAATTACAAATAGATGATCTTGATCATGAATGGAGCTCCCAAGATCTAAACATGATAGCACAAAGGAGGAGAAACATTCATCTAGCTACTACATGGACCCGTAGTCCAGGGATGAACTACTCACGCATCACACTAGAGGCTTGCATGGTGATGTAGAAGGCCTCCGGGGTGAATTCTCCCCTCTGGTAGGGTGCCGGGAAGAGCTTCAGATCCCTCCTGATCTAGGGATGGATATAACGGCGGCTACAGACTCTTTTGTGGAATTTTGATTGGGCACTTAGGGTTTCTGTATCGGAGTCATCTTATAGGCGAAAGGGGAGGCCGAGGGGGTGCCCGAGGCAGCCAGACCACCCCCTGGCACGGGCTAGGCTTAGCCGTGCGGCTAGGTGGTGTGGCGCCCCCCTGGCCCCTCTCCGTCTCGTATTCTGGCTTCGTTTCCCCCTCGTTGAAAAACTGACTTTGGCTTTTGTCCGGTCTAATTCCAAGAATATTCATTTTCTGACTTTCCTGGAACCAAAAACAGCAGAAAACAGGCAGCTGGCACTGTGGCTCTTGTTAATAGGTTAGTCCAAGAAAGTGTATAGAAAGTACTCCAAAATGTGGACAAAACATAAGAAAGTAGATAAAACCAAGCATGGAACATAAAAAATTATGGATGTTTGCAACGTATCAACATCCCCTAGCTTAACTCCTGCTCGTCCTCGAGTAGGTAAGTGATAAAAAGAAACAATAATTTTTGAGGTGACATGCACCATCATAAACTTGATCAAAGTATTTGTAAAACAATGATAGCTGGGATCAATGTACTTCAATCATAACATGAAAGACAAAGTTCTAACAATAAGACATAGCAACTATGTTGCAACATGAAAAGGCACAAACAAAAGATTCATGAATAACAATACTTTGCAATACGATTGTTTGTTTCACATAAAGAAAACATAGCATAGTGGCATTGAGCTTGTCCCTCATAGAGTAGCAAATATAAATGCATAGGACACCTTCAAAGTTCAAAAGAGTGACTAGATACAAATAATTTAAGAACAAGCAATATCAAAGTTATGCATCAATCAACAAGTCTTGGGACAATGCACATAGAACTAAGAATGACCACTATGCTCTCAAAGTAGGTGCATAAAGATAGAAGGTGGAGACTCAACATAAAAGTAAAAGAAGGGCCTTCATAGAAGGAAGTAGGGATTCAAGTTTCATAAAGAGCTTCCAAAAATTATGGTACTTTTTAGCTTTCAGCTCTCATTGCCCCTATCATAAGCATCTTGAAGTGATTAAGGTTAAAGTGAACAAACTATGGAGTATATGCTTGACAAAGTATAAGTTGGAAATCTCATGTCCCTTGAATACGAGGGCCGCTCCTCATGCTACTCAAGTTTAGTTACTGGTAAATTCTTGTCATAGTAAGTACATGTGTATCATAGAGAACCGCCAACGGGGTACCCCTTGCCCGATGATATAGAAGAATCCCCATATCAAAATGACAAGGCAAGCAGACAACAAGATTCTCACCAATCTTCTTATTTACCATGGGAAAATGGTGCTTTTTTTTCTCTCTTTCCTCTTTTCTCATATCTCTTTTTTTTCTCTTTTTTCTCAATATTTGACTCTTTTTCTATAATAAGAATGCTTCATAGACAGCTCATTATAGTTACACTACAGGTTTCCACCATGCCGACATGGATTAGACCGGCAGCCCAGGTGTTTCCTTAACACACATACATAACTCCATGGACTTACAAGCTCCCCTTTCATTTCACACTAACGACATCCATAGACAAAAGAGCATGATATCAACTAGGTACAAAGTACAAGTGCAATGTTGATAGCGTTCCCCATGACAGCATGGTTCTGCTAATCCCGAACATATAAGTGCAAGCATATACGACATAGACGACACAATGGTTCAAGTTTATTAAGCACAAGAAAAGTAAAGTGTGCCATCAAGTTTGTGAGAGCTTCAATCACTAGTTTTCTCATAACAAGTTTAATTCAGAAGGTAGATAAAAACATGAATATAATTGGAATAGCAAATGCTAATAGGTAGGTATGGTGGACTCTTTGGAATAACTTGGTTTTAGGAGTTGGATGCATGAGTGGAACTCATACTTGGTTATGGAGGCTAGCAAAAGACTGGGAGCGACCAACTAAGAGAGCAATAATGGCCATAATCATGCAGAGCGACAAAACATCATTAATCAAAGCATAAAGTGATACTACAAGTTGAAAACTAAAGGATCATAAAGGCTATGGTGACTTGGGATAGTCATAACATGGTGAGAGCATGCGCCAAGTCAACCCAAATAAAGCATCAACGGAGAATACCAAAATACTATGCTTTAATATGCTAAAACAACGCATGATTCTTCCAAGCAACATTAAGCAATCTCAATTGTTTATAACATTTCATGCTACAGCAAACATCACTAAGGATAAAGCCAAAACAATATCAAGCATGGCATGACAAAGCATAGGCCACAGTCAAAAACAAGCTCCTTTTACCACTTAAGCATGAACTTTCCTAGTCTTTTTCAATCCAAACCAAACTATTTGAAAACCAATGCATGAAAGAGGGGGTCCAACCAATTTATTCAGCAAACTAAGAAAACCAAGCAAAATAAAACCAAAAACAAAAAACGAAAAAGAAGACGCTCTAAGAACAACACAACTGTGCATGAAACAATAAAAATGAGGTGTTTGGAAGAAACCTGAGATTTTTATTGATGAAGAAGGGGATGCCTTGGGAATCACCAAGCTTTCACACTTGTACCTCTTGAATATTTCTTGGGGTGACACGGGGTGGCATCCCCAAGCTTGAGCTTTAGTCCATTCTTCATCTTATTACATCATCCTCTCCATACACCTGAAATTTTTCCTTCATACAAAACTTCACACAATCTTTATTAGCAACATTAGTGCACTCAAGATAATAAGTCTTTAGGTTCAGTTTCAACACTAATAAAACTTCCATTAAAACACAAGCTACTGTAGCACTTCCCTCAAAAATCTCAATTCCCCAAAAGAACTAAAAAAGGAACCAACAAGAAGCAAATGCAAATAATGGCAGAAATCTGTCAAAACAAACCAGCAGGTAAAAAACCAATTTTTTTGAAGACCGTCTGTTGCTCAAATCAAAAAGCGTTGAACTAACGAAATTTAGATAACAACCTGGGGAAGAAGCATAAAAATTCACACCTCAAAACAACATACAGAGATTTTACACGAATTTTTACGGTGAAGCACATAAATCTGTTTCGGGATAGCAACTTTCCCAATCATTACTTCTCTCTCATTAGAGGTTACTCTTGGCACAAAAAGCAAATAAAAAGGATAAGGAGCAGTTATTACTGAAGCAATAACTTCCAAGACTCATCTAAAACTTTTGGGTTATCTCCCAATAAGTACTTTTCTTTAATGCCTTTTAGTTAGGCATAAGAAGCAAGAACAAGAATCAAGTGTTCTCAAATGAAGAAGCATTAAGATCAAATTTTGTTTTCATAGGAGAGGCAAAAGAAATATTCTCTCTTCTTAGGGAAGTGTTCTATACCTTTCTTGAGTGGAAGTTGATATTTAATGGTGCCTTCTTTCATATCAATAATGGCACCAAAAGTTCTAAGAAAAGGTCTTCCCAAAGTAATAGGACAAGAAGCATTGCATTCAACATCCAAAACATAGAAATCAATGGGGACATAGGCATTGTTAACCATAATAAGAACATCATTAATACTCCCCGTGAGTTTCTTTTTAGCATTATTATCAAGTGGGACATTCAAATAAGAATCTTTCAATGGTGGCAAATCAAGCATATCATAAATCCTTCTAGGCATAATAGAAACACTACTATAAAGATCACATAAAGCTTTGAAATCAAAATCATTCACTTTCATATTAATGATGGGTTCCCAACCATCTTCTTGTTTCATAGGAATAGAAGCTTTATGTTTCATCTTTTCTTCTTTAATTTTTATGAGAGCATCAGTAATGTGTTTTGTAAAGGCCATATTCATAGCGCTAGCTTTAGGACTTTTAGCAAGCTTTTGTAGGAACTTAATAACTTTAGAGATATTGCAACCATCAAGATCAAATTCGTAATTATCATATAAAGTAGTAGAGCTATTACTAGCCTCAACAATAGTGGTAGTGATAGTAGAAACACTAATGTTTCTAGCAATTTCATCTTCTCTTTCCCACTTAGCATGCAATTCAGCTAATAGTCTAACATTTTCGTCAATTCTAACTTGTATGGCATTAGTAGCAGCAAAGGGATTATCAATAGTTTCAGGTTTAGCAGCCATTTTATTCAAAGAAGATTGAGCTTCAGCCAATGATGCTATATTTCTTTCAGCATTAGAGAGTTTTTCCTCAATAGTTTTATTGAAAGCAGTTTGTTTACTAATGAAGTCATTAAGCATAGCTTCAAGTTCAGAGGGAGCACTCCTATTATTGTTGTAGGAATTTCCATAAGCATTACCATTGTTGGGAGGATATGGCCTATAATTGTTGTTACCAAAATTATTCCTATAGGCATTATTGCTAAAATTGTTATTTCTTATAAAGTTCACATCAACTTGCTCTTCTTGAGCAACCAAAGAGGCTAAGGGAACATGATTTGGATCAATATGAGATTTCCCATTAATAAGCATAAACATAATAACATCAATTTTATCACTCAAGGAGAAGGTTTCCTCAACAGAATTTACCTTCTTACCTTGTGGAGCTCTTTCAGTATGCCATTCAGAATAGTTAACCATCATATTATCCAAAAGCTTTGTTGCAGCACCCAAAGTAATGGTCATAAAGGTACCTCCAGCAGCAGAATCCAATAGATTTCGTGAAGAATAGTTCAATCCTGCATAAAAGGTTTGGATAATCATCCAAGCAGTCAGTCCATGAGTGGGACACTTCTTTACCAAAGATTTCATTCTTTCCCAAGCTTGAGCAACATGTTCATTATCAGATTGTTTAAACTTCATTATTTCACTTCTCATAGATATAATCTTAGCAGGAGGATAGTATTTTCCAATGAAAGCATCTTTGCATTTAGTCCAAGAATCAATACTATTCCTAGTTAAGGAATTCAACCATTCTTTAGCTTTTCCTATCAAAGAGAAAGGAAACAATTTAAGCTTAATAATATCTCCATCTATATCCCTATACTTTTGCATATCACAAAATTCAACAAAGTTATTTAGATGAGCAACAGCATCTTCATTACCAATACCAGAAAATTGTTCTCACATAACAAAATTGAGTAAAGCAGGTTTAATTTCAAAGAAAGTAGCTTTAGGAACAGGTGGACCAATAGGTGCGCACGTGAAATCATTGTTGTTGGTGCTAGTGAAGTCACACAACTTAGTGTTTTCAAGAGTAGTCATTTTTGTGTGTTTTTAATAAAGAAAGCAAACTAGTAAAACTATTTTTTGTGTGTTTTTGAATAAGAAACTAAGCAAAACAAACAAAACAAAGTAAAGAGATTGGTTATGAGAGACTCCCCTTGTGAAGATGTCCTTGACTCCCCGACAACGGCGCCAGAAAAAGTCCTTGATGGCCCAAAATATATCAAGCTCGTTGGGGAACCCCAAGAGGAAGGTATGATGAGCACAGTAGTAAGTTTTCCCTCAGTTATGAAACCAAGGTTATCAATCCAGTAGGATCAAGGAAACACCTCCAACGTGTTGCTAGCTGGACTTTGGTAGGGCGCACTATCGGCGCCAACAGCAATAGGGAAACCTGCACAACACAACCATAGAACTTTGCCCCCAACTTACAGTGAGGTTGTCAATCTCACCGGTTTTGCAGAAAACAAAGGATTAAATGTATTGTGTGGAAGAAAGTAATAATTAGCAGAAAGTAAACAAAAAGCAGTAAATAGTTGTAGATTGATGATAAAAGAAAGGACCGGGGTCCATAGTTCACTAGTGGTGGCTCTCCTTAAGATAGATGACATGCTGGGTGAACAAATTACAGCGGGGCAATTGACAAACATCGAGAAATCAATCATGCATATACTACTCATATTGAATCCTTTGAGACTTGATTGGGCATTACAACATTATACGTAGACCGTAATCCAACTGCATCTATGACTAATAATCCACCTTCAGGTTATCATCCGAACCCCCTCCAGTATTAAGTTGCAAGCAACAGATAATTGCATTACGCATTGCATGTAAAGAAAACAATATGATTGTTCTATGAACAAGGAATTGTTGTTTTATTCCTAGTAGCAGCAGCACATCTAGTACCTTAGAGATTTCTATCACTTCCCCGTACTAGAGGCATGAACCCACTATCGAGCATAAATACTAACTCTTGGAGTTACTAGCATCTACTTGGCCAAGGTGGCTACTAACAACGGAAAGCATGCAAGATCACAAATAACAAAGACATGATAGAATCAATAATAAATCTAAAATAGCATCTCAATATCCTTCGGATCCCCGCAAACACAACATGTAGAATTACAAATAGATGATCTTGATCATGAACGGAGATCACAAGATCTAAACATGATAGCACAAAGGAGGATAACCATCCATCTAACTACTACATGGACCCGTAGTCCAGGGATGAACTACTCACGCATCACACTGGAGGCTTGCATGGTGATGAAGAAGGCATCCAGGGTGAATTCTCCCCTTTGGCAGGGTGCCGGGAAGAGCTTCATATCCCTCCCGATCTAGGGATGGAGATGACAGCGGCTACAGACTATTTCGTGGAATTTTTATCAGGCACTTAGGGTTTTTGTATCGGAGGCATCTTATAGGCGAAAGGGGAGGCCGAGGGTGTGCCCGAGGCGGCCAGACCACCCCCTGGGGCGGGCCAGGGTTGGCCACGCGGCTAGGTGGTGTGGCAGCCCCCTGGCGCCTCTCCGTCTTGTATTCTAGCTTCATGTCCCCCTCGGTGAAAAACGGACTTTGGCTTTTGTCCCATCCAATTCCGAGAATATTCATTTTCTGACTTTCTTGGAACCAAAAATAGCAGAAAACAGGCAGCTGGCACTGTGGCTCTTGTTAATAGGTTAGTCCTAAAAAGTGTATAGTATGTACTCCAAAATGTGGACAAAACATAAGAAAGTAGATAAAACCAAGCATGGAACATCAAAAATTATGGATACGTTTGCAACATATCACGAGTATCTCAGCGTGCCTGTTGTCGAGCTCTATTATGCTCCGGATATGGGAGACAATTAATGGCTCGACAAGGAGCGGGTCGTACATGACCTTTTCGGCTGGAGTGACCAAGGGGTTGCCAGCTGCTGATGTGGACAGCGGTGGCGGTATGTTTACCGTGTTCGTAGCACTTCGTCCGGTGGTGAGTTCCTGCAGCTGCTGCGGGGTAATAGCTGGAGGTGGCATGGCTTTAGCCGGACCCATGGGATCAACGAGGTTTTTGCCTTTTGCTACTACAGCTTCTACCTCCGTCGCTGCTGGCGGAGCTTTACCAACAACCTGGTTCTGCTGGTCTTCTTCTATCACGTTCCCGATGGCCACCAATACCTAGCGGGAAGTGACATCCTTCTAACAAGCTCCTCCCTCTCGAACTCCTTCTTGATCTCCCTCATAGCAGCTTCATATGCCTCTGATTTAGCGTTAGAGCTGCCGCCATCCATTTCGATGTCGGCGTAGAGGGCGTCAAGCACTGTGTTGGAGTTGGCATCGGTGTTTTTGATGGCGGAGGTGGAGGGGATGGTGCAGGGTCGTTGTTGTTGTTGTTGCCTCCTCCGATTGCATCGGCGATGTCGGACTCATCTTCCGTGTTAGCATCAGCAAAACTGTTAACAGTTGTGATCATTTCATCGAGGCCGAGCAAGCCGGCTGTCTGTCGCCTCCGAAGCATATGTCGGAGGAGTGTTCTGGGCATGAGCCTTCCATGAAGTGGTAGACGAGTTCATCAATGTGGTCACCTTCCAGGGTTTCTCTTACCCTTAACCACCCATCTGAATGCATCTGGCCAGATCGAAGATGGTGACGACACTGACAAAGTGCGACGTCCGTGTCTCTAACACTCAAGGAAGACAAGCGGATCTGCGGGTCCTCCCACCATTATGACCTGCAAAGGGGTGGTTTGGGTGGGCCTTGAATTTTTCCAATGTGAGTCGGCAAACTACGAAGAGAGATCCGGTCCAGATCCTTTCGTGAATGTGTGCTTCCCGGAGGCGGTCTGTGCAGGCCTTGACGAGTTCCTGACTTCCTGGGATCTAGGACCCAAGTCGGTTTTGCTAATGAACATGTGGATGTCCCTGACTAGGACAACGGAGCATCGGGTAGGGTACGTCTTTGCCGGGATCCAGAACTCGTCCGGAGGAACGATTGGAATGTTGCCGGAGAAGAGGACGTGCACAATGGCTATGGTGTCATCGATTCCCATGAAGATATTGGACCTCGCCTGGTGTAGAGCTTGAAGCGCCTCTTGCCCCATGGTGGGCACCAACTGTCGTGGTATTTCCGACGCGTACGCCATGGAGGGGTACTCATAGAGCATGTTTAGAGAGGTGGGGGAAGGCGGCGAGTTGGTGGGTACGAGGTAACACAACTTACCCAGGTTCAAGTCCCACAATGGTGGCAGAACTCTACTCCTGCTATAAATCACTATAAGGGCAATATGCCAAGTTATAGGGATTGGTTCGTTGTGCGAGGGTGTTGTGAATTGTTCTATGTTGTGCCCTAAAGGATCCCATAGGTCCGGCTTATAAAGGCACGAGAACCTAGGGTTATAGGGAAAAGACCTTGCCGGACGGGTTACAAAGTCCTACATTAATACTAGCTAGTCTTCATGTCTTGTACAAGAGGGCTCCGAGTAGGTCGATGACTTCAACATAGCCTTCCTTTATCCGGCATGGGCCTCCCTTCTAGATTCGTGTAACTAGGTCGCCTAGGAGGACATAGGTCATGGTACCAACTATGGGCCACCCAGGTTAGCTGTATTAGAGACATGCAATGGTGGTACCCATTTGGCATATCCCCAACAAACACTTTCCAAGTACCTGACGACACCTTTATAATCACCCTGTTACGGTGTGATGTTTGATGTGATCAAGGTACTTTTCTGGAGTCAGTGATAATTGACGTGATCTCATGGTCTTAGGATTAGAGTCACTTCGAATGACGTTATAGTAGTGTAAACATAATGGCATGATCGTGTTACTATGCTTTGGGAGTATGTTCATCACATTCATTCAATCAATGTCATTACCTTGTTATTAACAACATCCAATGTCATGATCAGGAATCCTTGAACATCTATTAATCAATAAGCTAGTGTAATGAGAGGCATCACGAGGAACCTTTTCTTTGTTTATGAAACACACATGTATTAAGGTTTCCGATTAACACAATTATAGCATGACAAATAAACATTTAGTATAAACATGGAATAATATAATAACCACTTTATTATTGCCTTTCGGGCATATTCGTTTCAGTCTCCCACTTGCACTAGAGTCAATAATATAGTTTGAAAACTTGTGCATTCAACACCTATGGCTTTATGGTGTTGTATATACGCATTTGCTAGTGGCAAACATAATCTCTTGATCTGATGATTTCAAGTCCGTGTGTATTTGCATGTCTTTTCGTCTATACACATCACTCATTCTCAAATGAGATGGCATTGTATAAATTTGGTCTTTTGGTGAGACCTTAGTTCCTTGAGCTGAAAAACATGTTGACACTATTGTCATACAATAGATCTTCATATTACTAGCCCATGGAGAACTACACCTAGTTCCTTAGCTGCTATTATAGTAGTCTTATACTTAGCCTTGCATTGCAGTATCCATCACAATGTCCTTAACCTTTTGGAACTTATCCAAATCCATCATGGAACTTCCTTCCATTACATTGTACCACCTTAACCTATAGCCTAAATTGAGATAAACTTAGTTTGTATCTAGCGACAAAACTAGTATCAATGTAAAACATACAATGAACTATCTTTTTAGTTCCAATATAACACTTACAATGAATTATTTGTATGGTGCCAATGTAACATTTTACAATGAACTATCTTTCTAGCATTAATGTAAGACTTTACAATTATCTAGTTGTCACATATACATACATAATATATTCTTAGTTCTTCCAAAGATCATAAGAATATATCCTTACTATCATATAATGATCATCATATGAGTCACCCCGGTATATGCTCATAACATTTATAGCATAGGACATATATGGATATGTACATATCACGATATGATTGATTAAGATATTTATGTGATTTTACTCACCAAGTGTCAAAACACTTGAATCTTGTTTATCAAGATATTCATGTGATTTTACTCGCCAAGTGTCAAAGCACTTGAATCTTGATTCACTCAACCTTTTCCATGTGGCAAGAACCTTTATCGTCGTTTCCACATTCAACTCATTCAATATTTCATCTATGTACATTTGAAATAACTATATTAACTCCTCAATCTATCCATATAGACTTTGATGCCAAATATTTTGGTTTTGCCCAAATCTTTCATTTGAATCTAATTTTAATGAAATCCTTAACTCGTGTCAATAAAATATATATCATTTCCAATCAACAATATGTCTTATACACCATGTATTAGAAATATGTCTCATCGCTCCCACTTAATTTCTTGCAAATGCGAGCATCTTCATCTTCTCTGATGAAATTAAACATTTTAACATTCTCATCACGGTGAAGATTCCAACTCTGCTATGCTTACTTAAACCATTGAAGTTTGCATGCCTTTTAGCATCCTTTGATTTAACAAAACCCTTCGGACTGTGTCATGTACATGTCCTCGATAACCATTCTTTTAGAAGAATGTTGTTTTGTTTGTTCAACTAGCATATACAACAATTGACATATGTAGTGGTTGCTACACTAATTCGACTAGAGTAAATATCGCTATGAAAGATCGAATCTTGTCGTATTCAACTCCTTGAACATTGTTGTAAACTTTTTACCGACATGTCAACAATTTCATAGATGTGAAACATCCATGTATGTTTCTTTATAGATCCAAATTCGATTGATAGGCTTTATGCCTTTCAAAGGGTATTCCAAGTATAGTAACTTGGTTTCTCATGCATGGAACTATCAGGAGTTTTATGGATTCAAGCTATTTGACGAGTCATGGCCCATCATCGCTTCTTTGCATGTAGTCGGTTCATAATTGTCAAACAATAATGATTTAATCTCAAATCTTAGTATTTGATTTTTTACCCGATCTACGCGGTTCAATAGGAACTTAGATCTCCTTGACCACAACCTTTGAGGCATGGGAGCCATGAGCATTATGGCTGCCTCCGATACACTTTACGGTGCTACGCAACTTTGCACATATAGCTAAACTTCAATAAACTTATCAAAGTTCTATTGTCCTCCCTCTTAACTTTTCGTGAAAATTGCTTCTCAATAAAATTGTCGTTCTAAGTGACAAACACGTTTGTCTTCGTTGTTATGGAGGAATACCCAATGGTTATTTGGGATAACCTACAAAGATGTGCTTATCTGACTTTGGTTGTAAACAATTAACTTATGCATAGCATACCAAATTTTAAGAAAAGACAACTTGGTTTTTATCCCAATCCATAACTCATATGGTGCCATTTCAATGGATCACGATGGATCTCTTTCCAGTATAAAAGCGGTAGCCACTAAAGGTTAATCTTTAAAATATAATGGTAATTTTATAGATAACACCGTTGATCCTATCATCTTAAACAAGGTTTAATTATATATCTCGAATACTCCATATTCCTATGATTTATCGAGAAACATAAATCCATGGAATGATTCCTTAGATCTTAGGTGTTTTGCTAAACTTGTAACTCAAATACTTTCCTTTATGATCCAATCATAAATTCTTTATTTTCTTGTTACAATGATTGTCCACTTTATCTTGTAACATATTCAAATGTTTGATACTTCTTCCTGATTAAGTAAATATACATATATTCACTCAAATCTTTGGTTAAAATATATGAAGTTTGAATGATCCACCACATACAGCTACACATAATGGACTATATGAATTAATATGCACAATGTCCAATAAGTTAGTAGTTCGTTCCTCTTTGGCCTGTGACCAAAATTTAAACATTTCCAGGAAATTCTCAGAAGTGTCAATTGATTCAAAAATCAAAAAGGACTCCAAAATTCTGTCAACATGGAGTTTCTTCAAGTTTTATTTCTGATATAATTTAAATGGCGGTGTCACTCAAAATTGATATTCCAATCATTCATCTTATGACTTTTTAGCATTAGTGTTTATGGACGTGATTTATCCAACTGGATTTTTAAAAGTTCATCCATGTTCTATGGAATACGGTAATTATTTAAGTAACCATTATTCTCATAATACCAGAACAAAATAACAATTATTAATACAAATCTTGAAGGCAAGCTTTGATGTTAACGAAAAACATAATAACACCTTATTTGTTTTCGATGAACATCATCATATATTCTCTTGCTAGTTACTTAGGCCATTGTAGTTAATGAATTGTGTTATTCTATATGACACTTCATACCAACAAATTTGGTATCCAATACCGGTATCCAATACCCAAGAACCACATTGTTTAACAAGAAAGAATATACCCATAACGTGTATATCATATATACCTAAGCTGGACTTTTTCCTGTCTTTTTTCCTTTCTGCCAAATATTTACCAGATTCTCTTTCAGCATTACCTTTCCTTCTTAAAAGAATCAATCAACATCAATAGTGGTGCCATACATATGACACATAGTCCAAAGCGTGTATAGTCAGATACTAATACCGTTGGACTTGCACTTTGAAGTTGATCACCATCATCAAATGTTTGGTGTTCTTTCAAATTTCATTCCTTTTAGTAATCCTTTTTAATGTAGTAAACATTTTACCTACATCTTTTATCCATCCTTATCATGACAACTTTCATGATCAAGCTACTATAGATTATAAAGGTGAATCGTGAATATAATGTTAGTTCCCAAAACCTTTTGTGAGATCAGTACGCCTAGCATCTGCAACCTTCACAAATTCTCATACTATATGAGAACATGTATCTTACTAAAATTATATTCTATCATACTGCAACCAAACATTTTTTCATATATCACAATATCTTTCACGCATGATGGTTTTGAAACAATTCTTTCAGCTCCTAGATAACCTTGATACTGAAACAACCTTCAAATATCAAACATCATGGAGGCAAGCATGATATTTAGATACTAACATTGGAATTTGTTACTCTTGATTCAATACTACTTATTGAATTTCACAGAGTAAGTGAGGTTTTGATGAAAGTTTGCAATAGTACTTTAAACTTTATATTGACACTCATAAAATAATACGATACCAGTTGTAAAGTAAAAATTCCAGAATCCTATAGTTATAATATCTCAATTATATCTAAACACAAGATAGTTAACGAATGCGAGTAACTACAACGAACTATGCAAATTCACTTCAATTCAGTTTGTGATAAATTGAGTTTAACTTTAACCATATTACTATGTAAACTCCCACTCAAAAACGACATCCCTCTAGTCATTTTTAGTGATTACACGAACCAAATTCACTATGCCACGACCGATCATCACAAGTGGTGGCGCACCTCCAATGGCGAGCATCGTATGGGCATCATATCATCCATATGACTCGTGCTTTACCTTTTGGTTCGTGTTCTGAGGCCATGTTTGTACATTCTAGGCTCGCCAAGTAAGAACCTTAGTACTCGCATGTGTAAAACTATCTTACACCCCTTGTATGTGAACGTAGAGTCTATCACACCCGATCATCACGTGGTGCTTCGAAATGATGAACTTTCTTAACGATGCATACTAAGGAAGAACATATTATTATCTTGATATTTAGTAGGAGGGATCATCTTATAATGCTACCACCGAGTTCTAAGCTAGACATAAGCATAAATAAGATGCAAACAAACATCATATGCATAAAGTGACATGATATGGTTCTTGCACTAGATCATTATCTTGTGCATCATGGTATGATCTCTATCATTCCATTTGTGTAACGACAAGGTCTATGGCGCTCCCACTTACTTTGTTATAATTCACGAGAGTATCTTACCATATTAAAATTATAACATTTACCATATCATGACACATCCCAGGAAAAATAAAACTAGATGCTTTAATTTATCTTTTTCATATTTTACATGGCTTTGGGCTTTCAAATATAGAACCGATCTTACCTGTGAACAAGGAACCACAACGATGATAATCAAATTATTAGCAACCCATTGTAAATCAGATATCAACTATAGTGGGAGAGACAAACACCAGCTAGCCACTTATGCAAAACTAGTTGCATGTCAAGAGTGGAATAGGTCTCATGTGCGAGGACATGTAAAGTTTGTCCAGGCCGCTACATCCCACTATGCTGCTAATATCCAAAATACATGAAGAATGCAATAACATGATCATCAGCACCCACATATTCATATGTGTTCTAACCATACATAGCATCTATGCATAGACATACTTCTAGTACCACTAATGGGTTCGTTGCATGGAAAACAAAAATGTTCCTACGGTTGCAACCACCAAGATTATATCTAGGAGGTACACGTAATGGTTTTAGATATACACATCCTTGAAGACCGTAACACGGGATAACATTTCTGCAAACAAACGTGGTTGTTGTAAAGTGTACATGACTGTCCTCAAGGACGCGATGACAACACCACACATGCAGTGCCTCCGTAATCGGTCACACATACGGTGTGCTGACGACTACCGTCCCTCGCTCTAGCACATCAGCGGAAGTAGTGGATCCTCGGGAACTCCGCCAACACTACGACATGGTGGTGATGGTAGTGGATATGATCTTGAGTAGGTCTTCTCCTAATCTCCTCACTTGTGGCAATGTACAAGGCTAGAAGGGGAGGAAGATGCCAACCAAAGGGCATATGAGGGGAGGGGATGAGTGAATGGAATGGTGTGTGGAGAGGGGGTCTCCACCTCCTCCTTTTATAGGAGAGGGGGGCTGCGCTCAAGAGGCTTGCACCATCCCCTAGTGGTGCCCTATCTCTCCCCTAGTGATGGTGGTGGAGTCTCCACTCACACAAATCAAAGGGTCACCCTAATTCCATTAATTCTCCACTCAAAATCAAAGGTCTTTCCATTAAAACACTTTAATTCACTTGGTTTAATGCCACTCAATTTAATGAACACTTCATTTAATGAGTACTTTATTTAATTAACAAATTAACATTTTATCCCCTCGCAATATTCTGATACACCAAAACTATTCTGGCAGATTTATCAGAACAATTCCCGCGCTGTTCAGTAATTTCTCCGGTGTTCCCTATCCTCTCAAATGCGTCGACTACCCTTAAGTGTGTCTCCCTACGGGCCACAAAATAAGCGGACATGATCGAGACATTCTCTGAGCAATAATCATTAGTGGGACCTCGAGATCCATAATGACTCCCACCAGGTCAAGCAATGAACGAGTGATCACGTGAACGTTTATTCGCACTAACCTATTCCTTTTGTCTCATGATATTTTACTTGTATGGGATCCGATCATTTGGTATCATCCATACCTAGTTTGATACCGTTACTGACAAGTACTGTTTTCATGTTCCCGTGATAAAACATTCTTAGTGATCGTTAACATTAGCTTGCAAGCTATGTTAATGTGATATCACCTAGAGGGCCCTGAGTATATCTCTTCGCCATCAGGATGGACAAATCCCACTCTTGATCCACGAGCCTCAACTAACACTTTCCATCACACCTTTATAATCACCCTGAGTTTGTTATGGTGTGACGTTTGACGTAATCAAGGTACTCTTCCCGAGTCAGCGATTGACATGATCTCATGGTCTAAGGATTAGAGTTACTTCAACTAACGTTATAGTTGAGTAAACATCATGTCATGATTGTGTTACTATACTTTGGGAGTATGTTCATCACATCATGCAATCAATGTTGTGACCTTGTTATTAACAACATCCAATGTAATAATCAGGAAACCTTGATCATATGTTAATCAACATTCTAGTGTAATGAGAGGCATCACTAGGAACTTTTTCTTTGTTTATGAAACACACATGTATTAACGTTTCTGATTAACACAATGATAGCATGAGAAATAAACATTTATCATAAACATGGAATAATATAATAACCACTTTCTTATTGAATCTCGGGCATATTCCTTTCAGCAGCTGCGTGTCCCGCCGCTCGTTGTCGATCTCCCGTGTGCTGTGATGCCCGCGCCGCATCTGGAGCCAAGGATAAGAGCGCCCACGACCTCCTCTCTCGCCCTATCCCTATTTCTCTTCCTCTCTCTCTCGCTCACGAGTTAATGCAAGGACCCAAAACCCTAGCTTTAGCTGCCGCATAGCACCGCCATCTCCGGCCATCCCTCATCCAGCTGATAGCGCCATGGAGTTACTCCCGCGGTCCTCGTCCATTTGCCCCAAGTCATGCAAGACGGAGATGCATCAACCGCTCCAATCGACTCCTCCATTCCAAGCTCTAGATGCCGCCATCGATTCCTGCCTCCATATTCTCTCCGAGCCCTTCATCAACATCATGGTGAGCCGCTGGTGCTCTAGTACCTCCCAACCGTATCCCTCCCTCTCTGTAGCTTGCTCCCACTATTCACCTGAGGCCGTCACCACATGAGCTCATCGCCGGCTATCCTCCGACGACCTATCCCTAGCGGCACCGCCACTTTCGTGTTTGCCTTGCTACACTAGTTCGATTAGGCCAAGTCGTACATCCCCGCTCGCTCTCGACCACTAGCCACCGTCTACCGTACCACCCTTCGAGGTGATGTGATGCCTGTGTTAGCAGCACGCAAGGTTGGCCATGGTTGCAACCTACATGGCCTAGGACCCACCAGTCAACCTCTAGGTCTAGACACCACCCTAATGAGAAATATCCCTAACCCTATGGTGATGTCAGCCATGCGCAATAAAGTTTAATAAATTAGATAAATAATTTGAGAAATGGTTTAAATCCTATAAAATCAATAACTAATTATTATAAGTTAGAAAAATATATATAATATATCAATTTTTTTAGAAAAATGAGATCTATCTCATAGCATCAAAATCATGCATTGTTCAACAACTTTGATTGCAAGTTTAATTATAAGAGCCAATTGAACCCGCAGGTGACTCCGAGGTTCCCCCTGTATTAGGGTTTGCACCCACCGACCGTCGCTTAAATTGCCAAGCATGCTTTAGGGTGACATTTCGATACCATTTAACTTGTCATATCATCATCATTGCTTGAGCATTTCATAGATGCGATGTGTTGATTGGTTTTCCCTTTCTTTCTGATGTTTGGTTCTTCCTGGTAGAATACGATATCGAGATCAAGATCGAAGATTGACAAACAATACTTGACCGACTATAATTAAGTCAAGCACAAGGCTTCTGAAGATCTGCTTATTGGTTATCAATAGGAAAAGGCAAGCATAGTCCCCCATTATACAATCCTATGGTTTTGAAAGCATTTTAATTCTTGTCATGATGCATATGATTCTACTATGGTATTTTATCAATAGATAGAGTATCCTATCTGTTGCATTACTCCCTTTGAGCTTATATTAACTGATCCATTGCTCCTACCATAACTAGGTTTGTCTTGTGTGCACTGAAAGAGCTTATATCTGTGTATTTCTTAGCCATGCTTAGCTTTCAGTTCTGGTTCATCCAGGTGATGTATCAGATGAAGAGAATCTAGTATGATAGGAGAATGAGTTATACTGATTAGGTAAGATCAGTGCTAAAGGTTAAACATGCTAAGTCTTGTATGGGAGGCCACGATGGTATGTGGTTTTTGTAGTCCCATGCTTGCCACCACTAGGAACCAAGTTCTTGCCTTTGGAACCGAGATGAGCGTACAACCACATGGGGATTGGGAACCCCTACACCGACTAGCTTTCCTAGTAGATTCCATGAGTCACATAGTTCGGGCGTTCCATTCGACATTTGCATAGAAAATGTTTTGAAAGATTTGGCAGGTGAAGGTGCATCATAACATGTAGGTAAGCGTGGCCTGGGTTGCTTGGGGTGGATAGAGCCCTGATAAACCAACCCCGACTCATATCTCTAGGGACCGGCTTCGGGACTTGCTCCGTTATGGAGGAACCCTCCTTAGTGCGTGACTGATGTGAAGTGGTGACGGTGTCATACCAAACTTGCTTTGTTAATACTTTTTTAGAAGAGTAAGTGTTTCTCTGAAGACAAGTTTGGTATGACATCGACACTGACGAGTAGCTTGGGGTTCTTGGACGGTAGCCTAGAATCTATGGGCAGACGTCATCATTATGCTTTAGGCCTCTTAGGCCATATGTTAAGTTTTCTATACTTAATAGCATAATTTTCCTTCTATTGTTTGATGTTTGTGGTCAGTGACCTGTGATTGTAATAATTTGGTTCTCTGCTCAGTTATGAGCTTGCTGTAATAATTTTTCTGTCGCAAGGTTACTATTGTGTTACTGATTCTTCACTAGATATCCTCGAGCTCTAGGTTAAGATTATGTCAGGCTAATGTCTCAAATTTGTTTAACCCTGATCCTGGGGGTGTCACAGTAGCTTGTGGTTTTACTCAGCACCATGGGTTGACTATGGTGATACTTTCAATCTAGTCATGAAGCCAGCCACAGTTTCCCTAGTATTGTATCTTGTAGTCTCTCACGGCTAGAGTCTTCGACAAGTTGATGTCAGCAATGCTTTCATGCATGGATTACTAGCTGAGGATGTCTATATGCAACAACTGTCAGGCTTGGAGGATGTGAGGTATCCTTATCATGGTTGTAAGCTTCACTGGTCTATTTATGGCATGAAACAGTCTCCACGGGCTTGGTATGCACAATAGGCCAGCTTCTCCTTCAGCTTGGGTTTGTTTCCTCCAAGGATGATACATCACTCTTCATTTTCTCACGTGATGGGGTGCAAATATTCAAGCTCGTATATGTGGATGATATTGTTACTGCTGGCTCAGCTCAAGAGGTTGTTGATTGTCTGGTTCTTTCTCTCTCTAACAGTTTTCCTATTAACGACTTGGGACAACAAGAGTACTTCCTTGGATTGGAGGCATCATACAATTCGGGGGGATGACATTGACTAAACGGAAGTATTATCTTGATCTTCTCCATCGATTCAACATGAAGAATTGTAATCCTACCATCACTCCTCTTGCAGCATCCGAGGCCTTGGCTTGGAGAATATCATTTTGCATCGTGAAAGTTGAGGCGCTCAGGCAACACGGAACCCAAGTTGCATGTAATCAGCCACGATGACCATAGTTGGCATGCCAAATACTCAGAGGGTCTTTTTCGGCACAAATTCAAATTTACGTTTCAATACAAAATATCAGGCTAACGGCCGTCAAGTTGGGCCCCCCTTGTTAGTTCTCGCCGTTATGTCACTTCTGTCGTGACTGCCATGTAGGCTTGCAGCGTTGATGCCTGCATCCATTACGCATATTCTTCTTCCCCGGAGCAGCAATCTGTGGTGGCATCGCGGCCATGGCACGGAGCTCGGACATGGACGAACTTGCTCGGCCCTGCTCTCCTCCCTGTAGGCTTGCAGCATTGGCGCCTGCATCCATTACGTGTATTCTTCTTCCTCGTAGCGGCAATCTGTGGTTCCGGCCATGCCGCCATGGCGCGGAGCTCGGACGTGGACGAACCTGCTCGGCCCCGCTCTCCTCCCCATCCAGAGTCGGAGCTCGCCCTCACCATGGCCGCACCCATGGCATGGCACGGGGACGAGAATTGGTTCCCGGTGAGATCTGTCACTGTGTCGACCATGCTCGGTCCTGCTTTCCTCCTCCAGAATCCAAGCTCGCCGTCACCGTGGCCGCACCCGCACCAGCCATGGAGCCTTACTCTCCGAACCCCAAAGCCACATACACCCAGTTCGGCCCAACGCCAACAAGGTGAAAATTCATCAAGTTTTCTTCTTGTGATTGTAGAAAAACATGTATGTACCGTGTCTGTACCATACTCTAACAATGTACACATATGTTGCTTATTAGATTTTCATTTGAAATTAGTAGCTCCATGATGACGAAACATAGAGAACCTAAATGGATTGATGATGAAGACCATGTTCTGTACTTTGCATTGCATCAACAAGTGCTCGCTGACGAAGCTTGTTACCAAGAGAGTGCAGTTCATCAGCCATTTCCAAAAATACGTGAATAATTCACTGAGCGATTCAACGCAAATACGCGCCAAAAAGCTACATCCATGTCATCAATCATCAATAGGTGGCACATTCTAGTGATGCGTAGAAATGCGTACACCATGTATCTTTTACTTGAAGTGGTTGTTATCCTAAGCAAAATGCCTAGTATGCACATTACCTTTGTCTGTTTTATGCTGCAATTCTGCTGTTATGGGCGTGGAAAGAAAAGTTGGGTTTTTCACTGAATATTATGCAGTTAGGCCTAACTTAGTCTTACACAAATAACCACAGCTTAGTCTTTACACAAATAAGTGTAACTAAATATAAAGATAAAGTCAAATGGTTCATCGGATCTGCCAGTATGAGCACTACGTCCCTGGAGCTGGTGGTATCATCAAAACGAACCAGAATGCTGCGTTTGGCCGTCTATCATTCTCCATCAAATCGTACGACCCCACTGATGAGCCAATTGTAGGCGCCCTCCCCCCAACGTGGATTCAGCTCCAGGTCGGATCTGGAGTGTCAACATGATAGGCGCATGAGTGTGTAGCAAATAAATAGTCTGCTATCAACACTGGAAGTATTGGCACCTCAGCAACAACACCAACATGTTCTTCCTGGACTCCGACAGCAGCCTCGGCAAGTATTTCATCAGCTTCACTAGCAGCAGCCTCAGCAGGTATTTCGTCAGCTTCACCAGCAGCAACATTAGCAAGTATTTTATCAGCTTCACCAGCAGCAGCATCACCAAGTATTTTGTCATCTTTACCAGGAGTAGCAGCAGCTAGTTCTTCGTCAGCTCCACCACCAGCAGCAGCAGCATCAGGAGCCAGGGCTGCCTGAGCAATTATAGGTTCAACAACTCTAGGGGCTCCAACAAAGAAAGGGTAGTTGATCCCAAGAAACACATATTGTCCCTTCAGATTATCGACTCTTCGACAGACTAGCTCTACTGGGTCTTTGGATGGGCATGCGGACCTCGAGAAAACGTGACACTGCAGCGATGGGTATGAAGAAAGTTGTATCCCCATATGTTCTATTGTATCACCAACGATGTTTAATGCTCCCTGATATAAATCCACATGAGTTCAACATCCTGTTTCGTGTCGCCTCCAAGAGGTGCCAGGAACTAGCGCCGTGTCCCAAGTTCAGCATCTGCTACTACATCTTCGAAAACTGGAGCTGGAATGATGCACGGGGCTGCGTGGGTACATGCGTGTTACTTACAGTCAGTAAGCAGTATTTTGAATGGGATTTTACATGCTATATGACACCATGACTCACCCCAGATGAATGGCTCCCAAACACACACGTCGCCACTAGGTTCAGTGACTGCATAAATGCGTTGCGGTTTGTTGGAATGGTAGCTGGAGGTGAATACGGTGTCGACATACTTCTCCAGCTGCAGGAAGTCGTCACGAAAGACTGTCCATTCCTTGTCTTCTAGGCATCTAATGAATGTGATTGCCCTGTCGAACACCACTAAGAGGTCGTACTCCCAGGTCTTCCACACCTCCCGTGGTCTATGTGGGAGTTGTACCTTCAAGAGCTCAAGTTCTGCCATGTTGAACCTATAAGTGAATTTGGAAATGGGCGGCGGCCATCCGTTGTTGAATGCAGTAATGCCGACACCCTCCAAACATGGCAATGTAAATCTCAACGATTTGTAGCCATTTTTAGAGTCCAAGTACCCCCATCCTGGGATAAAAGGACCAGTCGCTTGCCATTTCCACCCACCCAGTTCTGGTCATCTCCCATTTCCGTCTCTTCCTCTTCCTTGATATTCACCACTACTGATTCCGACCACTTATCCAACAGCATAATTTTTGCATGAATATTCTGCAGAGTTTGTTGCCAGTTGGTACAATCACCTAGCATGAATTCCATTGCAAATACAATTTGACAACTGGACCTTCAGATTAAAGTACCCAAAATATCACCTAAATATGAGTGTCTCCTCAGATATCACCTAAATTGTGCCTATGTCACTACGAATATGCCCAATATATGGAGTAGGAGCCGATCTCCCCTAGAACAAACTCCGGACGATGATCATAAACAGCTAGGGGCATAATAGCCTTAAATTGTCTAATCTGTTTATTTTTATTTTAGGAAACAGAATATGACCTAGCAAGCATTCCATTGCAAATCGAAATTGACAACTCGTCTATCACCTAAATTAAGACTGTGACACGATGAAAATACCAGAATATCAGGTACGAGCAGACCTTCCACTGTACATAATAGTCTTAAATGGTTCAATTTGTTCAAGCCGCGCGCGCACACAACACGTTCGACGAAAGGAACATAGGAATCTGATGAGAGTTCAACACATATGAATCAATGATATGACTGAACCAATAAGCAAGATACTGGAACTTACGTGGCCATAGCGGTCATTTGGCCATTTGCTAGTATCGGGGTAAAGGAGGCATGGCATGCCGAACGGTTGTTCGTCCATGTCCTGCATCATGAAGCGGTAACCAGGGATGAAATGAGCTAGGAGGCCGACAGAGATGATGTCCAACCCCGTGGCGATCATGTGCATGTTCGGGGCACTGAGGTTCGGCCATCCCCAATCCTAACGGTGGCGATCGCCCTGGCCATCCGCGTCGTCGTCGCCTGCCTTTCGGTTAAGTCTGCTACTACCCCAAGCTCTACCCATAGCGGAAAATGGAGTCTGGAATCCGATAGATTATTGGAGGAATTGTGATAAGGAGGAGGGTGGATTCGAGAGGGGATGGAATCAGGGACATGGTAGTAGTTCGAGTAGGGAGTGACCTAGTGAGGAACTGCCGCCACCGCTGGTTCTCGTCCGTGTGGAAGACAAGAAAGGGGGCATAATTATTGAGGGAACACACCGGAATCGTCTAGAGGAAGTGAAAAAAATAAATTGTAAGAGAGAAAAATGTGTGGCCCGCCTGTTAGTGAGTGAAGGTCAGCATGCGCAAACATGACTATGTTTGACTTGGATCCTGCATGGCAGACCTTGATTCCACCACATGCAAGTGGCGCAGCACAAAATTTTAGGCAGCGCCAGCATCGACGTGTAATACCCCCGTTTTCCTCCACATTCACCCTACTAGGAACGGTCGTGCACCATTCCAGATATTAGTAAGGGTGGTTCCAATCTTGCAGTGAGCAGTTTCACTTCTCCGTCTCATTTCCTCCTCCACGGCCTCACCGTCTTTCTCCTCCACGGCCTCATTCATTTCCTCCGCCATGGCATCACCCTCTTCTGCCGTATCCTTTCCCTCTTTCCTGTAGTCATGGACTTGTTGGATGTACGAAACAATGTCCGGCAAGGGACTGCGTACTTTGACATAGAAGTACATGGCGGGAAGAAGATCGATGTCGTCTACACCACCGACCCTCGGATGGTGAGGAACACTCTGAATAATTAGACGAGTTGGTTGCGGTTTGAAGAAAACAGGTTCGTAGGTATCGACCTCGAGTACAGCCGCAATCACCGTAGGATCGCCATGGTGCAACTCTCCATGAAGGGGCACATCCTTGTATACCAGCCATTTTGCGAGATGGGGCTGACAGGAACAAGTAGACTTTGCTGTCTTTTTGTTCCTGAACCGTCTGTTTGCAGAAGTTATTGCTATATTATTTGTCTGAATTCATTTTAATGCAGGTGGGGCGAAAGGATTAGGTCATTGTTTCATGACTTTCCCGTGAACCAGCAGATAACATTTACTAGTGTTGACATCACGAATGACACTAAACTGCTTGAAAGCCCGGCTGTCAACATTAAAATCCCAAAGGAGTGTAGAGTGGACATCCAGAAAATTTATTGGATCCTAGGGACGAAGGGCAGCAGGACCAGAATGGATGATCTTGCCGCCGAGCTCATCGTCCCGCGGTATGCTGACATGAAGGGTAAATTGCCGAGATGTTGGTGGAGGCGTTTAGGGCACGATTACTGGGAGGATAAGCCGCCTTTTGAACCTAATCTCAAGTATGTTGCACTTGATGGGTATGTTAGCCACGAGCTGTACCGCCAGATTGTAAATTTTCATTCCAGGCATCCCACCATTGAACCACCACCAAGGCAAGTTGTTTGCCCTAGATGCCGAAGTGTAGATGAATCTACAAGCCAAGGCAAGCGACCAAAGGCATCCTAGGATTGGTTGCCTTCTCCATCAGGCTGGGATGTAGACTTTTAGTGCATGATTGTTGTGTTTCTATGGGGCTTGTCATGTTTATGAAAACATGTTATTTCAGAAGTACACTTTGTGAGTAATTACGAATTGTTGTGTATTACCTTTGTCGAACTATAATCTGGGTTTGGTTATGACTATATCCTTTGCTATAATCTGGGTTCGGTTATGACTTATGACTGTATCCCACCTTATGCATGTCAGTCCTGGATTCTGCCGCATGCAAATGGCATAGACAGAATTTGTAAGTATGAATGTTGAGCATACAAAAGGGGGAAATGTAATTCATACAGGTTAAGTACCTAATAGCACAGGGATCATATGATCTCGGTTCTTACACATAGAATGCTTAGAAAATACATGCGAGATAAAATACAGGCGAGATAAAACTAGGAATGGGATTTGAACCTAGTAGTGGTAAACATCACACTCACCCACCCGCTAGATCTTGTTGAGCATCTCGTAGCAGACATACACGTCCCTAGCTGCGTACCTGACCGCATCGTAATTCAGGGGCCTCCACTCCCATCGCTCATGCAGGTGCTCCAGGAACTCGACTTTCATACCGGCGTACTCATGGTCGATGATGTCGGCAGCGAGTCTAGCCATGTCGGGTTTCCCCTTATCGTCATCCGAGTACCTCCACAAACGTTGGAGATCGATGTTATTGACGACATGAACGAGGAAATCCCGCTCTAGCTTCAGAGTGTCGTTCTTGATGTCGACACTGGCGAAGTAGATCTCCCCTCTGCGTAGGAACTCGTGAATCTCCAGGCATACAGATTTGGCCCTGCATACGTGGTATAGGAGGCATTGGTTGCGCATGGAGAGTTGCAAAAGCGCCGCCCTCTTCCTATCTCCGGTATACTCGAGGTAAAGCCCGACGATCTTGTACCTATCCATCGGCTCCTTTAGCCACCGCTCGTACATTGCAATGACCTTGGCGACCTCTGCTGACGCATTTGTGTGGACGACCGTCAGCTTGGTGGTGCCATGGCCGGTGACGGTGTGCTCGTCGGTGAAGTCGCTCCCGTCGCCGAACACGCCATACTCTGCGTCCATGGCATCAGCTAATGCGGCACTGGTGGCCTAGGGTTGGTAGCGGTGGCTGGGACTGGGCGTGGTGGTGGAGTGATCTATTGAAGTGGTATGGCTCGGCGGAGGCAGTGCCTGCGGCAGCGTCAATGGTTCTTGCGATGGCTGCGGCGGTGGCGGCGGAAGGAGTTCGGGATTTTTGCACAGTGATGTGTTGTGGAGATGGAAGGTGATGCTTAAATTGTGTTTAACAATATTCTGGTCATACCAAAGTGGAAGCAAGTTTGACCGGGAGAGCATCGTTGGTTTCCAATCCTAGTGATTAAATTCGGCGGCCGTGCCCGGTAGGCGATGGGACGGGTGTGCGACGTGGCTTTAGCATGGCAGTGACCGGTCACGGAGACCACCGTTCCGTTGCCGATCGGCAGTGGGTGCGTGGTGCTCACACGACGTAACATGATAGGACAGAAGGACGTGTACAACTACTTGTGATTATTATTCTCAACAAGTTTAAGAAGTGTAAGCATAGACAGGGACCTAGCATCCCTGCACCCCGGGGCAGCCGCCCAGCCACTTAGGCCTGCCGATTGCACAAAGCTTGCAATTTCCTTTCTTTAATTTGGTGATTTTGTCCAGAATTTGCCAAATTGAAGCTCGTTTGCCCTTGATTCTATAAGTTTCTGGGTAGGCCAGTGGTGTAAGCAATTCTAGAGCAGCAAAACTAACCAGCACCATAAATAAATTTAGTAAACACAACAGATGTAGATAAAGCAACTAATATAGGTTATATAGTATGGTACCTAACGAGGTTCAACAATTAGGCTGCTCAGTAGCACCAGCTGACAAGTTCAATACAGACAAGACAAAAGAAGCTGCTTTACAGCAGCAGCAGCAAATCAGTGGCCCCTCGTGGCCTCTGCCAGGAGGGCCTCCGCCTCCTCCCTCTGGCGCCTCCTCCTCTTCTTGATGCCTAGTCCCTTAACCTTGGGCGGCTTGTGTTTGATCTGGGGCATGCGACCCTCCTTGATAGCCACCTTCTGGAGGTTGCGGAGGTGAAGACCAAGCGCTTGGTGCTTGGCTATGAAGACGTGGATGTTCACGGACTCGCCGCAGGTCCTCACGTCCTCGGCATGCTTCACGAGGGAGTTGAAGTCCATGGCGTGGAGCCTTCTGCTGGGGCAGAAGGCGCACCTGTACACGTCACCGGCGAAGAAGTTGTTGTAATGGCCGGACTTTAGCCTCCTCAGCACATGACGAGTCCTGGTGTCCTTGGACTATTCATCGCTGGGGAAGTCACTGCTATCCTCCTGTTGGAAAAAAATAGTAGAGTGCAATAAGGACATGATTGAGATACTTTGATTATCGGGATTGATTATTTGGATAAATTAACCGATTGAGATATCCTAATTATTCCCCAAATCTCAAACCGAATCAAATACTGATCCCAACTACGAATAGGGGGGTTCAAATACGAACCATGGGGATTCATCGAAATACGAGATCTAACACAAGAGGATTAGCTACTGTAAAAATACAAACAGCTGAGCCCTAATAACATATGATCTACCATCCAACGATGGGAACGGGGGAAGAACAAGGGAAGGGGAGAAACCCTGGTTACCTCCGACCATGGGTCGGCGATGCTGGTGTTGTGGGGGTTCTCCGGCCTTATGTAGACAACCTCCTCGTAGGGGTCCCAGCCGAGCGGGATCTGTCCGAGACTGGCGGGGGCCTCCTTGCCAGCGGCTATGGCGGATGCAGGGACGGAGACGAGGGTCTGTACGGGGATGGGGGCCTCCTCGCCGGCGGCCTTGGAGGCGCCGATGGCCACCGTGCCGTTCTTCTCTATCGCCGGCGTGGTTGGGGTTTTCTTGGGGCTTTGCAGAAGGTGATGGGACAGTGGAGACGGTTGAGTGAGCAAGGGAGAGTGGGGATGCCTCTATTAAAGGAGAAGGAAAGCGACGTTTCGCTGCACTACCATGCACCGCATATGCTACTGCACCGTGCACAGCCACACGTGTCCTCTACCGCCCCGTGCACTGCACACGCATACCGTGAGTCATGTTTTTTCCCTCGTGTCTAACCCTGGCGATTCAGTTGTACTCAGTTTTGAAGGAAACGAGTTCAAAGGTGTATAATTTGAAGGGAATGTGTTTGAAGGTGTATAATTTGTGCATTACATTCCACTCTATGAACATGATAATCTCTCAAGATTTTCTTAGCACAATATTATCACGTATTAAGTGCGATTTCAAAGAGTTGAAATGTGTATAATTTTCGTATACGCAAGTTTATGCATTACATTCCATTTCACGAAAATGATAAATGATCAGTATTTTATTAGCACAACATTATCATGATGCGGCCCCACTTGTTAGCACGTAACAGCAAGTCTGACGGATGGCGAGTTTCAGACCATGTGAGAATTTCCGACAAGGAGATGAGCAAAAATAAGGAAAAACTAAGCGGCTGGGGAAAACTAAGTACAACTAACGAACCGAGGTTACGAAAATAGAAATCCCCATAGTTTAAGGGTATAGAAACAGTAAGAGAAATAAATATTATTAGTTGCTGGCTAGTACAGTGATGGGTTGGTCAGCTAGAAGTTGCTAATTCCCAAGTAAATGGACACCAGGCCGGCCTTGACATACTCCCTCGGGAATTTGCCATAAGCAGCGTGCTTAGCCTTGGTAGCCAACTTGTGTTTACTAGCTAGGCTTTTACCGATGCCAACCGCATGCGGAATCAAGTTGGCAATCCTCGGATTGACTACTTTCTTACAGAAAGGGCACCTGAGCTCCCCAAGTCGAGTGCGAAAAGGGATTATCCCGCTCTTGAGCTTCTTCATGACATGGCGGCTCTTGTTGTCCCTGTTCTCCTTGTCAGAGTCCATCTCACTTGAATCTACCTGTAATGTATGAAATGTAGACTGAAATGAGCAAAATAATAAATATATATTCATCCCACCATTCCGAGTTACTTTCAATACAATAAGGTATCTATACAGGTTCAACAGTTCATTACGGCTATCTCCCAAGCTCGCTCCTAAATTAATATAGTTTGTGTTCTTGATAACTTATTAATAAATAAATAATATGGATTCATTCAGAACAGACTAGATCTCTCCATGTACCAGTTCGTACGGTGTATCTAATCATTAGGACTAGATTTTTTATGAAGCTAGGATAGATTAAGATCGAGCAGAAAATATGAAACATGTAGAAATAGATGTACCTCCGGGTACACGAGCGGAGCGTGTTCGTCGAATTCCACGCCCTCACCGGGGCCTTCGAAGTCGTCAGCACCGGCCTGCACATGGTCCCCCAAGGGGTTGAACTGAACGTCCTCCTCGCCTTGTGCTACGTGATGCTCCTCCAGATCTGCCGCATGAAGCACCACCGTGGTGGCGATGCCCGCACACTCACCCCACGCACTGGTTTCATGGAGAAGCTTCGTGGTTGTACGTTGAAGATTGTGGGGTTTTTCTAGATAGGGAAGAGATAGGAGTGGATGAATCCGAATGGAGGACCCGATAGGCAAGGTTTTTAATGCGGGGATGTTTAGGCCTCCTCGAGGGCCCCTGTAGGCAGCTCTTCTGGTTGCGGTTGCCGCGTGGAAGGTTCATGTGGTGGGGGCCTGTCAGAAGTGAGAGCGCTGGCATGCTACGTAGTAAAAATGGTATAGCCCGTGGGCCGTGGATAACCAGTTGTCGTGTAGTTGACTTGTAGCGTTTGCATACTAGATTAAACGTGACATGACCACTTGATGACTTTTTCCATGGATGGCATCGTGTTCCTTCTTGTAGAAGTCTCGCTAAGGGGGACGTCCGTGCTGTCTCACGCTGTACTGTGAAGGGCACGACGTGTGCAACGAGCCTCGTTGGATCACACAGGATCAACAGTTGGTGCGCACGATCCGCGTGACAACTATGACAACCAATCAGGGCGTAACAGACAGAGTGGGCACAGGTTTGGGCTTCTACGAAAGAGAGAGAGGGGCAAAACTGAGTAGTATCAAAAAACCAAGGGAAAACATCTCAAAAAATGCATGGTCAAAGCTGAGTAGTATAAAAATGGAAAGTGAGAGTCTTTTACAATGAAATACATTGTGGTATAAATCAAATTATGCCAAGATAGATCTACTAGAGTTCATTGGATGTGTGTTCTTCTCATAAACCACATATGGATCCACCGCAGTCCTTGCATGTGTGTTATTGTCACAAACCACATATGGATCCACCACTGTTCATTGCATGTGTGTTCTTTTTACAAACCACATATGGATCCACCAGTGTCATTGCGTGTGTGTTATTGTCACAAAATACATATGGATCCACCAGTGTCATTGAAATGTGTGTTCTTTTCACAAACCACATATGGATCCACCAGAGTCATTTCATGTTTGTTCTTTTCATAAAACACATGGATCCACCAATGTCATTGCATGTGTGTTCTTTTCACAAACCACATATGGACCCACTAGAGTCATTGCATGTATGTTCTTTTCACAAAACACATGGATCCACCAATGTCATTGCATGTGTGTTCTTTTTACAAACCACATATGCATCCACTAGAGTCATTGAATGTATGTTCTTTTCACAAACCACATATGGATCCACTAGAGTCATTGCATGTGTGTTCTTTTCACAAACCACATGGATCCACCAATGTCATTGCATGTATGTTCTTTTCACAAACCACATATGGATGAACCAATGTCATTGCATGTGTGTTCTTTTACCAAACCACATATGGATCCACCAGAGTCATTGCATGTATGTTCTTTTCGCAAACCACATATGGATCAACCAAAGTCATTGCATGTGTGTTTGTTTCATGAACCACATATGGATCCACCAATGTCATTGCATGTGTGTTCTTTCCACAAACCACATATGGATCCACCAGATTGATTGCATGTGTGTTCTTTTCATAAACCACATATGGATCAACCAATGTCATTGCATGTGTGTTCTTTCCAGAAACCACATATGGACCCACTAGAGTAATTGAATGTCTGTTCTTGTACTAAAACCAACAATAGAGTCATTGCATGTGTGATGTTTTCACAAACCACATACGGATCCACCAGAGTCATTGCATGTATATTCTTATCATAAAACACATGGATCCACCAATGTTGTTGGATGTGTGTTCTTTTCACAAACCATATATGGAACAGCTATAGTCATTGCATGTCTGTTCTTTCCGCAAACCACATGGATCATCCAATGGCATTGCATGTGTGTTTTTTGCACAAACCACATATTGATCCACTAGAGTCATTGCATGTATATTCTTTTCACAAACCACATATGGATCCACTAGAGTCATTGCATGAGTGTTCTTCTCAGAAACCACATGGATCCACCAATGTCATTGCATGTGTGTTCTTTCCACAAACCACATATGGATCCACTATATTCATTGCATGTATGTTCTTGTAATGACAAACCACATATGGATCAACTAGAGTCATTGCATGTGTGTTCTTTTCACAAACCACATGGATCCACCAATGTCATTGAATGTATGTTCTTTTGACAAACCACATATGGATCAACCAATGTCATTGCATGTGTGTTCTTTTCACAAACCACATATGCATCCACCAGAGTCATTGCATGTGTGTTCTTTTCATAAACCACATATCGATCAACTAATGTCATTGAATGTGTGTTCTTTTCATGAACCACATATGGATCCACCAATGCCATTGCATGTGTGTTCTTTCCACAAACCACATATGGGTCCACTAGAGTAATTGCATGTGTGTTCTTTTCATGAAACACATATGGATCAACCAATGTCATTTCATGTGTGTTCTTTCCACAAACTACATATGGACCCACTAGAGTCATTGCATGTGTGTTCTTTCCACAAACTACATATGGATCCACCAGACTCATTGCATGTCTGTTCTTTTCATAAAACACAGCTAGAGTCCACCAATGTCATTGCATGTGTGTTCTTTTCATGAACCACAGCTAGAGTCATTGCATATCTCTTCTTTTCATGATCCACATGGATCCACTAGAGTTATTTCATGTGTGTTCTATTCACAAACCACATATGGATCCACCAGAGTAATTGCATGTGTGTTCTTATCCTAAACCAGAACTAGAGTTCACTGCCTATGTGTTCTTTTCCTAAACCACATATGGATCCACCAGAGTCATTGCGTGTCTGTTCTTTTCCTAAACCACATATGGATCCACCAGAGTCATTGCATGTGTGTTCTTTTCATAAACCACATCTAGAGTCATTGTATGTCTGTTCTTTTCATAAACCACATGGATCCACTAGAGTCATTGCATGTGTGTTCATTTCACAAACCACATATGGATCCACTAGAGTCATTGCATGTGTGTTTTTATCCTGAACCAACACTAGAGTCATTGCATGTGTTTCCTTTTCCTAAACCATATATGGACCCATTAGAGTCATTGCATGTGTGTTCTTTTCATAAACCACAACTATAGTCATTGCATGTGTGTTCTTTTCCTAAACCAGATTGATCCACCAGAGTCATTGCATGTGTGTTCTTTTCATAAACCACATGGATCCACCAGTGTCATTGCATTGTGTTCTTTTCATAAACCATAGCTAGAGTCCAGAAGTATCATTGCATGTGTGTTCTTATCCTAAACCAACACTAGAGTTCATTGCATGTGTGTTGTTTTCCTAAACCACATATGCATCCACCAGAGTCATTGCATGTGTGTTCTTTTCATAAACCATAGCTAGAGTCATTGTATGTCTATTCTTTTCATAAACCACATGGATCCACGAGAGTCAATGCATGTGTGTTCTTTTCACAAACCACATATGGATCAACTAGAGTCATTGCATTTGTGTTCTTTCCAAGAACCACATATGGATCCACAAGAGTCATTGCATGCATGTTCTTTCCACAAACCACATATGGATCCACCAATGTCATTGCATGTGTGTTATTTTCACAAACCACATCTGGATCCACTAGAGTCATTGCATGTGTGTTCTTTTCATGAACCACATATGGACCTACTAGAGTAATTGCATGTGTGTTCTTTCGACAAAACCAGCACTAGAGTCATTGCATGTGTGTTCTTATCCTAAACCAGCACTAGAGTCATTGCATGTGTGTTCTTTTCCTAAACCACATATGGATCCACCAGAGTCATTGCATATGTGTTCTTTTCATAAACCACGGCTAGAGTCATTACATGTATGTTCTTTTCATAAACCACATTGATCCACCAGAGACATTGCATGTGTGTTCTTTTCATAAACCACAACTAGAGTCCAGCAGTGCCATTGCATGTGTGTTCTTCTCCTAAACTAGCACTAGAGTCATTGCACGTGTTTTCTTTTCATGAACCACAGCTAGTGTCATTGCATGTGTTTTCTTTTCATGAAACTAGCACTAGAGTCATTGCATGTGTGTTCTTTTCACAAACCACATATGGATCAACCAATGTTATTGCATGTGTGTTCTTTCCACAAACCACATATGGATCAACCAATGTCATTGCATGTCTGTTTTTTTCATAAACCACATGGATCCACTTGTGTCATTGCATGTGTGTCCTTTTCCTAAATCACAGATAGAGTCATTGCATGTGTGTTCTTTTCACAAACCACATATGGATCCACTAGAGTCATTGCATGTGTGTTTTTATCCTAAACCAACACTAGAGTCATTGCATGTGTGTTCTTTTCCTAAACCACATATGGATCCACTAGAGTCATTGCATGTGTGTTCTATTCATAAACCACAGTTATAGTCATTGCATGTGTGTTCTTTCCACAAACCACATATGGATCCACAAGAGTAATTGCATGTCTGTTCTTGTACTAAAACCAACAATAGAGTCATTGCATGTGTGATGTTTTCACAAACCACATACGGATCCACCAGAGTCATTGCATGTATATTCTTATCATAAAACACATGGATCCACCAATGTTGTTGGATGTGTGTTCTTTTCACAAACCATATATGGAACAGCTATAGTCATTGCATGTCTGTTCTTTCCGCAAACCACATGGATCAACCAATGGCATTGCATGTGTGTTTTTTGCACAAACCACATATTGATCCACTAGAGTCATTGCATGTATATTCTTTTCACAAACCACATATGGATCCACTAGAGTCATTGTATGAGTGTTCTTCTCAGAAACCACATGGATCCACCAATGTCATTGCATGTGTGTTCTTTCCACAAACCACATATGGATCCACTATATTCATTGCATGTATGTTCTTGTAATGACAAACCACATATGGATCAACTATATTACATGTGTGTTCTTCTCCTAAACCAGCACTAGAGTCATTGTATGTGTGTTCTTTTCCTAAACCACATATGGATCCACCAGAGTCATTGCATATGTGTTCTTTTCATAAACCACGGCTAGAGTCATTACATGTATGTTCTTTTCATAAACCACATTGATCCACTAGAGACATTGCATGTGTGTTCTTTTCATAAACCACAGCTAGAGTCCACCAGTGCCATTGCATGTGTGTTCTTCTCCTAAACTAGCACTAGAGTCATTGCATGTGTTTTCTTTTCATGAACCACAGCTAGTGTCATGGCATGTGTTTTCTTTTCATGAAACTAGCACTAGAGTCATTGCATGTGTGTTCTTTTCACAAACCACATATGGATCAACCAATGTGATTGCATGTGTGTTCTTTCCACAAACCACATATGGATCAACCAATGTCATTGCATGTCTGTTTTTTTCATGAACCACATGGATCCACCAGTGTCATTGCATGTGTGTTCTTTTCATAAACCATAGCTAGAGTCCAGCAGTGTCATTACATGTGTGTTCTTCTCCTAAACCAGCACTAGAGTCATTGTATGTGTGTTCTTTTCCTAAACCACATATGGATCCACCAGAGTCATTGCATGTGTATTATTTTCATAAACCACAGCTAGAGTCATTGTATGTCTGTTCTTTTCATAAACCACAAGGATCCACTAGAGTCATTGCATGTGTGTTTTTATCCTGAACTAGCACTAGAGTCATTGCATGTGTATTCTTTTCCTAAACCACATATGGATCCACCAGAGTCATTGCATGTGTATTCTTTTCATAAAACACAACTATAGTCATTGCATGTGTGTTCTTTTCATAAACCACATTGATCCACAAGAGTCATTGCATCTGTGTTCTTTTCATAAACCACATGGATCCACCAATGTCATTGCATGTGTGTTCTTTTCATAACCCATAGCTAGAGTCCAGAAGTATCATTGCATGTGTGTTTTTATCCAAAACCAGCACTAGGGTTCACTGCATGTGTGTTCTTTTCCTAAACTACATATGGATCCACCAGAGTCATTGCATGTGTGTTCTTTTCATAAACCACAGCAAAAGTCATTGTATGTCTATTCTTTTCTTAAACCACATGGATCCACTAGTCATTGCATGTGTGTTCTTTTCAAAAACCACATATGGATCAACTAGAGTCATTGCATGTGTGTTCTTTTCATGAACCACATATGGATGCACTAGAGTCATTGCATGTGTGTTCTTTTCATGAACCACATATGGATGCACTAGAGTCATTGCATGTGTGTTCTTTTCATGAACCACATATGGATCCACTAGAGTCATTGCATGCATGTTCTTTCCACAAACCACATATGGATCCACCAATGTCATTGCATGTGTGTTATTTTCATGAACCAAATATGGATCCACTAGAGTCATTGCATGTGTGTTCTTTCCACAAAACGAGCATTAGAGTCATTGCATGTGTGTTCTTATCCTAACCCAGCACTAGAGTCATTGCATGTGTGTTCTTTTCCTAAACCATATATGGATCCACCAGAGTCATTGGATGTGTGTTCTTTTCATAAACCACAGCTAATATCATTACATGTATGTTCTTTTCATAAACCACATTGATCCACCAGAGACATTGCATGTGTGTTCTTTTCATAAACCACATGGATCCACCAGTGTTTACGGGGGAATACCAATCGGGTATACCCATGGAGCGGAGTCGCCCATGGCGAGTGGACTCGCGGGAACCGGCGACTAGACTCAGACGACTCGTCGACTGGAGGCCCAAGATAGCGACTCCAATAAAACGCTCATTAGCACTTGTAAACCCTAACTGGCTGCATATATAAAGCCACCAGGGGCACCCCTTTGAGGAGACATATCTCTCACATCTCATTAGATCTAGTCTCTCCCTCCGCCTACGGCGGCGGCTCCATGTAAAACCAATCTATAATCATATACTGGATTGACAGCAGGATGTAGAGATCCTCTATCGAGGGGACGTGAACCTGGGTACATCGTGTGCCAATCTCGCTCCCGGATTCTTCTACGTCGTCTTGCCCTTTCCTCTACGTAAGCTACCCTGTAGCATCTGCCATGGTAAATACCACGATAGTTGGAACCCACCATGGGGCAAGCAGTGCTTGGAGGCGATGATCCGGACAAGATCCCTCACTATGAAAGCCGGTCGTTTTCCATATGCATCGCGCGTGCCGCCTTTGGAGATCTGTCTGCTAGAGGTGCAGTCGTTCGCACGTCGCGTCCATCAAATCAGTAAGATTGCCGGCATCCCCTGCGGCACCTCTGAGCTAGATCAATCTGGAGCCAGCCATGCACGTAATAAACCTGGTTTGGCCAGGCCTAGGTTGCAGCGCGCAAGCAGCCGCCGCCGCGGATCAAAGTCCCAAGGCAGAGAAAGGGAAGGTCGTGTTTCCCATAAATACATGGGTGAATCGATCTAACCAATCAAGCTACGTACTAGTTTCCAATCTAGTACAAGCTAGTGCTAATCTAGTTGGTAATTGCAGCATTGTATCAACCTCCCGATCACCCGTACGTGCATGTTTGTTTTTTCTTCCTTATACTGGACTAATGCTATACTAAACTGTCAATACTAATCATTATTGTTTTCGTTCGTGAACTTGTGCGAGGAATAAACCCGGGAAACCCTACCGAGTCGACCTCGAGGCTACTCGCATCCCTCCATGAACTCGCACATGAGCGATGTGTAGTTTAATCTCCGCCATGGTGACACTACGGTGAAGAGCCTGCTGATCCACAACGTCACGTTCATGAACAACGACATCACCAGATTTCTGGCGGGGCTGGCGCCCCCTACGCGGGCGTTGCACAGTGGTATACTCGAGTTGCCCACAAGCATCGTTCTGCGACACACGGGCGTATGTCCCAAGAAGAGAAGGCAACTCGATTGATCCGAGTCGTATGCCTGAATATCGATCAATTTGCTACTAGTGCTCATGAGAAGAAAACTATTTATCATATACACTACAAAGGGAAATATAGCTAGATCCAATTATTCTAATCTCTCCTCAATTGGTACGGCATTACTTTCTCGCAATATATTTTGCTCTCGGTGTAAACTGTCATCGCCTGCATTGATTTTCCAGGTTCACCCGACGACGGTCGACCCTATCGACATACCAACCTAGACTCGGTTACCCAATCGATCTGGCCGCGCGACTCCGTACCAGCTCGTCGTGGACTCGCCGCACTCGTGGACTTACGTAGCGCGAACTCGCCGCCATGGACTAGAGCATTGCGGACTCTCCATGATCAGCGAATCCCCCGCCGCGAACTTGCCGTGCTACCGCTACCGGGCATCTCCAGCAAACCAACTCCGTCACGCGAATCCGAGCGACCAATGGTCCGATCGAGCTTGCTACCACTACTCGTCGTCGCGTCGACTCCGCCATAGCGTGACCTCTGTCCGCCGCATCGACCCAGTGTCCGCCGCGTCGACTCTGCCATAGCGCAACCTCTGTCCACCGCGTCGACCCCGTGTCCGCCGCGTCGACTCCGCCATAGCGCGACCTCTGTCTACCGCGTCGACCTTGTGTCCGCCGCGTCGACTCCGCCATAGCGCGACCTCCGCCGGCCACGTCGAGCCCATGTCCACCGCGTCGACTTCGCCCTCGTGCGACCTCTGTCCACCGCGTCAACCCCGTGTCCGCCGCGTCGACTTCGCCATAGCACAACCTCCGTCCGCCGCGTCGACCCCATGTCCACCGCGTCGATTTCGCCATAACACGACCTCTATCCGCTGCGTTGACTCCGTGTCCACCGCGATTTCGCCCAAGCGCGACTATACCGCGTCGACTCCTTGTCCGCCGCATAGACTATTTCCGGCTAAACGCCGTGCGACTCCATCCGCTATGTCGAATGTGTATGCCACGCCTGCTAATGGCCCCTCATCATCCGAGTCGCCAGAGAGGGTCACATGCCAAGCTGCATGGACTCACCACTAGGCGTCTCTTCCCTCCAGAAAAAATCAATTCACCATTGTCAACATTTGAAAGAGCGACTCGCAATGGCCAAGTAGTGTGGATGGGGACTCGCAAACTGAGCCTCGGATCATCCACGAAAAACTCTAACCGAGAGCCATCATTGGAGTCGCCTTGCTCGACTGGCCTTCTGGGCCAAGAGAAATGGCAGTGCTACACAAACAACACCATGTCCTCCTCAACCGTAGACAGTGCGATTCACACGGCCAAGTACTGCGGACAAGGACTCGCAAACCGAGCCTCGGATCGTCCAGAAAGAATGCTAAGCTGAGAGCCATCTTTGGAGTCGCCATGCGACTGGCCCCCCGGGCCAAGATGAGAGAATCGCTAACAAAAACAGCGCAATCAACGTCATCACGGACTCGCCATGCTCTAGGACTCTCCCCTCACGGACTCGCAATCACTGCGGGCTCGCCACACCCGCGAACTCTCCTCTCGTGAACTCGCTCAACGCAGACTCGCCATGCTCGGCAACAACCACTACTATTTTCAGAATATGCATATCTAAAGAGCCTCAAGTCGCCTCTACATGCCAACTCGAGCCTCGGGAACTACTCCTAGGCATACTGCGTGTACGCGTGGTTCCATGACTACGGCTCGCCAAGCTCGGGGACTCGCCACCACGGATTCGCCCTCGCGTACTCGACACGCTCGGGGACTCGCCACCGCGGACTCGTCCTCGCATACTCAACATGCTCGAGGACTCGTCACCGCGGACTCGCCCTCGCGTACTCAACACGCTTGGGGACTTGGCACCGCGGACTCTCCCTCGTGTACTCAACACGCTCGGGGATTCGCCACCGCGGGCTCACCCTCGCGTACTCAACACGCTCGGGGACTCGCCACCGCAGACTCGCCCTCACGTACTCAACACGCTCGGGGACTCGCCACCACGGACTCGCCCTCGCGTATTCAACACGCCCGGGGACTCGCCACCGCGGACTCGCCCTTGCGTACTCAACACGCTCGGGGACTCGCCACTGTGGACCCGCCCTCGTGTACTCTCCACGCTCGGGGACTCGCCACTACGGACTCGCCCTCGTGTATTCGCCATGCTCGGGGACTCACCACCGTGGACTCGCCCTCGCGTACTCAACATGCTTGGAGACTCGCCACTGCGGACTCGGCCTCGCGTACTCAACACGCTCGGGGACTCGCCACCGCGAACTCGCCCTCGCGTACTCGCCACGCTCAGGGACTCGCCACCGTGGACTCGGCCTCGTGTACTCAACACGCTCGGGGACTTGCCCCTCGCATACTCGTCTCGCGTATTCCCCTGCACCAACTTGGGAACTTCACCATCAATGATTTGGTGGCCTCCACGTCCTCTATGACAGCAAGATGACAAGGCACCGGCCAAACTTCTCCAACGGGCGACTCCGTCCAATGACGACTCGCCCGACGCGTCGACTTGCCTTGGCGATTGGGCTACTTCATGAGCTATTTCTCTGTTTCAGGAGCTCGCCAACGACTCACCATCGACTCCACCCTGGAATCACATACGTCAATTTGGCGACTTGAAGTCATCGCCGAGTCCCTAACACGCTCGGGGACTACTAATGGGGGAATACCAATCGGGGTATACCCATGGAGCGGAGTCGCCCATGGCAAGTGGACTCGTGGGAACCGGCGACTAGACCTAGACGACTCACCGACTGGAGGCCCAAGATAGCGACTCCAATAAAAAGTCTATTAGCTCTTGTAAACCCTAACTGGCTGCATATATAAAGCCACTAGGGGCACCCCTTTGGGGAGACATCTCTCTCACATCTCACTAGATCTAGTCTCTCCCTCCGCCTACGGCGATGGCTCCATGTAAAACCAATCTATGATCATATACTGGATTGACAGTAGGATGTAGCAATCCTCCATCGAGGGGACATGAACCTGGGTACATCGTGTGCCAATCTCCCTCCCGGATTCTCCTACGTCGCCTTGCCCTTTCCTCTACGTAAGCTACCCTGTAGCATCTGCCGTGGTCAATACCACGACAAGTGTCATTGCATGTGTGTTCTTTTCATAAACCACAGCTAGAGTCCACCGGTGTCATAGCATGTGTGTTCTTCTCCTCAACCAGCACTAGAGTCATTGCATGTGTGTTCTTTTCATAAACCACATATGGATCCACTAGACTCATTGCACGTGTGTTCTTTTCATAAACCACATTTAGAGTCACCAGTGTAATTACATGTGTGTTATTTTCATAAACGACAGCTAGAGTCATTGCATGTGTGTTCTTTTCACAAACCACATATGGATCAACTAGAGTCATTGCATAGGTGTTCTTTTCACAAACCACATGGATCCACCAATGTCATTGCATGTATGTTCTTTTCACAAACCACATATGGATCAACCAATGTCATTACATATGTGTTCTTTTCACAAACCACATATGGATCCACCAGAATCATTGCATGTATGTTGTAACACCCTCGAATCGGCCCTATGCAAGTTTTAGCGATTCCTGCCAAACCCGGATAGAAACGATTCAAAGATGCCCACCAGGCACTTGCGTGCGGGTGGAAAACGAAGTAATATCATTACACAATAATCCATGATGGAACCCACAGAACATATATATACAGCAATGACTCAGCGAGTCAAGAATACAGGTATACAGTACAAAGATCCAAACCACCTTGAAAACGATACAATATACGAGTATGGATAAGATGAAAATGGGGCTAAGAGCCCTGAAGAATAACCAATGGCGTCCATAACCCTGCCCAGGCCAAGCCGGAAGGGTAGCCCTGCTACCAACGTCGAACTCATACCTGTTAAACAAAAGCGGTGCCGACAAAGGGCCAAGGGAAAAAGAGGGCGGTCAGTACTGAGGCCAGTACATGGCGAGTCTAGAATTCGGTGGCTCTCGCCTACATTGGTATGGTGGACAGAAGCGACAGCGCATCATGCACTAAACAATCTATAGAGACTCGATTCAACTGTCGGCTATTAGAGAGGGATAAGAAAGACCTATTCGGATCCAACCTGATACTAACACCAATCATACCCATCTTGGTATTACCCCCTCGAGACCAAACGAGGAAGTCAAACCGAGGAACTCACACGGTTGGCAGTTTTATTCATTCCATTATAATTGCAGCACTTACTAGTCAGATATAATGAGCATAATACATTCCAAATCCAGCAGTTGTTGGCACTTTTATTTACTCATTCCGTTGTAGTGAAACTGATTACTAGACATGTCAAAGTCAAATTTATAGCACTACTTTAGTTATAGTTTTCTATGATCGAGATAATGTGCTCCAAGTCGTCCATAACTGCGGGCACGGCTTTCAGAAAGTTTTACCCTGCAGGGGTGCACAAATAGCAACACACACAAGATCAACCTTGGGTAGAACCAAATAAAACACAACGAGGCCTCACGACAAAGCAATCACAAGATTCATAAATCATTTCAGGGGGCCACCCCACTAAGCTACCCACAACGAATTTGGCCGGCTCCGAGACGGACCTAGGGTTTGTGACAATGGCTGTAAACGACTGGGAACCCGAAAGTGTGACTGGGCTTGTCGATACCGCGAAAACGTGGCGCGTCCCAAAACAGTACAGGTGCTCCACGCACAATCTTAAATAAAGCTGTAAAGCATGGCATAAGTACAGGATAGTAATAAAGCCCCAAACTACTATGTGGCCCCAAGAAATAAAGTGTGAATCAAGCTCAGGCGAAGGGGGATCAATAGAGTCTCCCATATGTGGATAGTGCGAATAGTCAAGGAACAAGTATCAAGTACTCGGGGCCTACGGGACACAAGTGAGCGTGGAAGAACAAAATATTAGCTATTGCCCACCGATGCCTCTGCATTAGTTATATCTATTCCCAGCATTTTTATTATCAGTTGAAATTAAAGTCATGATCATCTCTAACATAAAGCATATGGTAACCTTCCAACAACTGTGGTACTTGACAACATGAAGCAACACGGAGCAAGAGATTACGACACGCAAGGACAACTATCTACCAACAACAGGTAATAGGAGGTGTCCAAGGAAATATAAAAGGCTACAAGGGATATCACGGGTACAGAAAAACTTAAGTATAGCAAAACGGATAGCAATAGATCAACAGGAGGAAGTAAAGACTATAAATGCAAAATAGGTAGAAAGGGGGAGAATGCTCGCCTGAGAAACATAACCGAAGGTTCATTATCCGAAGAACTTGTCGATACTCACATGAACTCAGTGGCCTAATCCGCGAAGAACCAAAGCACTAAAAGAAACACAGGATGCACTATTTAATACTACGGCAGAAGAACGGACATGACGCATGTATGATGCATGCCATGGCAAGGATGCGTGTAACTACCTCGGTGAATTACGCTCTTAGTTACATGCCTGGATGAGCGAAAATGGTTAAAATAGTACGGTGGGGCCAAGGCCCACTCACAGGTAGACCTTTCGGCCGTCCTAACCATTTCTAAAACATCGGGACAAGAACGAGCGGCGTAATCGGCAGGCGAAGGGATCAACTACATACACAAGTGGGTATGTATGCAAGCCACATACAACAGTTCTCAGAGCCATTCCATCTAAAAGAAATAGAAATATTGCAACGCCATACGGCAAGATCCAAATATCCTAGATAGAGATAATAATTTAGGATAGCTCCTCATACATCAAACACCAGAGTATCAGGCGAAAGCGGAAGACAAGATCTGAGTACGGATAAGAAGCAAATCGGTATAAGATGCCACATAAATAAACACATCTCGCCCACAGATCTCACGGATCCCCGTTCTCGGAATCTCTACACCGAGTGATTGTTGCCAACATCGTCCGTCTCCTCCACCCAGTATCCATCTTGCGAGTATACCTATTCATCTGAATTAAACAATTTATCGTGTGAGACCCTAGGGATACTCAGCAAGTCTTTATGCCTCTAAAGGGGACATAACCTGGGGGTGACGCAATTGCAGAAAAAGATAATAACTAACAAGTCTATAGATACTCGCTAACCATCCGCCTAACCAAAGATAGACGGATGTCCGTTAATTAAGAACAATAGTTATAACAGTATAATTATCAGATCCATCCTCCTTCTCGCTTACCAACGAGAAAGCGGACAAACAACCCCCCATCCGTTGGTAGTTTTATTAGCCATTCCACGAGTGTTGCACTATTTACTAGTCAGTTACTTAGTCAAATTAAAAGCGGTACTTTAGTTATACTTGTCTATGATCGCGAAACTGTGCTCCAAGTCGTCCATAACCGCAGACACGGCTTTCAGAAAGATTTACCCTGCAGGGGTACACAAATAGCAACACACACTCGATCAACCTCGGAAAAACCAAATCAAAACCCAACGAGGCATTCACAACAAAGCGATCACATGATTCAGAAATGTTTCAGGGGGCCACCCCAATAAGCTACCCACAACGAAGTTGGCCGGCTCCGAGACGGACCCAGGATTTGCGACGACGGGGAACCCGAAAGTGTGACTGGGCTTGTCGATACCGCGAAAACGTGGCGCGTCCCAAAACAGTACAGGTGCTCCACGCACAATCTTAAATAAAGCAGTAAAGCATGGCATAAGTACAAGATAGTAATAAAGCCCCAAACTACTTTGTGGCCCCAAGAAATAAGAATGAATCAAGCTCTGGCTCAGGGGGTCCATAAGGCCTCCCGGATGTGGATAGTGCGAATAGTCAAGGAACAGGAATCAAGTACTCGGGGTCCTACGGGACACAAGTGAGCATGAAGAACCAAATAGCAGATATTGCTCACCGGTGCCACTTTCATTAGTTATCCCATTGCTACTCAGATTAAGTTGTTTAGGTACCTTGTTATCCATCAGACACTCACATACCCTACTCATGCTGTTCTACGACCCGCATGGCTCAAACAACTCCTGTAGTAATGGCTCATGGGATGGAGAAACAAGCTTCGGTGGGGTTTAAAAGTAAATGTTATGCAGTACTTGGGATTCAATTTAATGCAATCGCGACTCAATGATGCAAGAATAAGATAGAGGCAATAGGTACTATGTGTATGCAAGCATGTGGTAGTGCTTGCCTGGCAGCTCAGTTGAAGCGAGGGACAGATCTGGGTAATGCTCCTGGGATTCCTGATATATCCCCTGCTCAGCGTCTATTCGAAGAAGAACCAAACAAACAAGGGCCAACATAAATAGAGTGCACAAGCATATGAATTAAAATGCGACAAGCAAACAATCATGCCATGATGAATGATGCACAATTTGCATGGCAATAATGTAGCATGGCATGGGTGAGGTGTGGGGTACAAGATTAAAGCATTTTATTAAGTTTTTAGCCCGGTTTGCTCTTATAGAAGTTGCTGTATACTTTATATTTATATGATGCATGCTGCAATTCAGAACATGGAATGCATAGATAGAACAGGCTCGTCGCGCTGATCGATTTAGACATATTATTTGTTAAATTTGGAGTTATAAAACTAAAGCTATTAATTAAATAAGAAAAGGGCATTTTATTGTAATTTTAATCATCTCGAAATTTTAAAGTGCTCAAATGATATTTTGAAGGGCATATTTGAAATCCTCACATTTTTCTGATTCAAAAACATATATCATATGTATTATTTGGATTTATAATTTAAAAGTTATTGAAAACAGATTTGATTTTGAATTTAACCAATTTCTGGAAAGTTTAATTAGAAACAGAAAAGCCGAAAAAAATTTATACTCAGTCAGACCCAGCCCCAGTCGCTGACAGGTGGGCCAGCTGCTGACTGGGCCACATGCGCACATGAAAAGGTTTTTCTCACGCGGTCTGACCTAGCCTCTATGATTGACAGGTGGGCCAGCGGCTAGAGGCCCACGTGACAGCGGTTGAGCACGCAGAGGCTGACCGGTAGGGACGTCCAGGAGCGCGGGTTGGTTGAGGAAAATTGCGGGGGTGTTTTTGTAAATCGTACGCAGCGGCTGACAGGTGGGGCAGCGCGTACCGCGGGTTGAGGCGGCAGAAGAAGCAGGGGGGTAAATGCAAAAGGAGGGGCCGCGTACTGTGGATCTTTTCCACGGTCTGACGGATCTGTCTGGCGCGCGCGGTGCGCGACGCGGCGAGGCGGGGACTCGATCCCACGACCTTGGGCTCGCGTTCAGAGGCGGTAACCGGTGCGACTGGGTGTGGGCTGGTGACGGAAGAGCGGACGGGGCCTAGCTAAGCCTCTGCGAGGCGCGTCGACGCGCAGACGGCAAGGGCTGCCGTGCACCGAGGCCGTTCAGTGAAATATCCGACGAGCACAGCCCGCGACAGCGACAACGGAGATGTCCGTTAGGACGAGGAACTCACCGAGGGGAGGTTGATGGAGGTGGATCGGCCTGAGGTTCGTCGGAACGGCGAGGAAGCAGACGCTCCTGGAACTAGGGTTTGCGTCAGGGCGGCGGTGGTTCTGGCAGTTCTGGTGCTCCTCCTCCTCGCTGGCGCGTCCAGGGTGAAGCAGGGGAACCTCCATGGTCTCCTCGACCACCTCCACGACGCGCTTGCTGGTTGGAACGAGGAGAAGGGGGTGGTTCTGGCGGTGACCGGCGAGAGGAGATGGCATTGGTGAAGAAGAAGGAGGGGAGAGGCAGGGCCCTGGGGTGGATCTGGGAGAGGCCAGGAAGCGTGAGAAAGGAGGCAAAAGAGAGAGGGAGGAAGGAGAGGCCGTGGGGCTCGGGGTAGAGATAAAGTGGCTTCTGCCACTTTTCCTCCTCCTCACTCACGTGCTCGACGTGAGCAGCCAGGGCAGGGGCAGGTAAGGTGCCTGGCAGGTGGGGACGGCGTGGTGGTGGGACCTACTAGCAGGGAGGGAGAAAGGAAGAGGGAGAAGGAGAGGGGAGGCTCGGGGTAGCTAGCCTCGGCTAGGGTTAGGTTAGAGGGGAAGGCTCGGGTTAGGGCTGGGGTGGATGGGGTAGCTAGGGTGTGGGGCCAGCATGGTAGAGAGAGGGAGAAAGAGAGAGAGAGGTGAGTGCTTGCATGGAGATCAAGGGGTTAGAGAGAAAAAGGAGAGGTGTTAGGGTTAGGGTTTAGATTAGGTGTTTAGGTTTTAATACATGTTGATAAGATCAAACCAAGATGAAAGGCGAGGGCTTAAATTTAGCATAAGGTGAGGTGAAGGTGAACCCCAGAAAAGAGAGAGGAATGGGGTTTAAAGAAAAGGCCTCATTTGATCATGCATGAAGAAAAATGGTGTTGATGAGAACATGGGGATGGTGGATAGAGATGGAGATGATCCCACAAAGAAAGAACCACTTAAACCAAGAGAAAAGCAAAGGAGCTATAGGTGGTGATGATGGTTGCATGGCCCATGCAAAATAATTGATTGCCATGTTTCATTCTTGTGAAAACAATAATATTATAACATGGCATGATTCCATGCATTACCAAAAGGTGGAATAAAGGCCAAGCAAATGAAACTAGAATTGGATCCATCCCAACCCACATGAGCTAGAGTAATTGCCAAAATAAAATAAAAGCCCATGGTAATTAGGGTGGTGGAATTATAAGGTGGTGACAAAGAAAGATGGTGGAGTGGAATAAAAGATAGACCCCCAACTCAATTTGGGCACCAAGCATTTATCAAGAATCAAATACAATTTAACAAGAGCCAAATACCAATAGTAATGCATATGAGAGAAGAACCAAAAGAAAGGGTTTTATATGATGCTCAAATGCAAGGTGGCATGATGACATGAGCATGATATAATTATGATGCAACAATTATATATAGGAAGTAGCCATTATATTACTAGACCAAGTAGCATTACAATTGTTGGACAATTGGGATGCTACAATGCGGTGCAATTAGGCAATATTAAGCGGAACCGGGGTCCCGACAACTAATTAGACGGTTCATGTTATTTAGATACCCACAATTTAAATGTCGTCTTAACAAGTCAAAACATGGCACCGGTTCGCTACTCAAATTTAAATGGAGTCAATATAAGACTAGAAAAGCCCGCATATGGTCTATTAGGTGAATCGGCATAATGCCCCCAAACCACAAAATATGTATGCAACATGAATAATTTAATATGCAACAAGATAGATATTATATATTATAAAAATAAGGGTCTCGGATAGGGTCACACATTGGGGATCGACTCCGGGGTCTCGGGATCGGTCTTCGGATCTTCGGGATCAGGGCTTGGAGGTTCCGGCTTCGAGTGTCCATGGAGAACTTGGTTTGACATAGGTGGTCGAGGGTGAACTTGTTCGGTGCCGGTAGATCTTGAGGTACCTCTTTGGCACCACGGAGAACTAGACATCCGAGTTGTTCATGTGACGATCCTTTGCGACACATGTGCCTAGGGTGAACCAACCATCCTTGTAGTGACTGCACTGTCACCATCAAACCACACCAATACATCGATCAGGGCAGCGTCAAGTGAAGCAACAGGAACCACAAGCACAAACACGGCAGCGCCATACCGCAAACACTGGCAGTGAGACACAAATGAAGAGAGGGCCATGACCGTACGACGCAGTGAGCTTGGTGACGGCACACGGGAGGCTGCGCTCGCAGGGACACTCTGGCGACATGGTAGAGGGCGGCGACGTGATGGGACTCCGGCCAGGCAGGGCGACGGCGCTGCTAGAGAGCGATGCAGGGCCGGAGGTGCTCGGAGGTGGTGGTCGCGCGGGGCGAGCTCGTGTCAGGGAGGAGCCGCGACAGGGTCGATGGCGGCTGGGGTGAGGAGAGCGGCAGGGGGCGTCGGAGATCCCCGGCGAGGTGCTGTAGACGGCGGCGACAGGGTCAAGGGAGTGGGCGCGGTGATTGCGGCGGCCGGGTCGAAGCAGAGGCGGCGACGCACGGTGGAGGAGGCGAGCGGCAAGGTAGAGAGGGCGAGCGGGAGAGGCAAGCAGAGGCGACAGGCCAGACCTTGCTCGCAGAGGAGTGCGGGGTCGCTGGCGGGGAGGTGCTATTGTGCTCGAAGCCGAGCTCGTGCAGAGGGAGGCGAGGGCGAGAGAGACGAGATCGATGGAACAGGGTGGGGATCGCTCGGGGTTGGTGGATGGAACAAGGGAGCGGGGCGAGGGGATCGCGTACGGGATCGGGATCCCGTCTTGGGCTGTGGCGTCGCGATGCAGGAGAGGTGGGGGCCAGGCGCCCGCGTCGGGTGTGAGCGTGTGCTCGCTTCGGTGGCGTGTGGCGCGCTTGCGTGCGTGTTGTGTGCAACCTGACGGTTTGGTGCGCCGCATGCGTGTGTCCAGGTTTGGGCGGCAGCGGGTTGGAGGGGTGGTGGGTAGATTTAGGGTTTGGTTTCAGTGTTAGATGGTTAGGGTTTGATTGAAATGGGCTAGGCCAGCCGGGGTGGTAGGTGTCCTGGCCTACGGGCTGGGCTGCCTCCCCGGTACAACTTTTATTTAAAACATTTGTTTGTTCTTATTTGAATATAAAAGATTTTGTAAATAATTTTAGACAAACAAAATATCCAGAGAGACTGGGTTTTATAGTTTGAAATATAGAAGGGTATTTAGAAAACAAAGATAGCCTTTTCAAAAATATTTTTAGGTAGACTTATGCATGATGATATGACGATGCTCAAATGCAATGTGGCATGATGACATGAGCATGTAGTCATGATGATGCACAAAATAAAAACAACACGCGATTTTCTAATAGTGGTTTTACCGGGGTGCTACAATTCGACACCACTAACAATGGATCTCTCCCTCGAGATCCGCCTCATGGTACGGGGAAGAAGGCTGATGATCAGATGCTTCTTGTTTCATGTAGATCCTTGTGACACCACTAACAAGATTCTTGCTCCATATTGGAATCTCCGACACCACCAAACAAGAGGTCGTTGCTCACATTCGTCGAGAGAGAACTCCGTAGAAACAAAGGCGAAGAAAGAGGTCTCAAGGCTACCTCTAAGTTCAGTGGAAGGAGTAAATAAGTAAAATCTAATCCACTTCAATCTACGAGACCGAATAGAATGAGTAGTCGGCATGGGGGCCAATCCATCACGCACCCAAACTATTACTCCACACATACAGTAGAAAAACGTGACACCCATTCACGGAATTCAGACTGAAGATCTCGACAAGCGAGGTTTGGAAAAAAGGAGTGATGCATGCTCTACATCAGATCTGATGTAGTTCATGATGATGTCGTCGCATTGGAAAACACCGGAAGATACAAAGAAAGATTTCAGTGGATTTTGATCCACCAAAAGGTACAACAGATGAAGGGTTCCTCAGATAACATAAAGACCGGATATACTAACACCATTGCAACAAGAAGGATTAGAAACCCTGAAGGTACGACAGAAACCAAATCACGAGAAATCCTGGACTCGAAGAAAAGATAAGAGTAGATTCAAAACACGCAGGGGTAAGAGGAGAATAACATAGGGGTAAGGAGTAAAAGTAGACCTACTCAGATCTATCTAACTGATTTTGCAAAATAGTTTTGACACTCTACATCGGCCGTTAGCTAGGTTAACCTACAGGCTGGACCAGTGGGGTATCACAACTGATGAGCTCTGATACCACTCTATAACACCCTCGAATCGGCCCTATGCAAGTTTTAGTGATTCCCGCCAAACCCGCATATAAACGATTCAAAGATGCCCACCAGGCACTTGCGTGCGGGTGGAAAACGAAGTAATATCATTACACAATAGTCCACGATGGAACCCACAGAACATATATATACAACAATGACTCAACGAGTCAAGAATACAGGTATACAGTACAAAGATCCAAACCACCTTGAAAACGATACAATATATGAGTATGGATAAGATGAAAATGGGGATAAGAGCCCTAAAGAATAACCAATGGCGTCCATAACCCTGCCCAGGCCAAGCCGGAAGGGTAACCCTGCTAACGACATCGAACCCATACCTGTTAAACAAAAGGGGTGCCGACAAAGGGCCTATGGAAAAATAGGGCAGTCAGTACTGAGGCTAGTACATGGCGAGTCTAGAATTCGGCGGCTCTCGCCTACATAGGTATGGTGGACAGAAGTGGCAGCGCATCATGCACTAAACAATCTATAGAGACTCGATTCAACTGTCGGCTATTAGAGAGGGATAAGAAAGACCTATTCGGATCCAACCTGATACTAACACCAATCATACCCATCTTGGTATTACCCCCTCGAGACCAAACGAGGAAGTCAAACCGAGGAACTCACACGGTTGGCAGTTTTATTCATTCCGTTATAATTGCAGCACTTACTAGTCAGATACAATGAGCATAATACATTCCAAATCCAGCAGTTATTGGCACTTTTATTTACTCATTCTGTTGTAGTGAAACTGATTACTAGACATGTCAAAGTCAAATTTGTAGCACTACTTTAGTTATAGTTGTCTATGATCGAGATACTGTGCTCCAAGTCGTCCATAACTGCGGACACGGCTTTCATAAAGTTTTACCCTGCATGGGTGCACAAATAGCAACACACACATGATCAACCTCGGGAAGAACCAAATAAAACGCAACGAGGCCTCACGATAAAGCAATCACAAGATTCATAAATCATTTCAGGGGGCCACCCCACTAAGCTACCCACAATGAAGTTGGCCAGCTCCGAGACGGACCCAGGGTTTGTGACAATGGATGTAAACGACTGGGAACCCGAAAGTGTGACTGGGCTTGTCGATACCACGAAAACATTCCATGTTCCAAAACAGTACAGGTGCTCCACGCACAATCGTAAATAAAGCAGTAAAGCATGGTATAAGTACATGATAGTAATAAAGCCCCAAACTACTTTGTGGACCCAAGAAATAAAGTGCGAATCAAGCTCAGGCGAAGGGGGATCCATAGAGTCTCCCATATGTAGATAGTGCGAATAGTCAAGGAACTGGTATCAAGTACTCAGGGCCTACGGGACACAAGTGAGCGTGGAAGAACCAAATATTAGCTATTGCCCACCGATGCCTCTGCATTAGTTATATCTATTCCCAGCATTTTTATTATCAGTTGAAATTAAAGTCATGATCATCTCCAACATAAAGCATATGGTAACGTTCCAACAATTGTGGTACTTGACGACACGAAGCAACACTGAGCAAGCGACTACGACACGCAAGGCCGACTATCTACCAACAATAGGTAATAGGAGGTGTCCAAGGCAATATAAAAGGCTGCAAGGGATATCACAGGTACGGAAAGACTAAAGCATCGCAACACAGATAGCAATAGATCAACATGAGGAAGTAAAGACTATAAACACAAAATAGGTAGAAAGGCAAAGAATGCTCTCCTGAGAAACATAACCGAAGGTTCATTATCTGAAGAACTTGTCGATACTCGCATCAACTCAACGGCCTAATCCGCGAAGAACCAAAGCACTAAAAGAAAGACAGGATGCACTATTTAATACTACGATAGAAGAACGGACATGATGCATGTATGATGCATGCCATGGCAAGGATGCAGTGTAATTAGGCAATATTAAGCGGAACCGGGGTCCCGACAATTAATTAGATGGTTCATGTTATTTAGATACCCCGCAATTTAAATGTTGTCTTAACAAGTCAGAACATGGCACCGGTTCTCTACTCAAATTTAAATGGAATCAATATAAGACTAAAAAAGCCCGCATATGGTCTCCATATTTAATTATTAGGTGAATCAGCATAATGACCCCAAACCACAAAATATGTATGCGACATAAATAATTTAATATGCAACAAGATAGATATCATATATTATAAAAATAAGGGTCTCGGATAGGGTCACACATTTTGGATCGACTCCGGGGTCTCAGGATCGGTCTTCGGATCTTCGGATCAGGGCTTGGAGGTTCTGGCTTCGAGTGTCCATGGAGAGCTTGGTTCGACATAGGTTGTCGAGGGTGAACTTGTTCGGTGCCGGTAGATCTTGGGGTACCACTTTGGCACCACGGAGAACTAGACATAGGGGTCGTTCATGTGACGATCCTTTGTGACACATGTGCCTAGGGTGAACCAACCATCCTCTTAGTGACTGCACTGTCACCATCAAACCACACCAATACATCGATCAGGGCAGCGTCAGGTGAAGCAACAGGAACGACAAGCACAAACATGGAAGCCCCATAACGCAAACACTGGAAGTGAGACACAAATGAAGAGAGGGCCATGACCAGACGACGCGGCGAGCTTGGTGACGGCACGCGGGAGGCTACGTTCGCGGGGACGTGCAGGCGACATGGCAGAGGGCAGCGACGCGACGAGGCTCCGGCCAGGCAGGGCGATGGCTCTGCCAGAGAGCGATGCAGGGCCGGCGGTGCTCGGAGGTGGTGGTCGCGCAGGGCGAGCTTGTGTTAGGGAGGAGCCACAACAGGGTCAATGGCGGCCAGGGTGAGGAGAGCGACAGGGGGCGTCGGAGATCCCCGACGAGGTGCTGCAGATGGTGGCGGCCGAGTTGAGGGAGAGGGCACACCGACGGCGACGGCTGGGTCGAAGCAGAGGTGGCGACGCACGGTGGAGGAGTGATACATTGCAAATGTATCTATAATATTTGATGTTCCATGCTTGGCTTTATCTACTTTCTTATGTTTTGTCCAGACTTTGGAGTACTTTTCATATGATTTTTTGGACTAACCTATTAACAAGAGCCACAGTGCCAGTTGCCGGTTTTCTGCTGTTTTTGGTTCCAGGAAGTCAGAAAATGAATATTCTCAGAATTGGACGGAACAAAGGCCAAAGTTATTATTTTACCGGGGGACACTTGGAGCTACAATACGAGATGGAGAAGGGCCAGAGGGTGGCCACACCACCTGGTGGAGCAGGCTAGGCCAGGTCGCGCCAAGGGGTGGTGTGGGCCCCTCTGGCACCCCCTCGGTCTCCCCTCTCGCCTATAAGAGCCTCCTGATGCATAAACCCTAAATCATCAAGCCTCCAGCCACAAAAAGTTCTGCAGTGGCACCGCCACCGAAGGGGAGATTCGGGGGACAGAAAGTGTCTGTTTCGGCACCCTACCGAGACGGGGAAGTGCCCTCGGAGCCATCTCCATCGATCTTCGCCACCATCTCCATCGCCGTTGCTGATTCCCATGATAAGGAGGGAGTAGTTCTCTCTCGAGGCTAAGGGTTCTACCGGTAGCTATGTGTTCATCTCTCTCTCTTTGCATGATCTTATTGAGATCATGAGCTTGTAATCTATAGATCTACCTTGCTACTCAAGTGCTTTAATAGATCTCTGCTCTCCCCATGTGTGTGAAGTTGACAGTGTGCACACGATGGTGTCACTTAGGCTAGAGATTACAAATACTTGTTATGAGTTATATTTCCAGTTGGATGTCTTTATGAAATTGTGGTGTTTGTTTGAACCATCAAGTGCTCAAGGTGATAGTGTGAGGTTTTCTAGATGGGAAAGATGAACTTTGAGGTGTGCTGTTCTAGCCCTACCATGGATTAGAGTGTCCAACCGGAGAGTAGTTCAACGTAGTATCATAAAGAAGAATATATTTATATGAGAGTGTTCACTAGTGAAAGTATGATCCCTAGGCCTTGTTTCTAAGCACTGAAACACCGTTTGCAACTAGATATGTTACATGTTTGCTTGCTTCCATCTTTATTTCAAGTTTACTATAGTCTTTTCCGTGCCATCAATCTATTTTCAAGCACCGTTACCACTTATAATTATCTATACCACTTGTATTTCACTATCTCTTCGCCGAACTAGTGCACCTATATACCTGACAAGTCTATTGGGTGTGTTGAGGACACAAGAGACTTCTTGTATCTTGATTGCAGGGTTGCTTGAGAGGGAATACCTTTGACCACTTCCTCCCTGAGTTCGATAAACATTGGGTGATCCACTTAAGGGAAAACTTGCTGCTGTTCTACAAACCTCTTTACTTGGAGGCCCAACAACTGTCTACAAGAATAGAAGCGCGTAGACATCAAGCTATTTTCTGGCGCCGTTGCCGGAGAGGTAAGGTAAAAGGTACTCACATCCTCCGGTGTGAGTGCTCAAAGTTATTTCTTTTAGATTCTGCAATTTTGTCTTTTTCTTTCTTGTTTTCACTAGCTAGGCTTAATGGAAAACAACAACAAAATTAGAGAGCTTTATAGTATTTATCTTGAGTTAGGACATGAAGTGTTTGAAAAGAAAATTAAAAACCTATGGAACTTTATTTGCATGCTAATAGCAATGTTGTTAGTATGAATTCTTTGGACACCATTATTGCTAATGCTATGGAAAAGTGTAAGCTTGGGGAAGCTAGTTTTTATGAAAATGATCTTTTTAGTTCCCCAGCTTTGGAAGATAGCAATTCTATTGCTTATGATGATACTAAACCTCCAATATATGATGATTACAATGATGAATATGATATTTTCAGTCCACCTACTATTGAGGAGAAAATTAATTATGGTTACAATATGCCTCCTATATTTGATGATTATGGTGATGAGAATAATAATGATAGCTATTTTTTTGAATTTACTCCCACTATAATTAATAAGAATGACTTTGTTTATGTGGAGAGTATTAGTTCTTTTAAGCATGTGGCTCATGATAAGAATGTTTTATGTGATAGTTATATTGTTAATTTTATTCATGATGCTACTGAAAGTTATTATGAGAGAAGGAAACATGGTTTTGTGCATCTCAATAATATTAAGTTTCCCCTCTTTATGTTGAAAGTCTTGAAGTTGCACTTGTTTTTCTTTACTATGCTTGTTGCTTTGTGCTTTCATGACTTGTTTCTTTACAAGATTCCTATGCATAGGAAGTGGGTTAGACTTAAATATGCTTTGAATTTTCTTCTTTATGCTCTCTTTTACTTCAATTCATATTTCTTATGTGAGCATCTTCTCAAACTATCATGCATAACTTAAAGGCGTTAAATAAAAGTACTTATTGGGAGATAACCCAAAAGTTTTAGATGAGTCTTGAAAGTTATTACCTCAGTAATAACCGCTCCTTATCCTTTTTATTTGCTTTTTGTGCCAAGAGTAACCTCTAATGAGAGAGAAGTAATGATTGGGAAAGTTGTTGTCCCAAAACAGATTTCTGTGCTTCACCGTAAACATTCGTGTAAAATATCTGAACATCCTTTTGAGGCGTGAATTTTTGTGCTTCAGCCCCAGGTTTTTATCTAACTTTCGTTAGTTCAACACTTTTCGATTTGAGCAACAAAAGGTCTTCGCAAAAATTCGTCTTTAATTACTGGTCTGTTTTGACAGATTTCTGCCATTTTCTGCATTTGCTTCTTGTTGGTTTCTTTTTTAGTTCTTTTGGGGAATTGAGCTTTTTGAGGGAAATGCTACAGTAGCTAGTGTTTTAATGGAAGTTTATTGATGTTAGAACTGAACCTAAAGACTTATTATCTTGAGTGCACTAATGTTGCTAATAAAAATTGTGTGAAGTTTTGTATGAAGGAAAAATATCAGGTGTATGGAAGAAATGAGTAATGAGATGAAAGATGGACTAAATCTCAAGCTTGGGGATGTCACGCGTGTCACCCCAAGAAATATCTAAGAAGTACAAGCGTCAAAGCTTGGGGATGCCCAAGACATCCCCCTCTTCATCAATAAAAATCCTAGATTTCTTCAAAACGCTTCATTTTTATTGTTTCATGCACAGTTGTGTTGTTCTTGGAGCGTCTTCTTTTTTGTTTTTGTTTTGGTTTTTCGTTTTCTTGGTTTGCTTAGTTTGCTGAATAAATTGGTTGGACCCCCTCTTTCATACATTGGTTTTCAAATAGTTTGGTTTGGATTGGAAAAGAGTAGGAAAGTTCATGCTTAAGTGGTAAAGAGAGTTTATTTTTAACTGTGGCCTATGCTTTATCATGCCATCCTTGATATTGTTTTGGCTTTATGCTTAGTATTCTTTGCTGTATCATGACATGTTATAAACAATTGAGATTGCTTAATGTGCCTTGAAGAATCATGCATTGTTTTAGCATATTAAAGCATAGTATTGTGGTATTCTCCTTTGATGCTTTATTTGGGTTGACTTGACGCATGCTCACACCATGTTATGACTATCTCAAGTCACCATAGCCTTTATGATCCTTTAGTTTTCAACTTGTAGCATCACTTTATGCTTTCATCAATGGTGTTTTGTCGCTCTACATGATTATGGCCATTATTGCTCTCTTAGTTTGTCGCTCCTAGTCTTTTGCTAGCCTCCGCAACCAAGTATGAGTTCCACTCATGCATCCAACTCCCTAAAACAAGTTATTCCAAAGAGTCCACCATACCTACCTACTAGCTTAAGCTATTCCAAGTATATTCATGTTTTTGTTTACCTTCCGAATTAAACTTGTTATGAGAAAACTAGTGATTAAAGCTCTCACGAACTTGATGGCACACTTTACTTTTCTTGCCCTTAATAAACTTGAACCATTGTGTCATCTATGTTGTATATGCTTGCACTTATTTGTTGGGGATTAGTAGAACCATGCTGTCATGGGTTTGCACGGGTACTTTGTACCTAGTTGATATCATGCTCTTTTGTCTATGGATGTCATTGGTGTGAAATGAAAGGGGAGCTTGTAAGTCCATGGAGTTATGTATATGTGTTAGAGAAACACCTGGGCCGCTGGTCTAATCCATGCTGACATGGTGGAAACCTGCAGCGTAACCATAATGAGCTGTCTATGAAGCATTCTTCTTATAAAAAAATATTCCTATATTGAGAAAAAATAGAAAAAGCAAAAAAAAGAGAGATTATGAAAAGAGGAAAGAGAGAAAAAAGCACCATATTCCCATGGTAAATAAGAAGATTGCTGAGATGCTCGTTGTCTGCTTGCCTTGTCATTTTGATATGGGATTCTTCTGTATCATCAGGCAAGGGGTACCCCGTTGGTGGTTCTCTATGATACACATGTACTTACGATGACAAGAACTTACCGGTGACTAAACTTGAGTAGCATGAGGAGCAACCCTCGTGTGGGCCCCTCCTGCACCCCCTCGGTCTCCCCTCTCGCCTATAAGAGCCTCATGATACATAAACCCTAAATCATCAAGCCTCCAACCACGAAAAGTTCCGCAGCGCCGCTGCCACCAAAGGGGAGATTCGGGGGACAGAAATTCTTTGTTCCGGCACCCTGCCGGGACGGGGAAGTGCCCCCGGAACCATCTCCATCGATCTCCACCACCATCTCCATCGCCGTTGCTGATTCCCATGATGAGGAGGGACTAGTTCTCTCTAGAGGCTAAGGGTTCTACCGGTAGCTATGTGTTCATCTCTCTCTCTTCTCATGATCTTATTGAGATCATGAGCTTTTAATCTATAGATCTACCTTGCTACTCAAGTGCTTTAATAGATCTCTGCTCTCCCCATGTGTGTGAAGTTGACAGTGTGCACACCATGGTGGCACTTAGGCTAGAGATTACAAATACTTGTTATGAGTTATATTTGGAGTTTGATGTCTTTATGAAATTGTGTTGTTTGTTTGAACCATCTAGTCCTCAAGGTGACAGTGTGGGGTTTTCTAGATGGGAAAGATGAACTTTGCGGTGTGCTGTTCTAGCCCTACCATGGATTAGAGTGTCCAACCGGAGAGTAGTTCAGCATAGTATCATAAAGAAGAATATATTTATATGAGAGTGTTCACTAGTGAAAGTAGGATCCTTAGGCCTTGTTTCTAAGCACTAAAACAACATTTGCAACTAGATCTGTTACATGTTTGCTTGCTTCCATCTTTATTTCAGTTTTACTTTAGTCTTTTCCACGCCATCAAGCTATTTTCTATCACCGTTACCACTTATAATTATCTATACCACTTATATTTCACTATCTGTTCGCCGAACTAGTGCACCTATACACCTGACAAGTGTATTGGGTGTGTTGGGGACACAAGAGACTTCTTGTATCTTGATTGCAGGGTTGCTTGAGAGAGAATACCTTTGACCACTTCCTTCCTGAGTTCGATAAACCTTGGGTGATCCACTTAAGGGAAAACTTGCTGCTGTTCTACAAACCTCTGCACTTGGAGGCCCAACAACTGTCTACAAGAATAGAAGTGCGTAGACATCAAGGAGGCGAGCGGCGCGGTAGATAGGGCGAGCGGGAGAGGCAAGCAGAGGCGGCGGGCCAGAGCTTGCACACAAAGGAGTGCAAGGTCGCTGGCGGGGAGGCGCTATGGCGCTCGAAGCCGAGCTCGTGCAGAGGGAGGCATGGGCGAGAGAGAAGAGATCGATGGAACGGGGTGGGGCTCGCTCTGGGTTGGTGGATGGAACGAGGGAGTGGGGCGAGGGAATCACGTGCGGGATCGGGATCCCGTCCACGGGGATAGGGCGCGTGCGATGCAGGAGGTGGGGCCAGGGCGCCGCGTCGGGGTGGAGTGGAGTGTGTGTTCGCTGCGGTGGCGTGTAGCGCGCTTGCGTGTGTGTTGTGTGCAACCTGACAGTTTGGTGCGCCGCATGCGTTTGTCCAGGTTTGGGCGGCGGCGGGTTGGAGGGGTGGTGGGTAGAATTAGGGTTTGGTTTCGGTGTTAGATGGTTAGGGTTTGATTTAAACGGGCTAGGCCAGCCGATGTGGTAGGTGGCCTGGCCTACGGGCTGGGCTGCCTCCCCGGTACAACTTTTATTTAAAACAATTATTTGTTCTTATTTGAATATAAAAGATTTTGTAATTAATTTTAGACAAACAAAATATCCAGAGAGACTGGGTTTTATAGTTTGAAATAAAGAAGGGTATTTAGAAAACAAAGATAGGCTTTTCGAAAATAGTTTTAGGTAGACTTATGCATGATGATATGACGATGCTAAAATGCAATGTGGTATGATGACATGATCATGTAGTCATGATGATGCACAAAATAAAAACAACACGCGATTTTCTAGTAGTGGTTTTACCGGGGTGCTACATATGTTCTTTTCGCAAGCCACATATGGATCAACCAATGTCATTGCATGTGTGTTCTTTTCAAGAACCACATATGGATCAACCAATGTCATTGCATGTGTGTTCTTTCACCAAACCACATATGGATCAACTAGAGTAATTGCATGTGTGTTCTTTTCATAAAACACATGGATCCACCAATGTCATTGCATGTGTGTTCTTTTCATAAACCATATATGGAACAACTATAGTCATTTCATGTCTGTTCTTTCCACAAACCACATGGATCAACCAATGACAATGCATGTGTGTTCTTTTCACAAACCACATATGGATCTACTAGAGTCATTGCATGTATGTTCTTTTCGCAAACCACATATGGATACACTAGAGTCATTGCATGTGTGTTCTTCTCACAAACCACATGGATCCACCAATGTCATTGCATGTGTGTTCTTTCCACAAACCACATACGGATCAACCAATGTCATTGCATGTGTGTTCCTTTCACAAACCACATATGGATCCAATATAGTTATTGCATGTATGTTCTTGTAATGACAAACCACATATGGATCCACTAGAGTCATAGCATGTGTGTTCTTTTCACAAACCACATGGATCCACCAATGTCATTGCATGTATGTTCTTTTCACAAACCACATATGGATCAACCATGTCATTGCATGTGTGTTCTTATCACAAACCACATATTGATCCACAAGAGTCATTGCATGTGTGTTATTTTCAAAAACCACAAGTGGATCAACCAATGTCATTCCATGTGTGTTCTTTTCATGAACCACATATGGATCCACCAATGTCATTGCATGTGTGTTCTTTCCACAAACCACATATGGATCCACCAGAAAAATTGCATGTGTGTTCTTTTCATAAAACACATATGGATCAACCAATGTCATTGCATGTGTGTTCTTTCCAAAAAGTACATATGGACCCACAAGAGTCATTGCATGTGTGTTCTTTCCACAAACTACATATGGATCCACCAGACTCATTGCATGTTTGTTCTTTTCATAAAACACAGCTAGAGTCCACCAGTGTCATTACATGTGTGTTCTTTTCATGAACCAGAGCTAGAGTCATTGCATGTCTATTCTTTTCATAAACCACATGGATCCACTAGAGTTATTTCATGTGTGTTATTCACAAACCACATATGGATCCACCGGAGTAATTGTATGTGTGTTCTTATCCTAAACCAGCACTAGAGTTCACTGCATGTGTGTTCTTTTCCTAAACCATATATGGATCCACCAGAGTCATTGCATGTCTGTTCTTTTCATGAACCACACATGGATCCACCAGATTCATTTCATGTGTGTTCTTTTCATGAACGACAACTAGAGTCATTGTATGTCTGTTCTTTTCATAAACCACGTGGATCCACTAGAGTCGTTGCATGTGTGTTCTTTTAGCAAACCACATATGGATCCACTAGACTCATTGCATGTTTGTTCTTATCCTAAACCAACAATAGAGTCATTGCATGTTTGTTCTTTTCACAAACCACATTGATCCACCAGAGTCATTGCATTGTGTTCTTTTCACAGACCACTTATGGATCAACCAATGTCATTGCATGTGTGTTCTTTTCATCAACCTCATATGGATCCACCAGAGTCATTGCATGTGTGTTCTTTTCATGAACCACATATGGATCCACCAGAGTCATTGCATGTGTGTTCTTTTCATGAACCACAACTAGAGTCATTGTATGTCTGTTCTTTTCATAAACCACATGGATCCACTGGAGTCATTGCATGTGTGTTCTTTTCGCAAACCACATAAGGATCCACTAGAGTCATTGCATGTGTGTTCTTATCCTAAACCAGCACTAGAGTCATTGCATGTTTGTTCTTTTCACAAACCAGATGGATCCACCAAAGTCATTGCATTTATGTTCTTTTCACAAACCACATATGGTTCAACCAATGTCATTGCATGTGTGTTCTTTTCATGAACCACATATGGATCCACTAGAGTCATTGCATGTGTGTTCTTTTCACAAACCACAACTACAGTCCACCAGTGTCATTGCATGTGTGTTATTTTCATAATTCACATATGGATCCACCAGAGTCATTGCATGTGTGTTCTTTTCATAAACCACATTGATCCACCAGATTCATTGCATGTTTTTTTTTCATAAACCACATGGATCCACTAGTGTCATTGCATGTGTGTTCATTTCACAAACCATAGCTAGAGTCCAGCAGTGTCATTGCATGTGTGTTCTTCTCCTAAACCAGCACTAGAGTCATTGCATGTGTGTTCTTTTCCTAAACAACATATGGATCCAGCAAAGTCATTGCATGTGTGTTCTTTTCATAAACCACAGCTAAAGTCATTGTATGTCTATTTGTTTCATAAACCACATGGATCCACTAGAGTCATTTCATGTGTGTTCTTTTCACAAACCACATATGGATCCACTAGATTCATTGCATGTGTGTTTTATCCTGAACTAGCACTAGAGTCATTGCATGTGTGTTCTTTTCCTAAACCACATAGGGATCCACCAGAGTCATTGCATGTGTGTTATTTTCATAGACCACAACTATAGTCATTGCATGTGTGTTCTTTTCATAAACCACATTGATCCACCAGAGTCATTACATGCGTGTTCTTTTCATAAACCACATGGATCCAGCAATGTCATTGCATGTGTGTTCCTTACATAAACCATAGCTAGAGTCCAGAAGTATCATTGCATGTGTGTTCTTATCCTAAACCAGCACTAGAGTTTACTACATGTGTGTTCTTTTCCTAAACCACATATGGATCCATGATACGTCAATTTTGCATCACTATTCTATATCATAATTTACTTTTATTCATTGTATATTTCCTATTAAGAGATGATACTTATGTTATTTCATCTGTTTTTGCATGGTTGATGTCTTTTGGAGCATGGACCGCTGCAGTCAGGATTCTGATGGAAAAGGTGCTGTTTGGAGGCAAAATTCGCGAAGATCAGAAAATCCGGGAAAATACATGAAAAATCCTATTTTCCAGAAGACGAAGAAACCCAGATGGGGAAGTGGAGATGTGAGCCACACACCCTGTGGTGTGTGGCCGCCTGGGCCACTCCATTCTCCCCAAGGTATATTATCCCCCCGAAACCCTAAGACTCGGGGAGCGACCACAGAAAGATTCCATCGCCTCCGAGGGCGGAAAACACCGAGAGAGAAAGATCTCTCCGGCAGATAGAATTCTGCCAACGGAATTCCTTCCCGAAGAGGGGAGATCGTCGCCATCAACACCACCATCAAGCTGGACTTCATCGGGATCATCATCATCATCACCACCATCATCTCCACCAGCACCATCATCACCTCCTCATACCGCTATAACAATTGGGTTGAATCTTGCGTAGTTCTTAGGGGAAACTTTCCCGGTGTTGATTACTCCTTGTAGTTGATGATATTGAGTGAACCGTTGAATTATTGTTTATGTTCAGATTGTTACATATCATTATTTCATGTCTGATCATGATCCATATGATGTCTTGTGAGTAGGTCGTTTTGTTCTTGAGGACATGGGAGAAGTCATGTTATTAGTAGTGGAATTGTGTTGAGAAAGATTCAATTGTTTGATATTTAAGTTGTGGTGTACTTCTTCTAGTGGTGTCATGTGAACATCGACTACATGACACTTCACCTATATGGGCCTAGGGGAATGCATTGTGTATTTGGCTACTAATCGTAGGGGTTGCCAGAGTGACAGAAACATGAACCCCCGTTAGGAAACCATTGCACAAGGGACGTCAGGGTCTTAGAGTTTAAAGTTGTGGTTAGGTTTCTACCTTAATTACTTTCTTGTACTTGCGGATGCTTGCAAGGGGTATAATCACAAGTATGTATTAGTCCTAGTAAGGTTGGTACATTAGCACAGGTTCACCCACACAAGACTTAGCAAACTAAAGAAGATTAATCAACTATATGAAGCGAAAGCACTTGATGATATTCCTGTGTGTCCTCGAGAACGTTTGGTCATCTTAAGTAATAAAACCGGCTTGCCCTTTGCTAAAGAAAGGATTGGGCCACTTGCTGCATTTATTCTTATTGTCTTTTATTTACTCGTACTTTATTTACCTACATTCTCAAAAAACCCTAAAAATCTATTTGCTAAGTATTTACAGAGAATTCCTACTCCAAGCCACTCGTCAACACCTTTTGCTCCTCGTTGGGTTCGACACTCTTACTTATCAAAAATACCGCGATACACCCCCTATACTTGTGGGTCATCAAGACACCAGAGTCATTGCATGTGTGTTCTTTTCATAAACCATAGCTAGAGTCATTGTATGTCTGTTCTTTTCATAAACCACATGGATCCACTAGAGTCATTGCATGTGTGTTCTTTTCACAAACCACATATGGATCAAGTAGAGTCATTGCATGTGTGTTCTTTTCATGAACCACATATGGAGCCACTAGAGTCATTACACGTGTGTTCTTTTCATGAACCACATATGGATCCACTAGAGTCATTGCACGTGTGTTCTTTTCATGAACCACATATGGATCCACTAGAGTCATTGCATGTATGTTCTTTCCACAAACCACATATGGATCCACCAATGTCATTGCATGTGTGTTCTTTTCATGAACCACACATGGATCCACTAGAGTCATTGCATGTGTGTTCTATCCACAAAACCAGCACTAGAGTCATTGCATGTGTGTTCTTATCCTAAACCAGGACTAGAGTCATTGCATATGTGTTGTTTTCCAAAACCACATATGGATCCACCAGAGTCACTGCATGTGTGTTCTTTTCATAAAGAGAAAAGTTCAAAACAAACCATAAACTCGTAGACGAAAGAAATATAGATCCCTGAACTCCTAATCCCTGAAATCGGCACACTGAACTTTCTAATCCCGGTCTATCTTAAACCTTGATACCGTTTCAACTGGGATTTGTTGACATGGCAAGTCAAAGCCTATATTTTTTGACGTGGCATGTAAAAGTCTGAGGATTTTGACTGGTTAGCTTGACATGGGGTCTTCTTCTCGTTTACCTCCATCGCGGAAGCAGGTACCGCTAACCGCCGAGGAGGCGCACACGGCTTCCCCCTACAGTGCAAGGCCGTGTCAACTGCCAACATCAAGCCGTGTGGTGGTGCAGAAGTCAGGTGAGGAAGTTGTTTATGTCACCGCCATGCTAGCGTAAACTGTTCTCAGAATCTCAGATGCTTGCTTGCCTCGTAGTCTGGTACATACATATGGTTTTGGTAACAAGACGATGGACGATCAAGCAAGGATGAAATTTGCTGGGACTAAATCCAACGAGAACAGAGCGACCTTCAGCCCGTGTGTTGCGCTCTAGGGTGTGATCTCTCCAGTAACAGGTCCGCGCCCGGGCCGTCGAGATCCTAGACACGCGTCGCACTGCGGCCGGCGCGGGCGAGCTCTAGGACGTGTCGTCGAGCTCCACGCAGCGCACGATTTCGAGTGCCATTGCGAGCACCGTTAGCGAGGAAATGTTGGTACGGAGGAGATTTGGAGGAGTGGACGATGGTGGCAGCGAGAGATCCAACAAGGGGATAGGTATGACATGCGGGCTCCATGCATAAGTGAGAGTAGCTCTTTGTTCCGTCCGAGATTGTATTATTCCCGGTGAGCCAAATAGGTTTAGGGTCTAAAATAGGCCGGGATTAGAAAGTCTAGTGTGTTGATTTCAGGGATTAGAAGTTTAGGATTCTATTTATCTTTCGTCCACAAGTTAAAGGTCTATTTTGGACTTTTTCCTTTCATAAACCACAACTAGATTCATTACATGTGTGTTCTTTTCATAGACCACATTGATCCACCAGATTCATTGCATGTGTGTTCTTTTCATAAAACACAACTATAGTCATTGCATATGTGTTCTTTACATAAACCACCTTCATGTGTGCGGTATGCGACAGGTCAGTCTCGTGCGTCTGGCCCCTATACACGGTGCGCATGTGGGCGAACGCCCAACCGCCATCATCCAATAGTATTTTTGTGCTAGCCGAGGCGCCGTGCTTCCCGACACCGCGGGAGGTGGAGTATGCGGACCTAAGGTCGATCCTATGTGTGCCATCTCAGTACCTTGTCGGTGCTGGACCAAATAGGTAGGTGCATTTCTACATTTGTATCGAGAAGACCGATAGGGAAATGTAGTACTTATGTTGTCGTTACTGTTAGACTTAGGCGATGCTTCTCAGGTGCGTAGATCATATGTGTTGTGCGAATGTACCCCAGCTGTAGTTTTTTAGTACTCCTTAATAATTCGACGAGTTATTGGTCCAATCAGCTTGCTGTTGTCATGTTGCAAAGTCCGCTTGCTCTGGACAAACTGGCAATACAGCGTGCCCCCGCTCCCGCATGTCAGTATCATGTGTTCCGTGGGCCCACCTACCAGTGGCACGCCCCCTTTACTTCTCTTCCTTCCCCTCGAAGACATTGTCCCCACTTCTCTTCCATCCTACCACTCCCGTCTGATGGTTGTAATCTGATTTTCATTGGATTGTTTACATGTAATCTACTTTGATAATGCAACATGCAAATGGCGTAGACACAATTTCTAAAGTGGAAGCACTTACACGGTGCTATTGCACATATTTCTCAATATATCTCGACAAACTCCTTATAATAATTGTACTCGCACTAAACACAATAGAAATTGCAACCGTCCTAAACAATATCTAAACCCACATCATAGCACTGTCGTCGGAGTCCACCTTGATTGGTGACACCACCATGCCCTTCCCAGCAACATCCACTCCCGCCCGTGGCTTGCCCTTCGCCAAGGAGGAAACAATGGCGTTCTGCATAGCTTCATCCCCGTCATCCTCCACATCGGAATCGACAATGACGAAGGGGACGGGGTTGGCAAGGACCGAGCCCCGTCGCGCTTGGCAGCTCCTGCTCGAGATTGACGTTGCATCAGTCCTTCTACATGTAGGAGGGGCCGAGCTCAGAGACATAGCATCGTCGCTCCGCTCAAGAACCCATGGCCATTTGATACTATGACGATAGGATCTTGGGGTGGATCTGCCGCGGCGAGCCCTACTGAAAGCGGTGGAGCAGATGGATGTGCCGGCGCAAGCCATGACAAGTTCCTAGGAGGGAGTAAGAGTGTGGGTCAGGCGTCTTTGGTTCCTGAGCAAGGCCTCCCAGTGATATGTATGCGGGAAAGGTGCCAAAAAATTTCGTCCAATGCGCGCGAGAGGGCCTTTGAACCACGAAGGCGCGAGGTTTGGTTGACAAGTCCACACGCTAGGTCCCCCACCTGTCAGCCGAATGTGGACGGTAGGATTCTGCCCGAGTTATTATGTGGGGATAAATCACGCTTCACTGCGCCACTACCCTGTCATCCAAAGGCTCCTCTTTCCTCTGCCCTCGCCCCCCTCACTCATGGCTCCCATCTCATGTAGTTCGTCTCGGGCGGAATCAGGATCGGCTCAACACCGTCAGGCGGGTGCCCCCATCAGGTACCGGAGGGTTCCCTACGATTACTACCCCGATATGCTGTGTTTGTGCGGTGAGAAGATGCCGAGATGGATTTCGTGGACCAACAAAAATACTGCAGGAAAATTCAGCAACTGTAGCATTAAAGCGGTAAGTTCCTACTCTGGGTACAATGGTAACCCGGATCCGAAAAACGTAATGTAATTTTTTTTTGTTTCCTTCGATCTACTTCACAGGAAGGGAGGGGAACTGGCTGTGACAAGTTTGTGTGGATCGAAAAGCCACTGATAGGTTTTCACAAAGAGCTTGTTCGGGATCTGTGTGATGCTGTATGGGACAAGAAAAGGAGATTCGTGTGTTGGAGCGAGAGATCCGGGAGCTTCGGCAGGTGCAGGGGAGGCAGGAGCAGGGAAGTGGTGAGTCAGACGGGCTCAAGATTAGTCTAGATAGTGGAAAAAATTTCCTCATTATCTGGGCATTATATGTTGCCTTTGCAGTTTATGTTGCCATTTCGTTGTCCAGCAGCTGAAATAAGTTACTGCTTCATGGAGTGTAGCAGCCAACTTAGAACTTCTTTTCAGCTCAGAACATATCATAAGTGTAATGCCAACAGCAGGGATTTATTAAGCGCATATAAATAATTCATGTATGTGCCACTAACACTCATCGATTTTGGAGACCCCTTAACCGCTTAGCTATCGTGGTCCCGGTGGTGCGATTGTTTAGATAGTAGTGGCACAGTCACAATTTCGGATTCAACTAGTGGCCTCGGCCATATCCAATCCTCAAGTCGCGATACATTTTACTTCGAGTATGGGAGGCAGATTCTTTCGCCCGACAAGTTCCACGCACACAGCTCCAGAGTTTAACCAAACTACATATATAGGTTCAAGTTCAATACATCATTAGGCTTCTACACTGCTAGCCTTCTTTCTTTGCTTGGATGCCAACTTTCTTCCTCTTGCCTTCACGTCACTGGCTTATTCATCTCCTGCCTTCTTCCTCTTCCTAGGTGCCAATTTTCTTACGTTCACGTATCCTGCATCTCCGGGTCTAGGGAAGTCAGGCCAATTAGCACCAGAATCTTGTCCAGCATCATCACTCCACTCGTTTTGGTTTTCTTCCCACAGCAAAATCACTGAGTCGGCTGTCTTGTTTCTTTCCTTGCGCTTCTTGTAAAAAAATAGTACATGGATTACTACCTTATATCTATAGACTATAAACAATTTTTTGTGAATGTACCATCTCATACCTAGGTTTGGGAGCATTAAGGGGACAACCCGCTGCTCTATGGCCTATAAGATGGTAGGTCTTGCATCTGCTTTTTCCCTTCTTGGTAGCACAGAAAGCCAAACCCTTCTTCTCGAGAAAAGTCTTAAACCTATTCACCTGAGGTCTTCCTATGCCCCTTTTTGTAACTGGCAGCCAAAGCTCGAAAGTCAGTTGGACTTGAGGCCACTGAGATGGGTCTGTACATGGCTCGACGGATCCAGCGTACGTAGCTCTGAACTTTTCCATAGAGTAGTAGTCTAACAAATACTGATCCAAATGTGGTAGAGTTCTTTTCTTTACCAAGAAGGCCAAGGCGTGGTCGCAAGGTTTCCCACTATGCTGCCACTCTAAGCAGGTGCATTCTCGTAGCTGGATGTTCACAACATCCGTTTTGCCACTCTTGGACATATCGACCACCTCACAGCTGCTGCTGGTTAACGTGAGAACCTTAAGATGAGCAAGACCTCGGCTTCTCTTGTGCAGTTGTTGTACAACTGGCGGTAGCATATGTCCTCTAAGTCTCCTACCGATCTCTCTCCTTATATTTAACAGCTTCATGATCATACCACGTATGCTGTCCATCAAGATATGAACAGGACACACTTTTATGTCCTTCACCCAGTTATTCAGGCAATCTGCAAGGTTGTTGTTTATGTAATCAACTTTGATTTCAGGGTTCAATTGACTCCTCTTCCATAGCTGCGAATGATGGATGGCTAAGTACTCTGGAAGTTCAGGGGCTTCTACAAAAATCTTGCTCATGAAATATTCGCTGCTACTAGGTTTGTAAGCTCTAGCAATAGGAAACATGTAAAAAAATACGCTGCTTGCATAGTGTGAGTACAAGTTGAGCATCATATGGGCATGGCATTCTCTACCTTCAGCTCGTGGGAACACCTCCTTCACTGCATTCGTCATCCCTTTGCATGCATCCGTGGATATAGCCAATGGATCCATGTGGCCTATTGATCTCCTGAGCTGCCTCATAAACCAGACCCAGTTTTTCTCCGTTTCTGTTTCAAACAACCCAAATGCCGCTAGGAACATCTAGTTGTGACCATCAAGTGTTGTGGTAGATGGCAGGCAGCCTTTCCATTTGCTAGTTAGGATAGTGTTGTCTACACTCAGATACGGCCTACAGCCGTCCTTGAATACCATCTCATACCTAGCCCTTTTGCTGCTACTATTGGGCATGTTCTCCTTCGTGCTAGCATTATTGCCTGACCTTAGAGGCGTGTTCTGCTCCAAATTAGCCCTTTTGCTGCTACTATTCGGTGTGTTCTCCTTCGTGCTGGCATTATTGCCTGAGCTCAGCGGCGTGTTCCGCTCCAAATTAGCATTTTTCTTCTCCCACTAGGTGTGGTAGCCTCCGTGCTGGCCATCTTCACCTTTTTGCTACCACTCTTGGGAGTGTTCACCACCGTGCTAGCCCTCTTAGCGTTTTTGCTGCTATCGTTCGGTGTGGCATTTTGACTGGATCTTAGGGGTGTACTCTGCGGTGTGGTGCCTTTTTTCGTGCGACTCTTGGGCGCCCTCTTCTCTGGCGTGGTCTCCTTGGTGATGTTCTTCTTCGGGGTGCCCTTTCTAAGCATGCTCTTCCTGCTCCTCTTTATGACGCTCCTCTGTAAGACTCTCCTCTATTTGAAGCTACCCTTAGTCGCACCAGCCCAGTGATGCCATGGATCAGGTCACGCATGCATTCTACAAGTCCATCATCTCTTTTGTCGAAATCCAATTCCTCTCCAACCATTTGCACTATCAAGTGGAAGTACACTTCACCTCTATAATGTTTCCTTGTAAACTGTACGACTAAATCCTTGGTATCTTTCACTTCTATAGCCTTTTTGCTCCTGTTACCAAAATATACCAAACGTGCTACTTGGGAGGACCCCCACAGCACCTTCACACGTAACGATGCAATCAGGTCAGATAACTCTACCACTTCAGGATCGTATCTTCCACGGATTACATCAAACTCGTCATCGAATTTTTCTGTGCCATCATCTAATTTTGTAGTATAATCCTCAACACTGATATGAATGATTACTTTGCCATCATCAGGTTCTGCAGGATAGAAACCTTCGAGAGGTTCGAGAGGTGGATCGGCACCATTAGACCCAGCCACAATGCCACCGTCATCATCACCAGCGTCATCGTTAGATGGAGCAACCTCGGTGGAATTACCAGGACCAGGAGCAAGGCGAGGGCCCTTAGCAGCAGGAGCTACAATACCTGGTGGACAGGCAGGGCCCCGGCTAACGGCAGCCACAATAAGATCAGCTGCTGCCATGCCATATCGACGATCAGGAGCAGTTCCCACAACAGCAGTGTTTCGACTGCTAGCAGAGTCCAGACCACGAGCTAGCTCCAGACCAGCAGCTCGCTGAACCTGAGCACGGGTTCGAGGAGCACACAAGCTAGCAGTCTTGGCAACAAAAGTGGGGCAACCTCTAGAAACCTTAGTTTGCTCAATAGCGGTAGGGATTGGGTCAACAGCAGCCAGATCAACAACAACATGGGGACGACCAGTACCAGCAGATTCCAGAGCACGGGTTCGCACAACTTGAGCACGGTTTCGAGGAGGAGCAGCACACAAGGCAACGGTCTTGGCAACAACAGCGGGGCAGCCTCCGGAAGCCTTAGTTTTCTCAACAATGGCATGGATTGGGTTAGCAGCAGCTGGAGAAACAACACCACATGGACGACCGGTACCAGCAGATTCCAGAGCAGAGTTTTGCACAACCTGAGCATGGTTTCAAGGAGGAGGAGCACACAAGGCATTTGTCTTGGCAACAACAGCGGGGCACCCTTCGGAAGCCTTAGTTTGCTCAATAGCTGCATGGATTGGGTCAGCAGCAGCCAGAGCAGCAACACCACAGGGATGACCAGTACCAGTAGACTCCAGAGAAGAGTTTTGCACAATGGAAATATGAGGACTCCTACAAGGAGGTTGCCTGATAGAAGCATGTCGCGGACGAGGAACCACATTTTACTCAACAACAGAAGGGGTTCGAGTTAGACCACCATGTCCAATAATAGCTAGGCGACTCCCAGTAGCAAGAGCTTCCACATCCATTATGTTACAAATCAGCATAACCACGTGAAGCCCAACAAACTGTTTCATCAACCCAATTAGTTGGCTATCACACGCTATAGGAACCGTGAAGCCTCGTTCATCAATGAAGCTGAACCGTGTAGTCTGCTTCAGCCCCATTTTAGCAAGTTCATGCACAACAGCAACCATACCAGGGATAGTGCATAACTGCACAGGCGCTACTTCCATCTTCAGACAGCTAGCTTGATTCCACTTGCTCTTCCCATCTTCTAATTTAATGTGGTAGCCGCAGAGGGTGACCATAACCGTGTATTTGGGTTCAGCGGTGATCCTACTTGACAGAAAATTGGGGACAAAAGATAAGAATTGTTTGTCAGCATCGTGCTAGCAAACAATTCTAGGTTCGATCTATCTCTGTAATGCCAATAGATAGCTAGTAGTTATAGATAGTGCGAATAGCAAAGAGAAGAGTAGCTAACCCGCAATTAGCCAGACGTACTTCTTCCTTGACAATAGGATCGGCCATCCTTCCCGCTGCTCAGATCGTCAGTGGTAGAGGCGGGCTAGATCGTCGTAACGCTGGCACGACATTCAGCATTAGAGCTCGGTACCAGCGAGTAGGCGCAGCAACTTGGTGTCGGAAGTCAAATGCCCGAAGGGATCATTTTGGTTGGAGAGGGGATTTCGACGCCGCTGGTGCTAGGGTTCATGCGAAAGGAAGGAGGGAGTGGATTTGTAAATTTGGTCAACGCACCATGCTCCTTTAGTCCTTCGTTTTTCCTACGTGGTTGCCGCGTTGGCGCTCGCATCACGGAAAAATTACTGACATGAGGGTCCCGACCGTCTACTTCACGCGGTAGTTTCACGGAATGTTTGGATTTGGTAGGGTGAGATGAGTTTGCCTCAAAATGGCCCCTCTCGGTAGTTGGCGGCCCAACATTTTGAAACGCGGCAATTTCAGGCAACTTAGGTACCGCGATGCACTCTCCCGGGAACTTTGGTACCGTAAATGAATAGGCCCCTTGGCTTAAGATTCAGGCACACTGCTCAGTGCACATGATTCATTCGGGTATCACAGTATTGTTGGTGGACTGTATTATTTAACTCTCACTCGTCCCGATATTTCTTTTGCGGTAAACAAGGCTTGCCAATTTCTGTCACAGCCTTCTGATGTACACAGGGAGTCGGTGAAGTGAATTATGCGATATGTAAAAGGAACATTGTAGACTGGCTTGAGTATTCACAAGTCATCATCATCTGTTATCAATATTTGTACAGATGCGGATTAGGTAGGATGTGTGGATGACAGACAGTCCATGAGTGAGTTTGCCGTGTTTGTTGGTTCTAACCTCATCGCTTGGAGTTCGAAGAAGCAACTTACAGTCTCGAGATCCAGTACCGAGGTAGAGTATAAGGCATTGGCTAATGGTGCTGCTGAAGATATATAGGTAGACTCTCTACTTAAGGAGCTTGGTGTGACTCGGCAGGACACCCTCATATTGTAGTGTGATAATCTTGGGGCTACTTACCTGATAGCGAATACAGTATTTCATGCCCGAACTAATCACACTGAGATCAATTTACATTTTGTGCGAGAACAAGTAGCAGCCGGTGAATGGATTTCAGGTTCATCTCCACTCGTGACCAGTTGGATGATGTATTCACTAAACCAGCCACACGACATATGTTAGATAGATTTAAGTCCAATCTTAACCTTTCATGTAGCGGTCTAGATTAAGGGTAGAATTATATTCAGACTAAGCCCACCTATCATGTATCACGTATATGTGTTGTATACATATGTAACTTGTATGTGGTCACATCTATATAAGTGGACCACGTGCGGGGCTTTAGACCCACGTACAAAACCCTAAATCCTCTTTTCTAACAATGTTCGCACAAGCTAGACATTAATTTGTAAAACCATTTTCTCTTAGGTGGTTATACTTTCATGTTGGCACATATGGAAATAGAGGAATGTAGCAATTTTGTAGGGGTTCATGGCTACTTTTAGAGCATGGAAAAGGAGATTTATTCATGAGGTTATCCTGCATACGCATAGGTTCAAATCCAAGCATTTCTCTGTCTTGTCAAGATGGATTGACAGCTTACCATAGTGTTACAGTTCTCTTTTTTCTCCATCTTTTGTGTATATAGATGTTTGTTTAACCTTTAGAACCTGGTGTTTTCTTTTATTAATAAAATGTTGCGGGTTCAAATCTTGCATTTGTTGCTCGATAAAAAACATATGTTTGTAGCAAGCCTTCTAAAGATAGGTCCATCCCTACAAGTAAGAGATAGTTAAGTTTCTTGCAAAAATAGAACTCCATGCAAACAATGGATTCACCTCCAGACGGATGTCGACAATCTTGTATGATGGTGAGATTCGTGATACAACCCTAATTTGAATCTAATCATGTGGATTTATTTCTTGATCGGGTTCGTGTTTACTAGATTTAGTCAAAAAGTAGGTTTATTGATCCGATTAAATTGGGGATTTATGTTGTCAATCAAACTTTTTTTATAACATTTAGTAAGTCTGGAGAATAAATAATCGATTCACATCCATTTTATCATAGCATGTAGCTTTAGATATAAGATTTGTATGTCCTTCCAATGAGCTAGTGTGAACATATAGGTTTTTATGTCCTTTTTGAGACATAAGATATTCAGGATCAATTTATGAAGTTAACCAATATTTCAGGGAAGATATTTACTATGTAGCTTTCATATGCGGAGGTGTATCCTTGGAGTAGGAGAACGTATAAATTAATTTACTTGCAGCTATGTCAATTCCATTAAATACTGGAATGGACAAATTGTTGAATAATCAAATGTGTTTGTAATCCTATCTATACGATTTTGATTACGACAAGCTAACTGCTCAGTGGTATAGATTGTTCCCTAAACAATGTCTGGAGATTGCCGGATTGGATGGGATTCGGTCCCTTGCAACTGTGTTTTTTCTGACCTTTTTTACATAAATATAGTAGGAAGGCCCCTACTATGTCATTTTTTGTTTTATAAATGCGGGGTTTTTAGTACTTATTACATCATCTCAAAGATAATCTAACACATCTTGCATGACTTCTTTGAGACTAGGTCGAGACCTACACAAGCTTAATGAAAATAATTCTTTAAATCTCTTGATACAAATTTGTAAGCACGGAACATTTCCATTGGAACATTTTCTGACCGTTTGGTTTCCGAGGGAGTGAGGCGAAGCTCTTTTGTCTGTTGCCATCATGAGACATTTCTTTAGTTTCATGGTGAAGTGAGTGTGCAAAGAATATCATGAAAGCCGAGATATATGGACTAGTAATGGTGGTTCGAGTCTTGGTGGTAATGAGGAATTGGCTTGGTGATTCGTGACCTATAGTAGCGGCATCAGAAAGTGGGGGCGATAACACATGAGAAGTTTAGTGTCTAACCTTTCAAGGTGAAAACCTAAGGTTTAACATTAATTGGTTGGGCCTAGCAATAGCCTTATATTTTTTTGACGCTAAATTCAGTGGGAAGGCCCCCCCACTGCGACATTTTTCATTTTTAAAGAAACCCAAAGGGATGGGGTATTTACATGTAGTGGCCATGAATTTGCAGTCCATTTGTATGATTACAAAGAATCTAACCAGTCTTTCATACCATCTTTTAGACTGGGTTTAACAATATGTCTAATCTCCTGGATAGAGTTTCTAAACAAGGAAAAACAGGTGTGCAAACTCCTCTGCTCTTGGTTGAAACTAATTTTGTTCATGTAGTTCCACAAAGTCCAGCTTCCAGCAATCAATTCTATTATAAAGAAGATGCTATGTGATCTGCTTTTGGGTTCTAGCAGCATGTCAATAAGAGGTAAGTCAATGTTCCACTCTTCTCCAATCTTCCACCAGAAGCTCTGAATGAATTCATAGGAGAAGAATAAGTGGATCATATCTACTGTGGTATCATCACATAGCACACAAGTGTCACTCTGAATAAAGAAGTTCTTCTTTTTCATGAATTCCTTTGTGTTGACTCTATCCTGAATCATCAACCATAAAAATAAGTTGTTCTTTGGCAGACAAGGTGACTTACATATCCATTTGAAAGGTTCGGGTGCATCAGGCTGTTTAGTAAAGGCTAAATTCACCTTCCTTGTGGAGTATTTGTTTCCATCTCCCCAGGGAATTTTGCTAGGCATATTGCTCATTATTATTCATTAAGATGTTTAGACTTGTGGCCATCTGGGTCAACTGGGAGTCAGTAATCAATGATAGGGGGAGCACGACAACACGAAGCTTGGGCGATGGCGCTTATAGATGCCGAGGCAGAGCCTTAGTCATCGCGCTTGCGCTGGCGTGGCAAAAATCCGTTAGGGATAACTGCGTCGGGGTTTCTAAAATTGTGGCGGATTTTTTTTAACTCAGCACAACGTGATCCGCCGACCTAGCGCTTCCACGGTGCGATAGAGGATGCGCCAAGTTACATTACAAAAGTTGACCGAACTTTTGTACCATGTCAAGTATTGCGAATGCTGTGGTTCATACAATATCACATATTGAGATAATTAGTTAAAGTACCATTAATCGAAGTAAGCATTTACAGTCATAATTTAGGATCTAATTGTATTCAAATCGAAAATTCAATTTTATTGGGATATTTGTTACATCATATTACACTGCAAACACTTCTTACAAGGATCTAATCCTTGTATTCAACTTCTCTTTTAGCAAGAGAATCTGAAAAATGCGGTTTATCCCCACTAATTCATCCACTAATCTTAAGGATATATGGAGAAATTTATCTAAACCAATCTAATCTTGAGCACCTCTCTATTCTGCTAACAGGTGAAAAACGCAACAATAGGGCCACCATCCTCCAACGACAGTGCTTTCATGGTGGTGGCAACGATGACAACAACGGCGACATTGACGGCAACTATGATGGCGACAACTCCATGTTTGTAATCCTTCGCATGGGCTACAATGATCGTGTTTCCATGGATCTGAAAGAGATAGAAGATCAGTTGGAGAAATAGCATGATGCAATAGCAAATCGATTACAGAAAGACCATGACGTAACAACATATGGATTAGGGAAAGAACAAGATCTAACAGCAAATCGATTAGAGGAAGAGTAAAATGCACCGGAGGTCCTAAAATTTTGGAAGAAACCGTGTGAAGGTCCAAAAAGTTTCAGCTTGTGTACCAGAGGTCCTAATTCTCAGTTAGTTGTGAACTTCATGTCCTAATTCTCAGTTAGTTGTGCACTGCAGGTCCTAATTCTCAGCTACAGCCCCGGCTACAGTGCACATCAATCTGAGAATTAGGACCTCTGGTACACGAATTGAAACTTTTAGGACCTGCATACGGTTTCCTCCAAAATTTTAGGACCTCTGGTGCATTTTACTCTTAGAGAAATAACAATATCCAACAACATATCGATTAAGAAAGAACCTTAGGCTCGGAGGACTCAAGTGCGTAGGCTGCGTCAGATTGGCAGAGCTTGCGAGGCAGCACCGCATTTGGGAGGGCCAACAATAGTAGATATGGGAGTTGGTGAGATCTTAGGATATTTTTAGAAATGACTATGATCAGATCTAGGTTTGCCTTGCCGAGAGAGTAGGTGCGGTGTCGTACAGAGTGAGAGGAGTTGAGAGTGGGGTTAAGGACTCCCTGTATTATATGGGGTGGGCCGTTGGTGAGATCTATTGTTTGTTTTATGGGTTGTATAACACATGTGCCTAGCAACATGGGCCGAATTGGTTCATAGTTCCCATACGTCGGTCTCCGGCAGCTCGGGTAAGCAGTGGTGGTCCACACCTGTCAGCCAGACAAGCCTAACCAATCAGCGGGTAGGGATTGACCAGTCTCTAGCAGACATCAATAATTAATGGAACTTGAAATGGTCGGCGGATATTGGGAATGCCTCCATTGGCTAAGCGAGACATTAAAAACCGCCGCCTTCCCCATCCATGTAGCACAACACCAAAATCTGTCTCTACCGTGTGTGCCATGGCCTATAAGTGGCTGCCGAGACAAAATGGTTCCACCAAAGCTCATCTGCCATGTAACTAACTATTGCCGGTTCTTTTTGCTTATGCCGCACCAAAAATCCGCTGGGTATGGGGTGTATTTTTCTAGCGGAGATGTAACATGTCATAGTACTAGCCTATGTTATAGTTTTTTTAGTCTCAACTAGGATCATCTTATTTTTGGCAAATGAGTGTAGTTTAGGGACTGTTCAGAAAGAGGGGGGCCATTCCATTTATACTTCCATAAGAGTATCTTGTGTCCTCTAAAAATAGGTTCATCTTCTCCACCAAAATGAGCATGTGTTCATGTTGCTATTAGGGGTAGCACCCTGCTGGTAGTATACTTTCCAAAGGAGATCAACCCAAGGGATGTTCTGACAGTTGTAAAATTTGTATAGATTTTTCATCATTAGTGCTTTATTCTGCTGTTTGAGGTTTAGGACACCCAATCCACCATCTTATTTTGTGAGGCAAACTTGGTCCCATGCCACCAGGCACTGTCCTTTTCTGTCAATCTGCTTTCCATGCAAGAGGAAGGTCCTAGTGGCTTTCTCCACATGATCAATATGTGTATGGTGTACTTTAAAAGCACATATTCTGAAGTTTGGCATTGCAGATATGATGGATTTGATGATTACAAGCCTTGAATATTGTGACAGAAGATTGGATATTCTTGCAAGCCTTTTATCAATCTTACTGATCATTGGGGTAAGATCCTCAACTCTTGGCCTTGTGGTTCCCATAGGTAATCCTAGGTATTTGAATGGCATTGATTCACACCTACAAACGAATTCATCAGCTAGCTCCTTGCATCTTTAAGTGGTGACATTGATTGGCACAATGGAAGATTTATGATAGTTTACTTTCAGTCTAGTGGACTTGGAGAAATCATAGAGGATGACCTTGAGGTTATTGATTTGATCTAGTCAGCTGGCATAATAAGAAATGTATCATCAGCATATTGTAGGACAAGGTAGCTCCACCCAAATTATTTGCTAATAGGCAAGGGAATAATATTGGATTGCCAAGCATGGTTAATGATGATTTGCATCAGCTTAGCAGTGGTAACAAAAAGAAGAGGTGATAGGGGATCTCGCTGTCTTACACCTCTCTTGTAATACATATTTTTTCCTAGGAAACCATTAAGGATGACTGTAGTGGAAGCACTTGAGAGGACATTATTAATCCATTAGATGAAAATATTACCAAAACCCAGGTGCTTGAGCATGACAATAATGGCAATATACTCTCAAAGTCCAACTTGATGATCACAATTTATTTATTTGATTTATGATATATGTTTAGGTACTCAAAGGCCCATGCTAGGAAGTCATGTATAGTTCTATAGTTCATGATTCTATATTGTTTTTTGAAGCATAGGGATAACAATATTTTGCAGTATGTTGGCAATTAGTTTGGTGATGATTTTGGGAGCCATACTAAAAAGAGAGATGGGCCTGAAATTAGCAGCTGTTTATGGATTTGCAATTTTTGGGATGAGAGCAATAAAAGTTGTATTGATGCTACAGAGATACAAATCACCAGAGTAAAAGTTGTGACAAAGTGAGTAAAATTGATGTTTAATGACATGCCAATATTTTTCATAAAGAGACCATTAAAACCATCAGGGCCAGGGGATTTTTCATTTGGCATGTGCTTGATGATATCATAAATTTTCTCCTTGTTGAAGGGGCTTTCTAATTCACTCAAATCATGAGCAGTGATAAGTGTCTCAAGATCAAATGCCATAGTAGTGTCCTCACTATGTCCAAGTCCTTTTCTAAATGCATTCCATAGAATAGCAGCATTGCTCTCATGGTCTCTAAATTCAATACCATCATCATTTTTTAGTGTGGCTATGTAGTTATGTTTATAATTTGTGGTGGCTATAGTGTGGATTTTTTTAGTATTTTCATTTCCCAGCTTGGCCCATCTAATATTAGATCTTTTCCTCCAATAGAGCCTTTTTGCTTCTAATAGTTTGGCTTGGTGATTCTTGACTACTTTTATGAAGTTCCTCTCAATGATTAAATGATCTCTCTATTCTTCTAATCCATCCAATAATGCTAAGACATAGCTACAGTTGATGATAATGACAGAGAGGTTAGATAAGCTCCTTCTCCATATCTTAACTCCTTGTCTCAGTGACTTCAATCTGGCAGTAAGGTCCTGAGCTTCATTTTTGTATAATCCATTGTTGACCCATTCCTTCTCCACCACTTCATTAAGTCAACCAAATTCAAGCCAATATTCCTAAAATATGAAGATCTGACCTTTGGGGATTTCAGTTCCAACTTTTATAAGGATGGGGGTGTGATCTGAACAAAGCCTTGCCATTGGGGATGCCATTGTGTTAGGGATGTTGTGTTCTAGTTGTGGGATGTGAAAATCTAGTCAAGTTTCTCTAAGAGAGGTTGCTCCTACATGTTAGACCATGTGTAGGATCTCCCTTTGAGGGGTATTTCTTTCAGATCATGTTGTTGGATAAAAGAGTTGAAAAGGATGATATTATTGATATTTCCGCCAGGTCTATTTCTATCCTTAGTACTCCTGATCATATTGAAATCTCCTATGATGATCCATGTAACACCCCCAGTTTTAGTTAATGTGTAATTAGGGTTTGTTGTGCATTCATGAGCATCATCAATTTTGCTAAGACAAAAAATGCAAGAAGGGAAATAAAACCCTAAACACTAGTTATTTTCCCTCCCTCTTTGAAATCAATTCAAATGGTTTTGATTGTTGAAAATCACAATAGGTGTGGAGCCTGAACAGTATAAAGGGCCCTGTATTGTTTTCAAAATTATTTACAAACTTTCTTTTATTTTGGATATGCTCAAAACAGAAAAGAGATAGCAAATACAAAAGAGAGAAAAGATTTTAGAAAAGAAAAGAGGTCCTGGAGAAAAAAATAGAAAACCTAGTTAATGGGCCACTTCAGAGCTTCTCTCCTCCCTCTCTTCCGCGTGCGCAGCAGCCAGCAGCCCAGTAAGCGGCCCAACTAGGGCACATACCCCTTCGTTCTCCTCCTCTCTACCGTCTACCTTCACCGCCTCCATCATCTACCACCGTCGCGATTCTCGCCTCCGCCGAGCTCTAGTGGAGATGGATAAGCAGTGACGTGACCCTCTTCCTTGACGTTGTCCACTTCTCCTCTCTCCCAAACTCTCTCTTCTCCTTACATCTGTGCCACCATTTGTGCCCGCGTCATGGACTCCCTCGATGCCCTCTGCCACCAGCACACGGGACAAGGTCTCCTATCAACCATGTTTTCTGTTGATGTGAAGTGGTGATGGTGATGTATGTTTAGTTGTGGTTATGTGTGGTGATATTGTTGTCGGGAGAAGATGCGGTGATGCCGACTCGGCTATTAGAAACCCTCGCGATGGACAAGATTGACGGGAATTCTGACAAGATCTTTGGTACCACATGACTCACCAAGACCGCCACAAAGCCCGAACCACAAGGTCATCGACATGGAATGCCGACTTCTTATTCACGGAACACCGATTACTCCGACATGAAACCCAAAGGCCATCGACACCGAAAACCAAGTTCTTCGTCCTGTACGCCAAGAACTCCTTCTGAGATTCAAAGACCGGGCCTCGAAGGCATTTTCGAATACCGATCCTGACAAACCCCGAGACCCTCGATTTCGAACCCCAACATGTGAACCCTATCTATCCCTATTTTATAAATGTTATATAACTTGTTTCATATTAAATTATTCATGCTCGCATGCATATTTATTTGTTTGGGGGACTTTGTTGAATCACCTAATAATTAAATATGGAGGCTATATGCGGGATATTTATGTCTTATCTCGACTCCGTTTAAATTTGCGTAGCTCACCAATGACATATTTTGCCTTGATATCCCACATTTAAATTGCAGGGTAGATAAACAACTTGCACCAAAATATCTATTTATCAGGACTCCGATTCTGCTTAATATTGCTAAGATAGATCGGATCTTGCCATGTCATGCATCATATCATAAACGTGTCGGATCTTCCGCCGTGGTATTAAATATTACATTCATTGCCTCTTCTAGTGTTTTGCTTCTTCTTGGATAGGACGATGTGTCGATGTGAGATGCGACAAACCTTCGGTCCCTGACTTTGTCTCAAAGGCGAGCATTCTCCCCCTTTACCTATTTTGCATTTATAGTCTTAACTTCCTTCCTTTGTCTACTGCTATCCTTTATTGCTGATTCTTTAGTTTTCACACCTTTATTTACATGCTCCACTATATTTCCTTGGTTATCCCAATGCCTATGTTTGAGTAGCTAGTTTTTCCCTTGTCGGTCGTTGGCACTCTTAGTACCTCTCTCATAAAGGTGATCCGTGATATTTGGATAAGGTTGATGCCATGATAATTAAATTGGTGATCTTGGTTATGATTATGGTTATGGTTTCACCTAATGATAAGGCCCCGACAGCGACCACCTTTGGGGACTGCTTGAGTCGACCTAGGACCCGTTTGTTCTATGATAGCATTCTAAGTTGATTGCGCTAACCAAACGCATGGCCTATGTGATCCCCCCTCAACTACTGGTGCTATTCGTTTATCCAGAGGGTCACAAATTGGTTTTCCATTTGGTGCATATGCATAATATGTCCTCGGAAATGGTGATTTTAATATGTCTTCAAACATGGTGATGATATGATATTTTGGTGGACAACAGCTGCATTGCATACATAAACGCGGTTCAGCCGATAGGTCATCTTCCATAGTGGAGCTCCGATCCTTCTCGATAGTGGTCACAAACGCTATACCTCCCTTGAGAATCGGCGTGCCTCCTGGTTGGATTAATACAGTAGGTGATACCTATGGATACACGCATAGTTATGTGATAGTTCTTGTTGTGAGATTCGGAAGGCACGCGTATTATGTTGCCTGAAGGGTTGAACATTTGTTTGGGTATAGTAGTGCACCCTTGCAGGGTAAATCTTTTTGAGAAGCTATGTGTCCATGGTTATGGACACCTCAGGAGTACAGTGTCATGATCATAGACAACGCCACTAATTTTTTTCCTCTAATAATATGATTAGTAATTACCCTTATCAACTAAACACCAGCTAAATTAAAATTTCCACCCTATGTGTTCTATAAGAGGACTTCCTCGACTGGTCTTCGAGGGGTAAATCTTTGGATGGGTTATGTATGGTGTTATATTATAGTTATCATATTGCACTCTCTTATCTCGCTCTAATAGCCGAAGTTGTAGCATGTCTCTATAAGTTAGATAGTGCAGGCTTTGCTTCCGCGAAGCCCACCATACCTATGTAGGTGAGAGCCACTGAATTCTAGACTCGCTGTGTACTGGCCTCAGTACTGACCACTCTCTTTATGTTCTCTTTTGCCCTTTGCTGGCACCCCTTTGGCTTTGGTAGGTATATGATTGACGACGTTAGCAAGTTTACCCTTTCGGCTTGGTCTTGGTAGTGTTATGGATACCTCTTGGTTATTCTTCAGGACTCTTAGTCCCATTTGGTTCTTGTCCATACTCGGATACTGTATTGCTTTCATCTTGATTTGAATCTTTGTATTGTTATATCCATATTCTTGACTCATCGAGTCATTGTTGTATATATATGTTTCTTGTGGATTCTGTTGTAAACTATTGTGATGTAACTAATTGTGATAAAACCCACCCACACTAAAGTGTATGGTGGGCGTCTTTGAATCGCTTCTATGCGGATTCTGGTAGAAACTCTAAGATCTGCATAGACTCGATTCAGGGGCGTTACAACTTACCCTCTCTCTCCCAACCTCCCTCTTCTTGCAAGGCGACCAAACCCTAGACGCACAGTCATCGACGAACCCTACCTTCCTTGACCATGTCGTGCCTCGCCATATAGCCATGGAGAACTGTCGTGCTGCGCTGGTCATCCTCATGGAAGGAATCGAGCCGAGGTGCCTTGAGTGAATGCCAGCGACCCCGTCCTCTTCATCTCTAACCAATTGCTACCGTGGTCGATTCATTACCGTGCGACCTCCCAAGCAGTCGCCAAACTCACCAATAATCTCACGGTAAACTTATGGTCTAATAGGACCCTCTCCCTCTTCCTCCCGTGCCTAAGGGTGCTGTACCGATGACTGTCACCGTCCACCGCCGTAGTCATGCTCGCCGCCGTCGATTCCGGTGACCAAGCGACTAGGCGCCGCCACTCTGACGTCGCCCGCCACCAGGCGAGTTGAGTGCAGCCCTCCGCGCAGCCCCGAAAGCCCCCTAGCGCCACCCCTGGCCACTGTCCGATGCGTCACCGGCGAGGCGACGTGGCGGCCGTGTGTCATCAAGGTGTCGCTGACATGGGTGCTGATCTAGCTCAGCCACCGTGGCTAGCTGACGTGGGTATTTGGCTGATACATTGCAAATGTATCTATAATTTTTGATGTTCCATGCTTAGTTTTATCCACTTTCTCGTGTTTTGTTCCAACTTTGGAGTACTTTTATTATGATTTTTTGGACTAACCTATTAACAAGAGCCATAGTGCCAGCTGCCTATTTTCTGTTGTTTTTGGTTCCATAAAAGTTAGAAAATGAATATTCTCGGAATTGGACGGGACAAAACCCAAAGTGCCTATTTTTCTGGAAGTGATCAAGTGCCAGAATACGAGACGGAGAGGGGCCAGGGGCCGGCCACACCACCTGGCCGTGCGGCTAGGCCTGGCCCGCGCCAGGGGGTGGTCTGGCCAACCCTAGCACCCCCTCGGCCTCTCCTTCCGCCTATATATTGCCCTCGAGACGAAAACCCTAAGTACCTAAAAAAAATCCACAAAAGAGTCTGTAGCCGCCGTCATCTCCATCCCTAGATCGGGGGGGTCTGAAGCTCTTCTCGGCACCCTGCCGGAGAGGGGAATTCACCCTGGAGGCCTTCTTCATCACCATGCAAGCCTCCGGTGTGATGCGTGAGTATTTCATACTTGGACTACGGATCCATGTAGTAGCTAGATGGCTGGTTTCTCCTCCATTGTGCTTTCATGTTTAGATCTTGTGAGCTCCGTTCATGATCAAGATCATCTATTTGTAATCCTTACATGTTGTGTTTGCGGGGATCCGATGGATATTGAGATGCTATTTCAGATTGATTATTGATTCTATCATGTCTTTGTTATTTGAGATCTTGCATGCTTTCCGTTGTTAGTAGCTATCTTGGCCAAGTAGATGCTAGCAACTCCAAGAGTTAGTATTTATGCTCGATGGTGGGTTCATGCCTCTGGTAATCTGGGAAGTGACAGAAATCTCTAAGGTACAAGATGTGCTGTTGCTACTAGGGAGAAAACAACGATCTTTTGTTCATAGAACAATTGTATTGTTTACTTTACACGCAGTTCATAAAACAATAATCTGTTGCTTGCAACTTAATACTGGAGGGGGTTCGGATGAAAACCTGAAGGTGGATTATTAGTCATAGATGCAGTTGGATGGCGGTCTATGTATTATGTTGTAATGCCCAATCAAGTCTCAAAGGAGTCAAGATGATTAGTATATGCATGTATTGCTTTCTCGGTGTTTGTCAATTTCCCCGCTGTAATTTGTTCACCCAACATGTTATCTATCTAAGGAGAGCCACCTCTAGTGAACTATGGATCCTGGTCCTTCTCTTTACATACAATCTACAATCTTTTACTGCTTTGTGTTTACTTTCTGCAAACTGTTACTTCTTTCCATTCGATATGTTTAATCCTTTGTTTTCCGCAAAACACGGTGAGATTGACAACCTCATCGCAAGTTGGAGACAAAGTTCTGTGGTTGTGTTGTGCAGGTCTCATCGTTGCTACTAGCACCAGTAGTGCGCCCTGCCAAAGCTCAGCTAGTAACACCTTTGAGGTGTTTCCTTGCTCCTACTGGTTCGATTAAACCTTGGTTTCATAACTGAGGGAAACTTGCTGCTATGCTCATCATACCTTCCTCTTGGGGTTCCCAGCGAGCTCTACATCAACACCACGCACCAAGCACTTTTTGGGCGCCGTGTATTGAGCCATCAAGCGATTTTCTGGTGCCGTCGCCGGGGAGTCAAGGAAAACTTCACAAGGGGAGTCCCTCATAACCAATCTCTTTACTTTGTTGTTTTTGTTTTGCTTAGTTTCCTTTTTGCTTTGTTTGCTTGTTTTATTCTTCAAAAATCCAAAAAAAATTAGTTTTACTTGTTTGCTTTCTTATTTGAAAACACAAAAAATTTAAGTCTCCCTTAGTTGTCACCTCTCCCTTAGCTCACCATGTTGATCCCTACATTCACCCTGAAAGACCTTCCAATTGGTAGTGGTTCTATAATTGTGAAAGACAATATTGAAGAATTCTTTAATCATGTTAGCAAACATGAAGATACTGAGGATAGATCCCTTGTAGAACTTGCTCCAAATTATGAGATTGCTGCAGCTTCTTTAATTCACATGTTAGAAGCTAGGTTTGTTAACCTCAACCCCTTAATGCAAGTAATGTTTCTTAAGCTTAAAGAAATTGAGGATCCTGAAAAGAGGGATTTTATTCTAGAAACTTTGTTTAAGGAGTTCTATGATGTTGCCAAGGAAGCTAGGAAAGTCTTTGAACGTTGCAATATGCTAGGCTCATGTGGAGATGTTGTTGGTACGCGAGAAAAGATGAACAAAACCGAACCTAATGGGAAGGAACCTAAGATACCCATAGCCTTTAAAATAGTAGCAATACATGATGCCATAGAAAAGAATCTTGATTGGATTGTTCCTACAAACCCTTTTGATGAGAATAGTGAACCCAACAACATTGAGAGAGGATCCTCTAGAACTTATTTGGATGATATACCATGCCTTGTTGAAAATATTTCTGGTATTGATCTTAATGTTTCTTCATTTGACAACACTTGATTCTTTCTCTGGTTCTTATGCCTAACTTAAAGGCGTTAAAGAAAAGTACTTGTTGGGAGATAACCCAAAAGTTTTAGATGAGTCTTGGAAGTTATTACTTCTGTAATAACCTCTTCTTATCCTTTTTATTTGCTTTTTGTTCCAAGAGTAACCTCTAATGAGAGTGAAGTAATGATTGGGAAAGTTGCTGTCCTGAAACAGATTTCTGTGGTTCACCTTAAAAATTCCTGAGAGAGCTCTGTACGTCCGTTTGAGCTGTAATTTTTTGTGCTTCTGCCCCAGGTTGTTATATAACTTTCATTAGTTCAGCACTTTTTGATTTGAGCAACATAAGATCTTCTAAAAAATTCGTCTTTATCTGCTGGTCTGTTTTGACAGATTTCTGCCATTTTCTACAGTTGCTTCTTGTTAGTTCCTTCTTGAGTTCCTTTGGGGAATTGAGCTTTTTGAGGGAAGTGATACAGTAGCTAGTGTTCCAATGGAAGTTTATTTGGTGTTATAACTGAACCTTTAGACTTATTTATCTTAAGTGCACTAATGTTGCTAATGAGATTGTGTGAAGTTTTGTATGAAGGAAAAATTTCAGGTGTATGGAAGGAATGAGTAATGAGATGAAGGATGGACTAAAGCTCAAGCTTTGGGATGACACGCGTGTCACCCCAAGAAATATCCAAGAAGTACAAGCGTCAAAGCTTGGGGATGCCCAAGGCATCCCCTTCTTCATCAATAAAATTTCAGGTTTCTTCCGAACGCTTCATTTTTATTGTTTCGTACACAGTTGTGTTTTCCTTGGAGCGTATTCTTTTTTGTTTTGGTTTTGGTTTTTAGTTTGCTTGGTTTTCTTATTTTTCTGAATAAGTTGGTTGGACCCCCTCTTTCACACTTTGGTTTGCAAATAGTTTGGTTTGGTTTGGAAAAGAGTAGGAAAGTTCATGCTTATGTGGTAAAAAGAGGTCGTTTTTGACTGTGGCTATGCTTGTTCATGCCGTGCTTGATATTGTTTTGGCTTTATGCTTAGTATTCTTTGCTGTAGCATGATTTGTTATAAACAATTGAGATTTCTTAATGTGCCTTGGATGAATCATGCGTTGTTTTAGCATATTAAAGCATAGTATAGTGGTATTCTCCTTTGATGTTTTATTTGGGTTAACTTGGCGCATGCTCACACCATGTTATGACTATATCAAGTCACCATAGCCTTTATGATCCTTTAGTTTTCAACTTGTAGTATCACTTTATGCTTTGATCAATTATGTTTTGTCGCTATGCATGATTATGGCCATTATTGCTCTCTTAGTTTGTCGCTCCCAGTCTTTTGCTAGCCTCCACAACAAAGTATGAGTTCCACTCATGCATCCAACTCCCTAAACCTAGTTTTTCCAAAGATTCCACCATACCTACCTACTAGCTTATGCTATTCCAAGTATATTCATTCTTTTGTTTACCTTCCACTTGTTATGAGAAAACTAGTGATTAAACCTCTCACGAACTTGATGGCACACTTTACTTTATTGCCTCTAATAAACTTGAACCATTGTGTCTTCTATGTTGTATATGCTTGCATTTATTTGTTGGGAATTAGCAGAACCATGCTTTCATGGGGAACGCTTTCAACATTGCACTTGGTACTTGTACCTAGTTGATATCATGCTCTTTTGTATATGGATGTCATCGGTGTGAAATGAAAGAGGAGCTTGTAAGTCCATGGAGTTATGTATATGTGTAAGAGAAACGCCTGGGCCGCTGGTCTAATCCATGCTGACATGGTGGAAACCTGCAGCGTAACCATAATGAGCTGTTTATGAAGCATTCTTCTTATAAAAAAAGAGTCCGATTGAGAAAAAAGAGAAAAGAAAAAAAAGAGATACTATGAAAAGAGGAAAGAGAGAAAAAAGCACCATATTCCCATGGTAAATAAGAAGAATGCTGAGATGCTTGTTGTCTGCTTGCCTTGTCATTTTGATATGGGGATTCTTCCGTATCATCGGGCAAGGGGTACCCCATTGGCGGTTCTCTATGATACACATGTACTTATGATGGCAAGAACTTACCGGTGACTAAACTTGAGTAGCATGAGGAGCGGCCCTCGTATACAAGGGACATGAGATTTCTGACTTATACTTTGTCAAGCATGTACACCATAGTTTGTTCACTTTAACCTTAATCACTTCAAGATGCTTATGATAGAGGCAATGAGAGCTGAAAGCTATAAGTACCAAAAAAATTGGAAGCTCTTTATGAGACTTGAATCCCTACTTCCTTTTACAAAAGGCCTTTCTTCCACCATTATATTGAGTCTCCACCTTCTATCTTTATGCACCTACTTTGAGAGCATAGTGTCCATTCTTAGTTCTATGTGCATTGTCCCAAGACTAGTTGATTGATGCATAACTTGTTATTGCTTGTTTGAAACTTTTGTATCTAGTCACTCTTATGAACTTTGAAGGTGTCCTATGCATTTATATTTGCTACTCTATTGAGGGACAAGCTGAATACTATTATGCTATGTTTTCTTTATGTGAAACAAACAAACGTCTTACAAAGCATGTTATTCATGAATCTTTTGTTTGTGCCTTTTCATGTTGCATCTTAGTTTCTTTGCTTATTGCTAGAACTTTGTCTTTCATGTTATGATTGAAGTACTATGATCCCAGCCTTGAATGTTTTGCAAATACTTTGATCAAGTCTTTGATGGTGCATGTCACCTCAAAAATTCTTTCTTTTTATCACTTACCTACTCGAGGACGAGAAGGAGTTAAGCTTTGGGATGTTGATACATTGCAAATGTATCTATAATTTTTGATGTTCCATGCTTAGTTTTATCCACTTTCTTGTGTTTTGTTCCAACTTTGGAGTACTTTTATTATGATTTCTTGGACTAACCTATTAACAAGAGCCATAGTGCCATTTGCACATTTTTCTGTTGTTTTTGGTTCCAGAAAAGTCAAAATATGAACATTCTCGGAATTGGACGGGACAAAAGCCAAAGTGCCTATTTTTCCGGAAGGGATCAAGTGCCAGAATACGAGACGGAGAGGGCCAGGGCCAGCCACACCACTGGCCATGCCCAGCCTGGCCCGCAGTGGTGCTCGACCCCAACACCCCCTCGGCCTTTCCTTCCGCCTATATACTACCCTCAGGACGAAAACCCTAAGTACCTGATCAAAAATCCACGAAAGAGTCTGTAGCCGCCGTCATCTCCATCCCTAGATCGGGGGGGATCTGAAGCTCTTCCGGCACCTACGAGAGGGAATTCACCACAGGCCTTCTTCATCACCATGCAAGCCTCCGGTGTGATGCGTGAGTAGTTCATCCTTGGACTATGGATCCATGTAGTATCTAGATGGCTGGTTTCTCCTCCTTTGTGCTTTCATGTTTAGATCTTGTGAGCTCCGTTCATGATAAATATCATCTATTTGTAATCCTTACATGTTGTGTTTGCGGGGATCTGATGGATATTGAGCTGCTATTTCAGATTGATTATTGATTCTATCATGTCTTTGTTATTTGAGATCTTGCATGCTTTCCGTTGTTAGTAGCTATCTTGGCCAAGTAGATGCTAGTAACTCCAAGAGTTAGTATTTATGCTCGATAGTGGGTTCATGCCTCTGGTAATCTGGGGAAGTGAGAGAAATCTCTAAGGTACTAGATGTGCCATTGCTACTAGGGAGAAAACAATGATCTTTTGTTCATAGAACAATTGTATTGTTTACTTTACACGCAGTTCGTAAAGCAATAATCTGTTGCAACTTAATCGGAGGGGTTTGGATGATAACCTGAAGGTGGATTATTAGTCATAGATGCAGTTGGATGGCGGTCTATGTATTATGTTGTAATGCCCAATCAAGTCTCAAAGGAGTCAAGATGATTAGTATATGCATGTATTGCTTTCTCGGTGTTTGTCAATTGCCCCGCTGTAATTTGTTCACCCAGCATGTTATCTATCTAAGGAGAGCCACCTCTAGTGAACTATGGATCCCGGTCCTTCTCTTTACATACAATCTACAATCTTTTACTGCTTTGTGTTTACTTTCTGCAAACTTTTACTTCTTTCCATTCGATATGTTTAATCCTTTGTTTTCCACAAAACACGGTGAGATTGACAACCTCATCGCAAGTTGGGAACAAAGTTCTGTGGTTGTGTTGTGCAGGTCTCCACGTTGCTACTAGCACCGGTAGTGCGCCCTGCCAAAGCTCAGCTAGTAACACCTTTGAGGTGTTTCCTTGCTCCTACTGGTTCGATTAAACCTTGGTTTCATAACTGAGGGAAACTTGTTGCTGTGCTCATCATACCTTCCTCTTGGGGTTCCCAATGAGCTCTACATCAACACCACGCACCAAGCACTTTTCTGGGCGCCGTGTATTGAGCCATCATTGGCCCACTAGTTAGTGACCGGGGCTAGCTCTGCACTAGTGAAAATAACCCCCACCCTTGCGCGAACCTCGTGATGATGTCACGCTAACGCAGTAAATCAATTTAATTTGTTTATTAATTCCAGAAAATGCTATACTATTGTAAAATTAATAACTAATTATCTTTAAGTCACAAAAATATGAATAATATATCAAAGTGTTCAGAAAAATGAGATCTATCTTATAGCATTAAAATCATGAAGTGTTCAGGAACTTCAATTAACAAGTTTATTTGAAGAATAAAGTGAACCCCCATAGGTGATTCCGAGGTTCTCCCTGAATTAGGGTTTGCACCCCTCGGACCCCGTTTAAATTGCAAGCATTCCTTAGGGTTCCATTTCAATGTTATTTAACTTGTCATATCATCATTCTTTCTCAAGCATTGTATGGATTCCATGTGTTGATTGTTTCCCCTTTCTTTCCAGTGTTTTGGTTCTTCCGATAGAGTACGATATCAAGATCGAAGACCGAGATCAACACCATCGAAGATCAATGAACAATACTTGAACAACAATAATCAAGTCCAGAACAAGGCTTCCGAAGCTCTACTTATTGGTTATCAATAGGAAAAGGCAATCATAGACCCACCATTATATAATCCTATGATTTTGAAAGCATTTCAATTCTTGCCATGATGCATACATTTCCACTATGGTCTTTTGTCGATAGATAGAGTACCCTATCTATTGCATTACTCTCTTTGATATTATATTACCTAATCCAATACTCGTAGCATAACTAGGTTTGGCTTGTGTGCACTACTAGGGCTATTTCTAGGGCTATTATCCATATCTTGCTTAGCCATGCTTAGTAGTTAGTGCTGGTCCATCCATACGATGTATCAGATGTAGAGAATCTAGTATGATAGGAGAACGAGGTATACTAATGAGGTGACATCAGTGGTAAAGGTTAAACATGGTATGTCTTGTATGGGAGGCCACTGTGGGGTGGGGGTTTTGTAGTCCCATGCTCACCACCACTAGGAACCGAGTTCTTGCCTCTTGAGCCAAGACGAACATACAACCACAAGGAGCTTCAAAAACCCCACGAGTAACTAACTTTCCTAGTAGATTCCATGAGTCACATATTTTGGGCCTTCCATTCGGCATATGCATTTTGGTTATTCTCTAAGATGGTGATGGAGGATCATCATAATAGATATGTAAGCATGGTCGGGGTTGCTTGGGGTGGATAGAGGCCCTGATAAACCAATCTCGGCTCACATCTCTAAAGACCGGCTTCGGGATTTGACCCGTTATGGAGGAACCCTCCTTAGGGCGTGACTCATGGTCTCGGCAAAAGAAAGGTAAAGGTCATGTCTAACCACCCTCTGTCGACCTTCCAAGGAAGAGGGCTTATCTAGTGGAATTAAGAGATGGTTAATACATGTGGGTAATGTTGTACAACCCTACAGGATTTTAATATTTTAGAAAAGCCGTGTCTATGGTTATGGACGACTTAGGAATGGACGTGAAGATCATAGAGAACTTTAACCTAATCGTAAAACTTGGAGGTTTCAACGTGTGCTTAAGGATGCTTCCTCATGGGTACAAGGGGGTGATCCCAGTTGAGGAGATGGTGATGTTTTCGTGGATATCAAAGATATGATGATCAATACTTTGGAGATGTCGCTCTCTTATCCCCTTTTACAACGTTATGATTAGATGAGCTTCCACTCTCTCTCATTTCATAAAGAAAGATGGCTTTATGAAAAATAACCCCACCAGCCATAAGTCTTGTGGAGTGTACTCACCCTTGCTTTGTTGATACCTTAGTAGCAGAGTAAGTGTTCCCTGAAGAAGAATTCTGTATGACATCGACACTGATGAGTAGCTTGCGGTTCCCCGCCAGCAGCCTAGAATCTATGGTCTGGGACGTCACTATTATGCTTTAGGCCTCTTAGGCCATTTGTTAAGTTTGCTATAATTAATAACATAATTTGCCTTCCGTTGTTTGATATTTGTGGTCAGAGACCTCTGCATGTAATAATTTGGTTCTCTACTTAGTTATGAGCTTGCTATAATAACTTTTGTGTCACAGGGTCGCTGTTGTGTTATCGATTCTTCATTAGATATCCTCGAGCTCTAGGTTAAGCTTATGTTAGTCTAAGGTCTGGGATTTGTTTAACCCTGATCCTAGGGATGTCATAGTTTTTGGTATCATAGGAGTAACAATCGTAGGAAAACCTTGCTATTGGTCAATGTCGAGTCTAGTGTTTGTGAAAATTATTTCAAAGATGAAAAGTACTTGCGAAAACTCTAGTATGATTCTTTTACTTCTTATCTAGTATCGCTCTAACTCTGGGTCATCTTATCTTGTGTTGACTTTGGAAATGTTTTGATATCTCCTCTAGTATTTCCAAGCTTAGGTGCCTTCTAGGCTTGTCGTTTCTCAACTAGTTGATCTAGTGTTGAGTTCTCTAGAGTTGTGTGTGTTGTGAATTCCTTGTTTCCCTTTCTCTACTTCATTAGAGAGATTCCTTTTCATCATGATCTCTCTATCTTCTAGGACCACAATATTATATTGTAGTTACCACCGTGTTCTGCTCCAAGCTTCGATGTTTACTTTTGCCGCATATGCCTCCTTTTATCTGCTTTGGTACTTCAGAAGTCGCTTATTCTCTTGGAAGCTACCTCGTGATTACTACCTTGTAGTGCACGTTGTGTCACTCATGTAGTGGTTACCTCCTTCTCGGGTTTTAACCCTTGGACTTGAACCGAAGGTCCCAAATTGTGCTACATTCTAGTGTTGTGAATCTTGTACATGAAGCTCATCTTTAACCCAAGATCCATTCCTTTGACCCATGTTGCTAATGTTCAAGAATTACCTCAAGATGGCTAATTTTAAAATATACCCTTCTAGCTTGTCGCAATTAAATTGTGACAACTAAGGACTTCCCCTACCACTAGCTAATGTAGATGTTCTTTAATAGAACCAAATAGATCACGACAAGAGTACTCGTCGTGAGCCTTGCATCTATACTCGTAACTCTGCCACACCTTACCTCTTCTATGCATTGGGTTCGGAAGATTGATAATCTATGCATCCAAATCTCAGGATTCTATCATGAGCATGTTCCTTCTCCTTTGTTGTTTTATGACCTTTGTCTGCCACTTGGTAACCAAGTAGTAAATATGCATTGGTGACTTCTGATGCAAGATACTCTTGTGGTCCATCATGAAAAACCATTTCGGGATGTCAGGAGAAACAAACTCTAGTACCTCATCATATCAAGGACTAGGTTAAAGTGTTGTAATCCGTAGATTAAGAGGCTTAATTAGCTTCAATCTATTCCACCTTAGAGTATCACACACCTTTATACTAAAGAGGTCATGTTGAGTTTCATGACCCTCTTAATGAAGTGATTCTCTTACACATATTTACCCACCCTTCGTCCCAGGTTTCGCGCTCATGAGTGATGCGTGTGCGTAATAATGTGGCCATCTGAGATTCTTAGCAATTCCTATCGCTTTGATCTCTAAGGACATTTATGTCATATTTAGCGTGATTGGTCAACCCTGTCACTAAGCAAAGGATGATTGTGGTACCAAGTCTACTGTCCCGGTGCACTTTCCTTGGTCAAAGAGTTAGGCTTGTTCCATGTCACATCCCAAAATTTTCCAAATTTTGAAATGTGAAAATTTTAAACAAAATGAAGAACCAAGTTCTTTGAAATTCAGAAGGAACAAAAACTTTTGGAACATTTAAATATAATGCCTCCAAAACCCAAGCCAAACAAAATGATTTTTTTGTTTGTGAATTGGTGTGCATGTTTTAAAGTTCCAAATCATGAAGCATGCATGAGCATCTTGACTTGGTTGCATTTTAAAAACCCAAGAGAAGTGAAAAATACCTCAAACCCTAAAACTCTAATTATTTGTTAACACTAAGAAAAACACAATACTTTGGATATATTCCATATGTATATTAAACAAAAGAACTCCTATGAGGGCTAAAAAGATAAAGGACAAAATAATAAAACAATAGAAATTGGTTTCATCCAATTTGGAGCCATGGATAAAAAGATATGAATTATTTTGAGAATATATTTAATAAAGGCAATATTAGCTATTAAAACCAAAGTGAATAAATTTGGTTAGAAATTTTTGAGTTGGAAAGTAAATGAGTTCTATAATGCCCTAAAAACCTAATTTGAGTTTTACAAATTTTTAGAAATTTGTTTGATTAAAATTGGATCATTAAATCAAAAGATATTTAAGAAAACAGAAATAGAAAAAGAAAAGGGAGAAAAAATAAAGCACCAGACAGCCGGCCTTTCATTAAAACCAGCCCACCAGCCCCACGGCCTTTTCCCTCTCCCTATTTTTCTTAATGGCACGCTGCCCACCCCCTTCCACTTACACCCTGACCCCACGCCCACGTCACCCGCCACCTCAGCTTCTTCAACCGAACGACGAACGGGTCGTCCCCCTCCTCTGCCGTTACCAAGTCCGGCCGAATTCGCGCGTTTCCGCGAATTAATCTCCACTCCGACCCCTGCCTCTTAATCCCCACCCCCTCCTCTTTGTTTTCCCCTCAGACACCGCCACCTGAGAGCCACTGGGCTGCTCGGAATCGAGCTCGAACCACTGCGGCCACCGACGAGCTGCGGCGAGGATTCCGGCAAGAACTCACTGCCCCGCACCTTCCCCTCTGTCATGTTAGATTCTCCATGTCCTGGCGTGTGTTTTAACCCCGGCTATGTGCCTTCTCGTGCTCCAGGTCGACGACACGGACAACCCCGGCGAACTCCCTCTGCCGCCTCCGTCCGTCGAGTTCTCCGGTGAGGTTAAGGTTCCCGCCCCCCTTTTTAACCTCTCTTAGATCATGCTGACCCAGGCACCCCTCACTAACCCCTCTCTTTGCCTGTTCGAGCCCCAGATCATCGTCACCGATGAAGGAACACGAGCTCCGCAGTCGACAGAGCTACGGCGAGGAATCGTGATCGAGGCAGAGCATCCCACCCTCCACTGTGACCTCCATCGAGACCGCCACGACCGCCTTGACCTCTGGTGAGAGTCCACGGACCACCTGCCCCTCTAGAACCACCGGAGCACCACCCGTCCGACGTGCTGCCGCCACAAGACTGCTGCGCCGTTGCCACCGTGGTCGACACGCTGAGCGCCGTCCGATCCGCCGTCTGTGGCTAGGATTAGATCGGCGAGCGAAACGGTACGGGCTCATCTGGATCGCCCGTTGCCCCTTATAATCCAACGGCCCATGTTTTTGATCCGCCCGAACTGGTACCGGCCAATAAGAACACGCCACGTCGCCAGATTATTTTGTTTAAATTAGAAAATAGACAGAATAAATCTTAAACTTAGAAATTCAATAACTTTTGATCCACAAATCAGAAAAATACAAATTTGGTGTCTAGGAATTCAGAAAAATAAGACCTTTATTATAGAGGCCTTGTTTCACACTTTTGCTTCTGGAAAATTTGAATTTTAGGCAGAACCTTTTTAGGAGTATTTTACCCATAAAAATTGTTTTGTAAATTAGTTTTGGGTGAATCTTTTTGCTATGGATTGCAAATTGAACCCTCTGTCCAGTAAGACCAAAATATAGATTTGGTTGGCTATGCCTAATAGCATGGGAATTATTTAGGGAGTCTAGCCTTTCCAAATGCTAGAAATTATTGCTAATTGTTACAATTGCACAAATGGTTGTATTTGTAATCTTGCAATTGTAAAGTGTTCAGAAAACACTTAGTATTGTTCAAAACCTTGTTATAACAATTTGTGCAATAAAATTTCCATCTTGCATGCTTGCATATTTTGCATGATTTTTGTATTGCCATTAGTGTTGACTTTGTGCATGTTTTGTCTTGTTTGTTTTGTTTGATAGATTGTGTGGATTGTCAAGTGTGTTACTGCAAAGAGTGTACCAACACCACCAACTACTAAGGCAAGTGGCACTATCATCCATGTCCTACTATTTTTCATTACACTTAGTGGATTTTTGTAGTATGCATGATAGGACTACTATGATACTATGCTATGCTATATCCTATTAGGATATCCTTTATATATCCCTTAGTGGAAATACTGTAGTTGTAGTATGCTTATCCCTACTATAGTTTCAGGGTGGAATATACCATATTGTGATTGTATGAGGTGTTGGAAAATATATGTTTTATATAATAAAATAAGGACTCAATGAATCACCTGGGTGGAGTGTGGATACTCAGTTGAGAATAAGGTGGCAACAAAGGGAACCATGTCTATGGCTATCTCTTTCGTGTGTGCACTAGAAGAATACCACCCAGGAACTTAGAGATTGAACATGTTTCTCGTACAGTGGCTTTCGTGTACAGCCACATGCCAAATAGGCTCTGGCCTAGTCAATTACATAGTGGAAGAACCATGCATTGGTACCTCTTCAGGTTAACTGGAATTATGCATTGGAGGTTTATCCTTGCATTGGTGCCTGGTAGATATGCTGGCATTATGTATTGGGAGGACTTCTATGGAAAGACTTTGTCACATTCTCGATCTGCCGGTACTCCATCTTGGTGAGTACTAATCCAGCGGCCACTGGTGGTGTCAAGACGAGATTGTGTCTTGTGGGTAAAGTGTACAACTTCTGCAGAAGATTAAATTCTAAGTACTTAGCCGTGTCCCCGGTTATGGACAACTCTGAGCAACTAAGGCCTGAAGCTATGGAAGATCTCGACATTCTAATTTCTCAAAGTAAAACTTAATGGTGACAACAAGAGATTAGAAGAACTTGGAGTTTGCCAAGGAGTTCAGAAAGTTATTGAAAGATCAAAACTATTTTTACAAACATAGGATAAAACCATATTGCTTTCTGCAAATGAGCCTAAGATCTACTTAGCCAAATGTGCATGTAGTGATAGTCCAACTTATATTCACAAACTTGTGATACTTGCCAATACATTCAAAGTATTGACCCTTTGTGGCTGCAACCTATCATGTTGCAGGTTATTCTATTGATGAGTATGGATTGATGATAGAGGTTATGAGTCTGCACCCAACATGTTTGCCTGTGGGACATGAAGATGAAGGACTCCATGCTTTACTTGTATTCTGCTGCTTTGTAATAAGATAGCCTATGGCTATAGGTTTGTAATAAAGTATTCATATTCTGGATCATGCGATGTAATATGACCATTGTATCTTGATATTACATCTTAAACTGTGTGTGCTAGCTATTCGATCCAGGACTAGAATCACCGAGGATTCAAACCAAGCCAGGTTTGGGGTTTTTACAGATGGTATCAGAGCATTGTGTTGCCTGTAGGTTCGTAACCCTAGGAATTGGACAAACCCCTTGTTAGGAGTGAACTTATATTTTTATACTTATTAGATTTTCTCGTATACCTTGATCATTCTTTACTGAATCTCTCCTCCTTCAAACATGTAGAGGACCAGCCTTTGCTTTCTCCAAGGACTTTGAAGATGGATCATGCCAACAAGGAGATGAAGATACAAGTTGGGACAAGTCCTCGAGCTTGCAAAATATGTGGAGAAGTAGGCCACACCTCTAAGGAACATCAAGATCAATGTCCCTTTTGTGATCATAACCATCCAGTTGGAGAATGTCCCACATCTCAAGTTACTTGTTACCTATGTGAAGGAACTAACCACATTCCTGCCAAGTGCCATCTCGACTTCATAGTGCAACAAGTGAAAGAACAAGTGAAGGATGGAATGTATCAAGCTCTTGGGAAGAAAGAAGAAAACCTTAGCCATATCACCTGCTCCAAATGCAAGAAAGAAGGACATAATATCAATGAATGCCCAGAGAAGGAAGTTCAAGAAAACCACAACAACACTTCAAGAAAAAGTACTCGAGGCATGACAAAAGCGTTTTGCCATCGTTGCCGGAAGATAGGACACTTCACCGATGATTGCCGAACTCGAAAGAGAGCTCCCACTGATGTTATCATAGTGCGAACCATGAGACATTAGATTGCCTACCAATTATCATGTTCGAGTTATCGATATCGTGTTAGCGTATGGATCATGCCGACCTATGTGGTATGACTATACTAGGTTGCTTGTTTCAAGAAAACTTGTTGTTTTCTTCTATAATGAGTTAAAGTCAGAAGTTGCTAAGTGATTGGTTGCTTGATGAACGTTTGATTAAACTGGTTTGTTTTGGGTTGAGTGTGTTAGAACTCCCTTAAACCTATCTATCTATCTGTCTATCTATCCTTACTTATCCCTATTAAACCAACAGATGCCTCCAAGACGCGCCAACGACCATGATAACAATGGAGACAACAACAACAATGAAAATGAGATGCAACAGATGATGACTGCACAGACTCAGCTAATGCAGATGATGACACAATTCATGGCAACCATCAACAATCAGAATCAGAACAACAACAATAACAACAACAATCCACCACCTCTGGATATGCTCACTAGATTTCTGAGGTTGAAACCTGCAAAGTTCTCTGGTACTTCTGATCCAATGGTAGCTGATGACTGGTTACGTTCAGTGAACAGAGACCTAGTGACTGTTGGATGCTCTGATGCTGAGAAAGTGAGATTTGCAGCGCACTTGCTTGAAGGCCCTGCAGCTACGTGGTGGGACAACTTTCAAGTCACTCACCCCATTGAAGAAGTGACTTGGGAAATATTTGAAGATGGTTTTCGCACTAATCATATCTCTTCAGGCGTGATGAGTCTGAAGAAGAAGGAGTTTCACAACCTTAAGAAGTGTCACCGCAGCATTGCTGAATATATTGAGGAATTCAATAATCTATCATGTTATGCTCCAGATGATACTGATACTGATGCTAAGAGGAAGGAAAAGTTCCTAGATGGACTGAATGATGAACTTTCCATGCAATTATCAGTCGCTTATGTTCCAACTTATCAATCACTGTGTGACAAAGCTAGAATTTTAGAGAGTAAGAAGGACAAAGTTGAGAACAGGAAGAGGAAGCATAGCTTTGACAAATATCACTCAGGATCATCACAGAAGATGCGTTCATTCAGAAAGGACAATGGGGATTCTGGATCGCATCATCATGAAGGAAATGGACATAATCACCATCACCACAAGAATCACCACATCAACAATGGAAGTGGTAGTAACAATGTGAATGGTACTAACAATGGAGATAACCTTGGTCAGAATCAACATAATGATCCCAAGAAAGACATTAGCCAGTTGCAGTGTTACAATTGTAAGCAACTTGGACACTTTGTAGCAAACTGTCCTTAGAAGAAGAAGAAGAAGAATGAGAATGTTGGAGACTCTAATGGGAGCAATTCCAATGTGACCCAGAAAGGACATGTGAACCACATCAACCTGTATGGAACCCTTGAAGAACTAGATGGTGTGGAAGGTAAGCTTTAGCTAACTTAATTCAGTGGTATAAAAATCTCAAGATGGAGAAATGTTAACAACCTTTGGATGTCAATCTTTTGGACCCTTAGCCAAGTGAATTGAATGCAACCCAACAAAGTTTCCTTTTCAGGGTGGTAGCACCCAAGTATCCTAAAACCCAACCTATTCTTTCTAGCCTTCTCGAATCTCGGGACGAGATTCCTTTTAAGGGTGGTAGTCTGTCACATCCCAAAATTTTCCAGATTTTGAAATGTAAAAATTTTAAACAAAATGAAGAACCAAGTTCTTTGAAATTCAGAAGGAACAAAAACTTTTGGAACATTTAAATATAATGCCTCCGAAACCCAAGCCAAACAAAATGATTTTTTTGTTTGTGAATTGGTGTGCATGTTTTAAAGTCCCAAATCATGAAGCATGCATGAGCATCTTGACTTGGTTGCATTTTAAAAACCCAAGAGAAGTGAAAAATATCTCAAACCCTAAAACTCTAATTATTTGTTAACACTCAGAACAACACAATACTTTGGATATACTCCATATGTATATTAAACAAAAGAACTCCTATGAGGGCTAAAAAGATAAAGGACAAAATAATAAAACAATAGAAATTGGTTTCATCCAATTTGGAGCCATGGATAAAAAGATATGAATTATTTTGAGAATATATTTAATAAAGACAATATTAGCTATTAAAACCAAAGTGAATAAATTTGGTTAGAAAATTTTGAGTTGGAAAGTAAATGAGTTCTATAATGCCCTAAAAACCTAATTTGAGTTTTACAAATTTTTAGAAATTTGTTTGATTCAAATTGGATCATTAAATCAAAAGATATTTAAGAAAGCAGAAATAGAAAAAGAAAAGGGAGAAAAAAATAAAGCACCAGACAGCTTCTGGCCTTTCGGCCCAAAACCAGCCCACCAGCCCCACCCGGCCTTTTCCCTCTCCCCTATTTTTTTACCGCGCCGCTGCCCCCCCCCGTCCACGTACACCCCCACCCCACCCCCACGCCACCACCTCAGCTTCTTCAACTGACAATGAACGTCCCCCCCTCCTCTGTCGTTACCAAGTGCGGCCGAATTCGCGTGTTTCCGCGAATTAATCTCCACTCCGACCCCTGCCTCTTAATCCCCACCCCCTCCTCTTCGTTTTCCCCTCAGACACCACCACTTGAGAGCCACTGGGCTGCTCGAAATCGAGCTCGAACCACTGCGGCCACCGACGAGCTCCGGTGAGGATTCCGGCAAGAACTCATTGCCCCGCACCTTCCCCTTTGTCATGTTAGCTTCTCCATGTCCTGGCGTGTGTTTTAACCCCGGCTATGTGCCTTCTCGTGCTCCAGGTCGACGACACGGACAACCCCGATGAACTCCCTCTGCCGCCGCTGTCCGTCCAGTTCTCCGGTGAGGTAAAGGTTCCCTCCCCCTTTTTAACCTCTGTTAGATCATGCTGACCCAGGCACCCCTCACTAACCCCTCTCTTTGCCTGTTCGAGCCGCAGATCATCGTCACCGACGAAGGAACACGAGCTCCGTTGTCGACAGAGCTCCGGCGAGGAATCGTGATCGAGGCAGAGCATCCCACCCTCCACCGTGACCTCCATCGAGACCGCCACGACCGCCTCGACCTCTGGTGAGAGTCCACGGACCCCCTGCCCCTCTAGACCACCGGAGCACCACCCGTCCGACGCGTCGCTGCCACAAGACCGGCCGCCGCCGATCTGGTCGACACGCTGAGCGGGCCCGTCCCGATCCGTCATGGCTAGGATTAGATCGTGAGCGAACAGCAGCACGGCTAATCTGGATCACCTGTTGCCCCTTATAATCCAATGGCCCATGTTGTTGATCCGCCCGAACTGGTACCGGCCAATAAGAACACGCCACGTCGCTAGACTATTTTGTTTAAATTAGAAAGTAGACAGAATAAATCTTAAACTTAGAAATTCAATAACTTTTGATCCACAAATCAGAAAAATACAAATTTGGTGTCTATGGATTCAGAAAAATAAGACCTTTATTATAGAGGCCTTGTTTCACACTTTTGCTTCTGGAAAATTTGAATTTTAGGCAGAACCTTTTTAGGAGTATTTTACCCATAAAAATTGTTTTGTAAAATATTTTTGGGTGAATCTTTTTGCTATGGATTGCAAATTGAACCCTCTGTCCAGTAAGACCAAAATATAGATTTGGTTGGCTATGCCTAATAGCATGGGAATTATTTAGGGAGTCTAGCCTTTCCAAATGCTAGAAATTATTGCTAATTGTTAGAATTGCACAAATGGTTGTATTTGTAATCTTGCAATTGTAAAGTGTTCAGAAAACACTTAGTATTGTTCAAAACCTTGTTATAACAATTTGTGCAATAAAATTTCCATCTTGCATGCTTGCATATTTTGCATGATTTTTGTATTGCCATTAGTGTTGACTTTGTGCATGTTTTGTCTTGTTTGTTTTGTTTGATAGATTGTGTGGATTGTCAAGTGTGTTACTGCAAAGAGTGTACCAACACCACCAACTACTAAGGCAAGTGGCACTATCATCCATGTCCTACTATTTTTCATTACACTTAGTGGATTTTTGTAGTATGCATGATAGGACTACTATGATACTATGCTATGCTATATCCTATTAGGATATCCTTTATATCCCTTAGTGGAAATACTGTAGTTGTAGTATGCTTATCCCTACTATAGTTTCAGGGTGGAATATACCATATTGTGATTGTATGAGGTGTTGGAAAATATATGTTTTATATAATAAAACAAGGACTCAATGAATCACCTGGGTGGAGTGTGGATACTCAGTTGAGAATAAGGTGGCAACGAAGGGAACCATGTCTATGGCTATCTCTTTCGTGTGTGCACTAGAAGAATACCACCCAGGAACTTAGAGATTGAACATGTTTCTCGTACAGTGGCTTTCGTGTACAGCCACATGCCAAATGGGCTCTGGCCTAGTCAATTACATAGTGGAAGACCCATGCATTGGTACCTCTTCAGGTTAACTGGAATTATGCATTGGAGGTTTATCCTTGCATTGGTGCCTGGTAGATGTGCTGGCATTATGTATTGGGAGGACTTCTATGGAAAGACTTTGTCACATTCTCGATCTGCCAGTACTCCATCTTGGTGAGTACTAATCCAGCGGCCACTGGTGGCGTCAAGACGAGATTGTGTGTTGTGGGTAAAGTGTGCAACTTCTGTAGAAGATTAAATTCTAAGTACTTAGTCGTGTCCCCGGTTATGGACAACTCTGAGCAACTAAGGCCTGAAGCTATGGAAGATCTCGACATTCTAATTTCTCAAAGTAAAACTTAATGGTGACAACAAGAGATTAGAAGAACTTGGAGTTTGCCAAGGAGTTCAGAAAGTTATTGAAAGATCAAAACTATTTTTACAAACATAGGATAAAACCATATTGCTTTCTGCAAATGAGCCTAAGATCTACTTAGCCAAATGTGCATGTAGTGATAGTCCAACTTATATTCACAAACTTGTGACACTTGCCAATACATTCAAAGTATTGACCCTTTGTGGCTGCAACCTATCATGTTGCAGGTTATTCTATTGATGAGTATGGATTGATGATAGAGGTTATGAGTCTGCACCCAACATGTTTGCCTGTGGCACATGAAGATGAAGGACTCCATGCTTTACTTGTATTCTGCTGCTTTGTAATAAGATAGCCTATGGCTATAGGTTTGTAATAAAGTATTCATATTCTGGACCATGCGATGTAATATGACCTTTGTATCTTGATATTACATCTTAAACTGTGGGTGCTAGCTATTCGATCCAGGGACTAGCACTGTAATCATAGGGATTCAAACCAAGCCAGGTTTGGGTTTTTACATTCCAAATCTTTGAGACTATGTCTTCTTGCCTTACCAAGCAAGTTTCGTCTTGAACTAAGTGACATAGTGGTGGTTCATGATATTTTAGATGTTTTTCTAGAAGTATTTCCATGTTGCCATATGACCGTGTCATCAAGTTCTTGAGAAAGCTAGTTCCCCTAACTACTCCTTTCTCTAAGGATCTGTACTATATACCATAAACTAATTGGCTGAGCTTAAACAACAACTTGGAGAGTTGTACGACAAAAGTTCTATCTGACTTAGTTTCATCTTAAAGGGATGTCTAGTTTTTTTGTGTTGACGAAACATAGTATTTCCTTCGTGGATATTTTATCCCCACCACTTTTGATTTGATTTGGGTTATCATCAAATCCAACTCAGTTCCAAGGACGATCTTGATGATGTTGCTAGTCGTGATGTTTCACTTGAGTACATCCAAATATCCATTGGTCTGACCAATAGTTTTGCCTTGTTCATATGCTTGGAGTATCTCGATAAGTTAGTTGTTGATCCCATAGATGACATCCTTATCTTATCCATGCTAGTTCGATTCATATGGAATAGTTGGCATTAATGTTGGAAAACTATTGGGAACCATCTTTGAGTCATCTCGAAGAATGTGTTCTGGCTATTAGAAGTGGCCTTCTTTGATTCACCTGCAAATTTTGAAAGGTGTCGTCGTGGATTTGAGTAGAGTTATCTTTGTTTCCTTAAGGACACATGTTTATTTCGTTGCAAATACTCGATGTATGAGAAGTTGTCAATTGACAAGTTGTTAATACATGGGTTTAGCAATCTAGATCAGTCTTTTGGAGCTTGACACCGAAGTCCATGTTATGAGAATCTAGTAACTTTACCTTTGGGGTCAAGTTGAACACTTCCTATTCGGACACGTTGAGTCTGAAATATCATCCCACCTAACCAAATTTGAATCTTGAGCAGATACGATGTTTGGTGTTTCCCAAGGTTTTGACGTAGGCCTATCTGTACATACGGAAAGATTGATGTAGTGGTTGACACAATTAGCCAGAAGGCCTATTTTCAAATTATCTTGATTCATAAATAACAACCACTCCTCATGAGGCTTCTTCTATGATTTATTATAAGAGTTATGCTCATGGTTTCTTTGTCTCTGAAGTCTGACCTATATTTGATGTCGGGTATTCCAAGCATCAAAGAGAACATTTAAAGTAGTGTTGCTAAATGTCTCTTGGTCGATCCTCCAGACCCTTTATGTTGGCAAGCGAATTGTTGTGACAAGTAATTGAAGTCTGAGAATGAAGTTTATCCTTCTTGTGTCATCGGGAATCTTGTTACTTATTCAACTGGTGGTGTGAAGTGATATCAAGATCTTTGGCAAAGATTTTGATAATCCTGAATGAATAAAGAGTTCCTTCCGCTCTATTTAAACATGCTGGAAGAGCGACTATGATTTTGGTAATCAACAGTTTCTCGTTACATGATCCTTGTGACTCTTATGGGTCCTCTCCACCAAAATTACGTTCTGTCTTGACCTTCTGTTTAACAAAAGAGTGACCCTTTTGTTTCAAAAGTAGTTCAACAGCTTGGTTATTCGTATCTCTATAACCTAAAATCTCTACTTAAGACGTTTAGTAGAGGTTCATCTCTCGAAGTCTATGGTCATGTTCTCTCAGTTGTAAGCTTTATTTCTCATAAGTTTAAACTCTTCTATGAGCTCCATGGTCTCAATCCTTATTAAGACTATCTATCTATCACCTTGAAACCTTCTCCTTTTGTTCCCTTCGTTACCTTGGCATGTTTCATGTTTGTCATCTTAGAGTTGTTTTTGAACACTCCCTCCATGAGCTAAACATGACATACCCGGTGTATTGTTTAGTGTGTTTCCTCTTATCCTTAGAGTGGCCATGTTTCCTTCTATCTACCTACCTTAGGAATCTTGGTTCAAGATTCTCGTAAGGGGGATAGATCTGTAACACCCCCAGTTTTAGTTAATGAGTAATTAGGGTTTGTTGTGCATTCATGAGCATCATCAATTTTGCTAAGACAAAACAAAAAAATTCAAGAAAGGAAATAAAACCCTAAACCCTAGATATTTCCCCCCTCTTTGAAATCAATTCAAATGGTTTTGATTTTTGAAAAGCACAAAAGGTGTGGATCCCAAACAGTATAAAGGGCCCTGCATTGTTTCCAAAATTGTTTACAAACTTTCTTGTATTTTGGAAATGCTCAAAATAGAATAGAGATACCAAATACAAAACATAGAAAAGATTTTAGAAAAGATAATAGTTCCTGCAGAAATAATAGGAAACCTAGCTAATGGGCCGCTGCAGAGCTTCTCTCCTCCCCTCTCTTCCATGCACGCACCAGCCTAGTAAGAGGCCCAGCCAGGGCCTATACCCCTTCGGCCTCCTCCTCTCTATTGTCTACCTTCAGACAGGTAGAGAGCTGCATGTCGCCGCTTCCGTTGTTGATCGCCATCGCGATTCCTACCGCCATCGAGCTCCAGCGGAGATGGATAAGTAGTGCCATGACCCTATCCCTGGACCTCGTCCACTTCCCCTCTCTATCCCAGCCTCTCTCATCTCCTTCCCACGAGGCGACCAAACCCTAGCCCCACAGTCACCGGCGAGCCCTGTCATCCCCGACCTTGTCGTGCCTCGCCGTAAAGCCCTCGAGAACCACCATGCTGCGTTGGTCATCCTCCTAGAAGGAATCGAGCCGAGATGCCTTGAATCAATGCCAGCGACCCCACCCTGTTTATCTCCGACCAAGCGCCTCCGTTGTCGATTCGTCGCTGTCCGACCCCCCTAGCCATCGCCGACCTCACCAATAGCCTCACAGTGAGCTTCTGGTCTGAGAGGACCCTCTTCCTCCCGTGCCTCGCGGTGCCGTACCGATGCCCGTCGATGTCCACCGCCATAGTCATGCTCGCCGCCGTCGATTTCGGTGACCAAAGGACCAGGCTCCACCACTTTGAGGTTGCCCGCAACGAGGCGAGTAGAGTGCACCCCTCTATGCAGTCCCGCAAGCCTTCTAGTGTTGCCCTTGGTGGCTGTCCGACGCGTCACCGGTGAGGTGATGTGGTGGCCGTGTGTCGTCGAGGTGTCGCTGACGTGGGTGCTGATCTAGCTCAGCCATCGTGGCCAGCTTATGTGGGCATTTGGCCCACTGGACAATGACTAGGGCTAGCTCTGCCCTAGTGAAAACAACCCCCACCCTTGCTCTAAACTCATGATGATGTTAGCCTGACGCAGTAAATCATTTTAATTTGTTTATTATTTCCAATAAATTTTATACTATTTTTAAATTAATAACTAATTATTTATAAGTCATAAAAATATGAATAATATATCATGAGATCTATCTTATAGCATCAAAATCATGCGTTGTTTAGCGTCTTCAATTAACAAGTTTGTTAGCATAACAAAGTGAACCCCCGCAGGTGATTCTGAGGTTCTCCCTGACTTAGGATTTGCACCCCTCGCACCCCGTTTAAATTTCCAAGCGTGCCTTAGGGTTCCATTTCAATGATATTTAACTTGTCATATCATCATTATTGCTTAATCATTGCATAGATGGCTTGTGTTGATTGTTTCCCCTTTCTTTCTGGTGTTTTGGTTCTTCTCAGTAGAATACGATATCGAGATCGAGATTGAAGACCGAGATCAACACCATTGAAGATCAAAGAACAATACTTTACCAACTATAATCAAGTCAAGCACAAGACTTTTGAAGGTTATCAATAAGAAAATGCAAGCATAGCCCCACCATTATATAATCCTATGATTTCAAAAGCATTTCAATTTTTTCCATGATGCACGCGTTTCCACTTTGATATTTTATAGGTAGATAGAGTATCCTATATGTTACATTACTCTCTGTGAGGTTATATTACCTGATCCACTACTCCTAGCATAACTAGGTTTGGCTTGTGTGCACTGCTAGGGATATTATCCGGGTCTTGCTTAGACATGCTTAGTTGTCAGTGTGGATTCATCCAGATGATGTATCATATGCAGAGAATCTAGTATGACAGGAGAATAAGGTATATTGATGAGGTGACATCAGTGGTAAAGGTTAAACATGCTAATGCTTGTATGGGAGGCTACAGTGGGATGTGGTTTTTGCAGTCCCATGCTCGCCACCACTAGGAACCGACTTCTCGCCCCTTGAACCAAGACGATCATACAACCACAGGGGGCCTGGAAAATCCCACGAGTAACTAACTTTCCTAGTAGATTTCATGAGTCACATAGTTCGAGTGTTTCATTTGACATATGCATTTTGGTTATTCTCGAAGGCAGTGAAGAAGGAGCATCATAACAGGTAGGTAAGTGTGGCTGGGATTGCTTGGGGTGGATAGAGCCCCTGATAAACCAACCTCGCCTCACATCTCTAGGGTCCGGCTTCAGGATTTGACCCATTATAGCGGAACCCTCCTTATGGTGTGACTCATGGTCTCAGCGAAAGAAAGGTAAAGGTCGTGTCTAACCATCCTCTGCCGGCCTTCCAAGGAAGAGGGCTTATCTAGTGGCATTTAGAGAAGGTTAGTACGCGTGGGTAATGTTGTACACCTTTGCAGGGTTTTAATCTTTTTAAAAAGTCGTGTCTGTGGTTATGGACGACTTAGGAACGGGTGTGAAGATCATAGAGAACTTTAACCTAATCCTAAAACTTGGAGGTTTCAACATGTGATTAAGGATGCTTCCTCATGTGTAGAAGGGGGTGATCTTAGTTGAGGAGATCCATTTCTTTATTACCCCAGAGGGGCCCGCCCTGGTGGGACCGAGAGAAAGAAAGGACGGGGGGGCGGTGATGTTTTGGTGGAAATCAAAGATATGATGACTAATACTTTGGAGATGTCGCTCTCTTATCCTGTTAAGGATGCTCCGTACATTATACCGTAATTGAAACTAGTGGGCCATCTTGAACTCCGGTACTATATTGGTATTGAATATGAATTTATTTGTACAACTTGAAATTCATTGATCTGTTCTCACTGCCATTCTTACAAATATCATATAAGAGCTATCACTCAGTATCAGAACTTCTCTACTACTTTAGGTTGGACTAGTTTAATGCCCGTGCGCTGCCACGGGAAAATACATATCGTTTAAAGGATATTAAACTTGTTGAATGAATTCCTTTAGTTGGACGAAGCATTTGATGGATGTGAAAATGTAAATGAGATATTGTTAGGTCATGTAATTTTTGACTACGCCAGTATGTGTTTCATCCTCACCTAACCACGTATTCCATTTTGTGTTGCCCCATCTTACTTTGTGATGCTCCCTCATCACCCACAAGTTTGTCTTTAATCCAATTGAATATCTGAAGAGGTTCCTAACACTTCGTCTTCCACGTCAGCCAGCTGCATCCAAGACCATCCTCACAAACGCCTGGGCGGCACTCCCATTATGGCAGGATAGCCGTCCTTACCTTCATGCGCGGGACCGTCGTGGGCTCCATCATGGTCGTGGGTATGCCTCCCATCGCTGCTGACATAGCCGTGTACATGGCCATGTAGTCAAAAAATGCAGAAAAGCCATGTCGGCGTTACCGTTGCCGAAACCGCAACCGACCATAATGAGTCCAATCAGCCCAAGATGTTCTCTACTTTTGACACGACCACCACCACTTACCTCGAAAAAGGATTTTGCCCCCCTTTATAAATAACCACAACGGCTGATCCGATACAAGGTGGAGAAGAGACCCTCTTAAAAAGTAGACCAAAGATAAACACAAGAAAAACATGAAAAACCCAAAACTTTCCACCGAATATAATGAAACGAAGACGAGAAAATCGGGGCTCCACGACGATGCCCCCAAGAAGGTAACGACGCACTGTGCACCAACGTTGAGACCGCGAGGTCAAGGGTTTTCATCGGAAAGTGTATCTCGGGGAGGATAACCACAATGATGCCCCCAAAAGGGTTACGGCACCCGCTTGGAGAGAAGGTGGGAGGAGGCTAGGATTCCAGCCTACCGGTCGCCTGTGCAGGGATGACCCGAGATGCGAGAGGAAGAGTTTTCCGCCAAATGACCACCACCACTACGCCCGCAAGGGCCCTAACCTCCTGTATTGCGATCACAGATAATGTAGCTACGCTGACGTGCACCAGCGCCGTGGCCATGGACCAAGTCCACACCTACCAATGCCAACATAACCATTTCCACTGTCTCCACCGTGACCATCAAGATAAAACCCAAGCCTGTGAGTTCATTATTTTCTATTTTCCTAATTAATACTTTTTTAATTAATTCTTAAAATAATATAGGAAATTTGAAATTCGAAATATAGCACGGCTGCGGCACATGGTATGTCAACAAACACCTATCAGCATACGGTGAGTCGACTGGCCTGTCGGCACACCATGTGCCGATAGGTGCCACAGCAGCGCATGCAGGGCATGCACACCATTAGCTAGCTAACTAATCGGCATATGATGTGCCAATTAGTGCCTGTCGGTACTATGTGCCGATTAGTTGTTGTCGGTACACCGTATGCCATAGTCGCGCTATATTCTGAAATTTCAAATTTCGTGTATTAATTTTGAAATTGAAGAAAATGTATTATTAAAAAATATTATTTACTATCGAGTAGTTTAGTTAAACAATCTGGTACTTAACTTGATTATTTCTGCTCATTGTGATAAACATTGGTCTAAGAAAATCAACCGTAAATACTTAGTTTTTGAGCTATATACATATATAGTCCTACAACTTATCTCTCACGTGCAAATTAGTCCCGCTTCTTGTAAAGTGGGGTTTCACAGTCCCACAACTTGCATTCCAGATGCAAAACTGGTTCAGGTGATCTAGAAACGGACATGTGGCGGTGGTATTTTGGCGAAAAGACTCCTACCTAATTTGACTAGCACAAACCACTTTGTGCTGGCTGGCCCACGTGGGCCCCATATGTCAAAGAAGAAATTAAAATTAAAATTAATACAATTATCAACGAAGATTCGAACCAGGAACCTCTTGCAACAACTCGCGTACAGCAGCCACAAGAACATGCAACAAATTTGTTTTATGTTGTACCGTAACTAATTATAGATTTTCCATGCCATTGTATCACCTTCCGGAGGAAAAGGAATAATGATATTTTCTCAGCGGCTGAGGCTAGAACATAGGTGCTCGGACGCTAAGAACAAGACTTTGTAATTTATGAATAGACATCAATTTTTATACATAATTTTTACGCACAGCGTTGTTGATTTTTCGCGAGCTTGTACGTGTCATGGAGGCCGCCAAGAAAGCTGCTCTGCTACAACTGCCCGGCAATTCCGAGCATGCTGCACTACTGACTCGCGCGGCCACGCTTTCGACATCGTGACAAAACGGGCGCAGACCCACCTAGTGATGCCAGCGCAGCGTCTGCTTGGTGGTGGTGGAACCCACCACCTTGCTCAACACATGGCCACCGCCGCCACCACCTTCTGCTTCGGCACCGGCGCCGCCCGTAGAAACCCATCAAGTGTGCCCCTGTCATAGGAGTAGTGGCGTGAGGTGGGGTACCCCGGCGTCGCCCCATCGCCACCCTCACCGACCGGAGTCGGCCGTCTCCGCATGTAGTCCGTGAAGTCGGTAATGTGGATGACCAGGGGTTGGATTAGGGTCGAGACCTGCGGCGGCGTTACCGCGCTAGTTGGTGCCACCATCGTCGGTGCCGCGTCCGGCTCCACCACATGGAAATCAACCTCCTTTGGAATGAGCGTCGGGTGGAGACACCACGCCGATGGCCGGAACACCTCCATGTCTGCGCGCGAACGGGTGAGCGGGTACATGCGCTAGCTCCACCCATGAGTTCGGCGCTAGCACCGTCTTTGCCACCGCGATGCTCCATACGTTGACGTGCACCCCTAGACTATTGACGGTGGTGTTCGTCCTCCTCGACCATGGCTGCACCATCACCCTGAAGTATGGCGACTGCACGACCTTGTTGGTCAGGACGCGATCCTCCATGGTGGCGAAATAAATGAGCATCGAGCCGCCGCGATGCCGCCTCCATGGCGGTGAACGGAGAAGACCTCCGACGGAGCTCACCCACGAAGATGCCAATCAACGCGAACTGCAGTGCGCGCTCTACCTTGTCGACCTTCGGGGGTCGCGCGAAGATGCAGGCCGAACGCGCCGGGCGCGGAAGGAGTACGGGGACGAGGCAACGAGCACCACACGACATGTGGCCGGCCTGGCCGCAGCGAATGCACAAGGGGCCAATGGTACATTCCCGCGTCCTATGCCCTACCTTGCCGCAGAGGAGGCAGAGGCCCGCGTAGGCGTCGTACGTCCTGAGCTCGCAACCTGCCCGCCGCGGCCACCTTCTTGCCACGCACTCGCTTGTCCTGGCTGCTCCCATGGTGCGCCGTTGCCGGCGCCATCCTCAAGCGATTCATCCGAGTTATCCAGCGCGTCAATCGCAACTGAGGTGGGCTCCTGGTGCACATTTGAGTGCGACACCTACCACGGCGCATCCTGCTGCACCATGGTAGCCTCTCCCTGGAGGGAGTCACGGTATGTCGGCGGCGAGTCTCCCTCCGAGTCAGAATCTCTGGCCCCGCGCCATCTGTCTTCGCGGCCGGGTGGGTTGTCCATCTCGCCGGAGCCAGAGGAGTTCTAGGAGGGGGAGGCCATGTTGGAGGGTTGGGCTGGGGGGCGACGCCGGAGAGGGGGTTGGGAAAGGGGGTGGACGCCGGAGCCGGGGTTGTCACCGGCGATGGGAAGGGGGTAGGGAGCTCTAAACTCATATTAAAATTGTGTCATTAAATACAAACATAGTATGGAATTTCAATTATTTTTATAGATTTTTGGCTTTTACTACACAACTTAGTCGTGGTGGACGAGTATGTCAAGAATAGGCGGCATGTTGCTACTACTCCGGCGAAAGCATAAGCCGCAGCGGCAGGCCACCTAGCGAAGGGCTGCAGCTCGTAAATTTAGGAACGGACAGCGAGTATCTGTTTGCAATCGCTATCGAGAGAAAAGGTATAAAAGAATGAAGGGTGGATTTTGACGCAATAATTGTCCTCCGGTGCACTAGCTAGCATTACGTCAAGTAAAGCATGGCGTCCTTGGTTCAAATCTCCGTGGAGCTGTTTTGTGAAAAACAATTAACCTTGCCTATATTTTAATTCCTCCTCTGACATATGGGATCCACGTGGGTCAGACAACTTAAAGTAGTTTGTGCTAGACAAATTAGATAGGGACTTTTCTATCAAATTGAAGTTGCCATGTGTCCAGTTCTGGATCACTTAGGACCAGTTTTGCACTCAAAGTACAAATTGTGGGACTGATACCCTGGTTTACAAGAAGTAGGACTAATTTGCACGTTAGAGACAAGTTGTGGGACTACTTGTGTATGTAGCTCTTAGTTTTTTTTTTAGCAAACGTACTTGGTTCTAGACACACCTTCTATATTTATTTTAAGGTACACCAATCAGTTTATTTATTTAAAATAAAATTAATATAGACCTAGTACGCTCGACAACTTCTATTTTTGCCGGACAAAGCGTGTTAGACATGGCAGCCGTATAGTTAGATCATTTCTTTATGAGACCAGCTAGATCGGGAGTCATGGCTGCAAGCATGGTCTCTTTTTACATTCCTTTTGCAAAAACGCTCTCCTTTTACATGTAATAATAAGTCCATAATAACATGTTGCGTTAAGATTTCCTCGTCTGTAGTTTTCGCTGAAGGAATAATGCCTATGTATGCAACAATTTCGCCATGATTTTTTGAGATCGCACCTCCCAATTTTTAGGAGAGACCTTCCTTAAAAAGAAAGGAGAGATCGGGTCTTGATATTTTAAAGATTTCTCCAATTGATTGACACCGTCGATTACTTCCTTAACTGTTGACGTGATTGACGTTTTTCTTTCCATATTTTCCATGAAGCGTTTTGACGGTCCAGATAGGTCCAAAGTTTGATGTTGTTGCTGGATGGACTAGATGACTCCAACGTTTAATGCCCAAAGTGAGCCGCCAACTCCCATTTAATAGTAAAGATATATGTAGAGAAAGTGTCGGAGAAGCGTCTCACAAAGGAGAAGGTATCCAACGAGCCCTGAGTTCGTGAGGAGGTTGAATAGCGCGTCCCGAACTTCTCGGCGATGGCAAAGACGGCGGCGCACGAACACGACAGAGAGGTGGATACGGGTTTTTTTATCCAGGTTTGGGACCCTCGTGAGGAGGTAAAGCTCCTACTGCTACTTGGTTGTATTGCTCGCAGTGCTTCGCGAGGGTACAATGAAGAACCAATGCCTAGGGTTACAGATTCTAGGAATCGTACTCCTCCAAGGTAGGAGAATGCCTCCTTTTATAGGGAGGCTGGGCCTCTTCCCCCCCCCCCCCCAAATGTTCGGCGGGAAGGGTCACCACACCGCCACCCCTTGAGGACCCGTTCTACAAGACTACTTTCGGTGGACTCGGTCTTCTTTGCCATGGTCGTCTACTAGTCCTTCATAAAGACGGTCCTTCTGGCATCGTCCTTCGCTCCCCGACGCCGCCCTTGTCCCCTTAGCAAAAGAGTGGTAAGGGACAGTTGCCCTGCCCATGCTGACGTCCTTGGCACACACACCTGTCGGTGGGTGCACCGATCTTTCTTTACCGAGGCGACCCCTCCAGGCCTGGTCTTCCCTGCTGGGTCTTGCCTTCTTCTTCTGGATTGTGGCAGGGTTGTTGGCATGCCCCCGGGTGTGCCCTGGCCCTCCCAATGCCTGATCGGGGACCCCGGGGAGTCGGGATTCAACCGAGGCAGATGGCAGGGCCCGGAAGGGCCCTCACAAGGCGCCATCCTCGGACTTTCCTCGTGAGACCTTCTACCCATCTCACCGCCACAGGAAAGGGTAGTGGCCCCCTTTGATGGGCCTGTCATCCGCAGGATCAGGGTACCCCAGGTACCAGGACTCCGATAGTATCCCTTGGGAACTTGGCGTGCCCGTGCCCTCTCGTAGACGCGAAGGGGCAAGGGCCCCAATGGTTGGCGGGTCCCACCTTGGGCGCGGCTGACACGGTGCTCGGCCCCTGGGCGCATCTCCACCGTATATTCGAATCGTCGGGCCTTGGGAACCGTCGGGAGAGATGGGATCCGCCTTGCCTCGTGAACCGCTCCCCACGACATGACGGTTCGCTAGGGGAGCCTGCAACCCGTGCCACACCTCTGGCGTAATGATGCCCACCTTCGCCTTGTTAAATCAGGGCCCGGGCGCAACACCTCCCCTTGGACGTCGTCCTTCCTGACCCTCCCGATCCCCCTCCTCCGTTCTGGAGCACCGAAAACCCTATTTCTCCCATGGCACCCGAGCGACTATTCGCGGGTGAAAAGGGAAAATCTTTGGCGATAGACGAGGTGGAGGCACCACCCACGAAGCGAGGGCGTGGGAGGCTGCACGGCAGCGTCCGCGGGAAGCATGCCAGTCGTGGTGCTGGCTCGGCCGGTGCCGTGGCTCTCGGGGCCACTGCGGCCATCGAGGGGGAGATGCTAGTTAGGTGAGGGCACGGCCGGCCACGCGGGAGTGGATGTGGGCCGCACGGTGGTCGTGGCATCGGTACGGCCGGTACCTCGGCTACAGGGGTTCCGATTGCCGTTGGCAGGGAGACGCTGGAGTGGCGAGGTTGTGGCCACCCTCGCGGCAGTGGCTGGGGACGTCGCGGTGGACTCGATGGGGGGCGTGGTGCTGGTGCAGATCCCCCATCCCCCGCCTGCGGCAGACGTCATCAAGCTCGAGGATAACCCTGAGCTAGAGCGGGTCATCGATTTCCTCTTCATCCTCTAGGACGCGTACTAGTCTACCCGGGTGAAGCTCCCCCGGAACTTTGCTCTTGGGGTCACGGACGACTTCCCTGGAGCCGTGCTGCTGAAGCACTCTAGCGGCAGCGACCGATGGAGCATGAACATTGAGACCCCTACGTCGGGCGAGATATACCTCACTGTCGGGTGGGCCAAGTTTGTCCGCGACCATCACACCCAGCAAGGCTCCCTGCTGTGAATCTGTTATGCCGGTGGAGGGGGTTTCGCCGTGACGGTGTTCCACCCTCTGATGTGCCGTGTTGAGTTCCCGCACCTCCTCTAGAGGGTCCGGCCAGGGTTCTGCCGTGGCCGCGGCTATCAGTCGCCGTCTTCATGTCATAGCGCCTTTCCAGCCTTTTGTCTCAGGTTCACCGTCGAACTTGGCTGTATGGTTGCTCTGCTCAGGTTCGGTTTGCTAGTGGCACTGTCTAGGGCCACGAGAAGAACTTGCTTTGAGCCATCGTCATGCTCACCGCCTCCCATCCTTGCGCTTATGTCGGAGGCGCCGTTCACCCTGTCTGACAAGGCGCTGTGTCCGGCGAGGCCTCTTGGCACCTGCTCGGTACTACCTCGGAGAGCCTTGCGAGGGGCGCTTCCGCGAGAATGGCTCGTTGGTGGAGGTATTCGCCTTTTAGGGCGGCCAATATTATCGCCTGGTGTCAGGGGCCTCAGGCGAGGAAACCCGCTGTCATCGCTAGTCTTTAGGAGTCGCCTCGCAAGGCCATCACCAAGGCACACGCTCAACCTATTGGTCACCTGGAGTGGTCCGTAGGCGTAGCGCCGAGTTTGGCCGCTGGAGTGTGATACCGTCCCGAGATGCCCCGTGATCCTCCCGAGGGAAAGACCGTAGGCCAAATGCTTATCCTGATAGCCTCCTCCAAGGAGGAGACCGTAGGTCTAGCTCAAATTTTGGCTGCTAGAGGGGAATACCCTCACAAGATGCCATGTGATCCTCCCGAGGGAAGGAGTATAGGAAAATGAGTATCCTGTTGGCCTCCTTCTAGGAGGACACCGTAGGTCTAGCACAAATTTTGGCCACTTGAGGGGGATACCCTCATGAGACGCCCTGTGATCCTCCCGAGGGAAATACGTAGGGAAAATGCTTATCGTGTTAGCCTCCTTTGAGGAGTACACCGTAGGTATAGCACGAATTTTGGCCGCTGGAGGGGGATACCCTCATGAGCCGCCCTATGATCCTCCCGAGGGAAAGACTGTAGGGCAAGTGCTTATCTTATTAGCCTCGTCCTCCGATGTGACCGTAGGTATAGCATGAATTTTGGCCGCTCGAGGGGGATACCCTCATGAGCCACCCTGTGATCCTCCCGAGGGAAAGACCATAGGGAAAATGCTTATCCTGTTAGCCTCCACCAAGGAGGAGACCGTAGGTGATATGGGTATACCTTACAGGTACTCAATATCAGCATATATGGTCTAGGATAGAAGAAGCCCACGACATTGCTAGGGCCCAATCAAGATTCGGGTGACTAAAGGAGACTCCGACTGCTTGCAGCACACGACAAACCAAAGATGGAAGTTTAAAGGGAAAACCCTAACTTGTAACCGACTCGGCTAGGAGGGGTGGCGAGGAGGACAATCACAACCCTAGTTTCCATACCATCACTAGATTGCATCTGCGCACCCCCTGTAACTTCCGAATCCCTCGATAATTCCAAGAGTAGACAAGCAAGAGTAGGGTACCCTACGAGGCCTGAACCTGGGTAAGCCTTGTGTGTGCTTGTTTGCTAGCCGATCGATGCCTCCAGCGCTCCCTACTTCCACGAATGTAAGTCCATCTACGATGGACATTGATGAGTTAACCGCTTGTCAATTGGCGCCGTCTGTGGGAAACATGAGTGCTGATGTTGCGGCTTCTGATACGTCCATTTTGCATCACTATTATATATCATAATTTACTATCATTCATTGATATATTTCATATAAAGAGATGATACTTATGTTATTTCATTTGTTTTTTGCATGGTTGATGACTTTTGGAGGATGGACCGCTGAAGTCAGGATTTTGATGGAAAAGGCACTGTTTGGAGGCGAAATTCGTGAAGATCAGGAAATCCCAGAAAATACATGGAAAATTCTATTTTTCTAGACGACGAAGGATGCTAGAAGGGGAGCGGAGTTGGGCCCCAGGGGGCCCACACCACCCCTGGCCACGCCACCTGGTGGTGTGGCCACCCTGGCCCACCTCCAGCTCTCCCCTTTGGCGTATATTATCCCCACGAAACCCTAAGCCTAGGAGCAACCACAGAAAGATTCTGCCGCCTCTGCGGGGCAGAAAACTGTAGAGAGAGAAAGAACTCTTTGGCAGGTAGAAATCTGCCAGGGAAATTCCTTCCTAGAGAGGGGAGATCGTCGCCATCAACACCACCATGAAGCTGGACTTCATCGGGATCATCATCATCATCTCCACCAGCACCATCATCACCACTCCATACCGCTGTAACAATTGGGTTGAATCTTGCATAGTTCTTAGGGGAAACTTTCCCGATGTTGATTACTCATTGTAGTTGATGCTATTGAGTGGACCCATTGAATTATTGTTCATGTTCAGATTGTTACTTATCATTATTTCATCTCTGATCTTGATCCATATGATGTCTTGTGAGTAGTTCGTTTAGTTCTTGAGGACATGGGAGAAGTCATGTTGTTAGCAGTGGAATTGTGTTGAGAAAGATTCAATAGTTTGTTATTTAAGTTGTGGTGTTATTCTTCTAGTGGTGTCATGTGAACGTCGAGTACATGCACCTCACCTTTATGGGCCTAGGGGAATGCATTGTGTATTTGGCTACTAATCGTAGGGGTTGCCGGAGTGATAGAAACCTGAACCCCCATTAGGAAACCTTTGCACAAGGGAGGTTAGGATCTCAGAGTTTAAAGTTGTGGTTAGGTTTTTATCTTAATTACTTTCTTATACTTGCGGATGCTTGCAAGGGGTATAATCACAAGTATGTATTAGTCCCTGGAAGGTCGGTACATTAGCACAGGTTCACCCACACAACACTTATCAAACTAAAGAAGATTAATCAACTATATGAAGCGAAAGCACTTGGCGATATTCCCATGTGTCCTCGAGAATGTTTGGTCATCTTAAGTAATACAACCGGCTTGTCCTTTGCTAAAGAAAGGATTGGGCCACTTGCTGCATTTATTATTATTGTCTTTTATTTATAGAGAATTCCTGCTCCAAGACACTCGTCAACACCTTCTTCTCCTCATTGGGATCGACAATCTTACTTATCAAAAATACTGCGATACACCCCCTATACTTGTGGGTCATCAAAAATATTTTCTGGCGCTGTTGTTGGGGAGTGAAGCGCTATTGGAGAGTGGAACTAGTAAAGGAAACTTGTATTGTGAGTATTGTTTATTTATGTTAGTTACTTTATTTCAACATGGATAATTCACTTAGTTTCTTATGTCGTAATGCTACTACCACTGCTAAGGTAGTAGATGAATCTACACCTGCTGAAAATGATACTTTTAAAATACCTACAAGAATTATTGATCGTGTTATGGATAACTATTATGTTGGAGATGGAACTATCCATCCCGGTGTTCATTTTCTCTTTATACACGAATTATGCGGGTTATTCAAGTGTGCAGGTATTATAGCCGATCAAGTCAAGAAGAAGTTATTCTCATTATCACTTAAAGGAAGAGCTGAAGAATGGTACAAGCTGCTAAAGAATGGTCAAGCTCTTGAATGGGAGGAATTTGAGCCTCTCTTTTATTCAAAATTTTATCCTCCTAATAAAGATCGGAATCAAATATACAACTTTTGGCCTCTTGATGGAGAAAGTATAGCTCAAGCTTGGGGGAGATTGAAGTTACTAATGCTCAAATGTCCTATTCATGAGCTCCCCAACAATATTATCATCAAAAACTTTTATGCAAGGCTTTCTCTTCATGGTAAGGATCTATTGGATGCTTCTTGTGCTGGATCATTTACACGCATGGAACAAGGAGCTAAATGGGATCTTCTAGACCGTATTGAAGACAATGCTGAAGCTTGGGAGAATGATAAAGGAAGAAAGTCAGGTATAAATTGTGATTATGAATGCATTAAATATTTTATGGGAACTGATGACTTTCGTAATATTAGTAATGCTTATGGTCTAGACTCTCGAGCTATTGCAACTTATTTTAAGGCTTTTGCTTCCTATATCGAAGTTCCTAAAAAGAAATGGAATAAGTATCATGAGCCATATAAAGATATTGCTAATTGTGTTCCTGCAAGAAATACTGAAGTTTATACTACTAATCATGTTTTACCTGGACCTTACATTGAGAAAATGCCTTTCCCAGTTAAATTAAAGGAACATTCTATGATAGCTAGTATGGTTAATGAAAGTACAAATAAAGCTATTGAACCTGATGAACAAATAGCTGCTAAACCTGTAGTAGCAAATGTGAAAGACTTTGTCACTAAATATGTAGAATATGGACACACTATTCTCTGTAAGGATACTTCTAATATTGTTTCACAATGTAGTGCTATGAGAGCTAGTGTTCCTGTGTTTTCTGTTAGGATAAGTGATCATTGCTACAATGGTTCATGTGATAGTTATATCGTTAAATTTATGCATGATACTGAAAGTTATTATGAGAGAGAGAAAAGTGCTCTTGTCCATTCCAATAATATTAAGTTTCCTTGCTTTGTGCTGAAAGTATTTATGTTGCACTTGTTTTGCCTTCGTATGTAGCAGCCTCTGGTTTCAACAATTTATTATGGAGTTGGGCCACAGGGGGCCCACACCACCTCCTGGCGCGGGCCACCCCTGTCCGCGCCACCAGGTGGTGTGGCCACCCTGGCCCACCTCCAACTCTCCCCTTTGGCGTATATTATCCCCACGAAACCCTAAGCCTGGGAGCGACCACAGAAAGATTCTGCCGCCTCTGTGGGGTGGAAAACTGCAGAGAGAGAAAGTGCTCTTCGGCAGGCAGAAATCAGCCGGGGAAATTCCATCCCGGAGAGGGGAGATCGTCTCCATCAACACCACCATCAAGCTGGACTTCATCGGGATCATCATCATTATCTCCATCATCATCTCCACCAGCACCATCATCACCACTCCATACCGCTGTAATAATTGGGTTGAATTTTGCGTAGTTCTAAGGGGAAACTTTCCCGGTGTTGATTACTCATTGTAGTTGATGCTACTGAGTGGAACCATTGAATTATTGTTCATGTTCAGATTGTTACTTATCATTATTTCATATCTGATCTTGATCCATATGATGTCTTGTGAGTATCTCGTTTAGTTCTTGAGGACATGGGAGAAGTCATGTTGTTAGTAGTGGAATTGTGTTGAGAAAGATTCAATAGTTTGTTATTTAAGTTGTGGTGTTATTCTTCTAGTGGTGTCATGTGAACGTCGACTACATGAAACTTCACCTTTATGGGCCTAGGGGAATGCATTGTGTATTTGGCTACTAATCGTAGGGGTTGCCTGAGTGACAGGAACGTGAACCCCCGTTAGGAAACCTTTGCACAAGGGAGGTTAGGATCTCAGAGTTTAAAGCCGTGGTTAGGTTTTTATCTTAATTACTCTCTTGTACTTGCGGATGCTTGCAAGGGGTATAATCACAAGTATGTATTAGTCCTAGGAAGGTCGGTACATTAGCACAGGTTCACCCACACAACACTTATCAAACTAAAGAAGATTAATCAACTATATGAAGCGAAAGCACTTGACGATATTCCCATGTGTCCTCGAGAACATTTGGTCATCTTAAGTAATACAACCGGCTTGTACTTTGCTAAATAAAGGATTGGGACACTTGCTGCATTTATTATTATTGTCTTTTATTTACTCGCACTTTATTTATCTGCACTATCAAAACCCCCTAAAAATCCGTTTGCTAAGTATTTACAGAGAATTCCTGCACTAAGCGACTCGTCAACACATTCTGCTCCTCGTTGGGTTCGACACTCTTACTTATCAAAAATACTGCGATACACCCCCTATACTTGTGGGTCATCAGCTTCCTCGGCCCCATCAACTGCGATCTACAACTCTGCAACAGTGGAGATTCGCCTCCTCTTAGGTGCCTTAGACTTCACCGTGCACATGCCAGCCACTCGCCTGGATTTCGAGTCCGTGGGCGATGGGATCGGACTGGCGATCGAGAGCTTACGCTTCCAAGTTGGTCAGCTAGGCACACTTCGCCTCCCTAACAAGCCGAAGGTTCCCGTGATTGCTCCAGCATCGTGGTTTCCACCGCTGATCAGCACCCTGAGCAAACTCAACGCCCTGACAACAGTCGGGAATACGAACAGGGACAGCAGTCGCGAGTCCAATCTACGCGATCTGGCCATAGAGTATGGAGCCTATGGCTCTGGATCTGAAATCTATGGAAGCAACAACTTCCCTAAACATTACATGTGCGCCGTTATCAACACAGGCAAGAACGTCGGCACTCGGGATAACACCAGTACCGGCGGTGGCATCCCAGTCGCGAATGGTGGTCCCTCAAATGGAGCACCCACCAACAACGGGACGGAAGGCCATCCACACCTCACTGCGAATGAGCATACCCAAGAGCGTGTGCTGATCAAGCTCAATGATGCCGAGTGGGCTCCCTGTCGAGAAGCCCTGCGGGGCAATCCCTTCCACCAAACTCATCGCAAGACATGCTGATGGGTTACCACTGGTTGCTCAAGGAAGAAATCAAGCACCACCAACAAGTAATCGCCCAACTCAATGCACTTAGGAGGGCAGCGGACGAGTCAAACCTTCGGCGAGCTCAACTCTCTTTCATCGGAGGATCCTCCTCCAAGGGCAAGGATCATACAACCGCCAAGAAACGTTCTTGACTGGCTCACCTCACCGATAAGGCGCGAGTCCTCGACTTCTCATCCATGATGGTGGATACGTGGGGCAATGTGCTCCCAAAAACACCATAGGCAGCGGTAACATCAGCCACCATGTACCTCCTTAACAACCAGCCACCGGCTGAGGACCTGCAGGCCACCATGCACCGATCTATGATCACGGGCCTAGGGCTAGTCGAAGCTGCCCTCATCAAGGATCCAGCGTCAGAGCTGAAGAAAAACAAGGCTCTGGCCAAATGCTACTCTTCACCCTCCTCTAGCGATGACATCCACGACTTGTTGGGACGGCGCCGCTCACGTCAGCATGACTACGACTATGATGTGTGTGATGACATCACACAACACAAGGTCGACAAGATGGGTGCAAGGCATGCCCGTTCGACTGACTCGGAAGACAACCGGATAGAGCTATGCGGCACCAGCTGCTTCAGCAGAGCCATCCGATAGAAGCGAATGCCAAAGGGGTTCAAACTCCCATCGGAGAACCCAAAATTCGATGGCCTGCAGGACCCGAAGATCTGGCTAGAGGATCACATTTCCTCCATCAGGCTCCACGGCGGAACCACGAGCACGGCAATGCAATGCCTCCAGCTATAGCTGCAAGGTGTCGCTCATGTGTGGCTCAACAACCTCCCACGCGGATCCATTCGCAGCTAGGAAGAGCTAGTCTATAGCTTCATGCGAAATTTCAAGGGCACTTACAAAAGGCCCGCATCAATCGAAAAATTAAGAGGCTGCTACCAATAGACTGGCGAGTCACTGTGCTCGTACATCCAGAGATGGTCCATCATCAAAACCTCTGCAGAACACATCTCCGAAGATCGTGCAATCGACACGTTCAATGGCGGCTGCGCCGCAGAGAGCTCAGGGAGGAGCTGGGTCGCTCGAAGCCCAAAACAATCGACCACCTGATGGAGATCACGAACAGGTGGGCCGACGGAGAGGACTCAGTAAAAAACTGTGTCCACTCTGATGATGATGACGACCTCGGCCACAGACGCGATCGCCAAGGAAAACGTTGAATGCGCGGTTACGAGGACTGCGAGGAGGTCGACATGGTCGCGGCTGGCTACGCCGACAAGAGCGACGACAACAACCGCAATAGAGGATACCGCAGCGGTGGACACCACGACAGCAGGAAAACCATGCAAGTGTGGCAACGCCGCACTCGCGATAAGGCACCTGGAACATCTATTTAGGACAAGCTATCCGTACCGTGCAATGTACACTTCTACAGCGACAAGCACGATGGCAAGAAAAAATCCAGCCACCTTCTAAACGATTGCCGTGAGTTCCTCAAGCTCCACGAAGGCCTAGCCTAGATGAATCGCGACGCGATAAACCAAGCCTATGGGGCTGCTCTGGGCGCTATGGCTCATGGAGCACCTCCACCACCACCCGGGCCACCACCACCCGCGGCTGCGCTAGTCCAAAATCACGGAGGCAAGCCATACCCGCGAGCACTGGGAAACATGGGGATGATCCAAAAAGGACGCCCCTCAAATCGGGCGCAAAAATCAATCACTCGCCAATCAATCTGGCGATGAACTCTCCGCCCTCCACCATCGAGTACCTCAGTGGAAGCGAGTCCTACATCACCTTTGACAAGCGCGATCATCCACGCCAAGTACCTCGCTCAGGTCACTGTCCCCTAGTGCTTTAGGCACAAATTGGACGCTTCGAGATGAGTCGCGTCTTCATGGATGACGAAGGAGGCATCAACCTATGTTCGCAAGTACCTTGCGCGCAATGCGAATTCATCTATCATGTTTGGAAGCTTCAGACACAACTTTCCACGGAATCATCCCAGGAAAGGGCATATACCCCCTGGGTAAGATCAATCTTGACGTCATCTTCGGAACACCGACAAACTTTCAATGAGAGCACATCGAATTTGAAGTCATTGACTGGCCCTCACAATACCACTACATCCTCGGATGTGTCGCGTTCACGAGGTTCATGGCGGTACCACTCTACGCCTACCTGCAGATTAAGATGTCGGGCCCAAACAACATTATCAGAGTCAATAGAATCTCCCAGTCTTTTGGCATGCAGGAGGAGCTGGCAAGGTTGAAGGAGTCAACAGACAACAGTCTACCACCTCTAAGCAAGCCAAGCTCACCTGACCAATCTGATGGCCCAAAATATATCGAGCTCGTTGGGGAACCCCAAGAGGAAGGTATGATGAGCACAGCAGCAAGTTTTCCCTCAGTATGAAACCAAGGTTATCAATCCAGTAGGAGCAAGGAAACACCCCAAAGGTGTTGCTAGCTGAGCCTTGGCAGGGCGCACTACCGGTGCTAGTAGCAACGTGGAGACCTGCACAACACAACCACACAACTCTGTCCCCAACTTGCGATGAGGTTGTCAATCTCACCGGTTTTCCTAAAAACAAAGGATTAAACGTATCGAATGGAAGAAAGTAATAGTTTGCAGAAAGTAAACACAAAGCAGTAAACAGTTGATTGTAGATTGTATGTAAAAGAAAGGACCGGGGTCCATAGTTCACTAGAGGTGGCTCTCCTTAAGATAGATAACATGCTGGGTGAACAAATTACAACGGGGCAATTGACAAACATCGAGAAAGCAATACATGCATATACTAATCATCTTGACTCCTTTGGAACTTGATTGGGCATTACAACATTATACATAGACCGCCATCCAACTGCATCTATGACTAATAGTCCACCTTCAGGTTATCATCTGAAACCCCTCCAGTATTAAGTTGCAAGCAACATATTATTGCTTTACAAATTGCGTGTAAAGTAAACAATACGATTGTTCTATGAACAAAGGATTGTTGTTTTCTCCCTAGTAGCAACAGCACATCTAGTACCTTAGAGATTTCTGTCACTTCCCCAGATTACCAGAGGCATGAACCCACTATCGAGCATAAATACTAACTCTTTGAGTTGCTAGCATCTACTTGGCCAAGATAGATAATAACAACGGAAAGCATGCAAGATCACAAATAACAAAGACATGATAGAATCAATAATCAATCTGAAATAGCATCTGAATATCCATCGGATCCCCGCAAACACAACATGCAGAATTACAAATAGATGATCTTGATCATGAACGGAGCTCACAAGATCTAAACATGAAAGCACAAAGGAGGAGAACCAGCCATCTAGCTACTACATGGATCCGTAGTCCAAAGATGAACTACTCACGCATCACACCGGAGGCTTGCATGATGATGAAGAAGGCCTCTAGGGTGAATTCCCCTCTCCGACAGGGTGCCGGGAAGAGCTTCAGATCCCTCCCGGTCTAGGGATGGAGATGACGGCGGCTACAAACTCTTTCGTGGATTTTTTATCGGGTACTTAGGGTTTTTGTCCCGAGGGCAATATATAGGCGGAAGGAGAGGCCGAGGGGGTGCTGGGGTCGGCCAGACCACACCCAGGTGGTGTGGCCGGCCCCCAGCCCTTCTTTGTCTCGTATTCTGGCATCTGATGACTTTCGGAAAATAGGCACTTTGGCTTTTGTTCCGTCCAATTCCGAGAATATTCATTTTCTGACTTTCCTGGAACCAAAAACAGCAGAAAACAGGCAGCTGGCACTGTGGCTCTTGTTAATAGGTTAGTCCAAGAAATCATATGAAAAGTACTCCAAAGTGTGGACTAAACACAAGAAAGTAACCAAGCATGAAACATCAAAAATTATAGATACATTTGCAATGTATCAAGCAACAATGGAGGCAGTGCGCAACGAAGAAGATGAGCCATGGGGAAATTACCACACAGTAGATCTCTACTTAACCTCATCAAAGATGCCATCCAACAACTAGGAAGAAACCAGCCAGATGCGTGGCGCAATTCAATGTCAACGCGTGGCAGGGTAAAACCACGAACTGTCGCCCCACTCCTCCCATTACACCCGGAAATCGAGGAGACATAGTTAAAAAAAGATTACGCACGCCTGGTCAAATCCAAGTCAGAAAATGGGACCCACTTTTCGTCACGTCCCGTCAAATCCGCTCACGTGGGAAACTGAGATCATCTCATCATCAACACTGACATCATTAACTCCAGCAGGAGAAACTACTGACTACTATAGTCCTCACTCGAGTCTTCGACTCGAGTAAGCACTCGGGAGCTACTCCTAACAGGAGCGCTGGCCGCGCACCCAATGAACTTTGTAGACCTCCAAGTATTGTGACAAACGTTTATTCTTTCAAAACCCTTGACTAAAATCAACGATTCGACTATGGACTCAGGGTTACTCCCATAGGGAGTGCTGAAAGCACTTTCTACTAAAACAAGCAAAAGACGACAGCAGTCACAAAATATTTATAGTCCCCTCTCCAGTCTACGACTCAAATAGGCACTCGGGGCTACTCCCATAGGGAGCGCTGGCCGCGCACCCTATGATTTTTCTTATACATAAACTGTGTGTTGACTACGTCCACACTCAAAAGCTTTTGCAACTCCACCTCATATTTTCCCTACAAAGAGACTACGTCTCCTGGGGCACCCGAATCATCTCTGCGATGACAAAATTCGGATGACACGCTTGCAGCGTGAAGATAAGACCCGAAGAAGGCTTGGCAACACACCTGTTGTGCTCTGCCAGACATAATCCATGCCTGCAGGCACGATGAAATAAGCTTTGACGGATGCATCGAGTGCTCACACTTATACACTAGGATTCGACTCTATAAGACCTCCGTGGCCTGAGCCGAATTACGCCAGCATTTTTCCGAATTCGAGTCCGAGGACTCAAGTTTGAGTAGATTGCATTGTTTTGCCCTGTGGCAGTCAACTGATCCCGATACATCGTATGAATCAGGTGCGTATATCGACAATCCCTATGATATAAATTAGAGCACTCGAAAACATGCTCGACTATGCACTCAAAGGCTTCATAAAGTGTCCACTCGAAACTTCGATTCAACCGAACACTCGGGGGCTACTGACATGGGTATACCTTACAGGTACTCGAGATCAGCATACATGGTCCAGTCTAGAATAAGCCCAAGACGTTGCTAGGGCGCAATCAAGATTAGGGTGACCAAAGAAGACCCCGACTGCTTGTAGCACACGGCAAACTAAAGATAGAAGTTTAAAGGGAAAACCCTAACTTGTAACCTGTAACTACCTCGGTGAATTACGCTCCTAGTTACAAGCCTGGATGAACGGAAATGGTTGAAATAGTACGGTGGGGCCCAAATGCCACTCACAGGTAGACCTTTCGGCCGTCCCAACCATTTCCAAACATCGGGACAAGAACGGGCGGTGTAATCGGCAGGCGAAGGGATCAACTACATACACAAATGAGTATGTATGCAAGCCACCATACAATAGTACATCAGAGCCATTCCATCTAAAAAGAAAGGAAATATAGCAACGCCATACGTCAAGATCCAAATATCCTAGATAGATATAATAGTTTAGGATATCTCCTCATACATCAAACATCAGAGTATCAAGCGGAAGCGGAAGACAAAATCCGAGTACGGATAAGAAGCAAATCGGCATAAGATGCCCCATAAATAAGCAGATCCCGCCCACAGATCTCACGGATCCCCGATCCCGGAATCTCTACACCGAATGATCGTTGCCCACATCGTCCGTCTCTTCCACCCAGTATCCATCTTGCGAGTGTACCTGTTCATCTGAACCAATAATTTATCGTGTGAGACCCTAGGGGTACTCAGCAAGTCTTTATGCCTCTAAAGGGGACACAACCTGGGGTGACGCAGTTGCAGCAAAAGATAAACCATAACAATTCTATAGATACTCGCTAACCATCCGCCTACCAGAGATAGACGGATGTCCGTGAATTAATAACAACAGTTATAACGGTAATCTTAACAGATCCATCCTCCTCCTCGCTTACCGACGAGAAAGCGGACGAACAACCCCCCATCCGTTGGCAGTTTTATTAATCATTCCATGAGTGTTGCACTATTTACTAGTTAGGTACTTCATCAAATTAAAAGCGGTACTTTAGTTATTCTTGTCTATGATCGAGAAACTGTGCTCCAAGTCGTCCATAACCGCGGACACGGCTTTCAGAAAGTTTTACCCTGCAGGGGTGCACAAATAGCAACACACACTCGATCAACCTCGGAAAAACCAAATCAAAACCCAACGAGGCATTCACGACAAAGCGATCACAGGATTCAGAAATATTTCAGGGGGCCACCCCATTGAGCTACCATAGCGAAGTTAGCGACTCGACGGCCTCAAGGTTTGCGCCGATGGTCGTGAACGACCGAACCCGAAAATGTGACTGGGCTTGTCGACACCGCGAAAACACTCCGCTTTCCTAACATGCGATTAATGCGTTACCTCGCACAATTTAAATAAACATAAAGCATGGCATAAGTACAGGATAGTAAATAAATCCTCAAACTAGTTTTTGGCCCCAAGAAATAAGAATGAATCAAGCTCGCTCGGGGGTCCATAAGGCCTCCCGGATGTGGATAGCGCGAATAATCAAGGAACAGGAATCAAGTACTCGGGGTCCTACGGGACACAAGTGAGCCTGAAAAACCAAATAGCGAATATGGCTCACCGATGCCACTTTCATTAGTTATCCCATTACTGCTCAGGTTAAGTTGTATAGGTACCTCGTTATCCATCAGACACTCACATACCCTACACATGTTGTTCTACGACTCGCATGGATCAAATAACTCCTGTAGTAATGGCTCATGGGATGGAGGAACAAGCTTCGGTGGGGTTTAAAAGTAAAGGCTATGCAATACTTGGGATTCAAATTAATGCAATCGCGACTCAATGATGCAAGAATAAGAAAGAGGCAATAGGTACTATATGTATGCAAGCATGTGGTAGTGCTTGCCTGGCAGCTCAGTCGTAGCGAGAGAAGGATCTGGGTAGTGCTCCTGGGTCTCTTGATATATCCCACCTTTCGTCTATTCGAAGAAGAACCAAACAAACAAGGGCCAACATAAATAAAGTGCGCAAGCATATGAATAAAATGCGACAAGCAAACAATCATGCCATGATGAATGATGCACAATTTGCATGGCAATAAAGCAGCATGGCATGGGTGAGGTGTGAAGTACAAGATTAAATCATTTTATTGAATTCTGGCCACATTTTAACCTCATATTAGTTGCTGTATACAATATATTTATATGATGCATGCTGCAATTCAAAACAAGGTATGCATAAACAGAAAGGTCTCGTCGAGCTACTCGTTTTAGACATATCATTTGTTAAATTTGGAGTTATAAAACAAAAGTTATTAATTAATTAAGATAAAAGGGCATTTTGTGGTAATTTAATCAACTTGGAAAAATAAAGTGTCCAAAATATATTTTGAATGGCATATTTGAAATCCTCACATTTTTCTGATTTGAAAACATATATTATTTGTATTATTTGGATTTATATTTCAAAAGTTATTTAAAAACAGATTTAAATTTGAATTTGATTTAATTTGAAAAAGATTTGAATTAAAACAGATATGCAGAAAATACTTTTCTGACACACTCAGAACTAGCCACAGTCAATGACCAGTGGGTCCACTGGCTGACTCAGCGCAGTGAGCTGGCGATGGAGGGGTGGGGGTCTTCTCTGGATTTTCTCACCGAGGGGAATCCCAGCCACCGAGGCTGACGTGCGGGCCCAGAGGTTGGCGGGGCCACAGCGCGCGCGACCCAGCCAGGGCGTGACACGTGGGCGATCCCAGGCGCGGGGAGGGACTGGTCTGTGATGGCCATGTTCTTTCAGGGGGTTTCCTGGCAGAAGGGGGCCGAGGCCGACAGGTGGGGCACTAGGGAGCTCGGGTTGAGGCGGGAAAAACTACAGGGGGTTTTCTGGAAAAGCGTCGCCGACGCCGGCTGTCTGCTGCACGCCGTCTGCAGAAAACAGGGGAACAGGCCGGAGTTTCGACGACGATGGCGACTAAACGACGGCGTATCTCGCCACGCCGCAAAAAGGAAAGACGCAGAGGGGACATCGGGCTACGAGTTTCGTGCAGGGAGCGATATAAGGGGTGAAAAGGCCTTGAGGCGAGGCGAACAGGGTCGGTGCTGCGTTTCTGCGATGCCGGTAGCAATGACATGGCTGTATGAGCCTTCGGAAGGCGGCGGCGATGCAAGGTGAGAGGGGGCGGGAGACGATGTCTAGGGGGTCGATGTGCTCACCAGGGACTCGTCAGTGTGGTCGCCGGAGCTGGAGGTGGCTCAGGTCAGAGCAGAGGCAGGGGCTCTGAGCCCGGCTCCGGTGGGCAGCGTGTCCGGGAGCGGAGGGCCGGGAGACGTGGCAGGCGGCGATGTGGAGGAGACAGAGGGGGTCTGGTGCTCTGGATCGCCTTGGGAGCAAAGCAGGCGCAGACGAGATCAAGGCCGAAGTAGCTAGGGTTTAGGGCATGATGGAAAGCTTGCATGGCTTGGGGAGGAAGAAGGGAGGTAGAGGAGGACCTGGGCGCCTCCCAGATCCGACCTGAGAGGGATAAGGTGAGCTGGGGTGGTTGGGGAGATAAGGGAGAGAGGAGAGAGGCACATGGGGTGGTGGTGGCTTTGGCAAAAAGGGAGGAGGGTGATCGGGGCTCCCTCTTTCTCCTCTTTATCTTGTAGCCAAAGAAAGGGGGAGGGCAGAGAGGCTGCCAGGTGGGGCCAGGTGGTCAGGTGGGGCCAGCAAAGAAGATAGAAGAGAGAGGCCGAGAGAGAGGGGGTATAGATAGCATGGGCTCGGTCTAGGGTTAGAGAGGACTCAGGTTAGGGTTTGGAGGGATAGGGTAGATCATGGGTTAGGTTTAGGGTTTAGCTAGGTTTAGAGAGAGGGGTTAGAAAAAGGGGTGGAGAGGTGGTTTGTAGATGAGCACAAGGTGGTGGTAAGGAGACCACAAAGAGAGAGAGAGAGAGAGAGAGAGAGAGAGAGAGAGAGAGAGGGGGGGGATGGTGATGATGGGGTAGGTGATATGAGTGGCAGGGTTTAGGGTTTTAGGGAGAGATAGATGGAGTGGCTTTCTTTTGACAAGACCAAGCTAGAACATGACAAGCTCCAACAAGATCAAGGCAAGAAAAAGAGAGGGATGTGGTGATAGGGTTTAAGCAAGATCGAAATAGATCAAGCCAGAAGAAGGGATAGAGATAGAGATGATCCACTCAAAATTCAAATAAAATCCAAATGACAAGCAAAAGGTGGTACTTGCATGGCCCATGCAAAATATTTATTGCCATGCTGATTCTTGTGAAAACAATATTATTACATGGCATTATTATTATGCATTCCCAAAATTGGAATAAAAGCCAAGCAAGAAGAATTAAAAGGATGCTCCATGTGGAGTAGTTGGTGATGACCATATTTGAATAAAAATGGGACATGCTAGTGTGTATGTGCCACTAGGTATTTAGTAAGCCCAAAAATATCCAAGCATGATAATAACCCCAAAACAACACATATGGAAGCTAGGAAAAGGTTCCACTCACAAGGCATGCAAAAGTGGCCATGTGGCTCCCATATATCAATAATGTGAAAACAATATGATGCTAAGATGAGAGCATGTGGAAAAGAATTGGATCCATCCCAACCCACATGAGCTAGAGGTAAGACCCAAATAAAGTGCAAAGCTCACATTTAGTTGGATGGTGGAATTATATGGGGTGGTGACAAGAAAGGTGATGGAGTTTGAATAAAAGATATGCCCCCAACTCAACTTGGGCATTTAAACAATATATCAATAACCAAATACAATATCAAGAGGCAAATACAATTAATAATGCATATGAGAGAAGAACCAAATCAAAAGGGTTTTATATGATGCTCAAATGCAAGGAGGCATGATGACATGAGCATGATATAATGATGATGCAACTAATTATATATTTGAAGTAGCCCTTATATTACTAGACCAAGTAGCATTGCAATTGTTAGACAATTGGGATGCTACAACTCTCCCCCACTAAACAGGAATCTCGCCCCGAGATTCTAGGAAAAAGAAAACAACACCAGGAGAGGCGGGTGTTCGAACGAAGGTGACCCTCACGTTCCCAAGATGATGAAGAACGGAATGATGCGACCACTACACCATGCAAAACTTGCTAGACTTGTTGCGAGTCTTGCGTTTTGCCAGAGAAACAACAGTTAGAAGAGTTGAAGGATTGTCGTGAGACAAGAAGGATAGGATGGACATAGCTCCGGTTTTCTCAAGAAACATGATAAAAGAATAGAACCACTTGCGAAAGAAAGGACAAGATGATGTATCATGGATAAAGAAAAACACACCGCTAAGATTAAAGATTTACTGATACGAGAGAGGATGAATCTTTATCTTGCCGGAAGAAAAAGATCTGGATTGGAGAGGTTTGAACCACTATGACAATAGTATCGTATCTTCTCTTGGATTTGAGAAATGAAGTACGGAAACAATATTGCCTTCAAACAATAGAGTCCCTTGATATCACAGAAAGATTTAGTTAGACATCGTCGGATTAGATTCTTCTTGCGCCAGTAAGAACTACAGGATCACGCAATTGAGGTGCGCGGATATAACTTCCAGAGACGGATATGAAGCCAGATCATGGTGGAATCCCGAGAAGCAAAGAGTATGGAGGATCTGGAGTCTAATAATGCATATGAGAGAAGAACCAAATCAAAAGGGTTTTATATGATGCTCAAATGCAAGGAGGCATGATGACATGAGCATGATATAATGATGATGCAACTAATTATATATTTGAAGTAGCCCTTATATTACTAGACCAAGTAGCATTGCAATTGTTAGACAATTGGGATGCTACATAACCGACTCGGCCTGCTATCCCGAGACCTAGCCTATCTGTATAAAGGCTAGGATGGGGCAGCGAGGAGGACAATCACAACCCTAGTTTCCACACCATCGCTAGATTGCATATGCACACCCCTTGTATCTTTCGACTCCCTCGATAATTCCAAGAGCAGAAAAGAAGGAGTAGGGTCCTCTACGAGGCCTGAACCTGGGTAAACCTTGCGTCCATGTGTGCTTGTTTGCTAGCCGATTGATGCCTCCAGCGCTCCCCACTTCCCCGAACCTAAGTCCATCTACGATGGGCATTGATGAGTTAACTCCTCGTAAGTAGGTCTATCATGGATTTTGGCCACTTGAGGGGGATACCCTCACGAGCTGCCCTATGATCCTCTTGAGGGGAAGACCATAGGGCAAGTACACTTTGTTGGGTTCCCCATGAGTGTCAGGCGGGTGTCCCAAGCTAGGGGTCATGGGTGACTTATTGCTTGGCTGACCTTCAAATTCAGAGCTCGACACTTTAGGTCCTGGGTCGAAAAGCAACGGCCCGTTCATGTGGTTGGAACCGTGGGTGAGTTGACTTGTTGTCGAAACCACCCCTATCAAGCACTAGGTACCGTGGGTGAGTTGACTTGTAGCCGGAGCCAGTTCAGATATCCACACTTTAGGCCCTGGGTCAAGAAGACATGGCCTCCTTCGAGCACCAGGCACCGTGGGCGAGGTGAAACATTACCGGGGCTGCTCCACAAGTTCAGCGCTCGACACTTTAGGCCCTGGGTCGACAGGCAGTGGCCCTATGATAGGCACCATGCCTACCCCCCCTCCCCGCTCGCGTGGAAGTTGTCGAGGAATCCCAGGAACACGAACCTTCGGAAAACATTTTCTCAAAAAAGGCGATACACCAATAGCAAAATTGGCGCAAAGCATAAAATCTGCAAAAGAGGAATGGCAAATAAGTCCAACTTATTACAAAGCCTCATAAAACTGGGATGGGGCTCCAAGGCAGGAGGTGGCAAAGGGAAGCAAAGCAGGGGGTTCACATTCGTGGAGTAGTGATCACGGCTTTCTAGAGGGGGTGATGTCTAGACTGAGGGCATCATAGGACGCGGGCTGGCATGACCGCCCGAGCCTTGTGGTTGTAGCCCGTCGCGTCCCCGTCCTCGATAGCATCTGGCTGGAAGACGGGGGCATACCGAGGGTGGGTGTTGTAACTCTCTGGAGCCTCCGGGTCCCCGTCCTCGATAACATCTGGCTGGAATTCGGGGGCATACCAAGGGTGGGTGATGCAACTCTCCGGAGCCCCTAGGTCCCCGTCCTCGACAGCATCTGGCTAGAAGACGGGGCATACCGAGGGTGGGCTCTCAAGGCCTCGGGAGCCCCCCATGTCCAACGAAGCGAGGGCCCCCCTCCGATCATCACGCTGACGCTTGGGCATCCTTGCCCAGCATTCTCCTTCTGGTCCTCAGCCAAGTGGCTACATAGCCGACCGCCTTTCCCACTATCGTTCTTGCATTTCTTTGGGCCTTCGTGTTCCATTCGAATTGCCTTCAGCATGAAACACTGTCTAGTGTCATTCCCCCGGATGCGGTGGAATAAGCAGTAAGGATGCTCCCCGTCCTCCTCCTTCAAGTCCTTCCCGCGGGGGCGCTTCAGCTCGTCTCCTTTATGACGGGTGCCCGTGGCCCCGCCCTCGGAGTTGACGGGTGCGGGGTGCTCTGGTTCCGTCATCGCTCCCGTTGCAGGTGGGAGGGCGCCCCACCAGCGGTTGGGGACATGGGCTAGGGAGCCACGAGGACTCGCTGCGGGCGGAGGCATACTCCTCCGAACCTCTGAGCGGAGCAGCGAGCGACGAAAGGGGGCCGACCAAGGTCCGACAGGCCCTTGCGGGAGGCCTACCCCTTGAACCCTGGGCGCATCCTCCCGGCTCCGGGGGAAGTAGTCCGCCCTGGCACAACTATCTATTACGTCCTCCTAGATGTCGGCGGGGCAGCCTGCTGGGAGCTTGCAAGGGCAGGGAGCTCTTTCCCGTCCTGGCGGCGGGGTGTTTTGTTGGTCACCCTCCAACCAGGCGACAGCGTCACAACGCCTGGGGGCACCACCGGGGCACCAGGTCATGCAGTGATGCCTGGCCCCCAAAGTCTCGTCCTCGAACCAATCCCCCAGCCGCGGGAAAGCGAGGGCGGTGACGTCGAGGAGCCCGACGAGGTATGTGGTCCACCTTTCTTGGTCCAGCTCAGTCGGTGGGTGGAGGGGTTATGCCCATGCCGCAAGCTCGGTCGTCTCTAGTGCGGGCCGGCCAGGCCGGCCGTGCGGGGGCACGGCATGGTAGGGCGCCGTGTCCCCACCCGGGAGAAGCCATGGCCCCCAAGGCGGAGAAAATGGCAAACCAATCTGGCCCCCAACCATTCAGCAGGTGTTGTGGGGGGACGTGGTCCATCCTTGGTGTTGCAATGTTCTGACAGGCATTTTGGGGTCTTCACCGGACCACGTCATTGCGACGGGCGTCCTGCCGCACTAGTCTCGACTCGGCGTGGACCGACAAGCCGATGGCGTTCGCGAAGGTCATCGGAGCGCTCCTCATCCCCCTACCCGGCGCACCAAATGTTGGAGAAGTGTCCCGCAAAGGAACATGGGTCCAACGATCCCTGAGTTTGTGAGGGGGCTAGATCACGCGTTCCGAGCTTCTCGGTGACGGCAAAGACGGCGGCACGCGAATACGAAAGAGAGCTGGACACGAGGTCAATTCAAATGTATTTAACTAGTTTGTCCCTAAGATTATTATGGACAACAATGGGACGTTAAAACCCTCCTGCTCCGAGAGGCAATCCGGCTTGCACAGACCTTCCATGGACACAACCATCAGAGGTCCAGAGCCATGGGCGCAACAGGGTGAGGAGTGGCAATGAGATCGATTGCGACGACATGGCAGCGCTCTTGGCGCTCCTGCACACCGTTCCACCGACAAGGAGACATGGGACGTCCGAGGTGGGGGTGAGCCGTGTCTCGTTGCTTTCCGTCTGGGCGGCAACAGCCCAGAGGTTGCAAGGAAGGAGAGTCGCTCGGCATCTTCAGGCGGAGTCTTCCGCTTGTTATTATTGTTCTTCGTGCCCTGGGTAGGTATTTCTATTGTCGGCAACGATCCGTGCGCGTTGCCATCAGCAGCGGCGAACTCGCTAGCCATGGCGATCATTGCGTTGAGGTTGAGCTCATTGTTGTCCTACTTGCGCTTCAACGTATGCTGGAGCAAGGTTCCCTTATCCAGACCATTGATGAAGACGGCCATAGAGGTTTGTTCGTGCACCCCTGCGCAGGAATTTTTCATATCTAGCCAGCGAGAGACATAGGCAAGAGAGGTTTCATCCTTTTCTTGTACGCACCGCTGTAGGTCTCCGACAGTGCAGGGACGCTTGTACGTACCCTCAAAGTTCCTGGTGAACGCTTCATGCATGTCCAACCAATTGCATATTGATTTCTCCGGCAAGTCGTCAATCAATTGTCAGGCGGCACCAGTGAGCATTAGTGGGAGTTACTTGACAGGGACATTAGGGTTTCCCCTGCAATGTGAATCGCTTCGCTATAGTCCTGCAACCATGTACTGGTCTGGTGGTGCCGTCATAGGGCTTGATAGTCTTGTCTATCCGGAGGACCTGGGGTAGGTTGTGGCCCGTATTACTGGTCCAAAACAACATGGCCCAATGTATGGGAGCTCCCGAGCTTGTTCGATCTTGTCGAGGCATGAGCATGCGTCATACGGCTCTAGTTGCTTCCCTTTTTTGTCATGGGGAGGGGAGTTGCGGCGTGATCTATGAGACTCACCGTGTCCTCCGCCATGATGGCTACTAGGCGGCGACGGTTGTGGTGCAGGCGATGGGTTAGCCTTCTTGTTTCTTCCCTCCTGCGACTCCTCACGCCTGTCGCGATTGCTTGTCGGACGTGGCAGTTCCTTATGGGACCTGCTCCTATGTCCTTCAACACCGCTGCGCTCTCCGGCATGCTGGGGCTGCTCGCCCTGGTCGCGTATAACGATGCCAACCTAGGGACGCCTAGGCGGTGGCATGCTTGTACAGTGGCGCGACTGGGGTTCCTCGTGACACAAGGATGGTGGTGGAGGTGGTGAACGACGAGGATGAGCCTTTTCTCCGTGATCGGAGGATATGGGCATGGCATCAAGCCTGTTGCGTACGTCCCTCCGTGTTCGCTCTGTGGATCCTGTATGTGAACCCTCGTCACAGGGAGATTTTGGTCTTCTGCGGCTATTCAGGCTTGACTGGCAAAGCTCTAGGTTGGACTCAAGCCTCTGCGAGGTAGCCTTTTCCTATTGCTTGCATGCCTTGGCGACAAGGTCATATACCTGAGCAACTGCTTCTGGCGACCTGTCCTATTCCAGGAGGGTCTTGGCGACGGCAATGTTGAGGGAGGGAGTTGGCATTACTTGCCTCCCCTCTAAATCAATGTATCGGGTGGCTTTTGCCGGTTTGGATCCCTCATATCCCAACCTGCGTCGAACACCGGGATCTTCGACGAAGTGAGCTGGTGCTTTCTTTGCCTTTTGCTTTAGCAACAACTGCGTGTACTTAGCCTCCATAGCTCTTGCTGCCTTAATAGATTGGTGTGCCTTAGCCATGTCTTCGTCTAGCTTAGCGCCCTGCTCCGCAATGCACTTGACCTCCGCTAGGATTGCTGCACGCTTCTCATCAAGCTCTGTAACGCTCTGAATATGGGCGACGGTAATGGGCTCAACGAGGAGTGCACCATAGATTGCCTTGTCGGCGGGAGTAACAAATGGGTTTCCAGCTGCAGATGTTGATGGTGGCATTGGTGGGTGGTTTGACTGCCTGGCAGTACTGGGGGCCGTGGTGAGTTCATGTGCCGGTTGCGGGCGGATAACCAGAGGGGGCAAGGCCATGGTCGGAGCCAGAGCCTCTGCGGCTTTCTTGGCAGCTGCTGCTCTGGTAACCGCTGGCGTGGGCGGAGCTCACTCATGATCCGGTTCCTGTCCGTCTTATTCCATCACACTCCCAATGGCGACTAGCACCTGGTGGGATGTGTTGGTCTTCTCGGCGCGCTCCTCCTTCTTGATCTCCTGCTTGATCTCCCTCATAATAGCATCGTATTCCTCTGAGTTAGCGTCCGAGCCACCGCCATACATATTGATGTCGGCGTATATCGCGTAAAGGACGGAGTCGGAGTTGGCTTTGGTGTTGTTGATGGCGGATGTGGAGGGTGATGGAGGCAGGCCGTTGTTGTTGTTTCCTCCTCCGGCTATGACGGCGATTGTGTCCTCATCCTCCTCATTGGCGTTCGCGTATTCGTTGACGATTGTGACCATCTCACCAAGGGTGAGAGGACCCGTGGTGTGCCGCCTTGGGAGGGTATGCCGGAGGAGTGTTCCGGGTGTGATCCCTTCCACAAAGTGGTACACGAGTTCATCGGTGCGGTCTCCCTCTAGGGTTTCCCTCACCCTCATCCATCTGGCGAGGTATTCGCGGGGAGGTTCTTCGTCCCTTTGAACGCATCTGGCCAGATCGAAGATGGTGACGACGCCGACAAAGTGTGACCTGCACATCACTAACACTCGGGGGAAGCCAAGTGGATTTGCGGGGTCCTTCCACCTTTATATCCTGCACGGGGGCGGTTTGGGTGGGCCTTGAATTTTCTTGATCTGAGCCGCCATACTCCAAAGAGAGGTATGGCCCAGATCCTTCCGCGAACGTGTCCAGCTCATAGGCGGTCCGTGCGGGGCTTGACAAGTTTCCGACTTCCTGGGAGCTAGGACCCGAGTCAGTTTCACCGATGAAGATGTGGATGTCTCCGAAGGGGATGACAGAGCAGCGCGTAGGGTTCGTCTTTGTTGGCACCCAGAACTCATTTGGAGGGACGATCGGGACGTTGCCGAGAAGAGAACCCGTCCAATGGCTACAATGTTGTCGATTCCCGCGAAGAGATTGGACCTCGCTCGGTGTAGAGCTTGAAGTGCCTCTTGCCCCACGGTGGGCGCCAACTGTTGTGGTATTGCCGACGAGTACGCCATGGAGGGGTCCTCACAGTGCGTGTTTAGAGATGTGAGGTAAGGCGGAGAGTTGTCGGGTACGAGGTAACACATCTTACCCAGGTTCAAGTCCCACAACGGTGGCGGAACTCTACTCCTGCTATAAATCACTATAATGGTAATACGCCGAGTTACAGAGATAGGTTCGTTGTGCGAGGTGTTGCACGTTGTACGTAGCAATCTAGGTTGTGCCCTAAAAGCTCTCACATGTCCGGTTTATGAAGGCACCATAACCTAGGGTTTACAGGGGAATATCCTTGTCGGACAAGGTAACGAGTCCTACACTAATACGAACTAGTCTTTCGTGTCTTGCACTCCAAGGCTCCGAGCATGTCGGTGACTCCTGCGTAGCCTTCCTTTATCCGGTATGGGCCTCCCTTATGGATCCGTCTAACTGGGCCGCCCAGCAGGCCATAAGCCTTGCTACCAACTGTGGGCCACCCAGGTTAACCGGAATAGAGACACGCTATGATGATACACATTTAGCATATCCCCAACACCTAGGTACGAGGACTCAGACGGAAAGCGAATGACGATATATACCTAAAGAGAAAAGCTTGCAAACTTGGAGGACCTGGTCATTCATTTTAACTATGCTTCTTCCTTTTATACATGTAATTATAAAAATTTATTGTAGCATTCAGAGTGTGATGGTACTTGAACTTCTAAGTGGGCTAGATAGTTAATGAAATAAATGAAATATACTGGATATCTCCTTCTGAAACAAACATGAAATTAGCTCGTTATAAAATGTTTCTTTTTTGCGGACCATTTTGATTCCTTGCCCCGCTATAGATTTGAGATGTAGAAGGAACACACCAGTTTTTGCTTGATGTTGTTCAGGTGAAATAGGAATGATAGTCTTTTCTATACAAATTATAACCTTGATAAAAATGTCTTGTATGTACTGCAATTAACAAAGGGATGTTCTAGGCGTTGGTAGTCACTGATCAAATAATAAAATTAAATGTAATCTCACAAAAATAAAAATAAAGTGGCCAAAATTATACTATAACCGCATGTCTTGTAATTACGGAGAGGAATCTCAGTCACAACAGTATTGAATCACAACAGTATTGAAGGCTGTAACGAGTAGTCCGAGTACAAAGATAGTACCTAAAGTCGCAATGATATAATGATGAGTTATACAAAATGAAAATATTTTTTAATATTATGTTAATTTCTTCTAATATGTAGATATTTATGCGCATTCTATATTTATTACATGTAGGACGAATGAAAAAATTTAAAAGCCCGTGTGACGTGTCAATTCACGTGTATTTAACTAGTTTGTCCCTAAGATTATTATGCACAACAATGGGACGTTAAAACCCTCCTGCTCCGAGAGGGAATCCGGCTTGCACAGACCTTCCACGGACACAACCACCAGAGGTCCAGAGCCATGGGCGCAGCAGGGTGAGGAGGAGCGGCAACGAGATCGATTGCGACGACATGGCAGAGCTCTTGGCGCTCCTGCACACCGTTCCACCGACAATGGTACCACTGCTCGCAAAGGAGACATGGGACGTCCGAGGTGGTGGTGGGCCGTGTCTCGTTGCTTTCCGTCTGGGCGGCGACAGCCCAGAGGTTGCAAGGAAGGAGCGTGCGTACCTGGCGCATGTCCGAGCACGATGCCATCGACTGCTCCTGCTACTAGCGTCGAGCTAATGAAGGAGTTAGTCCATGAAAATGTGGCAGTAGATATCAAGCTCATCATTACAGATCGATCGGTAAGACACAACTACGATTCAAAGAATCAAGCCTGGCATGTAAGCATGTGTTTATGTTATGACAACAACAGTTACACGCTTACATCGTGAGAAAACCAAAACCATGGATCCATGAATGAGACCATGAATACATGCATCATCCAATAAATCACCTCAGCTTAAGATGGATCTACGGTACAAGCTCAGATTCATGTTCACACCAAAAGAGAATCATACAATGGAACTCGATCGAAACAAATTGGCACCGGTCTATATAATAGAGTAGAGTCTATGGAAATTTTTGTAACCTAGAAAAATTATTCGATAGCATATATATCTCGGCGGAGAGAGAGAGAGATATTTCTCTCCCAGTGGATGGAGCAACAGCAACCTTTCTTGTGGTCGTCATCTTCGAAGGTGTCCGCGGGCGCGCTGTATGGCGTGTCGTGAGGCGGGGGGCCCCTGGGTCTACCGCCGAACGGAGTGTAGTAGTAGCTGGCCTGCAGCGGTGCAGGGAGAGGACCGTGCAGGGGGTATCCACCGCCCACGCCGACCATGGCTGCCGAGAAAGCAGAGCTTGGAGCAAGCCATGGGGGCGGGATCACGGCGTGTGCACCGCCCACCGGAGGAGCAGGCGCCGCTCTGAAGTTGGGCAGGAGGAAGACGGGCCTCCTCAGTCTGGCCGCGAGCAGCTCCCCTAGCACGGCTGGGTCGGCCGTGGCGATGATGGCGACGTGCCCCGTCACCAACGACGCACATACGTCCACCACACCTGACAAGAACATCAATGGTAGGGTATAAAGTATGCATCTGGAATTCGATCGACATTGGTACTCTCGCAATCGCGCGTACGTATCTGGAACCTTCAATAGCTTTGTCTTGATCTTCTTCTTCCTGCGGGTGTTGTGAACGCCCATCTTGGCTACAAATACAGAGGTAGCCATTGCTCCTCAATCTTTTTCTCCAACCGGCGGTGGTGCCTGTACCTTTCTATGGGCTTGATCTCATTGATTTGACACAACTATTTATAAGACTCTAGGAAGTCGATCGGGCGTGGCGATCGCCAGCTGGAAGAATCGCAAATCCCTTGATTGCCTCTGGCCGTCGCCGATATACTGCCGTTCCGAAATTTGGATTTACTGCCATTCCAAAATTCCGAATTAACTCACGTCTTCCTTTAATGGATCGGCAGCTTAATCGGCGCGCAGCTGGATATTACGTGGCGGAGAGAGGAAAGAAAAGAAGAAGGGTCTCAGGCGACTTATTTTCTCATGTCACAACAATGACGTCATCGATAATATTTGGTCCAGGTATTCGTAATGCCCGTTTTTTTTTCAGTCGCGGACGGGACACCGGCCTGAGGTCAACATGCCATGGAAAAGCTCTCGTGGGCTATACCGTGAAACTTGAACATCGCTAATTTTATGTATAGGTCACTTTAATGTAAATGCACCTGCTCTTTGTTTTCGGAGTATATACATATTCGCCCGAGTGTCTCTACAACATAAAAAATGCAAAGACGGCGTGTATATAATTATTTGACTGAGTGTCTACAACTAAGGGGTGCGGAAAATATCCAGAACAAATCCCGGTTTGCTTCGGCTCTCGTGTCGTCCTCCCGTTGGCGACTCGGGGTCGACTAAGGTTTCGGCACGCCACCCCTCCCTTGTCGCCGCGCGACGTGACCTCTGTCCTCGCTCGTGTGTTCGCCGGTGAAGGCGGCGACCAGAATCCCGTTGCTCCAGCTCGTGCCGAATGAATTTGAGCTCCAAGGCGGCGGCCTTGGTCGGAGAGGCGGAGTCAACCTTCGGCAGGAGGCGTCCATGGTGCTGGCCAGCTATCTCGGCAGCGGCGGTGGGAAGACGGCGGCGTGCATCATTCGAGGTGGGAGAGCGATATCAACGGCCCTCCTATCCAAATGAGAATCAATTTCTCTCCTCCCTCTGACCTCTTCCTCATCATTGGATATAGGTACTGGTGGTCTCGTCGACTTTGGTGAATACGGGATGCTGGTGGTGAAGGCCCAGACGGGGGAAAACCATTGGTCGGATGGTCCAACCACGAAGATAATGACACCCTTTGGGCACCTCTGTCCTCCTTTGAGGTGTCGTCGAGGTCCCTCCTCCCCACCCCCATTCCAGGCTCCCGCGTGCAAGCCCAAATCCAGGAGAAAAAAGGACATGCTACTGTTAGAGATGTATAGCTCTTCTTTGTATATATCCATTGTAAGAAACATGCTCCTGCTGCTTCTGAAGATCTTCTCGGGAACGAGCTTCTGATCTGGCGAACCGCCATCTTGTCCCTGCTTCGGCCGCCCGCTGGCTTGCTGCTGCACTTCTCCGGTCGATGCCGCCCCTATGATTCATCCTGTCACCGTCCTATTCCGGTCGCCGTCGCCTAAATCCAGTTGCTCCTGCCTCGATCCATTCAGCTCCAATCCGTTTTGGCCGAAATCGGCATGTTCTACAATCTCCGTTGCATGGGGTTGTGTTCGTTGTTGCCCCTGCCTCGATCTGTTTTGGGTCCGGTTAGGTGAGCACTGACCCGGTCCCTCATATCTAATCTGATATGTTGTCGCTCCTTGTTGCCAGTTGACCTTTTAGGATACCAACTATGTAGAGTTTGTTCGCTTTATGCACATCAACATATGTGGCCTCCGTTTGTTGGGCGTTCTCTATAGCGAGGTCCCCTAGCCGCCATGCCCGGTTACTTGTGTGGCTCGTACTCTGTTTTTGCTAATGATGTTATTGGGGATATACTTTTCGGGTATACCCACGACTACTCACTAACCAGGGTGGCCCATCCGGGTTAGAGCTTTGCCCCATGGGCGTACCAGTAATGAAAAGAATATGGAGATCCATCCGGCTACGGGAAGGCCTAGAAGACTTGCCGAATTAGGCTTGTAGATAGACTTGTCATCCAAGATGTACTCTGTCTAGACTCTTTATCGTAGCCGGATAGGTTTCTCCTGTAAACCCTAGTTCGGATGACTATATACTGGATTGCTAGCAGGAGTAGGATCTGGAAAGCCTTTAGGACACAACCATTCTCAACTCGGACAGGCGATACCAAATATTAAAAACGTCCGGCTGTGCCGATATACTACATTTCTAGCAGGAGTACGATCTGGCCACCGCAGTCGTATCTGAACTTGGGTAAACTTGTATGCTCACCGTACCAGATCACCGTGCGTCTTACACCCAACCTTTTCCCGCGCCTAGAGTACCCCCCATGGCGTATTTGTATTCTATGCAACGATAGTTGGCGCCCACTATGGGCCAGGTGACCTTCGGATATCCATTCCGGGAGGAATCTACGTGTGTGGGAATCAAAGTCGGTCGTGTCCTCTATGCCGTGATGTACCTCTCGTCCTCCTTGATGAGACCTGGATTCTGGCTAGGGAGGCCGTGAAAAGCTACACCATCCTGAAAATTGGCGAGATCGACATCTACCTAGGTTTCGCTGAACCTGCCCAACCCACCCTAGCGGTGATGATAGAGGCGAAAGAAATTGGTAGAGCTAATTTGTCCGCAGAGGAGGCACAGTTCCAGATCTCATAAAACCCTAATCCCACCTATCTCGCCCCTCAGGCGGAGATCATAGAGAAAGATAAAGTCAAATCTAAAGAAGATCTCCCTGTGGAGGTTGAATCTCAGGAAAACCAAAGCTACAACAGCTCTAGATCCGGCTCTGCCGATGCTGGCGTAGGAAAATCACTTCTGAGGCACACAGTGAGGCAGATGATGCTTCGTCCCCAGGTCAATCTCAATGCCTTCCTCGAAACCATCAAAAGTTTCGAGGAAGCCAATATTGAAATCCTCACCCACCTTAGAGTGCATGGATCTCACTTCGCCGGCTACATTGGCTCTGGATCTAGATCTACCGATGTTGGGATCCAACAAAGTCTCAGTACTGGACGCCATCAGAACAAACACCGACATCCCGACTTCCCCAGGGGAATCTATGAGATCGGCAGATCTCTAGGTGTATGAAGAAGAATACGGAGAAGAAATCTACCCCAGAGTTGCGCAGGAAGGAGAATGGATGAGGGTTATGACGAATACCATCCTACCTCGCAAGATGACATGGATCTCGGAGAAAACTCTGTGGTCCTAGTGTCCGAAAGTACTGATGGGAGCCTCTCTCCAGGAAAGTGAGAAAAACATGTCTTTGCTACTAGTACCAATCAAAAGGTCAATTAGGCAAGGAAAAAGAAGAACAAGACTCCAAAAGTAGATCTTCCATAGGAAGAGGAGGTTGACAAGGATATCCAGATGGAGGACTCGCACAGCGCTCTAGTCACCCATAAGTCGAAGGACCCCCCTGGTGGATGGTCACGTGATTAACCCAAGTACCCGTGAACTCCATGGAGAAGCACTAAAAATGACAATCCCAACTTTCTCAGAACTAACGCCAGAGAGTTGGAACAAAGGGCTGAGGCACTAGAAGCACATCGTTTATGACTCCTCGATGAAGCAGCTCATCTCGTGGAGGAGAAATAGTGCGTCAATACTAATGTTGCAGATATGGAATAGTTCAACTTTCTACAACATCAGAAGACCCGGAACGGCCCTGTACTGGCCAATAAAAATCGATATGTCCACAAAAACCTCTTCGAATGGAAAAGTAATGACATCGTCGTAGGACAACCTCGGCTCAACAGCAAGGGAAACCAGATCTATAGTACACCGGTAGATAACAATGGTACGGTCCGAGAGATACTTGCGAACAATCCAAGTCCATAACAGGTGAAGCGGTGTGTCACGCTACTCACCAAAGGCCTAGAGCAAGCTAGTGTAAAAACCCGACTAGAGCCACACTGATGTGGATAGGCATGACGAGTCAAGACCCTACAGGGAGCTAGATCAACGTCACTGTTCCGACCCTCAAGATGACACTCACTCAAGAACTGTTTATTCAGGCCAGTGATATAGGACCGCGCGAGATTGGAGTGACGTTGATTTGGCTACATCAAGAGACATCATAGGGACTCTAGCTCCTTGAAAACCTCCCTGTCTGCAATCTAATGGACACATGGATGATGTCGGGGATATACTTTCCGGGTATACCCACTGTGACTCGTTGACTAGGGTGGCCCACTTTGGGTTAGAGCTTTGCTTCACAGGCGACCTAGTCAGGTAGAGAAGACGGAGGTCCATCCGACTACGGGAAGGCCCAGAAGACTTACTGACTTAGGCTTGTTTAGTTACTTATAGAGCAAGATGTACTTTGTAACTGACTCTGTATCATAGCCAGATAGGTCTCTCCTGTAACCTAGGGCGGATATCTATATAAGTCGTCCTACGGATCAGCCTTTATGGAACCCCACAATCTACAACCTCAACTCGCACAGGCGGACTTCTCTTGTAATATGTACTTCTAGCTCTGCCGTATTACTAGATTGCTAGCAGGAGTAGGATCCATCCAAAGCTGGCGGATTCGAACCTGGGTAAAGATTGTGTGCTCACTGTCCCAGAATACCGTCGCCTCTTACCCCCTTTCACCACACGCCTGGAGGACACCCTCTCGGTGTACATGTATTCAATCCGACGACGGATGAACCTCGTAACAATGACGACAACGCCGGACGAAGAAACAACGAAAAATATAATGGCCAAGCCAACATAGTTGACGTCATCACGAAGAACCACCCCGGAGCTGACACCACGATCCTCTGGAGGGAGGCTGGCGCTCAGTCGGCAACAACCCACAAGAACCTCTGTCCCCACCAGGAAGCAACCATAACGGCTCCTAGGGGGTCCAGGGAGGACACTGGGGTGGATAAGGCGTTAGAAGAAGTAGAGACCCAATTCCACTTCCCGACAGGAAGGACGAACATCCGACACGGCGTCCGCTGTCACTAAGCGATGCCTGGAATCGGATCAATTAAAACATAGAAGCGCGACACTACAAGATGAACGACATATACTTCTAGAAAACACCATCCACAACTGGTATGACATGCAAATTACGTTCTTTCAGAACTTTGAGGGGACCTACAGGAGGGACTGCACAGTTAGAGACTTGCAGTGTTGCTTCCAGCAACCTAGAGAAACTTGCGTGGACTACCTCGAATGCTGGATCGACATGAAAAACTTCTGCAAGGGAGTTAATGACCAAACCACGACTGAAGCTTTCACCGTAGGGATCGCAGTTGGATTCTTACACTGCCAACTCAAGAGTGACAAGGTTACCGACCTAGGGGAGATGATAGAAATGCCAAGCAAATATGTTGATGCCGATGATGATTCAAAGGGCCTGCTAAATGGCCTGGCTGTGCCAAACTCATCAAAACAGACGAAATAATAGCATTCTTAGAAGCACAAAAACACCTCTAAGGATAAACCCAACCTGGAAAATGCAACTGTCAATGCAACTTTCGGGTCTGGAGGTCGTGGAGGGCGCAGAGGCGGCCAGGGATGAGGCCGTAGATCTTCCCAGATCCAGGGCAGGGGCGATTAGTAGCCTAACAAGACCTACTCATGGATCGACATTGCCAACAACCATGTGTACATCACCTGAACGGGAACGGGGGTTCTTCCCACACAAATGCTGAGTGTCATTTTAACGACGAACATCATGAAAGATGAAGCCGCTGGCTACAGAGCCAAGCAAAGAAAACGAAAGAAAAATTGTGAAAAATATAAGGAGTCCAAGGAAGATTCTGACATGGAAGAGGAAGACATTGTTAACCCTAAGTCGGATGGTAATAAGGCTTACCCAACCAAGAAAGACACCTATGCCTGCTTCCTCAGATGTCAGCCCGCTAAAGTCAAAAAGGCAGTTCTCCATGAGCTCAATACCATGTTCCGCCTATCCCCCAATATTTGGATTGGTCGAAAGTAAAGATCACCTTTTACCAAAGATATCATCCTCCTAAGATTCACATGCGAGGAAAATAAGCTTTGGTCATCAATCCACTCATTGACGGCGATGAGTTCTCCAAGACATTCATGGACGGTGGCAACAACATCAACATCCACTACATCAAGACGCTGCACCGCATGAAGATATCGCAAACCCAGTTGAATCATAGTAGTGTGGTTTTCCACGACATTTTCCCAGGGAGACATGCGAACTCTCTGGGTGAGATCACTCTTGAAGTCACATTCGGTACACCGAATAACTACCAGACCGAACCACTGTCTTTTGAAGTGTTGTCATTCAAGAGTGCATACCAGGCCATCTTCGGGCATCTAGCTTGTTGGCAGTTCATGGCTCGCCCCTGGTACATCTACAACATGATGAAACTTCCGGGTCCTTGTGAAGTCATCACTATCCGGGGAAATCCGAAGAAAACGCGAGAGTGCAAAGAAGGAAGTGCAGCCTTCACCGAAGATGTGTTTCACGCTGAGGAGTACCACGAGATCAAGAAGAACATCTACCTGCCCGAGATGCCAACTACGAAGAAGGAGGTGCTGAAGAATACTCCCGAATTCAAGGAATCGGAAGAGACAAAGACAACGCCACTGAAGGATGATGATCCCTCCAAGGTGACACAGATAGGCGTAGCCTTACGTCGCGCATAGGAAAGCGCGCTCGCCGAGTTCCTCGAAACTAATAAAGAAATCTTCTCATGGCAACCATCTAACATGATTGAAGTACCTAGCGAACTTGCTGAGCACTCTCTTAATGTATACATTGATGCTAGACACGTCAAACTTTCATTATGATGTTTCGGCGATGAAAAACGTAAATTTATAGACAAAGAATTAGCCTGATTAGAACTAGTCGGATTTATTTAAGAAGTCATTTACACCGAGTAGGCTACTAACCTAGTAATGGTTCCTAAAAAGGACACTATTGATTAAAGGATGTGCATTGATTACACGGCCTTGAACTAGGATTGTCACAAAGATCCGTTCACTTTGCCTAGAATCGATCAAGTTATCAACTCAACAACATGCTCGGAACTCCTATGATTTTTTGGTACATATTCTGGCATCACCAAATATGCATGAAGGTGTCGGATCACTACTGCAGAATAACCCATCCGTGACAAGCTCAATAGGCCCATTAGTGACAGGCAAAGCGTCTGTCACTGATAACTAGTCATTGGTACAAGGTTACTAGTGACAGGCAAGTGCCTGTCACTAGTATGTGTACCAGTGACAGGCGTTTACGGGTGCCAGTCACTAGTTGGTGTGTACTAGTGACAGGCAAAAAAGATGCATGTCACTGGTTGCGACCAACGGCTGCAAACCCCTCAAGTTTTATAGTGATAGGCCCATTATCCCGCACGTCACTGGTTTGAATTTCGGTAATAATTTTTTTTTAATTTATTTTCCATAAATATTCCTGATAGCATAATAAGATATTATAAAAAATAAATGCATTTTCTACTAATATTTCAGATACCACAATAAGATGTATCAATGATACATTCAGATAACCCGAATATGACATAGTTTTTGCACATATAAGACACATACGCACAATCTTTGTCACCAAAAATGAATAGGATTGCCAACGCATGCAAACAGTAACTCTCACATCATGTAACCCCCAAATAGCCAAAACAGTCTGCCTATATTAAACAAGACCGCCCAATCGACGTGCAGAAGACAAACAACAAGTAGCTAGACCAACGTTGCGATACGTGGATCAAGCTTCTTGTTCACCACAAAGTATGCGTTCCAGAAACCTACAAGTTGTTAAAATTTATCTGTACCGCTCTCCCCCAGAAAGAGAATGAACTACATTTGATCTAGTGAAAGTGACATTCAAATCCAGTCTTAGTTACTCTGCAGACTACTTCATGTATGGGAATAGAAGATAGTAAGATAGGATATTGGTACTAAGGTTGTGGCATGAAGTTGTAATTGTATTAAGCTCCATTAGCATATGAAATTGCATTGATTGTAAGGTAATGTTGACACCACTCTGGAATTGATAATTTATTCCTAGATGGCAATGAAATTGTAAGTTTTTTATTACTACTGTAGGTGCCCTACCGGTTACAATGATACGAGATTCTTTTTATCAATACAACTTCTACTCTATTCAATCTGTTATGCTTAGATCTCAATCGAACCACTTATGAAACGATGGCAAATACTCGTAAAGCATAATAAGCTTAAATTAAACTCAAATGCATGACAACTGTGGTTAGCTTAGCTCGACCGTCATGTAATCATCTAGCTAATAAACCAAAAAGTGCATGTATTGATTCAGATGATTCACTTGGTACCAAAAATGAATAGTGATGTACAACGATAGTTCATCTAGCTACTGTAATCATTTAGCTATTGTAATCATCTAGCTACTGAACCAGACAATTCAGATAAATGTTGATAGTACAAAGGTATCCTAACTTGTGTTTCTTTTCATGATATTTACTTCCCTTCGTCCGTATTCATTTGAGAATGTTTTACTATCAACATCAGAGTTGATCTTGTTTCAAAATAATTCCATTCTTAGACAGAAACTGATTTCTTTGAATATTCACAGATTGCCAAAGGCAATGAAACAACCAAAAATAAATTCAGAAAAAAGGGACAGTCTAAAGCTGGCAATGGCTGGGCAACTGAACCATGTCCAAACTGAACCGGCTTGACCAGTTTGAAAAAATAAAATCAAACTGACCCGCGACACTCTGTATTAGCACCAAACCAAAACTGAACCGCATGATATATCCACCCAAACCGAACCAAACTAGCAGCGGGAACTGTGGTTTCAGATTATGGTTTGAGATCAGTTAACCACCCGTGCACATTACAGCTTAACACGTGCTAGCTGAACGTGCGGAGGGATATGGCCCTTGCTGCCGCTTCTTCTCACAGCCGATCGTTAATTCATGTAGGATCCCTCGGAGGCGACTAGAACCAATCTAAAAACAGCAGAGGAGATCTGCTTGCCCATGCAATTATGCTCTATGGGAAAGGAAAGGAGAGTGGTTCTTGAATCTGTATCATTTTTTTGGATGTGTATAGACCTAAGATTTCTTTGATTTGTAGTACCGGGAGAAAATATGAAAACAGCAGAGTTCAATTGTTGTTAGAATACGTCTCGTAGGATACTCCTTGGAAGCCATTATGAAAAGAAAGATGTGTTCGCATGCATTTCATATGGCAACTTACAAGTGAGACACGGGGGATATTTGAACGGCGAGCTCCTTGGCTAGTCGACCTCGCGTTTATGCTTCAGTAGTAGTACCATCTCTATTCATCTTCAGATTCAGCCCTATCTACCTAATGCTACATGATAACCTGAAGTCATTTTAGTCTAACGAATTCATAGTACGTTTCTTTTATGCTTCAGCCACTAATGTCAGTTGGAGCTTTACTCAGTTTATGTTATTATGATGTCATTGTACGCATGTAGCCATGTTACATTTTATACTGAAGATCATGTGTCTATGCGGATGCATGCAGCTCCCCTGCTGCTGCTACTCTTATCTCCATCAGCACCCAGCATGAAGCAGCATGTTTTAAGAAATATATATACACAATTTTTTTCCCTCAACGAGAAACTCTACAATCTGCATGCAACCTGCTAGCAAACTAGTTGACAAATGTACAAGGGCAACCTACTGTTTCTCCTTGATAGATTAATTAGGAAAAAAATACATTTGTTTGAACGCTTGCTGAAACACTTATTGTGCACTTGATGAAGCTCCGATAGTATTGTGCTAATGTCCGCACTTCAGAATCCAAATTTTAGTTATTATCTATGAACTGGCCGTAGCATTGTCTTCTGGTAAGAGAAGCGTTCAATCCATTTTTCTATGTATCTTATCCTGGCATTCTATGTGAATCTCATTTATGAGATGCTGCTGACTTGGACAAGCTACTAATTCCCAAAAAAACACAAGAAGCTAGGCAACCAAATCACTCAAAATAGCAAGGATTTTCCAGTGCTCATGGAATGTTGGTCAAATCAATAGAATTTCCACTGAAAAAATCACTCGAATCAGTTCAGCTGTCCTCTTATTTTCTTTTCATGGAAGCATGTTTTGCCAATGTAAACCTAAGTCACCATGTCTGATTAATTTGGGGATCATTACAACTTTCATGAATCTATTTCGTGTAATCAGTTTGCCCGTGCAAAGCAAAACAAAGTCTAAATGTAGTATTCTTTCGTGCAAAACTCAGTGTAAAGTGTGTGTCCTGCTCAGTGTAAAACTCAGTGTAAACAAAGTCTAAATGTCTAACCCACAATTAAAATAAACTCGTAGAAATGCACGAGCAAATGTGCTAGTCAACACTAATATTCAAAAGTTGTAGCAGCAAGTAGCCATCAGTACTAGCGAAGAACCAGTCAGATAAACAATTTCCAGAGACAAAGAATCAAAGAAAATAGAATAAAATTCCACATACCTCATTCTGGGATCATGCATGCTTGATCAATTGGGTTGCAGCTACCTTTGTGCGTGAATCGTGAACCTCCGGCGAGTCATCATCGCCAACTTAAATATTTCATTGCTCATACTCTATACTATCACAAAAAACCGATCTTAAAACATTGACATGCTAAAAAAGCAATTACTTCAATTGTTTTGTTCCTGCTGCCTGTTATACCCATGGTTCTTTGTGTCGAGTCTAGACCAAAATGTGATACTACAAAATTCCATATGACTATATAATGTAAGCTACTAATTAATTGTGTGTAACAGATCGGAGATGAGATACCCAAGTAGAACCAAATAAGTTTCTATGAGAAAAGTCCCTCTATGGCAGAATCAACCACTTATCTGAGTTAGGAAGTATCATCTATATGCAGTTAGTTCTATGCAGACGTTGTCAAAACCTTCTAAACAAAGAGCGTCTAGGCCACACAATATAACTAGAAGGATAATAGTCTCCTGCTCAGGGGATAGGTGCCCCCATCAACAAACTACAGGATCGACGTTGTCGAGATTTGTGACAAACCAAATTAGGAAGATCTCACCGCGATGCCCGGTAAACTTGTCTGTAACAAAATTGTATGTAGTCAGGCCATGTCATTGACACGAGACACGAGAAACGAGTAGAGACAAATTAACACCAGAGTACCAGATGGTCCTACACTCATGTCTGGACATGCATCCCTTTGCATGCATCGCTGGAAACTCAACTGAGCCTGGCTTGTTGTGTGTGAGACACATGCATAACACCTAATGTAGTACACATTTCTAGTGCATTAGGTACATATGCCTACAACTGGCTATATGTTGATGTACTATTGATGTCCTACCGTGTTTCGTGTGTAGTCTTCGAGGGGTAGCTGTCCCTGGATGCCTTCTCTTTCATGTGAATCTAGCGTAAGAGCGCCCTAGTGTAATAGAGTCGTCCGACAGCAGCACGGCAGATGGTAGCAATAGCTGGTAGGTTCTACTTGAACAGATTACATAGGCTTATATAGCCTAAGGACACAGCCAGCACGCACTCTGCCCAATTACCTGATCCTATCTCTACTCACACGTTCAACACTAATAGATAGATCATCCATGATCCAAATGACCCGGCCGGCTAACATGCACACACATACATACAGCTAACAACCTGACCATGGTATTGCACGACTCACCCACACGACCTGCTGCTCCACTTGCCATGGCGCACAGGATCAGACCAGCCACTCGTCCGATGCCTTGACCCTTGAGTCAAGATTAGTGCTAACAAGATACATAGTACATAATACCGAACAATACCGAAGGCCGCCTGCTCCAAAAATGAAAGCAGGCTAGCAACTAGCAAGCAACAACGAGAAAAGTTAGCTACATGATAGTAATATAGCCAGCATGGGAAGCCAAGCCATTTGTCCATATATACAGGGAGAAGAATACGAGGGAGACACGCGCGATGTGTCAATTGTCTAGGTAGGCAGGCAGATAATAACCGTGTGTTTAGAGTCTTAACCAAGGAAAAACAGCCTGCCTTGCTTCCACCGAGTGTATCAGGTATGCATGGACAAATAGTCTGCACACTACCCAAAAAACTCTACACACCTCGGTCCAAATTTGCACAGATACGCGTTCTTGTCATACCTAATCCATGGCTAGCGCCACTCTCGGATGCATGCAGTCCACTGGCACAACATGCCAGTCAATGTACCCCCTAATTGCTAATTACCATGATATTGGTCGTAAAGAACAAATGATAGCAAGACAGTGGAGCAGATCTCAACGTACATCGTATGACACTAGTGAGGGGGACAGCTATCCCCCTTGGCAGCAAATCCGCACTCATAACTAGAAACTTACATGTATGGCATACAAGAGTTTGGATGGAGAATTACCGGTGATGTATGGAAAAGGTAGATGCCGAAGCATTTTCCTCTTTGACTATTAAATTATATGTAGTTAAAAGGAAAACCAAATGCAGCTAAGGGATAAACACCACCAGGAAGCATGGGTGGGTATGGAAAATATAATACAACACATTACTATTTAGTATTAAATTGAATAACACAACCACAATAAAATCTGACGGAAGAGCATACGTGGAGTGCAGCGCGGCATGTGTTTGACCTTCACAGGTGGATTTGCACTAGTTACCATTACACATTGAACAAAGAAATGCCGAGAGTAAAGGCCTCATATAAGTCTACACATAGCTAATTTTCAGTCAATTCAAATTCACTTGATTTTATAAACAAGACTAAATAATCAATGGGGGATAAACAAGCTATAGCTTGATATTAAATATCCAACTGACATACAGAGGTTTGTTAGTAGATTTTATCAGTATCCATATCAGAGGTAGAAATAGATGCCGAGGGAGGGCACCTCTGGACTGTGCTGATGGTCAACGGTGGACGTAGTAGTGCAGGGCGGCGGACGTAGTGATGCAGGCGCCGGCGGTGGAGGTGCTGGGAACCATAGGCGGCCATGGGGGCGAACAGAGCAAGGAGGGGATCAGGGGTAGCAGAGCAGAACACACAAATACAGTCCATAGAGTCAGAGTTCTTCTGATACCAACACCCACAGCTATCGGCAGCGGGAGGCCTGGGACGCGTCGGCGGCGATGGGCCTACTGGTGTAGGGGAGGAAGCAGCGCAACTGAGCAGCGGCATCCTCCCGTGGCGGCGTCCTCGTGGCGGGGCGTTGGATGCAGGGCGGCGTCCTCGCATCGAGGGGTGGCGCCGCCGCTAGCGACGTCGTTGGAGGGGGATGGCGGCGTTGGATGGGTGGCGACGGGTGGGGACTGGGAATCGGGGATGGGGACGGGAGCAAGGGGGCGGTGGTTGGGGAAGCGTATTCGTGTAGTGTACTGATTCACGTAATTACACAGGAAAAAATCACCAAAAATTGAAAAACTTCGTTCATCACACCGTTTGGATCCTTCTGCTATGTAACGATGCCTTTCGACCTAAAAAAACACAGGAGCTACAAAACAACACACTATATAGCGTTGCCTCCATGACCAAATCGGATGCAATGTACATGCATACGTCGACGACTAGCGGTAATGTCCAAAAAGAAGGAAACATTAATTTCTGACTTGGAGAAAACGTTCGCTAATCTTCAAAAGTACAACATAATGCTTAACCAAAAAAAATGCTTCTTCGGATCCCAGATGGAAAATTGTTAGGTTTCATTGTGTCTCAAAGAGGCATAGAAATGAACTGAGATAAAATAAATGCTATACTCAATATAACCAGGCCTACTCTCCTGAAGGACGCGCAACAACTTACTAGCTAAATAGCAGAAGTGAGTCGGTTTGTCACCCGACTTGATGAAAGAGCCGCACCATTGTACAAGATCTTAAAGAAAACCGACAAATTTGTCTAGACTAGAGAAGGTGAAGCTGACTTCCAGGACCTAAAAGTGGTACTCTCATCCGCTCCTATCCTTGCAGCACTAGAGCCTCATGAGCCCATGTTGCTTTACATTGCTGCGACAAATAAAGTCGTCAGCATCATCACAATGGTGGAGTGAAATGAAGAAAAGAAGGAGGACTTGGTGCAGCTTCTGACTTACTATCTTAGTGAGGTCCTAACAGAGTCAAAACAACGATATGCACACTTTCAAGGCAAACCTATGGCATATTCTTTGCCACCAGAAATCTAAGACATTATTTTCAAGAGAACAAGATCAGTGTGGTGAGCACCGCTGCCATGATGGATATAATCAATAACATCGATGCCACATGACATGTCGCCAAGTGGGGAATCGAGCTAGCAGCTTTTGACATTGAGTACAAGCCACGAACAACAGTCAAATAGCAAATCCTTGATGATTTTGCCACTGACTGGACAGAGACGGCAGAAAATACTAGCACCCTAGAGTCAGAATACTGAAACCTCCATTTCGATGGGTCAAGAGCACTCGGGGGCTGGCGTGGTGCTCAAATCACCCAAGGAGATAATATGTTCTATGTGTTACATATTCACTTCACGGCAACCAATAATATTGCCGAATACGAAGCATTGTTGCATGGACTTCGGATCTCTAAAGACATTGGCATTCGTTGAATCATGTGCTACGAAGACTCAGATTTAGTTGCTCGACAAGTATCCGATCACTATAGGGAAAACGAGCACATGGATTCTTATCAAGCTATCATGGATGAATTATCTAAATCGTTTGAAAGGTTTGAGGTTCAACACGTCCCTAGAGCAGAAAATGAGGAAGCAAATGTATTATCAAGATTAGGCTCTACCTGCAAACAAGTCCCGGATGATGCTTTTCTAGAGCACTTGAAATTTCCCTCTATCAGAGGAGTTGTTGAGGAGTATCCCACCAAATCCAACTCACCACGCATAGCAGTGCTAGTTGTTAATCCTAGATGGACACAACGATACACTGATTTGTTGGTAGATGGAAAATTACCCGAAGATGAGGTTCTGAGCCAGCAGATCGTTTGACGAGGAAAATCCTATATGATAATCAATGGTGAGCTCTATAAGCCACGTGTGTCTATGGTTTTTCAGCGCCGTGTTTCTTCGGAAGATGGAGTGGAAATCCTAAGGGAAATCCATGAAGGTGGATGCGGCCATGATGCCATAGCCAGATCCTTACTGGCAGAAGCTTATCGGCACGGTTTTTTTTGGCTTATAGCTAAGGTAGAAGCCTAGAAACTGGTCAGGACATGCAAAAGCTTCCAAAATATGCCAAATAAGCGGCTAATCAGCTGGAAACAATTCCAATTATATGGACCTTTGCGGTCTGGGGGCTTGACATGGTAGGACCGTTCTGAAGGGGTTCCGTGGAACAAAACAAAAAAAATCGTACGATGGAACACACCTAGCCAGGATCTATCTCGGACTAAAGCCGTAATAGAGGAGGTTTCGGACATACCCTTGTAGACCGAAAGCGTTACGTTCCGAGAGGAATGTTATTGATGTAATCGTTTTCGTAGCAGACCTCAAGGTCGCGAATCTCCTCGCAAGTCACCCCAGGTCCTAGAATGAACAACCCCGGTGCCACTAATGATAGCACCTCCGAGGTTTCGCACATGTACAGTGTACGATGAGGACTTCCGGCCCCTAATCCATGTTGGGATTGCGGAAATAGATCTTTGGCTTGGAATCCTTGCAGCCTATACATATGTGTATATAAGTGGAGCACGTGCGGGGCTTTAGACTCACGCACAAACCCTAAATCATCTTTTCTAACCGTGTTCGCCCAAGCTAGACATTATTTTGCAAAACCATTTTTTCTGAGGTGGTTATACTTTTATGTTGGCACATATGGAAACATAGGAATGGAGATATTTTCTAGGGGTCCATGCCTACTTTTAGAGCATGGAAAAGGAGATTTATTCATGAGGTTATCCTGTATACGCATAGGGTCAAATCCAAGAATTTCTCTGACTTGTCAAGATGGATTGACAGTTTACCATAGTGGTATAGTTCTATTTTTCTTCCATATTTTTTGTATATAGCTGTTTGTTTAACCTTTGGAACCTGGTTTTTTCTTTTATTAATAAAATCTTGTGGGTTCCAACCTTGCATTTGTTGCTCGATAAAAAACATATGTTTGCAGCCAGCCTTCTAAAGATATGTCCATCTCTACAAGTAAGAGAGAGTTCAGTTTCTTGCAAAAATAGAACTCCATGCAAACAATGGATTCACCTCTAGACGACAATCTTGTATGATGGTGAGATTCATGACACAACCCTAATTTGAATCTAATCATGTGGATTTATTTCTTGATCGGGTTTGTGTTTACTAGATTCAGTCAAAAGTAGGTTTATTGATATGATTAAATTAGGGATTTATGTTGTCCATGAAACTTTTCCTATAACGTTTAGTAAGTTTGGAGAATAAATAATCGATTCACATCTATTTTTTATAGCATGTAGCTTTAGATATAAGATTTGTATGTCCTTCCTATGAGCTATTGTGAACATATAGGTTTTTATGTCCTTTTTGAGACAGAAGATATTCAGGATCAGTTTATGAAGTTAAGCAAAATTTCAGGGAAGATATTTACTATGTAGATTTCATATGCGGAGGTGCATCCTTGGAGTAGGAGAACGTATAAATTCATTTACTTGCTTGCAGCGATGTCAATTCCATTAAGTATGGAATAGCCAAATTGTTGAATAATCAAATGTGTCTGTAATCCTATCTATATGATTTTGATCGTGATAAGCTAACTGCTCAATGGCATCGATTGTTCCCTAAACAATGCCTGGAGATTGCCAGAGTGGATGGGATTCGGTCCGCGCAATTGTGTTTTTTCTAATATTTTTTACACAAATATAGTAGGGAAGGCCCCTACTGCGTCATTTTCTATTTTATAAATGGGGGGGGGGGGGGGGTATTTAGTACTTATTACATCATCTCATAGATAATCTAACAAATCTTGCATGCCTTCTTTGAGGCTAGGTCGAGATCTATGCAAGCTTAATGAAAAGAATTCTTTAAATCTCTTGATACAAATTTGTAAGCATCGAACATTTCCATGGAACATTTTCTGACCGTTTGGTTTCCGAGGGAGTGAGCCGAAGCTCTATAGTCTGTTGTCATCATGAGACATGTCTCTAGTTTCATGGTGAAGTCAGTATACAGACAATGTCATGAAAGCCGAGATCTGTGGACTAGTAATGGTGGTTCGAGTCTTGGTGGTGATGAGGAATTGGCTTGGTGATTCGTGACCTGTAGTAGTAGCATCGTAAAGTGGGGGCGATAACACATGAGAAGTTCAGTGTCTAACCTTTCAGGGTGAAAGCCCAAGGTTTAGCATTAATTGGTTGTGACTGGCAATGACCTTATATTTTTTGACATTAAATACAGTGGGGAAGGTCTCCCACTACGTCATTTTTCATTTATAAAGAAACCCAAAGGGGTGGGGGTATTTACATGTAGTGGCCATGAATTGGCAGTCCAATTGTATGATTACAAAGAATCTAACCAGTCTTGCATACCATCTTTTAGACTGGGTTTAACAATATGTCTAATCTCCTGGATAGAGTTTCTAAAGAAGGAAAACCTGTGTGCGAACTCCTCTACTCTTGGTCGAAAATAATTCTATTCATATGGTTCCATTTTGGCTTCTAGCATCATGTCAATAAGAGGTAAGTAACTATTCCACTCTTCTCCAATCTTCCACCAGAAGCTCTCAAAGAATTCACATGACAAGAATAAGTGGAACATATTCGCTGTTGTATCATCACGTAGCACACAAGTGTCACTCTAAACAAAGAAGTTCTTCTTTTTCATGAATTCCTTGGTGTTGACTCTGTCCTGAATAGTCAGCCATAAAAAGAATTTGTACTTTGGCAGGCAAGGTGATTTCCAGATCCACTTGAAACGTTCTGGTGCATCAGGCTGTTTATTAAGGGATAAGTACACCTTCTTTGTTGAGTATTTGTTTCCATCTCCCCAAGGAAATCTCTAGGCATCTTGCTCATTGTTATTCATGAAGATGTAGAGTCAGCAAAATCATTGATAGGGTGAGAACTACAACATGGAGCTTGGGAGCCGGCGCTTATAGATGCCAAGGCACAGCCTTAGTCGGTGCACTCGCGCTGTCACGGCAAAAAAAACCATCAGGGATAACTGCGTCGGATATTCTAAAATGGCAGCAGATTTTATAGCTCGGCACAACGAGATCCACCGACCTAGCTCTTCCGTGGCGCGACAGAGGATGCGCCAAGTTACATTACAGAAGACGGTGGAACATTAGTGCCATGTCAGGTATTGCGAATGGCATGGTTCGTACAATATCACTGATCAAGATAGTTAATTACAGTACCATTAATCAAAGTAAGCATTTTACAGTCATTAATTTATAAGATAATTTATTCAAATCGAAAATTAAATTTTATTGAGAGGATATTTATTACATCACATTACACTCCAAACACTTCTTACAAGAATCTAATCCTTGTATTCAACTTCTCTTTTAGCAAGAGAATCTAAAAGAAGGGGTTTATCCCTAGTAATTCATCCACTTATTTTAAGGATAAGTGGAGAAATTTAACTAAACTAATCTAATCTTGAGCGCCTCTGCTACCACCCTACTATGACGAATGCATCAATAGGACTACCATACTCCAATGATGATGCTTTCATGGTGGCGGCGACAACGACGACGATGGCGACATCTCCATGTCTATAATCCTCCGCATGAGCTACGCTGACCTTGTTGCCATGGATCTGAAAGAGATAGAAGATCGGTTAGGGAAAGAGAACGATGCAATAGTAGATATATTACAGAAATACCATGATGTAACAACAGATGTATTAGATAAAGAACAAGATCCAACAACAAATCGATTAGAGAAATAACAAGATCCAACAACAGATCGATTAAGAAAGAACCTTAGGCTCAGAGGACTCTAGTGCAAAGGCTGGATCAGATTGGCAGAGCTTGCGAGGCATCACCACATTTACTAGTAGTAAAGATGGGAGTTGGTGAGATATTAGGATAGTTTTGGAAATGACTATGTTCAGATCTAGGGTTTGCCTAGCCGAGAGAGTGGGTGAGGTGTCGTACAGAGAGATGAGTTGAGAGTGGGGTTAAGTACTCCCTATATTATATGGGGTGGGCTGTTGGTGACATGTAGTGTTTGTTTTATGGGCTCTATAACACGTGTGCCTAGTAACGTGGGCCGAATTGGTTCATAATGCCCAAATGTCGCTCTCCGGCAGCTCGGGTAAGCAGTGGTGGTACGCACCTGTCAGCTAGACAAGCCTAACTAGTTAGCGGGTAGTGATTGGCCATTTTCCAGCGGACATCAACAATTAATGGAACCTGAAATCGGCGGCGGATATTGGAAATTCCTCTGTTGGCCAAGCGAGGCATTAAAAACCACCACCTTCCCCGTCCATGTACCACAACACCAAAATCCGTCGCTACCGTGTGTGCCACTGTGTATAAGTGGCTTCCGAGACAAATTGGTGCCGCCAAAGCTCATCCATTGTGTAACCAACTATGGCCGGTTCTTTTTCTTATGTCGGACCAATAATCTGCTGGGTATGGGGGTATTTTCGTAGTGTAGATGTAACATGTCATAGTAGTGGCCTATGCTAGTTTTTGTAGTCTCAACTATGATCATATTATTTTTGGGAAGTGCGTGTAGGTCAGGGAATTGTTCAGAAAGAGGGGGGCCATTCCATTTATACTTCCATAAGAGTATGCTATTTGTGTTACCTGATGTACATGTTGTAATTGCTCTGAAGTCCTCTAAAAAAGAGCTGCAACTTCTCCACTGTTCCTCTGTCCTATTGCTATCAGGAGTAGCACCCTGTTGGTAGTATGCTTTCCAAAGGAGATTAACCCAGGGGATGTTTTGACAGTTGTAAAATCCGTACAGATTTTTCATCATTAGTGCTTTGTTCTGCTGCATGAGGTTTAGGATACCCAATCCACTAGCTTATTTTGTGAGGCAAACATGGCCCCATGCCACCAGGCATTAGCCTTTTCTATCAATGTTCTTTCCATGCCAAAGAAAGGTCCTGGTGGCTTTCTCCACATGATCAATATGTTTATAGTGTACTTTTAAAGTACATATTATGAAATTTGGCATGGCAGATATGATGGATTTGATGACTACAAACATTCAATAGTGTGACAGAAGATTGGATATTCCAGCAAGTCTTTTAGCAATCTTACTGATCATTGGGGTAAGATCCTCAACTCTTAGCCTTGTGGTTCCCATAGGTAATCCTAGGTATGTGAATGGCATTGATTCACACCTGCAACCGAATTCATCAGCTAGCTCCTTGCATCTTTAAGTGGTGACATTGATTGGCACCATGGAAGATTTATGATAGTTGACTTTCAGTCTAATGGACTTTGAGGTTATTTATTTGATCTAGGTCAGCTGGCATAATAAGCAATGCATCATCAGCATATTGTAGGATACAGTAGCTCCACCCGAATGATTTGTTAACAGGCAAGCAGATAATATTGGATTGCCAAGCATGGTTGATGATGATTTGCAGCAGCTCAGCAGTGGTAACAAAAAGAAGAGGTGATAGGGGGTCTCCCTATCTTACACCTCTCTTGCAATAAATATTTTTCCTGGGAAACCATTAAGGATGACTGCAGTAGAATCACTTGAGAGGATATTATTAATCCATGAGATGAAAAGATTACCAAAACCCAGGTGCTTGAGCATGGAAACAATGGCACTATACTCTACGCTGTCAAAAGCCTTCTCAAAGTCCAACTTGATGATCACAATTTAGTTCTTTGATTTATGACATATGTTTAGGTACTCAAAGGTCCATGCTAGGTAGACTTGTATACTTCTAGACTTGATGAATCCATACTGTTTTTTTGAAGCACAGGGATAACAATATTCTGCACTCTCTTGGCAATCAGTTTGGTGATGATTTTGAGTGCCATACTAACAAGAGAGATGGGCCTGAAATCAGCAGTTGTTTGTGGATTTGCAATTTTTGGAATGAGTGCAATAAAAGTTGTATTGATGCTATAGAGATCCAAATCACCAGAGTAAAACTTGTGACAAAGTAAGTAAAATTGATTTTTAATGTGATGCCAATATTTTTCATAAAGAGACCATTAAAACCATCAGGGCCAGGGGATTTTTCATTTGACATGTCCTTGATGATATCATCAATTTTCTCCTTGGTGAAGGGTCTTTCTAATTCACTCTAATCTTGTGGAGTGATAAGTGTCTCAAGATAAAATGCCATAGTAGTGTCCTTAATATGTCCAAGTCACTTTTTAAATGCATTCCATAGAATAGCAGGCTTTCTTTCATGTTCACTGAATTCGATCCCATCATCATTTTTCAGTGTGGAATTTTTTGTATTTTCATTTCCCACCTTAGCCCATCTAATATTAGTTCTTTTCCTCCAACAGAGCCTTTTTCCTTCTAATAGTTTGTCTTGGTGATTGTTGACTACTTTTCTGAAGTTCATCTCAATGATTCAAACATCTCTCCGTTCTTATAATCCATCCAATAATGCTAAGACATAGCTGCAATTGCTGATAATGACAAAGAGCTTAGATAAGTTGTTGCTCCATTTCTTAATTCCCTGTCTCAATGACTTGAATCTAGCAGTAAAGTCCAGAGCTTCATTTTTGTATAATCCTTTGTTGACCCATTCCTTCTCCACCACTTCATTAATTCCATTAAATTCAATCCAATATTCCTCAAACATGAAGATCTAAGCTTTGGGGATTTCAGTTCCAACTTGAATAAGGACGGGGGTGTGATCTGAACCAAGCCTTGCCATTCGGAATGCCATTGTGTCAGGGAATGTTGTGCTCCAGCTGTGGGATGTGAAAATCTAGTCAAGTTTCTCTAAGATAGGTTGCTCCTACATGTTAGACCATGTGTAGGATCTCCCTTTGAGAAGTATTTCGTCCAGATCATGTTGTTGGATAAAAGAGTTGAAAAGAAGGATATTAGTGGTATTTCCCTGAGTTCTATTTCAATCCTCAGTACTCCTGATCATATTGAAATCTCCCATGATGATCATTGTAAAACCCCAAGTTTTAGTTAATGAATAATTAGGTTTGTTGTGCATTCATGAGCATCATAAAATTTGCTAAGACAAAACAAAAAAATGCAAGAAAGTAAATAAAACCCTAAGCCCTAGCTATCTTCCCTCCTTCTTTGAAATCAAGTCAAATGGTTTTGATTTTTGAAAAGCACAAAATCTGTGGAGCCCAAAGAAAGGGCCATGTATTGTTTCCAAAATTACTTACAAACTTTCTTGTATTTTGGAAATGCTAAAAATAGAAAAGAGATACCAAATACAAAAGAGAGAAGATGTTTTAGAAAAGAAAAGAGTTCCTATAGAAAAAATAGAAAACCTAGCTAATGGGCCATTGTAGAGCTTCTCTCCTCCCCTCTCTTTTGCGCATGCAACAACGAGAACCCCATTAAATGGCCCATCCATGGCCCATACCCCTTTGGCCTCCTCCTCTTTTTCATCAACTTTTAGACAGGCAGAGAGCTGCCTATTGCCGCCTCCGTCGTTGATCGTCGTGGTGATTCCCGCCGTCGTTGAGCTCTAGTGGAGATGGATAAGAAGCATCGTGACCCTCTCCCTTGACCTTGTCCACTTCCCCTTACTCCCCCAACCTCTCTTTTCTTCTTCCTGCGAGGCAACCAAATCCTAGCCCCACAGTCACCGGCAAGCCCTGCTGTCCCCGACCTCATTGTGCCTCTCCATAAAGCCATGGTGAACTGCTGTGCTGCGCTGGTCATCCTCCTTGAAGGAATCGAGAAGAGGTACCTTGAATCAACACTAGTGACCCTGTCCTCTTCATCTCTGACCAAGCACTGCTGCAGTCGTTTTTTCACCGTACGACCTCCCCAACGGTCGCTGACCTCACCAATAGCCTCACAGTGAGCTTCTGGTCCGAGAGGACCCTCTTCCTCTTCCTCCTGTGCCTCGCGGTGCCTCCGTCGTCCACTGTCGTAGTCATGATTTCCACTTTGAGGTCACTCGCAATGAGGTTAGTCAAGTGCGCCCCTCCACGTAGTCCTGCAAGCCCCTAGCACCACCCCTGGCCACCAATTGACGCGTCACCGACGAGGTGATGTGGCGGCTGCGTGTTGTCGAGGTCTCGCTGACATGGGTGCTGATCTAGCTCAGCCACCATGGCCAACTGGCCCACTGCTCAGTGACTGGGGCTAGCTCTGTCCCAGTGAAAATAACCCCCACCCTTCCGCTGGCATCATGATGACGTTAGCCTAACGTACTAAATCATTTTAATTTGTTTATTAATTCCAGAAAATGTTATACTATTGGAAAATCAATAACTAATTAACTATAAGTCGGAAAATTTGAATAATATATCAAAATGTTTAGAAAAATGAGATCTATCCAATATAATCAAAATCATGCATTGTTCAGAAACTTCAATTAACAAGTTTATTAGAACAACAAAGTGAACCCCCGCGGGTGATTCCGAGGTTCTCCCTGAATTAGGGTTTGTACCCCTTAGACCCTATTTAAATTGCCAAGCATGCCTTAGGGTTCTATTTCAATACTATTTAACTTGTCATATCATCATTCTTGCTCGAGAATTGCATAGATGCCATATGTTGATTATTTCCCCCTTCATTCCCGTGTTTTGGTTCTTCCCGGTAGAATGCGATATCAAGATCAAGACCGATATCAACACCATTAAAGATCGATGAACAATACTTGACCAACTATAATCGATTCAAACACAAGGCTTCCTAACTCTACATGTTGGTTATCAATAGGCAAAGGCAAGCATAGCCCCACCATTATTTAATCCTATGATTTCGAAAGCATTTCAATTCTTGCCATGATGCATATGTTTCCGCTATGGTCTTTTATCGATAGATAGAGTATCCTATATGTTGCATTACTCTCTTTGAGCTTATATGACCTGATCCACTAGTCCTAGCCTAACTAGGTTTGGCTTGTCTGCACTGCTAGGGCTATTATCCGTGTCTTTCTTAGCCATGCTTAGTTGTTAGTGCTGGTTCATCCCGACATGTATCGTACGTAGAGAATCTAGTATGACAAGAGAACGCGGTATACTGATGACGTGACACTAGTAGGAAAAGGCTTATAACAGTCATTTTCTCTAGTGGCATCCAAAATAAAATCCGTGCCACTATTGCATGGAAAAATAGTGGTGGCGTTCGGAAAAGGTAGAACGCTGCTACTATTTCTTATTCATGGTGTTCGAGGAAATTTGGATGCCGACACTAAGTGGGGACCACGAGGCGAGCTAGGACTGATACAGCCTAAGCGTTCGCCACCTTTGAACGCCGCAACTACGATTTAGTGGTGGCATTCCGTATATCATAGGCGCCATCACTAGGTCATCCAAAATTTTCTTAAAAGGCAGCACCCTTCCTGCCCCTAGGTCTCACACAGTCCATCCGCACCTCACCCCTTCATTCATCACTGCTGCCCGTGCCGCACCACCCCGGTCCATCCCAGCCCACCTCTCTGCCGCTGGCCTAGCCCCGCACTGGTCCTCTCCGCCCCTGTCCTCTGCGCCATCGGCCCAGCCCCACACCGGTCCGTGCCGCGATGGATCCACCAGCCCCGCGGGGACCCCATCATCTCTGCTACCGGCCCACCCCCACACCGGTCCGTGTTGCGATGGATCCACTGGCCTAGCGGCACCCCGTCCTCTCTGCCGCTGGCCCAGCCCCGCACCAGTCTGCGCCATGATAGTTTCACCAGCCCCGCGGTGACCCCTTTCTCTCTGCCACCGGCCTAGCCCCGCACCAGTCCGTGTTGCGATGGTTCCACCGGCCCTGCGGCGACCCCGTCCTCTCCGCCGTCGTCCCGCGCCTCCCTCTACCTCGCGCCACCGCAGGTAGACTCCCACCCCCTCTTAATTAGTGATTCTTTATGTATATCTAATTTAGGTGATTTTATTGTAGGGATACAAAATCTAGATGATTTTAGATGTATAGAAAATTTAGATAATTGCAGGGGTACAAAATCTAGATGATATTAGATGTATAGGAAATTTAGATAATTGTATGGGTACAAAATCTAGAGGAATTTAGGTTGATTTTGGTTTTGTACTTACATATGGCCGATGATTAAAAATGGTAGGATGCAATCTCGGGGATGGTGTGACCGATCCTTGTGAGATGCACAAATAAATAATTTGTGCATCCTAGTTAGCTCGCTTATGTCATTCCTGAAATTATTTGCGTCTAATATGAGTATGAGGCCCTACTTTTAGGTTGATTTTTATACAAATATGCTTTCGATTGATTTTGGTTTTGTACTTCCATATGGTCGATGATTGAAAATGGTAGGATGCAATCTCGGGGATGGTGTGAGTGAGCCTTTTGAGATGCATAAATAAATAATTTGTGCACCCTACTTAGCTCACTTATGCCGTCCCTGAAATTATTTTGCGTCCAATACGAGTATGAGTACCTACTTTTAGGTTGATTTTTATATGAATATGTCGTCGATTGATTTTGGTTTTTTACTTCCATATGGCCGATGATTAAAAATGGTAGGATGCGATCTCGGGGATGGTGTGAGCGAGCCTTGTGCTACTTAGGTCGCTTATGACGTCCCTGAAATTATTTTGCGTCCAATGCGCGAGTATGAGGCCCTACTTTTAGTGCAGTTGTGACATCTTACATTTGTAAGATCATTTGCTTTCCTTTATGTTTGAGTTTTCTAATATATTTAAACATAGCTATGGATACTTGAACATATTTAATATTTTAGATGAACATGCAACAAATGCATCCCTGCATCAATTGTGGCCATGAAATTTTTCAGGATAAGAAGTTTATCATAGTGCTTCCCGAAGACTTTGATACTATGGCGGTATGTTTAGGTTAATTATGATTTCCAACCTTCCATGCATTTTGATCAAAAGGACTTTGAAACTAATTAACTATTGTTTTCAAATAAAATTTTCTAATACCATCCCTTGCCACGCAAGAAAGGACTTTCTTGACGATGTGAATAGACGTGTCAATCACCAGTTATAGTCTGAGGTCACCTTGGTGGAAGAGACAAGACCTGACAAGAGCTACAAGATTCTAGTTGCTAACGAGGCTAACCGAACTTACTTTATAGGACCAGTTTGGACATAATTGGTAGAAAGCTCTAGGGTGGATGCCAGGATGAGGTTCAGAATCTACCTCAACAAAACTTGTGGAGTCATCTTTTTCTTGTACAAGATCCTTGACTCAGAGTCTTCTAACTTTTAAGATCATTCCCTTAGGTAGAACCAGTCTTCTAAATTTGAAGACCATGCCCTTAGCTAGAACATGCTAGATAGTGTTCTAAGTTAGCTATTGTATCATTGTATTCGGAATGATATCCAGTATTAATTGCCGTATCGTTGTATTCTGAATGATATTCAATATTAATTGTTGTATCATCGTATTATGGATGATATCTAGTATTAATTATTGTATCATGTTATTTGATATTGCTGCTATAATCAAGATTTTGGGTATTTTTTTTAAATTTCTGAATTACAGTTAATGGCATTTAGGAATGCACGAACGCCACTACATATTGGTGGTGTTCAGTTCACACGTCACTAAAGGTTAACTTAGTACTAGCGTTCACTCTGCATGCAACCACTAGGACCTACCAGTAAAGTGAGGTTAGTGGCGTGCAGTTTAAATGGCATGGACCCTCTTTTCCGAATGCCACCACTATGCCTTTTCCTACTAGTGTGAGATTAGTCGTAAAGGTTAAACATGCTAAGGCGTATATGGGAGGCCATAATGGGATGTGGTTTTTGCAGTCCCATGCTCGCCGCCACTAGGAACCAAGTTCTTGCCTCTTGAAGCAAGACGTGCGTATAACCACGGGGGGCCTGGATAACTCCACGAGTAACTAACTAACCTGGTAGATTCCATGAGTCACACAGTTCGGGTGTTCCATTCTACATGTGCATTTTGGTTATTCTCGAAGGAGGTGCATCATAATAGGTAGGTAAGCGTGTAGGGGGTTGCTTGGGGTGGATAGAGCCCCTGATAAACCAACCTTGCCGACATATCTAGGGACTAGCTTCAGGAATTGACCCATTACGACCGAACCCTCCTTAGGGCGTGACTCATGGTCGCATCAAAATCAAGGTAAAGGTCGTGCCTAACCACCCTTTGCCGGCTTCCAGGGAAGAGGACTTATCTAGGGGCACTAAGAGAAGGTTAGTACATGTGGATAAAGTTATAAACCCCTGCAGGGTTTTAACCTTTTCGAATATCCATGTCCACGATTATGGACGACTTGGGAACGGATGCGAAGATCATAGAGAAGTTTAACCTAATCGTAAAACTTGGAGGTTTCAATGTGTGCTTAAGATACTTCCTCATGGGTACGAGGGGGTGATCCTAGTTGAGGAGATGGAGATATTTTGGTGGATATCAAAGATATGATGATCAATACTTTGGACATGTTGCTCTCTTATCCCCTTTTAAAACATTCTGATTAGACAAGATTCTACTCCCTCTCGTTTAATAAACAAAGATGGCTGTAGGAAAAATAACCCCACCAGCCATAAGTCTTGCGGAGTACACCTTGTACTCACCCTTGCTTTATTAATAATTTTGTAGTAGAGTAAGTGTTCCCTGAAGAAGATTTCTGTACGACATCAACACCGACGAGTAGCATGGGGTTCCCGGCCGGCAGCCTGGAATCAATAGGCTGGGACGTCATGATTAAGCTCTAGGCCTCTTAGGCCATTTGTTAAGTTTGCTATACTTAATAGCATAATTTGCCTTCCGTTGTTTGATCTTTGTGGTTAGTGACCTCTTCTTGTAATAATTTGGTTCTCTGCTCAGTTATGAGCTTGCTGTAATAACTTTTGTGTCGCAAGGTCAATATTGTGTTACCGATTTTTCATTGGATATCCTCGAGCTCTAGGTTAAGCTTATGTCAGGCTAAGGTCTGGGATTTGTTTAACCCTTATCCTGGGGATGTCATAGGTTTTGGTGTCAGAGAAGTACCGACAGTAGGAAAACCTTGCTATTCATCGATGTTGAGTCTAGTGTTTGTGAAAATTATTTTAAAGGTGGAAAGTATTTGCGAAAAGTCTAGTATGCTTCTTTTACTACTTTTTTTGGTATCGCTCTAACTCTAGGTCATCTTACCTTGTATTGACTTTGGAATTGTTTTGATATCTCCTCTCGTCTTTCATAGCTTAGGTGCCTTCTAGGCTTGTCATTTATCAACCAGTTGATCTAGTGTTGAGTTCTCTAGAGTTGTGTGTGTTGTGAATTCCTTGTTTCCCTTACCCTATTTCATTTGAGAGATTCCTTTCCATCATCATCTCTCTATCTTCTGGGACCATAATATTATATTGTAGGTACCATAGTTTTTTGCTCCAGGCTTCGAGGTTTCCTTTTACCTCGTACGCATCCTTTTATTTCCTTGGGTACTTCAGAAGTCGGTTGTTCTCTTGGAAGCTACCTCGTGATTACTACCTTGTAGTGCATGTTGTGGCACACAAGTAGTGGTTACATACTTCTCGGGTTTTAACCCTTGGACTTGAACCAAAGGTCCCGGATTGTGCTAGATTCTAGTGTTGTCAATCTTGTACATGAAGCTGATGTTTAACCCAAGGTCCATTCCTTTGACCCGTGTTGCTAATGTTCAAGAATTACCTCAGGATGGCTAATTTAAAAAGGATTTCTATTTCTGTGCCCCTGGTTAGTTAGTTGTACTCAATTTTCCCTAGACACTTAACTTTTCCTCAGTTTTGCCCCTCTCCTTCTTGGAAATCCATCAAAGAGCTCGAACAGCAGCTGCCGTTAGGTTGACTGTTGGTTGACATGTGGGGCCGCGTGGTATGGGATTACATGGGGTCGTTTGGTCAGGAACGCGTTACGCTGACATGTGGGGCCACGCCATGTGGGACTACGTGGGGCCGGTTTTGTTGGGAACGCGTTATGGGGGACATGGTGTGGGACCATGTGGGGCGCGTTTGGTGGTTACGTGCGCCCAGTCGCCTAAATTGGAAGTTTTATTTTTTGTTATTTGTATGTTTGGCCTTTTTAAGAGCGCCTTTTCCCCTCTCTCTCGCTAACAGTTGTGTTTTTGCCCAAAAAGGTAGTGAATCTAGAGCAGCTTCTCTCTTCATTCATTGTTCCTTTTTTCCCTCGTTTTCCCCAATCTGGTAGCAAATCTAACCAGCGCCATAAATAAATTCAGTAAACAGAGCAGATGTAGATAAAGCAGCTAATATAGGATATATAGTACGGTACTTAACGAGGTTCGATAATTAGGCTGCTTAGCAGTAGTAGTGGACATGTTCAACACAGACAAGACAAAACAAGCTGCTTTACAACAGCAATAACACAAGATTAGTGGCCCCTCATGGCTTTTGCTAGGAGGGCCTCCGCCTCCTCCCTCTGGTGCCTTCTCCACTTCTTGCTGCCCGGTCCCTTGACATTGGGTGCCTTGGGGGCATGTGACCCTCCTCGATGGCCACCTTCTGGAGGTTGTGGAGGTGAAGACCGAGCGCCTAGTGCTTGGATCTGAAGCCGTGGATGTTGGGGATATGCTATATGGGTATCCTCATAGCATGTCACCAATCCTCCTAACCCGGGTGGCCCACAGTTGGTAGCAAGGCCTATGCCCTATAGGGCAGCCCAGTTAGGCGGATCCTGAAGGGAGGCCCATGCCGGATAAAGGAAGGCTACACAGGAGTCACCGATATACTCGGAGCCTTCGAGTACAAGACACGGAAGACTAGTTCGTATTAGTGTAGGACTCTTTACCTTGTCCGTCACGGACCTTTCCCTATAAACCCTAGGTCTTGGCACCTTTATAAGCCAGCCTGCGGGAGCCTTTAGGGCACGATTCATAACACCCCACACAAAGAACCTATATCTGTAACTCGGCGTATTGCCATTATAGTGATTTATAGCAGGAGTAGAGTTTTGCCACCGTTGTGGGACTTGAACCTGGGTAAGCTATGTTACCTCGTACCCGCCAACTCTCCGCCTTACCCCACATCTCTAAACACGCAATGTGAGGACCCCTCCATGGCGTGCTTGTCGGCAATACCATGACACTGGACATTCATGGACTCGCCGTAGGTCTTCACGTCCTCGACATGATTTACGAGGGAGTTGAAGTCGGTGGCGCGGAGCCTCCTGGTGGTGCAGAAGGGGCACCTATAGACGTCTCCAGTGAAGAAGTTGTCGTACTAGCCGGACTTGAGCCGCCTCAGCACATGATGAGTCTTGGTGTCCTTGGACTCGTCGTCGCTGTAGACGTCGTTTCTATCCTCCTGTTGGAAAAAATAGTAGAGTGCAATAAGGACATGATTGAGATACCTTGATTATCGGGATTGATTATTTGCATAAATTAACCGATTGAGATCCCCTGATTATCCCCCAAATCTCAAACCAATTCTAATACTGATCCCAACTACGAATGGGGGGATTCAAATACGAACAGGGGTATTCATCGAAATATGAACAGGCGGATTCATCAAAATACGAGATCTAACACAAGAGGATTAGATACTATAAAATACGAACAACCGAACCCTAATAACATACAATCTAGCATCCAACGAGGGAATGGGGGAAGAACAAGGGAAGGGGAGAAAACCCTGGTTACCTCCGACCATGGGTCGGTGATGCTGGTGCCATAGGGGTTCTCCAGCCTTATGTAATCAACCTCCTCGTAAGGGTCCCAGCCAAGGGGGATCTGCCCGAGACCGATGGGGGACTCCTCGCCGGTGGCTACGACGGAAGCGGGGACGAGGGTCTAGACGGGGACGGCAGCTGCCTTCGATGGCTCGATGGGGGACTGCATGGGGATGACGGCCTCCTCGCCGGTGGCCTTGGAGGCGTCGATGGCCACTGCGCTATTCTTCTCCATCACCGGCGTGGTTGAGGTTTTCTTGGGGGTTTGCAGGAGTTGATGGGACAGTGGAGACGGTTGAGTGAGCGAGCGAGTGAGTGATTAGTGAGAGTGAGGAGGCCTCTATAAATCACAGACGCCATCAAGCATCGTGCATGGCCACACGTGTCCTCTACCGCCCCATGCACCGCACACATGTACCGTGATTCAAGTTTTTCCCTCATGTCTAACCATGGCGACTTAGTTGTGCTCAGTTTTGCCCTCAAGTGTAACACTAGCAGTTTGGTTGTACTCAATTTTTCCCTCCAGTACTAACACTGCCGTGTGCAATATACTCAGTTTTACCCTCTAGTGGCTGGTCAATAGAGAGAGTCAACGAATGGGTTTTAGCTAGCTAATTGAGTCATTTTATGCACAACAAATTCAAAAAGATCAAAACATAGTGGCATCTACCCAGGGAGTCTTATTATGTGACCTACCACCATAAGAAATTTATATAAATAAAGTTTTAACCTAAATCACCACTTCTAAAATCACCTACTATCATGAAGGTTCATGGATTTCTACTCAAGCCTCTTCCCAAAACATCACTCCCCAAAACATAGTTTGTCTCAATGAGGCAATAATTGTCAAACTGGTGTATATTTGAATTGCAAATATTTTGATATATGCCAAGATGTATTTTATTGTTTAAAAGACGCATTTTCCATTTTTTTAATTTTCTTTCTATTTTCTATTTGAATCCCTTTGTCAGTCTTGCCCTTGGTTTTTAAGTTCTACTCAATTTTGCCCTTGGTTGTTAAGTTCTACTCAGTTTTCCCCTCTCTTAGTCACAACTCTCACACATGTGCACATCTTGGTTGCTATTACGGTGACCCAGCATACCACTGCATGATGTAGTACAATATAGTCATTGACATAACACCAATGAAACACCGTTCACTAGTATTACATCGCTTAGAGTGGTACAACAGAAACACAGCAGGTCCAAGACATGACTATAGATTACAACTCGACTCTTTACCAAAGATCTAGAGAATACTCTAGGTTAAAGAGAGAGAAAGAACTTCTTACAAAGAAGAACCAGAAATAATAACTCAGAACTATCTAGTAACTAAGACTAGTATCTAAACTATTTGGCTTGCCATTGCTGCTATTGCAATGCTCCATAGAAATAGGTTTTATGGCTGGAGAATCTACTCCTATCTAAACCGACACTTTATCTTCACTTCAGCTGATGTATATGTTGACTTCATTGACTTTATTGAAGAACTTGAGTTGTCGATGATGGTTTCTTGCGCAGAAGTTGATGTTGACGTTGTCTTCAATGGCTTAGAACCTAGCAAGGGTTAAGAAGGTATGGTTGAGTACGAGCGTACTCAGCAAGTTCACTAAAAAGGAGTGTATGATGCACTATCTCTACAGCCACAGACCAGGGGTCATAGGCAATGCAGGTTTTCATAAACATTTCTTCAAAGGTTGCTTTTATTCTGAAAACTATGTCCAACAGCCTTCACAGGTTGACCAGAACTTTATGGAGTTCCTTTCCTGCCGTGTTCGTAGCTCCTTCCCGGAACAGGGAGTAACATGTCACAATTCTTACACTCTGTAGAGGTGCGTCACTTTTCCCACAAGAGACCATAAGCTTTGTTGCACAACCGGGAGTATGTCCCCATTCAAACTTCCTTGGTTTGAGGCCGAACTTAAGATCCAAGCCAATCGCTCCCCTATCCGCGACCCCATATGTCTGCACGATCCTCCGGGGCTGACTACATCTTCGTTAAGCCGCCAACTAGGGCAAGCTATAACCATGGGGAGTTCCCGAAGACTCTATGAGCTGGTGATGCCCTGGGAGGTCCAGCTATACTTCCGATAGCCACTCATAAATAATCTAGACACCAAAATTGTGGGGCCTAAGGGTGCCCACCCATATGTTGGATCCACACTGGGAATCCCAACGTCACGATAAGGTCATCTTGCCTCCATATGAAAGGAAGAAGATACAACTGACTTCTCTGTCCCATTCCAAATCTCATGGTTGACGCGTATTATACGGCGCTAGAATCACTGGCGACATTGGTTTTTAAGTCCTAGATATTATGTTCCTTTACCACCGGAACTGTATCAGTAGATTATTACCATCTAGTAAATAATCCATGATCACATTATTATGAAAATAGTGTTTTCTGTCCTTTTTGAAATGCAGGTGATGATACAGTTGAGTTACAAGCATAGAAAATAATCAAAGGACATGAGCAAGTTGTGAACTTGCCTTTTGTGATTGCAAGATTATGCACTCACGGTCTTCGAGATAATAGAAGATCCAAATTATGAAATTAGCATCATTGGTTCGGTAAGGACTAATGTTTAAATAAGGAAGATGCAACGATGCATAAGTAATGTAATACAATTTGATAAATGCGAATTCTCGGAATAGCCGTATCTGAACTAGGGTTTGGAGTTTGGGATGATATCTCTAAAATGTGTACCACTTTTATACCAGTTTCACACTTGTGTTTCTTGTTAAGGTTTGTGAGAGTGTGTGAGAGAATATGTGAATACAACAAGTAGTTTACAATACTAAAGCATTCAAATGGATCATGGTATCTAGAATATTTCTTAAACAAGATTAAGAATCAATTAGAGCTTTTAAAGTAGTGTTTAAAGATTACTTTTAATGTTTCTTAAAAGAGTAACTTTTGAGGAAAGATTACTTTTACAAGAGGAAAACTTAAAGCTAACACTTTAAGGTTTTCTTATTATCTAAGAGGAAAACACTACTATATTTAAACAATCATAATATTAGTGGATGTATTTACCTTTGTATCATAAAAATTAATGGTTATACTTCATAAGTAAAGAATAAGTATTACTTCAATTACTTTAGAACTTGGTTTAATTCTTTAAGTGGTTTTCTCAAACTGATGAAAGAATAAGTAAATAAAAGTTTGGTGATGTTACAAGTGCATAGGATTCTTGTGATAAACAATATACTATTTTAGTTTATTTTATAATTGGTAAAATCTTTTTAGGAAAATTAAAATACCCTTAATTTGGGATAATTGTTTTAGTAGATATATTTTAAAATGGTTTGACCTATTTTAACTTCACTTAAACATTAATTGACTTGTTATTACATTTTTGGACTTTAAACAAATAATACTAAAGGTAATAGTAAAGATATATATATATACTTTTAAGGAATTAAAAGAAAAGAAAAGGGTTTAAATAAGATTTATTAGACCTTTACCTTTTATTTTACTTCAAAAGTATGAGTTGATATTTTTAGTGTGTAGATTTCATTTTTGTGATCATTTTGGTATATTATAAGTATTTTTGTGATTTTTAAATAATAAGATATGATTTTTACAAGTTTTATCACTTAATAAATACTAAATATTAGTTAAGTGATACAAAAATAATTGAAATAAGTTTGTAAATGTAGATTTTGTTTTTTATATGATTTTTGATATTTTATATTTATCTTTATGAATTTGAAGTAATAGAATTTATTTATTAAGATTTATTCCTAATAGATTATTTACTAATAAATATTAATGATTTATTTAAGTTGAAAGGTAATTGTAGTAATAGGTTTATATTATAGATTTTATTTTTCTAAACATTTTGATATAAAATACATATTTTTCTAAGTTATAGAATAAAAGATATTCAATTTTTAAGATTTAACTATTTTCTTAAATTCCTGGAAAAGACTTATAATTGAAATTTAAAAAGAAGATACTTTTTATCCCACACCTACACCTACCCAGGGTCACAAACAGGTGGGGCCTGGACCACGTTGGCTGACACGTGAGCAACGACCAGGTCAAACTGCGCTGAGGTGGCAGGGATGACATCGTGGTGACGTCAGCGATGGCCTCCACCACCAGATCGAGGTCACCGGCGGCGATCCTAACTACCCCGGCTCGCGAGAGGGGTTGCGTTGGATACGGACATGCACACTGAGCATAATAGTGGCGGCGACGCCCCTTTTTGGTCACCGGAGGATGGTGTACGACGGCGGACAGCGGCGGCGTACGACGGTCTATGGCGCGATGGTGATGCAAAATAAAAGAGGATTCGAGGGGGGTACTGGAAGACTCAGTGACTCACCAGGAATGCGGTGGTGTGGTCGATGAAGTGAATGGTGACCGGAATCGATGGGAAACTCCGGTGAACGGCAGCGGCAGTGAGGTATCGATTGAGCCATTTGGGAGCTCTCTGGCTTTCGTGGCCTGGCTTGGAAGAACGAGGACTTCTAGGTGAGTCCAACGATGCACTCGGAATGCTAAGAGGAGCTCGGGAACAACGGCGACTTGGAACTCCGGCGAGCTAGGTCCACAGCGGATAAGGAAGGACGAGGAGGAAGAGAAGACAGGGTCGCTCTCTGCGTGTACGGGTTCTTATAGACGAGGGCAGCGTCAGTAGCACAAATCGCAATGCGGCGATCATCTCAGCAACAGCGAACGGCAGAGCACTCGCCAACGAGCTGCTTGCCGGGGCTGTCCTTCTGGCGAGAGGAGGAAGAAAGGGAAAAGAAACGGCAAAAGGGTATCTGGGCTTGGGCCGGTATTGGGCTATGACTGAGAGAGCGAGCAGTGGCGGCTGGCGCATGCGGGCGACAGTTAGAGCTGAGTCGAACTGGGCCATGGGCCGGTTCTATCAGTACTCTCCTTTTTTTCTTATGATTTTCTATTTCTGTTTATATAAAACCTTTTCAAATATAAATTTCCACAAGTGTTTAACATGTGCAGAAACTTTGTAAGTCAAGAATATTATTGTTTGTAGGATTTATAATCATCTTCTCTTAATTTCTTATTGTGCATTAAAATATATTTATTATGTTGAAAGCCCTTTTTATTAAGAAATATTAATAAGGAGTAGGGTTTTAGGAATTGGGTTCTTATACATAAGTTTTCATAGAAATGATTCTGGTTTCACTTGACAATCTTAATGGTACTGATTTGGGATGTTTATCCATCCATATAGAATCTTGTTCCTACTTACCTTCATAAAGGATTTATCTAAATACATTATAAAGGATTAATCTTTATGGTTCATTATAGGATGATTTGGTTTTCATGGTTCTCCATATTTGGGGATTTTCCCAAATCCAATTCTACTTGATTAGCAGAGTTTAGAATTACCATAGAACACTTTTGGTTAGGCAATAATGAATCAATAATAATCATTGGTAGAGAAATACTACGGTTTATTCAAATATAGGTACATAGATTTTGAGAGGTTTTAATAACCCACATTCTATTATAGATAGGGACAAGGGTCAAGGTTTAGGGATACTACTTCTATATCTATGAATGGGTTTGATATCTCCACATAGAGTGAGATATTTGAATTACTTACTAATATGCTCCTGATAATTCTATCATTCTAGGTTCCTATTAGGGTTTAAGACAATAAGGTGGACAAGACTTCCATCTATATTACTCATCTGGTATTCTACTTATCTCTTAGGCATTTCAGTTGATTAAGAGATACTATCCATTGGCTGCCTAAAGGTTTCTAAAGAATTCTTACCTCAATACTTCACTAAGGCTATCTTTAGATACGGAATCCCTTTCCTAAATATACTCTATATATCTCTCTTATCTTATTCACAAGGATCACATCTTCCTGTATAAGACAATCATCTGACTCCACCATATCCATCATCATATGATGACATGGTCATGCCACTTCAATAATTCTCATTCTTCATTCTTACTCCTAGTATATAACTCCTCGTAATTAACTACCATTGATACACATATCAATGTAGCTACTGCTAACTCCATCTATTAACTTTCTTAACTCCATATTCCAACTTCTTCCAAGGGTTGGAAGACTACAATCCTCACTATAAATAACAAAGGATATCAATCCTTTGAATTAGGTATGGTACTTCTCCCATAATACAAGTTGGTGCTTGTATTAGCTTGATTATCCTTCTATGCCTCCAATTACTCCATATATTCAATATACTTCCTCATACTCTAGCTTGACTTCTAATGATCAAGCTAGATGATTTAGCTTACTAGGACTTGCCTAACTTGGTATAGTCATAATTCTTCTTCAACACCTAATCATCTATTCTCAAGTGACTTGAGAATAATGACCACCATCCTTTGATCATACAAAGCTTAGGCTTCTAATTGTTTGATCAAGATCTATACTCAACTAAGTAGTAAACTTGTATTAGTCTCTCTATAGACTTATCTTGTTAAGCAAGCTTATTCTAAGTCCATATCCAGTTATCCTAACAAGATTGTTATCTAATGTACTAATACTACTAGCTTTCTCATAGCTCCATGATCACTAGTTACTTCCTTGTTTAAATATTGCTTCTAGTTAACTCAGGAGTGAGTTAACTCCTCCAACATCAGGTGGTTTGATCTCCACTAAGGATCACATTCCATTGATGATGGTACACTTAACCATATGTAGTTCTTCCTTCAGATTAATTTACTTAAGGTATTTGAAAGGTCAACACAATAGGTCAAAGGCTATGAGTCAATAAGTTCTAGATCAGGAATTGATCACCCAATATTGATGATCCATAGACACTAGGACTTGGCAAAATAGGATTGTCATCTATTAACATGACACTAAGGGTATGTGATGGATGGTCTTGGCTTGACTTCCATTTCTACTCTATTTGTAATTAGAGTAAATATTCAAGACCTACCATGATACCCATGGTAGGAATAACTATGGCAAACAAGTGCATCAAGATTTGGTTATGGAGTTACTCTACTTAAGCTACAAACTTAACTTGGTATTCAGGTTTTGTGGTAGGTAATATCTTGATATCATCTTTAGAATATTAAGTATTCATCGTTGAGTTGTTGTATGGAATAGCATGTAATGGAATATTAAGTACTCCTTATTAAGTAGTGGGTTGTGACTTAGTTTTATTACATTTGATCTACCCTTAGATCAAATTATATTACCCAAAGATAAGGTTTTACCAAAGGTCATATTGAAACTTATCGCAGTCAACTTGATGATCTACTTCAGTTCCACGAAGTTAAGAGGAGCTTCAATCACTTTGACAAGTTTTATTTAAAAGCGCAAAAATTATCTGGATTTTCTATGCATGAATGTAATGCACACACCTGTGTTCAACTTATTTCTAAGCTCTAATGCTGGGACGTTACAACTACGCTCTGATTGGTTGAGACAGTTGTCACGCGGATCATGCCCACCAACCGTTGATTCTATGTGATCTATCGGATAGGATAACACCTATATCTATCAGGGGCACCCCTCTATCCATGCAAAATAACGAGTTTTCCACTGGTACTTTAACTCCATAAACAAATGATTTTGAATATAATTTGAAGGGAAAGTGTTTAAAGGTCTATAATTTGTGCATTACATTCCAATCTATTAAAATGATAATCTCTCACGATTTTCTTAGCACAATATTATCACGTATTAAGTGCGATTTCAAAGAGTTCAAATTTGTATAATTTTCGTATATGCAAGTTTATACATTACATTCCACTCTATGAAAATGGGGGAGAAAATGATAATGTCTCAAAATTTTGCTAGCACATCATTATATCGTTATTAAGTACGATTTCACAACATTGAAAGGTTTAAAATTTTCGTATACGCAAGTTTATGCATTATATTTCACTCCATGGAAATGATAAATGATCAGGATTTTATTAGCACAACATTATCATGTCTTAAGTGCGATTTCAACGAGTTCAAAGGTGTACAATTTTCGTATATGCAAGTTTATGCATTACATTACACTATATGAAAATGATAATCTCTCAAGGTTTTCTTAGCACAACATTATCACGTATTAAGTGCGATTTCAAAGAGTTGAAATGTGTATAATTTTTGTATATGCAAGTTTATGCATTACATTCCACTCTATGAAAATGGGGGAGAAAATGATAATCTCTCAAAATTTTGTTAGCACATCATTATCATGTATTAAGTGCGATTCCAAAGTGTTCAAAGGTTTATAATTTCACATATGCAAGTTCGTGCCTTACATTCCACTCTATGAAAATGATAATCTCTCAAGATTTTCTTAGAACAACATTATCACGTATTAAGTGCGATTTCAAAGAGTTCAAAGGTGTATAATTTTCGTATATGCAAGTTTATATAGTACATTCCACTCTATGAAAATAGGGGAGAAAATGATAATCTCTCAAAATTTTGTTAGCACATCATTATCACGTATTAAGTGCCATTGCACAGGGTTGAAAGGTTTAAAATTTTCGTATAGGCAAGTTTATGCATTATATTTCACTCCATGGAAATGATAAATGATTAGGATTTTATTAGCACAACATTATCATATCCTAAGTGTGATTTCAAAGAGTTCAAAGGTGTATACTTTTCTTATAATTTTCATATATGTATTACATTTCATTATATGAAAATGAAGCTAGACAAATGGTCGCCATCGCCAGAGAAGAAGAAGAAAGGGGAGGCAACAGCACGGGCACGGGGCTGGCTCGAGGTCCCATCGTGCAACGCCAACCTAGGTAAGCTGTGGGTCCAGCGCTCACGTGGATAAGTTGTGGGTCCGATGCTGATCTACATAAGTGGAGAGAGGTGACCACTACGGGAACCGACTGAACGCGGGACCACTTGTCAGCATGTAACGACAAGGCTCCACTACAGGACCTGACAAAATGCGGTCTTACTTGTCAGCATGTAACGGCGAGGGTCCACTACGGGACCCGACTGAACGCGGCCCCACTTGTCAGCACGTAACGGCAAGACTGACAGACAACGAGTTTTTAGACCGTGTCAGAGGCTCGTACAAGGAGATGGGAAAAAGGGATGAAAAGTTAAGCGGCTGGGGAAAACTGAGCACAACTAATGAACTGAGGGTACGAAAATAGAAATCCCAATTTAAAAATATAGCCTTCGATCTTGTGGTTATTGTCGTAACTAAATTGTGACAACAAAGGACTTCCCCTACCACTAGCTATGGTAGATGTTCTTTAATAGAACCAAATAGATCACGATAAGAGTACTCCTCGTGAGTCTTGCATCGATACTCGTGAATTTGCCACACCTTACCTCTTGTTGGGGATATGCTATATGCGTATCCTCATAGCATGTCACCAATCAACCTAACCCGGGTGGCCCATAGTTGGTAGCAAGGCCTATGGCCTACTGGGCGGCCCAGTTAGACGGATCCCGAAGGGAGGCCCATGTAGGATAAAGGAAGGCTACGCAGGAGTCACCGACATATTCTGAGCCTTGGAGTACAAGACACGGAAGACTAGTTCGTGTAGGTGTAAGACTCTTTACCTTGTCCGGCAAGGACCTTTCCCTTTAAACCCTAGGTCTTGGTGCCTTTATAAGACGGCCTACGGGAGCCTTTAGGGCAACACACCAGACAACTTCTTAGATTGCAGCGTACAACGCACAACACCTCGCACAGCGAACCTATCTCTATAACTCGGCATATTGCCATTATAGTGATTTATAACAGGAGTAGAGTTCCACCACCATTGTGAGACTTGAACCTGGGTAAGCTGTGTTACCTCGTAATCGCCAACTCTCCGCCTAACCCCACATCTCTAAACACGCACTGTGAGGAGCCCTCCATGGCATACTCGTCGGCAATACCATGATAGTTGGCGCCCACCTTGGGGCAAGAGGCGCTTCGAGCTCTACACCGGGCGAGGTCCAATCTCTTCGTGGGAATCGGCAATACCGTAGCCATCGGTCGCGTTCTCTTTTCAGACAACATCCCGATCGTCCCTCTAGATGAGTTTTGGGTGCCGGCGAAGACGAACCCCATGCGCTGCTCCATCATCCCCTTCGAAGACATCCAGATCTTCATCGGCAAAACTAACTCGGGTCCAAGCTCCTAGGAAGTCGGAAACTCGTCAAGCCCCGCACGGACCGCCTATGAGCAGGACACGTTCGTGGAAGGATCTGGGCCATAGCTCTCTTTAGAGTATGGTGGCTCGGATCAGGAAATTTCAAGGCCCACCCAAGCCGCCCCTGTGCAGTATATAAAGGTGGAAGGACCCCGCAAATCCGCTTGGCTTCCCTGAGCATTAGAGATGCGCATGTCACACTTTGTCAGCGTCGTCACCATCTTCGATCTGGCCAGATGCGTTCAAAGGGATGGGGAACCTCCCCGCGAATACCTTGCCAGATGGATGAGGGTGAGGGAAACCCTAGAGGGCGACCGCGCCGACGAGCTCGTGTACCACTTCATGGAAGGGCTCCCGCCTAGAACACTCCTCCGGCATACCCTCCAAAGGCGGCAGGCTACAGGCTCTCTCACCCTTGGTGAGATGGTTGCCATTGTCAATGAATACACGGATTCCAATTAAGAGGCCATGGCGGCAATCACCGTTGAAGCCGGAGGAAGGAACAACAACAACGGCCCGCCTACATCACCCTCCCCATCGGCCATCGGCACAATCACCATTGACACCGAGGCCAACTCCGACTCGGTCCTCGATGCGCTTTACGCCGACATCAATATGGATGTCGGTGGCTTGGATGTTAACTCAGAGGAATACGGCGCTGTTATGAGGGAGATCGAGCAGGAGATCGAGAAGGAGGACCGCGCCAAGAAGACCAACACTTCCCTCTAGGTGCTAGTCGCCATTGGGAGCATGGTAGAAGAAGACGGACAGGAACAGGAACTTGCGAGAGCTCCGCCCATGCCAGCGGTCACCAAAGCAGCAGCAGCTAAAATGGCCGCCGAGCCTCCGGCTCCGGCCAAGGCTCCACCTCTTCTGGTTACCCGCTAGCCACCGGCACAGGAACTTACCACAGCTCCTAATACGACCCGACAATCGAATCAGCCGCTAGTGCCACCGTAAACATCTGAAGCTGGCAACCCACTAGCCACTCCCGCCGACAAAGAAATCTACAGCGCACTTCTCGTCAAACCAATCACCGTCGCCCATATCAAGAGCATTATGGAGCTTGATGAGAAGCGTGTGGAAATCTTGGCGGAGGCCAAGTGCATCGCGGAGCAAGGCGCTAAGATGGACGAAGACATGGCTAAGGCGATACAATCCATCAAGGCGGCAAGAGCTATGGAGGCCGAACACAAGCAATTGCTATTAAGGCATAAAACAAAGAAGGTACCAGCTCATGTCATCCAAGATCCCAGCATTTGACGAGGCATGGGATTTGACGGGTCTACGCCGACAAAGGCCACCCCTTACATAGATTCAGAGGGGAGGCAAGTCATGCAAACTCCCGCTCTCAACATCGCATTCGCCAAGAGCCTCCCGGAGAAGGACAGGTCGCCAGAAGCAGTCGCTCAGGTGTACGACCTTGTCGCTAAGGCATGCAAGCAACATGAAAAGGCCGTCTCGCAGAGGCTTGAGTCCAACCTGGAGCTTTGCCAGTCAACCCTGAACAGCCGCAGAAGGCCAAAATCTCCCTGTGACGAAGGATCACACATAGGCTGTATAGAGCAATGACGGAGGGAGGAACGCAACAGGACTGGCGCTATCCCCACGGAGAAAAGGCTCGTCCCCGTCGTTCACCACCTCCACCACCATCTCGACGTCACGAGGAACTAGAGCCGCGCCACCGCACAAGCAGGCCACCTCCAAGGCGGTCCTAGACCAGCATCATTACACACGATCAGGGCGAACAGCCTCGGCATGCCGGAGAGCACAGCGGCCATGACGGACACAGGAGCAGGTCCCATAAGGAACCGCCACGTCCAACAAGAAACCGCGACAAGCGTGAGGAGTCGCAGGAGGGGCACCGCAAGAGAGCTAATGCGCCGCCTCCACCGCCGCCATCGCCACCTAGCAGCCATCATGGCGGAGGTCATGGAGGGTCACACAAACCGCACCACAACTCCCCTCCCCATGATGGAAAAGGGAAGAAGCCAAAGCCATATGATGCACGATCGCGGCTGGACAAGATCCAAGAATCTCGGGAGCTTCCATAACTTGGGCCACGTTGTTTTTAACCAGTAATACAGGCCACAACCAACCCCAAGGGCCTCCGCATAGACAAGACCATCAAGCCCTACAACGGCACTTCTAGGCTAGCACGTAGTTGCAGGACTAGAGCGAAGCAATTCACATCGCAGGGGGAAACCCCAATGTCGCTGTCAAGTACCTCCCACTCATGTTGACAAGCACCGCCCGACAATGGATCAACGACTTACCGGAGAAATCAATATGCAATTGGTTGGACATGCATGAAGCGTTCACCAAGAACTTCGAGGGTACGTACAAACGTCCCTGCACTGTCGGAGACCTACATCGGTGTGTGCAAGAAAAGGAGGAAACCTTCCATGCCTACCTCTCTCCCTGGCTGGATATGAAAAATTCCTGCGCAGGGGTGCACGAATAGACCGCTATGGTCGCCTTCATTGATGGTCTAGAAAAGGGAGCTTTGCTCTAGCATACGTTGAAGAGCGGGCAAGATAACAATGACCTCAACCTCAACGCAATGATCGCCACAGCTAGCGAGTTCGCTGCTGCTGACGACAATGCGCGTGGATCGTTGCCAGCGATAGCAATTCCTACCCAGGCCAAGAAGAAGAACAATAACAAGTGGAAGAATCAGACTGAAGAGACGCAAGTAGCCGACATGGTCGCCGCAACGTTCACTGGCAGAGGCAATGGCGGACAGCGTGGACGTGGTTGGGGAGCTACCAGTGGCTAGCATCCCTCAGACTTACGAAGAGTACCGCGATATGCCGTGCTTCGTCCATCTCGATGCTAATGGCAAATCCACCCACACCAATCGCCAGTGCAAGTTTGTCAATAATCTCAACGAGGACCCTGAGTCCGGATACAAGAAAAGTCGGAAGAACAGGTGGGCAAAGGGAAGAAGGAGGAAGAGCCAAGGAATCAAGTGATATGGACGAGGACATGGACCCAAAATCTTCCGACAAGGGAGAGGATAAAGGGAAAAATCCCTTCGAAAAGAAGGATCCATGTTACCACACCTTCCTTGGCACCCCAACCGTCCGGGCCCAGAAAACCTCTCCGAGGATACTGATGGCTACCCTCCCTCCGGTTGCCCAGTACGTCAGGTGGTCGGAAGTTCCAATTACTTGGGATAGGAAGGATCATCCCAACCGAGATCCAGTATGCCATGGTCATCAACCCTTTGATTGACGGCACAGAGTTCACCAAGTGCCTCGTGGACAGCCGAAGCAGCATCAACATCATGTACCTGGATACACTGCACAAGATGAACTTGATGGAGACCCAGCTAAGAAAGAGTAACACCATGTTCCATGGGGTCGTCCCTGGCTGACAAGCAAATTCCCTGGGTTGAATCACACTTCCGGTCGCTTTTGGTGATGTAAACAATTAACACCAAGAACGCATGACCTTCCAAGTGGTGCCTTTCAAGAGCATGTACCACGTCATCTTCGGACGTGACATCTTCCACTCCTTCGTCGCAAGGCCATGCTTTGTCTACAACAAACTCAAGATTCCCGGACCAAATGGCGTCATCACCGTTGACGGAAGCTTCACCAAGGCACGGGAGTGCGAGCTCAGGGAAGCCGCCTTCGCCGAAGCAATCCTCTACGTGAGGAGTTCAAGGAGATCCAGAACTAGGTCGATGCCTCGGAGATGCCGGCTTCGAAGAAGATCACTGCTGCCAAACCCGCCTTCAAGGCCGCCATCAAGACAAAGTAGGTGGAGCTTGTCGAAGGTGATTCCTCCAAGACCACCGCCATTGGCACGGAACTGGATCCCAAATAGCAAAGCGCGCTCGTCGAATTCCTCTGTGAAAATAGGGATATCTTTACCTGGCAACCTGCCGACATGATATGTGTACCTCGGGAACTTGCCGAGCACAGCTCGAATATTGATCCTAATGCCAAACCAGTGAAACAACCTCTACGACACTTTGGTGAGGAAAGACGAAGGGCTATATGCAAAGAAATAGCTAGGTTACTTAAGGCTGGCTTTATCCGAGAAGTTATTCACACCCGATGGGTGGCAAATCCTGTACTTGTCCCCAAAAAGGGAACCAATGAATTAAGAATGTGCGTTGATTACACCGGCTTGAACAAAGCATGTCCGAAGGATCCGTTTGCTTTGCCTCACATTGACCAAGTCATTGACTCGACAGCTGGCTCGAAACTTCTGTGTTTTCTTGATGCCTATTTAGGATACCACCAGATCCGGATGCGAAAATCAGACCAATTGGCCACTTTGTTCACCACACGCTACGACACGTATTGCTACGTCACGGTGCTCTTTGGGTTGAAAAACGCCGGTGCTACGTACCAGCGGATGATGCAACATTGTCTGCACGACCAAATAGGCCATAATGTACACGCTTACGTGGACGACTTCATGATAATGTCAAAGAAATCAAATGATCTTATCGCTGACCTGCAGGAAACCTTTGACAATCTCCAGAAATACAACATGATGGTGAACCCAAAGAAGTGCGACTTCGGGGTACCATCCGGCAAACTGTTGGGCTTCATCGTTTTGCATCGCGGAATCGAGGTGAACCCGGTGAAAATCAAGGCCATCCTCGACATCAAACACCTGGCATGCCTGAAGGACATACAAAGGCTCACAGGCTGTGTTGTAGCAGTAAGCCGGTTCATCAGCCGACTTGGTGAGAAGGCTATGCCGCTCTACAAGTTGCCCAAGAAGGCAGATAAATTCACATGGACGGACGAAGCTGATGTAGCACTTCAGGAGTTGAAGAGAATACTCTCCTCCCCACCTATACCTGCAGCACCGGTACCAAGGGAGCCTATGTTAGTGTACATGGCGGTGACCAACCGAGTAATCAACATCATCATCATGGCGGAGCGCAAGGAACCAACGCACAAATATGGAGTTTAGTGACCCGTTTACTATGTAAGCGAGCTCTTGACAGAATCCAACTAGTGTAACCCGCACTACTAGAAGATAGCTTATGGAGTTTTCCTTGCTTCATGTAAGCTAAGGCATTATTTCCAGGAGCACCCCATTAGAATTGTGAGCAACACTCCACTATCCAACATCATTAGCAACAACGACACTACAGGAAGAGTGGCAAAGTGGGGCATTGAGCTTATCGCCTTCGACATCACCTACAAGCGACGCGACGCTATCAAATCACAAGCATTGGCAGATTTTCTTGCAAATTGGACAGAACTTCCGGAAGACACTCCTATGCCAGCGCCAGAGTATTGGGTCATGCACTTTGACGGATCGAAGTTACTCAATAACTCGAGGGCTAGTGTATTATTGCAATCGCCAATAGGAGAGAAGTTGCAATATGTCCTGCAGATCCACTTCAGCGCTACAAATAACATGGTGAAGTATGAGGCCCTCATTCACGGACTTCGCATAGCCAAGGATATTAGCATCAAGCACATAGTTTGCTGTGGAGATTCCGACTTGGTTGCCCAGCAAGTAGCTAGCACTGGAACACGCAGAACCCTATGATGGCAGCATATTGAGACGAAGTAGACGAAATAGCCAAGTGCTTCGACGGCTACAAAGTCAAGTACGTCAAAAGGGAGGATAATGAGGCGGCAGATCTGCTGTCAAAGCTTGGACGTCCACCAATTCCGCCATGCGTTTTCCTGGAACATTTATGTACCCCATCCTTGAAAGGAGCGGACCATGACAACCCGGATAGAGTGGATTCATTTGTTAATACAATAATAGTGACCTCTCTGGCTTGGACGAAGTCGTTCATGGATTACCTACAAGATGGAACTTTGCCCGCCGACAAAGTCGAAAGCCGACAAATAGTATGCAGAGCAAAAGGCTATGTGATCATTGACGGACATCTATGTAAAAGAAGTACCACAGGAGTTTTCCTAGGATGCGTCTCCTAGCAGCAAGGTATTGACATCCTTAGAGAAATACATCTCGGAGATTGCGGGCATCACGCTGCTCCCCGATCATTGGTGGCTAAAGCCTTCCGACAAGGATTCTACTGGATAACTGCCAAGGCGGATGCCGACAAGTTGGTACAAACATGCCTTGGGTGCCAGTTTTATGCAAGACAACCAAATGTTCCAGCTAAAGAATTATGAACAATACTAATAACTTGGCTGTTTGTAGTCTAGGGGCTGGACATGGTGGTTCTTTGCAAACAGCACCCTGTGGATTCACACACTTGCTAGTAGCAGTGGACAAATTCACAAAATGGATTGAAGCTAAACCCATTAGAAAGCTTGATGGGACAACAACCCTAAAGTTTATCCGGGATCTAGTGGTGAGATTTGGTCACCCACATAGCTTCATCACCGGCAATGGCAGAAATTTATCTCTCAGAGAAGTTGAGGAGTACTGTCATGAGAAAGGCAACCGCCTTGACCTAGCATCTGTGGCACATCCGCAGTCAAATGGGAAAGTTGAAACGACCAATGGAATAATTCCGCACGGAATCAAGCCACGCTTGGAGGGACCACTACTTAGAGCAGTTGGAGCCTGGGCGAAGGAACTACCATCTGTCTTGTGGAGTTTACGAACAACACCCAACAGATCCACCGGTTGGACTCCTTTCTTCATGGTTTATGGAGCAGAAGCAGTTCTCCCATCTAACATCCTCCACGACGCACAAAGAGTTTCCGCCTACAAGGAGGGTGACGCTGAAGAATCCAGATGACTATCTTTGGACCTACTTGAAGAAGAGGACGTGCTGGCATGCCAGAGATCTGCCATGTACCAGCAGAAGCTGCACGGCTACCATAGTCGCCATGTAAAGCATCGCTCGTTTAAAGAAGGGGATTTGGTGCTTAGACTCAAGCAGGAGAAATGATGCAAATTATCCCCACCTTAGGAAGGACTGTTCGTCATAAGCAAAGCTCAATGGTTCCTATTACCTCGTCAATATTCACGAGTTGAAAGATAGGCCAAAAAATCACAAGCGCAAGCAACGTGACTCCGATGATGATTACCCGGAGACAGATCAGCCATGGAACATAGCACAACTACGTCCCTTTTACACTTAGCACATTTATATTATGTAATAAGTTTCTTATATGATCAATGAAACAAAGCATCTAGTTCACTCATATTCTCTAAGTCTTTTACCTCCTATAGTTGTTCATTTTTGGATCATATAAACCCTTTATGTGCAAGGTTACATTTTTCCCTTGTGAAAATCCCACCTACGGGTGTTAGCTTAAGTTTTCTGATCTACATGTTTTCTGAAGTTTTTATGTGGATTCCGGAGTAGTGACTTTTCGGCACTCAAAGCCGGCGATTTTATTCTTAGGTTCTTGATGGTGCTATTGAGCATCATCGCCCGAGAACATAGTTCTGTGCTGCGAGTCTTCCATCTCACGAAAGGTCAAGCATAGGAACTAGAATAATGGATAAGCCAGCACTTGCTTAAAATATATATACACATGCTGGAAATAGATAAGTTGCAGGAAGCTTGAATACAATTTTTCCGCCTTAGACAAACATAAGTTTTTCCGCATATATTATGCAGAGACGCATTTAATACAAATATTGTTTGTATGGCTCTACTGCAGGGGACTTCGTGGTGGCATCATCAGGAGAGCCAGGCCGAGAGAGACCATCAAACTCTGAAGGGGAAGGGCTAGACTCGGACAAAGTCATGTCATCGTCAAGGATCTCGGCAGGCACAAAGACATCGCCTTGACCATCTTGGCCACTCTGGTGTCGAAGCCGGCGAGGGAATTCCAAATACCATCGCTATCTATCTCTCGACCTTCCTCGTCTATCTTCGGCATGCGGGAGGTCACCAAGTCAATGTAGGCATTGTCATAGTGTGCCTTGACCAAAGACAGAGTCATCCTTGCACCAACATGGGCACAAGAGGCTTTCTAGTCCTTGACTTTCTCGGGGGCTCGGCCCAGGATTTCCGCGAAACCTGACTGCCGAGTCGGCCACCTTGATATTTATGCCTAGAGGTTGAGCTATCTCCTTGGCTTGGGCGATGGTGGTGCTGACGAAGTTGTCGGCAAGAATCATGCGTTCCTTGGGATCCGGAGCACCCTCACAAGGACCATGAGTACAAATAGGTAAAATGGTTGTCCAACTTACAGAAATAACTAAGACGGAGAAAGGTTACCAAAGATGCTCGTTTCCACTTGCTGGCATGTCTCCGCCAAGACATCGCGCTCCTTCTGGACAATCTTGAATTCCTCAAGGTTTCTAGCATTCTGCTCTTTGGCAGCTTGGTTCTGTTCCTTGAGTTGCGCAAGTTCATCCTTCAGGCGTTGCATCTCGGCTTCAGCAGACTCTTGCATAGCCTTCATCGTTGCATCATGCCCCTTAACAGCATCGGCTAGGTCCCTCCTCAGAATTTTATTCTTATCATCGAGCTCCTGGATATGCTTGGATTTCTCGACGACGCTCTTGGCCTTGGCAATGGCTTCTGTAAGACGAAAATCACAAAGTGCTATCAGAAGATGGAAATGATAATTCAATGAGAAAAGCAAGGAGCTATTGTCGGAAATAGACTATGGCTATTTTTGATCTGTTCCTTCAGGAATTTGGTTTTACCCTGTTAAAGATCCAGCTCCTTCTGAATAGCAGCAAACCTCTCATTGGCAGCAATCCTCCGTTTATTCTCATTTTACACGAAATATTGACATGCTTAGTTTCTCTAGAGCATTTAGTCGAAATTATTCAAGTTTCAACTAAACGCTTGGGGGCTACAGTACATGATTTTAAAGTAAACTAGTTTCTCTAGAGAATTTAGTCGGAAGTATTCAGTTTCAACTAAATGCTCGGGGGCTACACGGACAAGTTCTACACTTAGTTCTCTAGAGCACTCAGGCCAATAACTATTGATTTATCCGCCTAAGAGCTCGGGGACTACAGTGGGATATACTACACAAAGTAAAGCAAGTGAAGTTCAAAAAACTTACGATGGCAATGATCCTGAGATTGTTGGCCAGATGAGCGTAGGAATCATGGAAGGTCCGGGCATTCTTGTAGATTGCGTCGGCCTGCTTGATGAGGTCATCTAGGCTCAGCGTCGGAGGAGTCGCAGCCAATGGAGAGGCCGAATCCGGAGGCATGGATGAAGCCCTAGCCGCCTCCTACACCTTTAGGGCAGATGATGGCTCGGAAGCTCCCGCCTCAATCGCCGCTTCCACGTCCACCTCTTCCACTTCCTTCCCTTTCTCGGTGGCATCCTTAGCCGGAGCTTCAGCCACTTTGGAGGAGGTTCTCTCCCGCGTCGCCTAGCCACTGGGAGCGATATCCGCTTCGATAGATCCTAAGACATCAATGATTGGATTGACATCTGTTTCCATGGCGAAGGTCTCAGGAATGATGGGGGATGACGACCCAATGGGGCCAGTAGAAGGTTTGGTGGTAGGAGTAGGGGGAGCGGCCGCGGGAGAGGGCTTGGCGGATGGACCCTTGGACAACATATCGCGAATGCTTTTTGACCCTCCAACATCTTTGGAGGATCGCTTCAAACTAACACCAGCTTCCTCCTGAAACATACACAGTATAAGTACAAGAGTTGAAAAAAGGTATGGGCTGAAAATAACAAAGGTCGGAGAATGAAAGTACTTACTCCACAGCAGGAGCCTTGGTGAGGGGAATGCCGGTGGACTTCTTCTTCTTCTCCGCCTCTAAGGCGGCAGTGGAACGTTTGGAGACTCCACTCTCTGATTTCTTCTTCTTGGCCTCGGCAGCAACGTTAGAGGTGGAGCTCTTCCGCTTTCGCGCTGCCGGAGCTGGTTGATCCTTGGAGGCCTTGTCGTTGGACACCACCTGGATATCCTTCAGCTTGGGATCATAGACCTAGGAGGCCATTTGATCTGCCACCAAGGTCGCCAGCTGAGATACATGGGAATGTTAGACGGACAATTTCAAAGTTGGAAAAACCTTAGAGTATATAACGAGCAACAAAGGAAACAGAAGCTACCTCTGGGCACTTGCCGCAATCTAACATGTCGAAGGTGATCTTGAAGCCACGCTTCTTGTCCTTCACCTTGGCGATGTCCTTGAGCCGGAGCTTGATGGAGTCAGTAGAGAAGTTATCCCGTGAAATTCACATGGGATCCCTCCTGTCTTGGTTATACTTGCACATCAGCTCGGTGCGGTGCTGCAGAGGCTGGATCCGCCTAACGTACCAGCACATGGTAAGGTCCAAGGCTGATAGACCTCCATCTACGAGCCATTCGATCCGCCTTATGGCATGATTGGCTTCGTCGTTAGAAGGAAGAGAGGCTGGGGTCTGCCATGCGGGCACTTTAGTGGCAGCTCCATCGACCAAGTCAGGGTAGGTCTCAAGACGGTCTGGCAGAGGGACATTTTCCCCATAGAAATATGTGCGCTGCCAGTTCTTGCAAGACTCGTGCCATACGATGTCAGGGAAATGCCGGCTGGCCGGATCTTAAAGCTAATGGTTCCGCAGATCCGCAATACGTGCTTGGACTCTACAGACTCTCTCTTGTCGGTAAAGAAATATACAAACAGATCTAATCTAGGTTTAATACCTAGGTATCCTTCACAAAGAGCTACAAAGTTGCTAAGGACTAGAATGTTGTTGGGGAGTACCCGGAAATGTCGGAGGACATCTAGGAAGAAGTCGGAGACTGGCAGGCTTACACCGTGTACCAGTTGAGATTTGAGGTACACCTTCTCTCCGGCTTGGGGAGAAGGGACCACCTCAACGATCGGCGCCGCCCACCAGATGAACTTCTCCGCTGTGGGGAGATACCCCTTGTCGACTAGCTCTTGGAGATCTTCGACTGAGAGATCAGAACCTCTCCACACCCCCTTAAAGGAGTCGCTTTCCTCTTCAGCGGCTTCGGGCGCCGCTCGTTCTTGGTCATCGCTGGTGGATTCCATCATGGTGGAGACGGGAATGACCACCCCCTCCGGCGGAACGATCACTCCCTAGGATGGCTCCGTCGTAGCCTCGAGAATCACCACCGTGGAAGGAGCAGAGCTGCTGGAGGCCATTATGATGAGGAGAGTGTGGAGGAAGAAAGGTCTCTAGTTAGGGTTTTCGCAGGTGAGCTCGAATGGTCGTGCGGCGGGAGGAAGACAAAGACTGGGAAGCGGATGCGGGTAAAAAGAAATAAATTGACCGCGGTGGAAAGATATATGCCTCGCCTCAAGATTCGTGCAGAGAAACCTGACGGGAGGAACGTTGCCGACGTGGAAGTGAACGTGCGCAGTAATTTCGCCACGTCCTCCGTCTTTTGCCGCTCTGTCGTTTCGGATTTCATGCGCATGAAAATAGCTAATGATTAATTATTTTCTTCTGTGAGTTTTGAGGTAGCGTAGGCTGTACCCTACGTCATCCTCCTGGCATTTGCAGTGAAGGGTCACGTCTGAAGATTCCATCGAATACGGAGATCATCCGACTCTAGAAACAAAGACTCAAGGAATCTCCGGCTACATTGCGAAGCCGGAGATGATTGCAGGGTTCTTTAGCAGACCTTTGAGATATTTCTTAACGGATTACCAGCATCACTTAGACGGGATATTCAGAGATCAACAAGCAAGACGACGCAAGATTTCAAAGTCCTCCGGGGGCTACTGTTGGGGATATGCTATATGGGTATCCTCATAGCATGTCACCAATCCGCCTAACCTTGGTGGCCCATAGTTGGTAGCAAGGCCTATGGCCTGCTGGGCAGCCCAGTTAGATGGATCCTGAAGGGAGGCCCATGCCGGATAAAGGAAGGCTATGCAGTAGTCACCGACATACTCGGATCTTTGGAGTACAAGACCCAGAAGACTAGTTCGTGTAGGTGTAGGACTCTTTACCTTGTCCGACAAGGACCTTTCCCTGTAAACCCTAGGTCTTGGCGCCTTTATAAGCTGGCCTACGGAGCCTTTAGGGCAACACACCAGACAACTTAGATTGCAGCATACAACGCGCAACACCTCGCACAGCGAACCTATCTCTATAACTCGGTGTATTGCCATTATAGTGATTTATAGAAGGAGTAGAGTTCCACCACCGTTGTGAGACTTGAACCTAGGTAAGCTGTGTTACCTCGTACCCGCCAACTCTCCTCCTTACCCCATGTCTCTAAACACGCACTGTGAGGACCCCTCCATGGCGTACTCATCGGCAATACCACGACACCTCTTCTATCATTGGTTTTCAGAAGATTGATAATCTATGTATCCATATCTTGGGATTCTATCGTGAGAATGTTCCTTCTTCTTTGTTGTTTTCCGACCTTTGTCTACCAGTTGGTAGCCAAGTAGTAAATATGCATTCGTGACTTCTGATGTAAGATACTCTTGTGGTCCATCAGGACAAACCATTTCAGGATGTCAAGAGAAACAAATGCCAGTACCTCGTCATATCTAGGACTAGGTCAAAGTGTTGTTATCTGAAGATTAAGAGGCTTAATTAACTTCAATCTGATCCACTTTAGAGTGTCACACTCCTTTATACTAAAGAAGTCATGCTGAGTTTCATGACCCTCTTATGAAGTGATTCTCTTACACATATTTACCCACCCTTCCTCCAAGATTTCGCGCTCGTGAGTGCTGCGTGTGCGTAATAATGTGGCCATGTGAGATTCTTAGTAATTCTTATTGCTTTGATCTCTAAGGACATTAATGTCATCTTTAGCGTGATTGGTTAACCCTATCACTAAGCAAAGTATGATTGTGCTACCAGGTCTGCTGTCCTGGTGCACTTTCCTTGGTCAAGGAGTTAGGATCATGCCAAATCTCTGAGATTATGTCTTCTTGCCTTACCAAGAAAGTTTTCTCTCGAACTAAGTGACATATCGGTGGTTCGTGATATTCTAGACTTTTTTCTAGAAGTATTTCCATGTTGCAACATGACTGTGTTGTCAAGTTCTTCAGCAAGCTAGTTCCTTGAACTACTCCTTTCTCCAAGGATTCGTACTAGATACCCTAAACTAATTGGCTAAGCTTAAACAACAACTTGGAGATTTGTAAGAAAAAAGTTCTATCTGACTTAGTTTCATCTTAAAGGGATATCTAGTTTTGTTGTGTTGAAGAAAGATAGTATTTCCTTCATGGATATATTATATCCCCTGCTTTTGTTTTGATTTGGGTTATCGTCAAATCAAACTCAGTTCCAAGGACTATCTTGATGATGTTGCTACTCATGATGTTTCACTTGAGTACATCCTCATGTCTGTTGGTCTGACCAATACTTTTGCCTTGTTCATATGGCATACGAGTCCATCTTCTTGGAGTATCTCGATAAGTTTGTTGTTGAGCCCATCATTGACATCCTTATATTCTCCATGCTAGTTCGTTTCATATGGAATAGTTGGCATTAATGTTGGAAAAATATTGGGAACCATCTTTGAGTCATCTCGAAGAATGTGTTTTGTTTGTTAGAAGTGACCTTCTTCCATTCACGTGCAAATGTTGAAAGGTGTTATCGTGGATTTGAGTAGACTTATCTTTGTTTCCTTAAGGACACATATGTATTTTGTTGCAAATACTCACCATATGAGAAGTTGTCCTTCAAGAAAGTTGTTAACACATGGGTTTAGCAATCTAGCTCAGTCTTTTAGAGCTTGACACTAAAGTCCATGTATTGAGAATCTAGTAACATTACCTTTGGGGTAAATGTTGCACACTTTCTATTTGGACACGCTGAGTCTGAAGTATCATCCCATCTAACCAAATCTGAATATCGAGCAGATACGATGGTTGGTGTTTTCCAAGGTTCTGACATAGGCCTCTCTGTACATCTAGAAAGATTGATGTAATGGTTGACACAATTAGCCAGAAGGCCTATTGTCACATTCTCTTGATTCAGCAATAACAACCACTCTTCACGAGGCTTCTTTTATGGTTTATTATAAGAGTTATACTCACAGTTTCCTTATCTCCAAACTCCGACCTATATTTAATGTATGGTATTCCGAGCATCAAAGAGAACATTTAAAGTAGTGTTGCTAAATTTATCCCGGTCGATCCTCCAGACCCTTTATGTTGGCAAGCGTCTTGTTGTGCCAAGTAATTCAAGTCCAAGAATGAAGTTTCTTCTTCTCGTGTCATCAGGAATCTTGTTACTTATTCATCTGGTGGTGTGAACTGATATCATGATCTTTGGCAAAGATTTTGATAATCCTGGATGAACAAAGAGTCCCTTCCACTACATCTAAACATTTTCAAAGAGTGACTATGATTTTGGTAATCAACAGTTTCGCGTTACCTATTCCTGGTGACTCTTATGAGTCCTCTCCACCAAAATAACCTTCTGTCTTAACCTTCTATTGAACAAAAGAGTGACCCTTCTGTTTCTCTGTAAACTAAAATATCTACTAAAGCCGTTTAGTAGAGGTTCATCTCTTGAAGTATGTGGTCATGTTCTCTCTATTCTAAGATTTCCTTCTCAAAAGTTCAAACTCAGCTCTGAGCTCCATGGTCTCAATCCTTATTAAGACTAGCTATCTATAACCTTGAAACCTTCTCCTTTTGTTCCCTTTGTTACCTTGGCGTGTTTCATGTTTGTCATCTCAGAGTTGTTTCTAAACACTCCCTCCATGAGCTGACCATGAGATACTCGGTGTGTTATTTAGTGTGTTTCCTCTTATCCTAAGAGTGACCATGTTTCCTTCTCTCTTCCTACCTTAGGAATCTCGGGTCGAGATTATCGTAAGGGGGATAGATCTGTAACACCCCTAGTTTTAGTTAATGAGTAATTAGGGTTTGTTGTGCATTCATGAGCATCATCAATTTTGCTAAGACAAAACAAAAAATGCAAGAAAGGAAATAAAACCCTAAACCCTAGCTATTTTCCCCTCCCTCTTTGAAATTAATTCAAATGGTTTTGATTTTTCAAAAGAACAAAAGGTGTGGAGCCCAAATAGTATAAAGGGCCCTACATTGTTTCCAAAAATATTTAAAAACTTTATTGTATTTTGGAAATGCTCAAAATATAAAAGAGATACCAAATACAAAAGAGATAAAATATTTTAGAAAATAAACGAGTTCCGGCAGAAAAAATAGAAAATCTAGCTAATGGGCCCTTGTAGAGCTTCTCTCATTCCCTCTCTTCCGCGCTCACAACAACCAGCAGCCCAGTAAGTAGCCCAGCCCGGGTCCCATACCCCTTCGGCCTCCTCCTCTCCGTCGTCTACCTTTAGACAAGAAGAGAGCTACATGTCGTCGCCTCCGCTGGCAATCGTCATCGTGGTTTCCACCATCATCGAGCTCTAGTGGAGATGGATAAGAAGCGGCGTGACCCTCTCCCTTAACCTCGTCCACTTCCCTTCTCTCTCTTAACCTCTCTCATCTCCTTCCTGCGAGGCGACCAAACCCTAGCCCCATAGTCACCGGCGAGCGCAGTCGTCCCGGACCTTACCGTGCCTCTCCGTAAAGCCCTAGAGAACCTACATGATACACTGGTAATCTTCTTGGAAGGAACTAAGTCGAGTTGCCTTTAATCAACGCCAGCAACTATGTCCTCTTCGTATCCGACCAAGTGGTGTTGCGGTCGATTTTTCACTGTCCGACCTCCCCGGATGTCGTCGACCTCACCAATAGCTTCACAGTGAGCTTCTGGTATGCTAGGACCCTCTCCATATTCCTCCCGTTCCCCGTGGTGCCATACCGATGTCCGTCACCATCCACCACCGCAGTCATGCTCACGGCTGTCGATTCCGGTGACCAAGTGACCAGGTACCACGACTTTGAGGTCGCTGATGATTGCAAGTGCACAGATCATTTGTAGCTAGTTTCGAAATAAAGATATCGATCCCACAGTGAGCAGGAGTCTGAAGTCTAATAAATCTTGAAATAAATATTATGATAGAAATGCTAAATAAAGTTCTAAATAACAAAATAAAATGAGAGTATTGTGTAAAAGGGTGTTTTTGGGTTTTAGGTATAAGAGCAACAATAAAGTAAAGTAAAACAGCTGAATACAGAAAGTAAGTATCGCGTATGGAAGAGAGATTGGAACTGTGGTAGGGAAAAGCGTTCTCAGGGAGTAGCGGTTACACCACTAGTATTATATGGAGCTAAGATAAATATTATCATCATGAACATTCTCAACTATGTATGTGTGGGAGGAACTCCGTATTTGTACAAAGAGGCAGCAACCACTGCTCACATCATCCTCATAACCACAACAATCAACAATCGACATCAATCAAATTACTGTGCTATTAAGGGACGTAATCACGTAGGACATATCCCATGGCATGGATAGTGTTCCGTGAGTTCCCTCGGTTTCCCAAGTCGATACGTAAGGAGTGCCAACAACTTTATAGTTACTATAAGTGCTAACACACCTCCGTCTACCAACAAGTAGTTCCCTCCATCAACTCCCCATGAGAGGCAAATATTGAGAGGTCGACTTCTCTCAACATCAAGATGTAGAGAATCTAACACATGGTCACAGTGATGAATATCATAATAGACTTTATCTTATTTCAATCCCATACTAGGGTTTCTCCATCTCCCCAAGACCTAATGATCTACTCAGACCTGGAGGCAATCAACATCATCGCAATAACAATAGAATCTATCGTAGATGAATAGTACTTGTATAAATCCACAACGAGTATGGAAATTACAACAAGATATAGACAAGATGTAGATGGTATGGATGGAAATGGTGGTGATGCAGTGGTGGATGATGAAGATCGATGCCTTAGCCTCCTGGATCTGGGTAGGGCGAAGATGGATCCCCGGTGGATGAGTTCCCCCTCCAGATGCCTTCCAGAGGTGAGGTTTCTGTGATTTCTGAGTGTTCTCTACGTCTTCTCTTCGATCCAGTTGCACGGGGTAAAACTATTTGAGGAGGTGGAGGCGGCGCCAACTATACAGCCAGAACTATACAGCCAGAAAATTTATTCCGGTCGTATAGTTGGTCGTCGAACCCTCTGTCTCCTTTGTTCGCTTCTGGTTCTATTATGGTATTATTAATATTTCCCACATAAGTGATTTACGTTGTTTTTGACTCCTTTTCTCCTTAGTACAACTGCTCCAAGAATTATATCCATTGGATCCATCATCTGTCCTGATCCTGGTGAAAACAGACATAAAATGTGCGCGTGAGCGCCATAAAATATCAAGATCCTACATCTACAATGCAAAATAATAATGTAAAACATGCACTCATCAGTCGCCCGCGACGAGGCAGGGCGATTCCACCCCTCCATGTAGTCCCGCAAGCTCCCTAGTGCTTCCCCTGGCCTCCGTCCGACGCGTCACCGGTGAGGTGACATGGCGGCCATGTGTTCTCGAGGTGTCGCTGACGTGGGTGCTGATCTAGCTCAGCCACCGGGGCCAGCTGATGTGGTCATTTGGCCCAATGGTCAGTGAATGGGGCTAGCTCTGCCCCAATGAAAATAACCCCCACCCTTGCACTGACCTAGTGATGACGTTGGCCTAACGTAGTAAATCATTTTATTTTGTTTATTAATTCCAAAAAATGTTATACGATTGTAAAATCAATATCTAATTATCTATAAATCAGAAAAATATGAATAATATATTAAAATGTTTAGAACAATGAGATATATCTTATAATCATGTATTTTCAGCAACATCAATTAACAATTTTATTATAAGAACAAAGTGAACCCCTGCAGGTGATTCTGAGGTTCTCCCTAAATTGGGGTTTGCACCCCTCGGACCCCATTTAAATTGCAAATAATGCCTTAGGGTTCCATTGCAATGCTATTTAAATTGTCATATCACCATTCTTTCTTTAGCATTGCATCGATGCCATGTGTTGATTATTTCCCCTTTCTTTATGGTGTTTTCGTTCTTCCCGGTACAATAAGATATAGAGATCGAGATCGAAGACCGACATCAACACTATTGAAGATCGACAAACAATACTTGACCAACTAGGGGCATTAAGATAAGGTTAATATGTGTGGATAAAGTTGTACACCCCTGCAGGGTTTTAATATATTCGAAAAGCCATGTCCACACTTATGGACAACTTGGGAACGGATGTGAAGATCATATAAAACTTTAACCTTATTGTAAAACTTGGAGGTTTCAACGTGTGCTTAAGGATCCTTCCTCATGGGTACGAGAGGGTGATCCTAGTTGAGGAGATAGAGATGTTTTGGTGGATATTAAAGATATGATGATCAATACTTTGGACATGTCACTCTCTTATCCCCTTATAAAACATTCTGATTAGATGAGCTTCTACTCCCTCTCATTTCATAAACAAAGATGGCTTTATGCAAAATAAACCCACCAGCCATAAGTCTTCCGAAGTACATCTTGTACTCACCCTTCCTTTGTTGATACTTTTGTAGAAGAGTAAGTGTTCCCTGAAGAAGAGTTCTATACGACATCGACACCGACGACTATCTTGGAGTTACCGGCCGGAAGCCTAGAATCTATGGGCTGGGGCATCATCATTATGCTTCAGGCCTCTTAGGCCATTTGATAAGTTTTCTATACTTAATAGCATAATTTGTCTTACGTTGTTTGATGTTTGTGGTCAGTGACCTCTACTTGTAATAATTTGGTTCTCCGCTAAGTTATGAGATTGTTTTAATAACTTTTGTGTCGTAGGGTCACTATTGTATTGCCGATTCTTCACTGAATATCCTCGAGCTCTTGGTTAAGCTATGTCAGGCTAAGGTCTGGGATTTGTTTAACCCTGATCCCAGGGGTGTCACAACCCATAAGTCATATTCAGAGGATTCAAGTTGATACATCCAGTCCTTGAATAGTTGTCTTCCTTCTTGGATGCATCGAGCATATATGTTAGTGACATCGAATGTTTGGGTAGATATTTTGCAGTAGAATTTTATAGTAATCTGGAATTGGGATTGGTTAGTGAGTATGACATTGAGTTGAGATCCATTCTAGAAAGTTAGGAGGCCACCAGATCTGCCACCAGATGGTTGGTATAGGAATTGACTTAATTTTCTAGGACATAATTTTCTCAAATAGTTACTATCATAGAATAATTTCTTTGTTTCTTGAAGGCATAGGATGGTACAATCACTTCCATTAATTTTATTAGCCATATCATCACACCTCTCTCAGGAATTCACACCTATAATATTCCAATTAACAAACTTCTAGTATCTATTCAGGGGAACTAATTGTTGGGTGTTGCAACATGAGGTCAGGAACTGATCTCATAAACATATGCATATAAAGGGTGTAATTCAGAGGGTAAATCAGGGGACCAGATGACTGTATAAAGTAGATCCAACAGGCGAACATGATAGGAAGCATATAATAAAATACACATTACATTGTCTGATATGGATATCAAAGGGTCTGATATCATAACTACAACAAGCCAACCTTAGAAGGGAAATAGGTTCTATGACATGAAGGAGCATAGTGGGAGGAAAGATGATAAACAAAATGACTGATATGTGAATAAAAGTTCCTAGGATAAAGGAACATATTTGGCCCTTGTTCCTAGGCCTTGCATCACTTCTCTTACAAACTATCATTTGAACTATCAAAGTTCATTGCATTAGCAGATACATCACCATGAGGCATATGGAAGAAACTAGTTGCAATTTCTTGTACAATGTTAAGTGGAATAAATGGTGGGGGAGGAAGCTGATCATCCACAACTACTACATCAAACTGGTTGGATAGATTTTTGGCATGTTATCATTTGAGCTCTCTACATGTGCTTCAACATTGGCTTTGTCAATAAACTTATCTCCCTTACCTGCAATTTTATTTGATGCTCCTTCTCACCACATTGACAGTCCTAGGAGCAGCAATAGTTTTATTGCATTTAGACTTGGGGAAGTCAATAGGTTTGTCAATCTCCACCAGGTCACTGTCAGAGCTTTCTTCCACAACATTAGTCTTGCCTTGGTTGTCCTGGATGTTCCCTGTAGTATTATTAGCAGGGGAAGAAATTAAAGTGGCTCCGATGTATTCCATGGCATCACTGGAAGGAGTCAGATGGTTGACACTAGAGGTGTTTATATGAAGGTAGCAATTAATCGCATCCACTCCATATGTCTCTGTTTGTAGTATCTTGCAAGTTGCACCTGTTACTTTCTGACCAAGAAGTTCGGGGATGATGTCTGGATCTTTACCCATAATATTGGTGACTAGGATGATTAGGTTATTCATGGCATCTTGCTGATGAGTAGAAAGTGTGTGAGCAGGGATGTCAAGTTGTTGTTCAGGTGTGCCTTGGTTGATCTGAATATTGTTGGTTGCAGCTGCAGTTTGTAGCATCTTGTTGCATTGGAACATGATCATCATGCCAGGAGCCTTCATGCACAAAGGTAAGTGGGTGTGGGTTCCCGCCATTAGGGGGCAGGGGGTCCTCATCCCCTACCATGCCTCCTAGCATGGTTCGAACAAGAAAAACCATGGGACATGACAAGGTATCACCAATGCCATCATATGACTGATGTTTTCCCACAACAGTGGTTTTGCTTCTCCCCGGGTGTGATGCGGAAGTCCCCGGGTCCTTAGCTGTAGCCTCAGGTCGCTTGGAGCCAGCAGTCCCCAGCTCCACGTCCAGTATGATGGAGTTAGATTCCGGAGATGGCGTGATGGAGGGCTTGTGCAGATGTTTGAGGGCGACTCCAGGAGGAATTGCTACTCTTGTTGATCCGACGTGGGCGAGTGCATCCGCAGCTTCGTTGTTTGCTTGAGGAAAATGGTGAAACTGGCATCCTTCGAATCAGGCGCATAGCTACTGTACGAAGAAGCGGTATAATGCCATGTTTGCATCCTTGGTGTCCCAATCGCCCGATACTTGCTGCACCACCAGGTCTGAGTTGCCGAAGCAGAGGATGCGCCTGATGCCGATTTCTTTTGCCGTCTTGAGGCCGTGGACAGGCGCTTCGTATTCGGCGATGTTGTTGGGTGCACGGAAGTGGATCTATAGCACGTACTCCAACCGGTCTCCTTTTGGAGAGGTGATGACGACCTCGACTCCAAGTCCCCTATACATCTTGGAGCCGTCGAAGTGTAGCTTCCAGTGCGTGGAGTCAGGGCATGGAGGCAGGTACTACATCTCTACCCAGTCGACGAGGAAATCCGCTAGTGCCTGAGACTTGATCGCGTCCTTGGCTCGTACCGGATGTAGTGTGCAGCGAGATCTATTGACCACTTCGCCACTCGGCTAGTGGCGTGTCTGTTGCCGATGGTCTCCAAAAGGGGGGCTAGTGCCACTACCCGGATGGAGTGCTCTTGGAAGTAGGGCTTTAGTTTCTTGGCAGCCATGTATACGCCATACACTAGCTTCTGGTAGTGAGGGTAGTTCTGCTTCGACAGCGAGAGTACCTCACTCATGTAGTGTACTGCGCGCTGGACCGGTTGCGCCTTTCCCTCTTCTGGCCTTTCAACCACCAGGATGATGCTAACGACCCGGTTGGTAGCTGCAATGTACATCAGCATGGGCTCTTTAGCAGTAGGGGCCGCCATTATTGGCGGAGAGGATATCATGCGCTTGAGGTCGCGGAAGTCCTTGTCTGCATGCACTATCGAAACGAACTTGTCTGTTTTCTTCATGAGCTGGTACAGGGGGAGTGCCTTCTCGCCCAGCCGGCTGAGGGAGGCTAGGCACTCGGTGAACTTCTGCATGTCGCGCAGATTCTGCGGCATCTGCATGTGCTTGATTGCAATGGTCTTCTCTAGGTTGGCCTCGATTCCACATTATGAGACAAGGAAACCGAAGAGCTGGCCCGCTGGGATGCCAAACATGTAATTCTTTAGGTTCAGCTTCATATGGAACCGGCAAAGGTTGGCGAATGTTTCCTTCAGGTCTTCGAGGGGTGTCTGCCTCTCCTTTGTCTTGACCACCACGTCATAGATGTAGGCATGTACGTGGCACCTGCATTTTTCAGTCCGAATGGCATGGTGGTGTAGCAGTAGGCCCCATACGGGGTGATGAATGATGTCTTTATTTGATTAGCGGGGTGTAGCCAGATCTGGTGGTAGCCGAAGTACGCATCCAGAAACGACATTAGCTTGTAGTCGGCCATAGAGTCGAACACTTGGTCTATCCTTGGCAGGGCGAACAGATCTTTGGGGCATGCCTTGTTGAGGATGGTGTAGTCAACACACATGCGCCAAGTTTTGTTCTTTTTCAGCACCAACACTGGGTTTGCCAGCCATTCCGGGTGTAAAACCTACATCATGAATCTGGCTACAAGCAACATGGTGATTTCTTCACCAATGGTTCTTCTCTTCTCCTCAGCAAAGTGACGTAGTGATTATTTGATCAGCTTTGAATTTGTCCAGACATTTAAACAGTGCTCGGTGAGGTCCCTCAGAACACTAGGCATGTCCTTAGGGGACCAAGCGAAGATATCCCGATTCTCATGGAGGAAGTCGAAGAGCACGCATTCCTATTTCATGTCAAGTCTATGTCTTACCAGGACGAACTTCTTCGGTTCGGCCTCATCTAGCAGGATCTTCTTGGTCCCCTTTGATGGCTTGAACTGCGCCTCTCCGGCTAGCTTTGGTTTGCCAGCCGGCATGTCTGCCTATAGGGCCGCCACGTTCTGCATGATGATGCGATTCTACTCCATGGTGATCATGGTCTCGGCTATCTTGGAGCCGTCAGTGGTGCACTCCATCGACCGCCTGTAGTCACCTGTGATGGTGATTACTCCCTTTGGCCCGGGGAGCTTCATCTTGAGGTATGCGTAGTGTGGCACAACCATGCACTTGGTGAGCGCTGGGCATCCTAGGATAGTGTGGTATGTGCTACAGAGGTTAACCACCTCGAGCCAGATGGGCTCACGGTGGAAGTTTTCTTCCGTGCCGAAGATGACGTCCATCCGGATCTTGCCGATGGGCGAGTGCGATCGACCCAGAATGGCTCCATGGAAGAAGGTACTGGATGGCTCCAGCTGGGATTCGCTGATGCCGAGCCGGTCCCGAGAGCTGCGGTACAGGATGTTGATGCCGCTGCATCCATCAACAAGGAAGCGGGAGAACCTGCATGAGTGCTTCTCAGAGATGATGATGGGGTCCAGGACCATGGCTTATGTGCCCGATTGCGGAAGCACGTCCGACTGGTCCTTCTGGCTCCACATGACCTCTTGCTCAGACCAGTTTAGGTACTGAGGGACAGGGGAACAATTGCGTTCACCTCCGCCTCGCGGATCTTGCTATGCTTGGTTTCCGGCTTGGTGGTGAAGATGTGGTAGTTCCCCACCCGTCGAGGATAGTCTCCTCCGTCCTTGTCCTGGCGGTTCTGGCGTTCGCGGTTGTCCTGCTAGCCGCCGGCTGGCGGAGGCGAGGGTGGCGGTGGTAGCCCACAAACCTCGGCCATCTTCCTTGTCTAGGTGCACTGGCGAGTTGTATGTGTAGCTGGCATTTTGCCGCCACTGTGGAACTTGCATGGGCCATCAAGCATCGATTTTATGGTGTACTTGGGCCGAGGCGGTCGATCATCAGGCTTCTGTCTCCGGCTGCCGCCTGCAACCGAGTCCTCTTGGACAGCTTCCACCTAGCTAGAACCATATTGGTTATCCGGCTGGTCATCCTTCCTCTTGCCGTGCCTCCTAGAGTTTTGGTTGTTTTCATCTGGTTGGTGTCTGTCCGTGGCGACCTCCACGACGATTTTCCCCTGGTCATCCAGCCGGATGGATCTTTTCATTGCTGCATCGTTGGTGGCGTACTTGTCCACGATTTCCATAGTCTGGGCCATGGTGGTGGGATCCACCCGTTGGAGCTTATGCTTAAGCATGGTGTTGTCTCTGCAGCCATTGATGAAGAAGTCAACTTATTGTTGCTCGCGCATCCCCTCACATGATTTTTGCATGCTTGTCCACCGGGTGATGTAGGAGCGGTCAGTCCCAACTTTGCCTTGGACGCAAAGGGCGAGCTCGCCGGGGCGTCCCGGACGCTTGTAGGTGCTGGTGAAGTTGCGGACAAACGCCTTCTCTAAGTCGATCCAAGCGTTGATGCTATTCTCCGGGAGACTGTTGAGCCATGTTATGGCCGAGTCGAGGATCATGACGGGGACATAGCCCACGGCTACAAGACGGTTTCCATTTGTGGTGCCCACCATGGTGGTGTAGTCCACCAGCCAGTCCTCCAGCTTGACCGTGCCGTTGTACTTCGACTTGTCCTTTGGAAGCAAAAATCCCTTTGGAAACGGTTCATTCCGGATGCGTGGTCCGAAACATTTTGGGCCAGCCGGGATTTCCTCCTCCAGCGCTCGTGACTGCATCAGGAGGTTGATGCGTGCGCATGCATCCCACTGCTCTTTCGGCTCGAGCAGGCCAAGCCGTCCTGAAAGGCGGGACTTGGATGGCGTGTTGGTTCTTCCGGCTCCATCAGCCGGATCATAGATTCTACTGGTGACAGCTGCAGGTTTGCGTGGGTTTTTCCCATGGCCGGTTGATCCGCTGCGTGGACGGCTGTTTTTCCTCATCCCATTTGGAGAGGAGGCCTTGCTTCCACCTGTAGCCGGATCCCCCACCCGGCGAGGCTGCTGGATCTTGCTGTTTCCTCCGAAGCTTGCACATGCCTCAACCTGCTGCTTGTTGGTCATAGCGATGTGGAGCTAGACGCGTGCTTGCTCGCGACACAGCTCGTCACCCTCCAGGTGGCTCAGCTCAGCGGTGGCTGCTTCTATGGCCCTCATGTTCTTGGCTGGAGTACTATAAATCGACTGAGCCGTGTGGACGCGTGAGTCAGCAGAATGGTCTAGTTCCGAGCCCAAGTTACGGCCCTAAGGCAGAGCCTACCGGTTGGCACCGGGTAAGCGGGTGAAGCCGTGCCCGGTGTTGTACTCATGCATGGTCGCATCCAGGCGGCGCTGGCAGGCGGCGACCTTGCTGGCTTCCTCAAGGAGGTTCTAGCGCGTGGCTTCTAGCACAGCTGCGGCTGCTGCTAGGTCCACCCCGGGGGCGATGGGGATGCGTAGGTTCTGGATGGAGGTGGCCAGCGGAGTAGCGTCATTGGCGCCTGCGTCACACTCCAGAGGCGGGCGGTAGCGTTCGCCTGCACCGGCCATCATGACCTCGACGCTGCCACTAGCAAGGCGCAGAGCGGAGAATCCAGGTGGTGCACCAGAGACGGTGATGACCTTGCGAGGGAAATCCTCGGCGATGGTGGCGATGTAGACGTGGTGCTCGCCGAAGTGCATGACGGAGCCATGATGGCTATGATAATACAGCACGTTTTAGCAATATAAATTGTGTCATTTTCCTATCATATCTTGCTCCATCTAACTATTGTTATTCCTGATATGCATGATTACTTATTTTTATTAAATTCAATATGAGCTTTTAACATTTAGTACTTTAGGTAGAATTTTATCCATCTTCATTGTCTTTGGCATGTGTGTAGGTGTTGATGATGATTATGGATAAAACAAAGGCAAAAGGAACAAAGAGAGCATAGTATGGAGGAGCTACAGAGACCATACTTAGCCATTTGAGGTGTTGGAAAAGTGAACTTTTACAACTTCTCAAAATAAAGATCCAAGACCATAGATTTGTAGCCCTCGACAAGACGAATTCAACGAGCCCAAGAACACCCAAAACAGACTTCGTATGAAGAAATGGAGACCAAAATACTAAATAGTACCGAAGGTTTAACGACCAACTATACGGCGGGAGCAAAAATTCCGGCCGTATAGCTCCCACCCTATAGTTGACAAAGAGGGCGCAAACGACGGGATTTCTCCCTCTAAAAGCTCTAGAACCATCCCTAAGTCATATGATGGTATTGGGGGAACCCTAGGTCACCCCCAAGGCATGTATAAAGGAGGGAGGAGTCAAAGAAGAGAGGAGGAAGCCACCATACACCATATACAAGATCTAGATCTCATCTACCGCCTCCACGCCGGCGCCCTGCCACTGTGCCACCTCCATAGCCTCTACAGCTCCACCAAGATCCAGATCTCCATCAACAACATGAAGCCATCCAAGAAAGAAGAGGATGAGAAGGAGGACGCCGCCATCACCACGCCGACGCCACCATCACCGCGTCGTCATCACCATCTCCATCGCCGCTACTCCTTCATCCTTCCCAACCATGATCTCCGTGATAGGTTGTAACATGGCTTGAACCCCCTTTTATTAATGTTATGATGATTTCAGTAATTTAAGTGTGGTGTGTTCTTGTTAATTAATATGTTTGTGCTTTCTATTTACATTGTTCTATTCATGATATTATTCTAGTTATTGGAGACGTCCAATCCATTGTTGAGGAATTTACTAGGGATTCACGGAGTGTCACAAAACTTATCATTAGTCTCTACTCTTCCATTGGTAGAACTAATAGGCTATTTGCTATAAGTGATTTGCGAAGGCGATAGAAGCTTAGGATGCGCCGCCCAGAATTCCCTCAAGGTCACTCATGATATAGATAGGTATAGTGTTGTGAATTGCTTGATCCCAAAGCGACAGACGAGATATCTTATGACTAGCACACTTGCTTAGGAGTATGGTTATCCATAGAACTTAATGTCTTTGCTCTAGTTTACCTTGATTGGTCTTGTTACTTTAATACACTATTCTCTTACGAGATGACTCATGTCCGAAGAGGGTGTGGACAATTGAGTTGTCTAGTTGCCACTTACCAATGGTGGGAGACAACAGTATATGAGGGACCACCACAATTATAGTTAACATCTATTCCATAAGAACTTATCATGCACACCGGTATAGCATTAATATTTCATCTCATTGCATTCACCTCTTTTCAGTTTTACTTTTGTTCTAGTTTTCTTCCAGTCCTAGTAGTAGTTATTACAGAACATCTTAAAATCATTTATCCTAGCAACTTATAGAATAGGCTATTTCCAAACCATGGTTTGGGTGCGAACATGGTCACACTGACAACGTGGCTGTGTGGTCGTGTTCGTCGAGCTCCCATCGGGACAAACTCTTTAAATATTTGTTGTTACAAGTACTGCAATAACCCTGTTATTGGTGCAGGAACCCAGTCATCAAATTGGCGCCATTGCCTGGAAACAAAGCGTTCGGTTATCTACTCGCACATAGTTTATTTCCGTTTGTTGCTATTATCTTACTGCTTTCTTTTATATTGAAAACAATAAAAAAATTACAAAACCAAAAATTTATTAAAAAATATTGCTACTAATCATGTCTTCCGAGATAAAATTTGTTCTAGAGATAATAAAAGCATTGGAGGAGATAAAGGATTCAAGTCCATCAAGCCTGGTTGCTAGACATGAGATGATAAAGAAATTGCTAGACCAATTGGAAAGGCATTCATTACGGTTACGTGCTAATGCTGGATCTTATTGCAAAATTTGTATAACAGATGACCACCTTAATTTTCAATGTAAGTGTTCCAACAATCCTACTCTAGCAAATTATAATAGAGATAAATCCTATGCTAGTTTGGAAGTACTAGAATACTTTCTTTTCAAAGGTGCATCTGAAATGGTATTTAGACTAGGAAGTATTGATGTTGAAAGTGAAGCACTTGATGGAGTTTTAATTTGGTATACCTCATATTCCTCTTTTGTGACAATAATTTAAGTAATAATGCATTGGTATTATATTATTTGAAGCGGTCTAAAACCGCCATGGAGAAAGATAACCTTTTGCAGGACTCACTAAAGAGCGAAGAGGAAAAGGAGCACAAGGAGGAAGAACGGATTAATCACCCGCTCACACCCTCGACTCCTACCTTTGATTCTATCATTGCTATTAAAACACTAGTCGATGAAAAGGAGGAACAAAAAGGTGAGGTTGACAAAGAGAGTCACACTACAACTTTTGTTTGTGATGCCTCTCACTCTAGTAGTGATTTTTATGATGCTAAAATTGTTGATAATTGTTCTGCGGAGGCCTTGTGCCTAGACACTCATATGGAGAGCATTAATAATAATGAACTAGAGATAGAACCTTGCTATACTAACATGCAGGGTCCTGAACTCCCTGCTATGAAGGAAGAATACTATGAAGTGTTCCCCTACACACGTAACCAAGGTAAAGATTTAAGAATTTTATATGAATCTCAAATCCTCTCATTGCAACTATACACGGAGGCATGTTCACCAAGCTTGGTGAATCAACACTCACTAGAAAGCGAGAACTTGTTCATCTACATGATGCCGATGCACCGTAAGCGGGTACGACTCCGATCGAAATCTACTTCAAGATGCTCCAAGATGGTATGTACAACCTCACCTCGAGTCGATATCCCTTGGGATCCAGGTTGGAAATGTATGGAGCATCCTAGTCTGGCTTTATGGCTTTAAAGAGAGCGCTTCCCGGGAGGCAACCCGAAAGTTACTAGGTGTCTTTCTTAGTTTTGTGTATTGAGTCTAGTTGCAATCATGTTGTATTGGCACTTTTATTCTTAGCATGTCTTTCTATTAGAGTAATCTTGTGGTAGTTTTCAAAAGGTAGAATTTATTGTCACTATATTATGTGTTGCATAAACTCGGTAAACAGGAAGAGAAAATCAGTTTTAGGTGAATCCTTCAATTATATGTATTTGTTGATCGAAAATTAAAGTTGTTATTTTTCTGTCAAAACATGGTGTTTCACTAAGTTTTAGGTTAACAAAGAATCTTCAACGAAACAGGTAAATTTTGGCGACTCCAGAAGGTTTAACGACCAGCTATACGGTGGCAATAAAACTTCTGGTTGTATAGTTGCGGTCGTATAGTCATCGATGCCTTCGTCAAAATTCTTTTCTAGGATACAGAAGGTTTAATGACCAACTATATGACGGGACCTTTTTGGTCCGGCCATATAGTTGCAGCAGTATATAAATCGACACCATCTACCCTTCGATGTTCGAGGTACTGTAAGTGTAACGACCAACTATACGGCGGGACCTTTTTGGTCTAACCGTATAGTTGCACCCTGATAGTTGGGAAAACCCCTCAAACGCCAACTAGAAGGTAACCATTGCTCAATTATTCATTCTTTCTTCTTCCTTCTTCTTCTAAAAACCTCGAAACACCACCTGGGAGCTTCTCCCATGTTTTAGATAAGCCGAGCATATGTAAATAATAAAGTTCTATCTCAGAAATTCCTTAAGTTGTAATTCTCTTTAGTAGTTCATATTTTCTTTTCATTTTCTTTCATTAGTTGGGTGAACGAACTTCGTTCGTACACCAAACCGTTGTCTTTTATTTTATGTGTTATTTTCGCAGGGACTTGAACCTTATGTGATGACGTGTACGGTAGTGCCAACCGTGCAAACACTCGCATGAGCCACTTGGTTGCTTCAATTCAACATTTCAATAATCAGTGTCTGGTAAAACCTTCCAACTCGAACCTCTTTTAAATAAGCACATAGGGTTTGAACACTCGTGTTTCATATTTTGTCTCACTTACACTTCATCACAATCTAGGAGAAGCGCATTTCTATAATTAGCTTGTTGACTTAAGCGTGGTGTTTAGGTTGATGAACCGACTCAGTGAGACTTGTATTTTTATCACTTGTGAGCTAAACCCGTGTCTTCAAAAACACAAAAATATTTTGTTGTCTTTCTAGTCTTTTTCCTACCAGGTTCTTAAGAAAGGCATACATCGGATCATGAAACATTCATTAAAGCAAAGGTTCTTTGTCCATCAAAGTAGAGGTTAAAAGCACCTCAATGGTAAAGTGTGTCACCCTTGCTTTAACTTAAGATTGGGGAGGTAACCACTTCTTATACCCTCTTTTGATAATTGCATTTTCTCTTTTGTTTTCATGATCTTCTCAAGTTGGTATTTTTATCTTGGGGAGGTTATTTTGCATGCGTAGAGTATTGTGCAAATTTCTTTATCTTAAAAAGATTTCATGTTATTGTGTATCCCTCTGTTTTTGAATGCTTGCTTAGGTGAGTTTTTGTTCATATTTATATAAGGGATATACTTTCTCATGTTACGCCCCATAGGAGACAAGCCATAGCTTTGATGCACCTTGTTCAACTTTTATCTAGCCTGTGAAAAATATTGTGATCCTCTAAATATACACAGTTTAGAATTGTCGTATGTGAATGGTTATGGAGTAGCACGACCCCATAGTGTTGGAAAGGATGGTCTTAATAGATTCTTACTGAGTGAGTTGTCAAATAAGAAATGATGTTTCAAAGTTTCGAGATTAAATATGCCAAAATTTTGTCTTGGAAATCAAAGTGAAATATTGCTTTATGCGTGTCTTGCACCACTATTGCACAACATGGGATGCTAACAACTCCGCTAGCCTTTAGACAATCCAAAAAGAGGAAACTCAAGGATTTTGGCTACGAGTTTCCCAATATATGTAGCAAAAATGCTATATTTAGGTATGCATTGGTATTCTTGTGGGCTTGTGTTAAAAGAAAAATTCAGAATACTCCTCTGACCGTTATGATAAATCATTATACCAAAAAGGAAAACCTTGGTAATGGTCACGAGTGTCCTTCCTAGCCTACACAGTCTCGATTGAACATATACCACTCTTTTGGCCTGGTCTCGTTAATAAGAAATATATTTTCTGTGAGCTCAACAATCGAAGTTTGCACTTGAGAGACTTTAATAGATGACATGAGTGGTCAGCATTGGAAAACACTATTTATATTTATGATTGACAACTAACTATGTTCAGCTTTGCCTTATACAAATAAAAATACAAAAATACAATAAAGTGTGTATAGAAGGATCACAAGTTTACTTGCAAGCTAGATTTAACTTTGACATGGGGCATAGAAGTTTTTGACTAATATCTAGTGGTTTGGGATAATATAACTGATCCTATATTGCCTTGTCTGATTATGTGCTCTCTTGCTTTGAGCTTGCAGAAAAAACAAGGATACGGTGCATTGATTTCCAATGATAAGCAAGATCACATCCATTAAGTTATCGATCCCTTTTGCTCGAGGACAAGCAAGATCTAGCTTGGGGAAGTTGATGGTTGTGATAATACAACACATTCTAGCAATATAAATTGTCTCATTTGCCTATCATATCATGCTCCATCTAACTATTGTTATGCCTGATATGCATGATTACTTGTTTTTATTAAATTCAATATGAGCTTTGCACATTTAGTAGTTTAGGTAGAATGTTATCCCTCTTCCTTGTACTTGACATGTGTGTAGGTGTTGATGATGATTATGGATAAAACAAAGGCGAAAGGAACAAAGAGAGCATAGTATGGAGGAGCTGGAGGGACAAGACTTAGCCATTTGAGGTGTTAGAAAAGTGAATTTTTCCAAATTCTAAAGATAAATATCCAAGACCACAGGGTCGTAGCCCTCGATGAAACAAATTCAACGAGCCCAAGAACACCCAAAACTCAGTTCGTAAGAAGAAATGGCGACCAAAATCCTAAAGAGTACCGAAGGTTTAATGACCAACTATACAGCAGGAGCAAAAATTCCAACCGTATAGCTCCTGCCGTATAGTTGCCAAAAAGGTCACAAACAACGGGATTGCGCCCTTCGGAAGCTCCAGAACCTTCCCTAAGTCACATGACGGTATTGGGGGAACCCTAGGGCACCCCCAAGGCCTATATAAAGGAGGGAGGAGTCAAAGAAGAGAGGAGGAAGCCACCATACACCATATACAATATCTAGATCCCATCTATCGCATCCACAACGGCGCCTTGCCACCGTGCTGCCTCCATAGCCTCTACAGCTCCACCAAGATCCAGATATCCATCAACAACATCAATCCATCCAAACAAGAAGAGGAGGAGACGGATGACGCCGCCATCACCATGCTGATGCCACCCTCACTGCGTCGTAATCATCATATGCATCGCCGCGACTCCTTCATCCTTCCCCATCATGATCTCTATGATGGGTTGTAACATGGCTTGAACCCCCTTTTATTAATGTTATGATGATTTCAGTAATTTAAGTGTGGTGTGTTCTTGTTAATTAATATGTTTGTGCTTTCTCTTTACATTGTTCTATTCATGATATTATTCTAGTGATTGGAGACGTCCAATCCATGGTTGAGGAATTTACTAGGGATTCATGAAGTGTCACAAAACTTATCATTAGTCTCTTCTCTTCCATGGGTAGAACTAATATGGTATTTGCTATAAGTGATTTATGGAGGCAATAGCAGCATAGGATGCACCGCCCAGAATTCACTCAAGATCACTCATGATATAGATAGGTATAGTGTTGCGAATTGCTTGACCCCAAAGTGACAGACGGGATATCTTGTGAGTAGCACACTTGCTTAGGAGTACGGTTGTCCATAGAACTTAATGCTTTTGCTCTAGTTTACCTCGATTGGTCTTGTTACCTTAATACACTATTCTCTTACGAGATGACCCATGTACGAAGAGGGTGTGAACAATTGAGTTGTCTAGTTGCCACTTACCAATGGTGGGAGACAACGGTATATGAGGGACCACCAAAATTATAGTTAACAGCTATTCCATAAGCACTTATCATGCACACCGGTATACACAACACTACTTGAGGAATCATAGCATTAATATTTCATCTCATTGCATTCACCTCTTTTCAGTTTTACTTTTGTTCTAGTTTTCTTCCAGTCCTAGTAGTAGTTATTATAGAACATCTTAAAATCATTTATCCTAGCAACTTATAGAATATGATATTTCCAAACCACGGTTTGGGTGCGAATGTGGTCGCATGACAATGTGGCTACGGGGTCGTGTTTGCCTAGCTCCCATCGGGAAAAACTCTTTAAATATTTGCTCCTACAAATCAATAAATAACCTCATTATTGGTGCAGAACAGTCATCAAGCCACACGCTGGGAAGGTTTCCTGCAGCGTAATGCGTTGTCAAGGACACATACGATGAGTCTGACAGAGGACGAGGCCGGAGGCAAACTCGCTACCACCAAATGCCAGTTTGAAGTCCCCCATGAAGATGACCCCACCGGCCAGCGTTGAAGCAGAATCGTTGTCAGAGAGACCGGAATCGAATGAGCGATGGTGAGAGCCGAGGCCCAGCGCAGCGACAAGCCACGCGCGAAGCGGAAGTCCCCTGTGACCAGATGACCCCACGCGTTGCGCGCATGGTGGGTGCCAATCATTCGTGGTGTGGTATGGTGCCATTGGGGATGGCATGAAGGGGACAATTAGGATGCTATCGGTGGCTACTCGCAACGGGTTCGGCACAAATATTGCAGACACAGCAATGTACTCAGGTTCGGAGCACTCTAGATGAGGTAAAACTCCTACTCCTGCATGGATCTACTATATGGGGAGCGAATGCTCAATACAAGTGCTCCTTGAGCTGTTTCCCTACCTGCTATCAAGAGCTAGAGGAAGAAGAACTACTGAACTTGCGAGGGGGCCGCACTTGTAACTTATTATTTCCCTACCTGTTTCCCTACACACTACCACTTGTAACTTATTATTTCCTACCTAGAATCCTAGCACTACCCCCCCACCTTATATACTGGTTGGGAGAGGTAGGTTACAATGTGGGTTTACTATTTGGGCTTTGGGTTTACAAAGAGGGCCGGCTGGCCGGGCCCATCCGGTGGGCCAGGACCTGGTCAAGCCTTCAGTAAAGGAGGGACAACGCTACAGTGCCCCAGTGCTATTACATAGGGCATCATCTGGCGCTTTACTCGCCAGCCTCCAGCCTTGGTGCTTTCTCTCCCTCGTCTTGTAGCACCCAGGGTGGCATGCCAGCCTGTCCGATCAGGTGTGTGATCATCAAGGAGCGTCATCCACATACCTTTGGCCAACAGATCCGAGGGGGCCGGGTAGGGGTGGCCACCCAGCCGGCTCTTCTGGTCACCCGGATAGACGGGCCAGCCGGGGAATCTTGAAGGCGGATCAGATGGAGCGGTCCACCTGGTTGTGGCTCTATGTCTTGTAGCCATCTGGCCAGGCCTCCCTGGAGCCAGCCATTTGATCCTGGCTGGCCTACCCTGGGGTCATCCCCCAACACTGAGTGGTAGTGTGTCTACATCGCGTGCTCTGAATTTAACCAGTATTCTAGGTCTGTTTGACAAATTTTTGTTCTAGACTAGAAAACAACCATATGGTACAAACATACGTGTCAGGATCCCAAAGTTGCTGTGGATAGTTCAATAACAGGCACGATACATCATGCATGAAAATAGTGGATCTACAGTTGATTCTTGTCTTAATTGACTATACGCATAACAGAGTCTCCTATGAAGTAGGGGCAAGATGCTAGTGCAGCATCTCTATCAATGACTGTTGCAAAGCTAATAAAAGCAGTGCCCATGGCAGACCTAGATGCGCTATGAACCTGGATACCTCTGTTGTGGAGATACTCTCCAATAATAGCAACTGGTCCAAGGTAATCTTCAGTAGGTTGTTGGGGTGTGAGGGTTGCAATCCCCCGATTATCAGCATAAAGAGGTGAGTCACCACCAAGGAACACATATCCACATTGGGTGTGGAGAGGGCACAGGGGCATGGCCACCATGCTAGGAGGAACATGGGGAGCAGGGTCGACGGGGTAGTTGCTCATGGCAGGGCGAGGTGAGCTAGGAAGGTGGCAATGTGGTGTTGTAGATTGTGTTTCTGGAATGCAGGAGTCCCCTGACTGTAGCGATCAAGGTGACAAAGAATAAGGGGTAACTCTGCTACTACTAGGAGCTTCGTTAGATACCTCAGGTGGTTTCCTCTAGAAAATTTGCTTGTTGTTGGGCTTGGATAAGCAGTATCGTGCAACGTGTCCGTAGTTGTAGAATCACCGAGAACGGATGTCGTTCCGACAAAGGCGCACTTGGTGACCCTCTACAAGGCATCTGAAACAGCTGATGGGCCAATGGGTGTTGGGCTGGTGGGCCGGATTGGAGGTGGGTCGAGCATTTGAACATTGGGTGTTTGAAATTGGTGTATTCCCACTAAAGTTCTTCCCAAGATCTCGGGTCACAGGCCGATTTTCATGATCAACCGGAGTATGATTTGATCTCGTAATATTTTCATATCTAATGCGATTGCCAAGAGGGATACTATTTGCACCAATAGTAAGACGATTTGTGATATGCTGACGAGTATGATGAGATGGATAAGAGCTTGGTTGGTTACCTTGCAGATCATTGATGATGCGTTGATAAACTGACCAAACCGGGACAATATTGTGGGTGTGTTGGTGCCTTCTATTGGACCTTGATTGCACCATTGTCCATTCTTTCTCTTGTTCATCATACCAAAGGAGTTCTTATCGTTTCCAATTGGGTCCTCCAAACCCCAGAGGCCGAAATTGTAGACAAATAAATCCGAGGTGAAAGATCTCATCTTATAAATAAGAAGTCCCACTGCTTTAGAGCACACATGAAAAAGAAAGACTCTCGCACGAATCAAAGACACTCTCAGTTCATCATATGCATCACCAAGGCATGCAACTAGTGTAATGCTGACATTAGTGGTATTCATATCGAAGGTGGCACGTCCAAAAGAGAACACAAGAGAGAATCCATATGAAGCACATAGCACATTAACCGGGAGGGCGAAAAGATTACCAACCTTGGAACGAAATGCATGGCCTGGTGAGAAATCCATGCGATGGAAGATTGAGGAAGGATTGTTGTAAGGATCAGAGGCCATTATTGGTGGTATTGGTTGGTGTGAGGAGGTTTGATCTTGGCTGAGGTGCCATCGCCATGGCTGTCGCCCGGGCGGGGGTGGGGGGGTGGAGAGAGCCATAACTGTACAAGATAGATTAGTACACAATATCTATGGTTTTACATCAGCATAGTATAACATCATTTTAGTAGCACTTCTGAGGGAATGGAAGGGCCAAACATGAATGGGAATGGCCTTGTTGAAGGCATTGTTTTTATAGCTCGGATTTTTATCCAGGGTGAGAATATATGATATATGATCAGACGATGATGGCGCTTCTCCACCGTTTCCTTCTTGGACGCGTCGTTTTTGGAGAAATTGGATTTCGGGTGCTGCTTGGTGGTGTTTGGTCTGCTGTTTCATGGAATATATCACTTTAGCGGGATATTTTTTGGTGATTCTTGTTTATTTTTTGGCTATGTATAACCATTAGGACAATTCATTGCTGAATAGACTGAGTGTAATTAGTTTCTTCGTGATGTTAATGTATTCCATTTGTTGAAAAACCCTCATGTTTCAGACCTCCACATGTTCACTCCATGTTTGAACTTTAAATAGCTACCGGATGAAAAGGCGAGCTTCGCCTCGCCGCCTGCACTTCGTTCTGGCCAAATGTTGTAGCATTGCACACATTTTGGTCTACAAACTGACTAAATTCTTAACATCTGGCATGAAAGCCCTCAGAGTATTACAGAACTTTATTCTTCGATGCCAAAATAAAAATACAAAATTATAAACTCAATTGTTACATAGTCAAATATATGTATTGTACTTGAAGCACACAAAATTTCAAAATCTGAGCTTTATGGAACTCTTTGTTAGGAACTGGGGATCGAAATTCAGAACCAATTGTAGTTTGCAAGTAAGATAGTCAAAATCCTCCAAACTAATTAATGTGTCATGCTATCATCAGAAAGTAAAGTAAATAGTACAACACGTCATCTAGTATTATTAGCATGCAAAAAAAATTCAGCTCTCTAGCAATTAGCAATACTTCATGTGATAGACAATGGTCTAAGCTTCACCTACAACTGAAGCGTGACTAAGAGAATATAATACACAAAATATTGATGCTGATGACTTCAGCTTCATGATTATGTACCCAAAACATGATCATTAATTGGTAATAGCAGCCGAATAAAATATTGGCATACCATTGTGTAAGATACAAACATGATAAACTAAGAAATCAATGCTCAACAGAACAGAAAATAGATAGATCTAACTGTCATCTACAAGCCTCAAATCTGAAAGAGTCGTCGTACTTGCAGAAAAGCAACTGAATCAAAAAATAATAAGTACAATTACAAATCCAAAAAGTATGAGAGACTTTGCCTTAGCTTTTAGATAGACACATACAAAATAACCGGGTCTAAAATCCATAAGCAAACCAACGGGCTCATTAGATTCTAATTTCTTTGGGGAAATTTGTGAAAATTTCGCATGCTATCTAATCAGGATTAATCATGCCGATCACCAATTATTTCTTTAAGCAAGAGATCGCGTATAACACTTGTTCTTGTTTGTACAAAAAATACTCCCTTCGTCCCAAAATAACTGACTTAGTTTTGTCAAAATTCACATGTATCTATATACTAAAACGTGTCTAGATATATTTAAATCTAAAAAAACTAAAGTTACTTATTTTATGACGTAACCTTTTCTATAAACTGCTCAAATGTAAGTCATTTTGACACTGCGCTTTGTGTAACCGAGTCAACTGGAAAATCACTGAAATCACTCACCTGCACATCTGTTCTGTTACTTAAATAAGATTTAATTACGGGAATTTAACATGGCACCTCAGGTCTTACATGCCTAGCTACAAAGTATGACTTATTTCTAGCATTGGAGGTACGTCTCTCTTCAGTTATAACTAATATAGCCTGTTGGCCGTAGACATAAAAACATTGAAATTCAAACAAAATATAAAAGCACGCTAAATTCCTGAAAATTTACAAAGGTTCATAGATAATTTACATAACAAATAAAAGGAAAAAGTAGCTATTGGGGATATGCTATATGGGTATTCTCATAGCATGTCACCAATCCGCCTAACCCGGGTGGCCCACCGTTGGTAGCAGGGCCTATGGCCTGCTGGGTAGCCCAGTTAGATGGATCCTGAAGGGAGGTCCATGCCAGATAAAGAAAGGCTACGCAGGAGCCACTGATATACTCGGAGCCTTGGAGTACAAGACATGGAAGACTAGTTCGTATTAGTGTTGGACTCTTTACCTTGTCCGGCAAGGACCTTTTCCTGTAAACCCTAGGTCTTGGCGCCTTTATAAGCCAGCCTGCGGGTGCCTTTAGGGCACGATTCATAACACCTCGCACACCGAACCTAACTCTGTAACTTGACGTATTGTCATTATAGTGATTTATAGCAGGAGTAGAGTTCCGCCACCGTTGTGGGACTTGAACCTGGGTAAGATGTGTTACCTCGTACCCGTCAACTCTCCGCCTTACCCCACGTTTCTAAACACGCACTGTGAGGACACCTCCATGGCGTACTTGTCGGTACTACCACGACAGTTAGCGCTCACCGTGGGGCAAGAGGCGCTTCGAGGTCTACACCGGGCGAGGTCGAATCTCTTCGCGGGAATCGATGATACCGTAGCCATTGGTCGCGTTCTCTTCTCCGGCAACACCCCGATCGTCCCTCCAGATGAGTTCTGGGTGCCGGCGAAGACGAACCCCACGCGCTGCTCCGTCATCCCCTTCGGAGACATCCACATCTTCATCGGCGAAACAGACTCGGGTCCTAGCTCCCAGGAAGTCAGAAACTCGTCAAGCGCCGCACGGACCGTCTATGAGTATGACACGTTCGAGGAAGGATCTGGGTCATACCTCTCCTTGGAGTATGGTGGCTCAGATCAGGAAATTTCAAGGCCCACCCAAACCGCCCCTATGCAGGATATAAAGGTGGAAGGACCCCGCAAATCCGCTTGGCTTCCCCGAGCGTTAGAGATGTGTAGGTCATACTTTGTCAGCGTCGTCACCATCTTCAATCTAGCTAGATGCGTTCAAAGGGATGGAGAACCTCCCCGCGAATACCTCACTAGATGGATGAGGGTGAGGGAAACCCTAGAGGGTGAGCGCGCCGATGAGCTCGTATACAACTTCGTGGAAGGGATCACACCCGGAACACTCCTCTGGCATACCCTCCAAAGGCGGCAGGCCGCAGGCCCTCTCACCCTTGGTGAGATGGTTGCCATCATCAACGAGTATGCGGATGCCAATGAAGAGGCCATGACGGAAATCACCGTCGTATCCAGAGGAGGAAACAACAACAACGGCCTGCCTCCATCACCCTCCACATCCGCCATCGCCAACACCGAAGCCAACTCCGACTCTATCCTTGACGCGCTATACGCAGACATCAATATGGACGGCGGTGGCTCGGACACTAACTCGGAGGAATACAACGCTGTTATGAGGGAGATCGAGCAGGAGATCGAGAAGGAGGAGCGCGCCGAGAAGACCAACACTTCCTACCAAGTGCTAGTCGCCATTGGGAGCGTGATGGAAGAAGATGGACAGGAATCAGAATGTGAGAGAGCTCCACCCATGCCAACAGTCACTAGAGCAGTAGCAGCTAAGAAATCCGCCGAGCCTCCTGCTCCAGCCAAAGCTATGCCACCTCCGGTTATCCGCCCGCTACCGGCGCAGGAACTCACCACGGCACCTAGTACGGCCCGACAATTAAATCAGCCGCCAATGCCATCGTCAATGTCTGCAGCTGGCAACCCGCTGTCCACTCCCGCCAACAAAGAAATCTATGGCGCACTTCTTGTTGTTCTAATCACCATCGCCCATATCCGGAGCGTTACGGAGCTTGATGAGAAACGCGTGGAAATCATGGCGGAGTCCAAATGCATCGCGGAGCAAGCCGCTAAGCTGGACGAAGACATGGCTAAGGCGCAGCAATCCATCAAGGCGGCAAGAGCTATGGAGGCTCAGTACAAGCAATTGCTGTTAAAGCAAAAGGCAAAGAAAGTTCCATCTCACATCGTCAAAGATCCCAGCGTTCGGCAAAGGTTGGGATATAACGGGTGTAAGCCGACAAAAGCCACCCCTTAGATTGATTGAGAAGGGAGGCAAGTCATGCGAAATCCCGCCCTCAACATTGCCATCGCCAAGACCCTCCTGAAGCAGGACATGTCGCTAGAAGCAGTTGCCCAGGTGTACAACCTTGTCGCTAAGGCAGGCAAGCAACAGGAAAATGCCACCTCGCAGAGGCTTGAGTCCAACCTGGAGCTTTGCCAGTCCACCCTGAACAGCCACAGAAGGCCAAAATCTCCACGTGACGAGGGATCCCACACAGGCTCCATAGAGCGAAGACGGAGAGAGGCATGCAACAGGGCTGACGCCATCCCCATATCCTCCGATCATGGAGAAAAGGCTCGTCCCCGTCGGCCGCCACCTCCACCACCATCTCGGCGTCACGAGGAACCAGAGCCGCGCCACTGCACAAGCATGCCACCACCAAGGTGGCCCCAGCCCGGTGTCGCTATACGCGATCAAGGCGAGCAACCTCGGCATGCTGGAGAGCGCAACAACATTGAAGGATATAGGAGCAGGTCCCACAAGGAGCCGCAATGTCCGAGAAGTAACCGCGATAGGCGTGAGGAATCACAGGAGGGACACAGCAAGAGAGCTAACCCACCGCCTCCACCGCCACCTAGAAGCCTTCATGGCGGAGGACACAGTGGATCTCATAGATCACGCCACGATTCCCCTCCCCATGATGGGAAAAGGAAGCAGCCAGAGCCATACGATGCACGTACATGGCTGGACAAGATCCAAGAAGCTCGGGAGATCCCATACCTTGGGCCACATTGTTTTGGACCAGTGATACGGGCCACAACTTACCCCAAGGGCCTCCGGATAGACAAGACCATCAAGCCATACAACGACACTGCCAGGCCAGCAACGTGGCTGCAGGGCTACATCGAAGCGATCCACATCGCAGGGGGAAACCCCAATGTCGCCGTCGAGTACCTCCCACTCATGTTGACCGGCACCGCCAGGTAGTGGATCGACGACTTACCAGAAAAATCAATATGCAATTGGTTGGACATGCATGAAGCGTTCACCAAGAATTTCGAGGGTACATACAAACGCCCCTGCACTGTCGGAGACCTACATCGGTGTGTGCAAGAAGAGGATGAAACCTCTCGTGCCTACCTCTCTTGCTGGCAATAGCAATCCCTACCCAGGCCAGGAAGAACAATAATAACAAGCGGAAGAGTCCGCCAGAAGAACAGAAAATAGCCGACATGGTGGCCGCAACGTTCACTAGCAGAGGCAATGACGGACAGCATGGACGTGGTTGGGGGGCTAGCAGTGGCTGGTAGAGGAGTGACACTACACCCTCAGCACCCTGCGTTCCCCAAACGTATGAAGAGTACCATGATATTCCATGTTTTCTCCACCTTGACGCAAACATCAAAGCCACCCAGACCAACTGCCAATGCAAGTTTGTCAATGATCTCAAAGAGGACCCTAAGTCCGGCTACAAGCGAAGTCGGAAGAACAGACCCCGCGGAAAGGGAAAAGGGAAGAATAAGGAGGAAGAGCCCAAGGAATCAAGTGATATGGACGAAGATGTGGACCCAAAATCTTCCGACAAGGGAGAGGATAAAGGGAAAAATCCCTTAGAAAAGAATGCTCGATGTTACCACACCTTCCTTGGCACCCCAACCGTCCGGGCCTAGAAAACCTCTCTGAGGATACTGATAGCTACCCTCCCTCTAGTCCCCCAGTACGCCAGGCGGTCGAAAGTTCCAATTACTTGGGATAGGAAGGATCACCCAGAACTTATCCCAACAGAGAACCAGTATGCCATAGTCATCAACCCTTTGATTAATGACATGGAGTTCACTAAGTGCCTCGTGGACAGTGGAAGCAGCATCAACATCATGTACTTGGATACACTGCACAAGATGAACTTGACGGAGACCCAGCTAAGGAAGAGCAACACCGTGTTCCATGCGGTTATCCCTGGCCAACAAGCAAATTCTCTGGGTTGCATCACCCTTCTAGTCGCTTTTGGTGATGTCAATAATTACCGCCAAGAATGCATGACCTTTGAAGTGGTGCCCTTCAAGAGCATGTACCACGTCATCTTTAGACACGACATCTTCCGCTCCTTCCTCGCAAGGCCATGCTTTGTCTACAGCAAGCTCAAGATTCCCGGACCAAATGGCGTCATCACCGTTGATAGAAGCTTCACCAAGGCACGAGAGTGCGAGATCACTCCTCTACGGTGAGGAGTTCAAGGAGATCCAGAACCAGGTCGATGCCACGGAGATGTCGGCTTCGAAGAAGCAGATTACTGCTGCCGAACACGCCTTCAAGGCCGCCATCAAGACCAAGCAGGTGGAGCTTGTCGAAGGAGATTCCTCCAAGACCACTGCCATTGGCACGGACAGCTTCACCAAATAGGAAAGCGCGCTCGTCGAGTTCCTCCATGAGAATAGGGACATCTTTGCCTGGTAACCTGTTGACATGAAAGGTGTACATAGGGAACTTGTCGAGCACAGCTTGAATATTGATCCTAACGCCAAACCGGTGAAGCAACCTCTAAGATACTTTGGTGATGAAAGATGAAGGGCTATAGGCAAAGAAATAGCTAGGTTACTTAAGGCTGGCTTTATCCGAGAAGTTATTCACACCCGATGGGTGGTAAATCTTGTACTTCTCCCCAAAAAGGGAACCAATGAATTAAGAATGTGCGTTGATTACACCGGCTTGAACAAAGCATGTCCAAAGGATCCATTTGCTTTGCCTCGGATTGACCAGGTCATTGACTCGACGGCTGGCTTGGAACTTTTGTGTTTTCTCGATGCCTATTCAGGATACCACCAGATCCGGATGTGAAAGTCGGACCAATTGGCCACTTCGTTCACCACACCCTATGGCATGTATTTCTACGTCATGATGCCCTTTGGGTTGAAAAACGTTGGTGCAACGTACCAGCGGATGATGCAACATTGCCTGCACGACCAAATAGGTCGCAACATACACTCTTACGTGGACGACATCGCGGTAATGTCAAAGAAATCAAATAATCTTATCGCTGATTTGCAGTCGACAATCTCCGGAAATACAACATGATGCTAAACCCCAAGAAGTGCGTCTTCGGGGTACCATCCGGCAAATTGTTGGGCTTCATCGTTTCGCATCACGGAATCGAGGTGAACCCGGGGAAAATCAAGGCCATCCTCGACATCAAACGCCCGACATGCCCGAAGGACATACAAAGGCTCACAGGCTGTGTCGCAGCAGTAAGCCGGTTCATCAGCCGACTTGGTGAGAAGGCTATGCCGCTCTACAAATTTCTCAAGAAGGTGGACAAATTCACATGGACGGACGAAGCTGATGCAGCACTTTGGGAGTTGAAGAGAATAGTCTCCTCCCTACCAATACTTGCAGCACTGGTGCCAAGGGAGCATATGTTAGTTTACATGGCGGCAACCAACCGAGTAATCAGCATCATCATCGTGGTGGAGCACAAGGAACCAACGCATGAGTACGAAGTTCATCGGCCTGTTTACTATGTAAGCAAGGTCTTGACAGAATCCAAGCAGCGTTACCCGCACTACCAGAAGATAGCTTATGGAGTTTTCCTTGCTTCACATAACCTAAGGCATTACTTCCAGGAGCACCCTATCACAGTAGTGAGCAAAGCTCCACTGTCCGACATCATCAACAACAGCGACGCTATAGGGAGAGTGGCAAAGTGGGGCATTGAACTTGCCGCCTTCGACATCACCTACAAACGACGCGATGTTATCAAATCACAAACATTGTTGGATTTTCTTGCAGATTGGACAGAACTGCCAGAAGACACTCCTGTGCTAGAGCCAGAGTATTGGGTCATGCACTTTGACGGATCAAAGTTACTCAGTGGATCGTGGGTTGGTGTATTATTGCAACCACCAACAGGAGAGAAGTTGCAATACATCCTGCAGATCCACTTCAACTCTACCAATAACATGGCGGAGTATGAGGCCCTCATTCACGGACTTCGCGTAGCCAAAGATATTGGCATCAAGCGCATAGTTTGCTGTGGAGATTCCAACTTGGTTTCCTAGCAAGTAGCTGGCACCTGGAATGCGTGGAACCCTATGATGCTGGCATGTCGAGACGAAGTAGATGAAATAGCCAAGTGGTTCGATGGCTACGAAGTCAAGTACGTCAAAAGGGAGGAGAATGAGGTGGCATATCTGCTGTCAAAGCTTGGATCAGCTCGTCGACCAATTCCACCAGGCGTTTTCCTGGAGCCTTTACGGACTCCATCCGTGAACGGAGCAGACCCCGACAACTCGGATAGAGTGGATCCATTTGTTAACACAGTAACAGTGACCTCTTCGGCTTGGACGAAGCCATTCATGCAGTATCTGCAAGACGGAACTTCGCCTGCCAATGAAGTCGAAAGCCAGCAAATAGTATGCAGAGCAAAAAGATACGTCATCATTGATGGCCAGATATGTAAGAGAGGTACCACAGGAGTTTTCCTTCGATGCGTCTCCCAGCAGCAACGTATCGAAATCCTTAGAGAAATACATCTCGGAGATTACGGGCATCATGCCGCTCCCCGATTATTGGTAGCTAAGGCCTTCTGACAAGGATTCTACTGGATAACTACCAAGGCGGACGCTGACAAGTTGGTACAAACATGTCTTGGGTCTCAGTTTTATACAAGACAACCAAGTGTTCCAGCTGAAGAATTGCAAACAATACAAATAACTTGGTTGTTTGTAGTCTGGGGCTGCATATGGTGGGACCTTTGCAGACAGCACCCTGTGGATTCACACACTTGCTAGTAGCAGTGGATAAGTTCAGAAAATGGATTGAAGCTAAACCCATTAGAAAGCTTGATGGGGCAACAACCCTAAAATTTGTCCGGGATCTAGAGGTGAGATTTGGTCTCTCGCAGGGCATCATCACCGACAATGGCAGAAATTTATCTCTGGGATAAGTTGAGGAGTACTGTCATGAGAAATGCATACGCCTTGACCTAGCATATGTGGCACATCAACAGTCAAATAGGCAAGTTGAAAGGGACAATGGACTAATTCTACACGGAATCAAGTCATGCTTAGAGGCACCGCTGCATAGAGCAGCTGGAGCCTAGGCGGAGGAATTACCATCTGTCTTGTGGAGTTTACGAACAACACCCAACAAATCCATCGACTTTACTCCTTTATTCATGGTTTATGGAGAAGAAGCGGTCCTTCCATCCGACATCCTCCATGACGCACCAAGAGTTTCTGCCTACAAGGAAGATGATGCTGAAGAATCCAGACGACTATCTGTGGACCTACTTGAAGAAGAGCATGTGCTGGCATACCAGAGATCTGCCATCTACCAGCAGAAGCTGTGTGGCTACCATAGTCGCTGCGTACAACATCGCTCATTTAAAGAGGGAGATCTGATGCTTCGACTCAAGCAGGAGAAATCACAAAAACTATCCCCGCCTTGGGAAGGACCGTTCGTCATAAGAAAAGCATTGCTCAATGGTTCCTATTACCTCGTCGATATTCGCGAGTTGAAAGATAGGCCAAAAAATCGCAAGCGCAAGCAACGTGACTCCGATGATCATTACCCGGAGACAGATCGGCCTGGAACATAGCATAGCTACGTCCCTTTTACACTTAGCACATTTATATTATGTAATAAGTTTCTTATATGATCAATGAAATAAAGCATTTGGTTCACTCATATTCTCTGAGTCTTTTACCTCCTTTAGTTGTTCATTTTTGGATCATATAAACCATTTATCCGCAAGTTTTCATTTGCACTTGTGAAAATTCCTCCTACGAGCGTTAGCTTAAGTTTTCTGGTCTACACGTTTTTTGAAGTTTTTATGTGGATTCCGGAGTACTGACTTTTCGGCACTCAAAGCCGGCGATTTTGTTCTTGGGTTCTTGACGGTGCTACTAAGCATCATCGCCTGAGAGCATAGTTCTGTGCTGCAATTCTTCCGTCTCACGAAAGGTCAAGCATACAAACCAGAATAATGGATAAGCCAGCACTTGCTTAAAAAAATATATACACATGCTGAAAACAGATAAGTTGTAGGAAGCTTGAGTACAAGTTTTTCTGCCTTAGCCAAACATAAGTTTTTTCCGCATACACATTGCAGAGATACATTTAATACAAACATTGTTTTTCATGGCTCTACTGCAGGGGGCTTCGTGGTGGCATCATCAGGAGAGCTAGGCCGGGAGAGATCGTCAAACTCTAAAGGAGAGGGGTTAGACTTAGACGAGGCCATGTCTTTGTTGAGGCTCTCTACAGGCACGAAGACATCTTCCTTGACCATCTTGGCAACTCTAGTGTCGAAGCTGGCAAGGGGCTAGACTCAGACGGAGGTCACCAAGTCGATGTCGGCATTGTCATAGTGTGCCTTGACCAAGGACAGAGTCATCCTTGCACCAGCCCGGACGCAAGAGGCTTTCTAGTCCTTGACTTTCTCGGGGGCTCGGCGCAGGACTTCCGTGATCTTGGCAGCTGAGTCTGCCGCCTTGATATTGATGCCCAGAGGTTGAGCTATCTCCTTGGCTTGGACAATGGCGGTGCTGACGAATTTGTTGGAAAGAATCATGCATTCCTTGGAATCTGGAGCACCCTCACCCAAGTGCGCTAAGCCAATGGGAGATGTGGTTCACACAAAATACAAGGACCATGAGTACAAACAAGTCAATGGTTGTCCAACTTATAGAAAAATGACCAAGCCAGAGAAATGTTACCAAAGATGCTCGTTTCCGCTTGCTTGCATGTCTCCGCCAAGACATCGCGCTCCTTCTAGATTGTCTTGAACATCTCAAGATTCCTAGCATTCTGCTCTTTGGTAGCTTGGTTCTGATATTTTAGTTGTGCAATTTTGTCCTTCAGGCGCTACATCTCGGTGTCAGCAGACTCTTGCATCACCTTCATCGCTGGCTCATGGCCCTTGACGGCATCATCCAGGTCCTTCTTTAGAATTTTGTTCGCATCATCGAGCTCCTGGATATGCTTGGATTGCTCGACGATGCTCTTGGCCTTGGCAATGGCTTCTGTAAGACGGAAATCACGAAGTTCTATCAGAAGACGGAAAGGATAATTCAATGAGAAAAGCGAGGAGATATTGTCGGAAACATACTGGCTATTTTGATCTCTTCCTTCAGGAATTTGGTTTCACCCTATCCAAGGTCTAGTTCCTTCCGCAGAGCAGCAAACCTCTCATTGGCGGCTATCCTCCGTTTATTCTCATTCTGCACAAGATGTTAACATGCTTAGTTTCTCTAGAGCCTCTAGTCGGAACTATCCAAGTTTCAACTAAACGCTCGGGGCTACAGTACATGATTTTAAAGCAAACTAGTTTCTCTAGAGCATCTAGTCGGAACTATATAGTTTCAACTAAATGCTCGGGGGCTACACGGACAAGTTCTATACTTAGTTCTTTGGAGAAGTCGGGCCAATAACTATTGGTTTATCCGCCTAAGAGCTCGGGGGCTACAGTGGGATATACTACACAAAGTAAAATAAGTGAATTTCAATGAGCATAGGAATCATTGAAGGTTCGGGCATTCTTGTAAATCGCATCGGCATGCTTGGATGAAGCCAACAGAGAGGTTGAAGCCAGAGGCATGGATGAAGCCATAGCCGTCTTCTGCACCTTCAAAGCAGATGATGGCTCGGAGGCTCCCGCCTTGATCGTTGTTTCCACATCCACCTCTTCCACCACTTCCTTCCCTTTCTCGGTGGCATCGTTAGCCGGAGCTTCAGCCACTTTAGAGGAGGTGCTCTCCTGCGTAACTTGGCCACTGGGAGCAACATCACCTAGCCATTGAGATATCAAGAATTGGATTGACATCTATCTCCATGGCGGAGATCTCAAGGATGATGGGGGATGACGGCCCAACGGGGCTAGTAGAAGGCTTGGCGGCAGGAGTAAGGGGAGAAGTACGGGAGAGGGCTTGGCGGACACGTCCCTGGTCAGCATGTCACGAATGTTTTTTGACCCTCCAACATCTCTAGAGGATTGCTTCAAACTAACACCGGTTTTCCTCCTGAAATGTATAAAGTATAAGTACAAGAGTTGAAAAAAGGTATGAGCTGAAAAATACAAGTCGGAGAATGAATACACTTACTCCATGGCAGGAGCCTTGGTGAGGGGAATTCCGGTGGACTTCTTCTTCTTCTCCGCCTCTAAGGCGGCAGTGGAACGTTTGGAGACTCCACTCTCTGATCTCTTATTCTTGGCCTCGGCAGTAGCGTTAGAGGTGGAGCTCTTCCACTTCCGTGCTGCCGGAGCTGGTTGATCCTTGGGGGCGTCATCGTCGGACACCACCTGGATATCCTTTAGCATGGGATCATAGACCTGGGAGGCCATTTGATCCGCCACCAAGGTCACCAGCTGGGATACAGAGGAGTGTTAGACTGACAACTTCAAGTCGGAGAAACCTTAGAGCATGTAACGAGCAACAAAGGAAACAGAAGATACCTATGGGCACTTGTCGCACTCGAGCATGTCGAAGGTGATCTTGAAGCCACGCTTCTTGTCCTTCACCTTGACGATGTCCTTAAGCCGGAGTTTGATGGAGTCAGTAGAGAAGTTATCCCACAAAATTCGCATGGGATCCCTCCTATCTTGAGTGTATTTGCACATCAACTCGGCGCGGTGCTACAGAGGCTAGATCCGCCTAACGAACCAGCACATGGCTAGGTCCAATCCAGTCAGACATCCGTCTATGAGCCATTCAATAATCCGCCTTACGGCGCGACTGGCTTCATCGTCGGAGGGGAAGAGAGGCTGGGGTCCGCCATGCGGGCACTTCGGCGGTAGCTCCATCGACAAAGTCAAGATAAGTCTCAAGGAGGTCAGGCAGAGGGATATCTGGCCCGTAGAAGTACGTGCGCTATCAGTTCTTGCAGGACTTATGCGCAACGATGTCGGGGAAGCGTCGGCTAGGCCGGATCTTAAAGCTAATGGTTTTGCAGATCCGCAATTTGTCCTTGGACTCTACGGACTCTCTCTTGATGGTGAAAAAATATACAAACAAATCTAATCTAGGCTTGATCCCTAGATATCCTTCGCACAGAGCTACAAAGTTGCTAAGGACTAGAATACTGTTGAGAGAGAGATTGTGGGGGAGTACCCGGAAGTGCCGGAGGACAGCCAAGAAGAAGTCGGAGACTAGCAGGCTTACGTCACGCACCAGCTAAGACTTGAGGTACACCTTCTCTCCGGCTTTCGTAGAAGGGACCACCTCGCCGGCCGGCGCCGCCCGCCAGACCAATTCCTTCACCGCGGGGAGATACCCCTCGGTGACCAGTTCCCGTAGATCCTCGGTGGGGAAATCAGAGCCTCTCCACACCCCCTTGTGGGAGTCATTTTCTTCTTCAGCGGCTTCGGGCGCCGCTCGTTCTTGGTCGTCGCCGGTGGATTCCATCACGACGGACACATGAATGACATACCCCTCTGGCGGGAGGGTCACAACCTTGGACGACTCTAGTGTAGCCTCGGGAACCGCCGCTGTGGAAGGAGCAGAGCAGCTGGAGGCCATTATGACGAGAGAAGGTTGGAGAAGAGAAGGGTTTTGGTTAGGGTTTTCGCAGAGAGCTCGAACAGTCGCGTGGTGATACGTCCATTTTGCATCACTATTTTATATCATAATTTACTGATATTCATAGATATATTTCATGTTAAGAGATCATACTTATGTTATTTCATCTGTTTTGCATGGTTGATGACTTTTGGAGGATGGACCGCTGCAGTCAGGATTCTGATGGAAAAGTGGCTGTTTGGAGGCGAAATTCACGAAGATCAGAAAATCCAGGAAAATACATGGAAAATCCTATTTTTCCAGAAGACAAAGTATGCCAGAAGGGGGAGTGGAGTTGGGCCACAGGGGCCCACACCACCCCCTAGCGCGGGCCAGCCTTGGCCGCGCCACCAGGTAGTGTGGCTGCCATGGCCCACTCATGGCTCTCCCATTTGGCGTATATTATCCCCATGAAACCCTAATACCTAGGAGTGACCATAGAAAGTTTCGCTGCCTCTCTGGGGTAGAAGACTATAGAGAGAGAAAGATCTCTCCACCAGACAGAATTCTACCGGGGGAATTCCTTCCCAGAGAGGGGATATCATCACCATCAACACCACCATCAAGTTGGACTTCATCAGGATCATCATCATCATCTCCATCATCATCTCCACCACCACCATCATCACTACTCCATACCATTGTAACAATTGGGTTGAATCTTGCATAGTTCTTAGGGGAAACTTTCCCGGTGTTGATTACTTGTTGTAGTTGATGCTATTAAGTGGAACCATTGAATTATTGTTATGTTCATATTGTTACTTATCATTATATCATCTCTGATCTTGATCCATATGATGTCTTGTGAGTAGTTCATTTAGTTCTTGAGGACATGGGAGAAGTCATGTTGTTAGTAGTGGAATTATGTTGAGAAAGATTCAATAGTTTGTTATTTAAGTTCTGGTGTTATTCTTCTAGTGGTGTCATGTGAACGTCGACTACATGACACTTCACCTTTATGGGCCTAGGGGAATGCATTGCGTATTTGGCTACTAATCGTAGGGTTTGCCGGAGTGATAGAAACCTGAACCCCCGTTAGGAAACCTTTTCACAAGGGATGTCAGAATGTTAGAGTTTAAAGTTGTGGTTAGGTTTCTATCTTAATTACTTTCTTGTACTTTGGATGCTTGCAAGGGGTATAATCACAAGTATGTATTAGTCCTAGGAAGGTCGGTACCTTAGCACAGTTTCACCCACACAACACTTGTCAAACTAAATAAGATTAATCAACTATATGAAGCGAAAGCACTTGACTATATGAAGAAAGGATGGGGCCACTTGCTGCATCTATTATTATTGTCTTTTATTTACTCGCACTTTATTTATCTACATTATCAAAAACCCCTAAAAATTTGTTTGCTAAGTATTTAGAGAGAATTCCTGCTCTGAGCCACTTTTCAACACCTTCTGCTCCTCGTTGGGATCGACACTCTTACTTATCGAAAATAATGCGATACACCCCCTATACTTGTGGGTCATCAAGACTATTTTCTAGCACCGTTGCCGGGGAGTGAAGAGCTATTGGAGAGTGGAACTGGTAAAGGAAACTTCTACTATGAGTATTGTTTACTTCTGTTAGTTACTTTATTTCAATATGGATAATTCAATTAGTTTTTTATTTCATAATGACACTTCCACTGCTAAGGTAGTAGATGAACCACCACCTGCTGAGAATGATACTTTTAAAATACCTACAAGAATTATTGATCGTGTTATGGATAACTACTATTTTGGAGGTGGAACTGTCCATCATGGTGATCATTTTCTCTTTATACATGAATTATGTGGGTTGTTCAAGTGTGCAGGTATTACAACAGATCAAGTCAAGAAGAAGTTATTCTCATTATCACTAAAAGGAAGAGCTGAGGAATGGTATAAGCTGCTGAAGAATGGTCAAGCTCTTGAATGGGAGGAAGTAGTACCTCTCTTTTATTCAAAATTTTATCCTCCTAGTGAGATTCATAAAGATCGGAATCAAATATACAACTTTTGGACTCTTGATGGAGAGAGTACATCTCAAGCTTGGGGGAGATTGAAGTTACTAATGCTCAAATGTCCTATTCATGAGCTCCCCAACAATATTATTATCAATAACTTTTATGCAAGGCTTTCACTTCATGATAAGGATCTATTGGATGCTTCTTGTGCTGGATCATACACGCATGGAAGAAGCAGCTAAATGGGATCTTCAAGACCGTATCCAAGACAATGCTAAAGCATGGGAGAATGATAAAGGAAGAAAGTCAGGTATAAATTATGATTATGAATGCATTGAATCTTTTATGGGAACTGATGACTTTCAAAACATTAAAAATGCTTATGGTCTAGACTCTCAAGCTATTGCAACTTATTTTAAGGCTTTTGCTTCCTATATTAAAATTCCTAAAAAGAAATGGAATAAGTATCATGAGCCATACAAAGATATTGCTAATTGTGTTCCTGCAAGAAATACTGAAGTTTATACTGCAAATCATGTTTTACCTAAACCTTACATTGATAAAATGCCTTTCCCAGTTAAGATAAAGGAACATTCTATAATAGCTAGTATGGTTAATGAAAGTACAAATAAAGCTATTGAACCTGCTGAACAAGTGGATGTTGAACTTGTAGTAGCAAATGTGAAAGACTTTGTCACTAAGTATGTAGAAGATGGACACACTATCCTCCTTAAAGATACTTCTAATATTGTTTCACAAAGTAGTGTTATGAGAGCTAGCATCCCTGTGTTTTCTATTAGGATAAGTGATCATTGCTACAATGGTTCTTGTGACAGTTATATCATTAAATTTATGCATGATACTGAAAGTTAATATGAGAGAGGGAAGACGGTTCTAATGCATCTCAATAATATCAAGTTACCTCGTTTTATGCTGAAAGTTTTTATGTTGCACCTGTTTTGCCTTCCTATGCTAGCAGTCCCTGGTTTCAACAATTTGTTTGCTTACAAAATTCCCTTGCATAGGAAGTGGGTTAGACTTAAACATGTGTATTGTTGCTTCTTGATGCTCTCTTTTACTTCAATTCATATTCCTATGTGAGCATCATTGAAATTATCATGCCCATCTTAATGGCTATAAAGAAAGAGCTTTTTGGGAGACAACCCAATATATTTTTTCTTTCAGTTTTTGTTTATTTGAGTCTTGGAAGTTATTTCTTCTGCAATAACCTCTCCTTATTCTTTTTGTTTGGTTTATTGTGTCAAGATCAACCTCTAATGAGAGAGAAGTAAGATTTGGGGAAGTTGTTGTCCCAAAACAGATTTTTGTGCTTCACTATAAAAATCGTGAAAGATCCCAGAAATTCGTACTGATCTGTAAATTTTTTTGTGCATGCCCCAGGTTATTATTTAACTTTCGTTATTTTTACACTTTTTGATTTGAGCAACAGAAAATTTCAAAAAAATTGATCTTTACCTGCTAGTCTGTTTTGACAGATTTTTGCCACTCTTGCATTTGCCTCTTAAATCGATTTCCTTTTTGAATTCTTTTTCGGTTTTCGGAAGGAGTTGCTACAGTAGCTTAGGTTTTGATGGATTTCAGTTGAAATTGGACTTAAGAGGTTTATTACCTCGCTTACACTAATGTTGCTAATGAGAATTGTGTGAAGTTTTGTGTGAAAGAAATTTCCAGGTTATTGGAGAAAATGGTGTAATGAGATAGTGAAAGGTTTCATGACTCGAGCAATATGTGTATGAAGATGAAGATATTGATGTTATTCAAGCAGTGACTACAGAAGAATCTACTAAATGCCAACTTCAGAGACCTATAGATCCCGTTTTCGAATAGGTAATAGTTCTGGTAAGGAAAAGTCCGCAAAAAATCTGTCCATTTATATTTTTGTAGTTTTTATCCAACAATGAAGGCAACAAGCGAAAGAGGGACGGAAATGGAGCCAGGGTGGCTCAAACCACCACCTAGTGCGGGCCCCCTGGCCGCGCCACCAGGTGGTGTGGCCACCCCGGAGTCCGTCTCTGGCCCGTTTTCTCCTAGTACCTTCCTTATGTTGTAAACATTCGTAATATATAATCCCCCGGATCCCCCGAGGTTTGTATATCATGTTCTCGTCGTGTTTTCACTGTTCAGATGTCATTTCATGGTTCCTCTTCGGAGGAGTACGAGCTGCGGCGCCGGTGCGAGCTCCATCATGACTTGGAGTAGAAGAGCTTCCTAGGATGGGTGGAATAAGAAAGGATCACAGCTAGGCACGAGGACATGGATCGGAGAATCAAGGAGGAAGTGAAGGGCATGTCGGCAGGAATGAAAGGACAAGGACTGATTCCTCCAATTCTAAACCTCAGTTCCTGCCCTGCAGCGGTGGAAGCTCTACGGGCCGCTGATGAGTTTTGCGATAAGTACCGAGTCCTGAGGAGAAAGGTGGACATACTGCAAGAATAGAACAACAGGCTCCACAAGATCCTGTAAGATCATCTCACTTTCATCGAGATAACACCACCACCACTGAAGGAGTAATTCGTCATCAGGTTTTGGCATCCCCTTGGTTTGTTCCAAGCTTGGGGGAGTGCCGCGGTATCACATCACTATCTTCTATCTTTTTACCTTTTTAGTAGAGTCATATCATGAATAGAGAAGTTATCATGTAGGATGGTTTGCATTATGGAATAGTCCCCCTCTCGTTAGATATCTATGTATCCCTTGGTGTGAGTCGCCGTTATGGAATATTAATGAGAAGTTCTATCATTTACTATTTTGCATATCTTATATTAGTTTCAATTCATGTTATATGATTGATCTTGTTGTTAGTATTGGTATCACTTTGGTACCATTGAGTTAATTTAGTTGGGTTTGGCAAACCCGGCTTGGTCAGTAGCAACAGTATTATGAGAATTGAATGAAAAAGTTAAAAGTACTCTTAAAGAATATAATTTTAGCATCTTTCTTCATTGATTTGCTTATCAGCTTAGTATTCTCTAGTTAAGATCTTTTTTTGCTTCCAAGGAAGATTGCATGTTTGTTTTTATCACATGTATGTTTGTTTGTTTCCTTCAACTCTTATGCTTGCTACCCAGCCTTGTTGGCCTAAAACCTATACTAAGAGGGAATGCTTCTCGTGCATCCAATCCTTAAAACCAAAAACTATGCCATTTGAGTCCACCATACCTACCTATTAGCATTATTGCTATTCCAAGTAAATTCATGTTTTTATCTACCTTCCGAATTAAACTTGTTATGTGAAAATTAGTGATTAAAGCTCTCATGAACTTGATGGCACACTTTACTTTTCTTGCACTAAATAAACTTGAACCATTGTGCCCATCTATGTTGCGTATATGCTTGCGCTTTATAAGTTGAGAGTTAGCAGAACCATGTTACCATGGGGAACGCTTTCAAAATTGCACTTATTTAGTTGATATCATGATTCTTTTGCTTATGGATCCCGGTGGTGTGAAATAAAAGGGGAACTTGTAAGATCATGGAGTTTGTATGTGTGTTAGAGAAACGCTTGGGCCGCCAGCCTAAGCCATGCCTAATCATGGTGGAAACTTGCAGCATAACCATAATGATCCTATGAAGCATCCTCAATAAAAACATATGCAAATAGCAAATAAAAAGATTGCTGAGATGCTCATTGTCTACTGCCTTGTCATTTTGATATGGGATAGCTCATGTGTCATGGGGCAAGGGGTACCCCGTTGGTGGTTCTCTATGATACATATGTACTTACAATGACAAGAGCTTACTTGTGACTGAAGTTGAGTAGCATGAGGTCTGGTACTCGTAAGCACGGGGCATGAGATTTTCAACTTATAACTTGTCAAGCATATCCTCATATTTGTTCACTTTAACCATAATCACCTCAAGATGCTTATGATAGGGGCAATGAGAGCTGAAAGCTAGTAAGTACCATAATTTTTGGGAGCTCTTTATGAAACTTGAAATCCCTGCTTCCCTCTGCGAAGGGCCTATCTTTTACTTTTTAGTTGAGTCAGCAAACCTATTCCCTTCTACCTCAGCAAGTATTTTGAGTTGTTGTGTTTCATTCATTCATATGATGATTTATTCAATGATGTTTCTTATGTTCCTTGTTTTGCACATTGCTCTTATCTAAGTGAATACTACTTTTAAAACTATCATTGAAAACTCTTTATGTTTGAACTCCTGTAATTTGTTAACTATTCCATGACAAAGAGCAAGGTTTGCCATTACCAATTATGATTTACTTTATGTATCTTTATTGTGTTTCCTTTACTTATTGCAAGTTAAATTATATAATAGTGAGTTGTCTTCTATTATTATTATTTGTGTATTGATGAATGCGATGCTTCTTGTCCGTATTATTTTATCGACTCTTCACTCCATAAACCTGAGGTCATGTTTATTGAGCTCAGTTTTCTATTGGGGACAAGCGAAGTCTAATATTGGGGGGAGTTGATACGTCCATTTTGCATCACTATTCTATATCATAATTTACTGATATTCATTACTATATTTCATATTAAGAGATGACACTTATGTTATTTCATCTGTTTTTGTATGGTTGATGACTTTTCGAGGATGGACCGCTACAGTCAGGATTCATATGGAAAAGGGGCTGTTTGGACACAAAATTCGTGAAGATCAGAAAATCCGGGAAAATACATGGAAAATCCTATTTTTCCACAAGACGAAGTATGCCAGAAGGGGGAGTGGAGTTAGGCCACAGGGGGCCCACACCACCCCTGGCGCGGGCCACCCTTGGCCGCGCCACCAGGTGGTGTGGCCGCCCTGGCCCACTCCTGGCTCTCCCCTTTGGTGTATATTATCCCCATGAAACCCTAATACCTGGGGAGCGACCACAGAAAGATTCTGCTGCCTTTGCGGGCGGAAAACTATAGAGAGAGAAAGATCTCTCTGGCAGACAAAATTCTGCTGGGGGAATTCCTTTCCGGAGAGGGGAGATCATCGCCATCAACACCACCATCAAGCTGGACTTCATCAGGATCATCATCATCATCTCCACCAGTACCATCATCACCACTCCATACCGCTATAACAATTGGGTTGAATCTTGCATAGTTCTTAGGGGAAACTTTTCCGGTGTTGATTGCTTATTGTAGTTGATGCTATTGAGTGGAACCATTGAATTATTGTTATGTTCAGGTTGTTACTTATCATTATATCATCTCTGATCTTAATCAATATGATGTCTTGTGAGTAGTTCGTTTAGATCTTGAGGACATGGGAGAAGTCATGTTGTTAGTAGTGGTCTTCTGTTGAGAAAGATTCAATAGTTTGTTATTTAAGTTATGGTGTTATTCTTCTAGTGGTGTCATGTGAACGTCGACTACATGATACTTCACCTTTATGGGCCTAGGGGAATGCATTGTGTATTTGTCTACTAATCGTAGGGGTTGCCGGAGTGACAAAAACCTGAACCCCCGTTAGGAAACGTTTGCACAAGGGATGTCAGGATCTTAGAGTTTAAAGCTGTGGTTAGGTTTCTATCTTAATTACTTTCTTGTACTTGCGGATGCTTGCAAGAGGTATAATCACAAGTATGTATTAGTCCTAGGAAGGTCGGTACATTAGCACAGGTTCACCCACACAACACTTGTCAAACTAAAGAAGATTAATCAATTATATGAAGCGAAAGCACTTGACGATATTCCCATGTGTCCTCGAGAATGTTTGGTCATCTTAAGTAATACAACCGGCTTGTCCTTTGCTAAAGAAAGGATTGGGCCACTTGCTGCATCTATTATTATTGTCTTTTATTTACTCGCACTTTATTTATCTGCATTATCAAAACCCCTAAAAATCTGTTTGCTAAGTATTTACAGAGAATTCGTGCCACACGTCAACACCTTCTGCTCCTCGTTGGGTTCGACTTATCGAAAATTCTGCGATACACTCCCTATACTTGTGGGTCATCACGCGGCTGGAGGAAGACAAAGACTGGAAAGCGAATGCGAGTAAAAGAGAAATAAATTGACTGCGGTGGAAATATATAGACCTCACGTCAAGATTCGTGTAAAGAGATCTAATGGACGAATTGCTGCCGACGTGGAAGTGAACGTGCGTGGTAATTTCACCATGTCTTCCGTCTTTGCCGCTTCGCTGTTTCGGATTTCACGCGCGTGAAAATAGCTGATGATTAATTCTCTGTTTCTGTGAGTTTCGAGGTAGAGTAGGCTGTACCCTACGTCATCCTCCTGACAGTTGCAATGAAGGGTCACGTCCGAAGATTCCATTGAACGCGGGGACTGTCTGACTCTAGAAACGAAGACTGAAGGAATCTCTGGTTACATTGCGAAGCTGGAGAGGATTGCAGGGTTCTTTGGGATACCTTTGAGATATTGCTTGACGAATTGTCGGCATCACTTAGACGGGATATTCGGAGATCAACGAGCAAGACTACACAAGATTTCAAAGTCCTCCGGGGGCTACTATTAGGGATATGCTATATGGGTATCCTCATAGCATGTCACCAATCCGCCTAACCCGGGTGGCCCACAGTTGGTAGCAAGGCCTATGGCCTGCTGGGCAGCCAAGTTAGATGGATCCTGAAGGGAGGCCCATGCCAGATAAAGGAAGGCTACGCAGGAGTCGCCAATATACTCGAAGCCTTGGAGTACAAGACACGTAATACTAGTTGGTATTAGTGTAGGACTCTTTACCTTGTCCGACAAGGACCTTTCCCCGTAAACCCTAGGTTTTGGCGCCTTTATAAGCTAGCCTACGGGAGCCTTTATGGCACGATTCATAACACCTCGCACAGCGAACTTATCTCTGTAACTCGGCGTGTTGACATTATAGTGATTTATATCAGGAGTAGAGTTCTGCCACTGTTGTGGGACTTGAACCTGGGTAAGCTGTGTTATCTCATACCCGCCAACTCTTCGTCTTACCCCACATCTCTAAACACGCTCTGTGAGGACCCCTCCATGGCATACTCGTCGGTAATACCACGACAGTAGCCCTAGCTATGGCCCTTGGCTTGCGGCGGCGCCAGGGACATCTACTCCTCGTCGTCAGAGATGAGATCGATGTATGGCGAGGGTATCCAGAGGTTCTGGGGGGGGGCTGCGCACCCGCTGGCGCCGGCTGGTCGATCACCTTCGCAGGCCACGTTGGCCACTCGGGTTGAGGAGGTGGCGGTGGAACCAGATCGGCCAGCTCCATCATGTGCCAGGACCGACAAAATCTTACAACCTTGGTGACGGTGACACGCCGCGGAGGAAGGGTGGCATCTGCGGTGAAGTGGGCGACTGCCGCCGTCGTCTCCTGCGCGACCCACAGCCGCAGGCCTTGCCATCGTTCTTCGTCTCCTTGACCAATGAAGGCATCTTCATTGTTGGTGGCGGCGGCGATGGGGGAGATTTTCTTGGCAATGGCTGGGGTGGAGAGTGCGGCCACCGACAGGAGCAGGGTCGGTTTCAGTAGCCCTGGCTGCTAGTGCACGCACAGGTTCTCAATGCAGGCACGGGAATTTGGGCGGCGTCTCGTTAGTCAGCGCCAACATTGAATGCCATGGCTGCTGCCAACGGTCAGTCTGTTGCAAGCACGTGAGAGAGTTGATGGCATATGTCTGGGTCAGCTAACACGTGGGCCCGCTGCCATCGGGTGTGGACACGTGATCGGTCTGCCTGCTTTCGCGCTTGACGCATCAGCCATCCAAATTTGGTGGGTGGATGGGTAGCGCCGGACGCATCGGTCCGCATGGGTTGCACTTGCTGAGGGTGCGCGGCCAACTCGTGCGTCCGGTCGGACCAGTACGGACGCAATCGGACCGTTTGGGTCATGCCGGTGAAGATGGCCTTAGGTCACGCGCTACAGAAGATCAATACAAAACATGGCTATTGAGGAGATGAGCTTAAATTATCTTATCCGTCCCTAGACCGAAATATTAATCAGAAAACAATAAGGAGAAGTACTAAGTAAGTTTGCTTTAGTTTGACACCATGTAAACAGCCTTCGTATCATAAGTTAAACTTGAGCCAAACTTGCACACTGCAAAACAATGGAATGACAACAAGTATGGCTCAGTAATCTGAGCCAAAATGCCAATGTATTGTTAATTATTGGTGATGCTCATCGGTAAAAAAAGTGAAGGTGAAAAAATCTTTGCATGTATTAACTCAGGAAATATTTGTGTTCGACCATGTAAGGAATTCTTAAATTGCATGTATTAACAATCCGGTTTTAGAGTTACACTGATTACTCATTTCGAAAAGATGCAGGTTACAAATATTTATCGGACAACCATAAGAGGTCGAAGATAAAGAGCCAACGTGTAGTTCACAAATATGTATGAAATGATGAAATATTTTCCATGTCGTGCACAAAGATAGCAAATTAATTACCTAACCAGTTACACCATACCTGGGCCTTCTTTAGATTTATAGCTTCAAATTTTCTCTTGACATGTACTTGAATTTCTGAATCATAGATCTGAATGGATCCTTTCTCAATAGGCCAGCTTCAGTTTCTCCTTCTAGCTGTGAGTAAGGGCCCCAACTTTAGAGACACTGTACAATAGTTTTGAATAACTTGCTTGAGATTTGCACCGGTATGATCAAGCTAGCAAAAGGAAAATTAAGGAAATTATCAGAACACAAACTGAGCATATTACTATAATATTGATGAGTGTAGCTTCAAGACGAACCAAAAATTTGTGGCATTAATCGTAATCGACCGAGTGATAGAGATTTTTTAAACTCATAATAAAACATTATTATTGTGAACATCCATTCTTTTGAAAAGTTGTAATTATGAGTATTTTGTGAACTTCAAAATACGTGAAGTGCAAGTAAATCACATGTCACTCGTTGTCAGTAGATATACTATATATTGTTCATCTGCTACGTATCTAGTTTCGGGTAGATCAAACTCAATGTTGGGATGAAAAATTACCTGCAAACCCTTGAGATAAAGATATGCGATCTGTGTGCATAACAGGAGTCAGACAGCAGTCACGATACAGCAAATTACAGGTCATACTGTTGTCATCCCAGCTGTATACATAAGAAGATTCCAGCTTCCTGACAACACAAGCTGGCTTTGGACCCCTAGAATCGCGAAGCCACGACACTTCATTCTTTTAGATCTTCAAGATAGATCGACAAAAGGAAGATAAAATATTAATTTCCTAAAGTGAAAAAACCACCTGCTGGAAGGCTAACTTCGTAACTGAATATCACTGAGTTTTGTAGATAGTTATGTTCTCAGTCGTGTTAACACAGAAATATTAGGCCAAATACTAATAGTATGCATAGCCATTATTCATGTGAAGCACCGCATGATACCAGATGAGCCAATGTGGTTAATAGTCAGCTAAAAAAAATATGTATCGTATTACGTGGTTTGCGACAAGGACACTCGGCCGACATCTCGCCCTGGCCAGCCGCAACGATCTCTAGGACTACTATGACGAACACAAGGACGAGGATTGATTGGAACCGGACCAAGACGATGTTGGGCTGAGAAACCCTCAAGGCGGACGCGACGTGATGTGGGGACCGAGTCACAGCCACCGCCGCTAGATCGGTCGTGACCTTGACTAGAGTTTCCATGGACGATTCCGTATCGCCGGCGAGGAAGGAGATCAAAACGATGATGGTGAATATGAACTAGCGGCATTCTTACATCCGGTGGCAGTTGAAGAGGGAGAAAAACCCCGTGCTCCGCTGGCCGTCTCCGGCATCTACAAGACTACGATTACATGCTTTGGGCCTCCACTCTGCCCGCCTTCCCGGCGGAGACGCTGAACATCCTGAAGATTTACAATTTTTACTCACCTCGAATTCAATCTAGCGGAATGAGTTCCATCAGGTAGCCATTTTCCTGTCTTTCCTCAAGTTGTTTCAAATTTTGATGTGATTACAATTTAGGAGCTTCCGGATCATGTGTTATGCCAGGACAGTAGGTGCATGCGATCCATGCCGACCATCCAGTAGGCTTGAACTCCGAGCACGCGTCGGGTCTGGAAGCTGAGGCCGGGTGGAGGTGTGCTCGGGTAGGTTCCAAGTCGGTGGAGAACTGGAGATGGAGGTCTTTCTGCTGCTCCATCCTCTTTAATTCTTATTCTTTGCTGCAGCTGAGTCTCAACTCTCAATGCTAAAACTATTTACAGATCCGCTGCCGATACAGATGTTTCTATTTGTTCTCTCTTCGATATAGAAGACATCAACATTGGTTGAGATGATTCATGTGTGTTTTCTTGCCCCCCTTGCAGCGTGGCGCCGATGATGGACTGGACGGACAACCACTAAAGTACACTCGCGACTGATATCGAGGCACGCCTGGTTGTACACGGAGATGGTGGTCGTCGAGACCATTGTGCATCAGAAAGATAACTTGGTGAGTTTGCCTCTTTTGGCCTTTCTTGATCAGGTGATATTAGGCTTCAATTGTTCAATAATACTATTTTCTTGATCAAGACTGAAATTTTGATTAGTGGTGGTTAGATTGTGCTAATATAATTTTCTGAACCTTTCAGCTTCCCTCTTTTGCCATCGGTGACAATGACTGCTTTTCAGAATTTGTTTTTTTCTTGTTATGGCTATATTTAGAATCCGCTGCAACGCGCGGGTACCCTCCCACCAAAGTACATAATACCACCAATGTCACCGGTAAGTTAAAAAAAACTGATTCGTATCTTCCTAGGCTAACTCGTGCAATCTTTTCTCCGTCGCTTATGGCTATATTTAGAATCCGCTGCAACGCGCGGGTACCCTCCCACCAAAGTACATAATACCACCAATGCCACCGGTAAGTTAAAAAAACTGATTCGTATCTTCCTAGGCTAACTCATGCGATCTTTTCTCTGTCGCGGCGGCGCCGACTCGCGTAGTTGAGAACAAGGTTTCTATGTCATGGTTGTCGTCCTCAACGTTAGGTTTCCCGGATCTTCAATGATAGGTTTCCATGTGGATACATATTCGCCTGTCTTCTACCACTTCCGCACTCGGCTAACTTGAACAAATCAGTGTTTATTCTCTTAAGATTTGTTTCATAAATCATGTAATAATACACAACATTATTCATGTAATAGTATACGAAACCGACAAACCCGAGCATGCTTGATTAAAAAAAGACAAACCCTAGCATGCAGTGCGTGTTAGCTTGTAAACAAATTTCCTCTTATCAGAATTTTAGCAAATTGGATTCCTCTAAGCACTAACTAAGCGGAGGGATTATGGGTTGATTTAAAGGAAGCTATGGGGTGCATAATTGAACGGGACTGATTGTGAGGGATTATGTGGGCTGATAATAAACTAAATGCGTGGACTAATTAAACGTGATAGTGCTAGCAAGAGTCGGCAGCGGCGCGCACTTCACAAGGAGATGAAAGGGAAACACGCCAAGAAAGCAAAACAGAGAGTTTGGAGAAAGGAAATATTCTGTTGCGAATTGAAACAATCAATTGACCGATGAGCGGATGTCGCCGAGCAAGTAAAAAAACTGTCTATGCTACGATGTGCCACTAATTTTTAAAAACAACTCCACATGCACAACAAATACTAATTTCTTCCATCGCAACGCGCGGACATTTTGCTAGTAGTCAGCTAAAAAAAATGGATAGAGGATTTTTTTGGATAGCCTGATTCTTAAATGTGTATACACATATAAGACATTGGAAACTGATCACTATCCTTCATATATAAGACATTGGAAACTGATCACTATCCTTCATATTTTACAGTAAATAGGTGGATGTACGCAGTTCGTCGCGCTACCTATAGTCTATTTGGCAGAGTGTGGTAGGTATGTTGTACTCACTGTTGGTTGTCAATCGTTATTGTATGGGTCTCTTTGTTTTTCAGTTTCGGTACCAAACGGCTTCGTTCTCTTCGGTTCCCCTTCGTGTAACCCCCTGTGTAAATGCCACGAGTGGGGCTGTTCCACCTCATATAAACACGTACCTGATCCCCTCAACGGGGCATCGATTTCCACCAAATCCCAACATGGTAATCAGAGCCTTCTTCTTCCCCGTCTAGCCCGATTCCATTCCCAAAAACAGAATCCCAAATCGCTGCGCTGATCTCCACAATTTCTTGGATCCCTTCCCTCCCTCACGATGGGATCCTCCTCCGCGGTATCGACTATGGCGTCAGCTCTCGGGACTCCTCCCACTAAAAAACTATCTCGGGAGAACTTCCTATACTGGAAGATGCAGGTCTTACCGACGCTGCACGGGGCACAGGCCATGGAGCTACTTGAGGGCTCCGACCCTGCTCCTCCCAAAACAATAGAGGTGGAAGGATCTGCTGCTCCCAATCCGGCCTATAGTGCCTGGTTGGCTCGTGACCAGCAAGTAGTTAGTTTTCTGATAAGATCAATGAATCGGGATATTCTCTCTCATATGTTTGGTCTTAATCATGCCTCTAAAATTTGGGCAGCTCTTGTGGCTCTATTTTCCTCCGAATCTGAGACAAAAGTCTCTATGTTACGTACTGCTTTGATTACTACCAAGAAATGTGATATGAGTCTTTCCTAGTTCATCTAAAAAATGAGAGGATTTGCCTCCGAATTGGCTGCCACCGGTCGTATTATCTCTGATGGAGAATTAAAATACTATATATTGGGTGGTCTTTGGTCACTACAATTCCTTAGTTGCCTCTGTCAACGCTGTCCCTAGCACTACACTTCAAGATCTATGTGCCCAACTTTCAGCATATGACTATCGCCAACAGATGTTGGCCGAGACTGGACAAGATTCGGGGTTGTTTCAGTCTTCTGCAAATATTGCATCTCAGGGATGCCGTCCCTTTTATAATAATCGTCCAAATATTGGTGCAAATGACCACAATCGTCCAAATATTGGTGCAAATGACCGCAATCGTGGTCGAAAGAATGGTCGCCAAGATGGATACCAACAACGCCAACATTATCAAAATTGTGGTGGTAACAAAGGAGGACATGGCCGTGGTCGTGGCCGTATTCCTTCGCCACATCAAGATGTTACCTGCCAGATTTGCAAAAAATATGGGCATCCCGCCAATAACTGTTGGTGGCGCTACTCCAACAATGACGATGACGATTCCAGAACTGATGATAAAAACGCGCATCTTGCTTCTTATGGAGTGGATACCAATTGGTACACCGACACAGGTGCCACAAATCATGTCACAAATGAGCTACAAAAATTGACCACTCAAGAAAAGTATATGGGACGTGATCAAATTCACACAGCCAATGGTAATGGTATGATTATAACACATGTTGGTAATTCAATTTTGCATACCCCTCATAATTTGTTTTCTCTTAAAAATATCCTACATGTCCCTAATGCATCAAAGAATCTTGTTTCTGTTCATCAACTTGCCCTAGACAATAATGTATTTCTTGAGTTTCACCCGTTCTTCTTTTTTATCAAGGATCAGGGCACGAAGAAAATTCTCTTTAAAGGACCTTGTCATGGTGGCTTATCTCCTATTATGCCTTTTTCCACCGGATCTTCCAAGAGTGCCTTCATCACCATCAAGCCCTCTTCGTCAACATGGCATAGTCGTCTAGGGCATCCATCATCCTTTATAGTTCAACAAGTGCTTCGTACAAATAAACTTGAGTATTCTCCAGAAATAAATCCATATATATGTGACCCATGTCAACAAGCAACGAGTCACCAGCTTCCATATCCAGTGTCTACTAGTGTGTCGACTGTTCCATTAGAACAAGTGTTTTATGATGTTTGGGGTCCATCTCCTCTGTCTGTTGGGCGTCATCAGTATTATGTAAGCTTTATCGATGACTTCAGCAAATTCACTTGGATATATTTGCTTAAAAAACGATCTGATGTTTATCAGGTCTTTCTTGATTTTCAGCAGCTTGTTGAATGAAAATTTGGTCGTAAATTAATAACCATGCTAACCGATTGGGGAGGAGAATATGAAAAACTCCATGGTTTTTTTCAAAAAGTTGGCATACCTCATCATGTTTCTTGCCCTCATGGTCATCAACAAAATGGCTCTGCCGAACAAAAACATCGCCACATTGTAGAAGTTAGTCTTGCATTACTTGCAAAAGCTTCCATGCCTCTCAAATTTTGGGACCACAGCCACTTTTCTTATGAACTTACTTCCTACCAAAGTGTTAAACCATATGACTCCCACTGAAAAACTTCTTAACATCAAGCCAAACTACGAGTCACTTCGTATTTTTGGGTGAGCTTGTTAGCCCAACCTTCATCCCTATAACACTCGCAAGTTGTCGTTTCGCTCAAAGCAATGTGTCTTCTTGGGTTACAGTCCTCTTCATAAAGGGGTTAAGTGTATAGATACTACTAGTGGTCGTGTCTACATCTCTCGTGATGTTGTTTTTGATGAAGACATTTTTCCTTTCACTCGTCTCAATCCTAATGCGGGAAGACGCCTAAGTGAAAAAATTCTTATTTTACCTTTACCTACATCCAATAATGAGGGGACGCATATTGATAACCACATGTTTGTTGTGCCTATTACCTCTAACCCTATATAGGAATCTAGTGAAAATTCTGGAGCCAATAACCACATCGGTAGTTCAACTCAAATACAGATTCTGAAGAAAATTCAAGTGGAAATACAGCAGCACCGGATACACCAAGCATTTTTTTCGTATGCAGATCCCCATGCAGATACTTCTGCTACTTCTGGCGCTGAATCTGCCTCGGATCATGGTCCGACATTCCCTGCGCATCAGTCTACCGTGCTAATCCCAGAGTCTCCGCACTGATCCGCGCGCCCAACAAACTCCAGTGGAGAAAGCGCATCCACTCCATCGCGCGGTGTGTCTCCGTGTGAATCACCCGTCGACACGTCGCCCGCTGGGTCCACGCGGTCCCCTAGCTCGGGATCTTCTGCGCCCAACACTGCTACAACCAGCCACACGGAAGGCCACATTGGATCTTCTGCGACCGAACTTTTCAGCATGGCAGATTCTGCGTCAGATTCTCCTAGATCTTCTACAACAGGTGATCCTGTGCCTCCTCCTGCTGCAGAACCACGTACAAGTCTCCAAAAAGGTATTCGACAACCGAAAATATATAACGATAGAACTATTCGCTATGCTCACCACTTCAGGAGAACCACGAAATCTTCCTGAAGCCCTTGGAAATAAAAATTGGTGTCATGATATGCAAGAGGAATATGATTCCCTTATGCATAATAAAACATGGCATCTTGTGCCACCTAGCTCCACCAAGAACATTATTGATTGTAAGTGGGTTTTTCGCATTAAGAAAAATTCAAAATGGTACAATTGAAAGGTATAAAGCACGTCTTGTTGCTAATGGTTTTAAGCAACAATATGGCATTAATTACGAGGACACATTTACTCCTGTCGTCAAAGCAGCCACTATTCGATTAGTGTTATCACTTTCTATTTCAAAGGGATGGTGCTTAAGACAACTAGACGTCAAGAATACGTTTCTTCATGACATTTTGGAAGAAGAGGTTTATATGAAACAACCACCTGGGTTTGAAAATCCGCAAGGTCCGCATTATATATGTAAGCTTGATAAAGCTCTATGGTATCAAACAGGCCCCTCGATCATGGTATTCCAGACTTAGCTCAAAACTACATGATATTGGTTTTTAATCATCAAAAGCAGACACATCTCTATTTTTTTTATCACAAGAAGGATGTCACAATTTTTCTGTTAATCTATGTTGATGATATTATTGTGACTAGCTCCTCTGACAAAGCTACTTCTGCTTTGCTACATGATCTAAGTTCACACTTTGCAATCAAAGATCTTGGAGACTTGAACTTCTTCCTTGGTATTGAAGTTAAGAGGTTACACGACAAATTGATTCTAACACAAGAGAAATATGCTACTGATATTCTTGCCAAAGTTGCATGACAAATTGTACTTCGATGTCTACACCTATATCTTCCACTGAGAAGTTATCTCTTACAGATGGAGAACCTCTTGGTCCTGAGGACATCACACAATACATGAGTATCCTCGGTGCTTTAAAATATTTGACTCTTATACGTCCAAATTTGTCCTTTGCTGTCAATAAAGTGTGCTAATTTCTTCATGCACCAACAACGACACACTGGACAGCCGCAAAAATAATTCTCAGATATGTTAAAGGAACCTTGAATTTCGGTCTCACTTTCCAAAAGGATTCTTCTACACTTCTTAGTGCTTTTTCATATGCTGACTGGGCTGGGTGTCTAGATGATAGGCGATCTACTGGTGGTTTCGCAATATTTTTCGGGCCAAACTTGATTTCATGGAGTGCCCGCAAACAAGCAACTGTTTTTCGTTCAAGCACTGAGGCTGAGTACAAATCGTTGGCAAATGCTACTGCCGGAATTATTTGGATAGAAGCTCTACTTAAAGAACTTGGTGTTCATGTGAAAGAACGACCATGTTTATGGTGTGACAACCTTGGTCCTACTTACCTATCTACTAAACCAGTGTTCCATGCCCGCACCAAACACAACGAAATTGACTTTCATTTTGTTTGAGAAAGAGTTGCAAACAAACTACTTGAGGTTCGGTTTATCTCCAGCAAAGATCAAATTGCGGATGGATTCACCAAAGCTCTTCCAATCAGAGATCTTCAAGAGTTCAAGCGTAATCTAAATCTTTCCATAGATTCCAAGGTTTAGATTAAGGGGGGTGTCAATTGTTATTGTATGGGTCTCTTTATTTTTCAGTTTCAGTACCGAACGGCTTCTTTCCCTTCGGTTCCCCTTCCTGTAACCCCCTCTATAAATGCCACGAGTGGGGCTCTTCCACCTCATATAAACACGTACCCGATCCCCTCAACAGGGGCATCGATTTCCACCAAATCCCAACACTGGTAACATATTTTATTATGTTACCGTAAATTAAATATATGAGTATGTGCGGTTGAGTGTTTTAATCGGTAGACAAATGTGTTATTTACATGTTAGACATGTATGAAACAGAGTGATCTTACCTCACATGTAAGAAGCGGGCCCTTATTACATATTGAAGATCATAAGAAACATAGGGGTACCCATGTTTCTTCAAGTAAACAAAAAGGTACATCGAGCAAACTTCAAACAAAAACACATAGAGCAATAGACCAATATAAGTACCCCAAGAAACTGGCATGTTTCATGAGGTAAAAACCTAATGATGTCACAACATGCTAACTGACGAAGATCACACGAAAACCTTACTCGACTGCCTCAAAATCGATACGTGTAACTATTTGATTGCAGAGCTTCAAGGGGAGACACAACTTTGTATTCAATACTTATAAGTGGCTGGATTATTAAATGATTAGTCTAGTCAATATATACAACAAGATTACAAATATACTGTTCCAAATTATTCATTAGTTCAATAAAATTTAAAAGAGAAGGTATGGCTGGAAGTTGCCACGAATCTTTACATAAAAGCAAGATCTAACATGTAATCAAGTTTGATAATTTATGTATATGAAAAATGAAAAATAGAAGTTATGACATTTCTTTTGGACCCACTAAGTCGATAGAACCCGCTTGTTTATTAATCATAGAGCATGCTCAAAGTAAAGGGTACTGAATGTTTTGTTAACTTGTGTAGAAATTGTAGAACAGCGTAGAACATGTATGAGTTTACATGAGCATCTCTTGTATTCTCGAGATATGCTAATATTTTCAAAAGAAAATTCAGTTGCAGAGCCTAAGAGGGGCCAAAATCAGCTTATTCTGCTTTGTTTTAAGAATACATACATGTTAATTGTTGAAGCGACATGAAACGCGACCATTTATCGTCTTGTTAGCGCTCCATACTTTCTGTTCAACGATTTTTTTGTTCGGTTACTGTAGATTCCGGGTTCTGCCAATCGCTCAGCGCTGCGTCATGGAATTCATCACAAGCCTTCTCCTTTTCAATTCAATTTTTTTCCGCCACATGTTCCTTATTTTTTCCGCATAGGAGCGTCTCTACCCGTGCCGCCCCTCTCTCTCACCCCACCGTCCCACGCGCTGACCTCCTCCTTATCTTCGTCACCACCGGTAAAGCGTGGCGGCAGACGGGTACCCGAGGTTGGGGGCGATGTTGAATTGGTACTAGGCAGGTTCGAGGTAAGGAAGTAGAGGCGGCCGACGCTAGATACGGGAGCTAGACGGGAGGCGGTGGCCTTGTGAGTGAAGGGGCGAAGGGAGCGGAGGTGAGAGGGAGAGCTCGGGAGCGGAGGGTGTAGCGCACGTTGCTGGGAGAGACGGAGGAGGGGCTAGAATGGGCGGGAGCTCAGGACTTGGGAGTTCGGCTGGAGGGGAATGGGACCGAGACGGGGTGGGGGTGGGAACGGGGCAGCAGCTTGTAAGACTTCGGTAAGCACCTAAAACTAGACGCTTGAGATGACTCAGAGTGAAAATCGCACGGTTAGAAACACGCGCATCGGCAATTATTTTCCAATACAGGCATCACTATTGCAGTGACCCAGCATACCACTACATGATGTAGTACACTATAGTTGTTGACATAACACCAATGAAACACCATTCACTAGTATTACATCCCCCAGAGTGGTACAACAGAAATGCAACAGGTCCAAGACATGACTATAGATTACAACTCGACTCTTTACAAAAGATCCAGAGAATGCTCTAGGTTAAAGAGAAAGAAAAAAACTTCTTACAACGAAGAACCAGAAATAACAATTCCGAACTATCTAGCTAAAAGGACTAATACCTAAACTATTTGGCCCTCCATTGCTGCTATTGCAATGCTCTACAGAAATAGGTTTTATGGCTAGAGAATCTACTCCTATCTGACCCGACACTTTATCTTCACTTCAGCTGATAAAAATGTTGACTTCATTGACTTTATTGAAGAACTTGAGCTGTCGATGATGGTTTCTTGAGCAGAAATTGATGTTGACGTCATCTTCAATGGCTTAAAACCTACCAAGGGTTAAGAAGGTACGGTTGAGTATGGGCGTACTCAGCAAGTTACTAAAAAGGAGTGTACGATGCACTATCTCTACAGCCATAAACCATAGGTCGTAGGCAATGCAGGTTTTCATAAACATTTCTTCAAAGGTTGCTTTTATTCTGAAAACTATGTCCGACAGCCTTGACAGGTTGACCCGAACTTCATGGAGTTCCTTTCCTGCCACGTTCGTAGATCCTTCCCGAAACATGGAGTAACATATCACGATTCTTACACTCTGCAGAGGTGCATCACTTTTCCCACAAGAGACCTTAGCTTTGTTGCACAACCGAGTTGCATTCTCGTCCACACTTCCTTGGTGTGGGGCCCAGTCTAAGATCCAAGCCAATCGCTGCCCTCTCTGCGACCCCATATGTCTGCACGATCCTCCGGGGCTGACTCCACCTACGTTAAGCCCCCGACTAGGGTGGGCTACAGCCATGGTGAGTTCCCGAAGACTCTATGAGCTGGTGATGCCCCTGGAGGTCCGGCTATACCTCCTGCAGCCAATCATAAATAATCTAGACACCAAATTCGTGGGGCCTAAGGGTGCCCACCCATATGCTAGATCCACACAAGGAATCCCAGCGTCACGATAATGTCATCTTGCCTCCATATGAAAGAAAGAAGATACAACTGACTTCTCCGTCCCATTCCAAATCTCATGGTTGACGCGTAATATACGGCGCTAGAATCACTGGCGATATTGGTTGTTAAGTCCTAGATGATACATTACTGTACAATGGTGTTTCCATTGCCAGTTATTATAGATTAGTTGATCACCTTGATCAGTAACCAATATTTTCAGTTAATTGTGAAAATAGTGTTTTCGACCTTTTTGAAATGCAGGTGTTGACATAGTTGAGTTACAAGCATAGAAAATAATCAAAGGACTTGAGAAAGTTGTGAACTTGCCTTTTGTGATTGCAAGATCCACATTCTGTAAATAGCAGCATTGGTCCGTTAAGGACATATGTTTAAAGAAGCAACATGCAGCGATGCATAAGTAATGTAATGCAGTTTGAGAGAGGTGAATCCTCGGAATAGTCGTATCTAATCTAGGGTTTGGAAACTAGAAATGAGTTCTTTAGAATGTGTTGCACTTTTGTAACAGATTCACACTTATTAAGGCTTGTGATAGTGCGTGTGAAACAATAAGTAAATATAACAAGTATTATGCAATAGTAAAGCACTCAAATGATATGGTATCTGAAATACTTCTTAAACAAGATTAAGATTCCGTTAGAGTTTTTAAATAGGTGTTAAAGGATTAATTTTAATGTTTCTTAAAAGAATAACCTTTGAGGAAAGATTACTTTTACAAAATAAAAAGTATTCAAACTTAAAGTTACCACTTTAAGGTTTTCTTATTAGCTAAGATTATTAAAAAGGCTTGTGAGAGTGCTGTGTGAAACAATAAGTAAATATAACAAGTATTATGCAATAGTAAATCACTCAAATGATATGGTATCTGAAATACTTCTTAAACAAGATTAAGATTCTGTTAGAGTTTTTAAATAGCTGTTAAAGGATTACTTTTCATGTTTCTTAAAAGAATAACCTTTGAGGAAAGATTACTTTTACAAAGTAAAAAGTATTCAAACTTAAAGTTTCCACTTTAAGGTTTTCTTATTAGCTAAGATTATTAAAAAGGAAGACATCACTACTTTAAACAACCATAGCATAAGTGGATGCATTTACCTTTCTATTTTAAAATTAATGGTTATACTTAATGAGTAAATAATAGGTATTACTTCAATTACTTTGGAGTTTGGTTTAAATCTTTGAGTGGTTTCCTGAAACTGGTGAAGGAATTAGTCAATAAAAGTTTGGTGATGTTACAAGTGATTCTGGTGATAAACAATATACCATTTTAGTTGATCTTATACTTGATAAAATATTTTTGGAGAGTAAGACTTACTTAGTTTTAAATGGTAGTTTTAGTGAGTACAAGTTGAATGGGTTACACCTATCTTAACTTCATTTAAACATAGCTTGCATTTATTATTACACTTTTAAACTTTAAACAAATAATGCTAAAGGTAATAGTAAGTATTTATATATTTTTAATGAATTAAAATAAAAGAAAAGGGTTTAAATAAGATTTATTAGACCTTTACCTTTTATTTTACTTCAAAAGTATGAGTTGATATTTTTAGTGTGTAGATTTCATTTTTGTGATCATTTTGGTATATTATAAGTATTTTTGTGAATTTTAAATAATAAGATATGATTTTTATAAGTTTATTCACTTTGTAAATACCTAAAAAATAATAAATATTGGTTAAGTGATACAAAAATAACTTAAACAAGTTTGTAAATGTAGATTTTGTTTTTATCAGAATTTTGGTATTTTATTTATACTTTTCTTATTTACTAATATTAAAATATGAATTTTTAAAGTTTTATTACTTATAAAATATTTATTAAATAATAATTATGTAAATAATTAACACAATAATATTTGATAATAAGGTTAAATTATAGATTTTGTTTTTTCGAAGCATTTTGATATATTATATGCATTTTTCTAAATTATAAAACAAAAGATATAGAATTAACAAGATTTAACTATTTTATTCAATTTCTGGAAATTATATATATATTTAACTTATTTGGTTTTATCTATTTACTAAACAGATAATACTTTTTATACTAACACTAACACTAGCCGCAGTCACAGACAGATGGGCCATAGACCACGTTGGCTGCCACGTGAGCAAACACCAGGTCAAACTATGTTGAGGTGGCAGGGATGTCGCCGGCATGACGTCATGGTGACATCAGCCTATCACTCGATCGGAGGAACGCGAGCAAACAGGATTGGCTCTATTCGATTCAGCGCAGCAGGACGAACCACATAGTGGTTGCGCCGTCCAGGAATGGTCACCGGAGACGGCGACACGATGACGGCCAGCGGCGACGGTGTCGGGTGCTCGGGGAGGCGGTGCTACGGAGGGATAGGGTCAAATTGGAGAGGTTCATCGGAAGTAGGAGCTCACCTGGAAGCTTGTAGAGGCGACGGCAAGGAGAGGCGAGCTCGGACGGCGTCACCATGGTCGACGGCGAGCGGCGGACGAAGGTGTCGATTGCCTTGATTGGGGGCCCTCTGGCTACCGTGGCCTTGCTAGGAAGAACGAGAAGGGTACGGCGAGCACGGGGATGCCCTCGGTTGGACTTAGGGTGGTCGGAGACGGCGAGGATAACGAGCTCGGCGAGGTAGATTTCTACTCCTTGCGGCAAAGAGAGGAAATGGAAGAGAGGAATTGATGATGAGGATGGACAGGGCATAGCGGTGGCCTTCTTATCCCCTCCAGGCGTCGGTGGCACGAACCTAGATGAGGCTTACGTCACGGCACGGAGGCGAACGGCGGAGCTCCGGCTAGCGAGCAGTCTGTGTGTGTATCGGTGACGACGACAACCATTTTGCACGAGACCCCCTGGCCAAAACTCTGACTCAACCCGCAGTCCTTCTTCAGTCACCGGTCAGTTAGAGAGTGAGAGCGAGATGGGATGGTACTGGGCTTTTGCAAAGTGAGTGGAAAATTACTGCTACTGCTTGTGAGCGGAAAGTAGGGAATGGCCATGGGCCGGTTCTACTGTGCTGCTTTTTTTCTTTTTCTTTCCCATTTCGATTTTCTGTTTTCTATTTTCTTTAATAAATTCTTTTCAAATTGGAATTTCTTCAAGGATTTAAATATCCAAAAATTTGTAGGTTATGAACATTATTGTATAGATCAAGTATGATCTTCTTCTCTTGATTTCTTATTGTGCATTTAAAATATATCCATTATATTAAAAGTTTGTTTCATTATGAAATATAATTAAGGATTAGGGCTTTAGGATTTTATTCCTTCTATAAAAAAACTTATAAGGATGGTTTCCATTTTCAATATGATAATTACCATGGTAAGGATTATAAAGGGCTAATAATGATTTTATCATTCTATACACACTTGGTATCATATTACATTTCATATTTATATTATAATGCTTTAAGTCTGTTGTTCATAAGAGGGTGATTTAAATTCCATGGTTCTTCCTAGTTGGTGGTTTCTCCCATTCCAACCCTACTTGATTTATAGAGATTAGAATTACTACATAACAGTTTTGGTTAGGGTTTAAGATAATAAAGCAATCAAGGTTTTCATCTGTAAACACTCATCTGGTTTCTACTTATCTCTTAGACATTTCATGTGACTAAGAGATACTATCCATTGGCTTCCTAAAGATAGGAATTGGTTTAACTACTTTCTTTATTCTAGGATTTTAAACAAAGAGTGTCCTAATTTGGTGTACTATTGGTTAAAGGTTTCTCAAGCACTCCTACCTTAAGACTTCACTAGGCTTATCCTTAGATAAGGAATTCCTTTCCTAAATATACTCTATAAATCTCTCTTATCTTATTCACAAAGATCATATCTTACTGAATAAGACAATCATCTGACTCCACCATATCCATCATCATATGATGACATGTTCATGCCACTCAACAATACTCCATTCTTACTCCTTGTATATACCTCATCTTAATTAACTACCATTGATGCACCTATCAATGTAGCTACTGCTAACTCCATCTATTAACTTCCTTAACCTCATCTTGCAACTACTTCCAAGGTTTGCAAGACTATAATCATCCCTATATATACAAAGGATAGCAATCCTGTGAAATAGGTATAGTACTACTCCCATAATACCAGTTGTCCTTATATTAACTTGGTTAATCTACTATGCCTCCAACAACTGATCAAATACTCCACCATACTCTAGCTTGACTTCTAATGATCAAGCTAGATGATTCAGCTTACTAGGACTTGCCTATCTTAGTATATTCATAACTCTTCTCCAACACCTAATCATCTATTCTCAAGTGGCTTGAGAATAATGACCACCATCCTTTGATCATACAAAGCTTAGGATTCTAATTGTTTGATCAAGATCTATACTAAACTAAGTAGTAAATTTGTATTAGTCTCTCTATAGACATATCTTGTTAAGCAAGCTTATTCTAAGTCTATATCCACTTGTCCTAATGATACATTGCAAACGTATCCATAATTTTTTATGTTCCATGCTTAGTTTTATCTACTTTCTTATTTTTTGTCCACACTTTGCAGTGCTTTTCATATGATTTCTTGGACTAACCTATTAACAAGAGCCACAGTGACAACTGCCTGTTTTCTATTGTTTTTGGTTCCAGGAAAGTCAGAAAATGAATATTCTCGAAATTGGACGGGACAAAAGCCAAAGTCAGTTTTTCACCGAGGCATACCTAGAGCCAGAATACAAGACGGAGAGGGACTAGGGCCCGGCCACACCACCTGGCCGCACGGCTAGGCCTGGACCGTGCCAAGGGGTGGTCTGGCCGCCCTAGGCACCCCCTTGGCTTCTCCTTCTGCCTATAAGTTGCCTCTGATACGGAAACCCTAAGCACCCGATCAAAATTCCACGAAAGAGTCTGTAGCCGCCGTCATCTCCCTCCCTAGATTGGGAGGGACTGAAGCTCTTATCGGCACCCTGCCGGAGAGGGGAATTTACCCTGGAGGCCTTCTTCATCATCATGCAAGCCTCCGGTGTGATGCGTGAGTAGTTCATCTCTAGACTATGGGTTCATCTAGTAGCTAGATGGCTGCTTCTCCTCCTTTGTGCTATCTGTTGGAGATATGCCCAAGAGGCAATAATAAAGTGGTTATTATTATATCTTTATATTTATGATAAATGTTTACATCCCATGCTATAAGTGTATTAACAGGAAACATTAATACTTGTGTGTTTTGTAAACATAAAAGAGTCCCTAGTAAGCCTCTTGTTAAACTAGCTTGTTGATTAATGGATGATCATGGTTTCCTGATCATGGACATTGGATGTCGTTAATAACAAGATCATATCATTAGGAGAATGATGTGATGGACACACACCCATAGTAAGCATAGCATAAGATCAAGTCATTAAGTTTGTTTTGCTACAAGCTTTTTAAATGCATAGTAACCTAATCCTTTGACCATGAGGTTATGTTAATCACCATCACCGGATGGATACTTTGATGACATCAAACACCGCTTCGTAACTGGGTGGTTATAAAGGTGTCATTGGGTATTCTAAAAGTATGTGTTGAAGCGCATGGACCAAGATTGGGATTTGTCCATCCATATGACGGATAGATATGCTCTAGGCCCTCTGGGTGGAATGTCATCTAGTTAGCTTGCAAGCATGTGCTAGGTCACAAGGGATGACATAACATGGAACGAGTAAAGAGTACTTATCAGTAACGAGGAAGAACTAGGTATGGAGATATCGACGATCAAACCTCGAATAAGTAGAATATCGCGTGACAAAGGGAATTGGTTTCGTATGTTAATGGTTCTATCGATCACGAAGTCATCGTTGAGTATGTGGGAGCTGTTATGGATCTCCAGATCCCTCTAATGGTTATTGATCGGATAGGTGTCTTCATCATGTCTGCATATTCACGAACCGTAGGGTGACACACTTAAGGTTCGAAGTTGTTTTAAGTAGATATGGAATATGCGTTGGAGACCGAATATTGTTCGGAGTCTCGGATTGGATTCGGGACATCACGAGGAGATCCAGAATTGTCCGGAGAATAAGATTCATATATTGGGGATCATTTTCTAAGTTAGGAAATGTTCCGGAGTGTTTGTATGGAGATTCTAGAAGGTTTCGGAATGTTTTGGAAGGTTCTAGAAGATTTCTTGGAGTTTGCTTGAAAACCAAGAAAGGATCAAGGAGTCTTTGTGGGGCAAGACACGGATTCGTGGGGGAGGAGGATTCCTTCCCCCCTCCCAATGCGCCGGCCAAGGAGGGAGGGGAGTCCTACTAGGACTCCCCCTCCCATGGCGCCTCCCTCCTTTAAATAGAGGGGAGGGGGCGCCACCCCCTAGATCTCTCCCATAACAAACCCTAGCCTCCGCCTCTCTCCTCCTCCTTCGCTCTGCTCCGGCTTAGGCGAAGCCCTGCAGAATTCTCTACTCCACCACCACCACCACACCGTCGTGCTGCTGGGATTCCGTGGAGAAGATCTACTACCTCTGCTGCTCGCTGGAACGGGGAGAGGAAGGTCTGCTTCGACTCCGCACGTGGGACCGACTTCGGAAGCGCTGCCGAAACGCGGCGCCGGAAGGATCGTCCACACGATCTTGAGATCGGCAAGTGATGGACTACATCAACCACGAGATCCGATCTCGTAACGCTTTCGGGTCTACAAGGGTTAGTACAGATCTATCTCGTTGCACATGTCTAATAGATTAGATCTTGGCTTTTATCTAGATTAGATCTGGGTTTTGTTCATTCTTGCGATAGAAATTTTTTGTTTTCCATGCTATGAACCCATCAGTGGTATTAGAGCCTTGTCTATACGTAGATCTATTGCACGAGTAGAACACAATGGTTTTGTGGGCATTGGTGCTCGTGCCGTCTTTTGCTTTGTGTACTTTGCATCTTGCGGTATGGTGGGATGAAGCGGCTCGGGCTAACCTTACATGTCATCACACATGAGACTTGCTCCACTCTTGACGTGTAACTTGCTTTGCACAAGTGGCTTTGCGGGTGTCTGTCTCTCCCATCATAGTATAGATCCAATCTACACTTTGCACTTGATAACACTTGTATCAACGTTGTGGTTCAGTTTCGTAGGTAAGATCCGTTCTTATTCGAAAGCCCCAAACCACGTAAAACATGCAAAGAAAATTAGAGGCGTGTAACTTGTTTTTTTGCAGGGGTTTTGTGATGTGATATGGCCATCATGTGATTGTGATTATATTTGATGTATGCAATGATCCTTGTTGTAATATGGCAACCGGCAGGAGCCTAATGGTTGGCTTTAATTCTGTTAAGACCTGCTTGTCTATTCATCTTGTAATAGCTTTATTCCAAGTAGTTGTAATAGTTGCTGGTGATGATGGACAACCATGAAGCGGCTTAATCGACCTTGACGCAATGCTGGTGATGATGGAGATCATGTCCGTGCTTTGGAGATAGAGATCAAAGGCATAAGAAGAAAGGGCCATATCATATCACACTAATTATGAATTGCCTGTGATGTTAATCCTTTATGCATCTTGTATTGCTTAGATCGCGACGGTAGCATTATAAGATGATCCCTCTCACTAAATATCAAGTAATAAAGTGTTCGTCCTTAGTAGGCACCGTTGCTAAGACTCGTCATTTCGAAGCATCTCGTGATGATCGGGTGTGATAGATTCTACGTGTGCATACGACGGGTGCAAGCCAGATTTGCACATGCGGATACTAAGGTTAACCTTGATGAGCCTAGCATGTACAGACATGGTCTCGGAACACGGAATACCGAAAGGTAAAGCATGAGTCATATGGATGATATGATGAACATGTTGATTGTTCGCCTTTAAAGCTACATCATCTGACGTGATGATCGGACTTGGTGTAGTGGATTTGGTTCGTGTAATCACTAAAACAACTCGAGGGATGTTGTTTTGAGTGGGAGTTCATTTGTAATTTGGATTAGTCAATCTCAATTTATCATAAACACAATCAAAGTGAATTTGCATAGTTTGTTGTAGTCATTGGCATCCGTTCACCACCTTACGCATAGTTATAGTTGAGATAGTAGAACTATAGAAATTCTGGATATTTGCTTTACGAACTGGTATCATATTGTTTTGAGTGTCAATCTAAAGTTTAAAAGTCATATTGCAAACTTTCAGCAAACTCCGTTTATTCTGTGAAGTTTAATAAACAGTATTAAATCAAGAGTAACAATTCCAGTGTTAGTATCTAATGTATCATGTTTGCCTCCATGATTCTTGATACTCAAAAGATTGTTTTTAATATCAAGTTTATCTAAGAGCTGAAAGCAATGTTTCAGAAACCATCATATGTGAAAGGTATTGCGATATCTAAAACAATGTGTTGGTTACAACATGATAGAGTATACATCCTCATATTTGATGAGAATTTGTGAAGATTGGAGACGCTAGTCGTCCTAATCTTCCAAAAGGTTTTGGAAAAGAAACATTATACTCGCAATTCACCTTTATAAGCTATAACAGCTTGATCATGAAAATTGTCATGATAAGAATGAATAGAAGATGTAAGTAAAATGTTTACTACACTAAAAGATTACTAAAGAATGGAATTTTGAAAGAATGCCAAACATTTGATGAAGGTGATCCACTTCAAAGTGCAAGTTCAAACATATTAGTATTTGACTATACACACTTTGTACTATGTGTCATGTGAATGACACCACTATTGATGTTGATAGATTCTTTTAAAAGAAAAGGAATTGTTGAAGAGAATCTATAAAATATTTGGCAGAAATGAAAAGATTGGAGATGTCCAACTTAGGTATATAGAAGATACATGTTATGGCTGTATTCCTTGGTTATTAAACAATGTGGTTCTGCGGTATTGGATACCGAATTGGTTGGTATGAAGTGTCATACAGGACAACACAATTCATGAACTGTAATGGCCTAAGTAACTAGCAAGAGAATATGTGATGATGTTCATCGAAAACAAACAAAGGGTTGTTGTGTTACTCGTTAAACATCAAAGCTTGCCTTCGAGATTTGTTTCAATAATTGTTATTTTGATCAGGTATTATGACGACAAAAGGTTGTTCAAATAATTACCGTATTCCATAATAGATGGATGATTTACAAGTCTGGTTGGAGAAATAACGACCATAAAATTAATGCTAAAAATGTCGCAAGACAAATGATTGAAAGATCACTTGCAAAGTGACGTCGCTGTTTAAATTATATTGAAAGGGATACATGAAGAAACTCCATGTTGATGGATTTTGGGAGTCTTTGATTTTGATCAAATGACGCTTGTGATACTTTCCTGGAGATAATTAAAACTCCGTTAGTAGGCCAAAAGAGGAACAGGCGACTAACTGATTGGAATTTGTACATATTGATGTATATAATCCATTATGTGTAGTCGTGGGCGATGGATTTCAACTTCATATGCTTTCTCCGAAGATTTGAGTGAGTATATGTATATACTTACTCAATAAGGAAGAAGTATGAAACATTTGAAAATGTTCAAAGACTTTGAAGATGAAGTGGAAAATCATTGTAACAAGAAAATAAAAAGTTTATGATTGGATCATAAAGAAAGATGTTTGAGTTACAAGTTTAGCAAAACACCTAAGATTTGAGGAATCGTTCCATGGATTTGCATTTCCCAAAACACCATAGGAGTATGGAGTGTTCAAGATATGTAATGAAACCTTGTTTGACATGGTAAGATCAAAGGTGTCATTTATAAAACTGCCATTATATTTTAAAGATTAAAGCTTTAGTGACTACCCCTTTTACACTGAAAAGAGCTCCATCGTGATCCGCTGAAATGACACCATACAAGTCATGGTTTGGGATAAAACCCAGGTTGTCCTTTCTTAAATTTTTGGTATGCTAGGCATAAGTAAAGTGTTTACAACCAAAGTCGGATGAGTATGTCTTTGTAGGTTATTTCGAATAACCATTGGGTATTCCTCCATAACACCGAAGACAAAAGTGTTTGTCGCTTAGAATGTCGAGTTTCTTGAGAAGGAATTTTTGGTGAAAAGTTAAGTGGGTGGACAATAGAACTTTGACAAGGTTATTGAACCTTGGATAATATGTGCTGAGTTGCGCAGCGTTGGAAAGTGTCCCGGAGGCAGCAACAATGCTCATGGCTCACGTGCCTCAAAGGTTGTGGTCACGGAGATCTAAGTTACTATTGAACCAAGTAGGTCGGGTAAGTAATCAAATGCCAAGATTTGAGAGTTAAATCATTGTTGTTAGACAATGATGAACCGACTACATGCAAAGAAGCAATGATGGGCCCTGACTTCGTTAAGTGGCTTGAATCCATAAAATCCGTGATAATTCCATACACAAGAAATCAAGCTTTGAATTTGAAAGAACCTCTGGAAAGGTGCAAGACCTTACAGTCGTATATGGATCTATAAAGAAATAGACATGGATGTTTGACATCTATGAAATAGTCGACATGTCGGAAAGAGTTTACGACAATGTTCAAGGAATTGACTATGATAATATTTCATCTTTCACAGCGATATTTAGTCTGGACGGATTAATGTAGCAACCACTACATATATTTTGGTATATGGTAGTTGAACAAACAAAACAAGTTCTTCTAATAGAATGGTTACCTAGGATGTGTCCTTGACACGATCCAAAGGGTTTTGTTAATTCAAAGGATGCTAAAAGAGTATGCAAAACTTCAATGGTTGAAGTGAGCATCGCGGAGTTGGAATCTTCACCATGATGAAACCGTTAAAAGGTTTAATTTCATCAGAGACGATGAAGATGTTTGCATTTTGCAAGAAATTAAGTGGGAGCGCTAAGACATATTTATAATACATTATGTGAAAGACATATTGTTGATTAGAAATGATGTATCTTTTATTGACACAGGTTAAGAATTTCATTTTGATGAAAGACTTAGGCATAACCCAAGAATTAGGCATCAATGTCTATATGGATAGATTGAGGCGCTAATATGGTTTTGCCAAATGTACATAGATAAGATGTTGAATGAGTTCAATATGGATACAACAAGAAAGGTTCTTGACGCATGGAAAGGACTGAATCAAGAATCAAGTGTGTTGACACGAGATTCAAGTGTTTTGACAGTTGGTGAAATCACAAGAATATTTTGATCAATCATTCTTTGAGATGTACACATCTAGATATGTCCTATGCTCTAAATGTTATGAGCATATACCAGAATGACTCATAAGATGATCATTGGACAATAGTAGGTATATTCCTATGATCTTTGGAAGAACTAATAATATATTATTTATATAGTGGTGACAAATAGTTCATTGTAAATTGTTGCATTGATACTAGTTTTGTCACAAATTAAGTTTATCTCAATTTAAACTATGGGTGGCACAATGTAATGGAAAGGAAGTTCCATAACGGATTTGGTTGAGTACCAAAGTTAAAACATTGTGACAGATACTACAACAAAAGGCTAAGTATATGACTCCTATTGTAGCAGCAAATGAGGGCATTTGCGTCAAGTAGTTTGTTATAAAACTAGGTGTGGTTCATAGCAGGATAATACTGTGAAGATACATTGTACGACAATTGTATCAACATGATTTAATCCCAAGGAACTAAAGGTCTCACCAAAGGACCAAATTTATACAATGCCATCTCATTGGAGAATGAGTAATGCGTAGAGACGCAAGGACATGCAAATACACACGGACCAGGAAGTGTCAGATCCGAAGATTATGTTTACCACTAGTAATAGTGTGTATACAACACCAGAAAGCCATAGGTGTTGAATGCAAAAATTTTAACTATATTATTGACTCTAGTGCAAGTGGGAGACTGTTGGAGATATGCCCAAGAGGCAATAATAAAGTGGTTATTATTATATCTTTATGTTTATGATAAATGTTTACATCCCATGCTATAATTGTATTAACAGGAAACATTAATACTTGTGTGTTTTGTAAACATAAAAGAGTCCCTAGTAAGCCTCTTGTTAAACTAGCTTGTTGATTAAAGGATGATCATGGTTTCCTGATCATGGACATTGGATGTCGTTAATAACAAGATCATATCATTAGGAGAATGATGTGATGGACACACACCCATAGTAAGCATAGCATAAGATCAAGTCATTAAGTTCGTTTTGCTACAAGCATTTCAAATGCATAGTACCCTAATCCTTCGACCATGAGGTTATGTTAATCACCATCACCGGATGGATACTTTGATGACATCAAACACCGCTTCGTAACTGGGTGGTTATAAAGGTGTCATTGGGTATTCTGAAAGTATGTGTTGAAGCGCATGGACCAAGATTGGGATTTGTCCATCCATATGACGGATAGATATGCTCTGGGCCCTCTCGGTGGAATGTCATCTAGTTAGCTTGCAAGCATGTGACTAGGTCACAAGGGATGACATAACATGGAACGAGTAAAGAGTACTTATCAGTAACGAGGAAGAACTAGGTATGGAGATACCGACGATCAAACCTCGGATAAGTAGAATATCACGTGACAAAGGGAATTGGTTTCGTATGTTAATGGTTCTATCGATCACGAAGTCATCGTTGAGTATGTGGGAGCTGTTATGGATCTCCAGATCCCGCTAATGGTTATTGATCGGAGAGGTGTCTTCATCATGTCTGCATATTCACGAACCGTAGGGTGACACACTTAAGGTTCGAAGTTGTTTTAAGTAGATATGGAATATGCGTTGGAGAACGAATGTTGTTCGGAGTCTCAGATTGGATTCGGGACATCACGAGGAGATCCGGAATTGTCCGGAGAATAAGATTCATATATTGGGGATCATTTTCTAAGTTAGGAAATGTTCCGGAGTGTTTGTATGGAGATTCTAGAAGGTTTCGGAATGTTCTGGAAGGTTCTAGAAGATTTCTTGGAGTTTGCTTGAAAACCAAGAAAGGATCAAGGAGTCTTTGTGGGGCAAGACACGGATTAGGTGGGGAGGAGGATTCTCCCCCTCCCAATCCGCCGGCCAAGGAGGGAGGGGAGTCCTACTAGGACCCCCCCTCCCATGGCGCCTCCCTCCTTTAAATAGAGGGGACGGGGCGCCACCCCCTAGATCTCTCCCATAACAAACCCTAGCCACCGCCTCTCTCCTCCTCCTTCGCTCTGCTCCGGCTTAGGCGAAGCCCTGCAGAATTCTCTACTCCTCCACCACCACCACACCGTCGTGCTGCTGGGATTTCGTGGAGAAGATCTACTACCTCCGCTGCTCGCTGGAACGGGGAGAGGAAGGTCTACTTCGACTTCGCACGTGTGACCGACTGCGGAAGCGCTGCCGGAACGCGGCGCCAGAATTATCGTCCACACGATCTTGAGATCGGCAAGTGATCGACTACATCAACCACGAGATCCGATCTCGTAACGCTTTCGGGTCTACAAGGGTTAGTACGGATCTATCTCGTTGCACATGTCTAATAGATTAGATCTTGGCTTTTATCTAGATTAGATCTGGGTTTTGTTCGTTCTTGCGATAGAAAATTTTTGTTTTCCATGCTAAGAACCCATCACTATCATGTCTAGATCTTGTGAGCTCCATTGATGATCAAGATCATCTATTTGTAATTCTGAATGTTGTGTTTGCGGGGATCCGATGGATATTGAGATGCTATTTTAGATTGATTATTGATTCTATCATGTCTTTGTTATTTGTGATCTTGCATGCTTTCGATTGTTAGTAGCTATCTTGGACAAGTAGATGCTAACAACTCCAAGAGTTAGTATTTATGCTCTATAGTGGGTTCATGCCTCTGGTAATCTGGGGAAGTGACATAAATCTCTAAGGTACTAGATGTGTTGTTGCTACTAGGGAGAAAACAACAAACCTTTGTTCATAGAACAATCGTATTGTTTACTTTACACGCAATTCATAATGCAATTATCCGTTGCTTGCAACTTAATACTGGAGGGGGTTCGGATAATAACCTGAAGGTGGATTATTAGTCATAGATGCAGTTGGATGGCGGTCTATGTATAATGTTGTAATGCCCAATCGAATCTCAAAGGAGTCAAGGTGATAAGTATATGCTTGTATGTTTTCTTAATGTTTGTCAATTGCCCCGCTATAATTTGTTCACCCAACATGTTATCTATCTTAAGGAGAGCCACCTCTAATGAACTATGGACCCCGGTCCTTTCTTTTACTACGTACCTGGAACCTTCAATAGCTTTGTCTTGATCTTCTTCTCCTTGCGGATGTTGTGAACACCCATCTTGGCTACAAATACAGAGGTAGCCATTGCTCCTCAATCTTTTTCTCCAACTGGCGGTGGTGCGTGTACCTTTGTATGGGCTTGATCTCATTGATTCGACGCAACTATTTATAGGACTCTAGGAAGTCGATCGGGCGTGGCGATCGCCAGCTGGAAGAATCGCAAATCCCTTGATTGCCTCTGGCCGTCGCCGATATACTGCCGTTCCGAAATTCTGATTTACTGCCATTCCGAAATTCCGAATTAACTCACGCCTTCCTTTAATAGATCGGCAGCTTAATCCGCACGCAGCTGGATATTATGTGGCGGAGGGAGAAAAGAAAAGAAGAAGGGTCTCAGGCGACTTATGTTCTCATGTCACAACAATGACGTCATCATCGATAATATTTGGTCCAGCTATTCGTAATGCCCGTTTTTTTTTCAGTCGTGGACGGGACACCGGCCTGAGGTCAACATGCCATGGAAAAGCTCTCGTGGGCTATACCGTGAAACTTGAACATCGCAAATTTTTTATATAGGTCAATTTAATGTAAATGCACCTGCTCTTTGTTTTCAGAGTATATACAAATTTGCCGAGTGTCTCTACAACCTCAAAAATGCAAAGACGCCGTGTATATAATTATTTGCCTGACTGTCTACAACTAAGGGGTGCGCAAAATATCCAGAACCAATCCCGGTTCACTTCGGCCCTCGTGTCGTCCTCCCGTTGGCGACTCGGGGTCGACTAGGGTTTCGGCACACCACCCCTCCCTCGTCGCCGCACGACGTGGCCTCTGTCCTCGCTCGTGTGTTCACCGGTGAAGGCGGCGACCAGGACCCCGTTGCTCTAGCTCGTGCCGAATGAATTTGGGCCCCAGGGCGGCGGCCTTGGTCGGAGAGGCGGAGACGACCTTCGGCAGGTGTCGTCCACGGCGCTGGCTAGCTATCTCAGCAGCGGCGGTGGCAAGACGGCGGCGTGCATCATTCGAGGCGGGAGAGCGATATCAACGGCCCTCCTCTCCAAATGAGAATCAATTTCTCTCCTCCCTCTCACCTCTTCCTCATCATTGGATATAGGTACTGGTGGTCCTCGTCGACTTTGGTGAGTACGGGATGCTGGTGGTGAAGGCCCAGACGGGGGGAAACCATTGGTCCAACCACGAAGATAATGACACCCTTTGGGAACCTCTATCCTCCTTTGAGGTGTCGTCGAGGTCCCTCCTCCCCACCCCCATTCCAGGCTCCCTCGTGCAAGTCCAAATCCAGGAGAAAAAAGGGCATGCTACTGTTAGAGATGTATAGCTCTTCCTTGTATATATCCATTGTAAGAGACATTCTCCTGCTTCTTCTGAAGATCTTATCGGGAACGAGCTTCTGATCTGGCGAACCGCCAGCTTGTCCCTACTTCGGCCGCCCTCTGGCTTGCTGCTGCACTTATCCGGTCGATCCTGCCCCTGTGATTCATCCTGTCACCGTCCTATTCCGGTCGTCGTCGCCTAAATCCTGCTGCTCCTGCCTCGATCCGTTCAGCTCTGATTGCCCCTACCCCGATCTGTTTTGGGTCCGGTTAGGTGAGCACTGACCCTGTCCCTCATATCTAATCTGATATGTTGTCGCTCCTTGCTGCCAGTTGACCTTTTATGATACCAACTATGTAAAGTTTGTTCGCTTTATGCACATCAACATATGTGGCCTCCGTTTGTTGGACATTCTCTATAGCGAGGTCCCCTATCCGCCATGCCCGGTTACTTGTGTGGCTCGTACTCCGTTTTTGCTAATGATGCTATTGGGGATATACTTTTCGGGTATACCCTCGACTACTCACTAACCAGGGTGGCCCATCCGGGTTAGAGCTTTGCTCCATGGGCGGACCAGTAATGAAAAGAATATGGAGATCCATCCGGCTATGAGAAGGCCTAGAAGACTTACCGAATTAGGCTTGTAGATAGACTTGTAGTCCAAGATGTACTCTGTATGGACTCTTTATCGTAACCGGATAGGTTTCTCCTGTAAACCCTAGTTCGGATGACTATATAATGGATTGCTAGCAGGAGTAGGATCTGGAAAGCCTTTAGGACACAACCAATCTCAACTCGGATAGTAAATACCAAATATTAAAAACGTCCGGCTGTGCCGATATACTAGATTGCTAGCAGGCGTAGGATCTGGCCACCACAGTCGTATCTGAACTTGGGTAAACTTGTATGCTCACCGTACTGGATCACCGTACGTATTACACCCAACCTTTTCCTGTGCCTCGAGTACCCCCTCATGGCATACTTGTATTCTATGCGACAATAGTTGGCGCCCACCGTGGGGCAGGTGACCTTTGGATATGCATTCCGGGAGGAATCTACGTGTGTGGGAATCAGAGTCGGTCGTGTCCTCTATGCCATGACGTACCTCTCGTCCTCCTTGATGAGACCTGGATTCTGGCTAGGGAGGCCGTGAAGAGCTACACCATCCTGAAAATTGGCGAGATCGACATCTACCTCGGTTTCGCTGAACCTTCCCAACCCACCCTAGCGGTGATGATAGAGGCAGAAGAAATTTCTTGATCTAATTTGTACGCAGAGGAGGCACAGTTACAGATCTCATAAAACCCTAATCCCACCTAGCTCGCCCCTCAGGCGGAGATCATGGACAAAGAGAAAGTCAAATCTAATGAAGATCTCCCTGTGGAGGTCGAATCTCAGGAAAACCAAAGCTACAACAGCTCTGGATCCGGCTCTGCCGACGCTGGAGTAGGAAAATCACTTCTGAGGCACACAGTGAGGCAGATGATGCTTTGTCTCCAGGTCAATCTCGATGCCTTCCTCGAAACCATCAAAAGTTTCGAGAAAGCCAATATTGAAATCTTCACCCACGTTAGAGCGCATGGATCTCACTTTGTCGGCTACATTGGCTCTAGATCTTGATCTGCCGATGCTGGGATCAGACAACGACTCAGTACTGGACGCCATCGGAAGAAACACCGACATCCTGACTTCCCAGGGGAATCTATGACATCGGCAGATCTCTGGGCATACGAGGAAGAATACGGAGAAGAAATCTAACCTAGAGCTGCGCAGGCAGGAGAAGAATCACATCCGAGTCCGTACAATAGAATGGATGAGGGTTATGATGAATACCATCCTACCTCGCAAGATTACATGGATCTCGGAGAAAACCATGTTTCCTAGTGTCCAAAAGTAGTAATGGGAGCCTCTCTCTAGGAAACTGAGCAAAAGACTTCTTTGCTACTCGTACTAATCAAAAGGTCAACTGGGCAAGGAAGAAGAAGAACAAGACTCCAAAAGTGGATCTTCCATAGGAAGAGGAGGTTGAAAAGGATATCCAGATGGAGGACTCGTACGACGCTCTAGTCACCCATAAGTTGAGGGACTCCGCCCCTGGTGGATGGTCACGTGGTTACCCCAAGTGCCCTTGAACTCCATGGAGAAGCACTAACAACGACAATCCCAACTTCCTTAGAACTAATGTCAGAGAGTTGGAACAAAGGGCCGAGGCACTAGAAGCACAGCGTTTACGACTCCTCGACGAAGCAACTCATCTCATGGAGGAGAAATAGTTCCTCAACATTAATGTTGGAAATACAGAATAGTTCAACTTGCTACAGCATCAGAAGACCCAGAACGGCCCTGTACTGGCCAATAAAAATCGATATGTCCACAAAAACCTCTTTGAAGGGAAAAGCAACGACATCGTCATAGGACAACCTTGGCTCGACAGCAAGGGATACTAGATCTATAGTACACTGGTAGATAACAATGCTACGGCCTGAGAGATCCTTGCGAACAATCCAAGTCCATAACAGGTGAAGCGGTGTGTCATGCTACCCACCAAAGGCCTGGAGCAAGCTAGTGTAAAAACCTTACCAGAGCCACACTAATGTGGATAGTCATGATGAGTCAAGACCCTGTAGGGAGCTGGATCGGCATCATTGTGTCGACCCTCAAGATGACACTCACTCAACAACTGTCTCTTTAGGCCAGTGACATAGAACCACGCGAGATTGGAGTGACGTTGATTTGGCTGCATCAAGAGAAATCGTAGTGACGCTAGCTCCTCGACAACCTCCCCGTCTGCAATCTAATGGACACAGGGATGATGTTGGGGGATATACTTTCCGGGTATACCACCTATGACTTGCTGACCAGGGTGGCCCACTTCGGGTTAGAGCTTTGCTTCACGGGCGACCCAGTTAGGGAAAGAAGACGGAGGTCCATTCGGCTACGGGAAGGCCCAGAAGACTTACAAACTTAGGCATGTTTAGTTACTTGTAGACCAAGATGTACTTTGTAACCGACTCTGAATCATAGCCGGATAGGTCCCTGCTGTAACCCTCGGCCGGATATCTATATAAGCCATCCTAGGGATCAGCCTTTAGGGCACCCCACAATCTACAACCTCAACTCGCACAGGCGAACCTCTCTTGTAATATGTACTTCCAGCTCTACCATATTACTAGATTGCTAGCAGGAGTAGGATCCGTCCAAAGCTGGCGGATTCGAACCTGGGTAAAGATTGTGTACTCACTGTTCGGGAATACCGTCGCCTCACACCCCCTTTCACCACATGCTTCGAGGACCCCCTCTCAGAGTACATGTCTTCAATCTGATGACAGTTGGCACCCACCATGGGGTAGGTGAGTTTCGGATCTTTGTTCTGGGTGGAATCTACACGAATTGGAATCAGCGAGACAATCGACGTTGACCGGGTCCTCTACGCCAGAGACGTCCCTCTTGTCCTTCTCGACGAGACTTAGATTCCGGCTAGGAACCTATGACCACCTACACCATCATGTCTTTTGGTGAGATTGATGTTTACCTCGGTTTCGCTGAACCCGCCCAACCCACCCTAGCGGTGGTCCTATTTTCTGCGGAAGCAACAGAGTTTCGGGTCTCAGAAAACCCTAATCCCACCCAGCTCGCACCAGAAGCATAGATAGTGGAGACGATTGGATCTGAAGAGGATCTCCCCGAGGAGGTTAAACCTGAAGCAGATCTCCCCTAGGAGGTCGAACCTCAGGAGGCTCTCCCTAGGGAGGTTGAATCTCAGGAAGATCAAAGCATCAACAACTCTGGATCCTGCTCTATCGATGCTGGAGCGGGAAAGTCACTTCTAAGGCACACGTTGAGGCGTATGATGCTGGGCAGAAACACCAGGATGGAAGAGATCCTTGAGACCATCAAGTGTTTTGAGGAAGCCAACGAAGAGAGCCGCAACTACCTCAAGACACACACATCGCACTTTGTCAGATATGTTGGATCCGGATCTGGCTCTGTCGAAGCTAGAGATGACAACGACTCAGTGCTGGAGGCAATCGGAATAAACATCGACTTACCAGCATCGTCGGATGACTCTATGAAATCGGGAGATTTTCGAAAGTTCTCCGCGGAATATGAAGAGGAATTCAACTCCAAGACTGCGGTAGAAGGAAAGGCAATAGACCAAAGCCCTCGCATCAGCATGGATGAAGGAACTGGAGAAAACTCTCCCAAACCGCTTGAAAATATGGATCTCGGAAATAATCCCGACGCCTAGATGTCCGAGAGTACTAATAGAAGCTTGACTCTAGGAATCAGACCCAAAGCCATCTTTGCTACCGGCGCATCCAAGAAGGCAAAGAATAAGAAGAAGACTCCGGCTAAGGACCTTCCAACTGACGAGGTAATAGCCGAAGAATATGAAGAAGACTCAGATGGAGCTTTGATCCCTGATGAGACAAAAGGCACACCGTTGGATGGACACATGGTTACTCCTGGTGCCCATAAACTCCTCGGAGAGGTGATTACCACACCTATCCCGAAAGATGTAGAACTTACACCCACGGAGTTGGAGGACAGGGCCCAAGCCCTAGAAGCGCATCGTCAAGTACTCCTCGAGGAAAGTGCAAATATCCTCAAGGAGAAGCAGCACATTGCAGCTATGGGGTAGCCTAGCATCCGGCAACATCAGAAGACCTAGAACGGCCCTAAGTTGGCTAAAAAAATATGGATGTTCAAAAAACCCTTTTCGAAGAAGACATAGCCGTGGGTAAGTCTCAGATCGACAACAAGGGAAACCGAGTGTATGGCACTCCGGTACAAAATGCTGCTGCGGCTCGAGAGCCTTGGCAAACAATCCAAGTCTAGACCAGATTCGACTAAGTGTGAAGCTACTCACAAAGGGCCCGGAACAACAAAAGGTCGCCACATCTGGCAGGAGAAAACTGGTCTTCAGATCAGACCAATGCCGCACGGACATGGGTCGACAACAATATGAAAGGCGACGATGGGAACCGGAATGATGCTACCGTCCCGACCCTCGAGAGGACAACTATTCAAGAACCGGATCATCAGGACACCGGCACAGACCTGCATGAAGCTGGAGCAACATCGCTCCGGCTGTAGAGCGAGATGATGTTGTAGCAATGGTCCAACCTCCCTAGCGATAGTCGAACGCTCGCAGGGAAGATGAAGAAGCTCAACATCGAGAGAAGGACCGAAAAGAATGCTCCCTCGTAGACATACAAGTTGTCCGATAGAGCCACGTCACAATGACATCAATGATGGACTAAGGAACGATGAACATCGTGCTGGATCAAGCCGGCATGATGGACATCACCATGAAGCCCCAGCTGGGGGTAAAAATCCACCAGCACCACCATCTCCACCAAGTAGCCACCATAACGGCTCCAATGGAGGCTAGGGGGCAACATGGCGGAGGGGGTGGAAGGAGAAGCAGAAGTCCGGCTCATGGGCACCGTAGCCACAGTGAACAACCAAGATGGCGCACCCTTTGACCAAGTGACGCCAGGCACCGGATCAATTGAAACATTGAGTCATGGCGCTGTGAGTCGGATAACATCTATGTGGGTCCAAAATTCTTCGGACCGAGCATACGACAAACAAACTTTCTAGATGGGTTTGCTATCTCAAGGCACATCCAGCCCTACGACGGTGTGGCTCGGCCAGATACCTGGCTACAGGACTTCTTTCAGGCCTGCTGCATCGCGAAAGGAGGAAACAACTTGGTCACGACACGGTATCTCCTGCTTATTCTAAGGAAGATGGCTTGATCATGGATCAATGAACTCCCGGAAAACACCATCCACAACTGGTATGATATGCAAAGTGCTTTCTTTTGGAACTTCGTGGGAACATACAGGAGGCCCTGCATGGTCGGAGATCTGCAGCGGTGCACCCAGAAACTCGGAGAAACTTGTCGAGACTACCTCGGAGGATGGATCGACACGAAGAACTCCTGCGAGGGAGTAAACGACCAAACCATGATTCAAGCATTCAATACGGGTCCCCAATTGGTTTACTTCGTCATTGGTTAAAGTGTGATAAAGTGACTAATTTTGGAGAGATGATAGAGATGGCAAGCAAATACACTGATGATGATGATGATTTAGAGGGACTGCTAAACGTACTAGTTTTACCAAAGTCGGCAAAATAGTCGAAGCAGCAGGCCCTGAAACACAAGAACACCTCGGAGGAAAAACCCAATCTAGAAACCGCAACATTCAATGCAACTTTCGATTCTGGAGGACGAGGAGGCCACGGAGGAGGTCGGCGACGAGGTCGTGGAACTTCCAGAGTCCAAGGTAGAGGAGACTAGGAACCTGGCAAAACCTACTCTTGGGCTGACATTGCCAACAATCTGTGCATGAATCACCCGGATGGCAATGGGGGCTCGTCCCACACCAATAATGAGTGGCGTTTCAATGATGACATCAAGAAATACGAATCCGCTGGCTATAGGGCCAAGCGACTAAAAGGAAAGAAAAATTCTGACAAAGAGAAAGAGTCCAAGGAAGATTCCAACATGGAGGAGGCGAAAGCTTCAAATCCCAAGTCAGATGGAAAGAAGACCTTCCCAACCAAGGAAGACACTTATGTCTGCTTCCTTGGATACCAACCAGCTAAAGTAAAAAATGTAGTGATGCATGAACTCAACGCCACTGTTCCGTCTGTCCCTCTAGTATCTGGACTAGTCGGAAGTTACAATCACCTTTGAATGAAGCGATCATCCACCTAAACCACATAGGCAAGGAAAGTACACTCTGGTCATCAATCCACTTATTGACGGCTATGGGTTCTCCAAGACCCTCATGGACGATGGTAGGATCATCAACATCATCTACGTCGAAACGTTGCACCGGATGTGGATATTGGAAACACAACTGAATCACATCTCTGTGACTTTTCATGGAGTTGTCCCTAGAAGAGAAGAAAATTCTCCGGGATATATCACTTTGGCTGCTACCTTTGGAACTCCAAAGAACTACCGGACGGAAGCGCTTTCCTTCGAAGTGTTCCTATTCAAAACAGCATATCACGCTATCTTTGGGCGTCCGGCTTACTGGGATTTTATGGCTCGCCCTTGTTACATTTACAATATGATGAAAATTCCACGTCTCAATGGCATCATCACGATCGACGGAGACCCGAAGAAGGCATGAGAATGCGAGGACGGAAATTCCGCCTTCGTTGAAGTCGTATTGCATGCTGAGGAGTACCAGGAGATCAAGAAGAACATCAACCCATCCGAGATGCCCGTGATGAAGAACGAGGTGACAAAGACAACTCCGGAGTTCAAGGCATCAGAAGGGACGAGGACGACACCGTTGAAGCATGATGACGCCTCCAAGGTGACCTAGATAGGCATAGTTGGGGATATACTTTCCGGGTATCCTCAGTGTACCTCACTGACCAGGGTGGCCTACTTCGGGTTAGATCTTTGCTTCACGGGCGGTCCAGTCAAGGAGAAGAGATGGAGTCCAGTCCGGCTACAGGAAGGCCCAGAAGACTTACTGACATAGGCCCATAGTGTTATTTGTAGTTCAAGATGTACTATGTAACCGACTCTTAGTCATAGCCGGATAGATCTCTCCTGTAAACCCAAGTCGGATATCTATATAATCCGACCTAGGGAGAGCCTTTAGGGTACCCTCACAATAGTATACAATCTCAACTCGCATGGGCGAAACCTTTGTAACCCATATTCCGGCTCTGTCATATTACTGGATTGCTAGCAGGAGTAGGACCCGTCCAAAGCCGGCGGATTCAAACCTGGGTAAACATGTGTGCTCACCGCCCTAGAATACTGTACGTCTCACACCCCTCTCTTCCACACACCTCGAGGACCCCCTCATGGCGTACTTTTCATCAATCTGATGACAAGCATAGGATTAGGCCACGCATAGGAAAGCGTGCTTGTCGAGTTCCTCAAAGACAATAAAGATACCTTCGCATGACAGCCATCTGACATGACTAGACTACCTAGGGAACTTGCCGAGCATAGCCTAAATGCATACCCGAACACTAAACCCATCAAATAGTCCTTACGATGTTTCGGTGATGAAAAACGCAAAGAAATAGCTACGGAACTAGCCTGGCTCGAGTTAGCCGGATTCATAGAAGAGACCATCCATACTGATTGGTCGGCCAATCCTGTAATGGTCCCTAAAATGGACACCACTAATTTAAGGATTTGTGTTGACTATAATGCCTTGAACAAGGCTTGTCCTAAAGATCTCTTCGCTCTGCCAAGAATCAATCAAGTTATCGACTGGATAGAAGGCTCGGAACTCCTATGATTTCTCGCTAGATATTCCGGATATCATCAAATTTGGTTGAAGGAGTCGGATAAAATAAAGACTTCGTTCATCATACCCTTTGAAACCTTCTGCTACGTAACGATGACTTTTGGGCTAAAAAACGCAGGAGCTACGTACTAGCGCACTATGCAGCTTTGCCTCCATGATGAAATCAGACACAATGTACATGCATATGTGGACGACATAGCTGTGATGTCCAAAAAGAAGGAGGCACTAATTTCTGACTTGCAGGAAACATTCAGAAGTCTACGAAAATACAACATAATGCTTAACCCAAGGAAATGTTTCTTTGGAATACTAGCCGGAAAACTATTAGGTTTCATTGTGTCTCAGAGAGGCTTAGAAGTAAACCGTGACAAAATAAAGGGTATCCTCAACATTGCCAGGCCAACTCGCCTGAAGGATGCACAACAGCTGAATGGATGCATTGTCGCGGTCAGTCGATTCGTAAGCCGACTCGGTGAAATAGCCGCACCATTATACAAGCTCTTGAGAAAGACCAAGAAGTTCGTCTGGACTGATGAAGCTGAAGCTGCACTTCAGGATCTGAAAGCCATACTCTGTTCCACCCCTATTCTTGCAGCACCGGAACCACATGAACCGATGTTGCTCTACTTAGCTACGACAAACAGAGTCGTCAGTGTCGTCATGTTGGTGGAACGGTCAGAAGAAAAACAGGAACACCTGGTGCAACATCCGACTTAGTATCTCAATGAGGTCTTGACTGAATCAAAGAAAAGGTATCCCCATTACCAAAAGTTAGCCTACGATGTGTTCTTCGCATCCAGAAAGCTATGACACTATTTTCAATAGCACAAGATTACCATGGTGAGCACAGCTCCCATGAGAGACATAATCAACAACATCGATGCCATAGGACGCGTCACTAAGTGGGGTATAGAGCTAGCAGCTTTTGATATTGAGTATAAATCTCGCACATCAATCAAATCCCAGATCCTCGCTAACTTTGTCGCTGATTGGATAGAGACAGTAGAAAACACAAGTCTCATAGAGACGTAAGTTTGGACCTTACACTTTGACGGGTCTAAAGAGCTTGGGGGCCCGGGTGCTGGCATGGTGCTCAAGTCACACCAAGGTGATAAATTGTTCTATGTATTGCAGATTCACTTCACAGCGATAAACAACATTGCTGAATATGAAGCCCTGTTGCATGGAATTCTAATCGAAAAAGACAATGGCATTCGTCGACTAATATGTTACAGAGACTCGGATTTAGTTGCCCAGCAAGTATCAAATATCTATAATGCAAATAAGCACATGGTAGCATATAGAGCTATCATGGATGAACTATCTAAATCGTTCGAAGGGTTTGGAGTCCAACACATTCCCCGAACAGAAAATGAGGAAGCATACGCTCTATCAAGAATAGGCTCTACACGTAAATAGGTCCCGGACGGTGCTTCTTAGGAGCACTTGAGAGTTCCCTCTATCACAGGAGTTGATGAGGAGTATCTGACCATATCCGAATCACCACCCATTGTAGTTCTAGCTGTAACTCCCAGCTAGAAACAACCCTTCCTTGATTTCTTGGTAGATAGAAAGTTACTGGAAGACGAAGTTCTGAGCCGACAGATCGTCCGACGAGAAAAATCCTACAAAGTGGTGGGAGGTGATATCTATAAGAGGAGTGCGTCTAGGGTCTTTCAGTGTTGTGTTTCTAAGAGGCGTGGAATCCTAAGGGAAATCCACGAAGGCGAATGTGGACATCACGCCACAACTAATTCTTTAGTGGAAAAGGCCTTTAGACACGGATTTGTTTGGCTTATAGCTAAGGCAGATGCCGGACGGCTCGTCAAGACGTGCAAAGGATGCCAGAAATACGCCAAACAAGCCCATGTTCCAGCTGATTAACTGCAAACAATTCCGATTACATGTCCTTTTGTGGTCTAGGGGATTGACATGGTAAGACCGTTTAGACGGGATCAAAGTGGATACACTCACCTTCTTATGATAGTGGAAAAATTCACGAAATGAATTTAGGCAAAACCTGTCACAAGTTGTGATGGAGAAATAGCCAAAAAGTTCGTCGAGGACATGATCATATGATTCGGATATCCACACAGTATTGTTACACACAATGGGAGTAACTCTTCAATGAAAGAACTAGTCAAATTATGCAATGAACAAGGGATCGAACTTGATATTGCATTAGTCACACATCCACAAGACAATGCACAAGTCGAAAGGGCAAATGGTTTGATTCTTCAAGGCCTATGACCAAGACTTGAAGCACCACTACATAATGCTACGGGGCTTGGGAAGACGAATTACTGTCTGTAATATGGAGTTTATGAACCACTCCTAAAAGGTCAACCAGATATACACCTTTTTTCTTGGTCCACGGTGCATAAGCTATTCTTTTGAGTGATCTTATTCATACTTCTCCCTGATTCATGGCGTATGTCGAACAGGATGCCGAAGTCGCTCAAAAAGATGACCTTGATATGCTTGAGGAAGTTCGTGTCGTTGATGAGTAGAGATCTACAACCTATCAGCCGAAGTTACGCAAGTATCATAGTTAGAGAGTTAGAAACCGGTCTTTCAGAAAGGGCAACATGGTTCTCTAGCTAGTGCAAAAGAGAGAGCACAAACTTGCCCCTATATGGAAAGGGCCCTTTATAGTTAGTCGAGTATTGCACAATGGTTCTTACTACCTAACTGACATGATGCCAGAAAAAGAAAGACCTCCTACTAAGAAGAGAAAGAGAGCTGGAGGCAGTACAAATCCGGATGAAATAGACCGTCCATGGAATTCTGCTTAGCTGCGTCCCTTTTATTCTTAAATTTCTTTCTTTGTAATCACATCCATGTACATGTTCAAAGTGAAATAATGTATTGGTCTCCTCAATGTTTTTTCTGAGATGTTTTTATGTACCATCTAATTTCCGAATGATCATGTCATAGTCAAAAATCCCAGAATACTTGAAAGTACTTTATGCTCATTTTGTTCTGGTTAGATTTCTGATTCTAAAAATGCTACCTTTGGGTATAAGTCTAAATTTTCTAGTTTATACTTGGGTTATTTGTCTGATTGCTGGATGCGTGTATTCTCCTAGTAGTGAATTGTTGGTACTAGAAGCTGGCTTCGATTCCAGGTTTAAACTGGTTTAGCAATTGAGCTACGTTGCTCGGCAAAGTTTTCGCGAATAAGGTTTGTCGGCTCACGAAAGGGACGAGGCGAAAAGCCAGATAAACGATAAGTATAGACAAAACTAGTCCTTAAGTATTTTTTTGGGCACAACAAAAAAACAACCAAAAGTGATAAAGAGTAAAGCATAAGTTCTTACAATCTTAGCTTCAGCAAAATAATGTTGTACTTATTAAAATTAGATTGTTTTTAGAATGACACGCTGTTTTTCTGGTACATTCTACAATGCAGGTGGAGACGCAGGATTTGCCGGCTCACTAGAAACATCACCTGTATCACCCTGATATCTTTCCGAGACAAGAACATCAGACTAAGTATGCTCGTCATCTTTGGAAACTTCAGCAATTTCTTCCCTAGGGGAGGTGGCACTTCAACGGGCATGAAGAACGGATCATCATTGTTGGTCAACTCAGCCATGCGGCACGCGTATCCGGCACAAGAATCCCATATCTCTTTGATGTTTTGTGTATTGCCATCTTCATCAACAGTCGAATAACCCTTGGTAGCTTGCCATATTTCCATGCTTGGGGGCTATACTCATTCTTTGGCATCCTATAAAAATCATAAATTTGGATTCCTATCCAACTTTATGCTTGGGGGCTATAGGATATGATATAAAATATAATAAAAAGCGTCAGATTTTGACTTACATAATGTTCATGAGTCAATTTGTTGAGGCTCATGTTCACCTCAGAAGAAACCTTCTCGGTGAGAGTCAGAGGAATCGCTGGTGGTGGCGGGGCCACACCAGCGTTCAACTTCTCGTCGTGAAGACGTACTTGGTTAAGAAGCTCAATGAGTTTGATGTCCACGGCTTCTTGCGCCTCCTCCTCCGCGGTGATATTCTGGGTCTCCAACCAATGGAGAGCCATCTTCTGGATCTCTTTTGCGCTCTTCTGAGTAAGGCCAAGTTTGGAAAAACCCGGATTCTACGAGAGATTATCCAAAAAGCTCTTAATTGTGGGATCATTACCCTTTGAGGGTTCACCCTTGTCAAGCCCCGAGTCACTCAGGCTGACGTCGGTCTACGAACCAAGGTTCATTGGCTCTAGGGAATGAGCCGAAACATATTCAACATGCGGAGAGGAATTACCCTCCAATGCTGATGATGGCCTCGGGGTAGGAGTTGGAGGCGGGGCTATAGGTGAAACCAGAGTCAACTTCTACTGGTGCAAAGGCTTCCCCAGTTTCCTTTTCCCTTGCCCTTGGCAACTGTTTTAGACCTGTATGGTAAACGAGTAAGATCGTTGCAATTCAGAAAGAATACAAATTAATACTTGAAACCTTGTGAAGAAGTTTACCACTTTACAACGGGCACTTTTAGTGTGCCCACGGAGCCAGTCAGAGTTTTGCGTTTCCGGATAAGCGCCTCCGGCAGCAGTTCAAGATCTTCATCCTCCTAAGGAACCGAATCCTCAGGCAGATATCCCTCGAGAGGAGCAAGCTCCAACTCAGGGAGGTCAGCAAGCTGAAAGACAAGTTATCTTAGTATTGCAAACAACAAAGCATAGATGAGCGATGGAATCGGTCGAAAACATACTGGTGTCAATGGTTTGTCAACAGTATACATATCCAGAGAAATGTCTGGAATCTTCTTCTCAACCCGCTCCTTGATCAACCATTTGATCCAGGTTTCATACTCTCTGCCTGGGATCGGGAGCGGGCTGATCCTTAGGCTGTCATTCTTACTCTTGGTGATTGTATGCATAAGTCGATCACCATGGTGCTGGAGGGTTGAATCCTACGTGCCAGCCAATAGTGGACTAGGTCAGATCCCTTCAGGCCCTTGTGCTTCATCAAATATTGAATCCGCCTCTTGGCGTGGATCAAATCTTCAGTAAGAGCCAGAGCATCTGTGTCCCAAGACTCTTGGGGCATGGCGGCACCATCGACTAAAGCTGGCAAAGCTTCTTCTTTGCCGGGAGCCGGCTTGTCCTTGTGATAAAAGAACATGGACAGCCACCTCTTCACTGACTGACTATCTATAACCTTGGGATAGGCTCGGTCTCTCCTAAGGGTCAGGCTCAATGTCCTAGTAATGTAGGGATTACCGATGGTGATGGAATTTCTCTGGGTACCAAAGTAGTACCAGAACAAAACAAGACTCGATTTTATTCCGAGATAACCCTCACACAAGGAAGCGTAAGCACTAAGCTCTAGAATCGTGTTTGCGGGGAAGTTGTAGAGTTGAACTCCATTGTGATCTACAACCTCAGAGAAAAACTCTGAGGGGGGGAAAAATCAAACCTCTGTCCAGGTGAGTGCCGAAGTGAACCCTCTCGCCGGCACGAGGAGTGGGGACAACCTTGTCGAAGCCGCTCCGCTAGTCACCGGCGCAGAGGAGACATTCCTTCTCGACGTCGCGCAATTTCTCCTCATCGAGAATGCAGGAGATCTAGACTCCACAGAAATTCTCTTTCTCCACTGCCACAGTCGTTGCCATCATACCAGATGAGGATGCGTCAGCCATTTGGGTGGAGGCGGTGACCTTGTATGGGCAGCACTCTAGAGTTTGGGGGAAGGAAAAGCGAGCAAGGGTATGGTGTCGCTTGGAGGAAGAAGGCAGAGGCGCTGGTGAGAGAGAATGAGGAAATTTAGACCCCTTATATGCCTCACCTACATCAATATCAATGTAAACAGATAGTGAAACGTGCCATGCATCGCACAAAGAACCAGGAAACTTCCTCGAGAAAATTACACCTCCTCAATCTCCGTGCATGCATTAAACGATGCCTCGTTTCTGCCATAAGCAGCATAATTGTCACACCGACAGAATGTCTGCTGCTGATTTAGACTTAACTTGACGATGTCGTTACGTCAAAGACCATGTTCTGGCTTAGTTTGAGCAGGAAAACCGTATAACATACTCATAGGTCCGACTCAATTTGAGACCCGGATCCGACTTTTCTTTTGGAGTTTTAGGAACCATTGAAGACTCTGCAACTAAAGAAAGATCAAGCTAGACGATGAAATCTGACTTTGGATCTTGGAGGCTTCCGGGGGCTACTGTTTGGGATATACTTTTTGGGTATACCCACAGTGACTCGCTGACCAGGGTGGCCCACTTCGGATTCGATATTTTCTTCACAGGTGGCCCAGTCAGGTAGAGAAGATGGAGGTCCATCTGACTACGGGGAGGCCCAGAAGACTTATCGACTTAGTCCTGTTTAGTTACTTATAGACCAAGATGTACTTTGTAACTGACTCTGTATCGTAGCCGGATAGGTCTCTCCTATAACCCTAGGCCGGGTATCTATATAATTCGTCCTAGGGATCAGTCTTTAGGGCACCCCACAATCTAAAACCTCAACTCGCACATGTGAACCACTCTTGTAATCTGTACTTCCTACTCTACCGTATTACTGGATTGATAGAAGGAGTAGGATCCATCCAAAGCTGGCAGATTCGAACCTAGGTAAAGCTTGTGTGCTCATTGTCCCGGAATATCATCACCTCACACCCCCTTTCACCACACGCCTTAAGGACACACTCTCGGTGTACATGTATTCAATGCAACGACAGATGAACGTCGTCACAATGACGACAATGCCGGACGAAGAAACAACGATAACTATAATGTCCCAAGCCGGCATAGTTAACATCATCATGAAGATCCACCCCTGAGCCGACACCATGATGCTCTGGAGGGAGGCTGGCGCTTAGCCGTCAACAACCCACTAGAACCTCGGTCCCCACCAGGCAGGGACCATAACAGCTCCTAGGGGGTCCAGGGAGGACACTGGGGCAGAGAAGGCGTTAGAAGAAGCAGAGACCCGATTCGACTGCCCAAGAGGAACGACAAACATCTGAGATGGCGTCCGCTGTCACTAAGCGACGCATAGAACTAGGTCAATTAAAACATAGAAGTGCGACACTACGAGATGAACGACATATACGTGGTCCGAAAATGTTTTGGGCGATGGATCCGCAAAATGGATTTTCTAGAGAACTTAGCTATTGCAAGGCACATCTAACCCTATGACGGCGTGGCTCAGCCAGATACCTGGGTTCAGGATTTTCCAGGCTTTCTGCATCGCTAAAGGAGGAAACAACTTGGTCGTGGTTCGATATCTCCCACTTATGTTGTGGAAGACGGCTCGATCATGGCTCAATGTACTTCCGAAAACACCATCCACAACTGGTATGACATGCAAAGTACATTCTTTCGAAACCTCGAGGGTACCGACAGGAGGCCCTACACAGTCAGAGACTTACAGCATCCAGCAACCCAGAGAAACTTGCTTGGACTATGTCGAATGATGGATCTACATGAAAAACTTATGCAAGGGATTTAAGGACCAAACCATGATTGAAGCTTTCACCGCAGGGCTCCCAGTTGGATTGCTACACCGCCAACTCAAGCGTGACAAGGTTATCGACCTAGGGGAGATGATACAAACGACAAGCAAATATGGTAATGCCGATGGTGATTCAAAGGGCCTACTAAATGGCCTAGATGTGCCAAACTCATCAAAATAGCTGAAATAATAGCATTATCAGAAGCGCAAAAACACCTCTAAGGACAAACCCAACCAGGAAAATGCAACTGTCAACGCAACTTTCAGGTCTGGAGGTCGTGGAGGGCGCAGAGGCGACCGGGGACGAGGCTGCGGATCTTTCCAGATCTAGGGCAGGGCGATCAGTAGCCTAACAAGACCTACTCATGGGTCGACATTGCCAATAACCATGTGTACATCACCCGGACGGGAACGGGGGCTCTTCCCAGACAAATGCTGAGTGTCGTTTTAATGACGACATCATGAAAGATGAAGCCACTAGCACTAGTGCCAAGCAAAGAAAAGGAAAGAAAAATTGTGACAAATATAAGGTGTCCAAGAAAGATTCTGACATGGAAGAGGCAGACACTGCTAACCCTAAGTCGGATGGTAATAAGGCTTACCCAACTAAGAAAGACATCTACCCCAGCTTCCTTAATATCGGCTCACTAAAGTAAAAAACGCAGTTCTCCATGAGGTCAATGCTACTATTCCACCTACCCCCAATATTTGGATTGGTCAGAAGTAAAGATCACCTTTGACCAAAGCGATCATCCTCCTAAGATTCACATGTGAGGAAAATATGCTCTGGTCATCAATCCACTTATTGACGTCTATGAGTTCTCCAAGACACTCATGGACGATGGCAGAAACATCAAAATCCACTACATTGAGACGTTGTACCGCATGAAGATATCACAAACCCAGCTGAATCCTACACTACAAGAATCTGGGTGGTTATTGACGATCTGATATCATCATGGATGAGAGCCAAAACGTCGTAGATGGTCAGCCGTGATGAATTCTGCGAAAAAAATAGGTCACGGACCTCACGTCATAATTCAATCCGTGACGTTTTTTCTGTCTAAAAACATCATGGCACGTCTATGATGTTCCTCCAATTTCGTCGCGTCAAACTGGACTGGCCCAGCCCAGGCCTGGTCTGTCATGATGTTTTTATTTTTTCATGAACAATGCCACGTGGCGGATGGCACCGTGAACTACCGTCAACTATGTTTGCTGACGTCATTGTTCACTGTCTACGACATCATCTACTTCCTGACGTTTTTTCCATCATGGCCTGATTCTGCTAGCGCCATTTGCTGACGTCAGCTTTCACATTTGCTTATGTCATCCTTCCCATTTTGTCACACTGGTGGAGACGAATTTTGTTTTTGTCACGACAATAAGCTGGCCAGCTTACGCGTGGCCGATCTTCAGGGAAAAACGTGGACCAATAGGAAGGTAACACGTGGTCCATCTGCAGCACGAATCGTGTACCGATGAGAGCATGACGTGTATCTCCAACGCATGACGAACTCAATTTGTCAGGGCAGAGGAGATGACGTTATTGTTTCGTCGAGGATGTTGACGAGTGATAGTGCGCCACGTAGGGGTGTATCGGTGACGGAAATATTTTCGTCAACTAAACAAGCATGGCGTTTTTGTTTACGTTGGAGAAGAGTGTTGGCAGCTTTGCTAGATTGGACCATCTAGATCAAAATGACAGAAATTGCAAGGAACATGTTTCAGGGGACATAAATAGGTTCAAACATAAGTTTCCAACTGACATGGGTATACCCTACAGGTACTCGAGCTTGGTATATACGGTCCAAATACGCACAGGCCCACGGTGTCGCCAAGGCCCGGATGAAAGGACTCGAGTAACCTGCGGACTCTCGATTGCTTGAAGAATAAGAAGAAGCTAAAGATAGAAAGTTTGAAGTTGAAAACCCTAACTTGTAACCGACTCGACCTGCTTCCAAGACCTAGCCTATCTATATAAAGGCTAGGAGGGGGCGGCGAGGAGGACACACGCAACCCTAGTTTCCACAACCCTCGCCAGATTGCATCTGCGCACCATTGTAACTTTCGACTCCCTCGATAATTCCACAAGCAGACAAGCAGAAGTAGGGACCTCTACGAGGCCTGAACCTGGGTAAATCCTTTTTCCCCTATGTGCTTGTTTGCTAGCCGATAGATGTCTCCAGCGCTCCCTCCTCCAAAACCCAAGTCCATAACAATGGGCATTGACGAGTTAAACCCTCGTCAATTGGCGCCGTCTGTGGGAACTGGGAGTGCTGATGTTGCGGCTTCTTCGGCCCCATCAACTGCGATCTACAACTCCGCAACAATGGAGATTCGCCAGCTCTTCAGTGCCTTCGACTTCACCGTCCACACGCCGGCCACCCGCCCGACCTTCGAGTCTGTGGGCGACAGAATCAGCCTGGCGATTGGGAGTTTCTGCTTCCAAGTTGGACAGGTGGGCACGCTTCACATGCCTGATCAGCCGACAGCACCGGCGATTGCCCCGGCATCATGGTTCCCTCCATCGATCGGTACCCTCAGCGAGCTCAACGCCCCGGTGGCAGTCGAGAACACGATCAGCGACAGCAGTCGCGATTCTAATCTGAGCGATCTGGCCACTGAAGATGGAACTTACAGTTCCGGATCTGAAAGTTGTGGAAGCAGCAGCTTCCCCAATCACTTCATGTGCGTCGTCATCAACGCAGGCGACACCTCTGCCAACCGCGATAACGGCGACAATTGCGGCAACGGAACCGACCCGCCTAACGGCAGTAACGGTGGCAATGGCGGCAACGGCGGCAACGGTGGCAATCGCGTCCCCGTTGAAAACGGAGGGGCAGTCGAACCTCCAACCATAGTAAATGAGCAAACCGGCGAACGCGTCGTAATCAAGCTCAACGAGCAAGAATGGGCTCACTGCCGCGAGGCCCTGCGAGGCACCCCTCTACCCTTCGGATCCCCGTAGGAGTTGCTGATGGGCTATCACTAGCTCCTGAAGGAAGAATTCAAGCGCCAGGTACAAACAATCGTGCAACTCGAGGCCCGTAAAAAGGCGGCATACGAGTCGAGCCTTCGTCGTGCTGGACTCTCCTCCTACGGGGGATCCTCCTCAAAGGGCAACGAGCACCTCGCCAAGAAGAGGCAGTCTCGGATGGCTCACCTCACCGAGCAGGAACGCATAGAGGCCGCAAAGGTCCTCGACTTCGGCTCTATGACAGTCGACACCAGGGGCAACGTGGTCCCCAAGACGCCGCAGGCTTCGGTGACAGCGGCCACCATGTACCTCTTGAACAACCAACCACCAGCCGGAGACCCCCGAGCCGCCATGCACCGATCTACGATCACGGGCTTAGGATTAATCGAGGCCTCCCTTGACAAGGAGCCGACACCGGAGCCAAAGAAGGGCAAAGCGCTAGCAAAGCGTTATTCCTCGCCCTCATCTAGCGATGATAGCCACGACTTGTCTCGACGTTGCCGCTCACGACGACACGACCATGACTACGACGCACGTGATGACATCATGCAGCGCAAGATCGACAAATCAAGAGCACGACGTGCTCGGTCGACTGACTCAGAAGAGGAGGACGTGGAGCTCTGCGGCGCCAGATGCTTCAGCAGATCCATTAGGCAAAAACGAATGCCTAAGGGGTTGAAACTCCCGTCGGAGAACCCAAAATTTGACGGTCTACAGGACCCCAAGATCTGGCTGGAGGACCACATCTCCTCCGTCAGACTCCACGGAGGCAGTCAAAGCACTGCCATGCAATGCCTACAACTACACCTGCAGGGCGCCGCCCGAGCATGGATCAATAACCTCCCACGTGGATCCATTCGCAGCTGGGATGAGCTGGTTTATAGCTTCATGCGCAACTTTAAGGGCACGTACAAGCGGCCCGCATCAATCGAAGAGCTGAGATGCTGCCAGCAAAGATCTGGCGAATCGCTATGCTCTTACATTCAAAGGTGGTCCATCATCAAGAACTCCACGGAGAACATCTCAGAAGACCGCGCGATTGATGCATTTAACGGTGGTGTCCGCCGCATGGAACTCAGGGAGGAGCTAGGTCGCTCAAAGCCCCAGACCATCGACCACCTGATGGAGATCGCGAATCGGTGGGCCGATGGAGAAGATTCAGTGAAGAACCGCGCTCACTCCGACGAGGAGGCAGAACTCGAGCGCAGACGCGACCGCCGAGGCAAACGCCGCATGCGCATCTACGATGACCGTGACGACGTCAACATGGTCGCGGCTGGCTACGCTGATAGACGCAACGATAACCGCAACTGCGGATACCGTAGCGGCGGATACTGCGACTCCGGGAAAACCAAGCAAGTGTGGCAACACCGCACTTGCGATGAGGCACCCGCGACCTCCATCGAGGACAACTGTCCGGGCCATGCACGATAGACTTCTACATCGACAAGCATGATGGCAAGAGAAAGTCCAGCCACCTCCTCAAGGACTGTCGCGACTTCCTCAAGCTACACGAGGGATTGGTTCGGATGAACCGCAATGCAGTCGAAAGAGGCTACGGAGCCGCTCCAGGCGCCGTGGCACATGGAGCACCACCACCACCTGGGCTACCCCCGAACAGAGCCACACCGGACCAGCACCACGGGGGTGAACCATACCCACAGGCCATGGGTACCATGATGATCCAAAAGGGGCGCCCCTCCAACAGGGTGCAGAAGGCCATCACTCGCCAAGTCAACTTGGCCACGCACTCGCCACCATCCACCACTGAGTACCTCAACAGCAGCGAGTCGTGCATCACCTTTGACAAACGCGACCATCCGCCTCAGATACCTCGCCCAGGTCATTTCCCCCTCGTACTCGAGGCACAAATTGGAGGTTTCGACATGAGTCGCGTCTTCATGGATGGTGGAAGCGGCATCAACCTCATATTCGCGAGTACCTTGCGAGCAATGAGGATCCCGCTAACCTTCCTGGAGGCATCGGACACAACATTCCACGGCATCGTCCTAGGGAAAGGCGTATACCCCCTGGGCAAAATCAACCTCGACGTCATCTTCGGCACGCCAAACAACTTCCGGCGCGGGCGCATCGACTTTGAGGTCGTCGACTGTCCCTCACATTACCATTGCATCCTTGGGCATGTCGCATTCGCTAGGTTCATGGCAGTGCCCCACTACGCCTACCTGCAGATGAAAATGCCAGGACCCAACGGCGTCATAACAATCAATGGGAGCTTTGAGCGATCTGACAGTTGCGACAGGGAATTCAACAGAATCTCCCAGTCCTTTGGCATGCAGGAGGAACTCGCAAGACTGAAAGAGACGATAGACAACAGTCTGCCTCCTCTGAGTAGGACAAGCTCACCTGACCTCTCCTTCGACTCATCTGTGCACACAAAAAAGGTGCTGGTCCATCCATCAGATCCCGCCAAGACGGCCCTCATCGCCAACAATTTGAGTCCCGCATAGGAACTCGCGCTCGTCGAATTCCTCCGTGAGCACTGGGAAATTTTTGCCTGGTGTCCTGCGGACATGCAAGGAGTTCCCATGGAATTCGCCGAGCACGCACTCAACGTCAACCCCGACGCAAGGCCAGTCAAGCAAACAATACGGTGCTGGTACCAAAAAAGGACATGGATATCCTACGGATGTGTGTGGACTTCACTTCTTTAAACAAGCACTGCCCAAAAGATCACTTTTCGCGGCCATGGATCGACCAAATTATCGACTTCACCACGGGATGCGAGCGCCTCTGCTTCCTCGACGCCTACTCAGGCTATAATCAAATTCGAATGAAGGAGGAAGATCAGGAGAAAACAGCGTTTACAACGCCCTTTGGTGTGTTCTGCTACAACACAATGCCCTTCGAGCTAAAAAACGCGGGAGCCACCTACTAGCGATGCATGCAGGCTTGTCTCAAGGAACAACTAGGTCGCAACATCCAAGTCTATGTCGATGACATAGTAATCAAGACCAAGAAGGAATCCTCTCTAATCGACGATTTGCGCGAAACCTTTGCCAACCTCGATCGCTACCGGGTCAAGCTCAATCCATACAAATGCGCCTTCGGCGTACCATCTGGGTAGCTACTCGGATATCTCATCTCCGTGAGGGGAATCGAGGCGAACCTGAAGAAGATAAAAGCCATACTGGCCATGGAGAAGCCGAAGAACATAAGAGGCGTCCAAAGAATCGGCCGACGAATCGCGACCCTCGGATCGATTTATCGCTTGGATGGGTGAAAAGGCACGCCCTTCTACCAGCTCCTCCGCAAAGCTGAAAAATTGAGTGGACCAATGAAGCGCAAGAAGCATTCAAGATCTCAGCGCACGCTATCCACTTCGCTAGTCGGTGACTCCACGAGAAAGGAACCACCGTTGTCAGACATCTCCGCCACCAACCAGGTGGTCGACAAAGCTTCGTCGTCGAGCGAGCTGAGGAAAACAAGGTCCACGACGTACAACGCCCGGTATACTACCTCAGCGAGGTCCTCACGCCAACAAAACAGCGGTACCCGCACTACCAGAAGCTGGCGTACGACGTCTTTATGACCGCCCGGCGACTGCGCCACTACTTCCATGAACATCTAATCGTGGTAGTCAACGACGCCCCGTTGGGACATATCCTCAATAACCCCGACGCCACGGGGCGAGTCGCGCTTTAGGGAATAGAGCTGTCTCCACGAGACATCACATACGAAAAACGCGACGCCATCAAGTCGCAAGTGCTCCCTGACTTTCTCGTGCACTGGATGGAGAACGAGCTCCCGGACAAGCCAGATATGTCCTACCTCTGGGCAATTCACTTCGATGGGTCCAAGTGGAAAGACGGAGGAGGCGCAGGTGTCATACTAACATCACCTCAAGGGGACAAGCTGAAGTATATCCTGCGAATGCAGTTCACAGCCTCAAAGAACAAGGCTGAATACAAGGCCCTGTTGCACGGGATGAGGATGGCAAAATCCTGTGGCGCCAAAAGGCTCATCATATATGGCGACTCCAAGTTCTTCGTCAACCAAACAATGCACGAGTGCGACGCACTGAATGACAACATGATCGCGTACCGCGACCTCTACGATACACTCGAGGGAGACTTCGATGGTTGCGAGTTGCGACACATAGGTCACGAAAGCAACGAGGAGGTGGACACACTCACCAACATAGGCTCTACCTGCGCCCTCATACCACCTGGGGTTCTCGAGCGCATATGCGAACGCTCCATCAAGCCAAAGGCCGCAGAGAAGAAACAAGCGCAGCCATGGACTCGGGGGCTACGCCACCCAATGAGTCAATGGCACTCGACGACTTGGAGCTGGACACAGGACTCGAGGGACCAATGAGTGTCATTAAATCTTGGACGCAGCCATACATTACGTACCTCCTTAGCAAGAGACTACCGGACGACCCGACAGAGGCACGGCACATCGCGTGGCGCTCCAAGGCATTCGCCATTATCAACGACGAACTGTATAAACGCAGCACCACTGGAGTGCTACAACGATGCGTCTCCATGGTCGATGGAAGAGAAGTTCTCCTCGACATCCATGAAGGGACCTGCGGGCACCACACCGGCAGTCGCGCCCTCGTTGCTAAAGCTCTACGAGCTGGATTTTACTGGCCCACGGCCATGTGCGACGCCAAGGACATAGTCCAAAAGTGCAATGCTTGCCAGCGATTCACGGACAAGCCACACGCACCAGGCGCAGAGCTACGGCCTATTCCATTGTCCTGGCTCTTCGCACAGTCTGGGCTCAACATGGTTGACAAGCTTCCAAGGTCCTCGTGCGGAGGCTACGTTTACCTCTTGGCCGCAGTCAACAAATTCACCAAGTGGATCGAGGCCATGCAGGTAACCAACCAATCAGGACACGACGCAGTCAATTTCTTCGAGTCCATCGTCTACCGCTTCGGCGTGCCGCACAACATCATCACCGACAACGGGACGAACTTCACATCCAAGGAGTTCCAAGAATTCTGCAAAAACCTGGGGAGCAATATCAGCTACGCCTTAGTAGCGCATCCATAGACCAACAGTCGGGTGGAAAAAGCAAACGGGCTCGTCTGCAGCGGCATCAAGAAGCGACTCCTCCGACCACTCGAACAAGCCGCGGGTTGCTGGCCAGATGAGCTGCAATCCGTACTCTGGAGCCTACGTACAACTCCAAACAGCGCCACGGGCTACACACCATTCTTCATGGTACACGGAGCGTAAGACGGTACAACCGGCGGCACGGTGGTAGGTCGGTTATAGCGAACAAGAGTCATCCCTTGCACTCGAAGACTCCGTCGACCTCCTTGACGAAGCAAGAGAAATCGCCGCAGAAAGATCCACGATCTACCAGCAGAACCTGCACAACTACCATAGTAGAAGGCTTCGCCCTAGATCCTTCGTCGAAGGCGACCTGGTCCTGCGACTGAAGCAGCAGGGGCATCTCAAGCTCGAGTCCCCCTGGGAAGGACCGTACGTGATTACAGAAGTAATCCCAGGTGGCGCCTATCGCCTTCAAGATTTAGAGACAGGAGTCGCATACTCCAACCCTTAGAACGTCGCACAACTGCGGCGCTTCTACCCCTAGTCGTTTTTTACTTTTCCATCGCAAATAAGGCTGCTCAGCCAAGGCTACTTAGCCGCACATTGTACCTCGTACTGTTCTTCAAATAAATAAAAGCTAAGTGCCCCAAAACTCCGTGTTCTCCTTCACTTTGTCAATTTTCTACTCGGGCTGCATACCGCATACATCTGTTCTTCGAACAAAAAACGCGATATCCTGAGTAGCTGGCACATCAATCGAACACCTGAACACAAACTCAACCCAGCTGCAACGCACCTGATAGGTTGACAAGGGACCGAGATAAAAGATGGCCAGGCTAACGAAAAGGACTCGCATAGTGCAACGCACCTTACGATCACAAAGCTCTTTATACACATTCAACAATAAATTATCTACAACATTTATACGAACTTTACAACACAAGTACACTTATGTGCAGGATACAAATTTGGCTACCCTTGCAACAGGAGAACGTTGGTTTGTTCCTCGAAGAAGTCGACGATCCCCTCTGTTGGACGGTCCACCGCCTGATAGTGCGGTACCATATTCTAGGCAGATCCTGCCGGCGGCGCTGGGGGACCAGAAGCGATGGCGGCAACATCCACGTCAGGCCTGTGCAATCGCACCATTGAGAGGGCAGCCTTGGCACCAGCCACCAACTGCTGCCTCACGCACTCGTGAACCACGGACAGATCTTGGAATTTGGCAAGGAGAGCCAGCAGGCTTGATGGAGCGACATCCAACGGGAACATCGCCCGATAAATATTCTTCAAGCACGACTGCGACTTCTTCAGGAAGAGCAGCACTCGCGATGCGTGATCCTGCAGGGTCGCCAACGCAGTCGCACGATCATGATCTACCCAGAAGTATCCACTCTCTTGAAGTTGCTCCTGGGTGAGATCATGAAGGCGAATGACAATTCTATCCTTCTCCTCCTGTGGATGGCGCGCGCTAACAACTACACGAAGCAGCATCAATAGCATGAGTACAATGTACCGCTGCGAGTAACTACGAAGGAAAAGGTGAGAATAAGCAAACTAACACTTAAACTGGTCGCCCAGCTGCGTCACCTCGCCAAGCAGATATTGCTCGCGGGCGGCGGCTTTTCCGCCTTCGACTTCCACATGTTTGCGCTACCGCGGACCACGGGTAACTCACGCTCCAGCTGCTTCACGCGATCACGAAGTCGCGAAAGCAAGGATAGCTCCTCTACCCAGGAGCGCGGTGGTGCCACTGTATCATCTAGACATGCCGAGTCCTGGGTTCCCCCCACGGGAGCACTTGATGTACCCTACCACAAGTTAAGACAAAGGCAAATAAGGCGACCAAATTAACACAAAGGCGAAGGGAACAGATGCATTCAGGATCAGCATAAGTATTCACAGACACACTCGCGAGCAGGCATGTTCTCAAACCAAAAGGACAATCAATCAACTATTACAAAAGATAACTACGGAGCAGCTGGCTTCTTCGACTTCGACGGCTTCGGGGGCTTCATAAAGTCCGTGGCAGTATCAGACGCCACTGACTTTCCGCCGGCCCCTGAGGCCGAGGCCTTTGCCGCCTTCTTAGCATGTTGGAGCTCCTCCGAGTACTTCGCAATAGTATTTATCAAGTGATAGCCATATATAGCACAGGCAGTCGCAAAAGGAGCAAAGACTACCTGCTGACCATCCGCGCCAACAGGCATCGCCTTCGACACCGCGGAAGGATCGATATCAGCTCCGTATGCTTGCACCATCGCGAGTGTCATGGACGCGCCAGCCGCCCGAAGGGTGTTCTTGTAGGCGGAAGGCACACCACCGGCGAATGACTCCACCAGCTCGTCCATATTATCAATGAGTTCCGCCTTTGGCATCAACTCCTCCCGGAGGCGATTGAGAGCAACCTTGGCCTTGGAAAGTGTATCTTGGACAGTGGCGCTGCGGTCCTCGACTCGACGAAGGGCCTATGGGTCAAAGTTCAGATCGCCAGCATCTGCACATGAACCCATGCATGGATCAAAAACTTCAGCGCTACCAACAAAAAACACTAAGGGTAGAGAAGGACATCAATATCCACAGGCAAAAGGTACCTGAGAGAGCCTTGGCGACTGAGAACAGTTGTTCTTCGAACAACTTTTCCCTGGCCGCAAAGGATGCACGCAGATCCTCTTCACGAGCTGCGAGTGCCTCGTCACGACCCTTCACAGCTTCACAGCAGAAAGCGTTATGTTCAGCTACACGGCAATCAAAAGTTAACTATCAGTCGACTATACCGAAGAAGGAGAAGACAAAAAAGAATAAGTGTAGAACACTCACTTTTGACCACACGGTGACGCGTCTCCAGCATTGCATGCTGGCGACCCATCGCCATCACCTGCTCTGCCACTTGCGCGGCTTCCTTTACAAGGAGCTATCACACAAACAAGGAATCAGTGAAAGCAACGGATAAACATCGACTACCACATTAAAAAGAAGGAAAGATATACTTACATGGTCGTCTAATGACTCCGAAGAAGTTTGTTGTATCGTCATCCGAGCAACCATTTGATGCTCCCCTACATGAGGAGAGCTCGAAGAATTGTGCCCGGAGTGGGCCGCCACTGGAGGGGAAGGAGCGCGCTCGACCTCTTTCTTGGCCCTTGAGGTCGCGACTCCTGATTCCTTAAAAAACTCGACGTCGCCAGAAGATGACGATGCCTCTTGACTACAAGACAAAATCCACATTGAGAAAGGGCAAACTCCAGGGCAAAGCCAACAAGAAGAAAACAGAGAAGTAGAAATGAACTCGAAAACTTACCAGTCAAACTTGTCAAAATCAAACGTGGCCTCCATCGATTCCGACGAAGACTCCTTAGGTAGTCGCATCTTCTTGCGAGAAGATGGTGCTACAGCTCTCACAGGAACGACGGGAATTGGCGACTCCATGCCAACAGTCGTGCCTTCTGGAGTCGAAGGAGATGACGCGTCAGAATCCTCGTTGCGCGAACGCTTGCGAGTGTCCGGACTCTCGAACTCGGTGGCTTCCTCTTCCACATCAGAAGGGACAGTCGACTCAGACTCGTCCTCTTCCAAAGCTTCACGAGGAATAATCCCCTCAGGGAGAGGGGGCATACAAGGCGACACCGCACAATCCTGCACACAGACAGTGAAGATCAGCAAAAAGAACAAGCAACAGAAAAGCAATCGCGAAAACAAGTTACTGCGTAGCACAACTGTACCTCAGGAGGAGGGTTCGAAGCATCAAAAGGAGGAACGACTGGCTCATTCGGAAGCACATCCTTGCCAGTGTACTTCGTGACCAGTCGAACCCTCTTATCCACCTCACTCGCGCACATGCCATCGGCAGACACGCGAGTGGCATCATCAGCACCAGCCCATTGAAACATGGGATGGACTCTGGCTTGGAGAGGCTGGACGCAACGGCGCAGCCAAGTTCTGATAAGGGCACAACCTCCCTCTTCCGTGCCTATGTGACTCTCGAGGTCGCAGACGCGTTGATACAGCACGTCTGTCTCTGCGAGTTCGCCAGGCATAACTACGTTCTTCCAGGAACGCATCTTCTTGCAGGGAGTCACGGATCAAAGGGCGCGAGTCCAAAGTGCTCATCTTTGGACTTCTGATCATGGACATAGAACCATTTGTCCCTCCATCCCTGGATAGACTTGGTGAGCTTGATGTCGAACTAGGTGGCGGATGGGTCGACATGGATTACGCAACCACCTACGTCATAAACTAAAGAGCCAGATGCGGACTGACGCTTCAATTTAAAAATGCGCTTAAAAAGACCAAAGTGTAGCTCGATTCCGAGCCAGCACTCGCAAAGAGTGATGAAGCAGGTGATGTGGAGATTCGAATTTGGGGATAGCTGATGGAGCTGGAGCCCGTAGAAACAAAGAAGACCCCTAAGAAAGGGGTAGAGAGGCAAGGAAAGACCGCGAATGACGAATACAAGAAACATCACTCGAAAACAAGCGGGAGGAGCAGGAATGCTCTCACCGCTAGGGACACGCGCATCGGTGACTACTGCGGAGATAACTCCGTCTTGGCAAAGAAGACGGAGATCCGACGCCTTGATGATGGAAGGGAGCCACGCACCATTTGTCACGCAGGTGCCCGTGACCTTCTTCTTCCCGCCGGCGGCGGTGCTGGTGCCCGCAGCAGCGGAGCTACCCTTCTTCTTCATCGCGGCAACGGTGGCCGCAGAATCAGCAACAAAGCCTCCTTTCTTCTTCCCCATTGAATGGCGATGATGCGAGCGCAGGAAGTAGCTCGGAAACGAGCGGAGGTGGTCCAGCGTTGTAGAGGAAACGAGCGCAAGAAAGAGCAGAAGAGCAGCAGCAATGGCGATGGCAGCAAGGTAGAACGAACGCAGATGGGAAAATTACCTCCGTAGCATCGCTACTTAACCCCTAGAAGATGCAATCCAACGGCTCAGAAAAACCCTACTTGACGCGTGGCACACATCGTGTTGGACACGTGGAGAAGGAGAAGCGCGAACCTTCCCTCCACTACTCCCATTACGCACGGAAATCGAGGAGGCGCAGTTAAAATAAAGATTATGCATGCCCAGTCAAATCAAAGTTAGGAAGTGGGACCCACCGCTCGTCACGTCCTGTCAAACTTGCTCTCGTGGGCAAGTGAGGTCATACAAGCGTTAGCACTAACGTCATCAAAGATACGCAGCGGAAAAATTCGACTACTTTAGTCCTTGCTGGAGTCTTCGACTCCACCAAGCACTCGGGGGCTACTCCCATAGGGAGCGCTGGCCGCGCACCCTACGATTTTCTTTTCTTTTTTGCAGGAAGAAGGACAATCAAAGACAAACCCAAAACATTCGAAAATACAATTCGACTGTGGACATGGGTTACTCCCATAGGGAGCGCTGGAAAATTTTGACTAAAACAAGCAACCAAAAGACGACGGCAGTCGCAAATGTTATTTAGTCCCTGCCTAAGTCTTCGACTCAACCAGGCACTAGGGGGCTACTCCCATAGGAAGCGCTGGTCGCGCACCCTATGATTATTTGTACAGAAAATTGTGTGTTGATAACATCCGCGCTCGCAGCTCATGGCGACACCGCCTCATGATTTTTCCCTACAAAGAGACTGCGTCTACTGGGTCACCCGAATCGTCTCCGCGATGATAAAATTCGGATGCCGTGCTTACAGCGTGAAGGTAAGACCTGAATAAGGCCTGGCAATGCATTAGCTGCGCACTACCAGAAACATATCCGTGCCTACAAGTGTGATGAACATGCCTTGACGGACGCGTCGAGTGCTCACACCCATATAACTGGAATTCGACTCCTGTAAGACCTTCGCGGTTTGAGTCGAATTACGCCAGCACTTTTCCGGATTCGAGTCCGGGGACTAGAGTTCGAGTAGATTGCGTTGTCTCACCCTAAGGTGGTTAACTGATACTGATACTTCGGTTACATCAGGCACGTATATCGACAATCCCTATGACACAAATAAAAGCAGTCGAAATGTACTCATTCAGGCACTCGAAGACTTCAAAAAGTCCCCAGTCAAATCTACGATTCCACTGGACACTTGGGGGCTACTGACATGGGTATACCCTACAGGTACTCGTGGTATATACGGTCCAAATAAGCATAGGCCCACGGTGTCGCCAAGGCCCACATGAAAGGACTCGAGTAACCTGCAGACTCTCGATTGCTTGAAGAACAAGAAGAAGCTAAAGATAGAAAGTTTGAAGGGGAAAACCCGAACTTGTAACCGACTCGACCTGCTACTCGAGACCTAGCCTATCTATATAAAGGCTAGGAGGGGGCAGCGAGGAGGACACACGCAACCCTAGTTTCCACAACCCTCGCCAGATTGCATCTGCGCACCATTGTAACTTTCGACTCGCTCGATAATTCCACGAGCAGACAAGCAGGAGTAGGGACCTCTACGAGGCCTGAACCTGGGTAAATCCTTTGTCCCCTGTGTGCTTGTTTGCTAGCTGATAGATGTCTCCAGCGCTCCCTCCTTCTCCAAAACTCAAGTCCATAACAATGGGCATTGACGAGTTAAACCCTCGTCACCAACAAAATAAAGAAAAGAGCCTAACAAGATTTGAATCACACCACCAGTTCACTTACGCAATATAGCTAAGAATTGCTGAAGTGATGCATTTATAAGGTCTGCGAAGTTCACAAGTGCTTTCCGCGCTTCATTCTTTGCTTCTATTTCCTTCAGCAATGCTGCAATGTGTCTACTCAGTGCCTCATTCGCTGCTCTCTTAGCCAAAAGTTGTGCTTCAAGGAGAGAGCTGGTTGGTCTTAAAGCATGGATATTGCAACAGTGGAAGCAAGGGGTTGATCCTTAATGCCATCTTCTGCAGCAGATGGCGCCACCGTGCTTCCAATGGGTGCCTAACCATCATAGAAGAAAATGTTAGAAAAGTAGCAAGAAAATTCCAAGCACATCTTCAGGACAAACATGGTATTGAATTATACGAAGATGACAAAGATGGACCTGGTGTAGCTTCTTCCACACTTCATGCGCTTCCTTCAGGGCTTCTGCCTTGCCATCTGGTCTCTCCGTCTACAACCCCACAATGGAACTGTGCAGTATCGCATTCCCAGCTCTCTGAGCCCCGAGTTGCGCTTCAAGGATTGTCTTGGCTAGTCTTGAAGAATGGATGCTGATGTCCTACGACAGTGCATAGTGCACCATGTTGGTGGAACGAGGTTGTTCAGCCTTAGTGATATCTTCTGTACCATTAGGTGCCATCTTGATTTCCTTGGTTTCCTATTGAGTTTTAGGAATAGAATCTAACATTAGAAAAATAGCCAGCAAATTACAGATGATCATACTCATTTTAGAGACAAATATGGCATTGAAATTTTGGAAGATGAGAAAGATGAAAAGTATTCTGGAGGGCTTACTGTTGCTTTTTTCACACTATGATTGGAGAAGCCCCGGCTGTCACAAAAAAACAAGTCACTGCGATAAGGTTGTCTATTTCTCGTTTGCCTGTTTATTAGACAACAAGCCTACACAAAGAGAGAGCATAGAGTATAAGAGGCAGTCCTGGTTAAACACAAACGAGGGGAAGTTGAGTAGACAAGACTTGACCTGGTTCCTGAGGTCAGTCCAAGAATCAACAAGCTTGCACCACTCTGCATTGTTCATGTGTTCAACAGGATAAATCCTTGTTACTTCATTCAGTGGGAGGGGGGCAAAAAACTGCTTCTTCAGGAGATTCCTTTGAATTCTCGCGTGCCTCATTAACTGTTGGTTGCAAGCAACCTGCACATCTGGGTGTGATGCATCCATGACAAACTTTTGCTGAAATAAAACATCGTGCATCAGCCTCTACTTGAACAGTAATGAGAAGAAAACGGCAGTTGAGTCACATAACATACGAAAACTCTGTCGTAGAACTCTGCTCTGACATCCGGGCTCTCCTTGTACTCTTTCCAATGGGGGAAGATAGGCATACCAGTCCTAACTATTTTTGCACACTTAGTTGCAAACTTGGAAGCAATAGTTCTACCTAGAGGAATGGCAAATGGAAGCTTTCCTCCTTTGGACACATTCTCACGCTGCTTCCCCATGTTTTTTCCCTCAAGAAAATTTGAGGATCATCATGTTTAATAGTATCTTTAGAAGGATGATGGCCACAATCATCTACAAACATATAATGTGGAGTTAGTGTTCTACCATATAATAAGTGTCATTCGAACAATATAATGTGCTTTCCTTGGGGAGTTGGTTGGTTGCTTGCCTGGGGCAGGTGCCTGCTCGTCTTGGACTGCTGTCTTCCTACCATGGAGTGCTGCCATCTCGATTTGGGATACTACCTTCTCTCCTCGAGCATCAGGATCTGCAGGACTCTGAGTTTCTTATGAAGAGGTCGTAGCACTTGGTGGACTTGGTGGGCACCGTGGAGAACTTGGAGGTGGAAGTACTTCCAGCGGATTCCCCTTGGACCTGGTATGTCTCGTACTTTCTATCGAGGCATCCATGTTAAATGAGACGCGCTTCCGAGAAGCTGATCCACCACCAGCAGCCATCCTTGTCATGACGACAGGTTTATTCTTATATTTCCTCTTCTCAGTCTACACAATTCAAGGGTAGTCAACTCGGGATAATAAAAAAGCACAACATATATGGAAAATTAAGTAACCAAATAATTACACAAAAGATGAGTAGGCAAGTAAGGGGACTACCTCCAGCTCATCCCCCCTCCTCTTCAGGATAATAGTCAGATCCAGAGCCTTCATCCTTGCTCTTTTTAGGGGAGAATTCAGTGGGAGATGGATAAACAAGGGGCCTAAGACCCATTTTTTGCATCCGCGCATTGTTTCTCGTGATGTTTTCCAGCCGTCTTTCTTCCATGGGATGCAATTGTGGTTCTATCATGAATAAACAACTCTTTAGTAAGCTACAAAAATATAACCTATGTCCTATGGTATTGATTGTGCCATACTAATCATAATGTCCAATAGTCCACTATGAGGAACTTCTACTCTGATTCTCATATCACAAGACTAACGAGGAAGCAACCAAAGCAAAGCAAGAGACAAGACGATGAACAAGCTAGACAATTCACCAATTGGTTGCAGTAATAAGAAGAGTGGGACAATAAAACATAAGCAGGATAAGCAGCAATAGTGCAATTAAACATGAAACATAACCTACTGTACTGATTGTTCTATACAACTCATCATGTGACAGCTCACTATGATTAATTTCTACTATGATCATAAGGCATATGATGGAGCAGCCAAACTAATGCAAAAAGGCAAGATGATGCAAACTTTATCACACGCAAATAGATCATCAGACGAAATAGTATACACGCAGTTAAAGAGGATAATCACAATAAAACATAAGCAGGATAAGCAACTATCCTGCAAATAAACAAAATATAACTTATGGTGCTGATTGTTCTATAGTAATCATCATGTAATAGAGTCCACTATGAGCAATTTATACTCTGATCAAAAGACATAGGATGAAGCAGCCAACCCAATGGAACAACCAAGATAATGCAAACTTTATATGTATGTAAACTGATCATAAGTCGAATACTCTGAATCTCACTTGTCAATTGGTTGGCTGGTTGCACTAATAAGCAGGGCAGGACAATTCAGAAGGATAAGCATCTTTCATGCAATTAAAATAGGAAATTAAACAAGTCATGACATATGATGTTGATTGTTCAATAGTAATCATCATGTAAAACAGACTACTATGAACAATTTATACTCTGCTCATTAGACATGTCATGAAGCAGTCAAACTCATGCAACAGACATGATAATGCAACCCTGATCACAAGACTTGTAAAATCACAAGAAATTTCATAGGCAGAACAAATAAGAGAGAATAACTGCAACAAAAAAGGTAAATTGGTGGCATGAACAGGATAATGAACAACATTTCTCAGGCAATGTAAAAAAACATGAGAATAGAGGATGAGCATGTTTCCTTGCCTGCAGGCTATAGGGCCTTTTTGATACCGCATTTCTTGAAGTGACATGGGGCACGGGGCATCGATTTGGACGGCGAGGTAGCAGACCTGATCGATGAGGTGGGCGACAAGGTGGACAGGCGTTGTCAGTGTGGTGACGGGCCTTGTCAGCGAGGAAGACGGTGAGCTGGACGGCGAGCTAGATGGGGAGATGGACGGCGAGCTGGCCGACTTTGTGGGTGAAGTGTATAGTGAGGTGGTAGAAAAGGTCAGCCGGCTGTCGGCAAGGTAGAGGATCGGTGAGGTCCACGGACGTGGTGGAAAACTGGTACGGTGAGGAGGGGCTAGGGTTTGTGCTAGGGTGATGGAGAGGTTACTACTGGAAGGACGGACAGAGACGAGGGATTAAAGGCAGATGGTGGAGGGACGGACAGCGGCGAGGGGAAAAGGGGGAGGACGGCGGCACCGAGGGCGGTGGGGAAATTTGGATCTGTCTCATTTCGGTGAGGGGATAAAAAGGGTTTGGAATAGATTACGTAAATGACCTTTACATGAATGCTTGGGTTACGTTGTGCGGGTGGGCTCAAACGTAATTGCAGCTCGAGAAATTTTCGTTTGCATAGAAACTCTCCCGCGATGGCTCCAAATTTCGCCTAGGCGGGAGGATCTGACCTGGAAATTTGGGGTTGGTGTTCTGGCCGTCGGATGCACGATGGAGGGATCAAAAAAATTAACCTTATTTTAGACAGTCTTCACTAAAAACATCCTTGGTGAAGAAAACTTAAATTATTGATGAATAAATCTTGAAAAAAAGCAATAATTTGGACTACTAGTTTATATTATGGCTTGTATAATGATCTCAGGAGAGGTAAGTATTTTGGATAATATATTCAAATTTATAGATAAGATTCAAAATAATGTTTATTTTGAACAATGGATTTCTCCAGATTAGGGTTGAACGATGGACTTTTATCCTTATTTTGGTTAGTTTTAGGTCATAGCAACACATATGGTATATATCAAATTAGTTTGATCCCAAAGAAGATGCATCACTACACAGACCAAAATACAGAGGAAAATTAAAGCAGCTTCCACATATATCCATGTGAATGACTAGAGTATAGTGGATATATCAATGTGGTTAGAACACATGCATGACTCTAGGGGCCAGGGGTCCATGTGTATCAAGACTAAATTAAATTAAACATTATCATATAGGAAATAATAAATAACCAGCTTTCAATTCCATGTTGCACCAGTGTGACAGAAGCGTTAAGTTACATCATAGAATCCATTGGAGTTAGATATCAATGTGTGGTATATATTATTGGAAAAGAACAAATGCAATGAGGTGTGGTCATATATTAGTGTGTACTAGGAAAATAACACACACATCGATCATGCAATGTCTCTATGGGATATATCCATGTTTCAAATTAAACCATGCATGGTCATATAGACCAAAACACATAGGAATTAAAGCAACATATTGCATGTTGCACCAGTGTGACAGAAGTTGCATCATAGGATCCCCACTAGTGTGTGGTAGATATACCAATTAACAATGTGGTTTTGGAAAAGAGAACACATGCAATGTGGTCATGTATGTGGATCAATGACATCTAGCTACTAGTAGTAGTGTGGATATCAATGTGGTTTAGGAAAAAGAACACATATGCAATAATGACTCTAGGGGTTCCATGTGTACAAGCCACATGCATGGTCACCAAGACCAATATTGGAAAAGCACAGCTGCTTCCACACACATTGCATGCATGTTGCACCAGTGTGACATAAGTTTCATCATCCAGAGTTATATATGTGTGGCATCATGTAGATATGTGTCAACATGTGGTATATTCTTGGAAAAGGACACACATGCATGCAATTTGGTCATCTCATGTGGATCTATCAACAATAATGTAATTTATGCATGGAAAAGAACACACATGCATGCAATATGACTCTAGTAGAGATCTATATATGGTCATAGAGACCAAAAACACATAGGTTAAATAAAGGAGAGCTTCCACACATTGCATGCATGCAGTGTGATAGAATTATTATTAGTTGTGCATCATCACATAATCCACTTGAGTAGTATATGCATTGTGTGGTCATGCATATGTGTAGAGATATCATTGTGGTAGGTTTTGGAAGAACAATGTACATACATGCAAATGTGGTCAGATCATCATGGATGTGGATCTATCAACGACTCTGGTGGCCATATCAATGTGGGTTAGGAAAAGAACACATGCATCATGCATTATGACCCCTATAGGAGATAGATATATATATATATTCCATATTGGTCATAGAGACCAACAACACATAGGAATTAAATAAAGGAGCTTCCACATTGCATGCATGCATGGACCAGTGTGACAGAATTTGTGCATCATCACATAATCCTTGAGTATATGCATGTGTCTGGTCATGCATATATATGTAGAGAGATATATATCATCATCTTGTGTTGTTTTGTAAAAGAACAATGTACATATATATATATGCAATGTGTGGTCATGTGATGGGATCAGTGGCTCTAGTGGATATATATATCAGTGTGTACTGTGTTGGGTATATGCCCTAGAGGCAATCATGTATGATGTTATTCCCAATGTATTCATAAAGTTATTGTCCATGTGTGAACTACTAATATGTATCATTGGATATGTGATTCGATTGTGGAACTATATATTCATGTTGTTCATACTAATTGTCCTTGGACGTTGAGGTTGTGCCGGACACACAACTTAGACTAATGTGAAAGTCGGCTGATGACTCGGCTCCACTTGTCATGGGCATGGAGATGCTATTCCGACTTACACTGATTCGGTAAAAGAGTTTAGCAAATCGGACTGACCCACAGTTGAGATGCACCGATCATGTTGTCATTTGTATTGTCAAGCAATGGAATCCTTCGACCTGAGGTGATCGCATGATCCGAGTTGTGGATCGCTAGCTTAGGTCTTATCAAACGTTGTTCCACAAATGGGAAGTTAGAAAGGTAGGGTTCGGGTTGGTTGTGAAGCAAGCTGCGTGACATGGATTACCAAGATGGGATTTGCCCCTCTGTAATGGAGAGATATTCTCTGGGCCCTCTCGTGTGATATGATTCGGAAGCATGGCCATGCGTGACTTGGTTAAGTGTTAACCAAGGAGTCGGACTAAGTGTTAGTCCAGTGAATCATGTATCATGGAACGAGAAGAGAGAGTCGAGCTATTTAAGGGATGGCAACAACTCGCCTATAGCTTGACAAGATATATCGTGAGGCAAAGGAACTTGGACGAAAGTCACATTGAGAAAAAGGTTTGTCTTCCGACTTTACGATGCTTGGGAGTTGGCATGTCTTGCTAGAGGCCGCTACCAACTATCGACTTTGAGTGGTGACTCGTGTCGTGTCCAGGTGTACGTGAACCTACAGGGTCACACACTTAAGGGAAAGGAGCCCATGTGGATTAGATCCATGTGGAGATTGGATTACAGCCTAGATGGGCCTCAAGCGTTGAGCCCAGCTAGGAGTGTATATAAGTGGAGTGACAAGGGATTGTCCCTGACCTAGCCGTCACTTTCTCCACTCCCATTTCGGGCGAGACAGGATCTATCAGTCCTCTACCTGGAGCTCCTTCCTGTATGTTTGGATACCGGTAGAGGCGTTGCACGTGCGGCACTGGGGACAAGGAGGTCTGTGGGGATCTGGACGTGCTGTACGGGGATCGTTCGGCATGGCATCGACTGACGCACTTCATCAACAATCCGCACCTGCGCGTCTAGTGGTAAAACTCGTGGCCTATCACCTGAGCTGGATCTTGGGAATACCATGTAGGGGGAAGTTTTGTTTAACTCTACGTGGCCCAACAGTGGTATCAGAGCATTAGCTTCTAGTTTTAGGCTCGAGTTCGTGCATATGTGATATGCGGTTGGCGTTAGATTGGATCTAATTGCAGTTTTGGTGGTAGATCTATGAGATAGATCGGTTTTGTATGAAGTTGATTGGATCAACTGTACTCGGGGATGGGATGATCTGGTTTCCATGATCTGACTGCTAAGGTCGTGGAACGACATACCCCTACCGGTCGGCTTCTGCCATAGGGGTAGTCTGTGACACGTAAATCCGGATGCGGTGATCGAGGATCAATGAGTTTGGTCGAATCAGAGTACGGATCTGATTTGGGTAAAATTGTTTTATCCGATGATGAAATCCATGTTCGGAAGGAAGATTTGGGTAAAATTGTCATAGCGCCTTAGATGTTGTTGCGAGTTTCACAACATCGTAGATATCATAACTATGCATAACTTGTTTTTGCAAGATGATGTTGTGAATGGTATGGCTTATGTGCATGTGATGTGTGTAATCCATATGTGATCTGCGTATCACGGTTTATGTCAGCCAGCTGGAGCCTAGGTGCTGCCATTTTATTGTATAATGGCCTGCATGTCGGATTCTCTATGTAATTTACTTTACTAGCTAGTGTAGCTGTTTGGAGAACCTGGGTGGCATGCAAGTCGATGTACAAGTCGGCTACATGGTGTAAGGCGGCACGTGACAAGAGTTGGCACGAGTCGAATTACAAGCTTTGTGGAGATGGAGATTGCCATGAAGAGAGGCATACCATTTCACATTATAATTGCTTTATTTTGCGTTATTGTAATGTCTCTGTTGGTAGAAAGTAATCCCTCAAAGAAGGTCTAGTCGGTTTCCCTGCCAGTGCTGCACCATCACAAGTCGAACATTTTTGGTAGTGGGCTCATAAAATTGAGGTGCTATCAATTCTTTCTGACTAGGTGGGTTCGAGTCGGACTCTTACAGCGGAAGCACTCGGTAATCTAGACGGGTCTATCGCAATGGTTATGGGACTCGAGGAAAGGGTCGGATGGGAGCCGGGGCATGTGATGCCACCCGTCCAGCAGGAGTCGTATGAGATGTGATTGACAAGGAGTTGTCTACCCAGATCACTTGACGGCTAGCGGTGATGCTAAAGCTCACTAGTCGTCTTGCTTATTTAGGATCCTGAATCACTAAGTAACCATCGGAGGGGTGTTGGTTCTAGTGGTACCATGAGTATTAAAGTGTTTAATATGCTTGCTCTTTTCTGGATACATGTCTTAAGTGTTTTTGCACATTTTTCTATTGTACATCAATGGCACCTAGCAGTCTCCCTCAGATTTCTAGTTTTGCTTTGAGAACCATCTTAGAGAAAGATAAGCTAAATGGAACTAACTTCACCAACTGGTATCGTAATCTGAGAATTGTTCTCAAGCAAGAAAAGAGGGAGCATGTCCTAGACAACCCACTTCCAGATGAGCCGAATGAGAATGCGAGTGTCGCAGACACAAATGCCTACCTTAGGACATGTGATGAGTCTACGGAGATTAGCTGTCTTATGCTTGCTCACATGGAACCAAACTTGTAGCAGCAATTCGAGAATGTTGAGGCATACGATATGTTCGAAAGCCTCAAAAGTATGTTCCAGGCTCAGACGAAGACTGAGAGGTATCAAGTCTCTCAGGCTTTGTTGAGCTGCAAGCTTAAGGATGGCGATCCACTGAGTCCGCATGTGATCAAGATGGTTGGTTACATGCAGTCTCTGGAAAGGATGGGTTACCCCATTAGCGAAGAGTTCGATACAGACATAATTCTGAACTCTCTTCCTAGTACGTATGGTTAGTTCATATCGAACTACCACATGCATGGTATGGATAAGAAGCTCACTGAATTACATGGGATGCTCAAGCAGGCTGAGGCAGATCTCAAGAAAGGCGCCAGTCAAGTGTTGATGGTGTAGAAGAAGCCTAAGTTCAAGAAGATTTCTTGGACTAAGAAGAAGAAGGCGAAGTCGGGAGGTAAGTGATGGCACGGTGTTGACGTGGGAGTTTCTTCTTCTTTGTTCCCTGGCAACAGCGCCATAAAAAGTCTTGCTGGCCCAAAATATATCGAGCTCGTTGGGGAACCCCAAGAGGAAGGTATGATGAGCACAGCAGTAAGTTTTCCCTCAGTACGAAACCAAGGTTATCAATCTAGTAGGAGCAAGGAAACACCCCAAAGGTGTTGCTAGCCGAACTTTGGCAGGGCGCACTGCCGGTGCCAGCAGCAACGTGGATACCTGCACAACACAACCACAGAACTCTGTCCCCAACTTGCGATGAGGTTGTGAATCTCACCGGTTTTGCTGAAAAAACAAAGGATTAAACGTACTGAATGGAAGGAAGTAATAGTTTGGAGAAAGTAAACACAAAGCAGTAAACAGTTTGTAGATTTAATGTAAAAGAAAGGACCGGGGTCCATAGTTCACTAGAGGTGGCTCTCCTTAAGATAGATAACATGTTGGGTGAACAAATTACAGCGGGACAATTGACAAACACCGAGAAAGCATACAAGCATATACTAATCATCTTGACTCCTTTGAGACTTGATTGGGCATTACAACAGTATACATAGACCGTCATCCAACTGCATCTATGACTAATAATCCACCTTCATGTTATCATCCGACCCCCCTCCAGTATTAAGTTACAAGCAACAGATTATTGCATTATGAATTGCATGTAAAGTAAACTATATGATTGTTCTATGAACAAAGGATTGTTGTTTTCTCCATAGTAGCAACAACACATCTAGTACCTTAGAGATTTCTTTTACTTCCCCAGATTACCAGAGGCATGAACCCACTATCGAGCATAAATACTAACTCTTGGAGTTGCTACCATCTACTTGGCCAAGATAGCTACTAACAACAGAAAGCATGCAAGATCACAAATAACAAAGACATGATAGAATCAATAATCAATCTGAAATAGCATCTCAATATCCATCGGATCACCGCAAACACAACATGCAGAATTACAAATAGATGATCTTGATCATGAACGGAGCTCACAAGATCTAGACATGAAAGCACAAAGGAGGAGAACCAGCCATCTAGCTATTACATGGACCCGTAGTCCAGAGATGAACTACTCACGCATCACACCGGATGATTGCATGATGATGAAGAAGGCCTCTAGGTTGAATTCCCCTCTCCGGCAGGGTGCCGGGAAGAGCTTCAGATCCCTACCGATCTAGGGATGGAGATGACGGTGGCTACAGACTCTGGAATTTTGATCGGGTACTTAGGGTTTCCGTATCAGAGGCAATATATAGGCGGAAGGAGAGGCTGAGGGGTGCCTGGGCTGTCCACACCACCCCCTGGCGCGGGCCAAGCCTGGCCGCGTGGCCAGGTGGTGTGTCCGTCCTCTGGCCCTTCTCCGTCTTGTATTCTGGCTGCAAGTGTCCCCCGGTAAAATAATAACTTTGGCTTTTGTCCCATCCAATTCCGAGAATATTCATTTTCTGACTTTCCGAAAACCAAAAACAGCAGAAAACAGGCAGCTAGCACTGTGGCTCTTATTAATAGGTTAGTCCAAGAAATCATATGAAAAGTACTCCAAAGTGTGGACAAAACACAAGAAAGTAGATAAAACCAAGCATGGAACATCAAAAATTATAGATACATTTGCAATGAAAAGTCCCCAAGTAGATAAAAAGAAAGAATAATTTTTGAGGTGACATGCACCATCATAAAAGTGATAAAAGTATTTGTAAAACATTCGAAGCTGGGATCATAGTACTTCAATCATAATATGAAAGACAAAGTTCTAGCAATAAGACAAAGAAACTATGTTGCAACATGAAAAGGCACAAACAAAAGATTCATGAATAACAATGCTTTGCAAGACGTTTGTTTGTTTCACATAAAGAAAACATAGCATAGTAGTATTCAGCTTGTCCCTCATAGAGTAGCAAGTATAAATGCATAGGACACCTTCAAAGTTCATAAGAGTGACTAGATACAAATAGTTTAAAACAAGCAATATCAAGGTATGCATCAATCAACTAGTCTTGGGACAATGCACATAGAACTAAGAATGGCCAGTATGCTCTCAAAGTAGGTGCATAAAGATAGAAGGTGGAGACTCAATATAATGATGGAAGAAAGGCCTTCATAGAAGGAAGCAGAGATTCAAGTTTCATAAAGAGCTTCCAAAAATTATGGTACTTATAGCTTTCAGCTCTCATTGCCCCTATCATAAGCATCTTGAAGTGATTAAGGTTAAAGTGAACAAACTATGGTGTACATGCTTGACGAAGTATAAGTTAGGAATCTCATGTCCCTTGAATACGAGGGCCGCTCCTCATGCTACTCAAGTTTAGTCACCGGTAAGTTCTTGTCATCGTAAGTACATGTGTATCATAGAGAACCGCCAATGGGGTACCCCTTGCCCGATGATACGGAAGAATCCCCATATCAAAATGACAAGGCAAGCAGACAACGAGCATCTCAGTAATCTTCTTATTTACCATGGGAATATGGTGCTTTTTTCTCTCTTTCCTCTTTTCATAATATCTTTTTTTCTTTTCCTCTTTTTTTCTCAATATAGGACTCTTTCTTTTATAAGAAGAATGCTTCATAGACAGCTCATTATGGTTACGCTGCAGGTTTCCACCATGTCAGCATGAATTAGACCAGCGGCCCAGGTGTTTCTCTAACACATATACATAACTCCATGGACTTACAAGCTCCCCTTTCATTTCACACCGACGACATCCATAGACAAAAGGGCATGATATCAACTAGGTACAAAGTACTCGTGCAATGTCGAAAGCGTTCCCCATGACAGCATGGTTCTGCTAATCCCCAACAAATAAGTGCAAGAATATACAACATAGACTACACAATGGTTCAAGTTTATTAAGGGCAAGAAAAGTGATGCATGCCATCAAGTTCGTGAGAGCTTTAATCACTAGTTTTCTCATAACAAGTTTAATTTGGAAGATAAACAAAAACATGAATATACTTGGAATAGCATATGCTAGTAGTTAGGTATGGTGGACTCTTTGGAATAACTTGGTTAAGCAGTTGGATGCATGAGTGGAACTCATACTTGGTTGCGAAGGCTAGCAAAAGAGTGGGAGCGACAAACTAAGAGAGCACTAATGGCCATAATCATGCAGAGCGACAAAACATCATTGATCAAAGCATAAAGTGATACTACAAGTTGAAAACTAAAGGATCATCAAGGATATGGTGACTTTGGATATTCATAACATGGTGTGAGCATGTGCCAAGTCAACCCAAATAAAGCATCAAAGGAGAATACCACTATACTATGCTTTAATATGCTAAAACAACGCATGATTCATCCAAGGCACATTAAGAAATCACAATTGTTTATAACAAGTCATGCTACAACAAATAATACTAAGCATAAAGCCAAAACAATATCAAGCATGGCATGACAAAGCATAGGCCACAGTCAAAAACAAGCTCTCTTTACCACTTAAGCATGAGCTTTCCTACTCTTTTCCAATCCAAACCAAACTATTTGAAAACCAATGTATGAAAGAGGGGGTCCAACCAATTTATTCAGCAAACTAAGCAATCAAATAAAACAAAAAACCAAAACCAAAACGAAAAAGAAGACGCTCCAAGAACAACACAACTGTGCACGAAACAATAAAAATGAAGCGTTTGGAAGAAACCTGGAATTTTTATTGATGAAGAGGGGGATGCCTTGGGCATCCCCAAGCTTTGACGCTTGTACTTCTTGGATATTTCTTGGGTGACACGCGTGTCATCCCCAAGCTTGAGCTTTAGTCCATCCTTCATCTCATTACTCATTCCTTCCATACACCTGAAAATTTTCCTTCATACAAAACTTCACACAATCTTTATTAGCAACATTAGTGCACTCAAGATAATAAGTCTTTAGGTTCCGTTCTAACAACAATAAACTTCCATTAAAACACTAGCTACTGTAGCACTTCCCTCAAAAAGATCAATTCCCCAAAAGAACTCAAAAAGGAACCAACAAGAAGCAAATGCAGAAAATGGCAGAAATCTGTCACAACCGACCAGCAGGTGAAGACGAATTTTTTCGAAGACCTTCTGTTACTCAAATAAAAACGTGTTGAACTAACGAAAGTTAGATAATAACCTGGGGCAGAAGAACACAAATTCACGCCTCAAAAGGACGTACAGATATTTTACACGAATTTTTACGGTGAAGCACAGAAATCTGTTTCGGGATAGCAACTTTCCCAATCATTACTTCTCTCTCATTAGAGGTTACTCTTGGCACAGAAAGCAAATAAAAAGGATGAGGAGCGTTATTACTGAAGTAATAACTTCCAAGACTCATATAAAACTTTTGGGTTATCTCCCAATAAGTACTTTTCTTTAACGCCTTTAAGTTAGGCATAAGAAGCAAAAAGAATCAAGTGTTCTCAAATGAAGAAGCATTAAGAGCAAATTTTGTTTTCATATGAGAGGCAAAAGTAATATTCTCTCTTCTTAGGGAAGTGTTCTGTACCTTTCTTGAGTGGGAGTTTATATTTAATGGTGTCTTCTTTCATATTAATAATGGCACCAACAGTTCTAAGAAAAGGTCTTCCCAAAGTAATAGGACAAGAAGCATTGTATTTAAGATCCAAAACATAGAAATCAACAGGGACATAGGCATTGTTACCATAATAAGAACATCATTAATACCCCCCACGAGTTTATTTTTAGCATTATCATCAAGTGGGACATTCAAATAACAATCTTCAAGTGGTGGCAAATCAAGCATATCATAAATCCTTCTAGGCATAATAGAAACACTACTATCAAGATCACATAAAGCTTTGAAATCCAAATCATTCACCTTCATATTAATGATGGGTTCCCAACCATCTTCTTGTTTTATAGGAATAGAAGCTTTATGTTTCATCTTTTCTTCTTTAATCTTTATAAGAGCGTCAGTAATGTGTTTTGTAAAGGCCATGTTCATAGCACTAGCATTAGGACTTTTAGCAAGCTTTTGTAGGAACTTAATAACTTCAGAGATATTGTAATCATCAAGATCAAAACCATAATTATCTTCTAAGGTAGTAGAGCTATTACTAGCCTCAACACTAGTGGTGGTGATAGTAGAAACACTAATGTTTCTAGCAATTTCATCTTCTCTTTCCCACTTAGCATGTAATTCAGCTAATAGTCTAACATTTTCATCAATTCTTACTTGTATGGCATTAGTAGCTGCAAAGGGATTATCATTAGTTTCAGGTTTAGCAGCCATTTTATTAATCAATGAAGATTGAGCTTTAGACAAAGATGATATATTCCTTTCAGCATTAGAAAGTTTCAATTCTAAACTAGGAATTTCCCTATTTAGACTCTCAAGTTGATGGCTAATGTTCTTCAAAATGATAGATTGTTCCTCCATAGTTTTAGTAAATAGTTGATTTTGTTCATATTGCATTTGCATGAAGTTCTTAGTGGCTCTTTCAACTTCTAAAATTCTTCCTTCACTAGGTAATCCAGGTTTGCCATTATAACCATAAGTATTATTAGGAGGGTAAGGCCTATAATTGTTATTACCATAAGCATTGTTGCCAAAATTATTATTTCTTATAAGGTTCACATCAACTTGCTCTTCTTGAGCAAACAAAGAGGCTAAGGGAACATTATTTGGACCAGTATGGGCTTTCCCATTAACAAACATAGACATAATAATATCAATTTTATCACTCAAGGAGGAGGTTTCCTCAACTGAATTTACCTTCTTACCTTGGGGAGCTATCTCAGTCTGCCATTCAGAATAGTTAACCATCATATTATCCAGAAGCTTTGTTGTAGCACCCAAAGTAATGGTCATAAAGGTACCTCCAGCAGCAGAATCCAATAGGTTCCTTGAAGAATAGTTTAATCCTGCATAAAAAGTTTGGATGATCATCCAACCAGTCAGTCCATGAGTGGGACAATTCTTAACCAAAGATTTCATTCTTTCCCAAGCTTGAGCAACATGTTCATTATCAGATTGTTTAAACTTCATTTATTCACTTCTGATAGATATAATCTTAGCAGGAGGATAGTATTTTCCAATAAAACCATCTTTGCATTTAGTCCAAGAATCAATATTATTCCTAGTTAAGGAATTCAACCATTCTTTAGCTTTTCCCCTCAAAGAGAAAGGAAACAATTTAAGCTTAATAATATCTCCATCTATATCCCTATGCTTTTGCATCTCACAAAGTTCAACAAAGTTATTTAGATGGGCAGCAGCATCTTCATTACCAATACCAGAAAATTGTTCTATCATAACAAGATTGAGTAAAGAAGGTTTTATCTCAAAGAAAGTAGCTTCAGGAACCGGTGGAGCAATAGGTGTGCTCATAAAATCATTGTTGTTGGTGCTAGTGAAGTCACACAGCTTAGTGTTTTCAAGAGTAGTCATTTTTTGTATTTTTGATAAAGAAACAAACTTGTAAAACTATTTTTTTTGTGTTTTTGATAAAGAAACAAGGAAATAAAACAAAAGTAAACTAAGAAAGACAAAAATAACAAAGTAAAGAGATTGGTTATGAGGGACTCCCCTTGTGAAGATGTCCTTGAGTCCCCGGCAACAGCGCCAGAAAAAGTCTTTGATGGCACGGTGTTGACGTGGGAGTTTCTTCTTCTTCGTTCCCCGGCAACGGTGCCAGAAAAAGTCTTGCTGGCCTAAAATATATCGAGCTCGTTGGGGAACCCCAAGAGGAAGGTATGATGAGCATAGCAGTAAGTTTTCCATCAGTACGAATCCAAGGTTATCAATCCAGTAGGAGCAAGGAAACACCCCAAAGGTGTTGCTAGCTGAACTTTGGCAGATGCACGGTGCCAAGAAGAACGTGGAGACCTGCACAACACAACCGCAGAACTCTGTCCCCAACTTGCAATGAGGTTGTCAATCTCACCGGTTTTGCTGAAAACAAAGGATTAAACGTATCGAATGGAAGGAAGTAATAGTTTGCAGAAAGTAGACACAAAGCAGTAAACAGTTTGTAGATTTAATGTAAAAGAAAGGACCGGGGTCCATAGTTCACTAGAGGTGGATCTCCTTAAGATAGATAACATGTTGGGTGAACAAATTATAGCGAGGGCAATTGACAAACATCGAGAAAGCATACAAGCATATACTAATCATCTTGACTCCTTTGAGACTATTGGGCATTACAACATTATACATAGACCGTCATCCAACTGCATCTATGACTAATAATCCACCTTCAGGTTATCATCCGAACCCCCTCCAGTATTAAGTTGCAAGCAACTAATTATTGCATTATGAATTGCGTGTAAAATAAACAATACGATTGTTCTATGAAAAAAGATTGTTGTTTTCACCCTAGTAGCAACAACACATCTAGTACCTTAGAGATTTCTGTCACTTCCCCAGATTACCAGAGGCATGAACCCACTATCGAGCATAAATACTAAGTATTGGAGTTGCTAGCATCTACTTGGCCAAGATAGCTACTAACAACGGAAAGCATGCAAGATCACAAATAACAAAGACATGATAGAATCAATAATCAATCTGAAATAGCATCTCAATATCCATCGGATCCCCGCAAACACAACATGCAGAATTACAAATAGATGATCTTGATCATGAACGGAGCTCACAAGATCTAGACATGAAAGCACAAAGGAGGAGAACCAGCCATCTAGCTACTACATGGACCCGTAGTCCAGAGATGAACTACTCACGCATCACACCGGAGGCTTGCATGATGATGAAGAACGCCTCCAGGGTGAATTCCCCTCTCCGGCAGGGTGCCGGGAAGAGCTTCAGATCCCTCCCGATCTAGGGATGGAGATGATGGCGGCTACAGACTCTTTCGTGGAATTTTGATCGGATACTTAGGGTTTCTGTATCAGAGGCAATATATAGGTGGAAGGAGAGGTCGAGGGGGTGCCTGGGCTGGCCACACCACCCCCTGGCGCGGGCCAAGCCTGGCCGCGCGGCCAGGTGGTGTGGCCGCCCTGTGGCCCTTCTCCATCTCGTATTCTGGCTCCAACTGTCCCCCGGTAAATAATAACTTTGGCTTTTGTGCCGTCTAATTCCGAGAATATTCATTTTTTGACTTTCCTGAAACCAAAAACAGCAGAAAATAGGCAGCTGGCACTGTGGCTCTTGTTAATAGGTTAGTCCAAGAAATCATATGAAAAGTAGTCCCAAGTGTGGACAAAACACAAGAAAGTAGATAAAACCAAGCATGGAACATCAAAAATTATAGATACATTTGCAATGTATCAGTAAGGCCAAGGACCCGGTCCAAAGCGCTTCCTCAGGGATTAAGCCATCTCCTGCAGCCGGATCCACTTGCTTATATTGCAAGGCAGATGGCCACTAGAAGAGGAATTGCAGCAAGTATCTGGATGATAAAGCCAAGAGTGGAGGTGTGATTTCTCGCTCAAGTATGTTTGTTTACAATGTTATAGACATTTATCTTGTCGATGCACCTGGTAGTTCTTGGGTATATGATACCGGATCAGTTATTCACATCTGCAACTCGTTGCGGGGACTAGTAAGAACTAGGAGCGTGGCAAGAGGCGAGGTTGACATTCAAGTCGACAACAAAGAGAGAGTCGCTGCGTTGGAAGTCGGCACAATGCAACTTCATTTACCTTCTGGATTCTTAATGGAGCTAAATAATTGTTATTATGTTCCAGTGCTCAGTCGAAACATTATTTCTGCCTCATGTTTGATGAGACAAGGCTATGAGTCGAATATTAAGAATAATGATTGTTCTTTGTATTTGAATGATATGTTTCACGGCTTTGAACCCGTCCAGGACGGGTTATTTATTTTGAATCTTGATGGTGAATCTGCCTATAATATAAATGTGAAAAGGTTGAAACCAAATGATCTGAATATGACTTATTTTTGGCATTGTCGGCTTGGTCATATAAGTTGGAAATGCATGAAGAAGCTCCATGATGATGGACTCCTAACTTCGTTCGACTTGGAGTCGTTCTAGACATGTGAATCCTGCCTACTCAGCAAGATGACCAAGAAACCTTTTGCAAAGAGTTATGAAAGGGCGTCTGACTTATTGGGACTAATACATAGTGATGTATGTGGCCCGATGAGCACGACAGCCAGAGGTGGTTATGAGTACTTCATTACCTTCATTAATGATTTGAGTAGGTATGGATATATCTACTTGATGAAACATAAGTCAGAAGCCTTTGAAAAGTTCAAGGAATTCCAGAATGAGGTACAAAATCAACTCGACAAGAAAATAAAGTTTCTTCGGTCACACCGAGGAGGCGAGTACATGAGCCATTAGTTTGATGACCATCTAAAGAGTTGTGGAATAGTTCCCCAACTCACTCCGCAGGGAACGCCGCAGAGAAACAGTGTTTCGGAAAGGTGGAATCAGACCTTGTTAGACATGGTACGATCTATGATGATTCAGACAGATCTGCGTTTATCATTTTTGGGTTATTGTCTAGAAACTGCAGTGTTCACACTAAACAGAGTACCATCAAAGTCGGTAGAGAAGACACCACATGAGATGTGGACTGGCAAGAAGCCGAGTTTGTCTTTTCTTAAGATTTGGGGGTGTGAAGCTTTTGTCAAGAGAATTCAGTTGGACAAGCATACAACCAAGTGGGTAAGTGTATTTTCGTGGGGTATCCGAGGGAAACCTTGGGTTACTAGTTCTACAACAGAGAAGAGGGCAAAGTCTTTGTCCCTCAGAATGGTGTCTTCCTTGAGAAAGAGTTTCTCAACCGGGGAGTCAGTGGGAGCACGGAGCAGCTAAAATAAATTCGAGAGGTACCGGCCAGCAGCGAGTCAGTAAAAGCCTTAGAGGTTGATCTAGTCGTGGTACCTGAGCCGGCAACCGCATCGACACTGCGAAGATAGACCAGATTGTGAAGTGTTCGTCATGTGTTGTTATTGGACAGTGATGAGCCGGCAGCCTATTTCGAAGCGATGGTGGGATCTGATTCTGAGTCGTGGCTTGGAGCCATGAGATCCGAGTTAAAGTCCATGGATGAAAATCAAGTTTGGAACTTGGTTGACCTGCCAGACGGTGCAAGACCCGTCGAGTGCAAATGGGTCTTTAAGAAGAAAACTGATATGGATGGAAATATTTCTATCTATAAATCATGGCTTGTCGCAAAGGGGTTCCGATAGGTTCAAGGAGTTGACTACGATGAGACTTTCTCTCCCGTGGCGATGCTTAACTCAGTTCGGATCATGTTAGCTATAGCAGCCTATTTCGACTATGAGATATGGCAGATGGATGTCAAGATGGCTTTCCTTAATGGAAATTTAACCAAGGACGTGTATATGATACAGCCCGAGGGTTTTGTCGATCTGTCTAATGCTAACAAGGTATGCAAGCTTCAGAAACCCATTTATGGGTTGAAGAAAGCATCTCGGATTGGAATATTTGCTTTGATGAGGTAGTCAAATCGTTTGTCTTCATCAAGAGTGATCATGATTCTTGTTTATACAAGAAGTTTAGTGGGAGCAAAGTAAAACGTTTGATCGTATATGTGGATGACATATTAGTAATTGGAAATGATGTCCAGATGTTGCAAGAAACCAAAGAATCATTGGAAAAGATTTTTTTGATTAAAGACTTGGGTGAGGCAACTTACATAATAGGAATCCGGATCTATGGAGATAGATCAAGACGGCTATGGGCATTAGATGCCTAGACATGTGATGTCGGATGATTGACTCTAGTGCAAGTGGGAGACTGTTGGGTATATGCCCTAGAGGAAATCATGTATGATGTTATTCCCAATGTATTCATCAAGTTATTGTCCATGTGTGAACTAATAATATGTATTATTGAATATGTGATTAGATTGTGGAACTATATATTCATGTTGTTCATACTAATTGTCCTTGGTCGTTGAGGTTGTGCCGGACACACAACTTAGACTAATGCGAAAGTCGGCTGATGACTCGGTTCCACTTGTCATGGTCATGGAGATGCTATTCCGACTTACTCTGCTCCAGCTAAAGATTTTAGCGTATCGGACTGACCCAGAGTTGAGATGCAACGAGCATGTTGTCATTTGTATTCTCAAGCAATGGAATCCTTCGACCTAAGGTGATCGCATGATCCGAGTTGTGGATCGCCAGCTTAGGTCTTATCAAATGTTGTTCCGTAAATGGGCAGTTATAAAGGTAGGGTTCGGGTTGGTTGTGAAGCAAGCTGTATGACGTGGATTACCAAGATGGGATTTGCCCCTCTGTAATGGAGAGATATTCCCTGGGACCTCTCATGTGATATGATTCGGAAGCATGGCCATGCACGACTTGGCTAAGTCTTAACCAAGGAGTCAGACTAAGTGTTAGTCCAGTGAATCGTATATCATGGAACGAGAAGAGAGAGTCAAGCTATTTAAGGGATGGCAACAAGTCGCCTATAGCTTGACAAGATATATCGCGAGGCAAAGGGACTTGGACGAAAGTCACATTGAGAAAAATGTTTGTCTTCTGACTTTACGACACTTGGGAGTTGGCATGGCTTGCTAGAGGCCTCTACCAACTATCTACTAGAGGTGGTGACTCATGTCGTGTCTAGGTGTACGTGAACTTACAGGGTCACACACTTAAGGGAAAGGAGCCCATGTGGACTAGATCCATGTGGAGATTCGGATACGGCCTAGATGGGCCTCAAGCGTTGAGCCCAGCTAGGAGCGTATATAAGTGGAGTGACAAGGGATTGTCCCTGACCTAGCCGTCGCTTCCTCTACTCCTATTTCGGGCTAGACAGGATCTAGCAGTCCTCTGCCTGGAGCTCCTTCATGTACGTGTGGATACCGGTAGAGGCGTTGCACGTGCGGTGCTGTGGACAAGGAGGTCCGTGGGGATCTAGACGTGTTGTATGGGGATCGTTCGGTACAGCATCGACTGACGCGCTTCATCAACAATCCGCACCTGCACGTCTAGTGGTAAAACTCGTGTCCTATCACCTGAGCTAGATCTTGGGAGTACCGCATAGGGGAAAAGTTTTGTTTATCTCTACGTGGCCCAACATACTGGTTTAGGAAAAGAACACACATCATGCAATGTCTCTAGGGGAGGATCCATGTGTATTAAACCACGCATGGTCACATGCATATAGAACAAAACACATAGGAAAGCAACATATTGCATGTTGCACTAGTGTGACAGAAGTTGCATTAGAGAATCCACTAGTGTGTGGTAGATATACCAATTAACAATGTGGTTTTGGAAAAGAGAACACATGCAATGTGGTCATGTATGTGCATCAATGACATCTAGCTACTAGTAGTACTGTGGATATCAATGTGGTTTAGGAAAAAGAACACATATGCAATAATGACTCTATGGGTCATGTGTACAGCCACAGGCATGGTCACAAAGACCAATATAGGAAAAGCACAGATGCTTCCACACACATTGCATGCATGTTGCACCAGTGTGACATAAGTTGCATCATCCAGAGTTATATATGTGTGGTCATCATGTAGATATATGTCAAAATGTGGTATATTGTCGAAAAAGAACACACATGCATGCAATGTGGTCATCTCGTGTGGATCTATCAACAATAATGCAATATATGCATGGAAAATAACACACATGCATGCAATATGACTCTAGGAGAGATCCATATATGGTCATAGAGACCAAAAACACATGGGTTAAATAAAGGAGAGCTTCCACACATTGCATGCATGCAGTGTGACAGAATTATTATTAGTTGTGCATCATCACATATTCCACTTGAGTAGTATATGCATTGTGTAGTCATGCATATGTGTAGAGATATCATTGTGGTAGGTTTTGGAAGAACAATGTGCATGCATGCAAATGTGGTCACGGATCATCATGGATATGGATCTATCAATGACTCTGGTGGCCATATCAATGTGGGTTAGGAAAAAGAACACATTCATCATGCAATATGACCCCCTATAGGAGATATATATATATATATATTCCATATTGGTCATAGAGACAAACAACACATAGGAATTAAATAAAGGAGCTTCCACATTCCATGCATGCATGCATGGACCAGTGTGACAGAATTTGTGCATCATCACATAATCCATATGCATGTGTCTGGTCATGCATATATACGTAGAGAGAGATATATCATCATCTTGTGTTGTTTTGGAAAAGAACAATGTACATATATATATATATATGCAATGTGTGGTCATGTGATGGGATCAGTGGCTCTAGTGGATATATATATGTATATACTCCCTCCGTCCCAAAATGTAAGGTGCCTAAGCTTTAGTCAGAAGTCAACATATTTTAAGTTTGACCAAATTTATAAATAAAAATATAAACATTCACAATACCAGATCAATATCAATAGATTCACCAAAAAGTATAGTTTCTCCAATTTTCAATTTGATATTGTAGATATTCATATTTTTTCGTATAAACTTGGTCAAACTTATAAGATGTTGACTTTTGGCTAAATCTTAGATACCTTACATTCTGGGACGGAGCGAGTATTTATCAGTGTGTACTGGTTTTGGAAAAGAACACACATCATGCAATGTCTCTAGGGGAGGATCCATGTGTATTAAACCATGCATGGTTACATGCATATATATACCAAAACACATAGGAAAACAACATATTGCATGTTCCACCAGTGTGACAGAAGTTGCATCATAGAATCCACTAGCGTGTGGTAGGTATACCAATTAACAATATGGTTTTGGAAAAAAGAACACATGCAATGTGGTCATGTATGTGGATCAATGACATCTAGCTACTAGTAGTAGTTTGGATATCAATGTGGTTTAGGAAAAAGAACACATATGCAATAATGACTCTAGGGGTCATGTGTACAACCAAATGCATGGTCACAAAGACCAATATAGGAAAAGCATAGTTGCTTCCACACACATTACATGCATGTTACACTTGTGTGACATAAGTTGCATCATCTAGAGTTATATATGTGTGGTCATCATGTAGATATATGTCAAAATATGGTATATTGTTGGAAAAGAACACACACTCTTGCAATGTGGTCATCTCATGTGGATCTATCAACAATAATGCAATATATGCATGGCAAAGAACACACATGCATGCAATATGACTCTAGGAGAGATCCATATATGTCATAGAGACCAAAAACACATAGTTTAAACAAAGGAGATCTTCCACACATTGCATGCATGTAGTGTGACAGAATTATTATTAGTTGTGCATCATCACATAATCCACTTGAGTAGTATATGCATTGTGTGGTCATGCATATGTGTAGAGATATCATTGTGGTAGTGACATGGGTATGCTCGATAGGCACCCAACTAGAGTGTACCTGGTGCGGCGCGACGGAAGGCCCACTCGACGAATTGCCAAGGTTCATAACGCCTATGACGGTTCGAGTTGTATAAATCACATATGGACACGGACTCCCAAACACACAAGAAAAGGAAGTCTCAATACTAGAGTTTGAATCTAACTTGTAATCAACTCGTATTGGTACCTGAGACCTAGTCTCCCCATATATAAAGGCTAGGAGGGTCGAACGAGGAGGACACGCTATGCCACAATAGATCTAGACATTGCGACTCCTACAATAGATCTAGGCAACACCCGCCAGATCTAATCTGCGCATACGCCACCATCGACGACATTGTAATCCTTCGGATCATCATCAATCAAGAGCAGACAAGCAGGAGTAGGGTCCTCTACGAGGCCTGAACCTGGGTAAAACCTTGCGTCCCTGTGTGCTTGTTTGCTAGCCATACCGAGATCTCCAGCGCTCCTATTTTCTCCAAAACCCAAGTCCATAACAATAGGCATTGATGAGTTAAACCATCGTCAATTGGTGCCGTCCGTGGGAACTGGGAGCGCTGATGTTGCGATCTTGACGGCCCCATCACCAGCAATCTACGATTCACCTGTTTCTGATGAACATATCTAATTCGGCTCTCTCAAAATCACAATGGGGCAAGCAATGCTTGGATCCAGTCTTCCGGTCAGGATCCATCGAGGTCTCCAACCGCAGCCTACATCATTAGCAACTGCCGTGGTCGGATTCATCTTAATCACATCCGAGATGCACAAACTCAGCAATCAACCACATCACCAGGTCAAATCAACATCATGGATATCTAGTACAACCTGGAGTCATGTATACGTAAAGTCTATCGGAATTTTTCCAAGGCGCATGGGTCAAGATCAATCCCTATTCGTAACAAGGATCCGTGCGACCTGTTTCTTTCCTATATGTGTGGTCCTCGGTTTGTGCCCAGGCTTCTACATCACGTGGCGTGTTCAGATCCGATTGTTTATTCGGGACGAGTCCGTGACGAGTGCAGCAGCATGTTTTCTATTCAGGACTGAGTCTGTGACCAGGGCAGCAGCAGGTTTTCTAATCGATTCAATCAACATAAAAAAGACCCACCTCGGGTCTTGTCAATCAAGCTCAAGCAAAAATTGACCAATCAGGCAGTCTAAAGAACGCATTCAAATTACATGCTCGTGTCAACCAACATGGGCAAATCAAAGACAAAGTACCTTTTTATTTTAGTTATCTTGCATCAATCGGAGGCTTCCGTTGGGTGTGCGCAACTCGGGAAATCACAGAAAAGTAGAAAAGTAAACGAAGATTTTCAAGTCAACGGATCAAGCAAATCAAGAAATCACGATAATCAGTACAAAAGAGATGAAAGACGCGTAGACTACTCAACACAACATCGGATATGCATCTGCTACATCAACTCCATTCAACAAATATTTGATGACACCGCGTTCGCCGTGCAACTCCATCGACCTCAACTACACTCGGGGAATCTCTCGGCTCCATCGACCCGGTGCCGCCTTCGGCTGCATAACCCGCTATGATCTTTGACTCCACCATGCGACCAGCTACAATGTCGACTTCGTCCACCGTGTGGCCCCATCCATTAGGTGACTCACTATCGCGTTGAATGCCGCCTCTACTACATCAACCATGCTGACTCAACACTCAGGAACTCCGCAACTCCACCACGTGACCCGCCGCGATCTTCGGCTCCAACGACTCAAGGGCTCCTTCGACTCCGCCGTACGACCCGCTTCGGTCCTCGAATCCAGCGACTCGGGGGCTCCCTCAGCATTGGCGATCCAGCGACACGTTGTGGCCTTCGACTCCGGCCATACGTGGCCTCCTTCTGCTACGACAACCCGTGACAACCTTCGACTCCACCACGCGGCTCGTTACCGCATCGCTCCGTTGCCGCATCGATTTCGTCCACGACAACTACCCATAAAGCTAAGTTCTCTACTTAGATATGATTTCTTTCTTACATTAATTGCACTCGAAACACTCGGGGGCTGCGCCCTCTTCGAGTAACCTAATGTGCCGTCGGTTACATGCACTCGAGCAGCTCATACGCAATAGCCCGAGTAGCTAATTCTGCCTGATCGTCGAATCCTTAAACTTCGAGTACCTCGGCAAGGTACTGAGACTAAGGGTAATCAGGCTAACGAAAAGGCCTAGCATGCAGTGCAAAAGTGTCGAGTCGATTGGCACCAGCATTTTTTGATGTGATGGTCCACCTGGCTATGCATTTACCTGATGAGGCAATGCTCTGAGGCCCTATGAACTATGGGTGGATGTATCCAATAGAGAGGTTGTTGTGTACTCTGAAGAGATATGTCAGGAACATGTCACGTCCAGAAGGTTCAGTGGCAGAGGCCTACATGGCTGCCGAGTGCGTGACTTTTTTCGCTAGATTCCATTGACCAGCAAGAAATGTAGGTGACCAACATGAATCAGCTGGTGATGTGTTTGTCCATGGTGTGAATTTGATTGAAGGAAGCCATGTCACCTCCTATGGAGGAAGCGATGATACTGATTTGACCCTCTAAAGGGAGCTGCACAAGATGACTTGGTATGTCCTAAACAACTGCGAGGAGGTTAAGCCATATATCATATATGTTCTGACCTTCCATACTTATGAATCCAGTATTGCCATACACCTAAAGATTTTAATTCCAAGTTAGTCTCTGGATTACAGTCTTCACCGAGAATAGCTGGCGAATGATGTGATGCCCAATGTGGAAAGAAGGCTTGAGCAGGGATTTAAAAAATGGTTCAAGGACCATGTTAGTTTCCTTTTGCATTTATCTCAGTCCTTTATATATAGCATTTCAATGCATGATTTGACCATATTGTATTTCTACTGCGGTACATACAGATCATGAAAAAGTGATAGGAGAATCCAGAAGCTATGGATGAAGAGCTTTTCGCATTGGCGTGTGGCCTAGACTTTCGAGTAAGAACATATTCAGCTTGTATTGTGGAAGGTGTTCGGTTCCTCACCGCTGATCGTGAGAAGTGCAAGAAAACACAAAACAGTGCAGTAATGACTGAAGGTTGTCACTTAGATAAGGATATCCATTTTTATGGTGTCCTCAAGGATATTAAGGTGTTGTATTTTAACTCTATTTGGAACACCACTGATCAGTTGTGTTTTTCCAATACGATAGGTATCATCTTGAGGGTCGCAAGGATACTGAGATGGTGTATGATAAACTCTTTCGGAGTGTCAACATTACCAATTTTTGGTACAAAAACAGGCGGGTATGACACAAAAGTGTTCTACATGCCAGACACAACCAAGGGCAAAAACAGGCGGGTGGTTCAACAAATAGTTCAAAGACATAAGTTTGATGTTGCCGAAGGAGAGGAGGAGGAGGAGGCAGTGTATACTGATGTAGCATACTAACTGACATGGGTATACCCTACAGGTACTCGAGTTTGGTATATACAGCCTGAATACCACGGAAGCCCACAGCGTTGCCAAGGCCCAAATGGAGAAGTCGAGTGTCACGCGGACTCTCGGTTGCTTGCGGGACAAGAAGAAGCCAAATATAGAAAGTTTAAAGGGAAAACCCTAACCTGTAACCGACTCGATCTGCTACCCGAGACCTAGCCTATCTATATAAAGGCTAGGAGGGGGCGGCGAGGAGGACACATGCAACCCTAGTTTCCACAACTCTCGCCAGATTGCATCTACGCGCCCCTATAATCTTCGATTCCTTCGTTAATTCCAAGAGCAGACAAGAAGGAGTAGGGACCTCTACGGGGCCTGAACCTGGGTAAACCTTGCGTCCATGTGTGATCGTTTGCTAGCCGACTAATGCCTCCAGCGCTCCCTCCTTCTCCAAAACCCAAGTCCATAACAATGGGCATTGATGAGTTAAACCCTCATCAATTAGCGACGTCTGTAGGAATTGGGAGTGCTGATGTCGCGGCTTCTTTGGCCCCATCAACCGCGATCTACAACTCCGCAACAGCGGAGATTCACCAGCTCTTCAGCGCGTTCGACTTCACCGTCCACACACCAGCCACTCGCCCGACTTTCGAGTCCATAGGTGATGGAATCAGCCTGGCAATTGGGAGCTTCCGCTTCCAGGTTGGTCAGATGGGCACGCTTCGCATGCCTGACCAGCCAACTGCACCCGCGATCGCTCCAGCGTCGTGGTTCCCGCCACCAATCGGCACCCTCAGCGAGCTCAACACCTCAACAACAGCTAGGAGCACAGACAGTGACAGTAGTCGCGGAGCCGATCCATGTGACCTAGCAACGGAAGATGGAGTATGCGGCTCCAGATCCGAAAGATGCGGAAGCAATAGCTTCCCCAACCACTTCATGTGTGCTGTCATCAACGCCGGCAACACCGCCGCCAATCACGCGGTGGCAATGGATCTGGCACTGATCCGCCCAACGGTGGCAATGTCGCGCCCGTCAACAACGGAGGGGCAGTCGAACCTCCAACCATGGTGAACGAGCACACTGCTGAACGTGTCATGATTAGACTCAACGACAACGAGTGGGCCCGCTGCCGAGAAGCTCTGCGAGGCAATCCTCTGCCTCCCGGCACACCGCAGGACATGCTGATGGGATACCATTGGCTATTAAAAGAGGAGTACAGACGCCAACTACACGCAATCGCGCAACTCGAAGCGCGTAAAAAGGCGGCGGATGAGTCGAGTCTTCGTCGAGCTGGGCTCTCCTCCCACGGAGGATCCTCCTCCAAGGGTAACGAGTATGTGGCCAACAAGAGACGATCTCGGATGGCCCATCTCACTGAGCAAGAATGCATAGAAGCCGCGAAAGTCCTCCACTTTGGCTCTATGACAGTCGACACGTGGGGCAACATGGTCCCAAAGACACCGCAAGCCGCGGTGACAACGGCCACCATGTACCTCCTTAACAACCAGCCACCTGCTGGAGATCCGCGAGCCGCCATGCACCGATCTACGATCGCGGGCTTGGGATTAGTCGAGGCCGCTCTCGATAAAGAGCCAATGCCGGAGCCAAAGAAGGGAAAAGCTCTGGCAAAACGCTATTCCTCACCTTCATCCAGCAACGACATTCACGATCTGTCTCGATGTCGCCGCTCACGACGTCATGATCGCGATTATGATGCGCACGACGATCTCACGGAGCACAAAATCGACAAATCAAGGGCAAGACGCGCTCGTTCGACTAACTCCGAAGAGGACGAGACTGAACTCTGCGGCGCTAGATGCTTCAGCAGGGCCATCAGGTAGAAGCGAATGCCTAAAGGGTTCAAACTCCCGTCGGAGAATCCAAATTCGACGGCCTACAAGACCTAAAGATCTGGTTGGAGGAACACATCTCCTCCGTCAGGCTACATGGCGGGAGTCGAAGCACGGCCATGCAATGCCTGCAGCTACAGCTGCAGGGCGCCGCCCGCGCATGGCTCAACAACCTCCCGCGCGGATCCATTCTCGGCTGGAAGAGCTGGTTTACAGCTTTGTACGCAACTTCAAGGGCACTTACCAAAGGCCCGCATCAATTGAAGAGGCAAGGAGCTGCCAGCAAAGGTCGGGCGAGTCGCTACGGTCGTACATCTAGAGGTGGTCCATCATCAAGAACTCCGCAGAAAACATCTCGGAGGACCGCGCAATCGATGCATTCAACGGCAGAGTTCGCCGCATAGAGCTCAGAGAGGAGCTGGGCCGCTCGAAAACCGCACCTACTCCGATGACAACGACGACCTCAGGCGTAGACACGACCGTCGAGGCAAGCGGCGAATGCGCGTCTACGATGACCGCGATGACGTCAACATGGTCGAAGCTGGCTACACCGACAAACACGACGACAACCGCAACAATGGCTATCGCAGTGGTGGCTACCTCGAGTCCAGGAAAACCACGCAGGTGTGGCAGCACCGCACTCACGAGGAGGCACCCACAACAACCATCGAGGACAAACTGTCCGGACCATGCAACGTGCACTTCTACATCGACAAGAACGACGACAAGAAAAAATCTAGCCACCTTCTCAAAGACTGCCGCGAGTTTCTCAAGCTCCACGAGGTTCTGGCTCAGATGAATTGTGACGCAGTTAACATGGTCTATGGAGTCGCCCCAGGCGCCGTGGCACACGGATCTCCTCGACCACCACCCAGAATACCACCACCCGCGTCCGCACCGGTCCAGAATCACGGTGGCGAACCATACCCACAACCCGTGGGCAATATGGGGATGATACAAAAGGGGCGTCCCTCAAATCGAGTGCAGAAGGCCATCACTCGCCAAGTCAACTTGGCGATCAACTCTCCACCTTCCACCACTGAGTACCTCAGTGGAAGTGACTCCTGCATCACCTTCGACCGGAGTGACCACCCGCGCCAAGTCCCTCGTCTAGACCACTGTCCCCTCGTACTCGAGGCGCTGATTGGGGGCTTCGACATGAGCAACATCTTCATCAACGGCGGCAACAGCATCAACCTAATGTTTGTGAGTACCTTGAGCGCAATGAGGATCCCTTTGACGTGTCTGGAAGTTTCAGACACAATGTTTCACGGCATCATCCCAGGGAAAGGTGTGTATCCCCTAGGCAAAATCAACCTCGACGTCATCTTCGGCACCCCGCAAAATTTTCTGCGAGAGCGCATCAACTTCAAGGTCGTCGATTGGCCTTAACAATATCACTGCATCCTCGGACGTGTCCTGTTCGCAAGGTTCATGGCGGTGCCACACTATGCCTACTTGTAGATGAAGATGCCAGGCCCAGACAGCGTAATCACAACCAACAGCAACTTCGAGAGGTCCGATAGTTGCGATAGGGAATTCAACAGAATCTCCTAGTCCTTCGGAATGCAGGAGGAACTCGCAAGATTAAAGGAATCGACAGATAACAGTCTGCCTCCTCTGAGCCGGCCAAGTTCACCTGACCTGTCTTTCGACTCGTCGGTGCACACGAAGAAAGTCCAGGTCCACCCAACGGACCTGACCAAGACGGCCCTCATCGCCAACAACTTGAGTTCCACATAGGAACTCGCGCTCGTCGAATTCCTCCGTGAGCACCGGGAAATCTTTTCCTGGTGTCCAGCGGACATGCCAGGGGTTCCCCGGGAATTCACCGAGCACGCACTTAACATCAACCCAGATGCAAGGCCAGTCAAGCAGACAATTCGGTGACTGTCTGAACCAAGGGCAAAGGCGTTCGGAAAGGAGATCAACAGACTCCTCAACACCAAATTCATACGCGAGATGAAGGAAAGCACTTGGCTCACCAACACGGTGCTGGTACCTAAAAAGACACGGATATCCCACGGATGTGCGTGGATTTCACCTCCCTAAACAAGAACTGCCCAAAGGATCACTTCCTGCTGCCGCGAATCGACCAAATCATCGACTCCACCATGGGATGTGAGCGTCTATGCTTCCTCGACGCCTACTCAGACTATAACCAGATTCGAATGAAGGGGAAGACCAAGAGAAAACAGCGTTTACGACGCCTTTTAGTGTGTTCTTCTACAACACAATGCCCTTCGGGCTCAAAAACGCAGGAGCCACCTATCAGCGGTGCATGCAGGCTTGCCTCGAGAACCAACTTGGTCACAACATCCAAGTTTATGTTGATGACATCGTCATCAAAACAAAAGAGGAAGCCTCACTAATCGATGATTTATGCAAGACCTTTGCCAACCTCGACCGCTACCGGATCAAGCTCAATTCGGACAAATGCGACTTCGGCGTACCATCTGGGCAACTACTCAGATATCTCATCTCCGCGAGAGGGCTTGAGGTGAACCCGGAGAAAATAAAAGCCATATTGGCCATGGAGAAGACGGAAAACGTAAGAGGCGTCCAGCAGCTGGCTGGGCGAATCGCGGCGCTCAGTCGATTCATCAGTCGAATGGGCGAAAAGGCATTGCCCTTCTACTAACTTCTCCACAAAACTGACAAGTTCAAGTGGACCGACGAGGCGCAGGAAGCATTCAAAGACCTCAAGCGTCTACTATCTACCTCGCTAGTACTGGTGACTCCACGCAAAAAAGAACCATTGTTGCTATACATCTCCGCCACCAACCAGGTGGTCAGCACAGTGCTCGTGGTGGAACGAGCCGAAGAAAACAAAGTCCACGGGGTGCAGTGCCCTGTCTACTACCTCAGCGAGGTTCTCACGCCAACAAAGCAGCGGTACCCGCACTATCAGAAGCTGGCATACGGCATCTTCATGACAGCCAGGCGACTGTGCCACTACTTCCAAGAGCACCCAATCGTAGTGGTCAACGACGCCCCGCTTAGTCATATACTCAACAACCCCGATGCCACCGGACGAGTCGCGCTTTGGGGAATCGAGCTGTCTCCACGAGAAATTACATACGAAAAGCGTGACGCGATCAAATCGCAAGTCCTCCCTGACTTCCTCGTGCACCGGATGGAGAACCAGCTCCCCGAAAAGACAGATATGCCTTACCCCTGGACGATGCACTTCTATGGATCCAAGCGTAAGGACGGGGCTGGCGCAGGCGTCATACTGACATCGCCCTAGGGAGACAAGCCGAAATACATTCTGCGAATGCAGTTCACTACCTCCAACAACGAAGCTGAATACGAGGCCCTGTTGCACGGGATGCGGATGGCAAAAGCCTGCGGTGCCAAGATGCTCATCATCTACGGCGACTCCAAGCTGGTCGTCAACTAGACAATGCACGAGTGCGACGCGCTGAACGACAATATGATCGCCTACCGTGACCTCTACGACACAATCGAAGGGGACTTCGACGGCTGTGAGTTGTGGCACGTAGGCCGCGAAAGCAATGAAGAGGCGGACGCACTCGCCAACATTGGCTCCACCTGCGCCCCCATACCACCTGGGCTATTTCTCGAGCGTATCTGCGAACGCTCCATCAAGCCAAAGGCCATAGAGAAGAAAACAAGAGCAACAACGGACTCGGGGGCTACGCCACCAAATGAGCCAATGGCACTCGACGACCTGGAGCTTGACACAGGACTAGAGGGACCAATGGGGGTCATGATGATCAAGCCATCTTGCACTCAACCTTACATCACATATCTTCTCAGCAAGAGGCTGCCAGACGACCCGACTGACGCACGACACATAGCACGGCGATCCAAGGCATTCGACGTCATCAACGGTGAACTATACAAGCGCAGGATCACATGAGTACTCCAACGGTGCGTCTCCAACGCGGATGGAAGGGTCGTCCTCCTCAACATCCATGAATGGACTTGTGGGCACCATGCCAGCAGTCGCGTCGTCGTCGCCAAAGCTCTATGAGCTGGATTCTACTGGCCCACGGCCACGCGCGACGCTAAGGACATCGTCCAGAGATGCAACGCTTGTCAGTGATTTGCGGATAAACCTCACGCACTTGGCGCAGAACTCCGGCCAATACCATTGGTTTGGCCCTTTGTGCTATGGGGACTCGACATGGTCGGCAAGCTCCCAAAGTCCCCGCGAGGAGGCTACGTCTACCTCCTGGTCACAGTCGACAAATTCACCAAGTGGATAGAGGCCATGCCGGTGACAAACCAGTCAGGAGCCAGTGCCGTCAAGTTCTTCGAGTCCATTGTCTATCGCTTTGGAGTGCCACACAGCATCATCACGGACAATGGAATGAACTTCACCTCTAAGGAGTTCCAGGGTTTCTGCGAGAACCTGGGAATCAACGTAAGATATGCCTCCGTAGCACATCCACAGACCAACGGTCAAGTCAAAAAGGCCAATGGCCTCGTCTGTGGTGCAATCAAGAAGTGACTCCTCCAGCCACTCGAGAAAGCCCCTGGATGTTGGCAAGACGAGTTGCAGTCTACACTTTGGAGCATGCGCACAACCCCAAATAGTGCCATGGGATATACCCCGTTCTTCATGGTGCACGGCGCCGAAGTAGTGCTACCCGCAGAAGTACGCTTTAAAGCCCCACGGGTAGCCGCATACAGCGAGCAGGAGTCAACACCTGCACTCGAAGACTCCGTCGATCTCCTTGATGAGGCACGGGATATCGCAGCAGAAAGATCGACGATCTACCAGCAGAACCTATGCAACTACCACAGCAGAAGGCTACGCCCCAGATCCTTCGTCAAAGGAGACCTGGTCCTGCGACTGAAGCAGCAAGGGCACCTCAAGATCGAGTCCCCTTGGGAAGGACCATACATGATTACAGAAGTAATCGTAGGTGGCGCCTATCGCCTCAAAGATTTCGAGATAGGAGTCGCATACTCCAACCCTTGGAACGTCGCGCAGCTATGGCGCTTCTACCCCTAGTCTTTTTTTTACACTACCAATAAGAGTATTAAGCCAGGCTACTTAGCCACACATTGTACCTCGTACTGTTTTGCGAATAAATAAAGCTAAGTGCCCCAAACTCTCTGTTCTTCTTTATATTTCTGGCAATATTTTTACTCGGGGTTACGCCACCCTTTACATATTCGTTCTACGAACAAATCGCAGTATCCCGAGTAGTTGACACAACATCAATCGAACCCTTGATAAAACACCAACCCAGTTGCAATGCACCTGACATGTTGGCAAGGTGCAGAGATAAAAACAAGTCAGGCTAATGAAAAGGAACTGCCGAGTACAAATACACTCGCAAAACACATAAGCTAGCAAGCTCTTTACATATCAATATAAATTATTTACATATATCCACACGAACTTTTACAACACTGGTATACTTATGTGAAGGATACAAATCATACTACTACTGGAGCAGAAGAACGTTCGTCTGTACCTTAAAGAAGTCGACAATTTCTTCTGCAGGACGATCCGTCGCCTGGTAATGTGGAACCCTATTCCAGGTCGAATTTGCTGGTGGAGTCAGCGGGCCAGCAGCAACAGCCGCAACATCTACATCAGGCCTATGCAGTCGTACCAGCGACAAAGCAGCCTTGGCACCAGCCACCAACTGCTGCCGCACGCACTCGTGAACTGCACTCCAATCCTGGAATCTCGCCAAAAGGGCCAACAGGCTTGAAGGGACAACATCCAGCGGAAACATCGTCTGATAGATGTGCCTGAGGCATGACTGCACCTTCTTCAGAAAATGAAGCACTCGAGAAGCACGATCCTGCAGAGTCGCAAGTGTAATTACACGGTCATGATCCACCCAGAAGTACCCACTCGCCTGCAGTTGCTCCTGGGTCAAATCATGCATTCGAACAGCGATCCGATCTTTTTCATCCTACGGATGGCGAGCACTGACAACTACACCACACAAAAGCAAAGTGTGAAAGATAGGCATCTCCGCGACTAACTAAAGGAAAAGATAAGAGGATAGAAGGCTAACACTTGAACTGCTCACTCAGCTGGGCCACCTCCTCCAATAGGCACTTCTCGTGAGCAGAGGCTTTCTCCGCCTTTGACTTCCATACATCGGTGCTACCACGCAGGATGGGCAACTCACGCTCCAGTTGTTTAATACGGTTGCACAGTCGTGAAAGCAACAACAACTCCTCCACCTTTGAATGAGACTGTGACAAGTTCTCATCGGCAGAAGGAGGATCACAAGGATCACTCGAAGGAGCACTCGATGTACCCTACCACGAATCAAGAAAAAAGAAAATAAGAGACCAAGAATACATTTGGCAAAGGGCATATATGCATTCAGACATAGGAAATGTTTCGATTGGGACACCCCCACAAAATCATTGTTCCATAAACCAAAGGCTAAGCCACTGTAGCTATTACAAATGAAAAGTAAGGCCCAGCATGTTTCTTCAACTTGGACTTAGGACTCGGGGGCTTCATCGCATCCGTGGCAGTCTCCGACGCCACGGACTTGCCGTTAGTACCCCCAGAAACCGCAGCCTTTGCTTGATGTCGCTCCTCGGAGTACTTGGCGAGTGTCTCGATAAGCTGGGGACCGTAATTTTTGCATTTACTAGCATAGGAAGCAAAAACTACATGCTGGCCTCCAGTGTCGACAGGCATCACCTCAGAGATAGCTGCGAGATCCATCTCCATGCCATGGTCCTGCACCTTTGCGAGTGCCATGGTGGCACCGATAGAGCGCTACAAATTTTTTAAGTTCGTGGGGATTCCTCTAGCCATGGATTCCACCAGGTCGCCGAGGTTGTCGATCATCCTAGCCTTGGGAGTCAAGTCCTCACGGATGCGACTGAGCACATCCTTGGCCTTCCCTAGCGTCTCCTAGAGGGAAACGTTGTGGTCCTCGATTGCGATGATGGCACCAGCCAAAGCATCCGCGCGGCGCAGAGATTGGGGATCGAAACTCAAGCCGCTAGCATCTGCATAAAAAAAGCATTAGTACAACAATCACACGTCAAAGCACAGAAGAGCAAGACATGTCCAGATGAAAAAGTCATACCTGAGAGGGACTTGGCAATCGAGAGAAGCTGCTCCTCGAACATCTTCTCCCTCTCAGCAGTGGAGGCAAGGAGATCCTGCTCTCGTTTCTGCGACACCTCCAAGGCTGCGACTGCCTCATCACGATTCTTCGTCGCCGCGGACAATGTCTTCTCCACTGCAGCAACATGGCAAAGTAATTCATTGTGCTCAGCTGCAACAAACAGAGAGTGTTACCAAATCGAATCAAATAATATTCGTAAAACACAAGGATGAAGTCAAAACTTACTTTCGACAATGCGATGGCAATTGTCCAGTCGCGCATGCTGTCGACCCATGTTAAGGACCTGCTCTGCCAGGCAGGCAGCTTCCTTCACGATGAGCCGCATCAGAGACATTCCAAGTTCAAGTAAAGCATGCCAAGAAGAAATTCGACTGCCAACTACAAGATACTTACATGATCCTCCACAGACTCCGAAGAAGGTTGTTGCACAGTCATCCGGGTAACCATCTGATGCTCCCCAGCATGCGGGGAACTCGATGAGTTATGTGCGGAGTGGGCCACCTTCTTGGACTTGGAGTCCGCGACTCTGGACTCTTTTAAAAATTGGACGTCGTCAGAAGACGACATCGCCACTTGAATGAAACACAAAATCAAACAAGAGCTTCAAGACAGATGACAACTCAAAGAAGAAACCAAAATTAATTTGCGAATACAGAACTTACCACTCAAATCTATCAAGAACGAAGGACTGCTCCTCCGACTCCGACGATTCCTTTGGCAGTCGAAGCTTCTTCTGAGCAGGAGGAGCCATAGAGCGCACAGGAACGGTGGGTATCGGCTCCTCCGCACCGATAGATGGGCCCTCTGGAGTCGAAGGAGACGAAGCATCCGAATCCTCGCTACGAGAACGCTTGCGAGTGTCCGGACCACTGGAATTGGGGGCTTACTCCTCCTCTTCAAGTGGGACGATCGATTCTGACTCGTCCTCTGCATCTACTTCTTGAGGAATAACCCCCTCATGAAGAGGGGGCAAACTGGGAGACACCTGCCAATCCTGCATTCAGAAAAAAACTCATTATACATCAAGAAACTAGAAGCAATAGACAAATCAAGCTACTTCGTAGCACAATTCTACCTCAGGAGGAGGGTTAGAGGCGTCGAAGGGAGTTACGACTGGTTCGCCTAGGAGAACCTCCTTGGTGGTATACTTTGTCACCAGTCGCAACCTCTTATCTACTTCACCCGCGGAAATGCCATCGACAGATATGTGAGTGGCATCGTCTGCACTAGCCAATTGGAACATGGGGTGGACTCTGGCCTGCGGAGCCTAGATCCGACGATGCAACCATGTGCGAATGAGGGAAGAGCCTCCCTCTTATTTACCCATGCGACTCTCGAGGTCCAGACGCGCTTGTACAGCACTTCCATCTCCTCGAACTCGCCAGGCATCACCACGTTCTTCCAAGAACGCCTCCTCCTGCACGGCATTGCAGGATTGAAGGGCGTGAGTCCGTAGTGCTCTCCGTCGGCCTTCTGGTCGCGGATGTAGAACCACTTGTCTCTCCACCCTTGGACGGACGCCATGAGCTTGATATCGAAATATGTGACGGAGGAGTTGACATGGACCCCGTAGCCTCCTACATCGTAGACTAAGGAACCAGATGCCGACTGGTGCTTTAGCTTGAAAATCCTCTTAAAGAGGCCAAAGTGTGGGTCGATTCTGAGCCAGCACTCGCAAAGTGTAATATAGCAGGCAATGTGGAGAATAGAGTTAAGGGACAGCTGATGTAGCTGGAGCCCATAGAAGAAAAGGAGGCCCTTGAAGAAAGGATGTAGGGGAAGAGAAAGACCGCGGATGATGAACGCTAGGAACATCACCTGGCAACCAGCAGGAGGACAAGGAGTTACCTCGCCACCTAGCACTCGCGAGTCGTCCACCACGGGAGACAGAACTCCATCTTGAAGCAGGAGACGGATCTCGGAGGATTTGATAATGGACGCACGCCACACACCATTGGTGACGCGGGTACCCGCGCCCTTCTTCTTCCTGGCGCCGGCGGCGCTGGTGCCTATAGTGGTGGAGCCGCCCTTCTTCTTGGAAGCAACAATGGTGGTGGCAGACTCAGCGGCGGCGCCTCCCTTCTTTTTCCCCATCTTGCGATGGCAGTGCGAGCGGAGGAAGTCGCTCGGGAACACGCGGAGTTAGTCCAGCGCCACGAAAAGGACGAGCTCTAGGAAACAGAGAGCAACAGCAATGGCGATGGAAGCACAAGCAGAGAAAGGGCAGATGGGAAAATTACCGTAGCTGTGCTGCTACTTAACCCCCTTGCTGATGCCATCCAACGGCCAGCAGAAACCCTACTAGACGCATGGCGCACATCACGGTTGACACGTGGAGAGGCCAAAACATGAACCGTCCCCCACTATCTCCATTACACGCGGAAATCAAGGAGACGTAGTTAAAACAAAAGATTACGCACGCCCGGTCAAATCAAAGTCAGAAAGTGGAACCCACCGCTCGTCACATCCCGTCAAAGTCGTTCACGTGGGCAACTGAGGTCATCACATCGTCAGCACTAATGTCATCAAGATGAGCACTAGAAGACATTGACTACTTTAGTCCTTGATCGAGTCTTCAACTCCACCAAGCACTCGGGGGCTACTCCCATAGGGAGCGCTGGTCGCGCACCCTACAATTTTCTATTTATGTAGGAATACGAACATTCAAAGCATACCCAACCACTCGAATCTACGATTTGACTATGGATCATGGGTTACTCCCATAGGGAGCGCTGGAAGCAAATTCGACTGAAACAAGCAACAAAAGACGACAGTAGTCGCAAAATTTTAGTCCCTGCCTGAGTCTTCGACTCAACCAGGAACTCGGGGGCTACTCCGATAGGGAGCGCTGGTCGCGCACCCTGTGATTATTTGTACACCGTATTGTGTGTTGATAACATCCACACTCGAATTTTGTGGCGACTCCGCCTCATATTTTCCCTACAAAGAGACTGTGTCTCCTGGGCCACCCGAATCATCTCCGCGATGACCACAAATTCGGATGCCATGCTTACAGCATGAAGATAATACCTGAATAAGGCCTATCAATGCATCTACTGCGCACTACCAGAAACATATCCGTACCTACAGGTACGATGAACATGCCTTGATGGACGCGTCGTGTGCTCACACCCATACACTGGAATTCAACTCCTATAAGACCTCCGTGGCTTGAGTCGAATTACGCCAGCACTTTTGCGAATTCGAGTCCGGGGACTCGGGTTTGAGTAGATTGTGTTGTTTTACCCTAAGGCAGTTAACTGATACCGATACATCGGTTAAATCAGGCACGCATATCAACAATCCCTATGACATGAACTGAACAGTCAAAAAAATACTCAATCACGCATTGGAATGTCTTCATGAAGTTCCCAGTCGAATCTACGATTCCACTGGACACTCGGGGGCTACTGACGTGGGTATACCCTACAGGTACTCGAGTTTCGTATATACGGCCTGAATATTGCGGAAGCCCATGGCGTTGCCAAGGCCCAAATGGAGAAATCGAGTGGCCCGCGGACTCTCGGTTGCTTGTGGGACAAGAAGAAGCCAAAGAAAGAAAGTTTAAAGGGAAACCCTAACCTGTAACCGAGTCGATCTGCTACCCAAGACCTAGCCTATCTATATAAAGGCTAGGAGGGACCGGCGAGGAGGACACACGCAACCCTAGTTTCCACAACTCTCGCCAGATTGCATCTGCGCGCCCCTGTAATCTTCGATTCCTTCGTTAATTCCAAGAGCACACAAGCAGGAGTAGGGACCTCTACGAGGCCTGAACCTGGGTAAACCTTGCGTCCCTGTGTGCTTGTTTGCTAGCCGACTGATGCCTCCAGCGCTCCCTCCTTCTCCAAAACCCAAGTCCATAACAATGGGCATTGATGAGTTAAACCCTCGTCACCAACAGTCTGTGGGCCCTGACAATGAGACTGTATCTGAGGCTCTGCCTTTTAGGAAACATTGATCCTATGTCAACGGAGGCCGCAACATAGATGTTTCAGTGTTCGATCGTATCAGAGGCAAAAGGAAAGCTGTTGAAGTGGAGGAAGTTGACAGTGAGCCTGAAGTAGACGACACCATTGAGGAGTACTGCAGTGACAAAGAAGACGAAGTGCAAGATGATACAGACGAAGAGTAGTTCTAGCTTATGGGGATGGAGTGTTGGATGATTTGTGTTGCATGCTTGAACTGATGGATGTGTGCATGCGTGTCTTGAACTGATGATCATGTGTGCATGCTTTGTGGTGCATGCTTGAACTAATGGTTGTGTGCATGCCTGTGTTGCATGTTTTGTGTTGAACTAATGGTTGTGTGCATCCCTTTGAACTGATCAATATGGTTGTCCTTTAGTTCATGGAATTAAAAGTTATTTATTTGGAAAATTAGCCACAACATTGTGCTATTATTATATCTGTCAAACTTGGCTGAACAAAAGCTCTTTTGCTGGTAGAAAAATTGTGCTGTTATTCAGTCCGCATGGGACCCATTCGTCAGCCTACCAGACGATGCCACTATGAACCAAAACCGCTCACGCATGGGACCCGCCAGTCATAGAAGGTAGAAAAAAAACCCTCTCCCCTCCATGCCACTCCCAAATCCCACACCAGTTCCCCCAAATCCGTGCTAGAGAAAACCCTCTCCCCTCCCAGCGGACGACCAAATCCTGGCGACGACGATGGCACCGGAGGCTGCAAACTGACGTGTAAGTGCTCCTCAACCTAGCGCCCTTTCACTGCGTCAACTCTTTGTTAACCGGCTGGCAATGTGGTCACCTCCTCGTTCTAGTTCGACGCATCACCTCCTTGTTCTAGGACACCGCGTCGATGTTGTTGTTTAATTAGTTCTAGTTCGATGCGGCGCCTCCTTGGTCTATGGCAGCGCGTATGTACTCACAATCTAGTGCTCCGTACGTCGACGTTGCTTCTTTCGGCAAGGCTCATCTAGTTCACTGGAAGCGCCCTTTAGTTTACTCACTGAATGTGATTCTCGTAATAATTGACTAATTAGAATTGTATTCTAACTTAATTCTTGTATTTACTCTTTAGGGAAGGTACGATGAAGGCCAGCGAGATACATGAGCAGGTTCTAAAATTGATGCTACTAGCACTACTACTGTATATGGCATAAACACTAAACATTCTAATTAGTGCAATGTCTAATTTAGGCTACAAAGGATGCATTCGTCATCGATGTCTGATCTGATGATGATGTGAAGAAACCTGCTGCTGTAGTTTTTCGCAAGATGAAAGCTAAGATAGCAAGGCGAAGAGCTAAAGCTTATATGAAAAGATTTAGAGTAGTCGAGAAACCGAGGATCCTTATTCCTAGAGGTGTGGAAATATGTACATGTTTTGCTACATTTATATATATGCAGATACAGATTATTACTTTCTAATATTTTCTTTCTAGGTCCAAGTATGGTGGGGGTTGAGGAATTCGATGAGCACTGCATGTTTGGAAACAATTTGGAATTGACTTCTGACCAAGTTGCTTCCCTCAAAGTGTTAGTTAAATGACACAAGCCATCTATACCATACTATGTGTGCAAGATGAAGAAGTCAAATGTCATCCGTGGGAAGGCCAACATGGTTAAAATTTGACATTTCAATAGTTAAATTTTATTATGCACAGTGAACTCTAGCCAACAACTAATATTATTCTTCTCCTCTAGTACTTTTTAGTTAGATATAGCTGTGCAGACCTCAACCACTATCTCCCAAAGGTGTTACAACTCGCATGCTCCTACAAGACTACTTTTGAGCATGTTAACCTCTTCCAAGGCATGAATGATGCTGCCCAGATGACAAGAGGGTGGTCTAATGTTCTCGAACTCACTGGAATAAGGGAGGGGAATGTGTGCATCTTCACCCTTTTAAATGAGGGGCTACATGACTTCATGGGTTTTGTTAATGTTCTATAGTGAGGCCAAAAAGTATCTGCTTGTTTATATTGTGGTGTTGGATGAACCAATAACGTAATATGTTGTTAGTGAACTTGTAGTGGTAAGGAACTTGTTGTCAACCTGGTGCTCTACTTGCTAAGTAATATTATCTCCATATGCTATGTATATATTTTGGTTCATTGTGTTCATGTTGTTGCTTTCCCGTGATTGAGAGATGGTATGTAATATACAGAATAAAGTTGTAGATCAGCACAAAACCAATGGACAGATGCATCGGTTGCAAGTTAGTTCTACAAAAGATTGTTTGACGGTTCGATTCCATCTACCTGCATGAAATGTTTTTCTGTTATTTAATTCCTATCAAACGCACTGACAGCTAGGGCTGGGAGAAAACGTCACGAAGCCACATCGAACCCAGCACTACCGTGAGATACACTACGTACGTAACATCGACACCAAGCTGACAAGTGGGGTTGAAGCACGGAGGAGATGCTCGATGCGAAAAAAATTGTCGAATATGTGCTGTGACGAAATCCACGACGAATTTTGCACCAGACGAAATGGCAAACTGGGCTTCAGGTCCTAGGATGAAATCTGCGACAAATTTGCCACGATGAAAACAAGGAATTTCATGGATAAATGGGTTGGAGGGGCTTGGAGCTCGTTACGATGAAACGTTCTAGAACATCAGGAAGCTGCGATGTTTTTAGGTCACGTCACAAAAAAATGTCATGGATCATCCAGATTCTTGTAGTGCTAGTAGTGTGGTTTTCCACGACATTTTCCCAAGGAGACTGGCGAACTCTCTGGGTGAGATCACTCTTGAAGTCACTTTTGTTACACCGAATAACTATCGGACCGAACCACTGTCTTTTGAAGTGGTGTCGTTCAAGAGCGCATACCAGGCCATCTTTGGGCATCTAGCCTATTGGCAGTTCATGGCTCGACCCTAGTACATCTACCAGATGATGAAAATTTCGGGTCCTCGCGACGTCATCATTATCTGGGGAAATCCGAAGAAAACACGAGAGTGCGAAGAAGGAAGTGCCTCCTTCACCGAAGACGTGTTTCACACCAAGGAGTACCAGGAGATCAAGAAGAACACCTACTTGTCCAAGATGCCAACTACAAAGAAGGAGGTGCTGAAGACAACTCTAGAGTTCAAGGCATCGGAAGAGAAAAAGACAACGCTGCGGAAGGATGATGATCCCTCCAAGGTGACACAGATGGGTGAAGGCTTATGTCACGCATGGGAAAGCGTGGTCGTCGAGTTCCTTAAAGCTAATAAAGAAATCTTCTCATGGAAACCTTCTGACATGATTGAAGTGACTAGTGAACTTGCTGAGCACTCTCTTAATGTATACATTGATGCTAGACCCGTCAAACTGTCCTTATGATGTTTCGGCAATGAAAAGCGTAAAGCTAGATCCAAAGAATTAGCCTGGCTAGAACTAGCCAGATTTATTGAAGAAGTCATTCACACTGAGTGGGCGACTAACCTAGTAACGGTCCCAAAAAGGACACTATTGATTAAAGGATGTGCATTGATTACACGGCCTTGAATAAGGCTTGTCATAAAGATCTGTTCACTTTTCATAGAATCGATAAAGTTATCGACTCAACAACATGCTTAGAACTCCTATGCTTTTTCAGTACATATTTGGCATCACCAAATATGCATGAAGGTGTCGGATAAACTGAAAACTTCATTTATCACACTGTTTGGATCCTTCTGCTATGTAACGATGCCTTTCGGTCTAAAAACGCAGGAGCTACATAACAACACACTATGCATCGTTGCCTCCACGACCAAATCAGAGGCAATGTACATGCATACGTGGACAACATAGCGGTAATGTAGAAAAATAAGGAAACATTAATTTCTGACATGTAGGAAATGTTTGCTAATCTTCGAAAGTACAACATAATCTTTAACCCAAAAAAATGCTTCTTCGGTATCCCAGATGGAAAATTGTTAGGTTTCATTGTGTCTCAAAGAGGCATAGAAGTGAACTGGGACAAAATAAAGGCTATACGCAACATAACTAGGCCTACTCTCCTTTAGGACGTACAACGACTTACTAGCTAAATAGCAGAAGTGAGTTGGTTTGTCACCCAACTTGGAGAAAGAGCCGCACCATTGTGAAAGCTATTGAAGAAAACCGACAAATTTGTCTGGACTAGAGAAGGTGAAGCTGACCTCCAAGACGTGAAAGTAGTACTCTCATACGCCCCTATCCTTGCATCACTAGAGCCTCAGGAGCCCATGTTGCTTTACATTGCTACGACAAACAAAGTTGTCATCATCGTCACAATGGTGGAAAAAAAGAAGAAATGCGGGAGGACTTGGTGCAGTGTCTGACTTAGTATCTTAGTGAGGTCCTAATAGAGTCAAAACAATGATATCCACACTTTCAAAGGCAAACCTATGGCATATTCTTTGCCGCTGGAAATCTAAGACATTATTTTCAAGAGAACATGGTAAGTGTGGTGAGCACTACTGCCATGATGGATATAATCAACAACAACGACGTCACAGGACGTGTCGCCAAGTGGGGAATCGAGCTAGCAGTTTTTGACATTGAGTACAAGCCACGAAAAACAATCAAATCGCAAATCCTTGCTGATTTTGTCGCTGACTGGACAGAGACGGCAGCAAATACTAGCACCCTAGAGTCAAAATTCTGGAACCTCCATTTCGAGTGTCAAAAGCACTCGGGGGCTAGTGTGGTTCTCAAATCACCCGAAGGAGATAAGATGTTCTATGTGTTACATATTCACTTCACGAGAACCAATAATATTACCAAATACAAAGCATTATTGCATGGATTTCGGATCTCTAAAGACATTGACATTCATTGAATGATGTTCTACGGAGACTTAGATTTAGTTGCTCAAGAAGTATCAGATCACTATAGGGCAAACGAGCACATGGATTCTTATCGAGCTATCATGGATGAATTATCTAAATCGATCGAAGGGTTTGAGGTTCAACACGTCCCTAGAGCGGAAAATGAGGAAGCAGATGCATTATCAAGATTAGGCTCTTCGTGGAAATAAGTCCCGGATGATGCTTTTCTGGAGCACTTGAAAGTTCCCTCTATCACAGGAGTTGATGAGGATTATCCGACCAAATCCAACTCACTACACATCACAGTGCTAGCTGTTAAACCCAGTTGGACACAACCATACAATGATTTGTTGGTAGATGGAAAATTACCCGATGATGAGGTTCTGAGCCAGTAGATCATTTGAAGAGCAAAAGCCTATATGATAATCAATGGTGAGCTCTTTAAGCCAAGTGTGTCTGGGGGTTTTCAGTGCTTTGTTTCTCTAGAAGATGGAGTGGAAATACTAAGGGAAATCCATGATGGTGAATGCTGCCATCATGCCGTAGCCAGATCCTTAGTGGCAGAAGCTTATCGTCACGGATTGTTTTGGCTTATAGCTAAGGCAGAAGTCGAGAAACTCATCAGGACATGCAGAAGCTGCCAAAATATGCCAAATAAGCCCATGTTCTGGCTGATCAGCTACAAACAATTCTGATTACATGGACCTTTGCGATATGGGGGCTTGATATGGTAGGACCGTTCTAAAGGGGTTCCGTGGAAGAAAACAAAAAAATCCTATGGTGGAACACACCTAGCGAGGATCTACCTCGGAGTAAACCTATAATAGAGGAGGTTTCGGTGACATACCCTTGTACACCGAAAGCGGTACATTCCGAGAGGAATGTTATTGATGTAATCGTTTTCGTAGCGGACCTCAAGGTCACGAATCTCCTCGCAAGTCACCCAGGTCCTAGAATGAACAACCTCGGTGCCACTAATGATGGCACCTCTGAGGTTTCGCACATGTATAGTGTAGGATGAGGACTTCCGACCCCTAATCCCTACTGGGTTCACGGAAATAGATCTTCAGCTTGGAATCCTTGAAGAACCTCCTTGCACCGCGACGAAGTCCTCCCTTTGGACGCACAACCCCAATAGGGAGCCGCGGTTGCAAGAGAGAAAGAGAGATTCATTCTCTATAAAATTGCCTTAGAGAAATATTGGTATGTCTTTATTCCCACCCCATGCCCCTCATTATATAGTGGAAAAGGGAAGACACCGTTCCCTAAATTCCCGAGGTGGGACTAGTAGTCAAAATGAAAAGGATAAGAGGTAGTGCAGCCGGTTGGGCCTCCTGCATGGCAACTAGCAGCAGCGGCCAATGGGCCAGCTCGCGGCCCAGTGCTACCCCACACGCGCGATCGCATGGTTTATCGTTGTGGCCCGCTAGTGCCTGCTAGCGGCAGCCCGCCTGCGTCACCTCCTTCACACGCTCCCGCCTAGGTGGGTCGGAAACCAATGGCCTGCTAGGTTGTTGCTTGCTCTCCGGTGTGGCTTCCCTACTAGGTTGTTTCCCTACGGGCATTCAGCCTAGTACTGGAAGTTTCCCCATAATAAAATATTTAAAATATTTACTAATATATTAATTCATTTTCAACACCTGATGTCATGGTGGTGTAACGGCAGATGCCATGGATAGGCTAAAGGTAGGGCCAATATGCACTAGAGGAATCCAGGGAGGGATAGTGTGGTGATTCCACACACAGATGCTTTGTATTCACTAGGTTTCCAAGGTTACAAATGCTCCTTCAGCTGTATTGGGGAGAGGAGGAAGAAAGAGCTCTCTTTTTCTCCCCACTAACTATCTCCAAGGAACAACTACTCAAATGCCAACAAACCCCCTTCTATAGAGGCCCTAGCGCTCCTTATAAAGGGGAGGCTAGGTCTCCAATTAGGGCATACGTGGAGGCATATTTCTGGGAATATGCCTCTTCCAAAAATAGCAAACCGACTGGATCACTTTTCGCCATCGTAAGCCATGCAGAGGCTACGTAAGCCTCTGCGGCGCCAGCGTCATCCGACACAGGGCGCGTCGCCCTTGTCGACCAAGCCTTGATGGTCCTCCCCTCTGTCCGCTTCGCTCATGCTCCAGCGTACAATGACCACCTTTTGACCAGCGAGATACCTTCCTTCTCTTGCAAGCCTGATATAACCCGGATCGTGCCTGGTTAATCCGTCCATGCGGGTACCTGCATTCAAGTTACATAAATCCTGCCGGCATACGACATACGTCGGCCGGGACTCAGTTAGGTGGACATCCTCTGGTCCGGGTTAATCCGTAAGTCGGCCAGCCTTGAGGTGACTCGGCCAGCATTTTCTTTGACCTTGCCGTACCTCGGCTAACTCGGCCTCTATACCCCGTCGTGACCCTACCCGGGGGGTATCCCCCCAACATTAGTCCCCGAAGCTGGTGCGGTCTTAGCAGCTTCAGCTTCTAAGGCCACGACAGGTTCCATTTATCGAGCCTTTTGCTCCTTTTTCCTAGTTACCTCATGTCCCGGATTTCATGGGCTAGCTTTCCCTTGGCACATTCCGAGTTTTCACTCGCTGGCCGGGTCACCCTTTAGTTATCCGGATTATCCTTCCTTCTCTCGTACGCTTCCCCATGTCCCACGTGGAGGGTAATCATTATCTTGCCTCATTTTATGGGCATGCGCCAGTTACTGCACTTAATGTCAGGTGTTACTATTGCATATGTCACGTCGCGTCTATCTCCTCGTTAACTGTATCAGCACGTCGTGTCGTGGGATCCCCTGCGGCCTGTGGCCCTTCCTGTGGCTTACCTGTGATTGGCTGACCTGGCAGATACACGGCCACACCGTGTGGCCTCGACGCGCAACGCGATCCTACTACCCCCACTAGGGCGTGGTTAAATAGGGGAGGGGCGCGTCCCTTGCCCATTTTCCACTTCTCGCGCCCCTTCGCCTCTCTGCCCTTTCTTCTTCCTAGCGACAGCGCCGCCACTGCCGCATCTGCTTAGCAGCGCCGCCGCCGTACCGTGCCTTTTCGCAACTGCATCACTGCCGCACCCGCGCAGCTCCACCACCACGGGTCCGCGCCAGTCCAAGGCTCTGCCCCCACCTCCGATAGGGCCGGTGAGGACAGCGATCTAGACATGACTGAAGAGGAGCTCGCCGTTGCGGAAGAGGAGATGGAGGAGGGGGTGGAAAACACAGAGCGTGGCGCCTAGGCTGGTTCCTGGGTGTGCCAGGATGACCTGGACTAGCTCTATCGCACCCGCCACATCCCCGAGGGCGTGATTGCCCGCCTCGCCTCCGAGGAGCTCGCTCCCTCACCCAATCCGGGTGAGTTCGTCGTGTTCCTCACCCATTTTCAGCGTGGCTTCGGCCTCCCCGTCAGCGATTTCTTCCATGACTTCCTCAATATCTATGAGCTTCAACCTCACCATCTCCCGGCGAACGCCATCACATCCCTTTCTTCCTTCGCCTCCACCGTAGAAGGATATGTTGGTTTATGGCCCACCAAAGAGCATTGGATCCGGTTCTTCGGTCTACGAAGGAACATGATTCCGAATAAACTGCTTGACCGGAGGACAAACATCTGACACAATTTGGTGCTGCCTCTATTTGTCCCTAGAAACTATCTGTCTTTCCCCGGGTCACGGGGCTTGATTCCTGCAAGGGCTGGGCCCGAAATTTCTTCTATGTCAGAAATGGCACGGATGAAGACCTGATCCAGCTACGCCCCTATGCTCCGGGTCCTCCTAATCCAGATTTGTGGGACCGGGTTTCCAAGAAACCCACCGTCTTGGCGAATCAAGTCAACAAGCGGTTCAAGGAGTTGAAGGATTTGGGGCTGCGCAACAAGGACGCGATGATCACTTTCATCCGCAGCCGGATCTCCCCTCTCCAAAAGCGCACACACAAGACTTCTCCGCTGATTGGGAGTGGGGGATGGAGCATTTCTGCCGGGACAAGCCTCCTCCTACGGTAAATCTCGTGATCCAATTTCTTTCCGAGTTATATCATATGTCGGAGTATGCTGTTTGTTTGATCCTTTTGCATTTTCTTCTTAGTTGTTTCTTCAGCAAACCCTCGAAGATGGCACCGAGCCTTCCCTCAAATGGGCGAAGGATCGACTTGTCTCGGACGAGGAGGAGCCGGATCAGGAGATGTTCCTCCCGTTCTCTGATGCAACCAAGCGACCCACTGGTAACTTCTCTTCCTTAAGAGATTGGCCTGATGATGAAGATGATTCCGACATTGAGGTGATGGAAGCATTTGACGTTGTACCCCTTTCTTACGCCTTTCTAGCTTCAGCTAACCCGGCTAGGCAGATCCACGAAGATCCTCCTCTTGCCACGGGTGAGCCGGTCCCAGCCGCGTCAAAGAAACGGGTTGCCACTTCTGCTGCTTCCTCTGGACCTGCCAAAACAACCAAGAGGAGGAAGAAGTCCGCAGATAAGACCGCCACCAAGCCTCCGACAAAGGCCATAGTCCGGAGAGCTCGAAATCCCAAGGAGCCTTTGACTTCTGATGAGTAAGTCATTTCTTCCTTTGTCTAATTCTTTGCTTCATGTTTTTCTGTCTAAATGCCTTTCCTTTGTTTTGACTTGTTATTCATCATTTGATTCGGTAGGGCTGCGGTGGAGGTTCCGCAGAGCGGATCCAGCATCGCTTCGCCTCTCCGGCATACCAAATCTCCCCCTCGTGGTGACGATACACGCCCGCTAAGCCCCATTCAGGAGGGTTCAGTGGCTGCTCCAGGTTCTGGCCCACCTTGTCTAGAGGAGGGTAATCTTGGAGCAGGGGAAGTGGTTATGCCGAGGCAGCAGATTCTCCTAGCTCTTCATCGGCTCAGCCGCAACCTGCCACCTCCGAGGTACCCACAACACCACCGCCAAGACCAGCACCAGCACCAACAGTAGCACCACAAGTACCAGCAGCAGCACCAACTCCTTCCACCTCGTCCGAGTCTTCTAAGACTCGGCGAGAAGACGTAGCTAGCACCAAGGCTGCGCCCAAGTCCAAATCCCCAGCTCAAACTTCATCTTCTCAACAGCAGACCAAGGCCAAGAAAAGTTCTGACGCCGCCAGGGCAGCATCCATTGAAGCTAGACAGTGCACGCTCGCGTCCATGCTGCCGAAGAAGAATTTGCCAAAGAAAGATGCTTCCCCCGGGTCAGCTAGCACGCAACTTGCATTGCACACCAGCCCCGCTGCTGCCCAAGTTGAAAGGAGGGAGGCCCACGCCAAGGGTTTGATTGCGCCCCACATGCTTAGTGGAGAGCGCTATCCTCCGGCCCTAATTGAGTTCGTCAATAATTGGAACAAGGCGGAGTTTATCAATAACGACGATCTCCTAGAGAAGTTTGGGCCTGCCAAGTTTGCCGCACAAACGAACACAGCTGCCAAGGCTATCAACCTTGCTCCTTAGTAACTTCGGATATGCACACACCTAGAGCCGGGTTAAGTTCCACTTGGCCCGGATTTTTTACACTTCAAATATGCACACACCTAGAGCCGGGTTAAGTTCCACTTGGCCCGGATCTTGTACACTTGGCATATGCACACACCTAGAGCCGGGTTAAGTTCCACTTGGCCCGGATCTTGTACACTTCGAATATGCACACACCTAGAGCCGGGTTAAGTTCCACTTGGACCGGATCTTGTACACTTCGAATATGCACACACCTAGAGCCGGGTTAAGTTCCACTTGGCCCGGATCTTGTACACTTCGAATATGCACACACCTAGAGCCGGGTTAAGTTTCACTTGGCCCGGATCTTGTACACTTCGAATATGCACACACCTAGAGCCGGGTTAAGTTCCACTTGGCCCGGATCTTGTACACTTCGAATATGCACACGTCTAGAGCCGGGTTAAGTTCCACTTGGCCTGGATCTTGTACACTTCGAATATGCACACACCTAGAGCCGGGTTGAGTTCCACTTGGCCTGGATCTTGTACACTTCAAATATGCACACACCTAGAGCCGGGTTAAGTTCCACTTGGCCCAGATCTTGTACACTTTGAATATGCACACACCTACAGCCAGGTTAAGTTCCACTTGGCCCAGATCTTGTACACTTCGAATATGTACACACCTAGAGCCGGGTTAAGTTCCACTTGGCCCGGCTCTTGTACACTTCGAATATGCACAAACCTAGAGCCGGGTTAAGTTCCACTTGGCCCAGATCTTGTACACTTCGAATATGCACACACCTAGAGCCGGGTTAAGTTCCACTTAGCCCGGATTTTGTACACTTCGAATATGCACACACCTAGAGTCGGGTTAAGTTCCACTTGGCCCGGATTTTGTCCACTTCGAATATGCACATGATTAAATAAACTTTGCTTTTCTCAGGTCACCACCAATCGTCGGAGCGCTGAGTTTCAGCGCCTCCTAGACACACACAAGGGGTTGCGCTCAAAACATTCTGCACTTCTCGCTGAGTTTGAGAAAAGGGGTAAGTTTTCTCTTTTCCTTCTTCCTTATCCTTCCTTGATTTTCTGCTGAACTAATCTGTTATTCGGTTTGGACAGCCGAAGTGGAGGCCGAAAATACCACCATGAGGAAGAACTTGGATCAGATAAAAGGTAAGTCACTTCGGTTACTTAATCTCTGTTCTCTCCTTCCTTTCTCCTGAGCTCGGCAAATATTCATACCTCGGCTTTGCCGGGTCAACAAACTGTTTCAGCATCTCTTGAAGATAGTGTGCCCGTGCCTGATATGATGCTGCATTTTCTCGAACAAGCAGGGCAACACTAGGCCGAACTTAAGTAGAAGGATGATGAGCTCGCCCAACTCCGAGCCAAAGACGATGAAATTGCCAAGCTCAAGGCCGAGATGAAAAAACTTAAGGAGCTCCATAAGGTTGAGATGGACAAGGCTGGCCAAGATTTCACCAAGGAGCAAGAACGCCTCAAGCTTCAACTCGCAAAAGATCAAGAGATACTGAAGGAGGCCGACGTCAAGCTTGAATCGTCAAATGCTGATCTTGAGATACTCCGGAAGAGGCGTGCTGATTGCACCATAGAGCTGACCCGGATCCACAGTCATATCTCTCATAAGTTCTTTTCCTTCAGCCGACATGAATTTCTCTGGGTCAACCTCCTTTACTCATTTCACTTGTGTTGTTTTCATGCAAATTCCCAGAGGGTAATGCCATTGCGGCTACTGCCATTGCCAAGTTCCGCCAGCAGAGGGGTACTCCAACTGGTCCTGGATTTGAAACCATTCCCTTTGACATGGAGGATTTGCTGGTCAGCCTATCCTCTCGCCTTGAGATTATAAAAAACTATGGTTCGGATATCCTAGACGCAGCCGTCCGGATCTTTCGCGCCCTTTGGCCTCAAGAGGATGTTCCGGTGGGATACACTACCTTGATCAACAGATTGATGGATTGCGAGACCCAGCTTGACCTCTAGAGGGAATCCGCCGCACGCGTCGGAGCTGAAACTATTCTCCACTTTGTGCTCACATGGTATGAGAAAATAAATCTGAATCTTCTCGAGTGCTTGCGCACCGGATCAAGGTGGTCAAATGATCCGGATTGGATAGCTCGACGCAAGGCTTGCGCCCATAACCTTATTCTGTTTGCCCCTATCCATCAATGGATCGAGGGACCAAGCTTTCTCGGCTCTGTTGACGACGAGTATGTCGAAGATGGTTCGGATGAGGAGGAAGAGGACGAAGCCTCGGACGTCGAAGGAAATGAAGATGACGATGAAGCTGAGGCCAGAGTTCCACCTGCTGGCACCGAGTTACCTCCTCCTGCTGCTCCTTGAGCACCAAAAAACACTTTGAAATTTATTAGATCCCCGGTATGCCGAGTGCAGATGTATTAAAAATAATGATTATGTTTTGCTACCAAGTTATTTATGCCGGATTATCTTGGGCGTAGTCCCCGAGTTTCATTTTCTTGTTCTTTCAATTTCATGGCTCGGCTCGCATCTACCTTGATTTGGTTTTGTGACTTACGATCCGAGTTTCAAAAATTGACTTAACAATACTTGGAAACTTTAGGCTTAGCTCAAAGTAACCCAACGTAGTAAACATAAAGTAAACATAAGGTTAGTCCGAATAACAAATGTCGGCTCGATTAAGTTCTTTTCTTTAGTCCTTTTTCGTGTGCTACGCAAATCGAAACATGTTCTCTTGCTTGCCATGAAGCCAAATCTTAAGTCGAAGAGTTGAGTTTTTGGTGCTCACATACTACTGATCTGGCTTAGGTAGAAGCAACTTACGCCAGCCGACATATAAATAACAAATACAGAAGACAAGAAATATCACTAAGGCAGTCCCCAAGTTACTGCTCGAGGTGCCAAGATTTCATTGATAAATTCATTGTCGGCATACATAACGACATATGAGAGACTCGGATACACACACTTCTTTGTTAAGTGTAGAACAGACGAAGTAGAGCTACATTCCATGGACGCTTCGATTCCTCGCTGGACCTGTCCGCCTTGTTCTTCTCCTGTGGTTTTGCATCGATGAGATAATAAGAGTCATTGTGCAATCCTTTGCTCACAATGAATGGCCCTTCCCATGGGGGGATAACTTATGCATGCCACCAGTATGTTGTACCAGCCGGAGTACCAGATCTCCTTCCCGGAAGACTCGGGGTTTTACCTTCCGGCTATGATAGTGTCGGAGGTTTTGCTGATATATGGCAGATCTAGACAATGCCAATTCTCTTGCTTCTTCCAGCAGATCGACATCATTTTGCTGGGCTTCTCCAACTTCAGCTTCTGTGTATTGGGTGACCCTAGGCGGATCATGCTCTATGTCGGCTGGTAATACAACTTCTGCCCCATATACCAGAAATAATGGCGTATAGCCTGTTGATTGATTCCGAGTTGTTCTTAAACTCCACAGTACCGCTGGTAGTTCTTCTATCCAGCACCCTGCTGATCTTTGCAGCGGCTCAATGAGCCGGGGTTTTATCCCAGATAATACTAATCCGTTGGATCTCTCCACTTGTCAGTTCGATGCGGGGTGGGCTACCGAGGCAACGTCCAGCCGGATCTTCTTATCTCGGCAGAATCGCGCAAATGCTCCTTCAGCAAAATTTGTGCCATTATCTGTTATGATACTATGAGGATAGCCATATATCAGAATGATATCTTTGAGGAATGTCACGGCCGTAGCTCCATCACATTTTCTTATTGGCTTTACTTCAATCCACTTTGTAAACTTGTCAACCATGACCAATATATGGGTCATGTTCCCTCTCGCTGGCTTAAATGGCCCAACCATATCCAAACACCATACAGCAAATGGCCAGGTAATTGGTATGGTCTTGAGCTCCGACATTGGCATATGTGTCTTGGTAGCATAACTCTGACAACCATTGCATTTTCTTACCAGATCTTCTGCTTGTTCCAAGGCACTTGGCCAGTAGAACCCATGCTGGAAAGCTTTTGCCACTAATGCTCTGGATGAGGCGTGATGCCCACATTCTCCTTGATGTATATCTCGGAGGATGTCAAGCCCTTCTTCCGGGTCAACACACCGCTACAGGACATTCGTGACACTCCTCTTGTATAACTCGGCATTGATAATCGTGTATGCCTTTGCGCGCCTCTGAACTTGCCTTGAAAGCACTTCTTCATCGGGCAAGGATCCACCCTTCAGGAACTGGAATATGGGTAGTGCCCAAGCTGGTATGGCTCGCACTGGAAACACATCCTCGTCCACTTCCATTCGATCTACCGGCATAACCTCTGTCAGGTCAGGCTGCACAGTCCCCGGGTTCTGCGAAGCAGTCCTTGGGTTTGCCGAAGTAGTCCTCGGGTCTCCTGAGGCACTTCCCACATCAATGTCCATGGGCACAGCCTCCGACTCCGGATTCGTCGGGATATAGATTGACTCGGATTCTGGGGGTGGCCTGATAGATGGCTTCCTGAGGTGTTCTAGTGCTATGCCCAGTGGAATCGCTTGTCGGGTGGATCCGAGTTTCGACAGTATGTCGACAGCCTCATTTTCTAGCCGGGGTACATGATGGAGCTCGCATCCCTCGAAGTATCCCGATATTTTCTGCACATGAAATCTGTACAGTGCCATGTTTTCATCCAAAGCATCCCATTGTCCCGAGACTTTCTGAACTACCAAATCTGAGTCACCAAAGCATTGGATCCGACGTATTCCAATTTCTTTTGCCACTTTGAGCCCATGCACAAGTGCTTCAAATTTTGCAGCATTGTTTGATGCTGCGAAGTGGATCTGCATCACATACTTCAGCTGGTCCTTCTTGGGCGACGTAAGCACAACTCCGGCGCCTAACCCGGTGTTCGTTTTTGATCCATCAAAATGCATTCTCCAGTCGTTCGGATCTGGCAATGGTAGCTCATATTGCATCTCGGCCCAATCCATGAAAAAGTCGGCCACGGCCTGAGACTTGATTGCATCTCTCATGTCGAATTGTGGAGCATAAGGAGCTAGTCCAATTGCTCATTTTGCGAACTGGCCGCTTTCATCCTTATTGCTCATTATCTCAGATATGGGGGCTTCACATATCACTTTAATGGGGTGTTCTTCAAAATAGTGCTTCGGTTTTTTCGCTGCCATATATACACCATATGCCATTTTCTGATAGTGAGGATAGTTCAGCTTTGATGCTAATAATACCTCGCTCAGGTAATAGACAAGCCTCTGCACCAACTTACTCTCTTCGTCATGCTCTACCACTATTACTGCACTTACAACTCGGTTGGTTACGGCTGCGTAGAGCAACATTGGCTCTTTTGATAATGGAGAGGCTAATACTGGTGCAATGGCTAACACTTTCTTTAGTTGAATGAAGGCTTCATTGGCCTGCGGCGTCCATACGAATTTGTCTGACTTTTTCATCAGTTCATAGAGAGGTAATGCCTTTTCTCCCAACCGACATATAAACCAACTTAAGGATGCCAGACAACCAGTGAACTTCTGGACATCATTAAGACACTTCTGCAATTCCATTCGTTCTATGGCTCGGATTTTCGTTGGGTTAACTTCGATACCTCGGCTGGAGACAAGAAATCCGAGTAATTTTCCAGCCGGGACACCAAAGGTACACTTCTCCGGGTTAAGCTTCATCCGGAATCTCTTTAGGTTCGCGAATGTTTGCCTGATATCGTCAAGGAGCGTTTTGCTTTCCTTGGTTTTTATAACCACATCATCCACATATACTTGCACATTTCCACCAATTTGATCGTGCAAACATTTTTGCATACATCTTTGGTACGTTGCCCCTGCATTACGTAAACCAGAAGGCATGGTGCGATAGCAATAAGCCCCATACGGGGTGAGAAATGCAGTCTTTATTTGATCATTCGGGTTCAGAGGTATGTGGTGGAAACCAGAATATGCATCTATGAACGACAACAGTTCACACCCAGCAGTAGAATCTATGACCTGATCTATCCTTGGCAGTGGGATGGATCTTTTGGACATGCCTTATTCAGGTTCGTGTAATCGATGCACATACGCCAAACCACTGCTACATTCAGATCGTCTTTCTTCTTTTCCACAAGCACCAGATTAGACAGCCAATCTGGGTAAAGCACTTCCATGATAAACCCGGCTGCGAGGAGCCGAGCTATATCATCCCCAATGACTTTTCTCCTATCTTTGGCAAAGCGGCGGAGAGGTTGCTTCGCCGGCTTTGCTCCGGGTCTCAAATTCAAAGTGTGCTCGGCCAACTCCCTCGGAACACCTTGCAAGTCCTGTGTGGACCAAGCAAAGATATCCCGATTCTCATGGAGGAAGTTGACGAGCTCGCTTTCCTATTTGTCAGTTAAGCCGGCACCAATTGTTACGGTGCGCTCTGGGAACAGATCATCAACAGAAACTTTCTTTGTATCCTTTGTTGCTTGAAATGAGACACTTCCATGCGGGTTACTTAGCGTCGGCATATACTGCTGTGCGGATTGAGCCAATGCCGCTACTTCCTGGATCTTTCTCTTTTCTTGTGTGATCACGAGTGACTTGGCCAGGTTAGACCCGGCTGACGCACACTCAATGGAACGTCGGAAATCTCCTGCTATGGTAGTTACTCCATTTGGCCCAGGCAACTTCATCTTCAGGTAACTGATGTGACAACTTGCCATGAATTTGTTCAGGTCTGGCCTGCCGAGTAACGCGTGATATGCGCTTTCTAAGTTCACAACCTCCAACTCCAAATTCTCAGTTCGGCAGTTATCTCGTGTGCCGAATAATACGTCAACCCGGACCTTGCCAATGGGTTCACAGGAAATGCCTGGCACAATACCATGGAAAGTTATCCTCGTGGCCTAGAGCATGTTCTCCGAGATACCCAACTTGCGCATGGTATCCACGTACATGATATTGATGTTGCTGCCATTATCAATCAGTACCTTGGAAAATCTCACGTTGATATTTCGCCCGATGAATGTTGGGTCCAGCACCAACGCATACGAACCAGGGCTCAACATAATCTTGGGATGATCCTTGATACTCCAGGTAATTTGCTGATCCGACCAAGGCATATACCTCGTCACTGCCGGCATAACCGCATTCACTTCCATATGTCAATGTTGCAAGCTTTTTCTATCTGTTTCCTCCGTGGTGAACACGCAATAACTCTGGTGATGCTCTCTGTATTCATTTCTCCCCTCATTTCCGGGGTACCTTTGATCTAGCTGATGCTGATTTTCCACCTGATGCACTGCATCCCTTCTCTCCTAGTTTTCATACCTCGGCGGAGGTGGTGGCAACATTACCTGTTGCGTGTTCGCTCTGGAGAGCAATTGCTGCCGGGGTAACTCCTGCCGAGGTTGATCGTTCCGAGGTGCCTGAGCATTCCCCGAACCACTTTGTTCAATCTTACTCATCCACTTGCATTGCCGAGTCGTGTGACCCGTCAGGTTACTCGGAATTGTCGTGTGAAATTTGCACGGCTGATCCAGCATTGCCTCATACGTATACCTCGGCCGGTCTTTCTTTTCTTTCCACTGTTTCTTCTATTCTGGCGTCCAAGTTTTCTTGCCATCATTTCTTGGAGTCCATTGTTGGCCTCCAGTTTTCTGACACTGATTGCTCCCTGTTCCGGGTTGATCTTGATTTGGAGCTGCGACTTGTTGCGAACTGTATCTATAATCCGGTCTGTCATCTCTTCTCTTACCCCGGTAATCATTCCGCCGGGATGATCCGGCTCCATCTCGCTGGTAGTACTCCTCATTTGAATCGTTTGACATAAGCCGGGGTTGAGTCGGATCCCCCAAAGCATACGAATCAGCAATCCGGATTGTCTCTGCCAGTGTAGTTGGCATATCCCTTTGTAACCTTTGCCACAACATGCTTGCATATCTACACCCTTGTGCAAACCAAGCTATTGCCTGTGACTCAATCACGCCCTCACACGAGTTTCTCACGGTGCACTAGTGGGTCAAGAACTCCCTATCTGTTTCATTTGGTCTCTGTTTGCACATTGCTAAGGTCTATGGCCTATTCGGCCTCTGATACGTGCTCGAGAAGTTACTAACAAACATTTCCTCAAAATCAATCCAACAGCTGATACTTCTGGGCGGTAATTTTTTAACCATACCCTCGCTGGCCCCTACAGCATCTGAGGCACGTATCTCACAGCCCATCTCAAGTTGCTTGTAGCAATTTTCATTGCTGCTGCGTAGTTGATCAACCAATCCTCCGGCTTGGTGTTGCCGTCATATGTTTTCGTGCCTCTGGGTAACTGGAAGTTAGGTACCGGAGGTTCTTTCATGATCCGGGGCCCAAAGCACGCTGGACCCGGAGGACCTTGCCCCTCAATTTGCTCCGACCTATAGAGCCCATCTAGTTTTAACCTGGCATCGTCAGGCATCAAGTTCCTGCTTCCCAACCTTGACCCTATCACGTTATAGTCTGGCCTACGGTATCCTGCGTTCACCATTTCCGATTCACCATCATTGTATCTATCTTGCTCTTGTGGGGCGCCTCTCTGTTGCATACCTTGGCCGGCACTTCGCTCTTGCCATGGTATATTCCGCTGTTGCGGTTGCCATGCACCCGCCAAGTTGTGCTGTCCGACATTGCCTTTTACAACGTTTCCCTGAACGGCATTGCCTTGGTCGCGGTTACCACGGCCAGCTTCACCTCGGTTGACACTTCGTTGATCCTCATTTCCCTGCACTGCTTTTCCTTTCCCTGCCCTTGCCGGGTCATCGGGGACTATCTGCTTGTTTCTTCTCGCCGAGGTTACCACTTCCTCTCTTCTTGGGCCACCATGAGGGGATGATGCAGCTCCAGCAGATTTCTCCGGGTTACCTATCGCTGAATAAACGACTTTGGAAGCCCCAGCCCTAGCCGGGTTAGCCCTGAGCAACTCTTCATTTTGTCTGTTAGCAATCTGAACTAACTCATTGACCCTCTCCTGCTGTTTTTGCCGGGCTTCACCCGTCAAACCCTCTAACTCGGATGCAGTTGCATCTGCTGCTCTGAGGTTCTTTGCCGGGGTACTGTACTTCGGCAGGCCCACGGACAAAATGTTCTCTGACTCCTCAACTCTAGTATCACCCTCTTTGTTCATTTCACTGATGAGGTTTCTCCCCTTTACTTTTACAGCATCCACCTTATTTGCCATTGTGTACTCACGCAGCGTCATGTTCAACGACTGCTGAGCCGCGGCTATCTTTTTTGCACCTTCTAGTATTTTCTGCCTAGTTTCTTCAAACACGCCCTGTTCCCAAGCCGGATCTACCGCAGGTGCTATGGGGCTCTCTAGGTTATCTATCGCCTGGTGCAGCACGTTCTCTGGCCTCTCTAGTGGAGGACCTCTACTTTTCCTTGGTGCCTTGGGTGTTACCTCCAGATCTGGTGCCGGATCCTTGCTTGCGCCAGCGCCAGGCGCTGTCATCATCACTTCGGCACGGTCAGGGGAGCGAGCGATGCACGCCCCGCGAGCTGCGCTAAGGGGTGGCTCGCCTCCCTCAATGACGTGCCGCGGGTGAACGCACGACACATCGAAGACAACGTAGATCTTGTGAGCGCCAAGCTTGACGAAGAGGCCGTTGCGCGGAAGAGGTCATTTGCCGAAGCAACCAGCGTTGTCGCTGAGGAAGTCTAGCGGTCCAAAGCGCTGAACGAGCCCATAGATGATGCACTCGCCGTTGCCGATGAGGTTTCCCGTCCGAATCTTCACTCCTGCTAGCGCCGCTAACCCCACGGTGGGCGCCAACTGTCGTGGTGGTGTCACGGCAGATGCCATGGATAGGCTAAAGATGGGGCCAATATGCACTAGGGGAATCCAGGGAGGGATAGTGTGGTGATTCCACACACATATGCTTTGTATTCACTAGGTTTCCAAGGTTACAAATGCTCCTTGAGCTGTATTGGGGAGAGGAGGAAGAAAGAGCTCTCTTACTCTCCCCACTAACTATCTCCAAGGAACCAACTACTCAAATGCCAACCAACCCCCTTCTACAGAGGCCCTAGCGCTCCTTATAAAGGGGAGGCTAGGTCTCCAATTAGGGCATACGTGGAGGCATATTCCTAGGAATATGCCTCTTCCCAAAATAGCAAACCGACCAGATCACTTTTCGCCATCATAAGCCGGGTCATCGCCTAAGCAGTGCGTCACCTAGCTAGCATCATCCGGCTGCTGTGGGCCACTGTCGACCACGCCTCGGTGGTCCTCCCCTCTGTCTGCTTCGCTCATGCTCCAGCGTAGAGTGACCACCTTTTGACCAGCAAGATACCTTCCTTCTCTTGCAAGCCTGATATAACCCAGATCGTGCCTGGTTAATCCGGCCACGCGGGTACCTGCATTCAAGTTACATAAATCCTGCCGGCATACGACATACGTCGGCCGGGACTCAGTTAGGTGGACATCCTCCGGTCCGGGTTACTCCGTAAGTCGGCCAGCCTTGAGGTGACTCGGCCAGCATTTGCTTTGACCTTGCCGTACCTCGGCTAACTCAGCCTCTATACCTCGGCGTGACCCTACCCGGGGGTATCCCCCCAACACATGATTTGTCCGAGATCTGATCACCAGTATCCAATACCTTGTTCAATGTCATTTTTGACAAATGCACTTTTACTCATTTTGTGATATTCCATTCCCGTGACCTAGTCACATGTTGCGCTACATTTATGGATGTAAGCTCACTGAGTGGGCCTAGTGTATCTTCCTGTCACGCATGTGAACAAATCCTAATCTTGATGCATAGGCATCAACTATTCCTCTAGAATATCTAACATACACATTTATAGCCACCCAGTTACGGACATGACTTTTCATGTAGTCAAAGCAGCCTCGAGAGATAGAGATTAATATGCTCTCATGGTTAAAGGAGAAGGATATTACACTCTTAATATTGCAATGATGAACATGTGAATTGATCTCGTTGCAATAAATAAAAATTAGGGTAATGTCCACCACATCATTCACCAATGATTTGACTCCACCATCAGTCGGCATAAATGCACCATGATCAGGAAACCTTGATTATTAGCTGCCCAATGGACTAGTATAACTATAGGATAATAGGGACTATGGTTGTTTTATATCACACGTGTATCAATGTTTCCGCTTGATATAGTTATAGCATGATACAACACTATTATGAATTAATGAGATATGATAATAAACACCATTTATTATTAACCTCTAGGCAATATCTCATTCAGTCTCCCACATTCACTAGATTACAAATAATCCAGTTCCATTATTACTAATCATGAAACCACATCACATGTGTTTTCCTTGACCATGCCTACTTATGGAGAACCTTTTCTGTCTATGATCTGTTTTACTAGATCCTCATGTTCTTTGCAAATCAAAAATGTTACCTAATTTGAAATTTACATTATTATCACATAATGTGCCAAAGTTTGTTTTGGCGATAGAGTGGTACTTTTTTTAAATTATTTTCCATGACGGTCGATCAGTCACATGGAACCTTCCCTATTTGTCATGTATGTTCTAGAAAAAAACCTAGTGAAAGTCTAACTTATTTTAAGCCATAACAATTTCACTAGATATTTGTCAAATAGCCGTATACTTCTATTTCTATGTAGATAATAACTGAGATTGCAATTTAATTGCAATTCTCTTGTCCAACCCTACTCTTCATAGTTTAGGGGCAAGCTGAACTCTAGTCTAGTGGTTTACTCAAAACAAGAACTCTTTATTTTTAACCATAGACTATGGGTCTCATTATATCGAGTATATACAATGTGGAATACTCTGTGACCAAGGCACAGTGGATGTTACACATACCCTTTTAACCACTACAGTCTATGCCGAGTTCCAATGCAATGTTTCTTTCTAGCTTCACAATTAATAATTGTTTCTACCTTGTGCTATTCGGAACTCTTTCAGGACCTAAAGTACACATTTCGAACTCTTTCGGAATATATTTCCTAAAACATTTCGATAGTAATGTTCATCAAACATATCAATCTATCTTAATAGATTTCCGCTGTTTAATGTTTCATTCAAGTTTCATTCATCAAATATTCTATATATGATTGTTGTTCTGCTCCCACTCAAAATGTCATGTCATATGAGATCAATATTTCCTCTCAACTGCTACTCATAACTTGTCACACATATTATGACTAGTAAGCTACTTAGCTTCCACTCAACTTTATCGAAATACAGGACTTCTCGATATTGTGGCAAATTCCAAAATATTTGATCATGTATGAACTCCAGAATTCTCACTACGAGACATCTAGTATTTGTCTGATTTACAAAGCTGCCTGTTGTATCAGTCACAATCTTCCCTTTAATCTTGGATTTAGAGATCACACAGTTCGACAATCATTTGATGTTGATCCAACAGTCTTAACTACTAGATTTTGTGATTCTTAATCATAATTTGTATTTAGTTCCATCACACTTATTAATAGTTCATAGGTATGTCTCATTTATGGACAAGTGAATCAATATAACTCTGCAGCAAAAAAATACACTTTTGAATCCTACTTTTCTGAGTAAAAGCATCTATTGAAATTTCATGATCCTCATCATTGGTTTCTCCTTTTAATTTACATAGTTAGGTTTCTCGAACAAATTCCGTTATGCCACTCTAATAATTCAAAGGTAATGTCTAATACCCTAGTTTAGACTTTCACTCCGTCCACTAACACTTTCATGAGAAGACTTTATCTAGAAATACCACAACATCCAATACAAGCATTGGCTTTAGTGTGGAAATCATATTCACAATTTATTGAGAATACTCTACAAATCATGTTTATTCACCATGACTCCGGTTCTATTGAAGTCTACAGAAACTCGAACTTTCCATAGAATCTATGTTGTTGTCTCCATGAATTGTTGGATGTTCCTTATGAGCATTTGCTATTTCTAGTGCTAAGTCTAAGTGATACCTTAGGTTTTAGAAAAATATTATATTCAGACCATAAGTATCTAATACTGTATGATTACGAGGTATTGACATATCAATACACTTAGATGTGTCCCAACTTTGTATTTGACGAAACAATTTCATTAGTCTTAATGCCGTAAATTTACCTTTGAATACTTAGTCATTTTGATCAATTCTCCAAGACTTTGGTATTCAATATTCAACTTTATTTTGAATAGTTTTGACCCTTGTGGTTTTCTTGTAAATCCTTTATTTACTTCGATTCACCACTATATCAACCATCTTGCTGAATTTGATCATCACATGATTTTCAACAATCCATGCACAATTGTTTTACTAGAGTGCGAAATTTTAGTCACTTTCTCTAAATGAGAAGAAGTATTGCTTGTGAGTCCAAAGGTCAAATATCCAAGGGCTTTCATTTCATCATTTATGAACATCAAAATTAATACTTAGCATGACTTGAACTACAGTGATATTCGAGAATAAGTTAACATTTAAAGTTTGGGTATCTTTATTGGCATTCTTTTATAAATGATTATTTATCAAGATGAATAACCAGGAATAATCCATTCATAATCAAGAAGTGACCATAAAATATTTTATTCATAAGATCATCACAACGGTCTTGTTACAGACTTTTTGAATAACTATCCTGCTAAAAGCAAGCCCTACTAATAAGGTCCTCACACTTTCTATGATTACAAAATTTATTCAAAACTATTAACCCAAATGATAAATGTAAGTGGGAGCGTGTTCGTCCATCATCAACTGGCTTGAATGTTTTTAATGCGCGATCATAGACTCTTTAGCAAGATCTCATATAGACTATCCTGTTTTCATGAACATGAAAACAAGTATCACTATAATTGATAAACTATAACAAGTGTTTGCATGAAACATTTATAACTTTTTTGTATCAAATTTACTTTCATAATCATCATCCGATGAATTGACATACTCCACTAGATACTTCAAGTCATTCATGAACATCTGGAAGGTAGAATATTTGTAACACCCTCGAATCGGCTCTATGCAAGTTTTAGCGATTCCCGCCAAACCCACATAGAAATGATTCAAAGATGCCCACCAGGCACTTGTGTGCGGGTCAAAAACAAAGTAATATCATTACACAATAGTCCATGATGGAACCCACAGAAACATATATATATAAAACAATGACTCCATGAGTCAAGAATACAAATATACAGATAAAGATCCAAATCACCTTGAAAATGGTACAACATCCGAGTACGGATAAGATGCAAATTGGGCTAAGAGACCTGGAGAATAACAAATGGCGTCCATAGCCCTCCCAGGCCAAGCCGGAATGGTAACCCTACTAATAACATCGAACTTAAACTTGACAAAAAAAGGGGGTGCCACAAAGGGAAAAGGAAAAAGGGAGCGGTCAGTACTGAGGCTAGTACACGGCGAGTCTAGAATTCGGCGGCTCTCGCCTACATAGGTATGTTGGACTGAAGCGACAGGGAAGCATGCACTAAACAACCTATAGAGACTCGATACAACTGTCGGCTATATGAGAGGGATAAGAAATACCTATTCGAAACCACCTAATACTAACACCAAACATACCCATCCTGATATTTCCCCCTCGATACCCAACAAGGAAGTCATTCCGAGGAAACTCACACAGTTGGCAGTTTTATTCATTCATTCCATGGTGGTCGTCCAACTTACTATTCATATAAGATACAAGTCATATTATAATAGAAATTCTTTAGTTATAGTTTTCTACGATCGAGAAACTGTGTTCCAAGTCGTCCATAACCGCGGACACAACTTTTCAAAAACATTTAACCCTACAAGGGTGCACCAAAGTATCACACGCAATTCAAACCTTTTTTTAGATCCGACTATGAGCAAGATCCTGAACATACACCCAACAGTATGCGACGGGGCTTCGCATATGATGTTTCCCATACCAAAAGCAAGTACATGGGGGCCACCCCACTAACCCACCCGCAACAAAGTCGACCGTCTCCGAGACAGACCTAGGGTTTGTGTCGACGACTGTAAACGACTGGGAACCTGAAAGTATGACTAGGCTTGTCGATACAGTGAAAAAGTATCACAAGTCCTAAACAGTACATGTGCTCCACGTGAAATAGTAAATAAAGCAGTAAAGCATGGCATAAGTACATGATACTAATAAATCCCCAAACTACTTTGTGGCCCCCAGCATGGTACTTTGAAATGAGGTAGTAAGCCGATGGGGTGCCCACACACCCACATGTGGTTAGCGCACTCGATCTCGGAACAGGTGTCAAGAACTCGGGTCCTAGGTGGACACAAGTGGGCGGTTAAAAACCAAATAAGTAGTATTACCCACCGGTGCCTCTACATTATATCTATTTCCAGCATTTTAGTTAACAAGTTATAATGAAAGCCATGATCATATCCACCATTAAGCATGTGCCAACCTTCCATCAATGGTGGAACAACAACGACGCGAAGCAGCACCTGAGCAAGCAACTACGAATCGCAAGGCCGACTGTCTATCAAACAACGGGCAATAGGATGTGTCCAAGGCAATATAAAGGTTGCAACGAATATAAATGGTGCACAGAAACTAAAACATGGCAACACATGTAGCAATAGACCAACAGGAGGAAGTAAAGACTATACAAAATAGGTAGAATGGGGGATAACGCTCGCCTGGGAAACACTATCAAAGATACTTATCCAAAGAACTTGTCGATACTCGCATCAACTCAACATCCTAATCTGCGAAGAACCAAAGGACTAAAAAACACCAGATGCACTATTTAATACTGTGACAAAAGATCGACATGTTCATGATATGATGCATGACATGGCGAAGATGCGATGCAATTAGGCAATATTAAGCGGAACCGGGGTCCCGACGGTTAATTATAAGGTACCCCACAATTTTAATGTTGGCTTAACAAGGAAAAACATGGCATCTGTTCACTACACAAATTTAAATGAAGCCAATATAAGACTAGAAAATCCCGCATATAGTCTCCATATTTCATTATGAGGTGAATCAGCATAATGCCCCAAACCCACATGATATAATGCAATCATGTACAATTTAATATGCAACAAGTATATGTTATATATTATAAAAATAGGGGTCTCAGAAAGGGATCACACATCAAGGTCTGAAGATCTTGGGGTTCGAGGTTTGACGGGGCTCGGGCTTCTGATCTAGGGTCTCGGGGTTCGACAGGGTTCGGTCTTGGCGAGATCGGTCTTCGAACTCCAGGAACTGGATCTTCGGATCCGGGAAGGAGAGCTCGGGGCCTTCGCGGTCACAAAGTCTTTGGGACCACTCTTCAATTCCAGGGTCGGGGTTCGGGTCCGTGAAGAAGATCTTGTCGTACTAGTGTATTTGGTTCCATGCTGGTGTGCTTGGGGACCCGACTTTGATGGTCCGTGTCGAACTTGAATGGGCGTCGGTGGTTCTTCGGAAGACCTTGGAGGTGACACGATGTCCTTGTGGGGGTTGCGGATTGCCTCGGTGCATTGTCCTCAGATCGGTCTCGTTGGCTCCATCTAGATGACAACGCGTATATCTCGTTGCGGGCCTTGGTAATCTCACAAACACGCGCGCAAGTAGGGGCACTCGCAGGGAAGCCAACGGTTTCAGCGGCAGAGCTTGTACTTGTCACCCGGACATGTCGACGGCTAATACGATTGCTGGTGATGGAGAAGGTGGAAACAAGCCACCGTGAGGCAGCGGGTGCTAGTGCAAGCGGCGAGGGGCTCGAGTAAGGGCAGCCTATAGGGTAGAGTAGAGGAGTACGGCTTCACGATGCGGATGGGCGGTCACTGGGGAGGGGCTCACAGGGCTCGCAAGGTCTTCATGCTCGCAGGGTCGACGAGGTGGAGAACCATGCCGGAGCGGCACCGATGAGGTCACGCCTGGGGGCGGAGGACAGCGAGCTCGAGAGGGAGAAGGTGAGCTTGCTCAGGGAGCTCCCGGGGAGGTGGACGTTGAGGAGGAGCAGGACACGGAGAGGCCAAGCACGGGGTCGAGGGTAAGGCCGGTGCGAGGTGGTGGTGATCACAGGGAGCACCGGTGTCTCGAACGGCCGGGGCGCAGAGCTTGGTGGCTGGGACTCCTGGGTGGCGGCGGAGATCAAAGGCGGCACAACGAGGAACTCGCGCGGCGACGGAGCTTGGGGTCGAGAAGGTCCTTTCTGCTGGCCGACGAGGAGCTCGGGCAGTTCCCCGTGGGGTTGGGGTGGATCGAGAGGGTGGCCGCTACGGGGGTTGGTTGGGGAAGGAGCGAGGGAAGGAGACGGGGTCGGTGGGGAAATGGGATGGGGATCGTGGTTGCTGTGTGGGGCGTCTGTGTGGGGCCATAGGATGGGGCAGGTGAGGAGCGTGTCGTGTGGGGCTTCTAAGCATGGTGTAGCACATAGTAACGTGCTGCGAGCAGCGAGCCAGGCCGACTTGTGAGCAATGCAGCGCGCGGGGTGGGCCAAGGTGCAAGCGGGTAGGTAGCATGTGTTGTGACTGCGCCGCGGGGTTGTGTGCGCTGCGGGTGGGATGGTGGTGGCTGGGTAGCTAGGGTTTTAGGGTTAACAGGGTAGTAGGCTGGCTGGCCGGCTGCCTCCCCCGTTTAATAAAATATTTTATTATAAAAGATTACAGTATTATTTTAGAAGATATTTATAATTAGTTTTTAGACAAAACAAAATATCCAGAAGACTAGGGTTTCATGATTTGAAATAAAAGAGGGTTTGATGGGGAAACAAACTAGGGCATTTATCAAAATAGTTTTAGACAAACAGAGATATCCGGAAACACTGGAGTTTTATCATTTGAAATAAAGAGGAAGATAAAAAGAGAACAAAGATAGGCTTTTAGAAAATTTAGGCAAACAAATGCAGGATGACATGACGATGCTCAAATGCAATGTGGCATGATGATATGAGCATGTGGTCATGATGATGCACAAAATAAAAACAACATGCGGGTTTCTAGTAGTGGTTTTACCCGGGGTGCTACAATTCGACACCACTAACAATGGATCTCGCCCTCGAGATCCGCCTCATGGTACCGGGAGGAAGGTTGATTGTAGGACTCTTCTCGCTTCATGTAGATCCTCGCGACACAACTAACAAAGATTCTTGCTCCATCTAGAAATCAGCAACACCACCAACAAGGGTCGCTGCTCACGTTTAAAATATAAGGCCACCTCTAACTTCCGTGGAAGGAGAAAGTCACATGGATCCACCAGTTCGATGTTCAAGAGTGAACAGTAAGATCCGAGTAGGGTGATCAATCAATCCGTTCCCGAACTGTAACTCCGTACATGAGTAGGAAAATCGTGAAACATAACTCTCGAAATTAGACTAAAGATCTCGACAAGCGATATACGGAGAATAAAGGAGTGATGCAGGCTCTTCATAGATGATGTCGTCGCGTTTGGGACCACCAAAAGATACAAAAGAAATCATATGAAAAGACACAATGATTAGGTTTTGCGACAGTTCCATTGGAACGAACAACACATGCTCAAGGTATAATCCAACTTCACAAATGCTCATCCTTATCATATGTTTTTCAATGATTCGGATAGCCGTCAAGGTGCAAATACCGATAAAGAATTCAAGGAAAAAAAGATAGGATGAAGGGTTCAACAAACGAGATGCAGATTTGATGATTGCAGCACCACCATTATAAAAGGAAGGAGGCGAAACCCTGAAGGTATGATGAAAACCCAACCACGAGATAACCTGGAGTCGAAGAAAAGGTAAGAAAGAAAATTCAAAACATGCAAAGGTAAGAGGAGAATAACACAAAGGTAAGGAGTAAAAGTAGACCTAATCAGATCTATCCAATTGATTTTGCAAAATAGTTTTGAGACTCTACATCGGCTGTTAGCTAGGTCATTCTACATGCTGGACTAGTGGGTTATCACAACTTCTAGGCTCTGATGCCACTTTGTAACACCCACAAATTGGCCCTATGCAAGTTTTAGCGATTCCCGCCAAACCCGCATAGAAACGATTCAAAGATGCCCACCAGGCACTTGCGTGCGGGTGGAAAACGAAGTAATATCATTACACAATAGTCCATGATGGAATCCACAAAAACATATATATACAACAACGACTCAACGAGTTAAGAATAGAAATATACAAATAAAGATCCAAATCACTTTGAAAACGGTACAACATCCTAGTACGGATAAGACGCAAATTGGGCTAAGAGCACTGGAGAATAACTAATGGCGTCCATAAGCCTGCCCAGGCCAAGCCGGAAGGGTAACCCTGCTAACGATGTCAAACTTAAAACTATCAAAAGAAGGGGCTGCCGACAAAGGGCAAAGGGAAAAGGGAGAGGTCAGTACTAAGGCCAGTACACGGAGAGTCTAAAATTCTGCGGCTCTCGCCAACATAGGTATGGTGGACTGAAGCGATAACAAAGCATGCACTAAACAATCTATAGAGACTCGATACAACTGTCGGCTATCAGAGAGGGATAAAAAAGACCTATTCGGAACCACCTAATACTAACACCAAACATACCCATCCTAATATTTCCACCTCGAGACCCAACAAGGAAGTCATTCCGAGGAAACTCACACAGTTGGCAGTTTTATTCATTCATTCCATGGTGGTTGTCCAACTTACTAGTCATATCAGATACAAGTCATATTATAACAACAATTCTTTATTTATAGTTGTCTATGATCGAGAAACTGTGCTCCAAGTCGTCGATAACCACGGACACGGCTTTTCGAAAAGATTTAACCCTGAAGGGGTGCACCTAAGTATGCACACAAACTTCAACCCTTTTTGTTAGATCCAAATATGAGCAAGATCTTGAACATACACCCAAGAGTATGTGATGGGGCTTCGGACACGATGTTTCCCAAACCCAAAGCAAGTGCATGGGGGCCACCCCACTAAGCTACCCGCAACAAAGTTGGTTGGCTATGAGACGGACCCATGGTTTGTGTCGACGGCTGTAAATGACTGGGAACCCGAAAGTGTGACTAGGCTTGTCAATACAACGAAAATGTGTCACAAGTCCTAAATAGTATTGGTGCTCCACACACATTTGTAAATAAAGCAATAAATCATTGCATATGTACATGATAGTAATAAAGCCCCAATACTTTGTGTCCCCCAGCACAATACTTTGAAATCGAGTAGTAAGCCTATGGGGTGCCCACACACCCACCTGTTGTTAGAGCGCTCGATCTCGGAACATGTGTCAAGAACTCGGGTCCTAGGTGGACACAACTGGTTGGTTAAAAACCAAATATTGAATATTACCCACCGGTGCATATGCATTATATCTATTTCCAGCATTTTAGTTACAAGTTATAATGAAAGCCATGATCATCTCCACCATTAAACATCTCCACAATTAAGCATGTACCAACCTTCCATCAACGGTGGAATGACAACGACACGAAGCAGCACCTGAGCACGCAACTACGACTCAGAAGGCTAGCTGTCTATCAAACAACATGCAATAGCATGTGTCTAAGGCAATATAGAGGCTGCAAGGAATATAAATGGTGCATGGAAACTAAAGCATCACAACATAGGAAGTGATGAGGGTTTAACTTGTCAATGCCCATTGTTATGGACTTGGGTTTTGGAGAAGGAGGGAGCGCTGGAGGCATCAGTCGGCTAGCAAACAAGCACACAGGAACGCAAGTTTTACCTAGGTTCAGGCCTCATAGAGTTCCCTACTCCTGCTTGTCTGCTCTTGGAATTAACAAAGGAATCGAAGATTACAGGGGCGCGCAGATGCAATCTGGCGAGAGTTGTGGAAACTAGGGTTGCGTGTGTACTCCTCATCACCCTATACATGCCTGATTTATCCGATGTATCGGTATCAGTTAACTGCCTTAGGGAAAAACAACGCAATCTACTCGAACTCGAGTCCCCGGATTCGAATTTGGAAAAGTGGTGGCGTAATTCGACTCAAGCCGCGGAGGTCTTATAGGAGTCAAATTCCAGTGTATAAGTGTGAGCACTCGATGCGTCTGTCAAGGCATGTTCATCGTACCTGCAGGCACGTATATGTTTCTAGTAGTGCGTAGCAGATGCTTTGTCAGGCCTTATTCAGGTCTTATCTTCATGCTGTAAGCGCGACATCTGAATTTTTGCCATTGCGGAGATGATTCAGGTGGCCTAGGAGACGCAGTCTCTTTGTAGGGATAATATGAGGCGGAGTCGCCATAACCTTCGGGGTGTGGATGTTATCAACACACGGTACTATGTACAAATAATCATAGGGTGCACGACCAGCGCTCCCTATGGGAGTAGCCCCTGAGTGTCTAGTTGAGTCGAAGACTAAGGCGGGGACTAAAGACCTTTTGCGACTGCTGCCGTCTTTTGTTGCTTGTTTCAGTCGAATTTGCTTCCGGTGCTCCCTATGGGAGTAACCCATGATCCTCAATTGAATCGTAGATTTGAGTGGTGGGTATGCCTTTAATGTTCTTATACCTGCAGAAAAATATATCATAGGGTGCGCGACCAGCGCTCCCTATAGGAGTAGCCCACGAGTGCTTGGTGGAGTTGAAGACTCTAGCAAGGACTAAAGTAGTCGAAAATCTTCTGCTGCTGAAATGACGTCAGTGCTGACGATGTGATGACCTTGGTTGCTCGCGTGAGCGGCTTTGACAGGACGTGACGATTGGTGGGTCCCACTTCATGACTTTGATTTGACCAGGCGTGTGTAGTCTTCTAGTTTAACTGCGTCTCCTCGATTTCCGCGCGTAATGGAGATAGTGGGGGACAGTTCGTGTTTTGGCTTCGCCACGTGTCGATGGCGATGTGTGCCACGCGTCCAGTAGGGTTTCCGCTGGCTGTTGGATGGCATCCACCAGGAGGTTAAGTAGCAGCGCAGCTGCGGTAATTTTCCCATCTGCCTTTCTCTGCTCGTACCTCCATTGCCATTGTTGCTGCTCTTTGCTTCCCTATGCACATCCTCTTCGCGACACTGGACCAACTCCGTGTCTTTCCGAGCTACTTCCTTCGTTCCCACCACCATCGCAAGATGGGCAAGAAGAAGGGAGGCGCCGCCGCTGGGTCTGTCGCCGCCAAAAAGAAGGGCGGCTCCGCCACTGTGGGTACCAGTGCCGCCGGTGCTGGGAAGAAGAAGGGCGCGGGTACCCGCGTCACCAATGGCGCATGGCGTGCATCCATCATCAAGTCCTCCGAGCTTCATCTCCTGCGTCAAGATGGAGTTATTCCCTCCGTGGAGGATGACTCGCGAGTGCCTAGCGTGGAGGTAATTCCTTGCCCTCCTGCTGGTTTCAGGGTGATGTACCTTGCGTTCATCATCCGTGGTCTTTCTCTGCCCCTGCATCCTTTCTTCAGGGGCCTCCATTGCTTCTATGGGCTCCAGCTGCATCAGCTGTCCCCAAATTATATTCTCCACATCTCCTGCTTCATTACCCTTTGCGAGTGCTGGCTTGGAGTCGAGCCACACTTTGGCCTCTTTAACAGGATTTTTAAGCTGAAGCGCCAGTCAGCGTCTAGTTCTGTAGTCGACAACGTAGGAGGCTGCGGAATCCAGGTCGACTCCTCCGCCACTTATTTCGATATCAAACTCATGGCATCCATCCAAAGGTGGAGAGACAAGTGGTTCTACATCCACGACCAGAAGACCGACGGAGAGCTCTACGGACTCGCGCCCTTCGATCCCGCGACGCCGTGCAAGAGGAGGCGTTCTTGGAAGAACGTACTGATGCCTGGCGAGTCCGAGGAGATGGAAGTGCTATACAAGTGCGTCTGTGACCTCGAGAGTCGCATAGGTAAAGAAGAGGGAGGCGCTGCCCTCATTCGCACATGGTTGCACCGTCGTATCCAGCCTCTGCAGGCCAGAGTCCACCCCATGTTCCAATGGGCTGGTGCGAACGATGCCACTCGCGTATCTGCTGATGGTATTTCTGCGGGTGAAGTAGATAAGAGGCTGCGACTGGTGACGAAGTACACCGCCAAAGGTTCTCCTAGGCGAACCAGTCGTGCCTCCCTTCGACGCCTCTAACCCTCCTCCTGAGGTAGAATTGTGCTACGAAGTAGCTTTCTTTGTCGATTGCCATTAAGTTTTTGGTGTATAATGAATTTTCTTCTGAATGCAGGATTGGAATGTGTCTCCCAATTTGCCCCCTCTTCCTAAAGGGGTTATTCCTCGTGAAGTGGATGAAGAGGACGAGTCGGAATCGACCGTCCTAGTTGAAGAGGAGGAGGAAGCCCCCAAGTCTAGTGATCCGGACACTCGCAAGCGTTCTCGCAGCAAGGACTCGGATGCTTCGTTGCTATCGACTCCAGAAGGCCCTTCTGTTGGTGTACAGGAGCTGATTCCCGCTGTTCCTGTGCGGTCCATGGCTCCTCCTTCTCGGAAGAAGCTACGACTGCCAAATGAGTCGTTGGAGTCGGAGGAGCAATCCTTCGACCTTGATAGATTTGACTGGTAAGTTCTGTATTCACAACCTCATTTTGGTTTCTTCTTTGAGTTGCTGTTTTTCCTCAATCTTTTTTTGATGTGTGTTCCAGCCAAGTGGCATCGTCGTCTTCTAACGACGTCCAATTTGTGAAGGTGTCCGGAGTCGCAGACTCCAAGGCCAAGTAGATGGCCGAGCGGTCTCCTTCTCCTCCATTGGCGGCCCACTCCGGGCATAATTCATCGAGTTCCCCGCATGCTGGGGAACATCAGATGGTTACCCAAATGACTGTGCGGCACCCTTCTTCGGAGTCTGTGGAGGATCATGTAGGTATCTTGTAGTTAACAGTCGAGTTTATTCTTGGTGCTGTTTACTTGAACTTTTATTGTCTCCTGATGCAGCTCATTGTGAATGAGGTTGCCCGCCTAGCGGAGCAAGTCCTTGACATGGGTCGGCATCATGCGCGACTGGACAATCACCATTGCATTGTCGAAAGTAAGTCTCGACTTCGACTTTGTCTTTGCGAATTTCATTGATTCGATTTGGTGATATTCCCTGTATGTTGGAGCTGAGCATAATGAATTACTTCGCCATGTTGCTGCACTAGAGAAGACGATGGCCACAACGACGAAGCATCGTGACGAGGCGGTCGCAGCTTTGGAGGAGTCGAGGAAGCGAGAGGAGGATCTCCGTGTCTCCACTACTGAGAAGGAGAAGTTGTTCGAGGAGCAACTTTTGCCGGTTGCCAAGTCCCTCTCAGGTCTTTTTTTTCATCTAGATGTGCCTTTCTCTTCTGTGATTTGACGTATGGTTTTTATACTAAGACTTTTGTGTATGCAGATGCCAGCGGCTAGAGCTTTGATGCCCAATTTCTGCACCGCGCGGATTCTTTGGCAGGTGCCGGCGTTGTAGTCGAAGACTGCAGTGTATCCCTCCAGGAGACGTTGGGGAAGGCCAAGGATGTACTTAGTCGTATCTGCGAGGACTTAACTCCCAAGGCCGGACTGATCGACAACCTTGGAGACTTGGTGGAGTCCCTGGCTGGAGGAATCCCCGCGGACTTCAAGAATTCGCAGCGCTCCGTTGGTGCCACCATGGCACTCGCAATGGTGCAAGCCCATGGCGTAGAGATGGATCTTGCCGCTATTTCTTAGGCGATGCCTGTCGACGCTGGAGGCCAGCAGGTAGTGTTTGTTCCCTTTGCTGGTAAATGCAAAAAATTATGGTCCTTGGCTTATCGAAACACTCGCCAAGTATTCCGAGCAGCAGCGTCAAGCGAAGGCTGCAAAGGCTACGGCATCTGGGGGTACTTCTGGCAAGTACGTGGTGTCGGAGACTGCCACGGATGCAATGAAGCCCCCGAGGCCCGAATCCAAGTCGAAGAAAAATGCTCTGTAGTTTGTCTGTGTAATAGCTCTAGTGGTCGTTGACATGTTTGAATTCATCTAAACCTTTTGTCAATGTATCCTCGGCCTCTTATTTTTTCTTTTGCTTGGTTCGTGATAGGGTACATCGAGTGGTCCTTCGAGTGATCCTCGTGATCTTCCATCAGCCGATGAAACCGTGGCACAGTCGCGCTCAAGGGTGGATGAGTTGTCCCTGCTTTCGCGACTGCGCGATCACGTTAAGCAGTTGGAATGTGAGTTGCCCATCCTCCGCGGTAATGCTGATGTATGGAAGTCGAGGGCGGAGAAGGCTACCGCCCGCGAGCAGTATTTATTGAAGGATATGACGCAGTTGGGCGATCAATTCAAGTGTTAGCTTTCTTCCCTCCTATCTTTTCTTTTAGTTAGTCACGACACTTCTCTGTCTTCCTACTTTGCCCCTTTTTGCTTGGTGTAGTTGTTAGTGCTCGTCATCCGCAGGATGAGAAAGAACGAATTTCCATTCGACTAAATGACCTGACCTAGGAGCAGCTTCAGGCGAGTGGGTATTTTTGGGTGGACCATGATCGTGTAATCGCACTTGCGACCCTGCAGGATCGTGCTTCGCGAGTACTTCACTTTTTGAAGAAGGCGCAGTTGTGCTTGAGGCATATCTACCAGACAATGTTTCCACTAGACGCCATCCCATCGAGCTTATTGGCTCTCCTGGTTAAGTTCCAGGATTTGAGTGCAGTTCGTGAGTGCGTGCATCAGCAGTTAGTGGCCAGTGCCAAGGCTGCTTTGTTGCTAGTGCGACTTCATAGGATGGATGTAGACGTTGCAGTTGTTGCTGGTGGATCGCCAACCCTGCCGGAAGGTTCGACCTGGAACATGGTTCCACATTACCAGGCGATGGATCATCCAGCAGAAGAAATTGTCGACTTCTTTGAGGAACAAACAAACGTTCTTCTGCTGCAGCAGTAGTTTAACTTGTATCCTGCACATAAGTGTACCAGTGTTGTAAAGTTCATATGGATATATTGGATGTAATTAATTTCAATTGACATGTAAAGAAGCTTGCTAGCTTATATGTTTTGCGAGTGAAATTGTAATCCGCAGTTCCTTTTCGTTAGCCTGACTTATTTTATCTCAGCACCTTGCCAACCTGTCAGGTGCATTGCAACTAGGTTGGTGTTTGATCAAGGGTTCGATTGATGTTGTGTCAGCTACTCGGGATACTGCGACTTGTTCGTAGAACGAGGATGTAAAGGGTGGCGTAGCGCCCGGGTGAAAAGATTGCCAGAAAAATGAGGGAAAACACAGAGTTTTTGGGCACTTACTTTATTTATTCGCAGAACAGTACGAGGTACAAGGTGTGGCTAAGTAGCCTGGCTGAATAGCCTTATTTATAATGTAAAAAACGAGTAGGGGTAGAAGCGACGCAGCTGTGCGACGTTCCAGGGGTTGGAGTATGCGACTCCTGTCTCGAAATCTTTAAAGCAATAGGCGCCACCTGAGATTACTTCTGTAATCACGTATGGTCCCTCCCAAGGGGACTCGAGCTTGAGGTGCCCTTGATGCTTTAGTCGCAGGACCATGTCTCCTTTGATGAAGGATCTGGGGCGTAGCCTTCTGCTGTGGTAGTTGCGCAGGTTCTGCGGGTAGATGGTCGATCTTTCTGCCGCGATGTCCTGTGCCTTGTCAAGGAGATCGACGAAGTTTTCGAGTGCAAGTGTTGACTCTTGCTTGCTGTACGCGACCACCCGTGGGGCTTTAAAGCGTACTTCTGTGGGTAGCACCGCTTCAGCACCATGTACCATGAAGAACAAGGTGTATCCTGTGGCGCTGTTTGGCATTGTGCGTAGGCTCCAAAGTACGGACTGCAGCTCGTCTGGCCAACATCCGGCGGCTTGTTCGAGTGGTCGGAGGAGTCGTTTCTTGATTCCACCACAGACGAGGCCGTTGGCCTTTTCGACTTGACCGTTGGTCTGTGGATGAGCTACGGAGGCATAGCTTATCTTGATTCCCAGGTTCTCGCAGAAACCCTGGAACTCCTTAGAGTTGAAGTTTGTTCCATTGTCCGTGATGATGCTGTGTGGCACTCCGAAGCGATAGACAATAGACTCGAAGAACTTGACGGTGCTGGCTCCTGACTGGTTTGTCACCGGCATGGCCTCGATCCACTTGGTGAATTTGTTGACTGCGACCAAGAGGTAGACGTAACCTCCTCGCGAGGATTTCAGGAGCTTGCCGACCATGTCGAGTCCCCATTGCACAAAAGGCCAAGCCAATGATATTGGCCGGAGTTCTATGCCAGGTGCGTGCGGTTTATCCGCGAATCGCTGGCAAGCGTTGCAGCATTGGACGATGTCCTTGGTGTCACGCATGGTCGTGGGCCAGTAGAATCCAGCTCGTAGAGCTTTGGCAACGAGGGTGCGACTGCCAGCGTGGTGCCCGCAAGTCTCTTCATGGATGTCAAGGAGGACGGCCCTTCTGTCCGTGTTGGAGACGCATCGTTGGAGTACTCCTGTGATGCTGTGCTTGTATAGTTCGCCGTTGATGACGGCGAATGCCTTGGATCGCCGTGCAATGTGTCATGCGTCAGTCGGGTCGTCAGGCAGCCTCTTGCCGAGAAGATATGTGATGTAGGGTTGAGTCCAAGATGGCTCGATCATCATGACACCCATTGTCCTTCGAGTCCTGTGTCGAGCTCCAGGTCGTTGAGTGCCATTGGGTCATTGGGTGGCGTAGCCCCTGAGTCCGTTGATGCGCTTACTTTCTTCTCTGTGGCCTTTGGTTTGATGGAGCATTCGCAGATACGCTCGAGAAATACCCCAGCTTGTATGGGGGCGTAGGTGGAGCCAATGTTGGCGAGTGTGTCTGCCTCTTCATTGCTTTCGCGGCCTACGTGCCGCAGTTCACAGCCGTCGAAGTCCCCTTCAAGTGTGTCGTAGAGCTCGCGATAGGCGATCATGTTGTCGTTCAGCGCCTCGCACTCGTGCATCGTTTGGTTGACCACCAGTTTGGAGTCGCTGTAGATGATGAGCCTCTTGGCGCCGTAGGCTTTCGCCATCCGCATCCCATGGAGCAGGGCCTCGTATTCAGCTTCATTGTTGGAGGCAGTGAACTGCATTCGCAGAATGTATTTCATCTTGTCTCCCTGGGGCGATGTCAGTATGACACCTGCGCCAGCCCCGTCCTTTCGTTTGGATCCATCGAAATGCATTGTCCAGAGGTAAGACATATCTGGCTTTTCGGGGAGCTGGTTCTCCATCCAGTGCACGAGGAAATCAGGGAGGACTTGTGACTTGATCGTGTCGTGCTTTTCATATGTAATGTATCGTGGAGACAGCTCGATTCCCCAAAGCACGACTAGTCCGGTGGCATCGGGGTTGTTGAGGATATGCCGAAGCGGGGCGTCGTTAACCACCATGATTGGGTGCTCTTGGTGGCGCAGTCGCCTGGCTGTCATGAATACGGCGTACGCGAGCTTCTAGTAGTGCGGGTAGCGCTGCTTTGTTGGCGTGAGCACCTCGCTGAGGTAGTAGATTGGGCGCTGCACCCCGTGGACCTTGTTTTCCTCGGCTCGTTCTACCACGAGCACCGTGCTGACCACCTGGTTGGTGGCGGAGATGTAGAGTAGCAGCGGCTCTTTTTCGCGTGGAGTCACCAGTAACGGCGAGGTGGATAGTAAATGTTTGAGGTCCTCTAATGCTTCTTGCGCCTCGTCTGTCCACTTGAATTTGTCAGTTTTGCGGAGAAGTTATTAGAAGGGTAGTGCCTTTTCGCCCATTCGACTGATGAATCGACTGAGCGCCATGATTCGCCCAGCCAGCTGCTGGACGCCTCTTACGTTCTTCGGCTTTTCCATGGCCAGTATAGCTTTTATTATCTTCGGGTTCGCCTCAATCCCCCTCGCGGAGATGAGATACCCAAGTAGTTGCCCAAATGGTACGCCGAAGGCGCATTTGTTCAGATTGAGCTTGATTCGGTAGCGGTCGAGGTTGGCGAAGGTCTCGTGTAGATCGTCTATTAGCGAGGCTTCCTATTTGGTTTTGATGACGATGTCGTCAACATAGACTTGGATGCTGCGACCAAGTTGATTCTTGAGGCAAGTCTGCATGCACCGCTGATAGGTGGCTCCTGCGTTTTTTAGACCGAAGGGGATCATGTTGTAGCAGAACACACCAAAGGGCATCGTAAACGCCATTTTCTCTTGATCTCCCTCCTTGATTCGAATCTGATTATAGCCAGAGTAGGCATCGAGGAAGCAGATATGCTCACATCCCGCGGTGGAGTCGATGATTTGGTCGATTCGCGGCAAGGGAAGTGATCCTTTGGGCAGTGCTTATTCAGGGAGGTGAAGTCCACGCACATTCGTAGGATATCCGTGTCTTTTTTAGGTACAACTACCGTGTTGGCGAGCCAAGTGCTTTGCTTGATCTCACATATGAATTTGGCGTCGAGGAGTCTGTTGATCTCCATTTAGACTGCCTTTGCTCTTGGTTCAGACCGTCACCGAATTGTTTGCTTGATTAGCCTTGTGTCGGGATTGACATTGAGTGCATGTACGGCGAATTCCCTGGGAACCCCTGGCATGTCCGCTGGACACCAGGCGAAGATTTCCTAGTGCTCACGGAGGAATTCGATGAGCACGAGTTCCTATGTGGAACTCAAGTTGTTGGCAATGAGGGTCGTCTTGGTCGGGTCCGTTGGGTGGACCTGGACTTTCTCCGTGTGCATTGACGAGTCGAAGGACAGGTCGAGTGAACTTGGCTTTCTCAGGGGAGGCAGACTGTTGTCTGTCGACTCCTTTAGTCTTGCGAGTTCCTCCTGCATGCCGAAGGACTGGGAGATTCTGTTGAATTCCCTGTTGCAGCTATCGAACCTTTCGAAGTTGCCGTTGATTGTGATTACGCCATTTGGGTCCGACATCTTCATCTGTAGGTAAGCGTAGTGTGGCATTGCCATGAACCTTGCAAATGCGACACGTCCGAGGATGCAGTGATATTGTGAAGGCCAGTCGACAACCTCGAAGTCGATGCGCTCTCGTCGAATGTTTTGCAGTGTGCCGAAGATGACGTTGAGGTTGATTTTGCCGAGAGGATATGCACCTTTCCCTGGGACGATGCCGTGGAACGTCGTGTCTGAAACGTCCAGAGACGTCAGAGGGATCCTCATTGCACGCAAGGTACTCGCGAAAATGAGGTTAATGCCGCTGCCGCCATCCATGAAGACGCGGTTCATGTCGAAACCCCCAATCTGTGCCTCAAGTACGAGGGGACAGTGGCCTGGACGAGGAACTTGGCGCGGGTGGTCACGCATGTCGAAGGTGATGCAGGAGTCGCTTCCACTGAGGTACTCAATGGTGGAAGGTGGAGAGTTTATCACTAGGTTGACTTGGCGAGTGATGGCCTTCTGGACTCGATTTGAGGGACGCACTTTTTGGATCATCCCCATGTTGCCCACGGGTCATGGGTATGGTTCGCCTCCGTGATTCTGGACCGGTGCGGCCGCAGGTGGTGGTAGTCCGGGCGGTGGTGGAGGAGCTCCATGTGCCACGGCGCCTAGGGCGACTCCATAGCCCATGTTGACTGTGTCGCGTTTCATCCGGGCCAGACCCTCGTGGAGCTTGAGAAACTCGCGGCAGTCCTTGAGAAGGTGGCTGGATTTTTTCTTGTCCTCGTGCTTGTCAATGTAGAAGTGCACGTTGCATGGCCCAGACAGTTTGTCCTCGATGGTTGTTGCGAGTGCCTCTTCGCGAGTGCGGCGCTGCCACACCTGCGTGGTTTTCCCAGAGTCGCGGTATCCACTGCTGCGATAGCCGCTATTGCGGTTGTCGTCGCGTTTGTCGGCGTAGCCGGCTGCAACCATGTTGACGTCGTCGCGGTCATCATAGATGCGCGTTCGCCGCTTGCCTCGACGGTCGCGTCTACGTCCGAGGTCGTCATCATCGTCGGAGTAGGTGCGATTTTTCACTGAATCCTCTCCGTCGGCCCACCGACTCGTAGTTTCCATCAGGTGGTCGATTGTCTTGGGCTTCGAGCATCCCAGCTCCTCCCTAAGCTCTATGCAGCGAACACCACCATTGAACGCATGGAATGCGCGGTCTTCCGAGATGTTTTCCGCGGAATTCTTGATGATGGACCACCTTTGGATGTACGAGCGTACCGATTCGCCCGGCCTTTGCTGGCAGCTCCTCGGCTCTTCGATTGATGCGGGCCTTTTATAAGTGCCCTTGAAGTTGCGTACAAAGCTATAGACCAGCTCTTCCCAGCTGCGAATGGATCCGCGTGGGAGATTGTTGGGCCATGCGCGGGTGACGCCCTGTAGCTGCAGGCATTGCATGGCCGTGCTTCGACTCCCACCATGTAGCCTGACGGAGGAGATGTGGTCCTCCAACCAGATTTTTGGGTCTTGTAGGCCGTCAAACTTCGGGTTCTCCGACGGGAGTTTGAACCCTTTAGGCATTCGCTTCTGCCTAATTTCCCTGCTGAAGCATCTGGCGCCGCAGAGTTCAGTCTTGTCCTCTTCTGAATCAGCCGAATGAGCGTCTCTTGCCCTTGATTTGTCGATTTTGCGCTGCGTGAGGTCATCGCGCGCATCATAGTCGTGATCGTGCCGCCATGAGCAGCGACACCGAGACAGATCGTGACTGTCGTCACTTGACGAGGGTGAGGAATAGCGTTTTGCCAGACCCTTGACTTTCTTTGGCTCTGGCGTTGGCTCTTTGTCTAGGGCGGCTTCAATTAGCCCCAAGACCGTGATCGTAGATAGGTGCATGGTAGCTCGTGGATTTCCAGCTCGCGGCTGGTTGTTTAGGAGGTACATGGTGGCCGCTGTCATCGCGGCTTGCGGTGTCTTTGGGACCACGTTGCCCCGCGTGTCGACTATCATAGTGTTGAAGTCGAGGACTTTTGCAGCTTCTTTGTGTTCTTGCTCGGTGAGATGGGCCATCCGACATCGCCTCTTGTTGGCCACGTACTCGTTGCCTTTGGAGGAGGATCCTCTATGAGAGGAGAACCCAGCCCGTCGAAGACTCGACTCATCTGCCGCCTTTTTACGCGCCTCGAGTTGCACGATTGCATGTAACTAGTGTCTGTACTCCTCCTTTAGTAGCCAATGGTAGCCCATCAGCATGTCCTGTGGCGTGCCGGGGGGCAGAGGATTTCCTCGCAGAGCTTCTCGGCAATGGGCCCACTCCTTGTCGTTGAGTTTAATCACGACATGCTCTCATGTGTTCGTTCACCATGGTTGGCGGTTCGACTGCTGCTCCGTTGTTGACAGGCACGCCGTTGCCACCGTTGGTGGGGCCGCCATTGGGCGTGCTGCCGTTGGGTGGTTCAGTGCCATTGGGCGGTCCGGTGCCAGATCCGGGGCCAGCGTTTTTGCGATTGGTGGTTGTGTCGCCCGCGTTGATGACCGCACACATGAAGTCGTTGGGGAAGCTGTTGCTCCCGCAACTGTCAGATCCGGAGCCGTAGGATCCATCTTCAGTTGCTAGGTCACCCAGATCGGATCCGCGACTACTGTCGGTTTCCATGCTCCCGGCTGTTGCCGAGGTGTTGAGTTTGCTGATGGTGCCGATTGGTGCCGGGAACCACGATGCTGGAGCAATCACGGGTGCCATTTGCTGGTCAGGCATGCGAAGCGTGCCCATCTAACCAACCTGGAAGCGGAAGCTCCCAATCGCCAGACTGATTCCATCGCCCACGAACTCGAAAGCCGGGCGAGTGGCCGACGTGTGGACGGTGAAGTCCAATGCACCGAAGAGCTGGCGAATCTCTGTTGTTGCGGAGTTGTAGATCGTGGTTGATGGGCCCGAAGAATCCGCAACATCAGCACTCCCAATTCCCACAGACGGCGCCAATTGACGAGGGTTTAACTCGTCAATGCTCATTGTTATGGAATTGGGTTTTGTAGAAGGAGGGAGCGCTAGAGGCATCAGTCGGCTAGCAAACAAGCACACAGGGACGCAAGTTTTACCCAGGTTCAGGCCTTGTAGAGGTCCCTACTCCTGCTTGTCTTCTCTTAGAATTAACGAAGGAATTGAAGATTACAGGGGCGCGCAGATGCAATCTGGCGAGAGTTGTGGAAACTAGGGTTGCGTGTGTACTCCTCGCCGCCCCCTCCTAGCCTTTATATAGATAGGCTAGGTCTCGGGTAGCAGGTCGTGTCGGTTACAGATTAGGGTATTCCCTTTAAACTTTCTGACGAGGGTTTAACTCGTCAATGCCCATTGTTATGGACTTGGGTTTTGCAGAAGGAGGGAGCGCTGGAGGCATCAGTCGGCTAGCAAACAAGCACACAGGGATGCAAGATTTACCCAGGTTCAGGCCTCATAGAGGTCCCTACTCCTGCTTGTCTGCTCTTGGAATTAACGAAGGAATCGAAGATTACAGGGGTGCGCAGATGCAATCTGGCGAGAGTTGTGGAAACTAGGGTTGCGTGTGTCCTCCTCGCCGCCCCCTCCTAACCTTTATATAGGTAGGCTAGGTCTCGGGTAGCAGGTCGAGTCGGTTACAGATTAGGGTTTTCCCTTTGAACTTTCTATCTTAAGCTTCTTCTTGTCTCGCAAGCAATCGAGAGTTCGTGGGCCACTCGAATTCTCCGTTTGGTCCTTGGCAATGCCGTGGGCTTCTGCCATATCTGGACGGTATATACCAAGCTCGAGTACCTGTAGGGTATACCCATGTCAGTAGCCCCCGAGTGTCCAGTGGAATCGTAGATTTGAATGGGGACTTTATGAAGCCTTTCGAGTGCATTACTGAGTATTTTTCCAGTGTTCAGTTCATGTCATAGGGATTGTTGATATACGTGCCTAATTTAGCCGATGTATCTGTATTAGTTAACTGCCTTGGGGCAAAACAACACAATCTACTCAAACTCGAGTCCCTGGCCTCGAATTCGGAAAAGTGCTGGTGTAATTCGACTCAAGCCGCGGAGGTCTTACAGAAGTCGAATTCCAGTGTATGGGTGTGAGCACTCGACGCGTCCGTCAAGGCACATTCATCGCACCTACATGCACGGATATGTTTTCTGGTAGTGCATAGTAGATGCATTGCCAGGCCTTATTCAAGCCTTATCTTCACGCTGTAAGCATGGCATCCGAATTTTTGTCATCGCGGAGATGATTCAGGTGGCCCAGGAGACGCAGTTTCTTTGTAGGGATAGTATGAGGCGGAGTCGCCATAGCATTCAAGTGTGGATGTTATCAACACATAGTACAATGTACAAATAATCATAGGGTGCGCGACCAGCGCTCCCTATGGGAGTAGCCTCCGAGTACTTGGTTGAGTCGAAGACTCGGGAAGGGACTAAAACTTTTTGCGACTGCTGTCGTCTTTTGTTGCTTGTTTCAGTCGAATTTTCTTCTGGCGCTCCCTATGGGAGTAACCCATAATCCTTAATCGAATTGACCTGCTAATTAACCTCCTCGCGGATACCATCCAACTGTTGGCGTCCGTCCAAGGGTGGAGAGACAAGTGGTTCTACATCCGCGACCAGAAGGCCGACGGAGAGCACTATGGACTCACGCCCTTTGATCCCGTGACGCCGTGCAAGAGGAGGCGTTCTTGGAAGAACGTAGTGATGCCTCGTGAGTCCGAGGAGATGGAAGTGTTGTACAAGCGTGTCTACAACCTCGAGAGTCACATAGGTAAAGAAGAGGGAGGTGCTGCCCTCATTCGCACATGGTTGCACCGTCGTATCTAGCCTCTGCAGGCCAGAGTTTAGCCCATGTTCCAATGGGATGGTGCGAACGATGCCACCGATGGCATTTCCGCAGGTGAAGTAGATAAGAGGCTGCGACTGGTGATGAAGTATACCACGAAGGAGGTTCTCCCAGGCGAACCAGTCGTGCCTCCCTTCGACGCCTCTAACCCTCCTCCTGAGGTACAATTGTGCTACGAAGTAGCTTTCTTTGTCGATTGCCGTTAAGTTCTTGATGTATAATGAATTTATCTTCTGAATGCAGGATTGGAAGGTGTCTCCCAATTTGCCCCTCTTCCTGAACGGGTTATTCCTTGCGAAGTAGATGAAGGGGACGAGTCAGAATCGACCGTCTCACTTGAAGAGGAGGAGGGAGCCCCCAAGTCCAGCGATCCGGACACTCGCAAGCGTTCCCGCAGCGAGAACTCGGATGCTTCGTCTCTGTCGACTCCAGAAGGACCTTCTGTTGGTGCAGAGGAGCCGATTCCCGCTGTTCCTGTGCGCTCCATGGCTCCTCCTGCCCGGAAGAAGCTTCGACTGCCAAAGGAATCGTTTGAGTCGGAGGAGTAGTCCTTCGATCTTGATAGATTTAATTGGTAAGTTCTGTATTCGCGACCTTGTTTTATTTCTTCTTTGAGTTGCTGTTTTTCTTGAAGCTTTTGTTTGATGTGTGTTCTAGCCAAGCTGCATCATCGTCTTCTAACGACGTCCAATTTCTGAAGGAGTCCGGAGTCGCAGACTCCAAGGCCAAGAAGATGGCCGAGCGGTCTCCTTCTCCTCCATTGGTGGCCCACTCCGGGCATAATTCATCGAGTTCCCCGCGTGCTGGGGAACATCAGATGGTTAACCGGATGACTGTGCGACAGCCTTCTTCGGAGTCTGTGGAGGATCATGTAGGTATCTTGTAGTTGGCAGTCAAATTTATTCTTGGCGCTGTTTACTTGAACTTTTGTTGTCTCCTGATGCAGCTCATTGTGAAGGAGGCTGCCCACCAGGCAGATCAAGTCCTAGACATGGGTCGGCAGCATGCGCGACTAGACAATCGCCATCGCATTGTCGAAAGTAAGTGTCGACTTCGTCTTTGTCTTTTCGAATTTCATTGATTCGATTTGGTGATATTCCCTGTATGTCGTAGCTGAGCATAATGATTTACTTTGCCATGCTGCTGCACTGGATAAGACGTTGGCCGAGGCGACGAAGAATCATGACGAGGCGGTCGCAGCTTTGGAGGAGTCGTGGAAGCGGGAGGAGCATCTCTGTGTCTCCACTGCTGAGAGGGAGAAGTTGTTCGAGGAGCAACTTTTCTCGATTGCCAAGTCCCTCTCAGGTTTTCTTTTTCGTCTAGATGTGCCTTGCTCTTCTGTGCTTTGACGTGTGGTTGTTATACTCATACTTTTGTGTATGCAGATGCTAGCGGCTTGAGCATTGATGCCCAATCTTTACGCCGCGCGGATGCTTTGGTAGGCGTCGTTGCTGCAGTCGAAGACCGTAGTGTATCCCTCCAGGAGACGTTGGGGAAGGCCAAGGATGTACTCAGTCGTATCCGCGAGGATTTAACTCCCAAGGCTGGACTGATCGACAACCTTGGAGACCTGGTGGAGTCCCTGGCTGGAGGAATCCCTGCGGACTTCAAGAACTCGCAGCGCTCCGTCGATGCCACCATGGCACTCACAATGGAGCAAGCCCATGGCATGGAGATGGATCCTGCCACTATTTATGAGGCGATGCTTGTCGACACTAGAGGCCAGCAGGTAGTGTTTGCTCCCTTTGCTGGTAAATGCAAAAATTATGGCCCTTAGCTTATCGAGACACTCGCCAAGTATTCCGAGGAGCAGCGTCAAGCGAAGGCTGCGGCATTTGGGGGTACTGCCGGCAAGTCCGTGGCGTCGCAGACTGCCACGGATGCGATGAAGCCCCCGAGGCCCAAATCCAATTCGAAAGTTTGTCTATGTAATAGCTTGAGTGTTTAGCCTTTTTTTTGTGGAACAATGCTTTTATGGGGGGTACCCCAGTCAAGACTTTGATATGTTTGAATGCATCCAAGCCTTTTGTCAATGTATCCTCGGCCTCTTATTTTTCTTTCCTTGGTTCGTGATAGGGTACATCGAGTGGTCCTTCGAGTGATCCTCATGATCCGTCACCCACTGATGAGATCTTGGCGCAGCCGCGCTCAAGGGTGGATGAGTTGTCTCTGCTTTCCCGACTGTGCGACCGCGTTAAGCAGCTGGAACGTGAGTTGCCCATCCTCTGCGGTAACATGGATGTATGGAAGTCGAGGGCGAAGAAGGCTACCGCCGCGAGCAGTACCTATTGGAGGAGGTGACGCAGCTAGGCGATAAATTCAAGTGTTAGCTTTCCGCCCTCTTATCTTTTCTTTTAATCAGTCGCGGCAATTCTTTTTCCTCATACTTTGCCCTTTTTGCTTGGTGTAGTTGTCAGTGCTCGTCATCCGCAGGATGAGAAAGACAAAATCGCCATTCGAATGAATGACCTGACCTAGGAGCAGCTTCAGGCGAGTGGTTATTTTTGGGTGGACCATGAACGTGCGATCGCACTTGCGACCCTGTAGGATCATGCTTCCCGAGTACTCCACGTTCTGAAGAAGGCGCAGTCGTGCCTGAGGCATATCTACTAGACGATGTTTCCACTGGACGCTGTCCCTTCGAGCCTGTTGGCTCTCCTGGTTAAGTTCCAGGATTTGAGTGCAGTTCGTGAGTGCATGCGGCAGCAGTTACTGGCTGGTGCCAAGGCTACTTTGTGACTAGTGCGACTGCACATGCCGGATGTAGACATTGCAGCTGTTGCTGCCGGGCCGCCGACCCCGCCGGAAGATTCGACCTGGAACATGGTTCCACATTACCAGGCGGTGGATCGTCCAGTAGAAAAAATTGTCGACTTCTTTGAGGAACAAACAAACATTCTTCTGCTATAGCAGAAGTTTAACTTGTATCCTGCATATAAGTGTACCAGTGTTGTAAAGTTCGTATGGATATACTGGATGTAATTAATTTCTATTGATATGTAAAGAGCTTGCTAGCTTATATGTTTTGCGAGTGTATTTGTACTCTGCAGTTCCTTTTCGTTAGCCTGACTTATTTTATCTCAGCACCTTGCAAACCTGTTAGGTGCGTTGCAACTGGGTTGGTGTTTATCAAGGGTTCGATGGATGTTGTGTCAGCTACTCAAGATACTGCGACTTGTTCGTAGAACGAGGATGTAAAGGGTGGCGTAGCCCCCGAGTGATAAGATTGCCAGAAAAATGAGGGAAAACACAGAGTTTTGGGGCACTTAGCTTTATTTATTCGTAGAACAGTACGAGGTACAATGTGTGGCTAAGTAGCCTGGCTGAATAGCCTTATTTGTAAAAAAACGACTAGGGGTAGAAGCGACGCAGCTGTGCGACGTTCCAGGGGTTGGAGTATGCGACTCCTGTCTCGAAATCTTTAAGGCGATAGGCGCCACCTAGGATTGCTTCTATAATCACGTATGGTCCCTCCCAAGGGGACACGAGCTTGAGGTGCTATTGCTGCTTCAGTCGAAGGAGGAGGTCTCCTTCGACGAAGGATGTGGGGTGTAGCCTTCTGCTTTGGTAGTTGCGCAGGTTCTGCTGGTAGATCGTCGATATTTCTTCTACAATGTCCCGTGCCTCGTCAAGGAGATCCACAGAGTCTTTGAGTGCAAGTGTTGACTCCTGCTCGCTGTACGCCACCACCCGTGGGGCTTTAAAGTGTACTTCTGTGGGTAGCACCGCTTTAGCACCGTGCACCATGAAGAACGGGGTATATCCCGTGGCGCTGTTTAGAGTTGTGTGCATGCTCAAAAGTACGGACTACGGCTCATCTGGCCAACATCTGGTGGCTTGTTCGAGTGGCCGGAGGAGTCGCTTCTTGATTCCACCGCAGACGAGGCCGTTGGCCTTTTCGACTTGACCGTTGGTCTCTAGATAAGATACGGAGGCATGGCTTATGTTGATTCCCAGGTTCTCACAGAAACCCTTGAACTCCTTAGAGGTGAAGTTCGTTCCATTGTCCGTGATGATGCTGCGTGGCACTCCGAAGCGATAGACAATGGAATCGAAGAACTTGACGGCGCTGGCTCCTGACTGGTTTGTCACCGGCATGGCCTCGATCCACTTGGTGAATTTGTCGACTGCGACCAAGAGGTAGACGTAACCTCCTCGCGAGGATTTCAGGAGCTTGCCGACCATGTCAAGTCCCCATTGCGCCAAGGGCCAAGCCAATGGTATTGGCCGGAGTTCTACGCTAGGTGCGTGCGGTTTGTCTGCAAATCGGTGTCAAGCATTGCAGCGCTGGACGATGTCCTTGGCGTCGCGCATGGCCGTGGGCCAGTAGAATATAGCTCGTAGCTCTTTGGCGACAAGGGCGCGGCTGCCAGCGTGGTGCCCGCAAGTCCCTTCATGGATGTCGAGGAGGACGGCCCTTCCGTCCGTGTTGGATACGCACCATTGGAGTACTCCTGTGATGCTACGCTTGTATAGTTCGCCGTTGATGACGGTGAATGCCTTGGATCGCCGTGCAATGTGTCGGGCGTCAGTCGGGTCATCAGGCAGCCTCTTGCTGAGAAGATATTGATGTAGGGTTGAGTCCAAGATTGCTCGATCATCATGACACCCATTGGTCCTTCAAGTCCTGTGTCGAGCTCCAGGTCGTCGAGTGCCATTGGCTCATTGGGTGTCATATCCCCCAAGTCCGTTGATGCGCTTGCTTTCTTCTTTGTGGCCTTTGGCTTGATGGACCGTTCGCAGATACGCTCGAGAAATACCCCAGGTGGTATGGGGCGCAGGTGGAGCCAATGTTGGCGAGTGTGTCCGCCTCTTCATTGCTTTCCCGACCTACGTGTCGTAGTTCACAGCCATCAAAGTCCCCTTCGAGTGTGTCGTAGAGGTCGCAGTAGGTGATCATGTTGTCGTTCCGCGCGTCGCACTCATGCATCATTTGGTTGACCACCAGTTTGGAGTCGTCGTAGATGATGAGCCTTTTGGCGCCGCATGCCTTCGCCATCCGCATCCCGTGGAGCAGGGCCTCGTATTCAGCTTCATTGTTGGAGGTAGTGAACTACATTTGCAGAATGTATTTCAGCTTGTCTCCCTGGGGCGATGTCAGTATGACACCTGCGCCAGCCCCGTTCTTTCGTTTGGATCCATCGAAGTGCATTGTCCAGAGGTAAGACATATCTGGCTTTTCAGGGAGCTGGTTCTCCATCCAATGCACGAGGAAATCAGGGAGGACTTGCAACTTGATCACGCCGCGCTTTTCATATGTAATGTCTCGTGGAGACAGCTCAATTCCCCAAAGCGCGACTCATCTAGTGGCATCGGGGTTGTTGAGGATATGCCCAAGCGGGGCGTCGTTAACCCACCATGATTGGGTGCTCCTGGATGTAGTGGTGCAGTTACCTAACTGTCATGAATACGCCGTATGCCAGCTTCTGGTAGTGCGGGTACCTCTGCTTTGTTCGTGTAAAGCACCTCGCTGAGGTAGTAGACTGGGCGATGTACCCCGTGGACCTTGTTTTCCTCGGCTCGTTCCACCACGAGCACCGTGCTGACCACCTGGTTGGTGGCGGAGATGTAGAGCAACAGTGGTTCTTTTTAGCGTGGAGTCATCAGTACTGGCGAGGTGGATAATAGACGCTTGAGGTCTTCGAATGCTTCTTGCGCCTCGTCGGTCCGCTCGAACTTGTCAGTTTTGCGGAGGAGTTGGTAGAAGGGTAGTGCCTTTTCGCCCATTCGACTGATGAATCGACTGAGCGCTGCGATTCACCTAGCCAGTTGTTGGACGCCTCTTACGTTCTTCGGCTTCTCCATGGCCAGTATGGCTTTTATTTTCTTCATGCTCGCCTCAATCCCCCTCGCGGAGATGAGATACCCAAGTAGTTGCCCAGATGGTACGCTGAAGGCGCATTTGTCCGGATTGAGCTTGATCCGGTAGCAGTCGAGGTTCGCGAAGGTCTCGCGTAAATCGTCGATTAGCGAGGCGTCCTCTTTGGTTTTGATGACGATGTTGTCAACATAGACTTGGATGTTGCGACCAAGTTGATTCTTGCGGCAAGCCTGCATGCACCGCTGATAGGTGGCTCCTGTGTTTTTTAGCCCAAAGGGCATTGTGTTGTAGCAGAACACACCAGAAGGCGTCGTAAACACCATTTTCTCTTGATCTTCTTCCTTCATTCGAATCTGATTATAGCCTGAGTAGGCGTCGAGGAAGCAGAGACGCTCACATCCCGCAGTGGAGTCGAAGATTTGGTCGATTCGCGGCAACGGGAAGTGATCCTTTGGGCAGTGCTTATTCAGGGAGGTGAAGTCCACGCACATCCGTAGGATATCCGTATATTTTTTAGGTAAAAGCACCGTGTTGGCGAGCCAAGTGCTTTCCTTGATCTCGCGTATGAATTTGGCGTCGAGGAGTTTGTTGACCTCCATTCCGACTGCCTTTGCTCTTGGTTCAATCAATCGCCGAATTGTCTGCTTGACTGGCCTTGCATCTAGGTTGACATTGAGTGTGTGCTCGGCGAATTCCCTGGGAACCCCTGGCATGTCTGCTGGACACCAGGCGAAGATTTCCCAGTGCTCACGGAGGAATTCGACGAGCGCGACTTCCTATGCGGAACTCAAGTTGTTGGTGATGAGGGATGTCTTGGTTAGGTCTGTTGGGTGGACCTGGACTTTCTTTGTGTGCACCGACGAGTCGAAGGACAGTTTAGGTGAACTTGGCCTACTCAGGGGAGGCAGACTATTGTCTGTCGACTCCTTTAGCCTTGCGAGTTCCTCCTGCATGCCGAAGGACTGGGAGATTCTGTTGAATTCCATGTCGCAGCTGTCGGACCTTTTGAAGTTGCCGTTGATTGTGATTATGCCGTTTGGACCCGGCATCTTCATTTGCAGGTAGGCGTAGTGTGGCACTACCATGAACCTCATGAACGCGACACGTCCGAGGATACAGTGATATTGTGAAGGCCAGTCGATGCGCTCTCTCCGGAAGTTTTGCAGCATGCCAAAGATGACGTCGAGGTTGATTTTGCCCAGGGGATATACGCCCTTCCTTGGGACGATGCCGTGGAACGTCGTGTCTGAAACTTCCTAACACGGGTATACCCTGCAGGTACTCGACTTTACTATATGCGGTCCAGATACGGTGGAAGCCCACGGCATTGCCACGGCCCAATGAAGACTTCGAGTGGTCCACGGACTCTCGATTACTTGCGAGACAAGAAGCAGTTTAAAGATAGAAAGTTTAAAGGGAAAACCCTAATCTGTAACTGACTCGACCTGCTACCCGGGACCTGGCCTATCTATATAAAGTCTAGGAGGGGGCAGCGAGGAAGACACACGCAACCCTAGTTTCCGCAACTCTCGCCATATTGCATCTACGCGCCCCTATAATCTTCGATTCCTTCATTAATTCCAAGAGCAGACAAGAAGGAGTAGGGACCACTACGAGGCCTGAACCTAGGTAAATCTTGCATCCCTGTGTGCTTGTTTGCTAGCCGATTGATGCTTCCAGCGCTCCTTCCTTCTCCAAAACCCAAGTCCATAACAATGGGCATTGACGAGTTAAACCCTCGTCAATTGGCGCTGTCTGTGGGAATTGGGAGTGCTGATGTTGCGGCTTCTTCGGCCTCGTCAACCGCGATCTACAACTCCGCAACACCGGAGATTTCCCAGCTCTTTGGCGCGTTCGACTTCACCGTCCACAAACCTGCCACTCGCCCAGCTTTCGAGTCCGTGGGCGATGGAATCAGCCTGGCGATTGGGAGCTTCCGGTTCCAAGTTGGTCAGATGGGCACGCTTCGCATGCCTCACCAGCCAACGGCATCCGCGATTGCTCCAGCATCGTGGTTCCCGCCACCAATCGGCGCCCTCAGCGAGCTCAACACCTCAGCAACAGCTGAAAGCACGGATAGCGACAGCAGTCGCGGATCCGATCTGGGCGGCCTAGCAACGGAAGATAGGGTTTACGGCTCCGGATCCGATCTGGGCGGCCTAGCAGTCGAGCCTCCAACCATGGTGAACAAACACACCGGTGAACGTGTCGTGATCAGGCTCAACGATCTCGAGTGGGCCCGCTGCCGAGAAGCTCTACAAGGCAATCCTCTGCCTCCAGGCACGTCGCAGGAAATGCTGATGGGCTATAATTGGCTACTAAAGGAGGAGTACAGACGCCAGCTACAAACAATCGCGCAACTCGAAGCGCGTAAAAAGGCGGCAGATGAGTCGAGTCTTCGAAGGGCCGGGCTCTCCTCCCATGGAGGATCCTCCTCCAAGGGCAACGAGTACGTGACCAACAAGAGGTGATCTCGAATGGCCCACCTCACCGAGCAGGAGTGCATAGAAGCTGCGAAAGTCCTCGACTTCAGCTCTATGACAGTCGACACCCGGGGCAACGTGGTGCCAAAGATGCCGCAAGCAGTGGTGACAGCGGCCACCATGTACCTACTCAACAACTAGACGCCGATTGGAGATCCCGAGCCACCATGCACCAATCTACGATCGCGGGCTTGGGGTTAATCGAGGTTGCTCTCGACAAAGAGCCGTTGCCGAAGCCGAAGAAAAACAAGGCTCTGGCAAAACGCTATTCCTTACCCTCGTCCAGCGATGACAGTCACGATCTATCTCGATGCCGCCGCTCACGGCGACACGACCACGACTATGATGCACGCGATGACATCACATAGCGCAAAATCGACAAGTCAAGGGCACGACGTGCTCGCTCGACTGACTCAGAGGACGAAGATGTGGAGCTCTGTGGCGCCAGATGCTTCAGCAGGGCCATCAGACAAAAGCGAATGCCTAAGGGGTTGAAGCTCCCATCAGAGAACCGAAAGTTCGACAGCCTGCGGGACCCAAAAATCTGGTTGGAAGACCACATCTCCTCCGTCAGGCTCCATGGTGGGAGTCGAAGCACGGCCATGCAATGCCTGCAGTTATAGCTGCAGGGCGCCGACCGAGCATGGCTCAACAACCTCCCACGCGGATCCATTCATAGCTGGGAAGAGCTGGTCTACAGCTTTGTGTGCAACTTCAAGGGCACCTACAAAAGACCCGCGTCAATCGAAGAACCGAGGTGCTGCCAGCAAAGGTCGTGCAAATCGCTATGCTCGTACATCCAGAGGTGGTCCATCATCAAGAACTCCGCAAAAAATATCTTAGAGCATCACGCAATCGACGCATTCAACGGCGTCGTTCGCCGCATAGAGCTTAGGGAGGAGCTGGGCTGCTCGAAGCCCAAAACAATTGACCACCTGATGGAAATCACGAATAGGTGGGCAGACGGAGAAGACTCGGTGAAAAACCGCGTTCACTCCAATGACGAAGCAGAACTCGAGCACAGACGCGATCGCCAAAGCAAACGTCGAATGCGCATCTACGATGATCACAACGACGTCAACATGGTCACAGCCGGCTACGCCGACAGGCGCGATGACAACTGCAACAACGGCTATCGCAGCGGTGGACACCACGACTCTAGGAAAACCACGCAGGTATGGCAGCGCCGCACTCGTGAAGAGGCACCGGCGACAACAATCGAGGACAAACTGTCCGGGACGTGCAACGTGCACTTCTACATTGACAAGCACGACGGCAAGAAGAAATCCAGCCACCTTCTCAAGGACTGTCGCGAGTTCCTCAAGCTCCACGAGGGTTTGGCTCGGATGAATCGCGACGTAGTCAACAGGGGCTACGGAGTCGCCCAGGTGCTGTAGTACATGGAGCTCCTCCACCACCACCTGGAGTGCCACCACCCGCAGCCGCACCGGTCCACAATCAAGGGGGCGAGCCATACCCACGGGCTATGGGCAACATGATGATCCAAAAGGGACGCCCCTAAAATCGGGTGCAGAAGGCCATCACTCGCCAAGTTAACTTGGCGACAAAATCACCACCATCCACCACTGAGTACCTCAGTGGAAGCCACTCCTGCTTCACCTTCGACAAGCGCGACCACCCGCGTCAAGTACCTCGCCCAGGCCATTGTCCCCTCGTACTCGAGGCACAGATTGGAGACTTCGACATGAGTCGCGTCTTCATGGACGGAGGAAGCGACATTAACCTCATGTTTGCAAGTACCTTGCAAGCAATGAGGATCCCTCTGACCTGCCTGGAGGTCTCGTACACGACATTCCACGGCATCATTCCGGGCAAGGGCATATATCCCCTGGGCAAAATCAACCTCGACATCATCTTCGGCACGCCGAAAAACTTCCGACATGAACGCATCGACTTCGAAGTCGTCGACTGGCCCTCATAGTACCACTGCATCCTCAGATGCGTTGGGTTCGCTAGGTTCATGGCAGTACCGCACTACACCTACCTGCAGATGAAAATGCCAGGCCCAAACGGCATCATCACAATCAACGGGAGCTTCGAGAGGTCCGACAGCTGTGACAGGGAATTCAACAGAATTTCCCAGTCCTTCGGCATGCAGGAAGAACTCGCAAGATTGAAGGAGTCGATAGACAACAGTTTGCCTCCCCTGAGCTGGCCAAGTTCACCGACCTGTCGTTCGACTCGTCGGTGCACACGAAGAAAGTTCAGGTCCACGCATCGGACCCGGCCAAGACGGCCCTCATCGCCAACAACTTGATTCCTGCATAGGAACTCGCGCTCGTCGAATTCCTCCGTGAGCACTGGGAAATATTCGCCTGGTGTCCATCGAACATTCCAGGGGTCCCCAGGGAATTCGCCGAGCACGCACTCAATGTTAACCCATACGCAAGGCCAGTCAAACAAACAATTCGGCAACTGTCTGAACCAAGAGAAAAAGCGGTCGGAATGGAGATCAATAGACTCCTCGACGCCAAATTCATACACGAGATCAAGGAAAGTACCTGGCTCGCCAACACGGTGCTGGTACCCAAAAAGGACACGGATATCCTACGGATGTGCGTGGATTTCACCTCCCTGAATAAGTACTGCCCAAAGGATCACTTCCCGCTGTCGTGAATCGACCAAATCATCGACTCCACCGCGGGATGTGAGCGTCTCTGCTTCCTCGACGCCTACTCAGGCTATAATAAGATTCGAATGAAGGAGGAATATCAAGAGAAAATGGCGTTTACAACACCTTTTGGTGTGTTCTTCTACAACACAATGCCCTTTGGGCTAAAAAACACAGGAGCCACCTATCAGCGGTGCATGCAGGCTTGCCTCAAGAACCAACTTGGTCGCAACATCCAAGTCTATGTTGACGACATCATAATCAAAACCAAAGAGGAAGCCTCGCTAATCGATGATTTACGTGAAACCTTCGCCAACCTTGACCGCTACTAGATCGAGCTCAATCCGGACAAATGCGCCTTCGGTGTACCATGTGGGCAAGTACTCGGGTATCTCATCTCTGCAAGAGGGATCGAGGCAAACCCGAAGAAAATAAAAGCCATACTGGCCATGGAGAAGCCGAAAAACGTAAGAGGAGTCCAGCAGCTGGCTGGGAGAATTGCGGCGCTCAGTCGATTCATCAGTCGAATGGGCGAAAATGCACTACCCTTCTACCAACTTATCCGCAAAACTGACAAGTTCGAGGGGACCAATGAAGCGCAGGAAGCATTCGAAGAACTCAAGCGTCTACTATCTACCTCACCAGTACTGGTGACCCCACGCGAAAGAGAACCACTGCTGCAATATATCTCCGCCACCAACCAGGTGGTCAGCACGGTGCTCGTGGTAGAACGAGCCGAGGAAAACAAGGTCCACGGGGTGCAGCGCCCAGTCTACTACCTCAGCGAGGTGCTCACGCGAACAAAACAGTGGTACCCGCATTACCAGAAGCTGGCATACGGCATCTTCATGACAGCCAGGCGACTGTGCCACTACTTCCAGGAGCACCCAACTGTGGTGGGCAACGACGCCCCGCTTGGGCACATCCTTAACAACCCCGACACCACCGAATGAGTCGCGCTTTGGGGAATCGAATTGTCGCCACGAGACATTACATATGAAAAGCACGACGTGATAAAGTCGCAAATTCTCCCTGACTTCCTCATGCACTGGATGGAGAATCAGCTCGCCAAAAAACTAGATATGTCTTACCTCTAGACAATGCACTTTGACGGATCCAAGCGAAAGGACAGAGCTGGCACAGGTGTCATACTGACATCACCTCAAGGAGACAAGCTGAAATACATTCTGCGAATACAGTTCACCGCCTCCAACAACGAAGCGGAATACGAGGCCCTGTTGCACGGGATGCGTATGGCAAAAGCCTGCGGTGCCAAGAGGCTCATCATGTACGGCGACACCAAGTTGGTCGTCAACCAAACAATGCACGAGTCTGACGCGCTGAACTACAATATGATCGCCTACCACGACCTCTACGACACACTCGCAGGGGACTTCGAAGGCTGTGAGATGCGACACGTAGGCTGCGAAAGCAACGAAGAGGCAGACGCACTCACCAACATTGGCTCCACCTACGCCCCCATACCACCTGGGGTATTTCTCGAGCGTATCTGCGAATGCTCCATCAAACCAAAGGCCACAGAGAAGAAAGCAAGTGCAACAACGGACTTGGGGGCTATGCCGCCCAATGAGCCAATGCCACTCGACGACCTGGAGCTCGACACAGGACTCGAGGGACCAATGGGAGTCATGATGATTGAGCCATCTTGGACTCAACCCTACATCACATATCTTCTCAGCAAGAGGCTACTGGACGTCCCGACTGACGCACGACACATCGCACGGCGATCAAAGGCATTCTCCATCATCAACTGTGAACTATACAAGCGCAGCATCACAGGTGTATTCCAATAGTGCGTCTCCAACACGCACAGAAGGGTCGTCTTCCTCGACATTCACGAAGGGACTTGTGGGCACCACGCCGGCAGTCGCGCCCTCGTCACCAAAGCTCTACGAGTTTGATTCTACTGGCCCACGGCCATGCGCGACACCAAGGACATCGTCCAAAGATGCAACGCTTGCTAGCGATTCGCGGACAAACTGCACGCACCTGGCGCGGAACTCCGGCCAATACCACTAGCTTGGCCCTTCGCACAATGGGGACTTGAAATGGTCGGCAAGCTCCCGAAGTCCTCACGAGGAGGCTACGTCTACCTCTTGGTCGTAGTCGACAAATTCACCAAGTGGATAGAGGCCATGCCGGTGACAAACCAATCAGGATCCTGTGTAGTCAAGTTCTCCGAGTCCATTGTCTATTGCTACGGGGTGCCACAAAGCATCATCGTAGACAATGGAATGAACTTCACCTCTAAGGAGTTCCAGGGTTTCTGTGAAAACCTGGGAATCAATGTAAGCTATGCCTCCGTAGCTCATCCATAGACCAACGGTCAAGTTGAAAAGGCCAACGGGCTCGTCTGTGGCGGAATCAAGAAGTGACTCCTTAGGCCACTCGAACAAGCCACAGGGTTATGGCCAGACGAGCTGCAATCCGTACTCTGGAGCCTACGCATAACCCCAAACAGTGCCACGGGGTACACCCCTTTCTTCATGGTGCATGGTGTTGAAGCGGTGCTACCCGTAGAGGTACGCTACAAAGCCCCGCGAGTAGTCGCTTACAGCGAGCAGGAGTCAACCCTTGCACTCAAAGACTCCGTCGATGTCCTTAACGAGGCATGGGAAATCGGAGTAGAAAGATCGACGATCTACCAGCAGAACCTGCGCAACTACCACAGCAGAAGGCTATGCCCTAGATCCTTCGTCGAAGGAGACCTGGTCCTGCGACCGAAACAGCAAGGGAACCTCAAGCTCGAGTCCCCCTGGGAGGGACCATATGTGGTTACGGAAGTAATCCCAGGTGGCGCCTATCGCCTTAAAGATTTCGAGACAGGAGTCGCATACTCCAACCCCTGGAACATTGCGCAGCTGCGGTGCTTCTACCCTTAGTCATTTATTTCATTTCATTACAAATAAGGCTATTCAGCCAGGCTACTTAGCAACACATTGTACCTCATACTGATTCTGCGAATAAATAAAGCTAAGTGCCCCAAACTCTGAGTTATTTCTATTATTTTTTGCCATCTACCTACTCGGGGGCTGCGCCACCCTTTACACATCTGTTCTACGAACCAATCGCGATATCCTGAGTAGCTGACGCAATAATCGAACCCTTGACAAACACCAGCCTAGCTGCAACGCACCTGGCAGGTTGGCAAGGTGCTAAGATAAACACAAGTCAGGCTAACGAAAAGGAATCGCATAGTGTCGCGCACTCACAAAACATACGAGCTAACAAGCTCTTTACACTTCAATGTCAATCAATTATAAACAACATATATATGTACTTTACAACACTGGTACATTTATGTGCAGTATACAAGTTAATACTACTGTTGCAACAGAAGAACGTTTGTCTGTTCGTCGAAGAAGTCGACAACTTCGTCCGCTGGCCGATCCACCGCCTGGTAATGAGGAACCATATTCCAGGTCGAACCCGCCGGCGGAGTCGGCGGACCAGCAGCAATAGCTGCAATATCTACATCAGGCCTATGCGGTCGCACCAGCGATAAAGCAGCCTTGGCACCAGCCACCAACTGCTGCCGCACGCAATCTCGAACTGCTGCCGCACGCTAACACTTGAATTGGTCAGCCAGCTACGCCACCTCCCCTAGTAGATATTTCTCTCGGGCGGTGGCCTTCTCCGCCCTTGACTTCCATACATCCGTGTTACCGCGGAGGACGGGCAGTTCGCGCTCCAGCTGCTTAACGCGATCACGTAGTCGTGAAAGCAGAGGCAACTCATCCACCCTTGAGCGCGACTGCGCTAAGGTATCATCAGTGGATGGCGGATCCCGAGGTTCACTCGAAGGATCACTCGATGTGCCCTATCACAAGCCAAGCAAGATATAATAAGAAGACCAAGCAACACATGGACAAAAACTCAAGTGCATTCAAACGTAACAAAGTATCAATAGAGACACCCGCCAGTGGCATGTTCTAGACAAAAGGGGTCAAGCTATTAACTATTACAAATATAACTACTGAGGAGCAGCTTGCTTCTTTGACTTGGACTTCGGTTTCAGAGGCTTCATCGATTCCGTGGCGGTATCAGACGCCACAGACTTCCCACCGGCCCCTGATGCCGCAGCCTTCGCCGCCTTCTTGGCTCGCTGCAGCTCCTCAGAGTACTTGGCGACTGTGTTGATGAGTTGCGGCCCGTACTTGCCACAGGCAGTTGCAAAAGGAGCAAAAACTACCTGTTGACCATCTGCGCCAACGGGCATCGCCTTGGAGACCGCAGCAGGATCCACCTCCACGCCATGGGATTGAACCATCGCGAGTGACATGGAAGCGCCAACCGCACGAAGCGAGTTCTTGAAGTCTATAGGAATACCTCCAGCAAGGGACTCCACCAGGTCATCCAAGTTCTCGATTAGCTTAGCTTTGGGCGCCGGCTCCTCGCGGATGCGACTGAGAATGCCCTTAGCTTTGGTCAGTGTTCCCTGAATGGACGCGCTGCGGTCCTCAACTGCAGCAACAACACCTTCCAAGGCATCATCGCGACGAAGCACTTGGGTGTCAAAAATCAAACTGCCAGCATCTACACAGAACAAAGCGTCAGCACAATAGAAAGACATTGAAGAAATAAGCAGTCAAGACATAAAAGGAAACATACCTGAAAGAGACTTGGCAATCGAGAATAGCTGTTTTTCGAACAACTTCTCCCTCGCAGCGATGGAGGCGTGCAAATACTCTTCGCGTTTCCACGATTCATCAAGCGCAGCGACTGCCTCATCGTGACTCTTCACCACCGCGGCGAGCGTCTTTTCAAGGGAAGTGGCTTCATGAAGAAGCACGTTATGCTCAGCTGCAAAACATACAAAGATAGACCGTCAGTCGAGTATATAAAAATATCACAAGGATGAAGAAGAAGAAGCAAAAAATACTAACTTTCAACCACGCGATGGCGATTGTCCAGCAATGCATGCTGTCGACCCATTGCAAGTACTTGCTCCGCCAGACGAGCGGCTTCCTTCACAATAAGCTGCAACAGGAGAAAAACAAAGGATTAGCAGATAGCATGGATGATTAATTCGATTGCAAGTAAAAGCAACATCACACATACGTTATCCTCTAGAGCCTCCGAAGTAAATTGTCGCGCAGTCGTCCGGACAACCATCTGGTGCTCCACAGCGTGTGGTGAACTTGATGAATTGTGCCCGGAGTGGGCCGTCAATGGAGGAGAAGGAGTGTGCTCAGCAACTTCCTTGGCCTTGGAGTCCGCAACTCCAGATTCCTTCAAAAATTGGATGTCGCCAGAAGATGACGACGTCGGTTGACTACAGAACAAAACCAACATCAAGAAATGCAACTCCAAAAAGAACCAAGATGATAATTGTATACTTACCAGTCAAACTTATCAAAATCGAAGGTTTGGTCCTCCGACTCCGACGACTCCTTCGGCAGCCGCAACTTCTTGCGGGCAGATGGCGCCATGGATCTCATAGGAATAGAAGGAATTGGCGACTCCGCACCAATAGTTGGGCCTCCTGGATTCGAAGAAGACGACGCATCCGAATCTTCGCTGCACGAACACTTGCGAGTGTCTGGACGGCTGGACTCGGGGGCTTCCTCCTCCTCTTCAAATGGGACGGTCGATTCCGACTCGTCCTCTTCATCTACTTCGCGAGGAATAACCCCCTTAGGAAGAGGGGGCAAACTAGGAGACACCTTCCAATCCTGCATACAGAAAACAAGTCAGCACACGTCAAGAAAATCAGAAGCACTCGATAAATAAAGCTACTTCGTAGCACAATCATACCTCAGGAGGAGGGTTAGAAGCATCAAATGGAGGCACGACTGGTTCACCGGGGAGTACATCCTTGGCAGTGTACTTGGTCAACAGTCGTACCCTCTTATCTACTTCACTCGCGGAAATTCCATCGGCAGATACGCGAGTGACATCGTCCGCACCAACCCATTGGAACAGGGGGTGGATTCTAGCCTGCAGGGGCTGGATGCGATGGCGCAACCATGTGCAAATGAGGCCACAGCCTCCCTCTTCCTTACCCATGCGACTCTCGAGGTTGCAGACACGCTCGCATAGCACTTCTGTCTCCTCAGACTCGCCGGGCATCACCACGTTCTTCCAAGAACGCCTCCTCCTACGCGGCGTCGCGGGATCAAAAGGCGCGAGTCCGAAGTGCTCTTCGTCGGCCTTCTGGTCGCGGATGTAGAAACAATTGTCTGTCCACCCTTGGACGGACGATTCTAGACACGTCAAAGGGATCTAGACACATCAGAGGGATCCTCATCGCACGCAAGGTACTCGCGAACATTACGTTAATGCCGCTGCCGCCATCCATGAAGACGCGGCTCATGTCAAAACCCCTAATTTGTGCCTCAAGTACGAGGGGACAGTGGCCTAGACGAGGAACTTGCCGCGGGTGGTGATGTCTACGCACTTCTATTCTTGTAAACATTTGTTGGGCCTCCAAGTAAAGAGGTTTGTAGAACATGAAGGAAATATGCCCTGAGAGGCAATAATAAAGTTGTTATTATGTATTCCTTATATATGATAGATGTTTATTTTGCATGCTAGAATTGTATTGATCGGAAACATCAATACATGTGTGTTTAATAAACAAAAAGGGTTCCTAGTTATGCCTCTTTTATAGACTAGCTTGTTGATTAACAAGATGATCAAGGTTTCCTGATCATGGACATTGGATGTTGTTAATAACAAGGTCACACCATTGGTGGAATGATGTGATGAACATTCATCCGAAGTATAGCATTACGATCAAGTATTTATGTTTATATTGCTATAACATCATACGAAGTAATCTTTATCCTTATACCATGAGATCATGTTAAGTGCTAACACCGGAAGAGTATCTTGATAACATCAAACGTCACACCGTAACTGGGTGACTACAAAGATGGGTTTAGTACTACGAAGGTGTTATGTTGAGGCTCATGGATCAAGAGTGGAATTTGTCAATCCCGATGACGGATAGATATACTCTGGGCCCTCTCGGTGATATCACATTGAGATAGCTTGCAAGCAAGTGATGTGATCACTACAATGTTATATCACGGGAACGAGAAAAGAGTGCATGTCGGTAACGAGATCAAACTAGGTATGGAGATACCGATGATCGAATCTCGGACATGTAATATATCGCGAGACAAAGGGATTTAGTTACAAGCATTAAAGGTTCTCCCGATCACAAAAGTCATCGTTGAATGTGTAGGAGTCAGTACGGATCTCCAGGTCCCGCTGCTGATTATTGATCGGAGAAGGGTCTCGATCATGTCTGCATTATTCGCGAACCGTAGGGTGGCACACTTAAGAGTTACCGGATACCATTTTGGAGCACATATGTTTCAGACGAAAGAATTGCAAAGCGCAGGAATTGTTTCAATAGAAACCAGAAATTGTTTCGGGTGAAATTGCAGAAAGTGGTTATGCATGTGATATTGAAATATTGCAAGGGGCTATATGTGAATGTTTGTTAATTAAAGTAATTAACAAAATTCTGAATAAATTTAATAAAAGAGTTTAATTAAATGAGAGAGCATTAAACTTGGAGAATTTTAATGCATTTAAAGTGGAGACTTTAAAAGGGAATGTGAAGAGGCATTTTAATGTGGAGGGGTTACCACCACATGAATGGGGGAGGTGAGGGGTCACCCCCCATGCGCCGGCCATGGAGAGGAGGGGCACCCCCTCCTCCTATAAAATGCCACCCATTCCCTCCTTCATCCTCACACCTCCTTGTGAAGGATCTCTCTCCCCCTCTAGAATTATTTCCCCATGGTCACGGATTAGAGAGATACATGTTCCCGGTGGCATTTCGTCTGGAAGGAGTTGTTGCTTCTGCTAGATCGCTGGAGCGAGGAGGTGGAGGTTGTCCGGTGGCTTGAACATGTGTGCGAGTACGGATGCGCTGCTGAGTTGCGGCGCTAGGACTTCCTCACGATCTTGAGATCAGCAAGTGTACGACTACATCAACCATGAGTTCCTACTCGTTAACAAACTCATTGTCTTCGAGGGTAAGTTCTCGTGGGATGTATATCCACCCGTTGCTTTGTACCTAGTAGATAGATCTTGGTGTATAGTTCACACCATAAGAATTTTTTTGTTTTCTATGTTGTGGACCCAACAGTGGTATCAGAGCCTGATCTATGCGTAGGTGCTTTGCACGGGTAGTACACATATGTTTATATGTGGGCGATGATGATCATGTTATTGCATCTTCTATGTATTTTGGATATTGGTGGCATAGTGGGATGAAGCGGCCTGGACCAACCTTACATGTCATCGTACATGAGACCGGTTCCACGACTGACATGCAACTTGTTTTGCATAAGTGGCTGGCGGGTGTCTGTCTCTCCTACTATAGTCAATATCTGATTTACAATGAGTTGCTAATAACTGTTGGGTCCGCAGCATAGAAAACAAAAAATTTCCTACGGTGTGAACTACACGCCAAGATCTATCTACTAGGTAGAAAGCAACGGGTGGACATACATCCAAGGAAAACTTACCCTCGAAGACAACGAGCTTTGTTAACGAGTAGGAACTCGTGGTTAATGTAGTCGTACACTTGCCGATCTCAAGATCGTGATGAAGTCCAGCAGGTCCGGCTCCAGCACGTCCATCAGATCCAGCTCCAGCACCACCAAGTCCAGCACCGCAAAGCAGCGGTGCATCCGTGATCGCACACACGCGTACCCGACAACCTCCGTCCCTCGCTCCAGCAAAGCGGAGCAAGAACTCCTTTCCAGATAAAGCCACCGGGAACATGTATCTCGCTAATCCGAGACCATGGGGGAATAATACTAGAGGGGGAGAGAGATCCTTCACAAGGAGGTGTGAGTATGAAGGTGTGAGAGGGGGGCCTTTTATAGGAGGAGGGGAGGGTACCCCTCCCCATGGCCGGCGCCCCAAGGGGTGACCCCTCACCTTCTCATTCATGTGATGGTAACTCCCTCCACATAAATTAGCCCCTTCACATTCTCTTTTAAAGTCCCTACTTTAAATGCATTAAATTTCTCCAAATTTAATGCTCTCTCATTTAATAAAACTCTTTTATTAATTTTATTCAGAATTTTGTTAATTACTTTAATTAACAAACATTCACATAAAACCCCCTGCAACATTTCAATATTACATGCAGAACCAATTTCAGCAATTTCTCCTAAATAGTTTCGGTGTCTATTGAAATAATTCCAGCGCTTTCTTAAATCTTTATCTGAAACATATTTGCTCCAAATGGTGTCGGTATCCCTTAAGTGTGTCACCCTATGGTTCACGAATAATGCAGACATGATCGAGACCCCTCTCCGATCAATAATTAGCAGCGGGACCTGGAGATCCGTACTGACTCCTACACATTCAACGATGACTTCTGTGATCGTGAGAACCTTTAACACTAGTAACTAAATCCCTTTGTCCTGCGATATATTACATGCCCGAGATTCGATCATCGGTATCTCCATACCTAGTTTGATCTCGTTACCGACATGCACTCTTTTCTCGTTCCCGTGATATAACATTCTAGTGATCACATCACTTGCTTGCAAGCTATTTCAACGTGATATCACCAAGAGGGCCCAGAGCCTCAACATAACACCTTCGTAGCACTGAACCCATCTTTATAGTCACCCTGTTACGGTGTGACGTTTGATGTTATCAAGATACTTTTCTGGTGTTAGCAATTAACATGATCTCATGGTCTAAGGATAAAGATTACTTCGTATGATGTTATAGCAATATAAACATAATGACTTTGATCGTAATGCTATACTTCGGATGAATGTTCATCACATCATTCCACCAATGTTGTGACCTCATTATTAACAACATCCAATGTCCATGATCAGGAAACCTTGATCATCTTGTTAATCAACGAGCTAGTCTATAAGAGAGGCATAACTAGGAACCCCTTTTTGTTTATTAAACACACATATATTGACGTTTCCGATCAATACAATTATAGCATGAAAAATAAACATTTATCATAAACATGGAATAAGATAATAACCACTTTATTATTGCCTCTCGGGCATATTCCCTTCAATAACTTAGTTATCCTCATTGTGGTTCATGTTCGTAGGTGAGAAAGGTTCTATCTCTGAAAGCCCTAAGCTACGTAAAACTTGCAATTGATAAATTAGAGGCGTCTAGTTTAGATCGTTGCTGGGCTAGTGTATTGATATGGTATTGTTGTAAGTAGATGTATGATAGATACTCTTACAACACATTCAACGTGTAAGTTCCATACACCTTGGCCTTACACACAAAGGAATGATAGAGATCATACCACGATGCAAATGATAGAGATCAAATGCATGGACCATATCATCTCACTTTACACATTAGATGTTAGCATCTTATACTGCTAGTTTGGCGCTTTTGGTAACATTATAAGATGATCCCTCATTTAGATATCAAGATAAAATGTGTTCTTCCTTGAGTATGCACCGTTCTATGGATCGTGTTTCGAGACATCACGTGATGATCGGGTGTACTCGACTCTACGCTTTCATACAACGGGTGTAAGACATTTTTACACACGCGAGTACTAAGGTTCTTAGTTGGCGAGCCTAGCATGTATAGACATGGCCTCGGAACACGGACCAAAAGGTTAAGCATGAGTCATATGGTTGATATGATGCCCATATAGATGCTCGCCTTTGAAACTACACCGACTCACGTGATGATCGGACTTGGTGTAGTGGATTTGGTTCATGTAATCACCAAAAAGGCACAAGGGATGTCGTTTTTGAGTGGGAGTTCATTAGTAATTTGGATTAGTTGAACTCAATCTATCATAAACTTAGTCTAAATAAACTTTACAAATTCTGTTGTAGATGGCACCACCTGCTTTTAATTTCAATGTGTTCATGGAGAAAGAGAAACTTGCTGCAAATGGTAGCAACTTCACCAACTGGGCTATAAATTTGAGGATTCTCCTCACTGCTGCACAAAAGCAATATGTGCTAGATGCCGCTAGGCCCACCAGCTCGATGCCTGACGAGGAAAAGAATGTCTATGTGACTCGTCAGGAGGACCACAACTTAGTTCATTGCGGCATACTGTATGGGCTAGAGCCAGAACTTCGAAAGCGTTTCGAAAATGGCAATGCCTTTGATACCATGGGAGAATTAAAAATGATTTTCGATACCCATGCTGCAGTAGAGAGTTATAATGCTACTGAATAGTTCTTTAGCTACATGATGGAGGAAAACAGCTCCGTTAGTGAGCATGTACTCAAAATGTCTGGGTACACCGATAAGCTTGTGTCCTTGGGAATAACGATTCACATTGACATGGGCATACATCGTGTTCTCCAATCTCTTCCACCTAGCTACAAGAGCTTCATGATGAACTATAATATGCAGGGCATGAAGAAGACTCTTCCCGAGCTTTTGTCAATGCTTAAGACTGCAGAAGTGGAGATTAGGAAAGAACATCAAGCGTTGATGATCAATAGGACCACCGGTTTCACGAAGGACAAGAAAGGCAAGAACAAGGGAAAGAAGGGTGGCAAATCTATTGCCGCTTTGAAAAAACCCCAGCTGGCCCTAAGTCCGATAAAGTGCTACTATTGCAAGGGGCGCCATTGGGCATAATCGCCCCAAGTATTTGGCGGACAAGAAGTCCGACAAGGCAAACAAAGGTATATGTGATATACATGTTATTGATGTGTACTTGACTAGTACTCACAGTAGCACCTAGGTATTTGATACGGGATCAATTGCTAATATATGTAACTCGATTCAGGGGCTGCGGAACAAGCGACAACTAGCAAGGGATGAGGTCACAATGCGGGTCGGCAATGGATCAAGAGTTGATGTGATCACCGTCGGAACGCTGCCTCTCCATATGCCATCGGGATTAGTCATAAACCTAAATAATTGTTATTTGGTGCCTGCACATAGCATGAACATTGTATCCGAATCATGTTTGATGCAAAGTGGTTATTCGTTTAAATCTGAAAACAATGGTTGTTCGATTTATATGGATAATATCTTTTATGGTCATGCACCTATGTTGAATGGTTTATTTCTGATGGATTTCGATAGTGATATTACGCACATTCATAATGTTAATGCTAAAAAGATTAAACTTGATGATGATATATCTGCATATATGTGGCATTGCCATCTAGGTCATATTGGTGTTAAACGCATGAAGAAACTCCATTCTAATGGACTTTTGGAATCACTTGATTTTGAATCATTTGATACATGTGAGCCATGCCTTATGGGCAAGATGACTAGAATGCCGTTTTCCGGTTCAATGGAACGGGCGACAGATCTATTGGAAATCATACATACTGATGTGTGTGGACCAATGAGTGTGTCGGCGCGAGGTGGATATCGTTATTTTGTTACTTTCACGGATGATTTGAGTAGATATAGGTATATCTATTTGATGAAACACAAGTCTGAAACTTTTGAAAAGTTCAAGGAATTTCAGAATGAAGTGGAAAATCATCGTAATAGAGAGATCAAATTTCCACGGTCTGACCGTGGAGGAGAGTATTTAAGTTACGAGTTTAGCACACACATGAAAGAGTGTGGAATAGTTTCACAACTCACGCCTGCCGGAACACCACTACGTAATGGTGTGTCGGAACGTCGTAATCGTACCTTATTGGATATGGTTCGATCTATGATGTCTCCGACCGACTTGCCCTTTGTCATTTTGGGGTTATGCACTTGGAAACAATTGCATTCACTTTAAATCGGGCACCATCTAAATCCGTTGAAACGACACCGTATGAATTATGGTTTGGAAACAAACCTAAGCTGTCATTTCTTAAAGTTTGGGGATGCGATGTTTATGTGAAGAAACTTCAACCAGATAAACTCGAACCCAAAGCGGAAAAATGCGTCTTCATAGGATACCCTAAGGAAACGATTGGGTATACCGTCTATCACAGATTCGAGGGAAAGGTCTTTGTTGCCAAAAATGGATCCTTTCTTGAGAAGGAGTTTCTCGCGAGAGGTGTGAGTAGTCGGAAGGTAGAACTCGAAGAGGTTATTGAACCTTCTCTTCATGAAATGGCGAGTAGCGCATCACCAGAAGTTGTTTCGGAGTTGACTTCACCTAATGAAGAGAGAGCTAATGATATTGATCATGAAACTCCGAAAGAGGACACTACCGAACCTCGCAGGTCAAGCAGGACACGTGCAGCTCCTGACCTGTATGGCAATCCTATTGTGAATTTCATGGTTGATGAAATGGATGACCCTGCGACGTATGAAGAAGCGATGATGAGCCCGGATTCCAACTAATGGCTAGAAGCCATAAAATCCGAGATGGAATCCATGTACGAGAACCAAGTTTGGACCTTGGTGGACTTACCTCACGATCGAAAGGCCGTTGAGAATAAATGGATTTTCAAAAGAAAAACTGATGCTAATGGTAATGTGACCATCTATAAGGCTCGACTTGTCGCAAAGGGGTTTCGACAAATTCATGGAGTTGACTATGATGATACATTCTCTCCCGTAGCGATGCTTAAGTCGGTTAGGATTATGTTAGCAATTGCTGCATATTTCGATTATGAAATATGGCAGATGGATGTCAAAACTGCATTCCTCAATGGTAATATTGAAGAAGAGTTGTATATGATACAACCTAAGGGTTTTGTCGATCCTAAGGATGCTAATAAGGTATGCAAACTTTAGCGATCCATCTATGGACTGAAGCAAGCATCTCGGAGTTGGAATCTGCGCTTTGATGAGGTGATCAAAGAGTTTGGATTTGTCCAAACTTATGGAGAGGCTTGTATTTACAAGAATGTGAGTGGGAGCAATGTGGCATTTCTAATATTATATGTGGATGACATATTATTGATTGGAAATGATATAGATCTTTTAAACAGTATTAAAAGTTATCTAAACAACAAATTTTCGATGAAAGACCTTGGTGAAGCGTCATATATATTAGGCATTAAAATCTATAGAGATAGATCAAGGCGCCTAATTGGGCTATCGCAGAGTACATACCTTGATAAGATATTAAAGAAGTTTAATATGGACGAAAGTAAGAAGGGGTTCTTACCTATGTTGCAAGGCAAGACATTGAGTAAGACTCAAAGTTCGGCTACGGCGAAAGAAAGAGAGATGATGGATAAGATCCCCTATGCCTCAGCCATAGGCTCTATTATGTATGCCATGCTATGTACAAGACCGGATGTGGCACATGCTATTAGTTTGACTAGTAGGTACCAATCTGATCCAAGTTCGGAACACTGGATAGCGGTAAAGAACATCCTGAAGTACTTGAGAAGAACTAGGGATATGTTTCTTATATACGGAGGTGAAGAAGAGCTAGTCGCTAAGTGTTATGTCGATGCTAGCTTTGACACCGATCCAGATGACTCTAAGTCTCAATCCGGATACGTATTTCTCTAGAACGGAGCAGCAGTTAGTTGGAGGAGTTCCAAACAACCTGTGGTGGCTGGATCAACAACGGAATATGAATATGTTGTCGCTTCGTACAGGCCAGGAAGCGGTTTGGATGAAAGAGTTCATTACGGAACTAGGTGTGGTTCCTAGTGCATTGGACCCAATGGTTATCTATTGTGACAACAATGGAGCCATAGCCAACGCAAAGGAACCAAGGTCTCACAAGAATTCCAAGCATATTAAGCGCCGGTTTCACTCCATCCGCGAGCATGTCAAGGATGGAGATATAAAGATTTGTAAAGTACACACGGACCTAAATGTAGCAGATCCGTTGACTAAAGTTCTCCCTAGGGAAAAACATGATCAACACCAGAACTCCATGGGTGTTAGATTTATCACTACTGAACTAGATTATTGTCTCTAGTGCAAGTGGGAGACTGAAGAAAATATGCCCTGAGAGGCAATAATAAAGTTGTTATTATGTATTCCTTATATATGATAGATGTTTATTTTGCATGCTAGAATTGTATTGATCGGAAACATCAATACATGTGTGTTTAATAAACAAAAAGGGTTCCTAGTTATGCCTCTCTTATAGACTAGCTTGTTGATTAATAAGATGATCAAGGTTTCCTGATCATGGACATTGGATGTTGTTAATAACAAGGTCACACCATTGGTGGAATGATGTGATGAACATTCATCCGAAGTATAGCATTACGATGAAGTCATAATGTTTATATTGCTATAACACCATACGAAGTAATCTTTATCCTTAGACCATGAGATCATGTTAATTGCTAACACTAGAAGTGTATCTTGATAACATCAAACGTCACACCGTAACAGGGTGACTATAAAGATGGGTTCAGTACTACGAAGGTGTTATGTTGAGGCTCATGGATCAAGAGTGGAATTTGTCAATCCCGACGACGGTGATATCACATTGGGATAGCTTGCAAGCAAGTGATATGATCACTAGAATGTTATATCACGGGAACGAGAAAAGAGTGCATGTCGGTAACGAGATCAAACTAGGTATGGAGATACCGATGATCGAATCTCGGACATGTAATATATCGCAAGACAAAGGGATTTAGTTACAAGAGTTAAAGGTTCTCACGATCACATAAGTCATTATTGAATGTGTAGGAGTCAGTACGGATCTCCAGGTCCCGCTGCTGATTATTGATCGGAGAAGGGTCTCAATCATGTCTGCATTATTCGTGAACCATAGAGTGACACACTTAAGAGTTACCTGACACCATTTTGGAGCACATATGTTTCAGACGAAAGAATTGCAAAGCGCAGGAATTGTTTCAATAGAAACCGGAAATTGTTTCGGCTGAAATTGCAGAAAAAGTGGTTCTGCATGTGATATTGAAATATTGCAAGGGGCTATATGTGAATATTTGTTAATTAAAGTAATTAACAAAATTCTGAATAAATTTAATAAAAGAGTTTTATTAAATGAGAGAGCATTAAACTTGGAGAATTTTAATGCATTTAAAGTGGAGACTTTAAAAGGGAATGTGAAGAGGCATTTTAATGTGGAGGGGTTACCACCACATGAATGGGGGAGGTGAGGGGTCACCCCCCCATACGCCGGCCATGGAGAGGAGGGGCACCGCCCTCCACCTATAAAAGGCCACCCATTCCCTCTGTCGTTGTATTGGGAACGACAGTACCTGAGGAGGTTAGATAGAGGTGTGGGGACTAGCAGGGAAGCTACCGATGGCGTCTACAAGCCAGTGTAGCGGGACACAGGAAGTACCCAGGTTCAGAGCCCTCGTGATGAGGTAAGAACTCCTACTCCTGCATGTCTGACCGTATATGTGAGTATAATCGGGCTACAAGGGTGCTCCTTGAGCTGTATCTGAAATGAACTGAGCTAGGCGTGTATCTGTACTTGTAAGAGCGATAGAAAGAGCTAGCTAGCAGGGAGTGAAGTGCTAGTGCGTGTGTGTGTGAGCTGATCGAGTGGGTGTGTTCCCTGTCCATGAATGAGAGAGTCCCTCCCTTGCCTTATAAAGGTGGCCCAAGGGGCACGGTGGGACCCGCTGCCTAACTAGTACTATTGCCTATGTCATCTGATAAAGTATGCATGATGTCATACATAGTGTATACTATTTGGCATGTCATCTGATAAAGTAGCATGGGCTTGGTGTCTTCAGTCTTGTCGATGTCTTCTCATTTGTCTGGTTGTATGCTCGTTAAATCGGCACCGGTACTTGGTCCCGATAAATGCAGCGTAATGGACGGATACGCTTATCCACCAGGAAGATCGACGAGGTGGCGGCGATGATCCGGCTAGGGCAGCGATCCGGCTGGGCAATGAGCGGCCCGGCCTCATCTGAGGGTAGCGATCGATCCGGCTACCCCCGCTGGCGACCCAGCCGGACAGGAGCGACGCCAGCCTGATCCGGGTGGAGTGCGAGGCCCAACCGGGGCGAGGCGATGTAGGGGCCCAGCCGGGGTGATGTGGGCGGCCCATCCGGGCGAGCCAAAGTGATGGAGCTGCCAGCGAAGCGGCTGGGCCCAGCGGAGCCGCAAGGTGGAGTTCGGTAGCCAGGCGGGACTCCAGGGCGGGGGCGGGCAGCGGAGTGGCGGCTGGGGCCCGGCAAGGTGGAGGTGGAGGTGGCAGGGAGTGGTTGTCGGCCGGGAGGTGCGTGTCGTAGTCCGTTTTCTTTATCTTTTACCCTGTTTTTGCCTTTTTGACCTGTTTTGGGTGCTTCTTTGGGGTACCCGGGGATAATCCCCCAGACACTAGCCCCCGAGCGCGCGCTGATTTCACCCGGAGGGGGAAATTCGCACGAGCTCCACAAAACTTGCCGTTGTCGTTGTAGATGAAGTACTTGAATGGCGTCTGACTGGACACCTCCCTTGAGGAAGCAACACAACTCATGCGCGAAGCACCTGGGTGTAGCCTCCGAGATTCGATGGTGACGGAGACAAGTGTCTGAATCTTCTATTTCTCGCCTTTTCGACACCTTGAACTTGCTATCCAATGAACGCCTTTCTGATCAAGAGCTTGATTACACCGGTAAGCGCATCAAGTGTAATCTTTAGATTTGAAGTAGTTGGCGAAGACAAAAGCTTCAATCTTCATCTGAAATCCGAACCGATGCATACCGCAAAACAAACACACAGAAATGAACTTGCTGTCATTACATCAACATATAGTACACATGTTATCAACCGGATAACGGTTTTATTTTTCAAAAACTAGCTCATGCTTTTCTGAACACTTAGTCACTTTCCCGCGTCGCTTTCTGCTTACTGTGTCCTTGCCACCGGTTGGCCGAGTTGAACCGGCGAGGAACGAAGAAGATACATTGCACACGGTAATTTGGCTGAAAGCGAAAAAACCAACTAGGCACAAGGCCGGAATGTCCGATCTGTCGCACCTTCGCCGTTTTCATGTGGGATGCCTCATTTTTGTTTGCTAGCCGGACAAGGCGGTTCTTGATCAGATGAGACGAAGAGTGGGCCTCGACACCGCCGCACACTACTCGGTCGTTTACGGATTTAGCAGTGCCAACCGGCCAGCCCCAGTAAGGGGTCATTGCCACGAAAAATCAAGGTAGGAAGGAAAACAACATCTGGCGAAGCTCGAGGTTGCGAGGTCAAAACACTCACATTGTAGCCGGGTGTAGTAGGGTCGAAGACGCGATTCCATGACGCGTTGCCGCCAAGAACGTCCAATCGGCATTCCAAAGGATAGCTTTGGCCCAACGGGATAGGGCAACTAACAGCGGATGCGCCACCGCCCATCGCCAGAGCGGTGTCTAGCCGGCCCAACCGGCAACCAAACGGGACAAAGTCGGCATGAGTCGGCCCGACTCAACGGAGGTAATCCGAATCGAATCAGAGACAACGGTGCCAGTCGGACTGACGTAGCCGGATCTGGAACTTGCTCTTGATTTTCCATGTATTTTTTCTAACCGGACGGAGTTAGCCGGATTTTTCTCTCACTTTTTCCTTTAACTTTTTTCCTCTCATTTTTTCACCAGTTGCCAATAGCCGGCTCACTTTTTTCTTTTCTTTTTCCAACCGGATGCAACCAACCGGCCATGTACCACTTCTCCTTTCTTTTTTCTTTTTCTATTCTCTCACTCTCAACCGGCCTCATCTCCTCCTCTCTCCTCCTTTCTTTTCCCTCTCTACCTTTTTTCTTTCGTTCTTTTCTCTCAGACCGACTGAAATCGGCCGGCTCCTCTGCCGCTTTTTTTTTTTTACTTTTCTCAGCCGGCCGGAGCTAGCCGGACCTCTCTTTTCTTAACTCTCTTCTTTCTCTCTACCTTCTTAACCGGACATTTTTCACCCCATCGGACCACTCTCCCAGCCGTAACTTCTACTCCTTCTCTTCTTTTTATTTTTCCATCTCCACTCCCAGTCGGCCTCACCTCCACTTCCTTTTTTTTTTTAACCGGTGGGATTTCTCTCTCCTCTTTATTCCATCTAACAACCCGATTTTTATTTCTCTATTTTCTTTCCCCAACCGGATTGGGCTATTTCTTCCCCTGACGGAAGGACGGGTACGTACGTGCGGCCGGCCGGGCAAGCAGCCAGCGCGACCGGCGTGGGCGGCTTGCAGCAGCGCGGGCGCGCGGCCGCGCCGTAGGATGTGCGGCAGACCGCGGCAGCCGGCGGTGCCGCGACGCGCGGCGGAGAGGACGCAGGGGAACGCACGAGCGGCGGCGCGAGCTTGCGGGGGAGGCGCTGCAGGGGTGCGGGGAAGTGGAAACTGGAGGCGGGGGATGCGGGCGCGCGCGCGGCGGAGAGGAAGCGGGGGCGGCCGGGAGAGCCCGCGGCAGCGACGGGCGGGCGTTCACGCCGGGCGAGGCGGAGGGGCGGCGCTGCAAGGGAGGGCGCTCCGGGCGGCAGCGCGCGGGGGAGCTTGACGGAGAAACGGCCGAAGCACGGAGGAAGGGGTCGCGGTGGATGGACGCGAGGGACGGGGGAGGCCTGGCGTATATGTGGCCTCGCGCGGTTGCGGGTGACGGACGTGCAGCGGTGGGCGGCGACGTCGCGCACGAGCGTGCGAGGGACCGCGGGCTCGCAGGACTTGCTGCAGAGAGGAACATGCCGAGGTGTGCTCGCGCAAGGACGAGGACGCACGCCTGCCGGTGATTGTGGAGGTGCCGCTGCAGGCGGGACTTGCCACGGACGCAGCGATGGCGAGGACGGCGGCGGCATCGACGGTGACGACGCGAACGGCGAGGCGGCCAAAGAAGCAGCCGCGGCCAGCCCCCGGGGCTCTTGCCATGGCAACGACAACCACGGCGCAGAGGCGACAGTGAGCCTCCGAGAGACTTGATGGAGCGGTGTCGATGCCGATGATGACGATGAAGAAAATCGGTCCCGTGCGGAACGGAACTCCGGTCGAAGCTATATTTTGCCCCACGGTGGGCGTCAACTGTCGTTGTATTGGGAATGGCAGTACCTGAAGAGGTTAGATAGAGGTGTGGGGACTAGCAGGAAAGCTATCGATGGCGTCCGCAAGCGGGATTGGGCACAAGCCAGTGTAGCGGGACACAGGAAGTACCCAGGTTCTGAGCCCTCGTGATGAGGTAAAACTCCTACTCCTGCATGTCTGACCGTATATGTGAGTATAATCGGGCTACAAGGGTGCTCCTTGAGTTGTATCTGAAATGAACTGAGCTAGGCGTGTATCTGTACTTGTAAGAGCGATAGGAAGAGCTAGCTAGCAGGGAGTGAAGTGCTAGTGCGTGTGTGTGTGAGCTGATCGAGTGGGTGTGTTCCCTGTCCATGAATGAGAGAGTCCCTCCCTTGTCTTATAAAGGTGGCCCAAGGGACACGGTGGGACCCGCTGCCTAACTAGTACTATTGCCTATGTCATCTGATAAAGTATGCATGATGTCATACATAGTGTATACTATTTGGCATGTCATCTGATAAAGTAGCATGGGCTTGGTGTCTTCAGTCTTGTCGATGTCTTCTCGCTGTCTGGTTGTACGTTCCTACGTGGGCACTGGTACTTGGTCCTGATCGTCTGGCAGCAGCTGGACCGGATACGCTTATCCAACCAGGGAAGATCGACGAGGGGGTGGCGATCCATTGAGGCAATGAGCCACCGGCCTCAGACGAGGGTACGATCGATCCGGCTACCATTGGCGACCAATGGACAGAGCGACGCCACCGATCCGTGAGTGCGAGGCCGAGCCGGGGCGAAGCGATGTAGGGGCCCAGCCGGGGTGATGTGGGCGGCCCATCCGGGCGTGAGCCAGCGGATGGAGCAAGCTGACGGCTTGGCTGGGACTACCAGCAGAAGCAGGCGAGGCTGAGTTCGGCCAGCCGGGCGGGACTCAGCGGGCGAAGCGCTGGGCCGGGTGGGCTGGGTGGAAATTAAGAGGGGGTGGAGGTGGCGGCTGGGAGGTGGTAGTACCAGACGGCCAAGTGCTTTTTTCTTTATCTTTTACCCTGTTTTTGCCTTTTTGACCTGTTTTGGGTGCTTCTTTGGGGTACCTGGGGATAATCCCCCAGACACCCTCCTTCATACTCACACCTCTTTGTGAAGGATCTCTCTCCCCCTCTAGAATTATTTCCCCATTGTCTCGGATTAGCGATATACATGTTCCCGGTGGCATTTCGTCTGGAAGGAGTTGCTGCTTCCGCTGGATCGCTGGAGAGAGGAGGTGGAGGTTGTCCGGTGGCTTGTACGTGCGTGCGAATATGGATGCGCTGCTGAGTTGCGGCGCTCGGACTTCCTCACGATCTTGAGATCGGCAAGTGTACGACTACATCAACCACAAGTTCCTACTCGTTAACAAAACTCGTTGTCTTCGAGGGTAAGTTCTCGTGGGATGTATATCCACCCGTTGCTTTGTACCTAGTAGATAGATCTTAGCGTATAGTTCACACCGTAGGAAATTTTTTGTTTTCTATGCTGCGGACCCAACAGAACAGCTGCAAGTTTTCCCTTAAGTGGATCACCCAAGGTTTATCGAACTCAGGGAGGACGTGTTCAAAGGTATCCCCTCTCAAGCAACCCTGCAATCAAGATACAAGAAGTCTCTTGTGTCCCCAACACACCCAATACACTTGGTAGGTGTATAGGTGCACTAGTTCGGCGAAGATATAGTGAAATACAAGTGGTATGGATAATTATAAGTGGTAACGGTGATAGAAAATAGCTTGAAGGCGTGGAAGAGACTAAAGGCAAACTGAAATAAAGATGGAAGCAAACAAACATGTAATAGATCTAATTGCAAATGGTGTTTCAATTCTTAGAAACAAGGCCTAGGGATCATACTTTCACTAGTGAACACTCTTATATAAATATATTCTTCTTTATGATACTACGCTGAGCTACTCTCTGGTTGGACACTCTAATCCATGGTAGGGCTATAACAACACTTCTCAAAGTCCGCTTTCCCCATCTAGATAACCCCACACTGTCACCTTGAGCACTAGATGGTTCAAACGAACACCACAATTTCATAAAGATATCCAACTCCAAATATAACTCATAACAAGTATTTATAATCTCTAGCCTAAGGGCCACCATGGTGTGCACACTGTCAACTTCACACACATGGGGAGAGCAGAGATCTATTAAAGCACTTGAGTAGCAAGGTAGATCTATAGATTACAAGCTCATGATCTCAATAAGATCATGCATAGAGAGAGAGATGAACACATAGCTACGGTAGAACCGTTAGCCTCGAGAGAGAACTACTCCCTCCTCATCATGGGAATCAGCAACGGTGATGGACATGGCGGTGGAGATCGATGGAGATGGCTCCGGGGGCACTTCCCCGTCCCGGCACGCTGCCGGAACAGAAACTTTCTGCCCCTGAATCTCCCCTTCGGTGGTGGCGGCGCTGCAGAACTTTTCATGGCTGAAGGCTTGATCCTTTAGGGTTTATGCATTGGGAGGCTTCTTATAGGCGAAGAGGCAAGGTCGGTGGGCGGCTAGGGGGCCCACACCACCTGGTGGGACGGCCAGGGCTAGCTTGTGCCACCACATGGTGTGGCCGCCCTGTGGCCCCTCTTCGTCTCGTCTTCTGGCTCTGTGAGTCTTCCGGTAAAATATCAACTTTGGCTTTTGTCCCGTCCAATTCCGAGAATATTCATTTTTTGACTTTCCTGGAACCAAAAACAGCAGAAAACAGGCAGCTGGCACTGTGGCATCTTGTTAATAGGTTAGTCCAAGAAATAATATGAAAAGTACTCCAAAGTGTGGAAAAAACACAAGAAAGTAGATAAAACCAAGCATGGAACATCAAAAATTATAGATACATTTGCAATGTATCAACATCCCCAAGCTTAACTCCTGCTCGTCCTCGAGTAGGTAAGTGATAAAAAGAAAGAATAATTTTTGAGGTGATATGCACCATCATAAACTTGATCAAAGTATTTGTAAAACATTCAAAGCTGGGATCATAGTACTTCAATCATAACATGAAAGATAAAGAAACTATGTTGCAACATGAAAAGGCACAAACAAAAGATTAATGAATAACAATGCTCTGCAAGACGTTTGTTTGTTTCGCATAAAGAAAATATAGCATAGTGGCATTCAGCTTGTCCCTCATAGAGTAGCAACCATAAATGCATAGGACACCTTCAAAGTTCATAAGAGTGACTAGATACAAATAGTTTAAAACAAGCAATATCAAAGCTATGCATCAATCAACAAGTCTTGGGACAATGCACATAGAACTAAGAATGGCCACTATGCTCTCAAAGTAGGTGCATAAAGATAGAAGGTAGAGACTCAATATATAAGTGGAGAAAGGCCTTCATAGAAGGAAGTAGGGATTCAAGTTTCATAAAGAGCTTCCAAAAATTATGGTACTTAATAGCTTTCAGCTCTCATTGCCCCTATCATAAGCATCTTCAAGTGATTAAGGTTAAAGTGAACAAACTATGGAGTATATGCTTGACAAAGTATAAGTTGGAAATCTCATGTCCTTGAATACGAGGGTTGCTCCCCATGCTACTCAAGTTTAGTAACCGGTAAGTTCTTGTCATCGTAAGTACATGTGTATCATAGAGAACCGCCAATGGGGTACCCCTTGCCCGATGATACGAAAGAATCCCCATATCAAAATGATAAGGCAACCAGACAACGAGCATCTCAGCAATCTTCTTATTTACCATGGAAATATGGTGCTTTTTTCTATCTTTCCTCATTCCGTATATCTATTTTTTTTCTTTTCTTTTTCTCTTTTTTCTCAATATCTGACTCTTTTTTATAAGAAGAATGCTTCATAGACAACTCATTATGGTTACGCTGCATATTTCCACCATGTCAGCATGGATTAGACTAGCGGCCCAGGCATTTCTCTAACACATATACATAATTCCATGGAATTACAAGCTCCCCTTTCATTTCACACCGATGACATCCATAGACAAAAGAGCATGATATCAACTAGGTACAAAGTACAAGTGCAATGTGGAAAGCGTTCCCCATGACATCATGGTTCTGCTAATCCCCATCAAAAATGTGCAAGCATATACAACATAGACGACACAATGGTTCAAGTTTATTAAGGGCAAGAAAAGTAAAGTGTGCCATCAAGTTCGTGAGAGCTTTAATCACTAGTTTTCTCATAACAAGTTTAATTCGGAAGGTAGATAAAAACATGAATATACTTGGAATAACATATGCTAGTAGGTAGGTATGGTGGACTCTTTGGAATAACTTGGTTTTATTTGGAGTTGGATGCATGAGTAGAACTCATACTTGGTTACGGAGGCTAGCAAAAGACTGGGAGCGACCAACTAAGAGAGCAATAATGGCCATAATCATGCAGAGCGATAAAACATCAGTCATCAAAGCATAAAGTGATACTACAAGTTGAAAACTAAAGGATCATAAAGGCTTATGGTGACTTGTGATAGTCATAACATGGTGTGAGCATTAGGCAAGTCAACCCAAATAAAGCATCAAAGGAGAATACCAAATACTATGATTTAATATGATAAAACAACGCATGATTCATCCAAGACACATTAAGCAATCTCAATTGTTTATAACATGTCATGCTACAACAAAAAATACTAAGCCTAAAGCCAAAACAATATCAAGCATGGCATGACAAAGCATATGCCACAGTCAAAAACAAGCTCTCTTTATCACTTAAGCATGAACTTTCCTACTCTTTTCCAATCCAAACCAAACTATTTGAAAACCAATGTATGGAAGAGGGGGTCCAACCAATTTATTAAGCAAACTAAGAAAACAAAGCAAACGAAAAAACCAAAATGAAAACGAAAAAGAAGATGCTCCAAGAACAACACAACTGTGCATGAAACAATAAAAATGAAGCGTTTGGAAGAAACCTGGGATTTTTATTGATCAAGAAGGGGATGCCTTCGGCATCCCCATGCTTTGATGCTTGTACTTCTTGGATATTTCTTGGGGTGACACGCGTGGCATCCCCAAGCTTGAGCTTTAGTCCATCCTTCATCTCATTACTCATTCCTTCCATACACCTGAAATTTTTCCTTCATACAAAACTTCACATAATCTTTATTAGCAACATTAGTGCACTCAAGATAATAAGTCTTTAGGTTAAGTTCTAACACCAATAAAACTTCTATTAAAACAAAAGCTACTGTAGAATTTCCCTCAAAAAGCTCAATTCCCCAAAAGAACTCAAAAAGGAAACAACAAAAAGCAAATGCAAATAATGGCAGAAATCTGTCAAAACAGACCAGCAGGTAAAGACTAATTTTTTAGAAGACCTTCTGTTTCTCAAATCGAAAAGTATTGAACTAACGAAAGTTAGATAACAACCTGGGGCAGAAGCACAAAAATTCACGCCTCAAAAGGATGTACAGAGATTTTACACGAATTTTTACAGTAAAACACAAAAATCTGTTTCGGGACAGCAACTTTCCCAAGCATTACTTCTCTCTCATTAGAGGTTACTCTTGGCACAAAAACCACACAAAATTTATAAGGAGAGGTTATTACTGAAGAAATAACTTCCAAGACTCAACTAAAACTTTTGGGTTATCTCCCAATAAGTAGTTTTCTTTAACGCCTTTAAGTTAAGCATGATAGTTTGAGAAGATGGTCACATAAGAAATATGAATTGAAGTAAAAGAGAGCATCAAGAAGCAAATTCAAAGCACATTTAAGTCTAAATGACTTCCTATGCATAGGAATCTTGTAAAGAAACAAGTCATGAAAGCACAAAGAAACAATCATACGAAAGCAAAACAAGTGCAACTTCAAGACTTTCAACATAAAGAGGGGAAACTTAATAATGTTGAGATACATAAGCCCATGTTTCCCTCTCTCATAATAACTTTTAGTAGCAACATGAATAAAATTAACAATATAACTATCACAAGAAACATTCTTATCATGAGCCACATTCATAAAAGAATTAATACTTCCCACATAAACATAGTCATTCTTATTGATTGTAGTGGGAGAAAATTCAACAAAATAGCTATCATTATTATTTTCATCACCATAATCATCAAATGTAGGAGGAATATTGTAATCATAATTAATTTCCTCCTGAATAGTAGGTGGACTGAAAATATCATAATCATCATTGCAATCAGCATATATAGGAGGTATAGTATCATCATAAGCAATAGAATAGTTATCCTCCAAAGTGTGTTCATTTGTATCATCATTGGAAGGATCATGGATAGTACTAATAGTATAGTAATTATTAATATCATCATTTTCAGAATTGGTACCGAATAGATTTTCAATATCAAAGGTAGTGTGCTTTTCCCAATCATGATCACTACTATAGGTAATAGGCATAGGAACATCATCGAGTTCAGACTCATCAAAAACTATAATAGGAGCAACATGCTTAGGGAAAAATACCGTTTGCTCTCTCCTTTTACTCCTCCTTTTCTTCTTTTTCTTCTTCTCTTTAGGAGGGAGAGGCTTGAAGGGAAGCTTCTCTATATACCCTAGTTTATCGTTAGAGACAAAAGAAGAAACTTTGGAGGGTTCCTCCTTTTCATTAATAAGAACAAAACACATATTACTCCTGTCATATTTTGGTAAAATCTCATCTTTTATAATATTTTGTATGTAAGTATTTGTGTGACAATTATCAACACAATAAAGATGACAACCATGCATGACGCTATTCATACCAAAAGCACTCATATCTACCAAAGAAGTTTTTCTTGATAACTCCTCACACCCCAAAAATAATGTAAGTTCATCATGCTGATTAGGAGTGATCATGTCATCACAATACAAACTTGCAGTACTCATTGGATTAGAAGGGCTATTATTATGGCCTGAGCATTGAAGATTGAAATGACCCACTTCAAAGCAAAGTTCACACATAAAAGGATAGAGGGCACAAACTTTTTTACCAAGATCATTTAGAGCCCTATACCATGTTCTAGTTTTTTCATTCCTGTGGGTGATACAATATTATTCTTCAATTTGATTCTTCTCACAAGTTCTATGTATTCCACACAAATTAGCATGCTTATAAGAAGTAGTACTTTCAAAGGTTTGAGCATGTTTATTGCTTTCATTAATAATAATTTCATTTTCCATGCAAGTGTCTTTATAAGGCTCATGATACATGTCCCATTTTTATTTAGGAGCATTAATATGAGAAGCAAAGGTTCTATAACAATCAACAAGAATTTGAGGATCAAGACCATATTTAGCACTAAGGTCTTGAAAATCAGCAGTTTCAGCGAAAGACTTAATGCAATCATACTCATAGTTTATACCTGGTTCTTTACCTTTGTTGTTATCCCAATATTCAGTATTGCTTTGAATTGTTTCAAGAAGATCCCACTTATCTTTGAACTCCTTAATTGTGAACGATCCCTCTAAACAAGTATCTAGATAGTCCTTGTAATGTCCTGAAAGCCTTGCATAGAAATTATTAATAACAATATTACTGGGGAGCTCATGAATGGGACATTTGAGCATTAGTGACTTCAATCTCCCCCATGCTTGGGCAATACTTTCTCCATCATGTGGATGAAAATTATAAATGTAATTCCTATCTTTATATATTTCATGAGGAGGATAAAATTTAGAGCAAAAGAGAGATTCAAGTTCCTTCCACTCCAAATGATGAGGAACATCTAGTAGCTCATACCACTCCCTTGCTTTGCCCTGAAGTGAAATAGGGAATAGCTTCCACTTAACTTGGTTCATTGCAATACCTGCACACTTGAACAACTCGCATTACGACATCTTCATGACAGCCAGTGGTACCCACATTACCAGAAGTTGGCATACGGCATCTCCATGACAGCCAGAAGACTGTGCCACTACTTCCAGGAGCACCCAATCGTGGTGGTCAATGACGCCCCGCTTGGGCACATCCTCAACAACCCCGACGCCACCAGAGGAGTCGCACTTTGGCGAATCGAATTGTCGCCATGAGACATTACATATGAAAAACACGACACGATAAAGTCGCAAGTTCTCCCTGACTTCCTCGTGCACTGGATGGAGAATCAGCTCCCCAAAAAACCGGATCTATCTTACCTCTGGACAATGCACTTCAACGGATCCAAGCGAAAGGACAGAGCTGGCGCAAGTGTCTTACTGACATCGCCCCAAGGAGACAAGCTGAAATACATTCTGCGAATGCAGTTCACCGCCTCCAACAACGAAGCGGAATACGAGGCCCTATTGCACGGGATGCGTATGGCAAAAGCCTGCGGTGCCAAGAGGCTCATCATCTACGGCGACACCAAGATGGTCGTCAACCAAACAATGCACGAGTGCGACGCGATGAACAACAATATGATCGCCTACCGCGACCTCTACGACACACTCGAAGGGGACTTTGACGGCTGTGAGATGCGACACGTAGGCCGCGAAAGCAACGAAGAGGAAGACGCACTCGCCAACATTGGCTCCACCTGCGCCCCCATACCACCTGGGGTATTTCTCGAGCGTATCTGCGAATGCTCCATCAAGCCAAAGGCCACAGAGAAGAAAGCAAGTGCAATAACGGAATTGGGGGCTACGCCGCCCAATGAGCCAATGGCACTCGACGACCTAGAGCTCGACACAGGACTCGAGGGACCAATGGGAGTCATGATGATTGAGCCATCTTGGACTCAACCCTACATCACATATCTTCTCAGCAAGAGGCTACCGGACGACCCGACTAACGCACGACACATCGCACGGCGATCAAAGGCATTCTCCATCATACTGTGAACTATACAAGCGCAGCATCATAGGAGTACTCCAACAGTGCGTCTCCAACATGCACGGAAGGGCCGTCCTCCTCGACATTCATGAAGGGACTTGTGGGCACCACGCCGGTAGTTGTGCCCTCGTCGCCAAAGCTCTACGAGCTGGATTCTACTGGCCCACGACCATGCGCGACGCCAAGGACATCGTCCAAAGATGCAATGCTTGCCAGCGATTCACGGACAAACCGCACGCACCTGGTGCGGAACTCCGGCCAATACCACTAGCTGGGCCCTTCGCGCAATGGGCACTTGACATGGTCGGCAAGCTCCCGAAGTCCTCGCGAGGAGGCTACGTCTACCTCTTGGTCGCAGTCGACAAATTCACCAAGTGGATAGAGGCCATGCCGGTGACAAACCAATCAGGAGCCTGTGCAGTCAAGTTCTTCGAGTCCATTGTCTATCGCTTCGGGGTGCCACACAACATCATCACAGACAATGGAACAAACTTCACCTCTAAGGAGTTCCAGGGTTTCTATGAAAACATGGCAATCAATGTAAGCTATGCCTGCGTAGCTCATCTATAGACCAACGGTCAAGTCGAAAAGGCCAACGGGCTCGTCTGCGGCGGAATCAAGAAGTGACTCCTTAGGCCACTCGAACAAGCCGCAGGGTGCTGGCCAGACGAGCTGCAATCCGTACTCTGGAGCCTATGCACAACACCAAACTGTGCCACGGGGTACACCCTGTTCTTCATGGTGCATGGTGCTGAAGCGGTGTTACCCGTAGAGGTACGCTACAAAGCCCCGCGAGTAGTCGCTTACAACGAGCAGGAGTCAACCCTTGCACTCAAAGACTCCGTCGATCTCCTTGACGAGGAATGAGAAAACGCAGTAGAAAGATCGACGATCTACCAGCAGAACCTGCGCAACTACCACAGCAGAAGGCTATGCCCCAGATCCTTCGTCGAAGGAGACCTGGTCCTGTGACTGAAACAGCAAGGGAACCTCAAGCTCGAGTCCCCCTGGGAGGGACCATATGTGGTTACAGAAATAATCCCAGGTGGCGCCTATCGCCTTAAAGATTTCGAGACAGGAGTCGCATACTCCAACCCCTAGAATGTTGCGCAGCTGCGGCGCTTCTACCCTTAGTCGTTTTTTTCTTTTCGTTACAAATAAGGCTATTCAGCCAGGCTACTTAGCCACACATTGTACCTCGTACTGATTCTGTGAATAAATAAAACTAAGTGCCCCAAACTCTGAGTTTTTTCTATTATTTTTTGCCATCTACCTACTCAGGGGCTACGCCACCCTTTACACATCTGTTCTACAAACCAATCACGATATCCTGAGTAGCTGACGCAATAATTGAACCCTTGACAAACACCAGCCTAGCTGCAACGTACCTGGCAGGTTGGCAAGGTGCTGAGATAAACACAAGTCAGGCTAACGAAAAGGAATCGCATAGTGCCACGCACTCGCAAAACATACGAGCTAACAAGCTCTTTACACATCAATTATAAACAACATATATATATGAACTTTACAACACTGGTACATTTATGTGCAGGATACAAGTTAATACTACTGTTGCAACAGAAGAACGTTTGTCTGTTCCTCGAAGAAGTCGACAACTTCCTCCGTTGGATGATCCACCGCCTGGTAATGAGGAACCATATTCCAGGTCGAACCTACCGGCGGAGTCGGCGGACCAGCAGCAACAGCTGCAATATCTACATCAGGCCTATGCAGTCACACCAGCGATAAATCAGCCTTGGCACCAGCACCAACTGCTGCCGCACGCAATCTCGAACTACACTCAAGTCTTGAAACTTAGCAAGGAGAGCCAACAGGCTCGAAGGAACAACATCCAGTGGAAACATTGTATGATAGATATTCCTTAAGCATTATTGCGATTTCTTCAGAAAATGAAGCACTCGCGAGGCACGATCCTGCAGGGTCGCAAGTGCGATTACGCAATCATGATCCACCCAGAAGTATCCACTTGCCTGAAGCTGTTCCTTGGTCAAGTCATTCATGTGAATGGCGATCCTGTCCTTCTCATCCTGCGGATGACGCGCGCTGACAACTATACCAAGCAAGAGGCAAAAGTATGAAGACAACGAGCTACCGCGATTGACTACAAGAAAAGATAAGGAGGCAGAAAGCTAACACTTGAATTGGTCACCCAGCTGTGCCACCTCCCCTAGTAGATATTTCTCTCAGGCGGTGGCCTTCTCCGCCCTCGACTTCCATACATCTGTGTTACCGCGGAGGACGGACAGTTCGCGCTCCAGCTGCTTAATGTGATCACGCAGTCATGAAAGCAGAGCCAGCTCATCCACCCTTGAGAGTGACTGTGCTAAGGTATCATCAGTGGATGGTGGATCCCGAGGCTCACTCAAAGGACCACTCGATGTGCCCTATCACAAGCCAGGCAAGAGATAATAAGAAGACCAAGCAACACATGGACAAAAACTCAAGTGCATTCAAACGTAACAAAATATAACAGAGACACCCGCCAGTGGCATGTTCTAGACAAAAGGGGTCAAGTTATTAACTATTATAAATATAACTACTGAGGATCAGCTTGCTTCTTCGACTTGGACTTCGGCTTTGGAGGCTTCATCTATTTCGTGGCGGTATCAGACGCCACCGAATTCCCACCGGCCCCTGACGCCGCAGCCTTCGCCGCCTTCTTGGCTCGCGGCAACTCCTCAGAGTACTTGGCGACTGTGTTGATGAGTTGCGGCCCGTACTTGCCACAGGCAGTTGCAAAAGGAGCAAAAACTACCTGTTGACCATCTGCGCCGACAGGCATCGCCTTGGAGACCGCAGCAGGATCCCTCTCCACGCCATGGGATTGAACCATCGCGAGTGACATGGAAGCGCCAACCGCACGAAGCGAGTTCTTGAAGGCTGTAGTAATACCTCCAGCAAGGGACTCCACCAGGTCATCCAAGTTCTCGATTAGCTCAGCTTTGGGCACCATCTCCTCGCGGATGCGACTGAGAACGCCCTTAGCTTTGGTCAGTGTTCCCTGAATGGATGCGCTGCGGTCCTCAACTGCCGCGACAGCACCTTCCAAGCCATCATCACGACAAAGCGCTTGGGTGTCAAAGCTCAAACTGCCAGCATCTACACAGAACAAAGCATCAGCACAATAGAAAGACATTGAATAAAGAAGCAGTCAAGACATAAAAGGAAACATACCTGAAAGAGACTTGGCAATCGAGAAGAGCTGTTCTTCGAACAACTTCTCCCTCGCAGCGATGGAGGCACACAAATCCTCTTTGCGTTTCCGCGATTCATCAAGCACAGCGACTGCCTCATCGTGACTCTTCACCGCCGCGGCGAGCGTCTTTTCAAGGAAAGCGGCTTCGCGAAGAAGCACGTTATGCTCAGCTGCAAAACATACAAAGATAGACCATCAGTCGAGTATATAAAAATATCACAAGGATGAAGAAGAAGAAGCAAAAAATACTAACTTTCAACCACGCGATGGCGATTGTCTAGCAATGCATGTTGTCGACCCATTGCAAGTACTTGCTCCGCTAGGCGAGCAACTTCCTTCACAATAAGCTGTAACAGGAGAAAAAACAAAGGATCAGAAGATAGCATGGATGATTAATTCGACTACAAGTAAAAGCAACATCACACATACGTGATCCTCTAGAGCCTCCGAAGTCGATTGGCGCGCAGTCGTTCGGACAACCATCTGGTGCTCCACAGCGTGTGGAGAACTTGATGAATTGTGCCTGGAGTGGGCCACCAATGGAGGAGAAGGAGTTCGCTCATCAACTTCCTTGGCCTTGGAGTCCACAACTCCAGATTCCTTCAAAAATTGGATGTCGCCAGAAGATGACGATGTCGGTTGACTACGGAACAAAACCAACATCAGGAAACGCAACTCCAAAAAGAACCAAGATGAGAATTGTATACTTACGAGTCAAACTTATCAAAATTGAAAGTGTGGTCCTCTGACTTCGACGACTCCTTCGGCAGCCGCATCTTCTTGCGGGCAGATGGCGCCATGGAACTCATAGGAATAGTAGGAATTGGCGACTCCGCACCAATAGTTGGGCCTCCTAGAGTCGAAGGAGACGACGCATCCGAATCTTTGCTGCGTGAACACTTGCGAGTGTCTGGACGGCTGGACTCGGGGGCTTCCTCCTCCTCTTCAAACGGGACAGTCGATTCCGACTCGTCCTCTTCATCTACTTCGTGAGGAATAACCCCCTCAGGAAGAGGGGGCAAACTAGGAGACAGGTTCCAATCCTGCATACAGAAAACAAGTCAGCACACGTCAAGAAAATCAGAAGCACTCGATAAATAAAGCTACTTCGTAGTACAATCATACCTCAGGAGGAGGGTTAGAAGCATCAAATGGAGGCACGACTGGTTCACCGGGCAGTACATCCTTGGCAGTGTACTTGGTCAACAGTCGTACCCACTTATCTACTTCACTCGCGGAAATGCCATCGGCAGATACGCGAGTGACATCGTCCGCACCAGCCCATTGGAACATGGGGTGGATTCTAGCCTGCAGGGGCTGGATGCGACGGCGCATACATGTGCGAATGAGGCCATAGCCTCCCTCTTCCTTACCCGTGCGGCTCTCGAGGTCGCAGACGTGCTCGTACAACACTTCTGTCTCCTCAGACTCGTCGGGCATCACGATGTTCTTCCAAGAACGCCTCCTCCTACACGGCGTCGCGGGATCAAAAGGCGCGAGTCTGAAGTGCTCTTCGTCAGCCTTCTGGCCACGGATGTAGAACCATTTGTCTCTCCACCCTTGGACGGACGCTTCCAGACACGTCAGAGGGATCCTCATCGCACACAAGGTACTCGCGAACATTAGGATAATGCCGCTGCCGCCATCCATGAAGACGTGGCTCATGTTGAAACCCCCCATCTGCGCCTCAAGTACGAGGGGACAGTCGCCTGAACGGGGAACTTGGCGCGGGTGGTGATGTCTACGCACTTCTATTCTTGTAAACATTTGTTGGGCCTCCAAGTGTAGAGGTTTGTAGAACAGCAGCAAGTTTTCCCTTAAGTGGATCACCCAAGGTTTATCGAACTCAGGGAGGAAGTGGTCAAAGGTATCCCCTCTCAAGCAACCCTGCAATCAAGATACCAGAAGTCTCTTGTGTCCCCAACACACCCAATACACTTGTCAGGTGTATAGGTGCACTAGTTCGGCGAAGAGATAGTGAACTACAAGTGGTATGGATAATTATAAGTGGTAACGGTGATAGAAAATAGCTTGAAGGTGTGGAAGAGACTAAAGGCAAACTGAAATAAAGATGGAAGCAAGCAAACATGTGACAGATTTAATTTCAAACGGTGTTTCAATGCATAGAAACAAGGCCTAGGGATCATACTTTCACTAGTGAACACTCTCATATAAATATATTCTTCTTTATGATACTACGCTGAACTACTCTTTGGTTGGACACTCTAATCCATGGTAGGGCTATAACAGCACTCCTCAAAGTCCGCTTTCCCCATCTAGATAACCCCACACTGTCACCTTTAGCACTAGATGGTTCAAACAAACACCACAATTTCATAAATATATCCAACTCCAAATATAACTCATGACAAGTATTTGTAATCTCTAGCCTAAGTGCCACCATGGTGTGCACACTGTCAACTTCACACACATGGGGAGAGCAGAGATCTATTAAAGCACTTGAGTAGCAAGGTAGATCTATAGATTACAAGCTCATGATCTCAATAAGATCATGCATAGAGAGAGAGATGAACACATAGCTACCGGTAGAACCCTTAGCCTCGAGAGAGAACTACTCCCTCCTCATCATGGGAATCAGCAACAGTGATGGAAATGGCAGTGGAGATAGATGGAGATGGCTCCGGGGGCACTTCCCCATCCCGGCAGGGTGCCGGAACAGAGACTTTCTGTCCCCTGAATCTCCCCTTCGGTGGCGGCGGCGCTGCGGAATTTTTCGTGGCTGAAGGCTTGATCCTTTAGGGTTTATGCATCAGGAGGCTTCTTATAGGCGAAGAGGCAAGGTTGGTGGACGGCCAGGGGGCCCACACCACCTGGTGGCACGGCCAGGGCTTGCCCACGCCACCACATGGTGTGGCCGCCCTGTGGCCCCTCTTCGTCTCGTCTTCTGGCTCTGTGAGTCTTCCGGTAAAATATCAACTTTGGCTTTTGTCCCATCCAATCCCGAGAATATTCATTTTTTGACTTTCCTGGAACCAAAAATAGCAGAAAACAGGCAGCTGGCACTGTGGCATCTTGTTAATAGGTTAGTCCAAGAAATAATATGAAAAGTACTCCAAAGTGCGGACAAAACACAAGAAAGTAGATAAAACCAAGCATGGAACATCAAAAATTATAGATACATTTGCAATGTATCAACATCCCCAAGCTTAACTCCTGCTCGTCCTCAAGTAGGTAAGTGATAAAAAGAAAGAATAATTTTTGAGGTGATATGCACCATCATAAACTTGATCAAAGTATTTGTAAAACATTCAAAGCTGGGATCATAGTACTTCAATCATAACATGAAAGATAAAGAAACTATGTTGCAACATGAAAAGGCACAAACAAAAGATTAATGAATAACAATGCTCTGCAAGACGTTTGTTTGTTTCGCATAAAGAAAACATAGCATAGTGGCATTCAGCTTGTCCCTCATAGAGTAGCAACCATAAATGCATAGGACACCTTCAAAGTTCATAAGAGTGACTAGATACAAATAGTTTAAAACAAGCAATATCAAAGCTATGCATCAATCAATAAGTCTTGGGACAATGCACATAGAACTAAGAATGGCCACTATGCTCTCAAAGTAGGTGCATAAAGATAGAAGGTAGAGACTCAATATATAGGTGGAAGAAAGGCCTTCATAGAAGGAAGTAGGGATTTGATGACCCACAAGTATAGGGGGTGTATCGCAGTATTTTCGAGGGAAGTGAAACCCAATTTATTGATTCTACACAAGGGGAGCCAAAGAATATTTATAAGCCTTAACAACTGAGTTGTCAATTCAGCTGCACCTGGAAACAATCTTGCTCACCGCAGTTTATCAGTAGCAATAGTTTTGTAGTAGGAATAGCAAAGTAACAACAGTAGTAAAGGAAAGACAGCAGTAACAATAGCAGTAAACAGTGGGATTCGAGTGCGGTAGGCATAGGGATGGATGGACGAGCGTTGCATGGACAAGACAATTCACATAGCAATCAGAACATAGGGCAATTGCAGATAAATAAGATAAAGCATCCAAGTACTATATAATCCTAGGCATGTGTTCCATATATAGTCATACGTGCTCGCAATGAGAACTTGCACAACATCTTTTGTCCTGCCAGCCCGTTTGCAGCGGGGCATCAAGGGAACTACTGGCAATTAAGGTGCTCCTTTTAATAGAGCACCGAAGCAAAGCATTAACACTTCGTGAACACATGTGATCCTCACATCAAAGCCATTCCCTCCGGTTATCCCGATTTCTGTCACTTCGGGGCCATTGGTTCCGGACAACAATGTGTGTATACAACTTGCAGATAAGACCATAAACAATATTATCATAATGAATCAATAACATGTTCAGATCTGAAATCATGGCACTCGGGCCCTAGTGACAAGCATTAAGCACAACAAGTCGCAACAAAGTCATAAAGCACTAATAAAAGATACTAGGAACCATGCCCTAACAATCTAATGCCATTACATGAACGATCTCATCCAAAACCTACCATCCCCATAGCCTACAGCGGGGGATTACTCACTCATAGATGGGGGAAACATGGATGGTCGATGGAGAAGTGATGGTGATGATGATGGCGATGATCTCCTCCAATTCCCCGTCCCGGCAGGGTGCCAGAATGGAGTTTCTGGTGCTGTTTCGTGGAAACTCATGGTGGCGGCGGAGCGGAACTCCTTCTGGAAAAACGTCGAACCACCCGGAGGTTTTAGGTCAGAAGGCTTCTTATAGGCGAAGAGGGAGACCGGGGGGTGCCTAGGGGCCCACACCATGCCCTGGCGTGGCCAGGCCCAACCCGCGCCTGGGGGGTGGCCAGCCCCTGGCCCTCTTCCGTCTCGTATTCTAGCTCTGTGAGTCTTCCGGAAAAATAGGCACCTTGGCTTTTGTCCCGTCCAATTCCGAGAATATTCATTTTCTAACTTTCCTGGAACCAAAAACAGCAGAAAACAGGCAGCTGGCTCTGTGGCTCTTGTTAATAGGTTAGTCCAAGAAATCATATGAAAAGTACTCCAAAGTGTGGACAAAACACAAGAAAGTGAATAAAACCAAGCATGGAACATCAAAAATTATAGATACATTTGCAATGTATCAGGATTCAAGTTTCATAAAGAGCATCCAAAAATTATGGTACTTAATAGATTTCAGCTCTCATTGCCCCTATCATAAGCATCTTGAAGTGATTAAGGTTAAAGTGAACAAACTATGGAGTATATGCTTGACAAAGTAGAAGTTGGAAATCTCATGTCCCTTGAATATGAGGGTTGCTCCTCATGCTACTCAAGTTTAGTCACCAGTAAGTTCTTGTCATCCTAAGTACATGTGTATCATAGAGAACCGCCAACGGGGTACCCCTTGCCCGATGATACGGAAGAATCCCCATATCAAAATGACAAGGCCAGCAGACAACAAGCATCTTAGCAATCTTCTTATTTACCATGGGAATATGGTTCTTTTTTCTCTCTTTCCTCATTTTGTATATGACTTTTTTTATTTTCTTTTTCTCTTTTTTTCTCAATATCTGACTCTTTTTTTATAAGAAGAATGCTTCATAGACAACTCATTATGGTTACGCTGCAGGTTTCCACCATGTCAGCATGGATTAGACCAGCGGCCCAGGCGTTTCTCTAACACATATACATAACTCCATGGACTTACAAGCTCCCCTTTCATTTCACACTGATGACATCCATAGACAAAAGAGCATGATATCAACTAGGTACAAAGTACAAGTGCAATATGGAAAGCGTTCCCCATGACAACATGGTTCTGCTAATCCCCATCAAAAGAGTGCAAGCATATACAACATATATGAGACAATGCTGAAAGTTTATTAAGGGCAAGAAAAGTAAAGTGTGCCATCAAGTTCGTGAGATCTTTAATCACTAGTTTTCTCATAACAAGTTTAATTCCGAAGGTAGATAAAAACATGAATATACTTTGAATAGAATATGCTAGTAGGTAGGTATGGTGGACTCTTTGGAATAACTTGGTTTTATTTGGAGTTGGATGTACTAGTGGAAATTATACTTGGTTACGGAGGCTAGCAAAAGACTGGGAGTGACCAACTAAGAGAGCAATAATGGCCATAATCATGTAGAGCGATAAAACATCATTGATCAAAGCATAAAGTGATACTACAACTTGAAAACTAAAGGATCATAAAGGATTATGGTGACTTGGGATAGTCATAACATGGTGTGAGCATGTGCCAAGTCAACCCAAATAAAGCATCAAAGGAGAATACCACAATAGTATGCTTTAATATGCTAAAACAACGCATGATTCATCCAAGGCACATTAAGCAATCTCAATTGTTTATAACATGTCATGCTACAGAAAAGAATACTAATCCTAAAGCCAAAACAATATCAAGCATGGCATGATAAAGCATAGGACACAGTCAAAAACAAGCTCTCTTTATCACTTAAGCATGAACTTTCCTACTCTTTTCAAATCCAAACCAAACTATTTGAAAACCAATGTATGGAAGAGGGGGTCCGACCAATTTATTCAGAAAACTAAGCAAACAAAGCAAATAAAAAAACCAAAACGAAAATGAAAAAGAAGACGCTCCAAGAACAACACAACTATGCATGAAACAATAAAAATGAAGCGTTTGGAAGAAACGTGGGATTTTTATTGATGAAGAAGGGGATGCCTTCGGCATCCCCAAGCTTTGAAGTTTGTACTTCGTGGATATTTCTTGGGGTGACACGCATGGCATCCCCAAGCTTGAGCTTTAGTCCATCCTTCATCTCATTACTCATTCCTTCCATACACCTGAAATTTTTCCTTCATACAAAACTTCACACGATCTTTATTAGCAACATTAGTGCACTCAAGATAATAAGTCTTTAGGTTCAGTTATAACACCAATAAAACATCTATTAAAACAAAATCTACTGTAGCACTTACCTCAAAAAGCTCAATTCCCCAAAAGAACTCAAAAAGGAACCAACAAGAAGCAAATGCAAATAATGGCAGAAATCTGGCAAAACAGACCAGCAGGTAAAGACAAATTTTTTCGAAGACCTTCTGTTGATCAAATCGAAATGTATTGAACTAACTAAAGTTAGATATCAACCTGGGTCAGAAGCAAAAAAATTCACGCCTCAAAAGTACGTACAGAGATTTTACACGAATTTTTACAGTGAAGCACAAAAATCTGTTTTGGGACAGCAACTTTCCCAAGCATTACTTCTCTCTCATTAGAGGTTACTCTTGGCACAAAAACCACACAAAAATGATAAGGAGAGGTTATTACTGAAGCAATAACTTCCAAGACTCAACTAAAACTTTTGGGTTATCTCCCAATAAGTACTTTTCTTGAACGCCTTTAAGTTAGGCATGATAGTTTGAGAAGATGCTCACATAAGAAATATGAATTGAAGTAAAAGAGAGCATCAAAAAGCAAATTCAAAGCACATTTAAGTCTAACCCACTTCCTATGCATAGGAATCTTGTAAAGAAACAAGTCATGAAAGCACAAAGAAACAATCATAGGAAAGCAAAACAAGTGCAACTTCAATACTTTCAACATAAAGAGGGGAAACTTAATAATGTTGAGATACATAAGCCCATGTTTCCCTCTCTCATAATAACTTTCAGTAGAAACATGAATAAAATTAACAATATAACTATCACAAGAAACATTCTTATCATGAGCCACATTCATAAAAGAATTAATACTTCCCACATAAACATAGTCATTCTTATTGATTGTAGTGGGAGCAAATTCAACAAAATAGCTATCATTATTATTTTCATCACCATAATCATCAAATGTAGGAGGAATATTGTAATCAAAATTAATTTCCTCCTCAATAGTAGGTGGATTGAAAATATCATAATCATCATTGCAATCATCATATATTGGAGGTATAGTATCATCATAAGCAATAGAATAGTTATCGTCCAAAGTGTGTTCATTTGTATCATCATTGGAAGGATCATGGATAGCACTAATAGTATAGCAATTATTAATATCATCATTTTCAGAATTGGTACCGAAGAGATTTTCAATATCAAAGGTAGTGTGATTTTCCCTATCATGATCACTACTATAGGTAATAGGCATAGGAACATCATCGAGTGCAGACTCATCAAAAACTATAATAGGAGCAACATGCTTAGGGAAAAATACTATTTCCTCCCTCCTATTACTCCTCCTTTTCTTCTTTTTCTTCTTCTCTTTAGGAGGGAGAGGCTTGAAAGGAAGCTTCTCCATATACCCGGTTTATCGTTAGAGACAATAGAAGAAACTTTGGAGGATTCCTCCTTTTCATTAATAAGAACAAAACACATATTAGTACTGTCATATTTTGGTAAAATCTCATCTTTTATAATATTTTGTATGTAAGTATTTGTGTGGCAATTATCAACACAATTAAGATGACAACCATGCATGACGCTATTCATACCAAAAGCACTCATATCTACCAAAGAAGTTTTTCTTGATAACTCCTCACACCCCAAAAATAATGTAAGTTCATCATGCTGATTAGGAGTGATCATGTCATCACAATACAAACTTGAAGTACTCATTGGATTAGAAGGGATATTATTATGGCATGAGCATTGAAAATTGAAATGACCCACTTCAAAGCAAAGTTCACAAATAAAAGGATAAAGGGCACAAACTTTTTTACCAAGATCATTTAGAGCCCTATACCATGTTCTAGTTTTTTCATTCCTGTGGGTGATACAATATTCTTCTTCAATTTGATTCTTCTCACAAGGTCTATGTATTCCACAAAAATTAACATACTTATAAGAAGTAGTACTTTCAAAGGTTTGAGCATGTTTATTTCTTTCATTAATAATAATTTCATTTTCCATGCAAGTGTCTTTATAAGGCTCATGATACATGTCCCATTTTTCTTTAGGAGCAATAATATGAGAAGCAAAGGTTCTATAACAATCAACAAGAATTTGAGGATCAAGACCATAATTAGCACTAAGATCTTGAAAATCAGCAGTTTCAGCGAAAGACTTAATGCAATCATACTCATAGTTTATACCTGGTTATTTACCTTTGTTGTTATCCCAATCTTCAGTATTGCTTTGAACTGTTTCAAGAAGATCCCACTTAGCTTTGACCTCCTTAATTGTGAAGGATCCCTCTAAAAAAGTATCTAGATAGTCCTTGTAATGTCCTGAAAGCCTTGCATAGAAATTATTAATAACAATATTACTGGGGAGCTCATGAATGGGACATTTGAGCATTATTGACTTCATTCTCCCCCATGCTTGGGCAATACTTTCTCCATCATGTGGATGAAAATTATAAATGTAATTCCTATCTTTATGAATTTCATGAGGAGGATAAAATTTAGAGTAAAAGAGAGATTCAAGTTCCTTCCACTCCAAATGATGAGGATCATCTAGTAGCTCATACCACTCCCTTGCTTTGCCCTTAAGTGAAATAGGGATTAGATTCCTCTTAACTTGGTTCATTGAAATACCTGCACACTTGAACAACTCGCAGAATTCGTGTATAAAGAGTAAATGATCACCAGGATGGACAGTTCCATCTCCAAAATAGTAGTTATTCATAACACGTTCAACAATTTTTATAGGTATTTTAAAAGGGATGCTTTCAGTATGTGGATTTAGAATATCACAAGTATCATTAGAATTAGCACATATGGGAGATAAAGTATCATCAGAGCAAATTTTCTTCTTTAAAGCTGGGGAACTAAAAAGATCATTTTCATAAAAACCAACTTCCCCAAGCTTAGACGTTTCCATAGCATTAGTAACAATGGTGTTCAAAAGATTCATATTAATAACATTGCGATTAGCATGGAAAGAAAGTTCCATGCGTTTTTTAATTTTCTTTTCAGACAATTCATATTCTAGCTTAGGAAAAATACTAAAAATTTCTCTAATTTTTTTATTGTTTTCCATTAAGCCTAACTAGTGAAAACAAGAAACAAAAAGAAAAAATTGCAGAATCTAAAGGAAATGACTTCGAGCACTCACACCGGAGGATGTGAGTACCTTTTACCTTACCTCTCCGGCAAAGGTGCCGGAAAATAGATTGATGTCTACGCACTTCTATTCTTGTAGATAGTTGTTGGGCCTCCAAGTGCAGAGGTTTGTAGAACAGCAGCAAGTTTTCCCTTAAGTGGATCACCTAAGGTTTATCAAACTCAGGGAGGAAGTGGTCAAAGGTATCCCCTCTCAAGCAACCCTGCAATGAAGATACAAGAAGTCTCTTGTGTCCCCAACACACCCAATACACTTGTCAGGTGTATAGGTGCACTAGTTCGGCAAAGAGATAGTGAAATACAAGTGGTATGGATAATTATAAGTGGTAACGGTGATAGAAAATAGCTTGAAGGCGTGGAAGAGACTAAAGGAAAACTGAAATAAAGATGGAAGCAAGCAAATATGTAAAAAATCTAATTGCAAACGATATCCAACTCCAAATATAACTCATAACAAGTATTTGTAATCTCTAGCCTAAGTGCCACCATGTTGTGCACACTGTCTACTTCACACACATGGGGAGAGCAGAGATCTATTAAAGCACTTGAGTAGCAAGGTAGATCTATAGATTACAAGCTCATGATCTCTGTAAGATCATGCATAGAGAGAGAGAGAGAGATGAACACATAGCTACCGGTAGAACCCTTAGCCTCGAGAGAGAACTACTCCCTCCTAATCATGGGAATCAACAACGGTGATGGAGATGGCGGTGGAGATCGATGGAGATGGCTCCGGGGGCACTTCCTCATCCCGGTAGGGTGCCGGAACAGAGACTTTCTATCCCCCGAATCTCCCCTTCGGTGGCGGCGGTGCTGTGGAACTTTTTTTGGTTGAAGGCTTGATCCTTTAGGGTTTATGCATCAGAGGCTTCTTATAGGCGAAGAGGCAAGGTCGATGGGCAGCCAAGGGGCCCACACCACCTGGTGGCGCGGCCAGGGATAGCCCGTGGCACCACATGGTGTGGCCGCCCTGTGGCCCCTCTCCGTCTCGTCTTCTGGCTCTGTGAGTCTTCCGATAAAATATCAACTTTGGCTTTTGTCCCGTCGAATTCCAAGAATATTCATTTTCTTACTTTCCTGGAACCAAAAATAGCAAAAAACAGGCAGCTGGCACCGTGGCATCTTGTTAATAGGTTAGTCCAAGAAATCATATGCAAAGTACTCCAAAGTGTGGACAAAACACAAGAAAGTAGATAAAACCAAGCATGGAACATCAAAAATTATAGATACATTTGCAATGTATCAGCGGTCATGCCTATCGAAGGTGATGCAGGAGTCGCTTCCACTGAGGTACTCAGTGGTGGAAGGAGGGGAGTTGATCTCCAAGTTGACATGGTGAGTGATGGCCTTGTGCACTCGATTTGAGGGACGCCCATTTTGGATCATCCCCATGTTGCCCACGGGTCATGGTATGGTTCGCCCTCGTGATTCTAGACCGGTGCAACCACGGGTGGTGGTATCCCGGGCGGTGGTGGAGGAGCTCCATGTGCCACGGCGCCTTGGGCGACTCCATAGCCCCTGTTTACTGCATCGCGGTTCATCCGAGCCAGACCTTCGTGGAGCTTGAGAAACTCGCGGTAGTCCTTGAGAAGGCCATCGTGCTTGTCGATGTAGAAGTGCACGGTGCATGGACCGGACATCTTGTCCTCGATGGTTGTTGCGGGTGCCTCTTCGCGAGTGCGGAGCTGCCACACTTGCAAGGTTTTCCCGGAGTCGCGGTATCCATCGCTGCGATAGCTTCTGTTGCGGTTGTCATCGCGTTTGTCGGCGTAGCCGGCTGTGACCATGTTGACGTCGTCGTGGTCATTGTAGATGCACATTCGCCTCTTGCCTCGGCGGTCGCATCTGCACCCGAGGTCGTCGTCATCGAAGTAGTGTGATTTTTCACCGAATCCTCTCCGTCGGCCCACCGATTCGCAATTTCCATCAGGTGGTCGATTGTCTTGGGCTTCGAGCGGCCCAGATCGTCCCTGAGCTCTATGCAGCGAACACCACCATTGAACGCGTCGATTGCGTGGTCTTCCGAGATGTTTTCTACAGAATTCTTAATGATGGACCACCTCTGGATGTATGAGTGTAGCGATTCGCCCAACCTTTGCTGGCAGCTCCTCAGCTCTTCGATTGATGCGGGCCTTTTATAAGTGCCCTTGAAATTGCGCACAAAGCTGTAGACCAGCTCTTCCCAGCTGCTGGATCCACGCGGGAGATTGTTGAGCCATGCGAGGGAGGCACCCTATAGCTGTAGCTGTAGGCATTGCATAGGCGTGCTTCGACTTCCGCCGTGTAGCCTGGCGGAGGAGATGTGGTCCTCCAACCAGATTTTTGGGTCTTGTAGGCCATCGGACTTTGGGTGCTCTGACGGGAGTTTGAACCCTTTAGGCATTCGCTTCTTCCTGATGGCCCTACTGAAGCATCTGGCGTCGCAGAGTTCAGTCTCGTCCTCTTCTAAGTCAGTCGAACGAGCACGTCTTGCCCTTGATTTGTCGATTTTGCGCTGCATGAGGTCATCGCGCGTATCGTAGTCGTGATCGCGCCGCCGTGAGCAGCGACGCCGAGACAGATTGTGACTGTCGTCTCTGGACGAGGTCGAGGAATAGTGTTTTGCCAGAGCCATGCTTTTCTTCGGCTTCGGCATTGGCTCTTTGTCGAGAGCGGCCTCGATTAGCCCCAAGCCCGCGATCGAAGATCGGTGCATGGTAGCTTGGGGATCTCCAGCTGGTGGGTGGTTGTTGAGGAGGTACATGGTGGCCGCTGTCACCGCGGCATGCGGTGTCTTTGGGACCACGTTGCCCCGCATGTCGACTATCATAGAGCTGAAGTCGAGGACTTTTGCAGCTTCTATGCGTTCTTGCTCTGTGAGATGGGCCATCCGAGATTGCCTCTTGTTGGCCACGTACTCGTTGCCTTTGGAGGAGGATCCTCCGTGGGAGGAGAGCCCAGCCCGTCGAAGACTCGACTCATCGGCTGCCTTTTTATGCGCCTCGAGTTGCGCGATTGCATGTAGTTGGCGTCTCTACTCCTCCTTTAGTAGCCAATGGTAGCCCATAAGCATGTCTTGCAACGTACGGGGGGCAGAGGATTGCCTCGCAGAGCTTCTCGGCAATGGGCCCACTCATTGTCGTTGAGTTTAGTCACGACATGCTCTCATGTGTGTTCGTTCACCATGGTTGGTGGTTCGACTGACGCTCCGTTGTTGACGGGCACGCCGTTGCCACCGTTGGTGGGGCCGCCATTGGGCGTGCTTCCGTTGGGTGGTTCGGCGCCATTGGGTGGTCCTGTGCCAGATCCAGGGCCAGTGTTTTCGCGATTAGCGGCGGTGTCGCCCGCATTGATAACCGTGCACATGAAGTGATTAGGGAAGTTGTTGCTCCCGCAACTTTCAGATCCGGAGTCGTAGGCTCCATCTTCGGTGGCTAGATCACCCGGATCGGATCCACGACTGTTGTCGCTATCCGTGCTCCCGGCTGTTGCCATGGTGTTGACCTCGCTGAGGGTGCTGATTGGTGGCAGGAACCACGATGCTGGAGCAATCGCGGGTGCTGTTGGCTGCTCGAGGATGCGGCGTGCCATCTCGACCAACACAGGCGGAAGCTCCCAATCACCAGACTGATTCCATCGCCTACGGACTCGAAAGCCGGGCGAGTGGCCGGCGTGTGGACGATGAAGTCGAACGCACCAAAGAGCTGGCGAATCTCCGCTATTGTGGAGTTGTAGATCGCGGTTGATGGGGCCGAACAAGCCGCGACATCAGCACTCCCTCTTCCCATAGACGGTGCCAATTGACGAGGGTTTAACTCGTCAATGCCCATTGTTATGGATTTGTGTTTTGGAGAAGGAGGGAGCGCTGGAGGCATCAGTCGGCTAGCAATAACAAGCACACAGGGACGCAAGGTTTACCCAAATTTAGGTCTCGTAGAGGTCCCTACTCCTGCTTGTCTGCTCTTGGAATTAACGAAGGAATCGAAGATTACAGGGGTGCGCAGATGCAATCTGTCGAGAGTTGTGGAAACTAGGGTTGCGTGTGTCCTCCTCGCTGCCCCCTAACCTTTATATAGGTAGGCTAGGTCTCGGCTAGCAGGTCGAGTCGGTTACAGATTAGGGTTTTTCCCTTTGAACTTTCTATCTTAAGCTTCTTCTTGTCTCGCAAGCAATCGAGAGTCCGTGGGCCACTCGAATTCTCCGTTTGGACCTTGGCAACGCCGTGGGCTTCTGCCGTATCTGGACCGTATATATCAAGCTCGAGTACCTATAGGGTATACCCATGTCACTTTCTATCTTAAGCTTCTTCTTGTCTCGCAAGCAATCGAGAGTCCATGGGCAACTCGAATTCTTCATTTGGGCACTGGCAACGCCGTGGGCTTCCGCCATATCTAGACCATATATACCGAACTCGAGTACCCGTAGGGTATACCCATGTCAGGAAGTAAAGACTATAAATACAAAATAGGTAGAACGGGGGAGAATGCTCACCTAGAAAACACTGTCGAAGATACATTATCCGAAGAACTTGTCGATACTCACATCAACTCAATAGCTTAATCCGCGAAGAACCAAAGCACTAAAAGAAACACCGGATGCACTATTTAATAGTATGGTAGAAGATCGGCATGTTCATGATATGATGCATGACATGGCGAAGATGCGATGCAATTAGGCAATATTAAGCGGAACCGGGTTCTCGACAGTTAATTATAAGGTTCATGTTATTTAGGTACCCCACAATTTAAATGTTGGCTTAACAAGGCAAAACTTGGCATCGGTTCGCTACAAAAATTTAAATGAAGCCAACATAAGACTAGAAAAGCCTGCATATAGTCTCGATATTTAATTATGAGGTGAATTGGCATAATACCCCAAACCCACATGATATAATGCAATCATGTACAATTTAATATGCAACAAGTATATGTTATATATTATAAAAATAGGGGTCTCAAAAAGGGATCACACATCAAGGTCTGAAGATCTTGGGGTTCGAGGTTTGATGGGGCTCAGGCTTGGGATCCAGGGTCTCAGGGTTCGACAGGTTTCGGTCTCGGTGAGATCGGTCTTCGAACTCCGGGAACTGGATCTTCGGATCCGAGAAGAAGAGCTCGGGGCTTTCAGTGTCGCGGCGTCTTCGGATCCACTCTTCAATTCTGGGGCCGGGGTTCAAATCCGTGAAGAAGACCTTGTCGTACTGGCGTCTTCGGTTCCACGCTGGTGTGCTCGGGGACCCGACTTTGATGGTCCGTGTCAAACTTGAATGGGCATCGGTGGTTCTTCGGAAGACCTTGGCAGCGACACGATGTCCTTGTGGGGGTTGCGGATCGCCTCGGTGCATCGTCCTCGGATTGGTCTCGTTGGCTCCATCTAGACGACAATGCGTATATCTCGTTGCAGGCCTTGGTAATGTCACTAACATGCATGCATGTAGGGGCACTCACAGGGAACCCAACGCATTCAGCGACAGACCTTGTACTTGGTGTTGGGACATGTCGACGGCTAGCACGACCACTAGCGACGGAGACGGAGGAAACAGGCCACTGCGAGGCGACGGGGTGCTAGCGCAAGCGCCAAGGGGCTAGAGGAAGGGTGTCTTGCAGGGTAGAGCAGAGGAGGCCGGCTTCACGATGCGGAGGGGCGGTCGATGGAGAGGGGCTTGCGGGCTCGCGAGGTCTTCGTGCTCACAGGGGTGACGGGATGGAGAACCACAGCGGAGCGGCACCGGCGAGGTCGTGCCTGGGGCAGAGGACGGCGAGCTCGAGAGGGAGAAGGGGAGCTCTCTCAGGAAGCTCTCGTGGAGGCGGACGTTGAGGAGGATCAAGACACCGGGAGGCCGAGCACGGGGTCGGGGGTGAGGCCAGTGCGAGGTGGCGGCGATCTCATGCAATGCCAGTGTCTCGAATGGCAGGGGCGCACAGCTTGGCGGGGGGGACTCCTGGGTGGCGGTGGAGATCAGAGGCGGCACGGCAAGGAGCTCGCGCGGCGACGGGGATTCGGGTCGAGCAGGTCCTTCCTGCTGGCCGACGAGGAGCTCGGGCTGTTCACCGCGGGATTGGGGTGTTAGCTTTGCGACAAGTAAATAACGAAGAACGAAAATAAAATTGCAGCAAGGGGGACACAGATTTAATATGGAAAACCCTCTCCAACAAAGAGAGGGGAAAAACCAGGGGCGCCAGCCAGCAAAACTTCACTATAACGGGGAGTGTTTACACAATGCCAGGGATTTCACAGATGCAACTTATCCCAGTCGGCGGCTTACAAGAATTATATATAGTGGTGGTAACCTAGGTCTTCAACGATCCATCCCTGTTGGGCACGGTGTAACACCCTCAGAATCGGCCCTATGCAAGTTTTAGCGCTTCCCGCCAAACCCGCATAGAAACGATTCAAGGACGCCCACCAGGAACTTTCGTGCGAGTGGAAAACGAAGTAATAACATTACACAACAGTCCTTGATGGGACCCACAGAACAGATATATATACAACAGCGACTCAATGAGTCAAGAATACAGATATAATATACAAAGATCCCAAATCACCTTGAAAACGATATAGCGCCCGACTACGGACAAGATGCAAATGGGGCTAAGAGCCCTGAAGAATAACCAATGACGTCCATAACCCTGCCCAGGCTAAGCCGGAAGGGTAACCCTGCTAACGACGTCGAAACCTGCTAAACAAAAGGGGTGCCGACAAAGGGCAAAGGAAAAAGAGAGCGGTCGATCGAGAGGCCGACACGGCGAGACTAGAATTCGGCGGTCCTCGCCTACATAGGTATGGTGGACTGAAGCGGCAGCGCAACATGCACTAAACCTCCTATAGAGACTCGATATAACTGTCGGCTATCAGAGAGGGGTAAGAAAGACCTATTCGGAACCAACCTGATACTACCACCAAACATACCCATCCTGGTATTTCCCCCTCGAGACCAAACGAGGAAGTCAACCGAGGAACTCACACAGTTAGCAGTTTTAGTTATTTAGTTATCGTTGCGGCAATTACTAGGCAGGTATAGATAGTCGTCCTGATATAATAAGCAGTGGGCAGTTTTAGTTAACCATTCCGTTGTAGTTGCAACACTTACTAGTCAGGTACAATAAGCATGAGATATCCCAAACCCAGCAGTTGTTGGTACTTTTATTTAGCCATGCCGTTGCAGTGAAGCTGATTACTAGTCATACCGGAAACAAGTCAAATTATAACCGTAAACTTTAGTTATAGTTGTCTATGATCGAGAACTGTGCTCCAAGTCGTCCATAACCGCGGACACGGCTTTTCGAAAAGATTTAACCCTGCAGGGGTGCACCAAAGTATCCACGCACTTGACCCTTTTGCGGATCAGTTAACATACACCCATCGGTATGTCGGCGGGGCCTAAGTCATGACGTTTCCCAGACCCAAAGCAAGTACATGGGGGCCACCCCACTAAGCTACCCGCAACGAAGTCGGCCGGGCTCCGAGACGGACTCAGGGTTTGCGTCAGTGGCTGTAAACGACTGGGAACCCGAAAATGTGACTGGGCTTGTCGATACCGCGAAAACACTCCGCTTACCTAAACAGTACAGTGTGCAGTACCTCGCACAATTTAAATAAAGCAGTAAAGCATGGCATAAGTACAGGATAGTAAATAAAACCTCAAACTAGTTTGTGGCCCCCAGTACAATACTTTGAAATCAGGTACTAATCGATGGGGGTGCCCACACACCCCACCTGTGGTTAGCGCGCTCGATCTCGGAACAGGTGTCAAGAACTCGGGGTCCTACGGGACACCAGTGAGCGGTCGGAAACCAAATATTGTCTATCACCCACCGGTGCCTCTGCATTTACCTACTTCAATTTTTAGTTATTAAACAGTAATTAAAGCCATGATCATCTCCAACATTAAACATGCGGCAGTACTCCAACATCTGTGGTACTTGACGACACGCAACAGCACTTGACCAAGCGACTACGACGCGCAAGTCCAACTATCTACCAAACATCAGGTAATAGGATGTGTCCAAGGCAATATACGGCTGCAAGGGATACCACGGGTACGAAAACTAGAGCATCGCAACACAGATAGCAATAGATCAACAGGAGGGAATAAATACTATAAAAGTAAGATGGGCAGAAAAGGGGAGGTGCTCACCTGAAAGCATTGCCGAAGGTTCATCCGAAGATCGGGTCGACACTCGCATCAACTCAACGGCCTTATCCGCGAAGAACCAAAACACTAGAAGAAACACCGGATGCACTATTTAATACTACGGCAAAAGATCGGGCATGATGCATGTATGATGTATGGCATGGCAAGGATGCGATGCGGTGCAATTAGGCCATTTTAACGGAACCGGGGTCCCGGCAATTATTTAAATGGTTCAAGTTGTTTAGATACCCCACAATTTAAATGTTGTCTTAACATGGCAAAAGATAGCACCGGTTCGCTACACAAATTTAAATGAGGCCAATATGAGACTAGATTTGCCCGCATATGGACCCCATATTTAATTATGAGGTGACTCGGCATAATGCCCCCAAACCATATGAGATGTATGCAAGCATGAATAATTTAATATGCGGCAGACGATAATGTCATATTATAAAAATAATGTGGGTCTCGAATAGGGAATCACATTAGGGTTCGGAGCTGGGGTTCGGTCTCGGCGGGATCGTTCTCGGATAACGGAGGTAGATCTTGTCGCAACCGAGGTCTTCGGGTCCGTGTAGACGGTCATGGCGTTCAAGGTGGAGAACTTGGCGTTCCGTGAAGAAGATCTTGTTCGGGGTCGGGGTTCGGGTTCAGACGCCGGGATCGGTCTTCGGTCCGGGAAGGAGATCTTGAGGTTTCCGTGTCGGCGGCCTTCGGGTTTGGCTTCGTTGTCGGTGGTCTTCCAGCAGCGCAAGTTTTCACTTGCCAAAGACGGAGCAGAAAGGATCATGGCCGAGAGCAGCAGCACCACACCATTACAATATGGGGCTGATTTAGGAGAGCCATGTCAACAACGGTACATCATATCACCAAAACACAGGCTTAGATCAACAGGGGGAAAAGAACACGAGGACAAAAGTACACTACCCATGTCCTGTGTAGATAAAGGCTCGAACACCTTGTGCGTCGAGAAACAACGGGAGGTTGGCAAGCTGGCTCGGGTGGCCTCCGACTTTGACGAGCTTGGGAGGCCGGGGCAGAGGCGGCGATGTCGACGAGGCAGAGCAGAGGCGGCAGGCGGCGGACGCGGGTGAGGGCGGGCCTCACGGTCTCGGCAAGCACGCCACGGCAGAGCTGCGGCTGTTACTGGTCCGAGCAGAGGCAGCGGGGCCCGCGTTAACGGGATAGGCTCAGGCGGCGGCAGTCGGCAGTCCAGGTCAGCGCGGGAGGTCGAGGAGACGAGCAGGAGCGGGTCTGGAGGAAGACGGCTGGGGGCTCGCATGGACGGGGCGACGCTGGCGAAGAGGATGGCGAGGTAGGCAGGCGGAGTTCGAGCTTCATAGCGAAGGAGCGCCTGGCGGCTCGGAGGCGTGCTCGGGAGGAGGCGAGACGGAGGCGACGGGAGGAAGCGGATGGGATATGGCATCGACGCGGGTCGCGACGAGGGGCGGAAGGAGCTCCGGACGGCGTGGTCCACGAACGGGAGGCGACGTGCGGGGACCGGCTCGGGCTCGGGGGTGCTGCATGGACGGCGAGGGAGGCCGGAGAAAAGGGCTCAGCGGTGGCGGCCGGAGCCGAGCACGGGGACAGGGGGGAGACGGACGAGGAGGAGGCGGCCGGGAGGAGAGGACCCCGGTGGCGGCGCGGCCGGGCCAGAGAGGCGGCGGAACTCTGCGGCGAGGAACGGCAGCGGCGAAGCGGAGGAGGCTCGGTCGATCCGCAGGGAGGCGGCGGTGGAGAGCAGCGGTGGGAGGTGAGGCGCAGGCGGGCGGTTCGTGAAGGGGAGGCGTGCCTGGGGCGGTGGGCCACGTGGGGGAGGCAGGTGGGGATCGGGGGTGGGACCAGGGGACGCGGTCGGTCAGCAGTTGGGGCCTGGGGCTGCGGCGGGGTGGGATCCCGAGGCGAAGCGGGCCGGGAAGCGGTGGGCGGGAGTTTGGCGGCTGGGGGAGGGAAAAGAGGGAGGAGGGGTAGGTGGGGTTGGGGTAGGTAGGTTAGGGTTTGCTTTGCTGTTGGGGGTGGCCGGCTGGGCCGGGTCGGGCCTGGTTCGGCTGCCCCCTAAAAACAATATCAAATTTTACTTAATTTTGAATAGACTTTTGCAATTAGTTTTTAGACAAATAAAAGACCCGGAAAAGCCTGGCGTTTTGATTTGAAATAAAGACGGGGTATTGAGAAAACCAAAACTAGACTTTTCGAAAATGGTTTTATGCAAACAAATGCAAGATGACATGACGATGCTCAAATGCAATGTGGCATGATGACATGAGAATGCGGTCATGATGATGCAATGCACGAAAACAACGCGATTTTCTAGTAGTGGTTTTTGCGGGGCGCCACACACGGAGTGGGCCAACTTCTGACGGAGCGGAGCGAGGCCCGCAGGCCTCGCTCCGCTCTGTCAGAAGTTGGCCTCTACTTTGTAGAATTTGGATCAACATATAACATGGGGTGGATTGAGAGGGCAGCCGCTGCGGGAGTTGGTAGGGGAAGGAGCGATGGAAGGAGACGGGGTCGGTGGGCAAACGGGATGGGGATCATGGTTGCTGTGTGGGGCGTCCGTGTGGGGCCAGAGGACGGGGTAGGTGAGGAGCGTGTCGTGCGCGGGGCTTTCACAGACGGCATTGCAGCACACGGCGTGCAGCAGCGGCCCGGTGAGCCATGGTGCAAGCGGGTAGGTAGCGTGTTGTTGCGACTACGCCGCAGGGTTGTGTGCACTGTGGGTGCGATGGTGGCGGCTGGGTAGCTAGGGTTTTAGGGTTAACGAGGTAGTAGGCTAGCTGGCTGGGCCTTTGGGCCTGGCCAGCTGCCTCCCCCATTTAATAAAATATTTTATTATAAAAAATTATAGTATTATTTTAAAATATATTTATAATTAGTTTTTAGACAAAACAAAATATACAGAAGACTAGGATTTTATGATTTGAAATAAAGGGGGGATTGTTGGGGAAAACAAACTAGGGATTTTAGCAAAATAGGTTTAGACAAACAGAGATATCCAGAAACACCAGAGTTTTATCATTTGAAATAAAGAGGAATATAAAAAGAAAATAAAGATAGGCTTTTAGAAAATAGTTTTAGGCAAACAAATGCAGGATGACATGACGATGCTCAAATGCAATGTGGCATGATGATATGAGCATGTGGTCATGATGATGCACAAAATAAAAACAACACGTGATTTTGTAGTTGTGGTTTTACCCAGGGTGCTACAATATTCTCCTTTCATGATGTAGCCTTTTATGATGTTCGTAGAGCTAGAGGGCAACGAATGCGGCATGCCATTTATGGCGAAGTCATCTGACAGCTGGCAGTCCACATTGCTCGCAAGTTTATCATACATATTTTGCATGAACAACAGGTGGCTACGAAGGCATATGTCCTCCCTCATTTTCCTTGAGTGGAACCTGTCCATCAGGTCATATTTCATGAGCCTGACTTATGGTCTGGAGTGTCCTTTCAACTCGACGATCATCTGATATGAATGAGTGTTCAAGTAACGCAGATGCAGCTCATTCTCCATTCAGTTTACCATCGCACACTAAACAAGGATGGAGCGATTGTACCAAGCTTTGTAGTGCTAGACTTCAAGCTCATGCGCCGATTTATTGGGCGATCTTCTAATTCCTCTTCTATCACGTAGAGCAGGTCATTGAACTCGAGGGTGTCTCGGAGGCATTCAAACCAGTCTATGAAATTTGATCCATCCTCCTTAAGCTCTTCTTCATTCAAGAAGGTTCCAAAATGAAAGAATTCGGCCATTACCGACAAGGATATTTGCAAATGACTTTAGACTAAGTTCATAATATGAGTTCCATATTGTAATCAAATTATCATTTGAAATCCCGCTAAAATTATTATCCCTGAGATATTTTTAGCGATCACACGATCCTTTACACCGTATCATCCCTGATCATCACGGCGTTTGATACAACTTCAAGGGTAGACTATATTTTGTCAATCACAACATACTTGAGTCATTCTCGATCTTTCGGTCATTGTGTTCCGAGGCAATGTCTGTACAAGATAGGATCGCTAACTCAACCTTAGTGTATCCACAATGCATACATGGCTTGCACCCACCATATATGAATGCAGAGATGTCTAGCACCTGATCATCACGACTTTCTTCATCATGTGAATTTTCTTGGTGGTGCACACTAATGGGAGATAACACCTGATTATCATGACTTGCTTCATCATCTTATTATAGCTAATCTTAGATTTTCTAATAATAGCAAAAAACAAGATGTACAAACAATCAAAATCATATGTAGAATAAATTGATATGATATCGTCCTCTTCATGTGCCTTGATTTCCATCATGCGCTCTGGCATGATCTTCATCTTGGCATCGGTACCGCGTCAAGTCCACAATGTCACTAACTCATAGCTCATCATGAAAATGATTATTACTATACTACTTAGCAACAAAGTAAACCACTTTACCTTTACTACAGTTTAGACCATATCATATCATGTGTCTCCTGCAAATCAAAGTTAGACGCCTCTATCTTTTTTTGCAAGTTTTACATAGCTATTAGGCTTTCGCAATAGAACTGCTTCTACATACGAACTTCCAACCACAACATAGATCACACAGTTGTCTCTACTACACCCATTCTAGGGACCTCCAATGCAAATACTATATAAACTATTGAATGATAGACACACATCCACTAGACACTTATACGGTATAAGCCGTATCTTGAGCATGGAACCAGTCTCGCGTAGGATTACGCGTAAGGCCGGTCCGAGGAGCTTCATCCATCAATACCGTGATATAAGAAAAAACATGTGAGAGGGTAATAACTGTAAGATCAATGCCCACACAATACATGTGTGTATTGGCCATATAGAAGTACTATGCATAGATCGGCTTTGATACCACTGAAGGGGTTCCATGGCAGAAATTTGATCTTTCTGTTACGATGATTTTCCACTTCATTCTGAAATTCTTTGAACTTTTCAAAAGTTTCAGACTTGTGTTTCATCAAATAGATATACCCATATCTACTCAAATCATCCGTGAAAGTAACAAAATAACGATATCCACCTCGCGCCGACACACTCATTGGTCCACACACATCAGTATGTATGATTTCCAATAGATCTGTCGCCTGTTCCATTGAACCGGAAAACGGCGTTCTAGTCATCTTGCCCATAAGGCATGGCTCACATGTATCAAATGATTCAAAATCAAGTGATTCCAAAAGTCCATCAGAATGGAGTTTCTTCATGCGTTTAACACCAATATGACCTAGACGGCAGTGCCACATATATGTAGATATATCATTATCAAGTTTAATCCTTTTAGCATCAACATTATGAATATGCGTAATACTACTATCGAGATCCAACAGAAATAAACCATTCAACATAGGTGCATGACCATAAAATATATTATTCATATAAATCGAACAACCATTGTTTTCAGACTTAAATGAATAACCACTTTGCATCAAACACGATTCGGATACAATGTTCATGCTTAGTGCAGGCACCAAATAACCATTATCTAGGTTTATAACTAATCCCGATGGCATATGGAGAGGCAGCGTTTCGACGGCGATCACATCAACTCTTGATCCATTGCCGACCCACATCGAGACCTCATCCCTTGCTAGTTGTCGCTTGTTCCGCAGCCCCTGAACCGAGTTACATGTATTAGCAACCGATCCCGTATCAAATACCCAGGTGCTACTGCGAGTACTAGTCAAGTACACATCAATAACATGTATATCACATATACCTTTGTTTGCCTTGCTGGACTTCTTGTCCGCCAAATACTTGGGCGATTCTTCAATGGCGATCCCTTGCAATAGTAGCACTTTCGATTGTCGGACTTAGGGCCAGCTCGGGTTTCTTTTCGTGGCAACAGACTTGCCACCCTTCTTTCCCTTGTGCTTGCCTTTCTTGTCCTTCTTGAAACCGGTGGTCCTATTGATCATCAACACTTGATGTTCTTTCCTAATCTCCACTTCTGCAGTCTTAAGCATTGACAGAAGCTCGGGAAGAGACTTCTTCATGCCCTGCATATTATAGTTCATCATGAAGCTCTTGTAGCTAGGTGGTAGAGATTGGAGAACACGATGTATGACTAAGTCAATGGGAATCGTCATTCCCAAGGACACAAGCTTATCGGCGTACCCAGACATTTTGAGTACGTGCTCACTAACGGAGCTGTTTTCCTCCATCATGCAGCTAAAAAACTCTTCTGTAGCATTATAACTCTCTACGGCAGCATGGGTATCGAAAATCATTTTCAATTCTCCCATGGTATCAAAGGCATTGCCATTTTCGAAACGCTTTCGAAGTTCTGGCTCTAGCCCATACAGTATGCCGCAATGAACTAAGTTGTGGTCCTCCTGACGAGTTATATAGACGTTCTTTTCCTCGTCAGGCATCGGCTGGTGGGGGCCTAGCAGCGCATCTAGCACATATTGCTTTTGTGCAAAGGAGGAGAATCCTCAAATTCATAGCCGATTGAAGTTGCTACCATTCGCAGCAAGTTTCTCTTTCTCCATGAACACATTGAAATTAAAAGCAGGTGGTGCCATCTACAACAGAATTTTTAAAGTATATTTAGACTAATTTTATGATAGATTGAGTTCAACTAATCCAGATTACTAATGAACTCCCACTCAAAAACGACATCCCTCATGTCCTTTTGGTGATTACATGAACCAAATCCACTACACCAAGTCCGATCATCACGTGAGTCGGTGTAGCTTCAAAGGCGAGCATCTATATGGGCATCATATCAACTATATGACTCATGCTTAACCTTTCGGTCCGTGTTCGAGGCCATGTCATACATGCTAGGCTCGTCAAGTAAGAACCTTAGTATTTGCGTGTGTAAAACTGTCTTACACCCATTGTATGAAAGCGTAGAGTTGAAAACACCCGATCATCACGTGATGCCTCAAAACACGATCCACAAAACGGTGCATACTTAAGGAAGAACACATTTTATCTTGATATCTAAATGAGGGATCATCTTATAATGCTACCAAACACGCTAAACTAGCAATTTAAGATTCTAACATCTAATGTGTGAAGTGAGGTGATATGGTCCATGCATTTGATCTCTATCATTTGCATCGTGGTATGATCTCTATCATTCCTTTGTGTGTAAGGCCAAGGTCTATGGAACTTACACGTTAAGTGAGTTGTAAGAGTATCTATTATACATCTACTTACAACAATACCATATCAAAACACTAGCCCAACAACGATCTAAACTAGACGCCTCTAATTTATCAATTGCAAGTTTTACGTGGCTTAGGGCTTTCGGAGATAGAACCTGTCTAACCTACGAACATAAACCACAACGAGGATAACCAAATTATTTGCAACTCGTTGTAAATCAGATATTGACTATAGTAGGAGAGACAGACACCCGCCATCCACTTATGCAAAACAAGTTGCATGTCAGTCGTGGAACCGGTCTCATGTACGATCACATGTAAGGTTGGTCCGGACCGCTTCATCCCACTATGCCACCAATATCCAAAGTACATAGAAGATGGAATAACATGATCATCATCGCCCACATATAAACATATGTGTACTACCCGTGCAAAGCACCTACGCATAGATCAGGCTCTGATACCACTGTTGGGTCCGCATCATAGAAAACAAAAAATTTCCTACGATGAGAACTACACGCCAAGATCTATCTACTAGGTACAGAGCAACGGGTGGACATTTATCCATGGAGAACTTACCCTCGAAGACAACGAGCTTTGTTAACAAGTAGGAACTCGTGGTTGATGTAGTCGTACACTTGTCGATCTCAAGATCGTGAGGAAGTTCGAGCGCCGCAACTCAGCAGCGCATCCAAGACTTTTCACACGTTCAAGCCACGGACAACCTCCACCTCCTCGCTCCAGCGATCCATGAAGCAAGAACTCCTTCTAGACGAAATGCCACCGGGAACATGTATCTCGCTAATCCGAGACCATGGGGGAATAATTCTAGAGGGGGAGAGAGATCCTTCACAAGGAGGTGTGAGGTTGAAGGAGGGAATGGGTGGCCTTTTATAGGAGGAGGGGGGTGCCCCCTCTCTCCATGGCCGGCGCATGGGGGTGACCTCACCTCCCCATTCATGTGGTGGTAACTCCTCCACATTAAAATGCCTCTTCACATTCCCTTTTAAAGTCTCCACTTTAAATGCATTAAGTTTCTCCAAATTTAATGCTCTCTCATTTAATAAAACTCTTTTATTAAATTTATTCAGAATTTTGTTAATTAATTTAATTAACAAACATTCACATATAGCCCCTTGCAATATTTCAATATCACATGCAGAAACACCTTCTGCAATTTCACCCGAAACAATTTCCGGTTTCTATTGAAACAATTCCTGCGCTTTGCAATTCTTTCGTCTAAAACATATGTGCTCCAAAATGGTGTCCGGTAACTCTTAAGTGTGCCACCCTATGGTTCGCGAATAATGCAGACATGATCGAGACCCTTCTCCGATCAATAATCAGAAGCGGGACACGAGATCCGTCTTGACTCCTACACATTCAACGATGACTCCTGTGATCGTGAGAACCTTTAACGCTTGTAACTAAATCCCTTTGTCTCTCGATATATTACATGTCCGAGATTCGATCATCGGTAACTCCATACCTAGTTTGATCTCGTTACCGACATGCACTCTTTTCTTGTTCCCGTGATATAACATTCTAGTGATCACATCACTTTCTTGAAAGCTATCCTAATGTGATATCACCGAGAGGGCCCAGAGTATATCTATCCGTAATCTGGATTGACAAATTCCACTCTTGATCCATGAGCCTCAACATAACACCTTCATAGCACTGAACCCATCTTTATAGTCAACATGACACGATGTGACGTTTGATGTTATCAAGATACTCTTCCGGTGTTAGCAATTAACATGATCTCATGGTCTAAGGATAAAGATTACTTCGTATGATGTTATAGCAATATAAACATAATGACTTGATCGTAATGCTATACTTCGGATGAATGTTCATCACATCATTCCACCAATGGTGTGACCTTGTTATTAACAATATCCAATGTCCATGATCAGGAAACCTTGATTATCTTGTTAATCAACACGCTAGTCTATAAGAGAGGCATGACTAGGAACCCTTTTTGTTTATTAAACACACATGTATTGATGTTTCCTATCAATACAATTATAGCATGCAAAATAAACATCTATCATATACAAGGAATACATAATAACAACTTTATTATTGCCTCTCAGGGCATATTTCCTTCAGCAATACATATAAATTAGGGTAATGTCCACCACATCATTCACCAATGATGTGACTCCACTGTTAGTCGGTATAAATGCACCATGATTAGGAAACCTTGATCATCAGCTGCCAAATGGACTAGTATAACTGGAGGCGACTAGGGAGTCTGGATGTTTTATATCACAATGTATCCATGTTTCCACTTGATATAGTTATAGCATGAAACAAAACTGTTATGAACTAATGAGATATGAGAATAAACACCCATTATTATTTGCCTATAGGGCATATGTCCTTCACATTCACATTGGCGAAGTGTGGATTTACCCATCTACTAGTGATGGTGGATGAGTTCACCAAATGGATTAAGGTCAAACCCATAACAAGTTGCGACTGGGCCACAACCAGAAAGTTTATCAAGTAAGTCATCATCCGATTCAACTATCCACATTGCATCCTCACATACAACGAGAGTAATCTCTCCATGGGGGAACTCGTCGAGTTTTGCGAAGAACAAGGAATCCGTCTTGATGTTTCATCGGTCGCACATCCATAAGCCAATGGACAAGTCGAAAGGGAAAATGGCCTAATCTTACAAGGCCTTCGACCTCGTCTCAAAGCACCACTATGTCGTGACGTAGGGGCTTGGGCGGAAGAATCATCGTATGTTATTTGGATCTTATGAACAACTCCAAACATGGCATCCAGATACTTCTGAGTGATTTAATCCATATTTCTCCCCGAGTCGCTATGTATGTCAAAGAGGATGCCAAAGTTTCTCAACAAGATGACCTTGATATACTCGAGGAAGTTCGCGTCATTGCTGAACAGATATCTATAGCCTATCAACATAAGATATGCAAGTATCATAGCCAAAGAGTCAAAAATCATTCCTTCGGGAAGGGAGACCCAGTTCTCCAACTATTGCAACAAAGAAATCAAAAACTTTCCCCGATTTGGGAAAAACCCTTCATAATTTGCAGAGTACTACACAATGGGTCATATTTATTTAACCAATATAAGACCACTCAAGGAAAGACTCGATACTAGGAAGAGAAAGAGAGCGGGCGGTAGTAAAAATCCAGATGAGCTAGATCATCGATGGAATATTGGTCAGCTACGCCCCTTCTACTCTTAAGTTTTATTTCTTGTAATCATACAATTGTACAAGTTCAAAGTGAACTAAAGTATTTGTTACCTCAATGTTTTCTGAGATGTTTTTAGTACCATCTTATTTCTGAATGATCATGTCAAACTCGAAAAATGTCAGAATGCTTCAAAGTACTTTTTGCTCATGTTTTTTCTGATTATATTTTTGATTCTATAAAAATGTTACCTTCAAGTGTAAGTCTCATTTTTATGTTTAGAGTTTGGTTATTTGTTTGATTGCTTGGACACGGGCATTTTCTAAGTAGTGAATTGTTGGTATTGGAAGCTGGCTCTGTTTACGAGTTCACACTGGTTTAGTAATTGAGCTTCTTTGCTTGGTAGTATTTTTGTGCAGAGGGTTGGCTGGCTCATGAAAGGGACGAAGTGGAAAAGCTAGATACATGAAAGTATAAACAAAAAGTGCTTAAGTAATTTTCGATAACCACAAAATGAATTTTTTTGCTAGATTAAATGCATAAGTTCTTAGAGAACAACCACATAAATTGTTTAAATTAAACCACTTGTTTCAAAATAATGCATATTTAGTTTCCGAGTCTATGCTGCAGGTGGTGAGACAGAGATCTTGCTACTACACTGGTGCCACCATCAACACCATCATGATCCTTGTTCGAGTCGATGACGTCTGACTCAGTCTTTTCGTCATCATCATTGGAAACTTCTGTTTCTTTGGCAGGGGGCTTGATGGCATGGCGACGAACTAAAAGAATGAATTAGAGAAATTGGTCATGTAAGCCACACGACAATCCTACCCAGCACAAGACTCCCAAATGGCTCCGACATCTTGATCTTTGTCGTCTTCGTTGATAGTCAAAATACACTTGGTCACCTGCATTATTTCCATACCACCATGGTGACTCATCACCATGGTAAGGGCATTCTAGACACCTGTCTAGGCATATGACATCTTCCAGTCCTCGATCATCTTCAGAAACTCTTTGGCCTTGTCCCTTAGTTTAGGATGATATTTTTTCTATGTCGGAGAGATTAACGGCTTCCCCAGTTTCTTCAAGAATCTACAAAAACTCAAGTCGGCTTGTGCGGGACTCAGACGAGGAGGAATATATAAAGTTGAGGGGTTTTGTGAAAATACAAAGTTAAAAATTCTAACATAAATAATCTGAAAAAATTTCAAATGAAAATGTTATGGCATTGACAAATTACCAAAGATAGTTTCATCCACTCTGGCCATTTCCTCCCTCAAGCTTCGTAGTTCTTCCCAGAGTGCCTGGGTGATGTCACCTTGCCTATTCATTTCGATTTAAGATCTTAAATTTCTTTGTACCGAAGGAGAAGGGCTCAGGGTTGAGCTTCTCGGTAGCGTGGTTCTTGGATTCTAGAAGATTTATCATGCTTTCTTCGAGCTCTTTCTTGATTTTCTCAAGATCGGCATGCATTTCAGTGTTCTCTAGCTTCAAGACCTTGAAGTTATTTGCCTCCTACACGATCTTGTAGCATTGCGCTTCAGAAATTCTCTATCAATAAGGGAAACGATAGTCTAATTATAATTCGGTGGGTAAACCAAAAATGAACTGGAGAGTTAGAAAAGCTTACCTTCTGCCTCGTCCTTCTCTATCTTTAGTTGAGCATTTTCAAGCCGGAGATATTTAATCTCTTTCCCTTGTTATAGATATTCTTCAGCAGTTCCTAGTTGTAACAATTAACTTTTTGTAAGTCATAATAATAACCAGAGTGAGAGGGCTACTAAGACCCAGGAAGCTCTTTTAACTAAGTGAAATTTTAGCACAAGTCCTGGGGGCTACACTACTTCGTTCTTTGGCGTCCTAAAATCATCAACTCAGATTCTATAGTCATAGTTTCTATCCAACCTAATGCTTGGGGGCTAGAGGATATGATACAAAGACAGTAAAAAGAGTTGGAAAATGACTTACAATATGTTCGTGATGCAACTTCTTGCAGCTGGCATGCATTTCATCCAAAAATTTCTCGGGCAAAATTAAGGGATGTACTTGTGGAGGAGGAACTCCCCCAGCCCTTATCCTTTGTTCCTAGAGGTTGATCTTTCCCATCAAACTCTCAAGCTTCACCTCTTCAATTTCTTGAGCTACTTCATCGGCAGATATCTTTTAGGCTTCAAGGGAATCAAGCGTAAGTCTTTGGACATCTTACGCTTTCCACTGGTGAGACCAAGTCTCAACATCTCCTTCACATGGAGAGGAAACAACCTCCAGCACAAGCGACGTGTTGGGATTCAGAGTCAGAGGTGATGTCGATGGAGAAGTTAGATTCAACTTCTACTAGCGCAACGTATTTCACAGTTTTCCCTTCCCATTTACCAATGGTTTAGCTGTGAATCATAAAAATGAAAATTTTTATGACTCGAAATAATGCAAGCAAAAGTACAAGTTATGATAGAGATCCTACTTCTTGATGACTAGCAACACTTCTGCACCAGCCAAAACAACAGGAGCCTTGCATTTCCCGGTGACCTCTTCTGGCTGCGCTTCTGTCTCCTCCTCCTCAATCAATTCCGAATCTTCTATCAAATAACCCTTGATCGGAGCAAGCTCCAACTCAGGGTGGTCTACAAGCTAAAAGTCAAACATATATCTTAGTAGAACATAATAACAAACGATGGAGATGATGATAAATAAAATATGTAAGTTGAAATATTTACTAGAGTCAGAGGATTCTCCGAGATGTACATGTGCATGGAGACCTCCAAAACTTTCTTATTTACCTGTTCCTTGATCATCAACCAGATCTGGGTCTTGTAATCCTTTGAGGGAATCCGATTTGGACTAACCCTCAAGATTTCCTTCTTGTAAAGGGTAACTCAATGCATTAGTCAATCACCATGGTGCTGTAGAGGCTGAATCTGACGATCCAACCAGCAGTGCACCGGGTCGGATCCCCTCTAGCCTTTATTATTGATCAGAATCTCAATCCTCTTCTTGGCATAGATCAAGTCGTTAGATGGTACTGGCACTTCTGCATGCCATGAATCTTGGTGGGTTGTAGCACCATCAATGAAAACTGGCAAACTTTCCTCTTTGCCAGGAGCTGACATGTCCTATGAAGGAGATACGCCTAAGAGGTCAGTAATACATATGTTTTTATTTACTTATCTCATTAGTTCATTATAGTTTTATATCATGCTATAACTATATTAAGTGGAAACATTAATACATGTGTGATATATAAACAAACTAGGTCCCTACTATCCTCTAGACTCATTCATTGGGCAGCTGATGATTGAGGTTTCCCGATCATGGACTTTATCACAACAACTAACAACGAGGTCACTTCATTAGTTGAATGCAGTGATGGACAACACCCAATCATAGTATTTCCATGTGATCCAGTCACAAAGTTCAATATTGCGATATCTAGCAAAGCATAGTGATTTAGTCTTTTGACCGTGAGATCATATTAATCATTGTCTCCTGAGGCTGCTTTGATCACATCAACCGTCATGACCGTAACTGGGTTACTATAAAGGTGTGCATTGGGTATTCCATAGGAGCCTTTGAGGCGTATGTATCAAGATCGGAATTTGCCTATCCAAGTGATAAATAGATACTCTAAGCCCACTCGGTGAGATTACATCTATAAGTTTGCAAACATGTGAGTAGGTCACGGGGATATAATATCATGGTAACAAGTAAATGTGTTTGTCGGTAACAATGTCAAACTAGGTATGTCGATACCGGAGATCAGATATTTGATAAACTATGTATTGTACACCAAAGGAAATGAGACTTGACGTTCAAAATTCAAGCGATCAAGTTATTCGTGGAATGCATGGTGGCCATCATGTGTTTACAGATACTGCTGTTGGTCATTACAGAGAGGTGTCTCGATCATGTCTATGTATTCTCCAGCCGTAGGGTGAAACACTTAAGGGTGGATGATTCTTAGGGATTGATCTGAGAATGTAGGAGAAAAGAGAGAGAACTCAAGAATAGTTCCGGAGTGATACTAGAATGATTCCAGGGATATCCGATGATGATCAGAGGTGTATGAAAGGTGTTGGGTAGTGACAGGTATTAAATAATATGTATTTATTAATAATTAAATAAATTAATGTTAAAAATATTATTTAAAATGGATTTATGGGGCAGCCCACCTAAATGGGCATCACCGAAGGAGGCCAAAGAGGGGGCCGCATGCCCTAGGGAAGGCCAAGGTGGCCACCGGCCCTAATGGGCCCTCCCACCACGTTGGGCCCATGTGTGTGTGTGAGGGGGGAGGGGGGGCTGGCCGGCACCTCCTCCCACCTTCTGCCTCTTGATTAGTTCCACCCCGGGGCTTTCATGGAGGGAGTACCTCCATTCCACCTATATAAAGAGGAGCACCCCTCTCCCCAAATCCATCCCATCAATTGGCTTTGCCTATTCTATATCTCTCTCCCTCACATGTTGTTCCCAAGATTGGAACTGCATATGAGGATAGGGGTTTCTCCACCATACACAAGCCGTCGAGCAGCTGGACTCGGTCTGGATCAATCTTCTATCGCTACTTTGCTAGACCAGAGATCAGGAGATGTCTATACATCGCATGTGTGTAAGGCCATGAGGCACCGCCATTTGTGGTGCTTTTGCTTGGAGCTTAGAGCTTTGACGTTGACATGACCTTGAGGTCGGCTACGTCATACAAGGACTAGGGTTGACTTGAGAGGAGCTTCGCGACCTTAAGGTCGGGCGAGTATGCATATGTCATCCATGTTCCCCTTGGAACATTAACCACTTTTAGTCTTCAAAGGTATGAACATTGAGTCCACTCTCATTACCTTACGTCTGATGGGTTCATAGCATGGAAAACAAAAAAATTCTACCGCAAGAACAAACAAAACCCAGATCTAATCTAGATAAAAGCCAAGATCTAATCTATTAGACATGTAGATCCGAAAGCGTTACGAGATAGATCTGTACTAACCCTCGTAGATCCAAAAGCGTTACGAGATTGGATCTCGGGGTTGATGTAGTCGATCACTTGCCGATCTCAAGATCGTGTGGACGATCCTTCCGGCGCCGTGTTCCGGCAGCGCTTCATGATCGGTCACTGCGTCTTGGTCGAAGACCTTCCTCTCCCGTTCCAATGAGCAGAGGTAGTAGATCTTCTCCACGGAATCCCAGCACGACGGTGTGGTGGTGGTGGTGGAGTAGAGAATTCTGCAGGCTTCGCCTAAGCCCCGAGAGGAAGGAGGAGGAGAGAGGCGGCTAGGGCTTGGAGTGGAGGGGCAGGGGTGGCGCCACCCCTCTATTTAGAGGAGGGAGGCGCCATGGGAGGGGGAGTCCTAGTAGGACTCCCCTCCCTTCCTTGGCCAGCGGATTGGGAGGGGGGAGGAGTCCTCCTCCCCCACTACTCCTTGTCTTGCCCCACAAGGACTCCTTGATCCTTTCTTGGTTTTCAAGCAAACTCCAAGAAATCTCCTAGAACCTTCCGGAACATTCCGAAACCTTCTAGAATCCCCATACAAATACGCCAGAACATTTCCTAACTTAGAAAATGATCCCCAATATATGAATCTCATTCTTTGGACAATTCCGGATCCCCTCGTGATGTCCCGGATCCAATCTGAGACTCCGAACAACATTCGGTCTCCAACGCATATTCCATATCTACTTAAAACAACTTCGAACCTTAAGTGTGTCACCCTACGGTTCGTGAATATGCAGACATGATGAAGACACCTCTCCGATCAATAACCATCTGCGGGATCTGGAGATCCATAATGGCTCCCACATACTCAACGATGACTTCGTGATCGATAGAACCATTAACATACGAAACCAATTCCCTTTGTCACACGATATTCTACTTATCCGAGGTTTGATCGTCGGTATCTCCATACCTAGTTCTACCTCGTTACTGATAAGTACTCTTTACTCGTTCCATGTTATGTCATCCCTTGTGACCTAGTCACATGCTTGCAAGCTAACTAGATGACATTCCACCGAGAGGGCCCAGAGCATATCTATCCGTCATATGGATGGACAAATCCCAATCTTGGTCCATGTGCTTCAACACATACTTTCAAAATACCCAATGACACCTTTATAACCACCCAGTTACGAAGCGGTGTTTGATGTCATCCAAGTACCCATCCGGTGATGGTGATTAACATAACCTCATGGTCGAAGGATTAGGTTACTATGCATTTGAAAGCTTATAGCAATACGAACATAATGACTTGAGCTTATGCTACGCTTACTATGGGTGTTTGTCCATCACATCATTCTCCTAATGATATAACCTTGTTATTAATGGTATCCAATGTCCATGATCAGGAAACCATGATCATCAATTAATCAACAAGCTAGTTCCACAAGAGGCTTACTAGGGACTCTTTTATGTTTACAAAACACACATGTATCAGTGTTTCCTTATAATATAATTATAGCATGGGATGTAAACATTCATCATAAACACAAAGATATAATAATAACCACTTTTATTATTGCCTCTTGGGCATATCTCCAACAACGTCTGCATAGATAGATCTTGGATATGTGTTTTCATCCTAGGAAATTTTTTGTTTTCTTCCATGGAACCCCTTCATCCTTGTGATAGAAGAACGTTGCCGGCCATCTCTTCACTAATTCACTAGCTAAAATCTTAGGGTAGACTTGGTCTCTCCTAATGAATAAGCTAAGAGTTTTGTTATTATAAGGAATATTGGCAGTGATGGAATTCTTTCGGGTACCAAAGTAGTACCGGAAAAGTGTCAGACTTAGTTTGATTCCGAGTTACCCCTCACTAAGATCCACGTGGGCACTAAGCTCTAACAACAAGTTTGGGGGAAGATTATGGAGTTGGACACCATAGTGGTTGATTACCTCGGAGAAGAATTCCCACGGCGAAAAACTCTGTCCACGATCGAAGTTCATCATGAAGTGGACGTGCTCGCCGTTGCGTGGCACCGGAATTACTTTAGTAAGGCCATTACGCCATGCCCTGGCCCGGAAATAGCCCCCGTCGACCATCTTCTAGAGTTTTTGTCGATGAGACTCAGGATCAAGATCCCACAATACCTCCTCTCCTCCGCCGCAGTCGACAATGACGCGCTGCCCGCTGTAGAAGAATAATTGACCATCTCATCAGAGGTGACCAAGAATTGGCGGCGTTGTGGCTTTGGAGGCTGAGAGAAGAAGACAAGAGAGAACAGGGGGACACAATGAAGATGTCACTGAGGAGCAGAATTGAAGAAAAAAATGAGGATTTCCCCCTTTATAACCAATCTGCACCGAGATTACTGCTAAACGCGCCGGATTTTCGCCACGCGTCATGGAACGCACGGGGCAACTTCCTCGTGAATCCTCTGCCTTCTTGATCTCTGCAATCGCATTGAAAAGGCGCCTTAGTTTTGAGCGATACAGGACTCACCAACGGTCACACTGACAGAATAAATCTATGTGATGTGATAAGACCTGAAAAGTGTCAGGTTACATTACCAGACAAATTTCCGGCTCATTTTAGAATGGGTGTGAAAACATGAATGATAATACAACAAGTCCGACTCAATAATGTCTCGGATCCTACAGTTTTTCCTATTGAGTTCTAGGAATCTTTCAAGATTCTACAACGAAGAATGTTTAAGCTAGACAAAGAAATCTGACTTTGGATCTTGGAGGCTTCCGGCGGCTGCTATTGGGGATATACTTTCTGGTATACCCACGACTGCTCACTAGCCAGGGTGGCCTACTTCCGTGTTAGAGCTTTTCTCCATGGGCGTCCTATTCAGGGAAAGAAGAATGGAGGTTCATCCGGCTACGGGAAGGCCCAGAAGAATTCCTTTAGATAGACGTGTAGTCCAAGATGTAATATGTACTAACTCTGTATCGTAGCTGTATAGTTTAGGGGCAAGCCTTTAGGGCACAACCAATCTCAACTCGCACAGGAGATACCGAACCTTGTATTCCATTGTAAACCTCTGGCTCTACCGATATACTGGATTGATAGCAGGAGTAAGATCCGACCATGGTAGTAGGATTTGAACCTGGGTAAACTTGTGTGATTACCGTCCTAGATCACCGTACATCTTACACCCCACCTTTTCCCATGCCACGAGGACAACCTCATGGAATACTTGTCTTATATGTGACGATAGATGCTTCTGAGGTTACTAAGTCTACAGACAAGAGTGTTGATGATGCTGCTATGGAGGATTATGTTTAGTATGTATAGAACTATTGGGGAACATGTTGTGCAAAACAAAATTTTCTAGCGCATAAGCCAGAGCAATTATGTGGGAGTGAGGTAACAAATCATACCCTCATAGATCAATTTAGTAGAAGTTGTCGATGACGAGGTTCATGAAGACGAGCGTCGATCCATGCAACAAGACATGTCAAGTCACCAGGAAATGTATTATCTAACGGACTACTCCAATTGTATAGTACCACATACGCAACACCTCCAAAATATCCACACATATAAGATCCTAAAACCACATTGAAGTGCTATCAAGTGCATGATTCGAAGAAGGAGTGTGTCTGTGCAGTTCTTGCAACGCTTCTGTAGTACCAGCTAGATTAGATATAACGAGAGGTAGAACTTATTCAACACTTTCTTGTCGATGAAGTATCTTGTACACATGATGATGACAGTGACAACATGAGGAGAGGGAGAGGTAGGGAAGCCTCTCGGCATTGTTGGCGGGCATCTACACCGAGGAAGGTGGCTCACGGCAAAGAGAGGAGGGACTGAAGGAGTTACGCCCTAGAGCAAAATAATAAAGTGTATTATTTGATATATCTCCTATATGTTAATAATAGGTTTCATGTTTTGCTATAACTTTGTTAATGCGAAACGTTAATACACGTGTGGTATGTAAACAAACCGTGTCTCTAGTTATCTCTAGCAAACTAGCTCATTGGTCATGAGAATGATCTAAGTTTCAAGATAATGGGCATTTATGCCAATTGACAATGGGGTCATGTTATTGGTTGAATAACAAGATAGACAAACATCCGACCGTTATATCTTAAATAAGATCTAGTTACAAATTTCACCATTGATGATAAAACACAGAGAACCTTGAAACCTGATTCTTTGACTGTGAGGTAATGCAAATCACCATTCCGGAAGAAGTTTAGATGGTTATCAAGAATCATCTCATAACAGGGTGATCAAAAAGGTGCCACTCAGGTTTTCCAAAGGGATGCGTAGAGGAGTACATATCAAGACAAGGATTTGTCTAGTCCATGTAACGGACATATACATGTGGCCATCTCGGTGACGTTGCATTAATGAAGCTTGCAAGCATGTGACTTGGTCACAGAATGCAACGACACAAGAACTAGTAAACAAGTTCATTGCTAACGAGACCGAACTAAGGTATGGGGACACCGAAGATCAAGTCTCGAATGAATTAGGTATCATATGACAAAGGGAACGAGGAACGACTATCTCATGGTTCGAGCGATTGTATTCGTGAAACACATGGGGGTCACATGACCATCCAGGTCCCTTTGTTGATCATTGATGTGAGAATAGTCTCGATCATGTCTGGAGTGTTTCCGAACCGAAGGATGTCATGCTTAAGGGTAGGGACGCTTAGGGTAGATGAGGTATCGTAGGAGAAAAAGAGAAAGAGAAACCGGAATTGTTCCGGGTGACATCCGATGTAGATCGAAAGGGGTCCGGAAGATGTTCCGGAGTGAAGGAATAATATAATATGTGTATTTGAATATTAATTGGAGAATTAAAGGCATCATAATGCTAATGGGCCTCACCCGAAGGGAGGCCCAATAGGGCATGGCGCCTAGGGAGAGGGGGCCAGCCGGCCTAGGCTTAGTGGGCCGCCCCAATGGGGCCCACCTAGGGCCGGCGGCTGCCCATAGGTAGCCGGCGGGTGTGGGGGTTAGTCCCACACCTCCTGGCCCTAGGGTGTGCGCCCCCCTCCCACTATATATAGGGGTCTCCCCTCCCCCTTTGGAATCACCCATTCCCTCTCATTCTCCCTCTCTCTCATCCATTGAGGACTTCTCCGTAATATTGGGGAGGACCTCGTGGGTGAGTTCTCCACCTTCACACCACTGTCGTGTGATCCGTGATCCGACATCTACTTATTCCGCTGCTCGACTGGATCGGAGTCCGGTTGACGTCTCCTACACCGGACGTGTGACGAACTTCGGAGGCACCACACTTGGGGTGCTGCTCGTCTTCATCAATAGACGCCTTCCTGCATAAGGCGTGCCTCGGTCTTCAAAGGTATGAATACCGTATCCCTCCTCCGTTACTTATGTCTACATAGTATAGATCCTGGTATTAGTGTTCGAGTAGATAGAATTTTTTTGTTTTCTGCTACGGAACCCAACAGTGGTATCAGAGCAGGTCTATGGGTAGACATGTTGTACGGATAGAACACATAGAGATATGTGGGCATTGATTCTTAGTTGCTACCCTCTTTAATGTTATTGTTCATATCGCGGCACTGCTTGCTGAAGCGGCCCTCAACCGACCTAACGTGGTGATTCACGAGACTGGTCCATGAATCAAAGTGGCTTAGGGGGGTGTTTGTCTCTCTATAATAGTTGATATGGCATTGACATTGGAGGGCCCTGAAAAGGGAAGAAGAATGGCAATCATTGAATCCATGTTGTGGCTCCACGTTCGTAGGTGGGAAGGGGTTCTACTGCGAAAGCCCTAGAGCCGCGTAAAACTTGCAATAGATAATATAGATGCGTCTATCTTGATTATTGCATAGGGGCAAGTATTTAACATGGCAATGGCAAGTTTATGAAACTTTCATTGAAGCTATTGATGATGATCATAATGCTATATCCATGTCATAACACTTTACTTTTGAAGTATTACTTATTATGTTGATATACTTATGTTTGACAGTAGCATAATAAGATAATCCCTTGTAGTATTCTAGTTATCGTATTCCCCTTGTCTGTGCACCACCAAGAAAGTTCTTCGGTATGAGGTGCCCTGCGGTGAGTAGGGGTCAGACATATCTACGTTCGCATACAGTGGGTGTAAGCCATGTTGAACTACGAATACACACAAGCTAGAACTAGCGAGCCTAGCACATTACAGAGACGTGGCCTCAGAATACAGGAGACCAAAAGGTCGAGCATGAATCACATAGTTGATGTCATCGGCATTAGGGAATGTCCACCTTTGATACTGCACTGATGGCCGTGATGATCGGGGGAGGTGCAGGGGATAGGGATCATGTGATCACTAAACGAGTTGAGGGATGTTCGTTTGAGTGGAGTTCTATAGGTTTAAGTTCGAATACATTATTAAAACTTGAACTCATTATTATGAACATGGTCTAAACACTTTGCAAATCCATTGTAGATGTCTCGCCCACCCACCTTGAACCTTAGCACTTTCCTCGAGAAGGACAAGCTGAAAACTGATGGAACCAACTTCACCGCATGGTTCCGCAATCTTAGGATCCTCCTAGTCCCCTACAAGTTGACTTATGTCATCGAGGCTAAGCTTCCGGCTAAGCCTGCAGATTCCGCCTCCGAGGACGAAAAGGATGTCTGGCAGTCCAAGGCGGACGATTTCTCCCTCATCTAGAGTGGAATTCTCTATGCCATGGAGCCGGAGCTTCAAAAGCGTTTTGAGAAGATCAATGTTTTTGATATCATTGAGGATCTCAAGGCCGTCTTTGCTCCACAGGCTCGTGCAGAGAGGTATGATGCTTCCGAGCTCTTCTTCTCTGCTAAAATGGAAGATCACAATAGTATTAGTGAGCACGTCGTCAAAATGTCTGGCTACGTTAAGCGTTTGAACGCCCTGGATTGCAAAATGCCGGAGGAGCTCGTGATTGATAGGGTGTTGCACTCGCTGCCCCCTAGCTATAAGAGCTTTGTGATGAACTACAACATGCAAGGGATTACTAAGACCCTTGCTGAGGTGTTCGCCATGCTCAAAACTGCTAAGGTTGAAATCAAGAAGGAGCACATGGTGTTGATGGTAAACAAGACCACCAACTTCAAGAAGCCAGGGTAAAAGGGGAAAGGCAAGGGTAAGAAGTCTAAGAGGGATGGCAAGATTGTTGCCAGCACCTCAAAGACTACCAAGCCTGGCCCTAAGCCTGGCACAACGTGCTACTACTGCAAAGGGGATGGGCACTAGAAACGCAACTGCCCAAAGTACCTTGAAGACAAGCGAGCCGGCAAGATAGCCACCAAGGACAAAGGTATATATGATATACATGTTATTAATGTATTCCTTACAAGCGTCAGGAGTAACACCTGGGTATTTGATACCGGATCTGTTGCTCACATTTGTAACTCTCAGCAGGATCTAGAGAGTAAAAGGCGCCTGAGGAAGGACGAGGTGACGATGCGCGTCGGCAATGGTTCGAGAGTCGATGTGATGGCCATCGGCACCCTGCATCTCCATCTACCGTCAGGATTATTGTTGGTTTTGAATAAATGCTACTTTGTAACCGCATTGAGTATGAATATTGTGAGTGGGTCTTGCTTGTTGCAAGAACGTTATTCGTTTAAATAAGGAACAAATGGTTGTTCAATTTATATGAATGATGTTTTCTATGTTCATGCTCCTATGTGTGATGGTTTATTCTTACTTGATCTTTATTGTAATATACACATCCATAGTGTTGATGCTAAATGTTGTAAGCATAGTGATGATAATACCATGTTTATGTGGCATTGCCGTCTTGGTCACATTGGCGTAAAGCGCATGAAGAAGCTTCATTCAGAAGGGCTTCTTGGATCATTGGATTTCGAATCCCTTGATCCATGTGAGCCGTGCCTCATGGGCAAGATGACTAGGACACCATTCTCCAGGATAGTGGAGAGAGCTGTAGACCTACTGGGAATCATACATACGGATGTATGTGGACCAATGAGCGTCTCAACGCGCAATGGTTATCGTTACTTTGTTACCTTTACTGACGACTTAAGCAGATATGGATATATCTACTTAATGAAGCACAAGTATGAAACCTTTGAAAAGTTCAAGGAATTTTAGAAAGAAGTAGAGAATCAACTTAACAAGAAAATCAAGCACCTTTGATCGGATCGAGGAGGCGAGTATTTGAGTTCTGAGTTTAACATGTAGTTGAAGGACTGTGGGATTATCCCACAGCTTACGCCGCCGGAACACCATAGCGCAATGGTGTGTCGGAACATCGTAACCGAATCCTATTAGATAGTGTGCGGTCCATGATGTCTTTAACTGACTTGTCTGTGTCTTTTTGGGGGTACGCGTTAGAAACCACTGCTTTTATTTTAAACCGAGCACCATCCAAATCCGTGGAGACAACCTCATATGAGATATGGTATGGGCAGAAGCCAAAGTTGTCATTTTTGAAAGTTTGGGGTTGTGAGGCTTACGTTAAGAAACTTCAGCCTGACAAACTCGAACCGAAATCAGAAAAATGTATCTTTGTGGGATATCCAAGGGAAACCATTGAGTATACTTTCTACAACCAATCCGAAGGCAAAACGTTTGTCACAAGAACCGGCACCTTTCTCGAGAAAGAGTTTCTTACAATAGGAGTGAGTGGAAGGAAAATTGAGTTAGATGAAATTGTTGACCCTTCTCTCCAATTCGGAGTAGCGCAATGGAAGCTATTCTGAAACCGCTCTCCAACATGGAGGAAGAGCCCATTGATGATGATAAAAACAACAACGTCGAGACTCCTGAGGTTCGCAGGTCTACAAGGATTCGTGCCACTCCTGATTGGTACAGTAGCCTTGTAATGTCTGTCATCCTAGATGAACAGGAAGAACCTACAAACTACACAGAAGCTATGGATAGTGCTGACTACGAGAAATGGCTAGAAGCCACGAAATCTGAAATAGGATCCATGCATGAAAACCAAGTTTGGACCTTGGTAGATCTTCTAGAAGGCCGCAAGGCCGTGGAAAATAAATGGATATTTAAGAAAAAGACAGATGCAAATGGTAATGTGACCATTCACAAAGCTCGACTTGTCGCAAAGGGTTTTCGACAAATTCAAGGAGTTGATTATGACGAGACTTACTCTCCCGTAGTGATGCTTAAAGCTGTCCGGATTTTAATAGCAATTGTTGCACATTTCGACTATGAAATTTGGCATATGGATGTCAAGACCGCATTCCTCAATGGTGAAATTGATGAAGAGTTGTATATGATGCAACTGGAAGGTTTCGTTGATCCTAAGGATGCTAGAAAGGTATGCAAGCTTCAACGGTCCATTTATGGATTGAAGCAAGCATCTCGGAGCTGGAACCTACATTTTGATCAAGTGATCAAGAGTTTTGGATTTGTCCAAAATCAACAAGAGTTCTGTGTTTACAAGAAAGCGAGTGGGAGCTCAGTTGTTTTCTTGGTAGTACATGTGGATGACATATTACTCATGGGAAATGATGTGGATCTTATGAAAAGCATGAAAACATATTTGAGTAACCAGTTTTTCATGAAAGATCTAGGTGAAGCTGCATACATATTGGGAATCAAGATCTATAGAGATAGATCAAGGCACCTAATTGCATTAAGTCAGAGTACTTACATCAAAAAGATTTTGAAAAGGTTCAAAATGGAAAACACCAAAAGGCGTTTTACACCCATGATGAAGAATTGCAAAATGAGTATGACTCAATGTCCTGTAACGGATGATGATAGAGAAAAGATGTCTTACATCCCCTATGCCTCAGCCATAGGATCTATCATGTATGCAATGTTAAGTACACGACCTGATGTGGCATTGGCTCTTAGTTTGACGAGCCGATACCAAAGTAATCTAGGACCGGCTCACTGGACAGCTGTAAAGAATATCCTAAAGTATCTAAGAAGAACAAAGGATATGTTCCTAATATATGGAGGAAGTGATGAATCTCTAAACGTTACAGGTTACATGGATGCAAGCTAGAACTCAGATCATGGTGACTCGAAGTCTCAGACAGGATTTGTGTTCCTAGTGAATGGTGGGGCGGTAAGCTAGAAGAGTAAGAAGCAGCCGGCGGTGGCGCAATCTTCAATGGAGTCTGAATACATTGATGTGGCCGATGCAGTAAACGAAGCTGTTTGGCTAAGGAATTTCGTCATTGAACTGGGAGTTTTTCCAAATGTGCAAGACCCCGTGACGATCTATTGTGATAACACGGGAGCTATTGCAAACGCAAGAGAACCAAGAACTCATTCCACAACCAAACACATCAAGCTTAGATTTCACGTCATCCGATAGAACGTTGACGAAGGTGAAGTCAAGATTTGCAAAGTAGATACAGAACTAAATATGGCAGATCCTTTGACTAAAGCTCTCCATCAGGAAAAGCACGAACAACACCGAGATTCCATTGGTGTTAGATTCTTGCCTATTGTAAACTAGTTTTGTTTATACTCTAGTACAAGTGGGAGACTGAAGGAGTTATGCCCTAGAGGCAAATAATAAAGTGTATTATTTGATATATCTCCTATATGTTCATAATACGTTTCATGTTGTGCTATAACTATGTTAATGCGAAACGTTAATACACGTGTGGTATGTAAAGAAACCGTGTCTCTAGTTATCTCTAGCGAACTAGCACATTAGTCATGAGGATGATCTAAGTTTCAAGATCATGGGAATTTATGCCAATTGACAATGGGGTCATGTTATTGGTTGAATAACATGATAGACAAACATCCGACCGTTATATCTTAAATGAGATCTAGTTACAAAGTTCACCATTGATGATAAAACACAGAGAACCTCGCAACCTGATCCTTTGACTGTGAGGTAATGCAAATGACCATTCCGGAGGAAGCTTAGATGGTTATCAAAAAGGTGCCACTCAGGTTTTCCGAAGGGATGTGTACAGGAGTACATATCAAGACCAGGATTTGTCTAGTCCATGTAACAGACAAATACATGTGGCCCTCTCGGTGATGTTGCATTAATGAAGCTTGCAAGCATGTGACTTGGTCACGGAATGCAACGACACAAGAATGAGTAAACAAGTTCATTGGTAACGAGACCGAACTAAGGTATGGGGATACCGAAGATCATGTCTCGAATGAATTAGGTATCACATGACAAAGGGAACGAGGAACGACTATCTCACGGTTCGAGCGATTGTATTCGTGAAACACACGGGGGTCACATGGCCATCAAGGTCCCTCTGTTGATCATTGATGTGAGAATAGTCTCAATCATGTCCGGAGTGTTTCCGAACCGAAGGATGTCACACTTAAGGGTAGGGACGCTTAGGGTAGATGAGGTATCGTAGGAGAAATAGAGAAAGAGAAACCGAAATAGTTCTGGGATACATCCGATGGAGATCGGAAGGGGTCCGGAAGATGTTCCGGAGTGAAGAAATAATACAATATGTGTATTTGAATATTAATTGGAGAATTAATATTAAATATATATTTTATTTTATTATTAAAGGCATCATAATGCTAAAGGGCCTCACCCTAAGGGAGGCCCAATAAGGCATGGCGCCTGGGGAGAGGTGGCCAGCCGGCGTAGGCTTAGTGGGCCGCCCTAATGGGGCCCACCTAGGGCCGGCGGCTTCCTCTAGGTGGCCGGCAGGTGTGGGGGTTAGTCCCACACCGCCTGGCCCTAGGGTGGTGTGCCCCCCTCCCACTATATATAGGGGTCTCCCCTCCCCCTTTGGAATCACCCATTCCTTCTCATTATTTCTCTCATCTATTGAGGACTTCTTCGTAATATTGGGGAGGACCTTGTGGGTGAGTTCTCCACCTTCACACCACCGTCGTGTGATCCGCGATCTGACATCTACTTCTTCCGCTGCTCGGCTAGATTGGAGTCCGGTTGACGTCTCCTACACCGGACATGTGACGGACTTCGGAGGCACCACACTTGGGGTGCTGCTCGGTCTTGAAAGGTATGAATACAGTATCCCTCCTCCGTTACTTATGTCTACTCCCTCCGTTCAGAAATATAAGGCATTTTAGTTTTGTGAAATGAATGTATCTAGACTCATTTTAGTATATAGGTTCACTCTGAACCTCTACGAACCTATATACTAAAAGATGTCTAGATACATTCGATTCACAAAGCTAAAACATCTTATATTTCTAAACGGAGGGAGTACATAGTATAGATCCTGGTATTAGTGTTCGAGTAGATAGAATTTTTTTGTTTTCTGCTACGGAACCCAACTGGGACGACGACGACTTGGGCTGGGGGCATGGGCTAAGGTTTTCTCTGGTGCCACCCCTTTGTATGTTGGGTGCCCGGCTGGCCATACCCACTACCTCAAGGGAGGGGGTCGACTCCATGTAGGACCACCTCCCAAACCTCCATATTGAGAGGGAGAGTTGGGGTCCACCTCGGACCTTGATTCCAATCCGAATTGGTGAGAATTCCCCTCTCCCACCACCAGACGGGCTAGGATATCCCATCCACCCCCCTTGACCCATGGGTCCACTAGGGTTTGCCCCTTCTAGATCCTTCCAAATATTTCGGAACCTTCCGAACCCTTTTGGGACCATCCAAAGGTTTTGAGATATTCAAGATCATTCCAAAACCTTCCATAATATGTGATTAAATACGTAAACTCTTGGTGATACTGTGGATACGAAAACATGTATCGCGGGCTTAGGCGCTGATAAATGCTAAGGCACACACCTAGTCGGAGCGTCAAAGAAAGCCGCCAGGGTTAACTGCATCGGGAATTTTGTTTAGGCGACACTTTTTTGGCTTGGTACATCATCAACCGCCGACCTAGCGCTACCACGGCAACACAACGTTAGCGTCACTGCCATTGTAGCCTGGCACTGATTAGGTGCTGGATAATAGGTGAGACAATGACACAAAGATAATGCATGGTACGATATCTGAGGGCGGATGATATGTGGTAAGTTTACAATTCAGGCCCTATTCAACATGTAATATCTATCAAGAATAGAATAACAAAGAACTCATAACACAGAGAATGCAACTTCAGCAGAATCAACATGATCATTCATTATATACAAATATTACTTCTCAACACAACAAGTTCATAGCTCACATAGCTAGTTGCATATATCTAATTAATAGCCACATGTTCAAACCACTACAAAATATGCACTATCATGGTTGGAGGGCCCGCTTCAACTGTGAACTGGAAGACACAAACATCACCTTCCTAGAGTTTGTCTTGGTGAACATAATCTCCCTAGTTTGATGTGAAACTGATAGGACCCTCATTATCACACTTCACTTTAACTTCACCGATAACATCCTGGCTACAAACACACGAGAAGTTGATTATTTCTACTTCAGATATGTAAGGCATCATATATTTCCTAGAGAAAATTGATGAAAAGGCCTACACATGAAAGACATGAACATGTAAGTTTGTTACAGTATGTACCTCAAGTAATTAAGATTGGCATTCTAGGAATGGTTAAGTTTAGAGATAATTACTACATTTCTTTTGTAGATTTTCGCTTTGTTGAGGGTTAAAACATAGTAAGGAATTTTTGGTCTATCTCTACTACTTAAAAAAGACAAACGGTTATGTTTCCTGGCACACGCGTTTCACTCCATCCTTCGTCCAACCTCAGCATCACTCGTATGCTTTTTCCGCATTTAGTACCGAGAATCTCACGTGCCATTCCCTTTCCTGACTCTCGCTTTCCCCTAGCCATGCCACACAAGGTAGCCCAGTCATTCTCGGCCTTCACAACCACAGGGAATGTTCTTGGGCAGCAGCAATGGCAATGGCGGCGAAGAGGATTTCTCGATGGACTACTCCATGTAGTCTGTTGGTTGCATTGCGGGGCTTGGCAGCATACTATCCAGTAAGGATCAAGACCAACATTATGATTAACCAGTCATGAAGTAACATTTGAAGGGCCTCATCACATCCTTATCATATCCAAGTCCATGTGTCTCTTATGGTCAAACAATATTTTAGTAATGGTAATACTTATTATGAGGAACTACTGATAACAATATTGATGATGCGCTTCACGGTATATATATAGTTCGGTCTATCCCTCGTCGTTCTTATCTCAACAACTCCGATCTCATATTGCATCGGCAGAATCTACAACACTTTGTGTTTTCTCAATAGTTAGGAAACCGAGACTATCAATAACATATGATCTAGTATAAGAGGCGAGACTAGGGATATCTAAATAGTATTTATAATTCAACAAATGTATTCTGGTTTTCCTCAAAATACTCGTTATCTAGAACTAATACAATTACATAGGTAATAATAAACTTAATTACGAAACATAAATATAACTAATAGTTCATTACTATTACCTCTAGGACATATTTCCACCAGTTTACCACTTGCACTAGATTCAATAGTCTAGTTTACATTTAGCAGTCAAACACCTATGGATTCTCATTGTTGCTTGTGATTTGCATGCGTTACTGTCTTTGTTAAAGGATTTGACACATTTAGGTCCATGTGAATTTTGCACATATTGATATAACCATCATTCATGAATTGGCGTAGGCGATGAAATCGATGTTATGCATGCTTGTTATTCTGGTGGGACGTTGGTTCTTTAGTTTGAGAAATGGCACCATTGTTATCACAATGAATCTCACCAAGTTCTATGACAAAGTTCTACATCCAGACGTGCTCCTTCATAGCTTTTGATGCTCCTATGTACTGTGTGTCTGGTCTATAATCCGCAAATGTATCTTGTTTAGAACTCTTCCAGCTCACTTCTCCACCATTTAAAGTAAATGTTGGAGATATGCCCTCAAGGCAAAAAGTAAAGATGTTTTTTTCCATGTCTCAAATGTTCATAATAACTTTTATGCCATGCTATAACTATATTAAGCGGAAACATTAGTACATGCGTGGAATGTAAACAAACCAAGTCCCTAGTAACCTCTAGGAGACTAGCCTATTGCTCAACTGATGATCAAGGTTTCCTGATCACGGACATTTATATTAATTGACAATGGGGTCATTTCATTAGGTGAAAGATGTCATGGACACACACCCAACATAATTATTGTAATGAGACATAGTCACAAAGTTCAACATTGCGATAACTAAGAAAACATAGTAACCCGATCCTTTGACCGTGAGATCATATCTAATCACTTTCTCCAGAGGGGGCTTTGATTGCATCAACCGTCACACCGTAATGGGGTGATCATAAAGGTGTATCTTAGGCATTCTGAAGGAATAGGTTGAGGAATATGCATCAAGATCAGGACTTGTCCATCCACATGATGGATAGATACTGACGAGGGTTTAACTCATCAATGCCCATTGTTATGGACTTGGGTTTTGGAGAAGGAGGGAGTGCTGGAGACATCTATCGGCTAGCAAACAAGCACATTGGGGACTCAAAGATTTACCCAGGTTCAGGCCTCGTAGAGGTCCCTACTCCTGCTTGTTTGCTCGTGGAATTATCGAAGGAATCGAAGATTACAATGGTGCACAGATGCAACCTCGCGAGGGTTGTGGAAACTAGGGTTGCGTGTGTCCTCCTCGCCGCCCCCTCCTAGCCTTTATATAGGTAGGCTAGGTCTCGGGTAGCAGGTCGAGTCGGTTACAAGTTAGGGTTTTCCCCTTCGAACTTTCTATCTTTAGCTTCTTCTTGTTCTTCAAGCAAGTCGGTTACTCGAGTCCTTCATTTGGGCCTTGGAGACACCGTGGGCCTTTACGTATTTAGGCTGTATATACCAAACTTGAGTACCTGTAGGGTATACCCATGTCAGTAGCCCCTGAGTGTCCAGTGGAATCACATATTCGACTGGGGACTTTTTCGAAGTCTTTCGAGTGCATGAATGAGTATATTTCGACTGCTTTGTTGTGTCATAGGGATTGTTGATGTGCGTGCGTGATTTAACCGAAGTATCGGTATCATTTAACCACCTTAGGGTGAAACAACGCAATCTACTCGAACTCGAGTCCCCGGACTCGAATCTGGAAAAGTGCTGGTGTAATTCGACTCAAGCCACGGAGGTCTTACAGGAGTCGAATTCCAGTTATATGGGTGTGAGCACTCGACGCGTCCGTCAAGGCATGTTCATCGTACCTGTAGGTACGGATAAATTTTTGGTAGTGCGCAGCTAATGCGTTGTCAGGCCTTATTCAGGTCTTACCTTCATGCTGTAAGCGCGGCATCCGAATTTTATCATCACGGAGACGATTCGGGTGACCCAGGAGACGCAGTTTCTTTGTAGGGAAAAATTATGAGGTGGTGTCGCCATGAGCTTTGAGTGTGGATGTTATCGACACATAGTTTTTTGTATAAATAATCATAGGGTGCGCGACCAGCGCTCCCTATGGGAGTAGCCCTCGAGTGCCTGGTTGAGTCGAAGACTCGAGTGGATCAAGAATCTTTTGCATCGCGTCTTTTGTTTGCTTCTTTCAGTCGAATTTGTTTCCGGTGCTCCCTATGGGAGTAACCCATGTCCATAGTCAAGCCATGCTTCTAGTGGTTGGGTTTGCTTTGATTATCCATGTTCCTGAAAAAGAAAAAGAAAGAAAAATCATAGGGTGCGCGACCAGCGCTCCCTATGGGAGTAGCCCCCGAGTGCTTGGTGGAGTCGAAGACTCGAGCAAGGACTAAAGTAGTCGAAGTCTTCTGCTGCATAGCTTTGATGACGTCAGTGCTGACGATTTCATGAGCTCAGTTGCCCGCGTGAGCGAGTTTGACGGGACGTGACGAGCAGTGGGTCCGACTCTCTGACTTTGATTTGACTGGGCGTGCGTAATCTTTATTTTAACTGCGCCTCCTCGATTTCCATGCATAATGGGAGAAGTGGAGGGACGGTTCGCGTTTCCACTCCTCCACGTGTCTAGCACGATGTTTTCCACGCATCCAGTAGGGTTTTTCTGAGCCGTTGGATTGCATCTTCCAAGTTTTCTAGTTTACTTATTCTTCTCTGTTTTGCCCTTGTTGGCTCGTCTCTGGGTTTGCCCTTTCTTGATGTGGATTTTGTCTTGCAGTCAAGAGGCGTCGTCATCTTCTGGCGACGTCCAATTTTTTAAAGAATCAGGAGTCGCGACCTCAAAGGCCAAGAAAGAGGTTGAGCGTGCTCCTTCCCCTCCATTGGCGTCCCACTTCGGGCACAACTCTTCCAGTTCTCCTCATGCAGGGGAGCATCGAGTGGTTGCCCGGATGACTGCGCACCAAACGACTTCGGAGTCTTTGGAGGATCACGTAAGTGCAGGCTTTTTCTTCTTTTTGATGTTGCAGCTGATAGCTTCTGCTGATCCTTTGTTATGCGATAGCTCCTTGTGAAGGAGGCCACGCACTTGGCGGAGCAAGTGCTCGCGATGGGCCGCCAGCATGCAATGCTAGAGACGTGTCATCGCGTGGTCGAAAGTAAGTGTTTTTTCACTTCCTCTTCTTCTCCTTTTTGTATTGTCGACTGATAGTCAATCCCTTTTGTTTTGTAGCTGAACATAACGCCCTCCTGCGCAACGCTGCCACCATGGAGAAAACCCTCGCCGCGGATGTGAAGGGTCGCGATGAGGCAATCGTGGCGCGTGACGAGGCACAAAGGCGCGAAGAGGATCTGCATGCCTCCTTCGCAGCCAGGGAGAAGATGTTCGAAGAACAGCTTTTTTCGATTGCCAAGGCCCTCTCAGGTACTTTGCTTTGGATATCGTTATCCTTCTCTGCTTGACTTTTTGCCATTGGCGCTGATGCTTTGTCCATGTGTGGATTTATGTACAGATGCTGGCGATTTCAGCTTCGACCTGTAGGCCCTTCGTCGCGATGATGCTCTGGCGGGTGCACTGTCGGCAGTCAAAGACCGCAGCACCGCCGTTCAGGATACACTCTCCAAGGCCAAGGGTGTTCTCAGTCGTCTCCAGGAGGAGCTGATGCCCAAGGCTTAGCTAATCGAGAACGTGGACGAGCTGGTGGAGTCACTCGCCGGGGGTGTTCCTTCTAGCTTCAAGAACTCACTCCGCGCGGCTGGCGCGTCCATGTCACTTGCCATGGTGCAGGCCCATGGAGTCGAGATTGACCCTGCCGCGGTGTCGAAGGCGATGCCTGTTAGCATGGATGGCCAGCAGGTAGTCTTTGCTCCTTTCGTGACTGCCTGTGGTAAATATGGGCCGCGGCTGATAAACACGGTTGCGAAGTATTCTGAGGAGCTGCAACGCGCCAAGAAGGCGGCAAAGGTTGCGGCATCAGGGGCTGGCGGAAAGTCAGTGGCATCTGACACTGCCGCGGACTCGATGAAGCCCCCGAAGCCGTCGAAGTCGAAGAAGCCAATCGCTCCTTAGTGACTTTGTAATAGTTAACTAGTTTATGTCCTCTGTTAAGAACATGCCTGCTGGCGAGTGTATCTGCTGATACTTTTGCTGGTCTTGAATGCACTTGAATCTTTTGTCTTTGTGTTGATTTGGTCGTCTAATTTGTTTCTATCTTGGCTTGTGGTAGGGTACATCAAGTGATCCTTTGAGGGAAACTCAGGACTCGCCGCCTCTTGATGATACTTTGGCACCGCCGCGCTCCTGGGTAGATGAGCTGTCGCTGCTTTCGCGACTGCGTGACCACGTGAAGCAGCTGGAGCGTGAGTTGCCCGTGCTCCGCAGTAACGCGGATGTATGGAAGTCGAAGGCGGAGAAAGCCGTCGCCCGAGAACAGTATCTGCTTGGCAAGGTGGCACAGCTGGGCGACCAATTCAAGTGTTAGTTTGCTTGATCTTATATTTTCCTTGTAGTCACTCGCGATGGTGCGCTATACTTATGCTGTTGTTGCTGCTTTGTGTAGTTGTCAGCGCGCGTCATCTGCAGGATGAGAAGGATAGAATTGCCATTCGTATGCATGATCACACCCAGGAGCAACTTCAAGAGAGTTGATACTTCTGGGTAGATCATGATCGTGCGATTGCATTGGCGACCCTGCAGGATCGTGCGTCGCGAGTGCTGCACTTCCTAAAGAAGTCGTAGTCATGCTTGAAGAACGTTTATCTGACGATGTTTCCGCTGGATGTTACTCCATCGAGCTTGCTGGCCCTCCTTGCCAAGGTTCAAGACCTGACCGCGGTTCGCGAGTGCGTGAGGCAATAGTTGGTGGCTGGTGCCAAGGCCGCTCTATCGCTAGTGCGACTGCATAGGCCTGACGTAGATGTTGTGGCAATTGTGGCTGGGCCGCCTGCGCCACCAGCAGGTTCTGCCTGGAATATGGTGCCGCACTACCATGTTATGGATCGCCCAGCAGAAGAGATCGTCGACTTCTTTGAGGAACAAACCAACATTCTCTTGCTGCAGTAGTAGCTTAGTTTGTATCCTGCACATAAGTGTACCCGTGTTGTAAAGTTCGTATAAATGTTGTATATAATTTATTGTCGAATATGTATAAAGAGCTTTGTGAGCATGAAGTGCGTTGCACTATGCGAGTCCTTTTCGTTAGCCTGGCCATGCTCTTATCTCAGTCCCTTGTCAACCTGTCAGGTGCGTTGCAGCTGGGTTGATGTTGTGTCAAGGGTTTCGATTGATGTGCCAGCTACTCAGGATATCACATTTTGGTTCGTAGAACAGATGTATATAGGGTGGCGTAGCCCTCGATTCGATAAGTTGCGGAAAAATAAAGGAAGATACAGAGTTTTTGGGCACTTAGCTTTATTTATTTGTGAGACAGTACGAGGTAAAATGTGTGGCTAAGTACCCTTGGCTGAGTGCCTTATTTGTGATGCAAAAGTAAAACAACTAAGGGTAGAAGCGTCGCAGCTGTGCGACGTTCCAAGGGTTGGAGTATGCGACTCCTGTCTCTAAATCTTGAAGGGGATAGGCACCACCTGAGATTACTTCTGTAATCATGTATGGTCCTTCCTAGGGGAACTCGAACTTGAGATGTCCTTGCTGCTTCAGTCGCAGGACCAGGTCGCCTTCGACGAAGGATCTGGGGCGTAACCTCCTACTGTGGTAGTTGCGCAGGTTCTTCTGGTAGATCGTTGATCTTTCCGCGGCGATTTCTCTTGCTTCGTCAAGGAGGTCGACGGAGTCTTTGAGTGCGAGGGATGACTCTTGTTCGCTATAAGCGACCACGCGCGGCGCCTTGTACCGTACCTCGGCGGGTAGCACTGCCTCGGCTCCGTGCACCATAAAGAATGGCGTGTAGCCCGTGGCACTATTTGGAGTTGTGCGTAGGCTCCAGAGTACGGATTGCAGTTCGTCTGGCCAGCAACCCGCGGATTGTTCTTGTGGCCGAAGGAGTCGCTTCTTGATGCCGCCGCAGACGAGCCCGTTTGCTTTTTCCACCTGATCGTTGGTGTGTGGATGTGCTACAGAGGCGTAGCTGATGTTGATCCCCATATTCTCACAGAACTCTTGGAACTCCTTGGATGTGAAGTTCATCCCATTGTTAGTGATGATGCTGCGCGGTACTCCGAAATGGTAACCGATGGATTCGAAGAACTTGACTGCGTTGTGTCCTGATTGGTTGGTCATTGGCATGGCCTCAATCCACTTGGTGAATTTGTCAACTGCGACCAAGAGGTAGATGTAGCCTCCTCGTGAGGACCTTGGGAGTTTGCCAACCATGTCGAGTCCCCATTGCACGAAGGGCCAGGCCAATGGAATTGGCTGGAGCTCTGCGCCCGGTGCGTGCGGCTTGTCCGCGAATCATTGTCAAGCGTTGCATTTCTAGACGATGTCCTTGGCATCGCACATGGCTGTAGGCCAATAGAATCCATCTCGTAGAGCTTTGGCGACGAGGGCACGACTGCCGACGTGGTGCCCGCAGGTCCCGTCATGGATGTCGAGGAGAACAACTCTTCCATCGGTCGTGGCGACGCATCGTTGGAGTACTCTTGTGATGCTGCATTTGTACAGTTCGCCGTTAATAACAGCGAATGCCTTGGATTGCCGCGCGATGTGCCGTGCATTAGTCGGATCGTTCGGTAGGCTTTTGTTGAGGAGGTACGTGATGTACGGTTGCATCCAGGATTGCTCAATCATCATGACGCTCATTGGTCCCTCGAGTCCCGTGTCTCGCTCCAAGTCATCGAGTGCCATTGACTCATTGGGCGGTGTAGCCCCTGAGTCCGTTGCTGCGCTAGTTTTCTTCTTTGCGGCCTTCGGCTTGATGGAGCGTTCGTAGATGCGCTCGAGAAATACCCCGGATGGTATGGGGGCGCAGGTAGATCCTATGTTGGCGAGTAGGTCCGCCTCTTCATTGCTTTCACGACCTACGTGTCGTAGCTCGCAACCGTCAAAGTCTCCTTCGAGTGTGTCGTAGACGTTGCGGTACGCGATCATGTTGTCATTTAGTGCGTCGCACTCATGCATTGTTTGGTTAACGACCAACTTGGAGTCGCCGTATATGATGAGCCTCTTGGCGCCGTAGGGTTTTGCCATCCTCATCCCATGCAATAGGGCCTCGTATTCAGCTTCATTGTTGGAGGCTGTGAACTGCATTCCCAGGATATACTTCAACTTGTCCCCTTGAGGTGATGTCAGTATGACACCTGCGTCTGCTCCGTCTTTCCGCTTGGACCCATCGAAGTGCATTGTCCAAAGGTAGGACATATCTGGTTTATCCGGGAGCTGGTTCTCCATCAAGTGCATGAGGAAGTCAGGGAGAACTTGCGACTTGATTGCGTCGCGCTTTTCGTATGTGATGTCTCGTGGAGACAATTCTATTCCCCAAAGCACGACTCGTCCCGTGGCGTCGGGGTTACTGAGGATGTGCCCCAACGGGACGTCGTTGACCACCACGATTGGGTGTTCCTGCAAGTAATGGCGTAGTTGCCGGGCAGTCATGAAGACACCATACGCCAGCTTCTGGTAATGCGGGTACCACTGTTTTGTTGGCATGAGGACCTCGCTGAGGTAGTACACTGGGCGTTGTACCCCTAGACTTTGTTTTCCTCGGCTCGCTCGACGACGAGCACTGTGCTGACCACCTGGTTGGTGGTGGAGATATATAGCAACAGTGGCTCCCTTTCCCGTGGGGTCACTAGTACTGGCGAGGTGGATAGAAGGCACTTGAGGTCTTCGAATGCTTCCTGCGCTTCATTGGTCCACTCGAATTTTTCAGCTTTGCGGAGGAGTTGGTAGAAGGGCAACGCCTTTTCACCCATCCGACTGATGAATCGACTGAGGGCCGCGATTCGCCCAGCCAGCTGTTGGACGCCCCTTATGTTTTTCGGCTTCTCCATGGCCAGTATGGCTTTTATTTTCTTCGGGTTTGCCTCGATTCCCCTCGCAGAGATGGGGTACCCTAGTAGTTGCCCATATGGTACGCCAAAGGCGCATTTGTCTGGATTGAGCTTGATCCGGTAGCGGTCGAGGTTGGCGAAGGTTTCGTGCAAATCGTCGATTAGCGAGGCTTCTTCCTTGGTCTTGATTACTATGTCGTCGACATAGACTTGAATATTGCGACCCAGTTGTTCCTTGAGGCAAGCCTGCATGCATCGCTGGTAGGTGGCTCCCGTGTTCTTTAGCCCGAAAGGCATTGTGGTGTAGCAGAACACAGCAAAGGGCGTTGTAAACACTGTTTTCTCTTGGTCTTCCTCCTTCATTCGAATCTGATTATAGCCTGAGTAGGCGTCGAGGAAGCAGAGGCGCTCGCATCCCGCGGTGGAGTCGATGATCTGGTCGATGCGCGGCAACGGGAAGTGATCCTTGGGGAAGTGCTTATTCAGAGAGGTGAAGTCCACGCACATCCATAGGATATCCTTGTCCTTTTTTGGTACCAGCACTGTGTTGGCGAGCCAAGTGCTTTCCTTCATCTCACGTATGAACTTGGCGTCTAGGAGTCTGTTGATCTCCATTCCGACTGCCTGCGCTCGTGGCTCGGACAATCGCCGAATTTTTTTGCTTGACTGGCCTTGCATCAGGGTTGATGTTGAGTGCGTGCTCGGCGAATTCCCTTGGAACTCCTGGCATGTCCGCAGGACACCAGGCGAAAATTTCCTAGTGCTCACGGAGGAATTCGATGAGCGCGAGTTCCTACGCGGGACTCAAGTTGTTGGTGATGAGGGCCATCTTGGCGGGATCCGATGGGTGGATCTGCACTTTCTTTGTGTGCACCGATGAGTCGAAGGATAGATCGGGCGAGCTTGGCCGGCTCAGGGGGGCAGACTGTTGTCTGTTGACTCTTTCAGTCTTGCGACTTCTTCCTGCATGCAGAAGGACTAGGAAATTCTGTTGAATTCCCTGTCGCGGCTGTCGGATCTCTCGAAGTTCCCGTTGATCGTGATGACGCTGTTGGGACCTGGCATTTTCATCTACAGGTAGGCGTAGTGTGGCACTTCCATGAACCTAGCGAACGCGACACATCCGAGGATGCAGTGGTATTGTGAGGGCCAGTCGACGACCTCAAAGTCGATGCGTTCACACCAGAAGTTCTTCGGCGTGTCGAAGATGACGTCGAGGTTGATTTTCCCAGGGGATATAGGCATTTTCCTGGGACGATGCCGTGGATTGTTGTGTCTGAGGCCTCCAGGCAAGTTAGAGGGATCCTCAGTGCTCGCAAGGTACTCGCGAATATGAGGTTGATGCCTCTTCCGCCATCCATGAAGACGCGACTCATGTCAAAGCCTCCGATTTGCGCCTCGAGTACGAGGGGACAATGGCCTGGACGAGGTACTTGAGGCGGGTGGTCGCATTTGTCGAAGGTGATGCATGACTCACTTCCACTGAGGTACTCAGTGGTAGATGGTGGCGAGTGTGTGGCCAAGTTGACTTGGCGAGTGATGGCCTTCTGCACCCGATTGGAGGGGCGTCCTTTTTAGATCATCATGGTACCCATGGCCCTTGGGTAGGGTTCGCCTCCCTGGTGCTGGTCCGGTGCAGCTGCGTTTGGGGGCATTCCAGGTGGTGGTGGCAGAGCGCCATGTGCCACGGCGCCTGGGGCGGCTCCGTGGCCTCTTTCGACTGCATTGCGGTTCATCCGAGCTAATCCCTCGTGTAGTTTGAGGAACTCGCGGCAGTCCTTGAGGAGGTGGCTGGACTTCTTCTTCCCGTCATGCTTGTCGATGTAGAAGTGCACCGTACATGGCCCGGACAGTTTGTCTTCAATGGATGTTGCGGGTGGTTCCTCACGATCGCGGCATTGCCATACTTGCCTGGTCTTCCCGGAGTCGCGATATCCACCGTTACAGTATCCGATGTTGCGGTTGTCATCGCGTCTGTCAGCGTAGCCGGCTGCGACCATGTTGATGTCGTCACGGTCATCGTAGATGCACATAGAGCGTTTGCCTCGGCGGTCGCATCTGCGCTCGAGTTCTGCCTCCTCGTTGGAGTGAACGCGATTTTTCACCGAATCTTCTCCATCAGCCCACCGATTCGCGATTTCCATCAACTGATCAATGGTCTTGGGCTTCGAGCGGCCTAGCTCCTCCCTGAGCTCTATGTGGCGGACGCCGCCGTTGAATGCATCAATCGCGTGATCCTTTAAGATGTTCTCTGCGGAGTTCTTGATGATGGACCACCTTTGGATGTAGGAGTGTAGCGATTCGCCCGATCGTTGCTGGCAGCATCTTAGCTCTTTGATTGATGCAGGCCACTTGTACTTTCCCTTGAAATTGCGCACGAAGCTATAAACCAGCTCATGCCAGCTACGAATGGATCCGCGTGGGAGGTTGCTGAGCCATGCTCTGGCGGCGCCCTGCAGCTGCAGCTGCAAGCATTGCATGGCCGTGCTTCGACTGCCTCCGTGGAGCCTGACGGAGGAGATGTGGTCCTCCAGCCAGATTTTTGGGTCCTGTAGGCCGTCGAACTTCGGGTTCTCCGACAGGAGTTCAACCCCTTAGGCATTCGCTTCTGCCTAATGGATCTGCTGAAGCATCTGGCGCCACAGAGCTCCACATCTTCCTCTTCTGAGTCAGTCGACCGAGCGCGTCGCGCCCTTGATTTGTCAATCTTGCGCTACGTGAGGTCGTCGCGCGCATCATAGTCGCGGTTGTGTCACCGTGAGCGGCGGAGTCGAGACAAATAGTGACTGCCGTCGCTAGATGAGGGCGAGGAGTAGCGCTTTGCTAGCGCTTTGCCCTTTTTCGGCTCTGGTGTTGGCTCCTTGTCGAGGGCGGCCTCGATTAATCCCAAGCCCGCGATCGTGGATCGGTGCATGGCGGCTCGAGGATCTCCAACTGGCGGCTGGTTGTTAAGGAGGTACATGGTGGCCGCTGTCACCGCAGCCTGCGGCGTCTTGGGGACCACATTGCCCCGTGTGTCGACTGTCATAGAGCTGAAGTCGAGGACCTTTGCAGCTTCTATGCGTTCTTGCTCGGTGAGATGGGCCATGTACTCGTTGCCTCCTAAGGAGGATCCTCCGTAGGAGGAGAGCCCTGCACGACGAAGGCTCGACTCGTTTGCTGCTTTTTTGCGCGCCTCGAGTTGCGCGATTGTTTGCACTTGGCGCTTGAATTCTTCCTTCAGGAGCCAATGGTAGCCCATTAGTAGTTCTTGCGGAGATCCGAAGGGTAGAGGAGTGCCACGTAGGGCCTCGTGATAGTGAGGCCATTCTTGCTCGTTGAGCTTGATCATGACGCGTTCGCCGGTTTGCTCGTTTATTATGGTTGGGGGTTCGACTGCTCCTCCATTGTTGGCGTTGGTGCGATCGCCACCGTTACTGCCGTTAGCTCTGTTGCCACCGTTTCTGCCGTTTGGCGGGTCGGTTCCATTACTGTGATTGCCCGTGTTGTCGCGGTTGGCGGAGGTGTCGCCTGCATTGATGACGGCGCACATGAAGTGATTAGGGAAGCTGCTGCTCCCACAACTCTCAGATCCCGAACCGTAGGTTCCGTCTTCAGTGGACAGGTCGCCCAGATCGGAGTCGCGACTGCTGTCGCTGACCATGTTTTCGACTGCTGTTAGGGAGTTGAGCTCACTGAGTGTGCCGATCGATGGAGGGAACCATGATGCTGGAGCAATCGACGGCGCCGTCGGCTGATCAGGCATGCGAAGCGTGCCCATATGACCAACTTGGAAGTGGAAGCTCCCTATTGCCAGGCTGATCCCGTCGCCTACGGACTCGAAAGCCGGGCGAGTGGCTGGCGTGTGGACGGTGAAGTCGAGCACGCCGAAGATCTGGCGAATCTCCGCTGTTGCGGAGTTGTAGATCATGGTTGATGGGGCCGAAGAAGCCGCAACATCAGCACTCCCAATTCCCACAGACGGCGCCAATTGACGAGGGTTTAAGTCATCAATGCCCATTGTTATGGACTTGGGTTTTGGAGAAGGAGGGAGCGTTGGAGACATTTATCGGCTAGTAAACAAGCACACAGGGGACTCAAAGATTTACCTAGGTTTAGGCCTCGTAGAGGTCCCTACTCCTGCTTGTCTACTTGTGGAATTATCAAAGGAATCGAAGATTACAATGGTGCGCAGATGCAATCTAGCGAGGGTTGTGGAAACTAGGGTTGTGTGTGTCCTCCTCGCCGCCGCCTCCTAGCCTTTATATAGGTAGTCTAGGTCTCGAGTAGCAGGTCGAGTCGGTTACAAGTTAGGGTTTTCCCCTTCAAACTTTATATCTTTAGCTTCTTCTTGTTCTTCAAGCAATCGAGAGTCCGTAGGTTACTCGAGTCCTTCATTTGGGCCTTGGCGACACCATGGGCCTTTACGTATTTAGGCCGTATATACCAAGCTCGAGTGCCTGTAGGGTATACCCATGTCAGATACTTTGGTCTCACTCACTGAGATTGCATCAATAAAGCTTGCAAGAATGTGACAAGGTGACGAGAATGTAATATCATGGAACAAATAAATGTGTTTGTTGGTAACAAGATTGAACTAGGTATAGAGATACTGAAGGTCAGATCTTGGACAAACTTGGTATTGTGTTGAAAAGGGATTGGGACTCAACGTTTAAGGCTCAAGCGATAAAGTTAATTCGTGGAATGCAAAGCGACCATCATGGTTTCTAGATCCTATGGTTGGTCATTCATCGGATAGGTGTCTCGATCATGTATGTGCATTCCCAAACCATAGGATGGCACTCTTAAGGGTATATAATGCTTACAGTTTGATTCAAGACTGTTGGAGAATTGAGAGGGAACTTGATACATTGCAAATGTATCTATAATTTTTGATGTTCCATGCTTGGTTTTATCCACTTTGTTGTGTTTTGTTCCAACTTTGGAGTACTTTTCATATGATTTCTTGGACTAACCTATTAACAAGAGCCATAGTGCACTTTTTTTTACTGTTTTTGGTTCTAGGAAAGTCGAAAATAAATATTCTCGAATTGGACGGGACAAAAGCCAAAGTGCCTATTTTTCGGAAGGGATCAAGTGCCGAATACGAGGCGGAGAAGGGTGGGGGCAGCCACACCACGGCCGTGCGGCGGGCCAGCGCCAGGGGGTGGTCTGACCGACCCCAGCACCCCCTCGGCCTCTCCTTCCGCCTATAAGTTGCCCTCAGGACGAAAACCCTAAGTACCCGATCAAAAATCCACGAAAGAGTTTGTAGCCGCCGTCATCTCCATCCCTAGATCGGGAGGGATCTGAAGCTCTTCCCCGCACCCTGCCGGAGAGGGGAATTCACCCCGGAGGCCTTCTTCATCACCATGCAAGAGTCCGGTGTGATGCGTGAGTAGTTCATCCTTGGACTACGGATCCATGTAGTAGCTAGATGGCTGGTTTCTCCTCCTTTGTGCTTTCATGTTTAGATCTTGTGAGCTCCGTTCATGATCAAGATCATCTATTTGTAATTCATACATGTTGTGTTTGAGGGGATCCGATGGATATTGAGATGCTATTTCAGATTTATTATTGATTCTATCATGTCTTTGTTATTTGAGATCTTGCATGCTTTCCGTTGTTAGTAGCTATCTTGGCCAAGTAGATGCTAGCAACTCCAAGAGTTTGTATTTATGCTCGATAGTGGGTTCATGCCTCTGGTAATCTAGGGAAGTGACAGAAATCTCTAAGGTACTAGATGTGCTCTTGCTACTAGGGAGAAAACAACGATCCTTTGTTCATAGAACAATTGTATTGTTTACCTTACACGCAGTTCGTAAAGCATAAATTTGTTGCTTGCAACTTAATACTGGAGGGGGTTCGGATGATAACCTGAAGGTGGATTATTAGTCATAGATGCAGTTGGATGGCGGTCTACGTATTATGTTGTATTGCCCAATCAAGTCTCAAAGGAGTCAAGATGATTAGTATATGCATGTATTGCTTTCTCGGTGTTTGTCAATTGCCCCGCTGTAATTTTTTCACCCAGCATGTTATTTATCTAAGGAGAGCCACCTCTAGTGAACTATGGATCCCGATCCTTCTTCTTTACATACAATCTACAATTGTTTACTGCTTTGTGTTTACTTTCTGCAAACTTTTACTTCTTTCCATTCGATACGTTTAATCCTTTGTTTTCCGCAAAACACGGTGAGATTGACAACCTCATCGCAAGTTGGGGACAAAGTTTTGCGGTTGTGTTCTGCAGGTCTCCACGTTGCTACTAGCACCGGTAGTGCGCCCTGCCAAAGCTCAGCTAGTAACACCTTTGGGGTGTTTCCTTGCTCCTACTGGTTCGATTAAACCTTGGTTTCATAACTGAAGGAAACTTGCTGTTGTGCTCATCATACCTTCCACTTGGGGTTCCCAACGAGCTCTACGTTGATCGTCGAGCGCATCAAGCTATTTTCGGGTGCCGTTGTCGGGGAACAAATAAGAAGAAGCTCCCACATCAACTACACGCCATCAAAGATATTTTCTGGCGACGTTGCCGGGGAGTCAAGGACATCTTCACAAGGGGAGTCCCTCATAACCAATCTCTTTACTTTGTTGTTTTTGTTTTGCTTAGTTTTCTTTTTGCTTTGTTTGCTTGTTTTGTTATTCAAAAACACACAAAAAAATAGTTTTACTAGTTTGCTTTCTTATTGGAAAAACACAAAAAAAATTAGTTCCTTTCTTAAGTTGCATTTATGACTAGCTCTGCTCCAATCACTATTTCATTATGGATAGCTCACTCAGTTTCCTCTTTGGGAACAGTATTATGACTGTCAAGGTAATAGATGAACCATCGCCTGCTACAACCTCCATGAAAGAAGAAATTGCTGAACCTGAAAGCTCATTAGATGAAAAAGAGGAGGAGAGTGATGGACAAAAGGAGGAAGAATGGATCTACCCATGCCTACCTTCTAATGAGAGTAACTCTTTATCCCTTACATTATTTGATTGTCCCCCATGCTTATCAAAGGAGGGTGAATGTTATGTTCCCGAGGATTCTTTTCAAAATGTTTATAGTAAAGCTCTACTGCTTGTAGATCATGAAAAGCATGCCTTATGTGATAGTTATATTGTTGATTTTATTCATGAGGCTACTAAAAATTATTATGAGAGAGTAAAATATGGTTGTAGAAGTTTTTATGATAATGAAACACCTCTCTATGTGCTGAAAGTTTTGAAGTTGCTCTTGTTTTATCTACCCATTCTTTATATTGTGTGCTTCTTTGATTTATTTTCTTACAATATTCCTATGCATAGGAAGTGGGTTAGACTTAAATGTGTTTTGATTTTCTTCTTGACGCTCTCTTTTACTTCAACTCATATTTCTTATGTGAGCATCTTCTCAAATTATTATGCCTAACTTAAAGGCGTTAAAGAAAAGTACTTGTTGGGAGATAACCCAAGAGTTTTAGATGAGTCTTGGAAGTTATTACCTCTGTAATAACCTCTCCTTATCCTTTTTATTTGCTTTTTGTGCCAAGAGTAACCTCTAATGAGAGTGAAGTAATGATTGGGAAAGTTGCTGTCCAGCAATAGATTTTTGTGCTTCACCGTAAAATTCCTGAGGGAGCGAGCTCTGTACGTCGGATTGAGCTGTAATTTTTTGTGCTTCTGACCCAGGTTGTTATCTAACTTTGGTTAGTTCAACACTTTTTGATTTGAGCAACATAAGGTCTTCTAAAAAAATCGTCTTTACCTGCTGGTCTATTTTGACAGATTTCTGCTATTTTCTGCATTTGCTTCTTGTTAGTTCCTTCTTGAGTTCCTTTGGGGAATTGATCTTTTTGAAGGAAGTGATACAGTATCTAGTGTTCTAATGGAAGTTTATTTGGTGTTAGAACCAAACCTTGAAACTTATTTATCTTAAGTGCACTAATGTTGCTAATGAGATTGTGTGAAGTTTTGTATGAAGGAAAATTTTCAGGTGTATGGAAGGAATGAGTAACGAGATGAAGGATGGACAAAAACTCAAGCTTGGGGATGCCACGCGTGTCACCCCAAGAAATATCCAAGAAGTACAAGCGTCAAAGCTTGGGGATGCCCAAGGCATCCCCTTCTTCATCAATAAAAATTCCAGGTTCCTTCCAAACGCTTCATTTTTATTGTTTCATGCAAAGTTGTGTTTTTCTTGGAGCATCTTCTTTTTCGTTTTCGTTTTGGTTTTTAGTTTGCTTGGTTTTCTTAGTTTTATGAATAAGTTGGTTGGACCCCCTCTTTCATACATTGGCTTTCAAATAGTTTGGTTTGGTTTGGAAAAGAGTGGGAAAGTTCATGCTTATGTGGTAAAAAGAGCTCGTTTTTTACGGTGGCCTATGCTTTGTCATGCCATGCTTGATATTGTTTTGGCTCTATGCTTAGTATTCTTTGTTGTAGCATGACTTGTTATAGAAAATTGAGATTGCTTAATGTTCCTTGGATGAATCATGCGTTGTTTTAGCATATTAAAGCATAGTATAGTGGTATTCTCCTTTGATGCTTTATTTGGGTTGTCTTGGCGCATGCTCACACCATGTTATGACTTTCACAAGTCACCATAGCCTTAATGATCCTTTAGTTTTCAACTTGTAGTATCACTTTATGCTTTGATCAATGATGTTTTGTCGCTCTGCATGATTATGGCCATTATTGCTCTCTTAGTTTGTTGCTCCCAATCTTTTGCTAGCCTCCACCACAAAGTATGAGTTCCACTCATGCATCCAACTCCCTAAACCAATTTTTTCCAAAGAGTCCACCATACATACCTACTAGCTTATGCTATTCCAAGTATATTCATGCTTTTGTCTACCTTTCACTTGTTATGAGAAAACTAGTGATTAAAGCTGTCACGAACTTGATGGCACACTTTACTTTATTGCCTCTAATAAACTTGAACCATTGGGTCCTTCTTTGTTGCGTATATGCTTGCGGTTTATAAGTTGAAATTAGCAGAACCATGTTTCATGGGGAACGCTTTCAACATTGCACTTGTACTTTGTACCCCGTTGATATTATGTTCTTTTTCTTACGGATCCCGGCGGTGCGAAATAAATGTGGAACTTGTATGATCATGGAGTTTGTATGTGTGTTAGAGAAACGCCTGGGCCGCTAGCCTAAGCCATGCCTAATCATGGTGGAAACTTGCAGCATCACCATAATGAGCACTCTATGAAGCATCCTTAATAAAAACCTATGCAAATAGCAAATAAAAAGATCGCTGAGATGCTCATTGTCTGCTTGCCTTGTCATTTTGATTATGGGAAAGCTCCCGTATCATGTGCAAGGGGTACCCCGTTGGCGGTTCTTAATGATACACATATACTTACAATGACAAGAGCTTACTCGTGACTGAAGTTGAGTAGCATGAGGATCGGTCTTCATAAGTAAGGGGCATGAGATTTCGGTTTATAACTTGTCAAGCATATCCTCTTAGTTGTGTCACTTTAACCTTAATCACCTTCAAGATGCTTATGATAGGGGCAATGAGAGCTGAAAGCTATAAGTACCATAATTTTTGGAAGCTCTTTATGAGACTTGAATCCCTACTTCCATTTACAAAAGGCCTTTCTTCCACCATTATATGGAGTCTCCACCTTCTAACTTTATGCACCTACTTTGAGAGCATAGTGGCCATTCTTAGTTCTATGTGAATTGTCCCAAGACTAGTTGATTGATGCATAACTTGTTATTGCTTGTTTGAAACTATTGTATCTAGTCACTCTTATGAGCTTTGAAGGTGTCCCATGCATTTATATTTGCTACTCTATTGAGGGACAAGCAGAATGATTTTATGCTATGTTTTCTTTATGTGAAACAAACAAACGTCTTGCAAAGCATTGTTATTCATGAATCTTTTGTTTGTGCCTTTTCATGTTGCATCATAGTTTCTTTGCTTATTGCTAGAACTTTGTCTTTCATGTTATGATTGAAGTACTATGATCCCAGCTTTGAATGTTTTGCAAATACTTTGATCAAGTCTTTGATGGTGCATGTGACCTCAAAAATTATTCTTTTTATCACTTACCTATTCGAGGACAAGCTGGAGTTAAGCTTGGGGATGTTGATACATTGCAAATGTATCTATAATTTTTGATGTTCCATGCTTGGTTTTATCCACTTTCTTGTGTTTTCTTCCAACTTTGGAGTACTTTTCATATGATTTCTTGGACCAACCTATTAACAAGAGCCACGATGCGGTACACATTTCTGCTGTTTTTGGTTCCGGAAAGTCAGAAAATGAATATTCTCGAATTGGCGGGACAAAAGCCAAAGTGCCTATTTTTCGGAAGGGATGAAGTGCGAATACGAGATGGAGAATGGGTCGGGGCGGCCACACCACCTGGCCATGGCTGCCAGGCCTGCCCGGTGGTGTGGTCAGCCGACCCCAGCACCCTCTCGGCCTCTCCTTCCGCCTATAAGTTGCCCTCGGGACGAAAACCCTAAGTACCCGATCAAAAATCCACGAAAGAGTCTGTAGCCGCCGTCATCTCCATCCCGAGATCGGGAGGGATCTGAAGCTCTTCCCGGCACCCTGCCGGAGAGGGGAATTCACCCTGGAGGCCTTCTTCATCACCATGCAAGCCTCCGGTGTGATGCGTGAGTAGTTCATCCTTGGACTACAGATCCATGTAGTAGCTAGATGGCTGGTTTCTCCTCCTTTGTGCTTTCATGTTAAGATCTTGTGAGCTCCGTTCATGATCAAGATCATCTATTTGTAATTCATACATGTTGTGTTTGTGGGGATCCGATGGATATTGAGATGCTATTTCAGATTGATTATTGATTCTAGCATGCCTTTGTTATTTGAGATCTTGCATGCTTTCCGTTGTTAGTAGCTATCTTGGCCAAGTAGATGCTAGCAACTCCAAGAGTTTGTATTTATGCTCGATAGCGGGTTCATGCCTCTCGTAATCTGGGGAAGTGACAGAAATCTCTAAGGTACTAGATGTGTTGTTGCTACTAGGGAGAAAACAATGATCCTTTGTTCATAGAACAATTGTATTGTTTACCTTACACGCAGTTCATAAAGCAATAATATGTTGCTTGCAACTTAATACTGGAGGGGGTTCGGATAATAACCTGAAGGTGGATTATTAGTCATAGATGCAGTTGGATGGCAGTCTATGTATTATGTTGTATTGCCCAATCAAGTCTCAAAGGAGTCAAGATGATTAGTATATGCATGTATTGCTTTCTCGGTGTTTGTCAATTGCCCCACTGTAATTTGTTCCCAGCATGTTATTTATCTAAGGAGAGCCACCTCTAGTGAACTATGGATCCCGGTCCTTCTTCTTTACATACAATCTACAACTGTTTACTGCTTTGTGTTTACTTTCTACAAACTTTTACTTCTTTCCATTCGACATGTTTAATCCTTTGCTTTCCGCAAAACACGGTGAGATTGACAACCTCATCGCAAGTTGGGGACAAAGTTCTGTGGTTGTGTTGTGCAGGTCTCCACGTTGCTACTAGCACCGGTAGTGCGCCCTGCCAAAGCTCAGCTAGTAACACCTTTGGGGTGTTTCCTTGCTCCTACTGGTTCGATTAAACCTTGGTTTCATAACTGAGGGAAACTTGCTGCTGTGCTCATCATACATTCCTCTTGGGGTTCCCAACGAGCTCTACGTTGATCGTCGAGCGCATCAGAACTCCAGAATTGTTCTAGGGAGATGTCGGAAAGGTTTCAAAGTCGATGAATTGTTTAGAGACTAAATAACATGTTTTATTATTTAATTGAAAGAATTAAATAGTAAAGTATTAAAATATTTATTGCCTACACATATGGGCCACCATCAAGGTAGCACACTATAGGGCACCCCACACCCCATGGGGGCCGGCAACCCAAGAGGGGGCAACATGGAGTGGGGCAATGGCAGAACCCTAGGGTGGGCTCCATCCTAGGTGGAGGCGCCCTAGATGGCACCTTCCCTCCTCCCTTGCCTATATAAGGGAGGGGAGCCCCCTCCCCTCATTCGCCCCATTGGCATTTGCCTCTCTACTCTCTCTCTCTCCCTCATGTGTGGTTCCGTAATATTGGAACATGCATATAGGGTTTGAGTTCTCCACCATACGCATACCGTCGTGTCGGTCGATCTTTGGTCCGGATCATTCTTCTTTTGCTGGTTTGCTAGGACAACGCCCATGGGATGTCGCCTATGCTGGACTTGTGTAGAACTTTAGAGTTGTTGCGAGTTGTAGCAGTCGTTGCTTTTACATCTGCATGACCTTGAGGTCACCGTCACCGTACAACTACATCATAAAAGGTCATTGGAACATAAAGCTTTTCGGTCTTCAAGGGTATGAACACGGAATCCCTCCGTTACCTTACATCTGCATATAGTAGATCTTGGCTATATAGTTCTCGTTGTTAGGAAATTTTTGTTTTCTGCTACGGAACCCTATAGTGGTATCAGAGCCGATCTATGCCTAGATGTGTTGGTACGATTAGAACACATAGTGCTATGTGGGCATTGATTTTATAGTTGTTACCCTCCACTTGTACTTATTCATATCATGGTAATGTCTTATGAAGCAGCCCAAACCAACCTTACACATACTCTTACACGAGACTGGTTCCACACCTAACATATGGCTTGTACCATATATGTGGCCAATGGGTGTCTTCCTCTCTTACGTTATTTGATAAGGCATTTACAACGGATGACCTTGAATAAGGGATTTAAAGTGACAACTAGTCAATCCATGTTTTGGTTGAAGTTCCTAGTTAATAAATGGTTCATTTGAGAAAGCCCCACCAATAACATAAAATTTTCAAAACATAAAGTAGAGGCATAAAAAATATTTTATAGGGCATGTGATGTGACATGGTCATATTAAGTATTTATGACATTTTCAACCACCAGCGTGGAGGCACCGTGAACCTGGTGCCGTGCTAGGAGAGCTCGATGGAGATCAAGACACACGACTGATCCATCTATTTAATTACAATAAACACTTAGTATGCACCACGAAGAAAGTTCTCTGCTATGAAGCACGTTGTGATGATCGGGTGTTATACATCTCAACATTTGCATACAGTGGGTGTAAGCAATGTTGCATAGAAAAAACACTGAAGGTTACATTGGTGAACCTATCATGTACATACATAGCCTCGGAACACAAGTGAATGACAGGTTAAGCATGAGCCACATAGTTGATGTGATTGAAATTTTATATCTTCCTTTGAAGCTATGCCATCGGCCATGACGATCGGGGGTGTTATAGTGAATTAGGATCATGTAATCCGAAACAATGATGATGGATGTTTGTTTAAGTGGGAGTTATTGTAGTATTAGTTTTAACTTAAACATGAACTCGCTTTATGAACCTAGTCTTGATGTCTTTGCAAATATCATTGTAGATGTCTCGCCACACCTTCAACCTAGGCTAGTTCCTTGAGAAAGACAAACATAAAACTAATGGGACCAACTTTATGTCATGGTACTACCCTCCAAGGATTCTCCTTGTTCCCCAAACTGTGACCTATGTACTTGAGGTTGCGCTGGATGACAAGCCCGCTAAATCCGCCTCTTAGTATGATAATAATGTCTATCAATCCAAGGCGGGTGATTCTGCCTTAGTCCAAAGTGGCATGCTCTGATGTGTTCTTATGAGATAATCATTGATATCAAGCCTGTTTTTGCACCTCAAGCCAGGGCCGAGAGGTATGAAGCCTCTGAACTATTCTTCTCGGCCAAGATAGAAGAAAATAGAAGTGTGAGTGAGCACATGGTCAAGATGTCGGGGTATGTTCAGCACTGAAATTCTCTGGAATGCAAGATTTTTTAGGAACTAACGATTAATAGGGTGTTGTAATCGCTGCCCCTAGCTACAAATGATTCGTACTAAACTATAACATGCAACAGGTGACCAAGTCCACGCCTGAGTTGTCCGCGATGCTTAATATCGAAGAGGTGGAAATCAATAAGGAGCGCAATGTGTTGATGGTCAATAAGACTATCGATTCAAGTTGCCTCACAATAAGGGTAAGGGCTATAAGCGTAAACCTAAGAAGGACAAGCATGTTGCCACTCTTTCCAAGGCACTCACACCCACACCTAAGCATGGCGTCACATGCTTTTACTACAAGTGGAAGGTCGCTGCAAACACAACTTCCCAAGTATATATCTGAAAGATAAGAAGACCGACAAGATTGCTGGGAAAGACAAAGGGGAATGTGATATACATGTTAGTGATGTTTTTGAGAAACACCTGAGTATTTGATACTGGTTCTGTTTCTCATGTTTATAACTCTCAACTAGAGTTGTAGAGTAAGCGGAGCTTGGCGAAGGATGAGGTGACCAAGCATATTGGCAACGGATGCAAAGTAGATGTGTGCGCTTGTCTGCCTTTGGGACTAATTTTAGTTTTGAATAAACACTACTTTATACCCATGTTGATTATGAATATTGTAAATGGGTCTTTCTTGTTGTGAGACCGATATTAATTTAAGTAAGAGACAAGTGATTATTCTATTTATTAGGAGTAAATAATAGCGCTAGATTGTTTCGATTCAAGCTGTTATCCATGTCATCTCGATTCTTTTCGACCGTGGAATATATGCCAAAAAGGACATGCGCCGATGCAATGGAGCCCTGCTATCCCGTGTGGTAGGCCCCATACTAGGCCAGGGTGAAAGACTCCAGACAATGGGTTGGCATCACACACGTCGTCATTGACATGGGTATGAATTATTGGGTTCCCATGATTGGTATACCTGGTATGTATCTGAACTATGGTCCATGAAGCCCACAAGGAACTGAGACTCCTAGAAGGATTCGAACCCCAGGAACTAGACATGTTGATCAAGACAGAAGCTTAAACCGACATAGTACTAAAGTTGTACTTATAACTTGTAACTGATTCGTCCTGGACTATGAGACCTAGCCTCTCATATAAAGATTGGGAGGAGCCGATGGAGAGGGCACCGTAGCTTTGAGCGAACACAACCCGCCATGAGTTAGATTGCATCTAGAAAATTGGCAACCCTGTAATCATCTTCTTCAATATTCAAATAGGACATCAACTCCCTTTTTTGTCTGTTAGGCCACCGAAATCACAATCGCTCTCTTTTGATGAAACCCTAAGTAAATAACTATAATCATTGCCGAGGTTAACCCTTGATAATTGGCGCCGTCTATGGAAAATCTGAGAACCGGATTCATGAATTCGGCGGCTCCATCTTCTCCAAGCAGGAACCCGATGATTGGGGTAGGTGACATCCACTATGATCCCACCGATCTTGATCGACGGTCGCCCACCGATATTCTAGCCTCCGACAACTCCGACCGGGAGACAGATCTAATGATCGGGTGCTTCCACTTTCACATCGGGGTGGCGGAAAACCTCTCCCTCTCAGCTCCGATCTACTCGTATCTATCGACCACAATCATAGCTCCCATGGCAATGCTTTCATCTTATATCGGCTCCACTGGAAGGGTCACCTCACACTCGACAATTGTCAAAAACAATTGCAGCCACTACTTAGATCTGGGGGATTTGGCCAATCTCTATGACGACCTCTCCTTCGCATCTGACTCTAAGTCATCATCACCTCGCAGCATGGACCATGCAAGTGGCAAATCTGAAAGAAGCGTTGACTCCAGGATAAAGAATGCCGACTCATACCTAGAACATGACCCGTGGGATTTCACTCGTCTCTAATATAGTGTCTCATATATGACTGCAGCAACAACTCATACATGGAGCGCCACCAGGTATGCGTGATTATAGGAGCCACATGAACGGATGAAGGTACTTCAACATCACGTCACTCCCAGGGTAACCCTATCATCCCGCCAAATGATATTGTTTTAGAAAATATACAAGTTGTCGCAGGAACAGATCAGAAACACCCGTGGAAACCATGTTTTCCAACTAGAGGGTGGAGCATGCAATGGTGAACGAATAACCCTTCGGTTGTCACTAGCTGCCTAGGAGAAAGCAATAAATGTCATCTCGGGTGTAGTACCTATGATGGTGGATGCTACACATGAGGATCTGATGGCCTAACAATACCTCCTTCACAAGCAGAAGTGGGAACTGGTCAATCTGAATAGGGACCTAGAGGAGAGGAAAAAGAGAGATGACGAATCAAGCATACGAAGGGTGCAGCTCAGCTCCACCCACAACTCTGGGAGCATCGCAGGAAGATCACAACCAGGAAGGGGCATCTCTCGCTGCACCACGTACCCGAAGGAGAAAGGTGCAAGCTGACCCATGATCTGGACCTATCATTCATGGTAGTGGATGTAGCGGCCACATTACAGCCAGAACACCTCATGCAACAATTGTCGCAGCACAAATGTATCTCCTCACCACCCAGCAATCTAACAACAATCTGCGATCCACTATCCACCGCTCCGCCCTCATGGGCCTCAATATGGTTGGAGCATCACTCACACAAGTCAACCAAGGGATCATCCCACAATCCAATAGATCGCCATGCTGTCATAGCAGCCCTCGACTAGTAGCAGAAGCCTGAAGATCTAGCTAACCATGCAACATGCGCTTCACGCAGTCCCCGTGCAGTCATGACCCCAGGAACCACATCACACAACACAAAATTGACAAATTTCATGAGGGGGCAGCAATAGAAGGTACTCAGACGACAAAAGATATGATGACCGTGAACCGTGTGGTGCAAGTTGCTTTACCGACGGGTTCGCAGAACGCCCTTACCCAAGGACTTCAAGATACCCCACGATCACCAAAAGTACGATGGCCTCCAAGAGCTAGAAGCATAGCAGGCCAATTATTTGCAAACTGTGAAACTCCCAGGTGGATCGAAGGCCACCGCCATGCAAAGCTTACAGTTTCAGTTAAGCAGTGTTGCATGTTCTTGTCTCCAGCAACTACCCAAAGAATGCATCAGTAGTTGGGGTAACCTGGAGGAAAATTTCATCTGAAACTTGAAGTCCACATCCAAGCGACCCGTATCTATCGCGTAGTTGAAAGCATGCAAGAAGAAATAAGGAGAACCAATACGCGCATTCATACAGCGGTGGAACATCATCAAGAACTCAGTTGAGAGTATCTCTGATGAGAGGGCAATCAACACCTTCAATGATGTCCTGCGCCAAAAATAATTCATAGAGGAGCTGGGTCGAGTGAAACCAAGGTCAATATCCCTATTGAGGGACATGGCGAATCGGTGGGCCGCCTGCGAGGATGTAGTAAACAATAATCATGGAAACTCACCTGAAGAAGAACGCGACAGGCGTAACATCGACAAACGGAGGCGACATAACTATGATGGTTATGGAGGTCCAAGCCATGTCGTGGATGGTTATGTTAATAAGGACAACCGCGGGATCAATAATCATAGTGGAGGATATCGAGGAAACCGAGACAAAGCTAGACCAAGAGGGACAACCCAACAGTACCAATTGAGACCACCTAGAGATGACTTGATGATAGTTGTCTAGATGTTGGATGGACCATGCCACATGCATTATTATGTTGACTCGGAAGAAAGAGTACGATCAAATCACCTCATGAAGGACTATTGCACCTTTTTGGGGCTTCAACGGGCCTATAGAAGCAAGGTGGTCGAGGCAACAAACGAAGGATACAACACCAGACCCTAGGAATTGGCACTCAATGCATCACCACCACCAGGGGCACCCCGATAGCTGTGGAAATTTAGCAGCAACCCGAGGCAAACAGATACCACAACAATGAGTAACCGAGATCTAGGGGAGTAATGCACATGATTAAGAAGGGGCGCTCATCCAACAGAACACAAAAGTTGGTCACCTGACAAGTAAATATGGCAGTAAGGATGGCACCGCCAACACCCGAGTAACTTCACTGGTCTGAGTAGGAGATTACCTCCAGTAGAGCTGATCACCCCCTTTGGGTCCCACGACCAGGTCATTCGCACTAATAGTTGAGACCCAAATCAGTGTGTTTGACATGAGAAAAGTCTTCATGGACGCAGGAAGCAGAATCAACCTCATATACGCCAATATGCTGCGTGCAATGAAATACTCTCCGACCAATATAGCTCCAATGGAGACCTCCTTCCACGGCATCGTCCGAGGAAAATCCGAAGTCCCCTTAGGCAAGATCTACCTTGATGTTGTCTTCGGGACCAGAGAAAACTTCCGGCACTAAAAAATTGATTTTGAGGTTTTGGACTGGCCATCACAATACCACGCGACCATGGGGGGACCATCATTTGCACGGTTCATGGAGGTACCGCACTACGCGTATCATAATGAAGATATCGACACCCATTGGAATGATAACAATGACAGGAAGTTTCACTCTCTTAGATAACTACGACCTCTAGTTCAAATATATCTACGAATCCTTTGGAACGGAAACAAAGTTCTACCAGCTCAAGATCTCGGCTATCAACGATGCTCTCCCAGAAGCAAAAAGCACTACAAAAATAGCTCCCATACCCGACGGATTTTTGGGGCAGCACAAGCAAAAAGAATCGGAAATAGTTGGTTATGTGGAAGATGGGCATTGGTGGTACCATTTTGTCGCGGTAGCCAATTATACGCCATGGACGACATGGCGCCAGTACATTTTAGTGCCCTGGTATGTGGTCAAATGGAGCGGCACTAAATAATAACGCAGTAGGTGAGTGGTGGCGAATATTTCCCATGTCGTGGATTTGACTTGACCACCACATGTCACTGAATGGTGTGTCCCGCCACGTCCAAGCCTTTTGTTCTAAATCGTGCAACCATAGTACATAGTTTATTCATCTCCCGACCCTCCCTTAGTGACCTTAGCGGCAGCGACGGCAACATCATTGATTCATGCGAGGTTCCTTGTTAGTGATCGAAACGAGAAGAGGACGATGGGCTCTGAGATCGGTGGTGGATTGGTAAGTTATCTATTCATTCACTGTTGATCAATATCATATTGGGTTTTGCCTTTGCAATTTGGTTCTTGGATCTCACGAACTTCAGTTTGGGGTTTTCTCAGCACAACGTTGTGCTGAAGTGGATCTATGATAGTAGCTTCCACGGTGTCGTGCTTAACAAAGACTTATTCTCAACATGGTTCTGCGCAAGCCTTCCCTGCATGCATGTCGCATTCAGGGGGGGACACACCGGCCGTAGATTCTATGGCTACAACTTAAAAAATACCGAGGTGCTGCTGACTTACTTGGTGTGATGACCCTCATTAAGAAGTGATGCGGCGTACATTGGAGAGATTAACACAGGAAGGAAAGAATGATCGATCGACGGAAGTTGGTTCTTTGTAAGACGAGGAGAAAGAAGAGTACGAGGAGGACACAAAAATTACAACAAAGGAAGAGATCAGTGAATCGCTAAGTGCGATTCAGACTATGTGCAACACAGTTAGTTGTGGCTTGCGGCCAATTATGGAATCACTTGATGAAATGAGATTCAAACACGTTCCCGGTGAATAAACTTTGTTTTAGTATTTTCTGAACTGCTAATTAATTAGTAGTATGTTTGTTACTTTCTTATTCTCAAGCATCTAGCGCTAGCCATGTGGGTCCATAGTATTAGTTTCCAAAAGGGTGGGTGACCAAGTGGTATACTAGTCAAACTTTATGCACACACTATGCCCCACTCACCTAGAGCTTGTTGGCATTGAACCCTAAATCAAATCTGCACCACGCCACCCATGCATTTGCTTCTTTTCTTGGCGCTGCTGCTCTCGACCGAACCATTGCACTCTTCACCATGACTCTGCTCTCGACAAGACCATTCCCCTCTCCGCTATAGCGCTGCCCTATATCGGACTCACCTTCTTCCTCTCCGTCAGGCAGCTCTCCATTGACAGTGCAGTCTCGCTCCATGGTATGTCATCAGCTAAGGGATTTACGGGTCCAGATCTTCTATGTATTTCTCTCCATTTAAAGTCCTATGCTTTTAGGGAATGGCATTGGCAAATCCTACGAGCTTCACTCAGAGTGTAACAACATTAGGCAAACTGCTAGTCTGATTGGAGGGGACTGATAAGAAGAAACGGTTCCATAAAACTAACCCTGTCACACAACCGTGGAACCCCTTCACTAGGATTTTTCTACCGAAGCAGTGACAATGCTCGTTGTTTAATCACCGAGCATCATCTTGACCCAACCATCTTCCTAAATTTCCCCTTAGAGGTGAAGACATTGTCGGTGAGATTGATAGTGATAGTGATGGCTGGGTAAACGGAACCATGCGTATCCTTGCATGCAACATGGGCGTGTGCTACTACATTCTTCATATTATCCAGCCCTATTAGTCCGAGATCTAATCAGGAACAGTGATACATTTGTGTGTGAACCATTATGGCGTGGGTTCCAGACTAAGTTCAACAGAATAACTCTGTATTCCAGTAACCATGCTGGACCATTTACCCACAATTGTCACACAAGAAATTTCCTCATTGTTTGGATAACAACAAACACTAAACAAGTAGTGGTACAAAGGAACTCATCGGAGACACATAGATGGGATCCAGTTGCATCCTTTCCATCGGTAGCAATGTCATGGTTTCGTGAATCGAGTCCAGTCGCTCTCATAGTTTGTGTTCTGTACTGGTAATGACATCCAAATATATCCTTGCATTTGACAACACGACAAAGTCTCCATGGTATGTCGAGTGTCTAGAAGAGACACATGATGATTTGTTCTAGTGCAGACTTCACACCTTTAAATGGAAGCATGGAGGTGTTAGCCTTGACATTATAAGAGGTCAAATCCTACCGACCTGGTGCAGTGTCAGGTCACTAGCAGGCGATCACGTATGGTCATTTGATAGAGAAGTTGATTTGTCTAATCTCCTAGTCCTTCACACATATTTGCCACATGATGGTAAATGTAAATAAAAGATACTATCTGCATTTGAAGATAGATATATCTTGCTTATAGAGATGAAGAAAGGTGTATACTCATTAGATGTGAATAACTATGAGTGTAAGAAGATCTATGGTTATCTCAAAACATCCACTATATATCCTTATACTATGATACGAGGTAATTAGCATATGCTATCATATATATATTTGTGTATGCTCATTCTTGCATCTATCATTTTGTGCTGATCATTTCTTTTACTGTTTGATAGCCCAAAACATGTTCCAAAGTGTATGATACGACCAAGACATGAAGGCGTGTAACCATATATAGGATATATATAGTAGTATGTACACTATATACATGTACAATATATGTAATGGTCCTGTCACATGTATATGGTATTAAATAATGTATCGTGTGCTCAAGTGATATAATATTTTTGGTCATTCTTTATTTTGTTATTAATATTTATAATCGCATTTATAATATGGTGTGGTGCGGTGAATCTAAGATTGCTATTCGAATAGGTACGTGCCTATATATATCAGACAAGGAAGAAACTTTGTGCCATCGTCTCACAGCTGCCACAGAATGTATGCAGTGCCTCTCTACACTTTGCTACCACGGAAGCACTAGCTCGGCGGATCACGTTGTGCCACGCCAAAAAATCCAGCACGGCTCATGAATCCCCGACACAGTTATCCATGACGACTTTTTTTGCCGCGCCAGCGCGAGCGCGGCGACTAAGGTTGTGCCTCGGTGTCTATAAGCGCCAGAGCTCCGTGTTGTAGTGAAGGTCCATACCAGAACAATCCTTCGACCCCGCAAAGGACACAAAGGAGGTCCATGTAAATCCTATGGACCCGAAGAAAACAGCCTACATGGGTGCTAACCTTAGTCCAGCATAGGAAAGCACACTCTTCAAGTTCCTCTGTTGGTGCTAGGAATTTTTTGCATGTGTCCCAACAGACATGCCAGGAAACCCTAGGGAACTCGCCAAGTACACACTCAATGTATATCCTGATGCCACACCAGTAAAGAAATTTCTCCACCGATTCGCGGAGCCAATACTCAAGGCCATTTGAAAAGGAGATCCATGGCCTACTCGATGCCAAATTCATCAAAGAGAACAGAAAGGAAACATGGGCCTGTAACCTAGTGTGTGTCCTGAAGAAAAATACAATTGAACATCGCATGTGTATCGACTTCACCACACTGAACAAGCATTGTCCAAAGGATCACTCCCTCTCCTACGAACTAATCAATTCATTCATGCAACCACAGGGTGCAAGCATCTTTCCTTCTTGGATGTGTATTTTGGGTACCACCAAATCTGTATGAGAGTAGAAGACCAAGACAAGACAACATTTGACAAACCTTACGGTGTATTCTGCTACACCACAATGCCCTTCAGGATGAAGAACGCTGGCGGATGATGCAAAATTCCCTCGGAAACCAAATCTTTAGAAATGTCTAGGTCTACATCAACGATATCGTAATCACAACAACACAATAATTGATCTTTATCGATGCTTCGCAAAACATTCGATATTTTCGACAAGTACTGCATCAAGCTCAATCTGACAAAGTTCTCATTTGGAGTCCCTACTAGGCAACTCCTCAGGTACCTCGTATCGGCCAAGGGAATTGGATAATACCCTGAGAAAATACAGGTGATCATAACAATGCAGAAATCAACAAATCTATAAGGCGTCCAACAGCTAGCTGGGTGTGTGGCGGCACTAAGCCGATTGATCGCTCATTTGGGAGAAAAAGCACTACCATTCTACACACTGCTGAAGAAATAAGACACCTTTGAGTGGACCGATCAATCCTAAGAAGCCTTTGAGAACCTCAATAAAATACTCTCGACATAGCCTGTCATCATGTCACCCAAGGAAGAGGAACCACTACTGCTGTACATCACTGCCACCAACCAAGTGGTCAGCACAGTCCTAGTCGTCGAATGACCCGAAGAATGGAAAACCTACGGTGTCCAATGGTCAGTCTACTACCTCAATGAGGTACTATCTCCATCAAAATAAAGGTACCCACATTATGAGAAGCTTGCATATGGTGTCTTCATGACAGCACGAAAATTGTGCACTACTTCTCTGAGCATCCGATAGTGGTGGTCAATGAGGCTCCCCTCTCCAACAACCTCAACAACCCCAAAGCTATGGGTTGTGTCTCTCTCTAGGGCATCGAGATATCCCCTCGAGACATCATGTATGATAAAATTAAAACAATAAAGTCTCGGGTTCTCCCTAACTTCGTGATGTAGTGGATGGAACTCCAAAGTGCGAGTCCCCCAGATTTGTTGAGTACATGCACCATGTACTTTGATGGATCCAAAAGAAACGAAGGAGAGGGTGCTGGTGTCATACTGATATCACCCAAGGAGACCAAATGTGCTACATACTTCAGATGAGCTTCCCGAAAGTGTCAAAAAATGAAGCTGAATATAAGGTCCGATTACACGGTATGCGTATGGAAAAAGCTTGCGGTGCAACTCACCTCAACATCTTTCGAGATTCAAACCTCATATCACATCAAGTAATGAAAAAGTCTGATGCCATCATGGAGGGTTACTTTGACTGGTGTGAGTACTCCCATATCATTAGAGCAAGCAACGAGGAAGCCAACAATCTTGCAAACATCAGGTCCCTTTGCCTACCCATACCACCTAGGGTTTTCTTGGAGGAAATCTGTGAGTTCTTCATCAAGGTCAAGAAACCCACTGAAGCCGCAAAACCAAAGGCACACAAGGGGGAAAAATGCAGATTAACTCAGGGGCTGCACCATCACCCGAATCCGAGACACTTGCTCTAGAAGACAAGGAAGAACCTAAAGACGTCATGATGATAGAAACCATGTGATGGATCCGCACCTAACGTACATGATAAATGGAGAAGTCCCCAAAGATATAGTCGATGCACGGCGCATCACCCGCTGGTCTAGGGCCTTCTGAGTAATAAAGGGAGAAGTGTACAAGAGTAGTATCTTGGGTGTGCTCTAGCGATGCGTGACACCCGAGGAAGCGAAAATCATCCTCAAAGACATTCACGAAGGGATATGCGGCCACCATGCCAGCAACCGAGCAATAGTAGCCAAGGCCTTCTAGGCAAGATTCTATTGGCTTACCATGGTCCAAGATGCGAAGAACATAGTGTGGACATGTGAAGCCTACCAACGGTTTGCCAGAAAATCAAACACCCGCGGGGAAACTGGCACCCATATATTTGGACTATCAGTTGGCCCAGTAGGGACTTGAGATGCTGAGCAAACTCCAGAAGACATCTCCTGGACGACACATCTTTGTGCTCGTCAAAGTCGACAAATTTACCAAGTGGATCGAGGCAATGCCTATCACCAACCAAGATGCTACTTTGGCTGTGAACTTCATCAACTCAACAGTTTTCCAGTTAGGGGTGGCCCACAACATCATTATCGATAACAGATTAAACTTCACTTCTGGATATTTCAAGGAATACTGCAAGGAGATGGGCATACAAGTGAGCTACATGTTAGTTTGCCACCCACAAACCAATGGCCAAGTGGAAAAAGACAATTGACTTGTGACTAGTGATATAAAGAAAAGACTCCTAACACCAGTCAAACAACAAAAGGGCGTTTGGGTAGAGAAGTTACCCTCCGTCCTATGGAGCTTATGCACTACCCCAAATATCGATAAACAAGAAACTCCTTTCTTCCTGGTACACGGAACTGACGACATGCTTGTAGTGGAGGTAACTCATGAGGCACCATGATTCATCGCATAGGATGAAGAACCCTCTAAAGAGGCACTCGAAGATGACGTTGATGCACTCCACGAAGCTCGAGACATCGTGCTTGCAAGATCAACCATGTATCATCAGAATCTACACAACTACATCCTAGGTCCTTCGCCGTGAGGGACCTGGTCCTTCGTCTCAAGCAAGATGGCCACTGCAAACATGAATCACCATGGGAGGTACCATACATTTTCACATAAGTAATCCCTAGCAGAGCATATCGATTCCAAGTCAAGAAAGACCGAAGTCAAGTACTCCAACCTGTAGGAGCCCTGGCATCCAGGGTGCCATGTCCCTGTGTTGGATGAGCCCTGTAGCCTAGGAGTCCTCGCCCTCTAGAGGTACGACGCCTCTCGAAGGGACCAAACGAGGCAGGCATCATGAGGTACCCCCTCAAGAGGGACCGATATGACATCAGGTATACATCCCTGAACCTCATATACCCCGGGGTACGTTTGGGGTAGAACAGTAACTACACTAGACAGAGTACTGTATGCGGCCCCAACAGCAAGCACATGGCTTTCGTGGCATCGGCCGCCTCGATAAAGATGACCTAGACCACTCTTCTTTTGTAGGGGAGGGGCAGGTGATCTGGTGGCAGGAGGCTCCTCCAGTTGCCGTTTTGGTGAAAGGAGGGAAACCACAGAGAGTGCTGGATAAAGACAAAGGATGCTTTACAGGAGGACGGGGTAGGGAGCGGCGTGCTGGACCAAGTCTATGTAAAGTAGTCTCCTAGAGTAGGATCACGCTGGGAGGCACTGTGGGCACCCTTCCCGTCCATGAACTAGAGGAAGAGGCCCGGCGCCGCCCTATATAAAGAGCCCTTCTCCTACCTTGAAGGGGGACGGATCCCAGAGATCTAAAAACCCTAGAATTTCATCCACCATTGTAACCTCACGAGGCAAGCGAGCAATATAACAAACCAGAAGCAGGGGCTTTACCTCCTCATGAGGGTCCCGAACTTGGGTAAAAAACCCTAGTTTCAACTCTCTGTCGTGCATCCGCTCTGCCACCGTAGCCATCTCCGAACTCATTCGGAATCGCATGTTTGGCCCCTCATGAACCAAGGGATCATAGCACCCTAGTTCCTTAGCGGGACAAAACTCTGACATTTGGCGTCCTAGGTAGGGGTTGTGCCCACCGCGCGGCGCACCGCCTCCGAGCAAGTGCTATGGACGGAGGACGAGGGGGGCTCCTCCTACCACCCGTCGCTGAGCCGTCCCCCTCCTCGCACGGTGTCACGTCGCTCTCCTGCACCGCATATACTCGCGGCCACCCTGAGCCGCTCATGGTGTGAAAGTCCTGGACCACCCACCGGCTGAGAAGGGCCATGAGAAGTGATGCGACCGGATCGCCGAGCTCCTCAATGCCAGCACCCTCTCCCCGGAGGGCCTGTGGGCTTGGGCAGCAGGTGGAGAGCCCGGGGCTCGGGGCTCACTCCTACCATGCCGTCATGGGGGTGACGCCTCTCCACCGCCCATGAACAGCTGCCAGATCATCTCACCCCCGGTCGCCATCGTGTCACCATGCGAACATGAGGACGCCTCACCAAGGAGAACTGCGCGGCCCTCAACAATGGTAGGGCGGTCCAGGACAATGGCTACCTCGCCTTCGCCAAGAACGTCCGCCGCGTGGTCTGGCCTCACAAGTTCCGCCCGGAGAAGCCAGCGCGCTATGACAGCACCATGAACCCGTGCGAATCCCTCCATATTTACACCATGGGCGTTGAAGCCGCTAGAGGAGACAACCGTGTCATGGTGAACTGGTTTCCCCTGTGTCTGAAGGAGGCGGCCAATACCTGGCTGATGAACCTCCCCGAGGAGTCAATCGACTCATGGGTGTAGCTCAGCTTCCTCTTCATCTCCAACCTCAAGGGGACCTATGAGCGCTCTCTCACCTACTACGACCTCCACTAGATACACCAGCAGCCTAGGGAGACCCTCTTCAAGTTCCTACTGAGGTTCAGTTGAGTCTGCAACAAGATCCCCAAGATCTCAGACTCCAACTTCATCACTGCTTTCTTTGAGGGCGTGAAGGACGTCAAGATTAGGGAAAAGATTAGGATTAAGGGCGAGAGCCTCACCACCGCTGCCGAGCTCTTCGTCATGGACGAGAAGTGTGCCAAGGCCGAGGTAGGGAAGATATTCGGCCTCATGGAGGCAACAACCCCTCCCAAGGCCTGAGGTTCATCCAAGGGTAAAGATAAGGAGCTCGAGTGGAAGACCGCCATCGTCCTGGTGGCAGAGCCGGATCAGAAGAGCCCTCGCGAGGGGCATAGCAAGCGGGAGCGGGATGAAAAATCGTACTGCCGCTTCGACAAGAAGCCAGGCCACTCCATCGATGACTGCTACGAGCTCAAGAAACTCCGTGACCTACGCGACATCCAGAGAAAGGGTAGGCCAGGAGGCGAGCGAGGCGTCCAAGGCGGGTGCAACTACGGAGGAAACCGCTGGAACAACAACTCCGGCAGGAGTGACGCCCCTCCAGCGGGCCATCAAGCCAACACGTGCAAAAACATTCGCACCCACGGGAGAAAGGACGCACCGAGGATCCCGAGGGCTGCCAAGTGGCACAAGGTGCTATAGCTTGCATCCTTGGTGGCTCCCAATCCCCAAAGTCCGACCAGCACTTCAAGCTACGCACTCGTGAGGTCACAACCGCCAGACTGGGAATCCCCTCGCCGAAGCTCAAGTGGTCCCAGTGCATCATCACCTTCGACTACAGCGACCACCCCGTCTCCACCAGGCCTGTGGGGACACTCCTCCTGATCTGTACCCCCACCATCAACAACATCGTTGTTGCAAAGACCCTCATCAACGGAGGCACGGGCCTAAACGTGATCTCCACCGAGACTTTCGCCCAGCTGCAAGTGGCTTATGACAGGCTGATGCTGACCATGCCTTTCTCTGGGGTGACAAGCGGATCCAGCCTACCCATCAGACAGGTGTACCTTTCTGTCAGGTTCGCAATGCGCGACAACTACCACGCTGAGCTTGTCGACTTTGATGTGGCGCACATCAACCTTCCGTACAATGTCATCCTCGGCTAGCTGTGCTGGCCAAGTTCATGGCCGCCACTCACCATGCCTAGAACATGCTCAAGATGCCTGGCGGTAGCGGAAGAGTCATCACGGGCCGTTGCGATGAGGTGGAAGGCTTACGCTTCCTGGAGCACGCCTACAAGACCGTTTCCGCCACCTATCCCGAGGCTGTGGACGCCCGGACTATGTTGGAGGCTCCACTAGGAGGAATCAGATGATGGCCTAGGAGAATGCCATAGCAAAGAGGGCAGCAGCCGTAGTGTTCTCGCCTCATGAGGGGTCGGGCATGACCAGTGCCCGCGACCTCAAGAGGGTATCAGGAGCTTCCCCTCCCGTCCTCATGAGGGATGAGGCACCTCCTGATGATGGCGACGGAGTGGGGACTCTGGACTTCCCCATGGACTATACCCAACGCACGCACGTCACCTGCTGCCCCAGTGTCGGGCTGCTAGAAGGTGGACAGACCTCTCCAAATGGCGCACCTGACTTCGTGACTTTTTGAAGGTGAACCCTGAAAAACCCTCACCCCTTGCGGTTTTTCCCTCTTGATTAGACCCCGTGTGAGCCAAAGTGGCATTTGTAATAAGCCTGTACTGATGGAGCTTCCTTGGATCTTGTGCTGCATGCACATTTGGTTATTTGGTTTTTTCTTTGAAAAAGCATTTTCTCTGAATAACTACACCACCAGATTTCCCTCACCCAATCCACGTGAGTGGGGCCTAGGTACAGTACCCTTATTCGGGCTAACTCCTTGTCAGTATTAGGGCCTAAAGTGTCGAGCACTAAACTCACGGGATAGTCGCAGCCATGAGTTACCTCATCACACAGTTCCTGGTGCCTAACATCCTCGTGCGGCGCGTGTATGGGCCTCTGACGGAGGGTTCTCTTTCCTTATGACCCTCTCCTAGTAATTTCTACGGGGCACCTCGTGAGGACCTAAAGTGTCGAGCTCTGAACTCCACGGCCCATTCCTCGGCCATGAGTTACCTCACCCACGGTTCCTGACCTCGTTTTTATCCTTGCAACGGCTCATGAGGCCATGTTCCTCTGCAACCTGAGCTCGCCAGGACCTAAAGTGTCGAGCTCTAAACTCCACGGCCCATTCCTCAGCCGTGAGTTACCTAACCCATGGTTCCTGAACTCATTTATTATCCTTGCAATATCTCATGATGCCCTGTTCCTCTGTTGCTCGAGATCGTTAGGACCTAAAGTGTTGAGCTCTGAACTCCACGTGTCATTCCTCGGCCGTGAGTTACCTCACCCACGATTCCTGATCACATTTTTTATCCTTGCAATGGATCATGAGGGCATGTTCCTCCACAGGTTGAGCTTGTCAGGACCTAAAGTGTTGAGCTCTGAACTACACGGCCCGTTCCTCGGCCGTGCGTTACCTCACCCATGGTTCCTGACCTTGTTTTTTATCCTCGTGACGGCTCATGAGGCCCTGTTCCTCTGCAGCCCAAGCTCGTCAGGGCCTAAAGTGTCGATCTCTGAATGCTACGGCTCGTTCCTCAGCCGTGAGATACCTCACCCACAGTTCCTGACCTCGTTTTTATCCTTGCAACGGCTCATGAGGCCCTGCCCCTCTACATCCCGAGTTCGTGAAGGCCTAAAGTGTCGAGCTCTGAACTCCATGGCACATTCCTTGGCCGCGAGTTACCTCACCCATGGTCTCTGACCTTCTTTTATCCTTGCAATGACTCATGAGGCCCTGCCCCTCAGTAGCCCGAGTTTTCAGGGCCTAAAGTGTCGAGTTCAGAACTCCACGGCTCGTTCCTCGGCCATGAGTTTACCTCACCCATGGTTCCTGATACTTAAAAAGAAAAGATGGCAGCACCTTTGGTGACAACTCTCAAGGCATTGTCCCTCCCTCAGCGTGTCTAGGACCCAAGGTATACATCTCCCAGCCTCGGATACCCCAGGGTACGTCCGGGTAGAACAGTAACTAGGGTCAGTCTTGCTTTGTCAGAGATTCGTCTAGTGAAGGAACTAGGGTCCAACGATACCTTGGTTCCTGAGGGCGATGAGCACGTGATTCCGAAGGAGTTCGGCGACGGCTACAGCGGCGGAGCATATGCATGATAGAGAGTTGACACCGGGGTTTTTTACCCATGTTCGAGACCCTCGCGAGGAGGTAAAGCCCCTACTCCTACTTTGTTGTATTGCTCGCTTGCCTCACGAGGTTACAATGGTGGATGAAAGTCTGGGGTTTTAGATCTCTGGGCAGGAGAAGGGCTCTTTATATAGGGCGGTGTCGGGTCTCTTCCTCCAGTTCATGTACAGGAAGAGTGCCCACGGTGCCGCCCATCGTGATCCCTATTTAGGAGACTACTTTTTGGTGGACTAGGTCTTGGGTGCTGGGCGTTCCTCCGCCCATTGGTAAAGCATTCCCCCTTTGGCATTTCATGTCTCCATCCAGCGTTGTGTGTTCTCCTCCTTGCACCAAAGTAGCCAAAGGCTGTCCTGCCCACACTGAGGCCGTCCGTCAGCCGGTCAGGGCCTTGTCGGCTCCACCTTTGACCAAGTCCTAGCCTTAGGGGTTGTTGGGACTACTGTCTTTTCTTTTTAAGTATCAGGAACCATGGGTGAGGTAACTCATGGCCGAGGAACATGCCGCGGAGTTCAGCGCTCGACACTTTAGGCCGTGACGAACTCAACCTACAGAGGGGTAGGGCCTCATAAGCCATTGCAAGAATAAAAATGAGGTCGGGGACCATGGGTGAGGTAACTCACGGCCAAGGAACGTGCCGTGCAGTTCAGAGCTCGACACTTTAGGCCCTATCGAGCTCGGGCTGCGGAGGAACAGGGCCTCATGAGCCCTCACGAGGATAAAAAACGAGGTCAGGGACCATAGGTGAGTTAACTCATGGCCGAGGAACGGGCCGTGGAGTTGAGAGATCGATACTTTAGGTCCTAACGAGCTCAGGCTATGGAGGAACAGGGCCTCATGAGCCATCACGAGGATAAAAAACAAGGTCAGGAACCGTGGGTGAGGTAACTCACGACCGATGACCGGGCTCTGGAGTTCAGAGCTCGAGACTTTAGGTTCTAACTGAAGGAGATATGCCCTAGAGGAAAATAATAAAACGATATTATTATCATATCTCATAAGTTCATAATAGTTTTATATCATTTGATGACTGTATCAAGCGGAAACACTGATACAGGTGCGGTATACAAACAACCCAGGTCCCTAGTAGCCTCTATTTAACTAGTTCATTGGGCAAACGATGATCAAGGTTTCCTGATCATAGGCTAAACAAAAGTCACTAACAATGAGGTCATATCATCTGGAATGATGTGATGCACCATTTACCACCAGTGATTGTTGCAACACGATCATGTCACTTAGTTCATGTTGCAATTGCCAAAGAAACAGATTATCCTAATCCTTAGACCGTGAGATCATATCAATCACTGTTACCGGAGGGTGCTTTGACTGTATCAACCATCATATTGTAAAAGGGTGGCCATAAAGGTGCACGTTGGGTAGCCGAAGGAGCACATAGAGGCAATATGCTTCAAGAGCGGGAATTGTTCTCCAGTCTGACGGTAAGATACAACTAGGCCCACTCGGTGAATTACATCTATGTTGCACAACACATGACTGCTTCATGGAGATGGTATTTCACAGAACAAGTAAAACAATACTTGTTGGAAACGAGATTGAACAAGGTATCGGGATATCGATGATCAAGTCTCGGACAAGTCTTGTATCGAGAACAAGGGAATTAGATATATCGTTTTAGGTTCGAACACGATGGAGAATCGTGGAGTGCATAGGGGTCAATATGGGCATCCTGGTCCCCCTTTTGATTATTGATATAGATCATGTCTATTGTACTCCCGAACCAGGGGAAACATGCTTAAGGGAAATATGCCGCTTGGAGATCGTCCTGCTAGATGGAATCATCAAAGAGAGAGAAATCGGAATCATTCCGGAGAGATCCAAAGTTGTTCTGAGAAAGAAGGAAAGGAAAAGGTCGAAAGGTGTTTCGGATAAATTGCGATTTAATATATATATTTATTATATGTTAATTGTGATTCAATATATTCTAAATAAATATTTAAATTCAGATTTATAAAGTGGCTTTATCATTAGGCCAAAATCCTGGAGGTAATTGGTCTAGGAAAAATCCACAGCGAAAAGGGAAAGAAAACAACAAGCTCGGCTGTTTTTGAAACAGCCCGCGTGGACGGTTTTTATTATACGCCTCACACGTGTTGTAGGCAGACGAGGCCGTCTAGGCCACTACGGGCCGTGGCCGATAGGCAGCCCACACGGGCAGGCCGTCACCTAGCCCACCCGGGGTGAGGCGCTGGGCTCCAGCAGGCCGGCACGTGCATGGCCGGCCCAGCCGGGTCGCCGCCGCCGTAGGCAGCCTCTAATGTGCGCGCGTGGTCCGCTGGGAGCTTTTCGGCCGACCGGGGCTGGGACTCCCTTGGCACCACCTTGTTCGTGAGTTGGGCCGCCGGGAGGCCGCCTAGCCCATCCGGCTGAGTCCGGCCAGCTGCTGACTTGGCCTGGTTTTAGCCCATCCGACTGGGTGTGATTTTCCTGTTATTTTCCTTTAAGATTAGTCCCATATGGGGCACCTAAGAGGAAGGGAACACCTCCCTTAGCCTATATAAAGGGGTGTCCATGGGAGGACTAAAACAGAACCCAGAAGCTATTCTCTAAAGCGTTCTTCCTCAGAGAATAACCCTTCTCTCTACACTTGCCTTCGCCATGGCACGGTCCCAAGTTAGGACTATGCGCAGAAAGTCAACGCATCCGCGGCACGCTGTTGTGCTGCGCGGATTCTGCCACGGGATCTACTTCTGCAACCCCAACATGGATCAAGGAGTTTCGGGAGCCGTCACTGTTGGGGATATACTTTCCGAGTATCCTCATCGTGCCTCACTGGCTAGGGTGGCCCACTTCGGGTTAGAGCTTTGCTCCATGGATGGCCTAGTCAGGGAGAAGAGACGGAGTCCAGTCTGGCTATGGAAGGCCCAGAAGACTTATCGACATAGGCCTTAGTAGTTACTTGTAGTTCAAGTTATACTCTGTAACCGACTCTTAGTCGTAGCTGAATAGGTCTCTCCTGTAAACCCTAGGCCGGATATCTATATAAGCCGTCCTAGTATAAGCCTTTAGGGAACCTCACCATAACCTACAATCTCAACTCGCACAGGGGAAACCCTTGTAACCCATATTCTGGCTCTGCCGTATTACTGGACTGCTAGTACGAGTAGGATCCGTCCATCATCAGCGGATTCGAAACTGGGTAAACTTGTGTGCTCACCATCCCGGAACTCCGTACGACTCACACCCCTATCATCCTCACGCCTCGAGGACCCCCTCTTAGCGTACATGTCTTCAATCCGATGATAGTTGGCGCCCACCGTGGGGCAAGTGAGCTTCGAATGTGCATTTCGAGTGGAATCTACAAGAATCGGAATCAGCGAGACCATCGCCGTTTGTCGCGTCCTCTATGCCAGCGACGTCCTTCTCATTCTTCTCGACGAGTCTTGGGTTTCGGCTAGGGAGGCCGTGACTAGCTACGCAATCATGTGTTTTGGAGAGATCGACGTCTATCTCGGTTTCCCTGAACCTGCCCAACCCACCCCAGCGGTGATGATAGAGGCAGAAGAAGTTTCTGGCTCCACTTTGTTCATGGAGGCAGCTAAGTAACGGATTCTAGAAAACCCTAATACCATCCAGCCCACACCAGATGTGGAGATAGTGGAGAACAACGATCCTAAAGCCGATCTTCTTGTGAACGTCGAATCTGGAGCAGATCTCCCTAGCGAGGTCGAATCCCAGATCGATCTTCCCAGCAGGATCAAAGTTCAAGAGGATTAAAGCAACATCGACTCTGGATCTGGCTCTGCCAATGCTGGAGCAGAAGAACCATTTCTGGGGCACATGTTGAGGCGTTTGATGTTGCAAAACACCAGCGTGGATGAAATGCTTGAGACCATTGAGCATTTCTAGGAAGCCCACGAGGAAAGCCAAAACTACCTCAGGACACACGCATCACACTTTGTCGGATATGTTGGATCTGGATCTAGTTCTGCCGATGCTGGTGACAATGAAGACTCGGTGCTGTAGGTGATCAGAACAAACACCGACTTACTAGCATCTTCGGATGATTCAATGTTGTCGACAAATTTCCGAAAGTTCTCCGCAGAGTATGAAGAGGAAATCAACTCCAAAGCTGCAGAAGAAGGAGAATCCATGGATGAAGAATCCTGAGAAAACTCTCCCAAAGCACATGATGACATGGATCTCGGAGATAATCCCGATGTCCAGATGTCCGAGAGTTCTGATCAGAGCTTGACTCCAGGAAACGGACCTAAAGTCGTCTTTCCTACCGGCATTGTGAAGAGGGAAAAGAAGAAGAAGACTCTGGCGAAGGACTCTCTGCCTGAGGAGGCCATTGCCATAGAGTATGGAGAAGACTCGGATGGAGCTCTAATCCTAGACGAGCCGAGAGATACTCCGGTTGATGGACACGTGGTTACCCCTGGTGCCCGCAAAATCATCGGGGAAGCACTTACTACTCCAATCCCTACTGCTGTAGAGCTTACACCTACAGAATTGGAAGAAAGGGCCCAAGCCCTAGAGGTGAATCGCCAAGTACTCCTGGATAAAGCTAATAATATCATCAAGGAGAAAAGGCGCATTGTGGCTGTAGGACAATTCAATTCCCTTCAGCACTAGAAAACCCGGAACGGCCACGTGCAGGCTCACAAAAATCTGGAAGTGCACAAGACCCCCTTCGAGGGAGATGACGCCATCAAAAGAGAACCTTAGCTGGACATGAAAGGAGATATGGTGTATGGGACACCAGTGGAAAACACAGCCATGGTTCGAGATATCCTGGCGAACAATCCAAACCCAGACCAAATCTGGTTAGGGGTAAAAGTACTGACCAAGGGCCTGGAGCAACAGCAAGGTGCAAAATTTGGGAGCAGAAAACTGGTCTCCAAATCCGACCAATGTTGCACGGATCCGGCTTGGCACAATATAAGGCCCCGACGTGTTCCGAAACAGCAATATCAGCCGAACCATTGGGAGGACCACTATTCAAGAACCGGATCTTCAGGGCAACGACACAAAACCGCACGAAACTAGAGTAACGTTGCTCCAGCCACAGAGCGAGACGAAGTTGCGGCACTAGTTCCGAGACATCCTCCCTGGCGACAGTCGAACAATCGTAGGGAAGACGAAGAAGAACAACGTTGGGAGGAGGACCGACAAAAGTTGCCACCTCCTAGGCACACAAGCTATCCGGCTGAACCTCGCCACAATGGAGGAAACGACGGACGAAGGAACGATGGACACCATGCTAAGACAAGCCGGCAGGGGGCTCATCGCAACCAAGACCCTCCCCGGAACCGGAATAATGATGTTCCGGATGGAGGCCGACGTTCACCCAGAAACAACCCACATGCACCACCCTCTCCACCAAGTAGCCATCATACCGACACTCAAGGGAGCCATGGAGGGCGTCATGGAGGAGGAGGTGGTGGCGGAAGCAGAAGTATGGCTCAAATGCACCATAGCCACAACGAATAACCATGACGGCGTTCTCTGTCACCTAGTGATGTGAGACATCAGATTAATTCAAACATAGAGGCACAGTGTTATGAGTTAGAAACCATCTATGTGGGTCCAAAATGCTTCGGACCACGCATTCGACAAAGAAGATTCCCGGAAGGATTTGCTATCTCAAGACACATCCAGCACTACGATGGTGTGGCTCGCCAGATACTTAGCTCTAGGATTTTTTCCAGGCTTGCTGCATCGCCAATGGCGGAAATAGCCTAGTCACGGCCCGGTATCTCCCGCTTAAGTTGAGGAAGACGACATGATCATGGCTCAATGAACTTCCGGAAAACACCATCCACAACTGGTATGACATGCAAAGCACATTCTTTCGGAATTTCGAAGGAACATATCGGAAGCCCTGTACGTTAGGAGACCTATAGCGTTGCACCCACAAAGCTGGAGAGACTTGCCGAGATTACCTCAGACAATGGATCGACACCAACAACTCCTGTGAAAGAGTAAATGAGCAAACTGCAATTGAAGCAGTTATTGCAGCACTCCCAATTGGTCTACTACGTCACCGCTTGAAGTATGACAAAGTTACTGATTTGGGAGAGATGATAGAAACGGCAAGACATTATGCAGATGCTGACAACGATGCAGAGGGACTACTGGATGTCCTAGATGTACCACAGTCGGCAAAACAGCCGAAGCAACCAACTCAGAAGTGCAAGAAGACCTCGGAGGAGAACCCCACCGTGGAAACATCGGTTGTCAACGCCACTTTTGGGTCTGGAGGACGAGGAGGGCACGGAGGTGGCCTCGATCGTGGTCGTGGTCGTGGAACATCAAGAGTCCAAGGTAGAGGAGACCAGCAACCTGGCAAAACCTACTCTTGGGCTGACATTGCCAACAATACTTCTGTGCATCACTTGGATGCCAATGGGGGCTCATCCCACACAAATGCCGAGTGTCATTTCAATGACGACATCAAGAAAGACGAATCCGCTGGCTACAGGGACAAGCGACAAAAAGGAAAGAAAAAATCCGAGAAAGAAAAAGAGACAAAGGAAGATTCTGAAATGGAGGAAGCCGAAGCTTCAAATCCCAAGTCGGATGGGAAGAAGACCTTCCCAACGAAGAAAGACACCTATGTCACCTTCCTCGGATCTCAACCGGCTAAGGTCAAAAAGGCAGTTCTGCATGAGCTCAATGCAACTGTTCCGGCTATTCCACAATTACTGGATTGGTCGGAGGTCACAATCAGCTTTGACCGAAGTGATTATTAGCCTAAGTTTCATAGGCGAGGAAGGTATGCCTTAGTCGTAAATCCACTTATTGAGGGTTATGGTTTCTCCAAGACCCTCATGGATGGCGGCAGCAGCATCAATATTCTATATGTCGAAACGTTGCGCCGAATGAGAATCTCGGAGACTCAGCTTAACCATAACTCTGTGATGTTTCATGGAGTTGTCCCCGGAAGACAAGCCAATTCTTTGGGAGAGATCACTTTGGATGTCACCTTTTGAACTCCAAAGAACTACCAGACGAAAACACTTTCCTTCAAAGTGGTCCCGTTCAAGAGCGCATACCATGCTATCTTCGGAAAGCCAACTTACTGGGCTTTTACGATTATCCATGTTACATTTACAATATGATGAAAATTCTAGGTCCCAAGGGCGTGATCACCATCAGGGGAGACCCAAAAAAAGCACGAGAATGCGAAGACAGAAATGCCGCCTTTGCCGAAGTCATACTTGAAGCCCAGGAGTACCAGGAGATCAAGAAGACCATCGACCTGTCCGAGATGCCCGCGACGAAGAAGGAGGTGACAAAGCCGACCCCAGAGTTCAAGGCATCGGAAGATACAAAGACAACGCCGTTGAAGGATGATGACCCCTCCAAGGTGACCCAGATAGGTGTAGGTTTAGACCGCGCATAGGAAAGTGCGCTCGTCAAGTTCCTCTAAGCCAATCAAGATATCTTCGCATGGCAGCCATCTGACATGACCGGAGTACCTAGGGCACTTTCCGAGCACTCTCTAAATGTCCACCCCAAAGCTAAACTCGTCAAGCAGTCCTTACAATGTTTTTGCGATGAAAAGAGAAAGGCAATAGCTAAAGAGCTATGCCAGCTCTAGTTAGCCGGATTCATGGAAGAGGTCATCCATACTGATTGGTCGGCCAACCCTGTAATGGTCCCTAAAAAGGACGCCACTGATTTAAGGATGTGTCTTGATTATACCACCTTGGACAAGGCTTGTCCCAAAGATCCGTTCGCTTTGCCTAGAATTGATGAAGTGATTGACTCGACGGCAGGCTCGGAACTCCTATGCTTTCTTGATGCATATTCCGGCTATCACCAAACCCAGATGAAGGAATTAGACTAAGTCAAAACTTCATTCATAACCCCTTCGGAACCTTCTAATTTGTTACGTTGCCCTTTGAGCTCAAGAACGCATGAGCTACGTACCAGCGCACTATGCAGTGTTGCCTCCACGATCAAATCGGACGCAACGTACATGCATATGTGTATGATATGGCGGTAATGTCCAAAAAGAACGAAACCTTAATTTCCTACTTCAAGGAAACATTCGCCAATCTACGCAAATAAAATATAATGCTTAATCCGAAGAAGTGCTTCTTCAGAATTCCAGTCGGAAAATTGTTAGGGTTCATCGTGTCCCAAAGGGGCATAGAGGTGAACCGCGACAAGATTAAGGCTATACTCAACATTTCCAGGCCAACACGCCTGAAGGACGTACAAAGACTAACTGATTGCATTGCTACAGTCAGTCAGTTTGTCAGCCGGCTCGGAGAAAGAGATGCACCACTTTACAACCTCCTAAAAAAGACCAAAAAATTTGTTTGGACTGATGAAGCTGAAGCTGCACTGCAAGACCTGAAAACAATACTCTCGTCCGCTCCTTTTCTTGCAGTGCTGCAACCTCAGGAACCGATGCTACTTTATCTGGCTGCGACAAATAGGGTCATCAGTGTCGTCATGGTGGTGGAAAGGCTGGACGAAAATCAGGAACACCTGGTGCAGCATCCGACTTACTACCTCAGGAAAGTCCTAACTGAATCCAAACAACGGTATCCACATTATTAGAAGCTAGGATATGGTGTGTCCTTCGCATCTAGCAAGATCTGACATTTCTTTCAGGAACACCAGATTACCATGGTGAGCACAGCTCCCATGAGGTATATAATCAATAAGAACGATGCCACTGGACGTGTCGCGAAATGGGGAATAGAGCTCTTAGCTTTCGACATTGAGTACAAACCTCGCACAACAATGAAATCCCAAATCCTCGCTGACTTTGTCGCTGATTGGACAGAGACAACGGAGAACATGAACCTGCCACAGTCGGAATACTGGACCCTACATTTAGACATGTCCAAAGCGCTCGAGGGCTAGCGTGGTACTGAAATCACCCCAGTGAGATAAACTTTTCTATGTGCTACAGATTCACTTCATGGCAACAACTAACATTGCCGAATATGACGCATTGTTGCACGGAATCCGGATTGCCAAGGATATTGGTATTTGACGTCTTACAAGTTATGGAGATTCGGATCTTGTTGCACAACAAGTCTTGGACCACTGTAATTCAAACAAACAAATGGCAGCATATAGAGATGTCGTGGATGAATTAGCTAAATCATTTCAAGGGTTTAAAGTTCAACACATCCATCGAACAGAAAATGAGGAAGAAGATGCACTATCTCGGATAGGTTCTGCATGGAAAAATGTCCCGGATGGCGCTTTTTTGGAGCAACTTAGAGTTCCCTCTATCGCAGGAGTTGATGAGGAGTATCCGACCAAATCCGACTCCCCTTTAGTAGCAGTTTTGGCTCTAATTCCTAGCTGGACTCAAACCTACCTTAATTTCTTGGTAGACGGAAAATTACCTGGAGACGAGGTTCTGAGCCGGCAGATCGTCCGACAAGCAAAAACCTTTACAATAATAAATGGTGAGCTCTATAAGCGGAGTGTATCTGGGGTTTTTCAGCGCTGTGTTTCTCCGAAAGAAGAGTGGAGATCCTAAGGCGAATGCGGACATCACGTTGCCGCTAAATATTTAGTGGAAAAAGCTTTTAGACACGGATTTTTCTGGCTCATAGCCAAGGCAGATGCCGAACGACTGGTCAAGAAATTCAAAGGCTTCCAAAAGTATGCCAAACAAGCTCATGTTCGAGTTGATCAGCTACGAACAATTCCGATAACATGGCCTTTCGCGGTCTGGGGGCTTGACATGGTAGGACCATTCAAACAGGCTCTAAGTGGATTTACTCACCTATTAGTGATGGTGAATGAGTTCACAAAATGGATTGAGGCTAAACCCGTCACTTGTTGTGATGGAGCAACAACCAAAAGATTCGTCGAGTGTCGTGGTATTGCCGACGAATACACCATGGAGGGGTCCTCACAGTACGTGTTTAGAGACATGGGGTAAGAGGGAGAGTTGGCGGGTACGAGGTAACACAGCTTACCCAGGTTCAAGTCCCACAATGGTGGTGGAACTCTACTCCTGCTATAAATCACTATAATGGCAATACACCGAGTTATAGAGATAGGTTCACTATGCAAGGTGTTGCGCGTTGTAAAGTCTCCTGCAGGCCGGCTTATAAAGGCGCCAAGACTAAGGCTTTACAGGGAAAGGTCCTTGCCGGACAAGGTGAAGAGTCCTACACCTACACGAACTAGCCTTTAGTGTCTTGTACTCCAGGCCTCCGAGTATTTCGACTCCTGCGTAGGCTTACTTTATCCGTCATGGGCCTCCCTTCTGGATCCGTCTAACTAGGCCACCCAGCAGGCCATAGGCCTTGCTACCAACTATGGGCCACCAGGGTTAGGCGGATTGGTGACATGCTATGAGCATACCCATATAGCATATCGCCAACAGTAGCCCCGGACGACTTTGAAATCTTGCGTCATCTTGCTCATTGATCTCTGAATGTCCCGTCTAAGTGATGTCGGCAATCCGTTAAGCAATATATCAAAGGTCTCCCAAAGAACCCTGCAATCCTCTCCAACTTCGCAATGTAGCTGGAGATTCGTTGAGTCTTCGTTCCCAGAGTCGGGTAATCTCCGTCTTTGATGGAATCTTAGGATGTGACCCTTCACTGCAACTGTCAGGAGGATGACATAGGGTACAGCCTACGCTACCTCGAAACTCACAGAAGTAGAGAATTAATCATCAGCTATTTTCACGCGTGAAAAATCTGAATTGGTGGAGCGGCAAAAGACGGAGGACGCGGCGAAATTACCGCGCACGTTCGCTTCCACGTCGGCAATGTTCCGGCCATTAGATCTCTTTGCACGAATCTTCACGCGAGGTCTATATAGTTTCACCGCACTCAATTTATTTCTTTTTACCCGCATTCGCTTCCCAGTCTTTGTCTTCCTCCAGCCGCACAACCGTTCGAGCTCTTCTACAAAAACCCTAACCAGAGCCCTTCCTTCCTCCACCTTATCCCCGTCGTAATGGCCTCTAGTAGCTCTGCTCCTTCCACGACGGTGACTCCCGGGGCTACGACGGAGCCATCACAGGGAGTGATAATCCCACTGGAGGGGGTGGTCGTTCCTATCTACGCCGTGACGGAGTCCACCGGCGACGACCAAGAACGAGCGGCACCCGAAGCTGCTGGAGAAGAAAGCAACTCCCACAAGGGGTTTGGAGAGGCTCTGATCTCTTTGCTGAAGATCTCCAAGAGCTGGTCGACGAGGGGTATCTCCCCGCGGTGGAGAAGTTTGTCTGGCAGGCGGCGCCGGCCGGCGAGGTGCTCCCTTCTCCCCAAGACGGAGATAAGGTTTACCTCATGTCTCAGCTGGTACACGGTGTAAGCCTGCGAGTCTCTGACTTCTTCCTAGATATCCTCCGACACTTTCGGGTACTCCCCCACAACCTCTCTCCCAATAGTATTCTAGTCCTTAGCAACTGTGTAGCTCTGTGTGAAGGATACCTAGGTATTAAGCTTAGATTAGATCTGTTTGTATACTTTTTTACCATCAAGAGAGAGTCCGTGGAGTCCAAGGAAGAATTGCGGATCTGCGGAACCATTAGCTTTAAGATCCGTCCTAGCCGGCACTTCCCCGACATCGTAGGGCATGAGTCTTGTAATAACTGGCAGCGTACGTATTTCTATGGGCCAGATGTCCCTCTGCCAGACCGTCTTGAGACCTACCCTGACTTCGTTGATGGAGCTGCCAGCAAAGTGCCTGCATGGCGAACCCCAGCCTCTCTTTCCTTCGACGATGAAGCCAATCGCGCCATCACGTGGATCGAATGGCTCGTAGACAGAGGTCTGACGGGCATGGACCTTGCAATGTGCTGGTACATTAGGTGGATCCAGCCTCTACAACATCGTGCCAGGCTGATGTGCAAGTATAGCCAAGACAGTAGGGATCTCATGTGAATTTTGTGGGATAACTTCTCTACTGACTCCATCAAGCTCCGTCTCAAGGACATCGTCAAGGTGAAGGAAAAGAAGCATGGCTTCAAGAGCACCTTCGACATGTTCGAGTGCGGCAAGTGCCCAGAGGTAGCTGATGTTTCCTTTGTTGCTCGTTGCATGTTCTAAGGTTTTTCCGACTTTGAAGTTGTCCGTCTAACACTCCTCTGTATCCTAGATAGCGACCTTGGCGGTGGATCAAATGGCCTCTCAGGTCTATGATCCAAAACTAAAGGATATCCAGGTGGTGTCCGATGACGATGCCCCCAAGGATCAACCAGCTCCGGCAGCACGAAAGCGGAAGAGCTCCACCTCTAACGCTGCTATCGAGGCCAAGAAGCAGAAATCGGAGAGTGGAGTCTCCAAACATTCCACTGCCGCCTTAGAGGCAGAGAAAAAGAAGAAGTCCACCAGCATTCCCCTCACCAAGGCTCCTGCCGTGGAGTAAGTATTTTCATTCTCCGACTTGTGCTTTTCAGCCCATACCTTTTTTCAACTCTCGTACTTATACTTTGTATGTTTCAGGAGGAAAGCCGGTGTTAGTTTGAAGCGATCCTCCAAAGATGTTGGAGGGTCAAAAAACATCTGTGATATGCTGACCAAGGATTTTTCTGCCAAGTCCTCTCCTGCTGCTGCTCCCCTACTCCTGCCGCCAAGCCCTCTTCTGGCCCCACTGGGCCCTCATATCCCGCCATCCCTGAGACCTCCTCCATGGAGACAGATGTCAATCCAATCATTGATGTCTCAGGTTCTATTGAGCCGGATGTCGCTCCCAGCGGCCAGGCAACGCAGGAGAGCACCTCCTCTAAAGTGTTTGAAGCTCTGGATAAGGATGCCAACGAGAAAGGGAAGGAAGTGGTGGAAGAGGTGGACATGGAAGCATCGATCAAGGCGGGAGCCTCCAAGCCATCAACTGCCTTGAAGGTGTAGGAGGAAACTAGGGCTTCATCCATGCCTCCGGATTCAACCTCTCCATTGGCTACGACTCCTCCGACGTTCAGCCTGGATGATCTCATCAAGCAGGCCGATGAAATCTATAAGAATGCCTGGACCATCCATGAATCCTATGCTCATCTGGCCAAGAATCTCAGGATCATTGCCATCGTAAGTTTATTGAACTTCACTTACTTTACTTTGTGTAGTATATCCCACTGTAGCCCCCGAGCTCTTAGGTGGATAATCCAATAGTTATTGGCCTAAGTGCTCCAAAGAAGTAAGTGTAGAACTTGTCCATGTAGCCCCCGAGCGTTTAGTTGAAATTGAAAAGTTCCGACTAGATGCTCTAGAGAAGCTAGTTTACTTCAAAATCATGTACTATAGCCCCCGGGCGTTTAGTTGAAACTTGAATAGTTCCGAATAGATGCTCTAGAGAAACTAAGCATGTTAACATTTTGTGCAGAATGAGAATAAACGAAGGATTGCTGCTAATGAGAGGTTTGCTTCTATTCGGAAGGAACTAGACCTTGAACAGGGTAAAACCAAATTCCTGAAAGAACAGATCAAAAATAGCCAGAGTCTGTTTCCGACAATAGCTCCTTGCTTTTCTCATTCAATTATATCTTCCGTCTTCTGATAGCACTTTGTGATTTCCATCTTACAGAAGCCATTGCCAAGGCCAAGAGCATCATCGACCAATCCAAGCATATTTAGGAGCTCAATGATGAGAACAACATTCTGAAGAGGGACCTGGCCGAGGCCGTCAAGGGAAATGATGCAGCGATGAAGGCTATGCAAGAGTGTGCTGACGCCGAGATGTAGTGCCCGAAAGACGAACTTGCGCAACTCAAGGAACAGAACCAAGCTGCCAAAGAGTAGAATGCTAGAAACCTTGAGGCATTCAAGATAGTCCAGAAGGAGTGCGATGTCTTGGCGGAGACATGCCAGCAAGAGGAAACGAGCATCTTCGGTAACCTTTCTCTGTCTTGGTCATTTCTATAAATTGGACAACCATTTTTCTTGTTTGTACTCATGGTCCTTGTTTTTTGTGCAAACCATAGCTCCCATTGGCTTAGCCAACTTGGGTGAGGGTGCTCCGGATCCCAAGGAACGCATGATTCTTGCCGGTATCTTCGTCAGCACCGCCATCGCCCAAGCCAAGGAGATACCTCATCCTCTGGGCATAAATATCAAGGCGGCAGACTTAGCAGCCAAGTTCGCGGAAATCCTGCGCCGAGCCCCTGAGAAAGTCAAGGAGTGGAAAGCCTCTTGCATCCGGGCTAGTGCAAGGATGACCTTGTCCTTGGTCAAGGCACACTATGACAATGCCGACATCGACTTGGTGACCTCCGGCATGCCCAAGGTAGACGAGGAAGGTCGAGAGATCGATAGCGATGCTATTTGGAAATCCCTCACCGACTTCGACAACAGAGTTGCCAAGATGGTCAAGGCGGATGTCTTCATGCCTACCGAGATCCTTGATGAAGACATGGCTTCGTCTGAGTCTAGCCCCTCTCCTTTAGAGTCTGACAATCTCTCCTGGCCTGGCTCTCCTCATGATGCCACCACGAAGTCCCCTTCAAGAGAGCCATGAAAAACAATATTTGTATTAAATGCGTCTCTACAAATTGTATGCGGAAAAAACTTATGTTTTGTTAAGGCGGAAAAACTTGTACTCAAGCTTCCTGCAACTTATCTGTTTCCAGCATGTGTATACATTTTTTAATCAAGTGCTGGATTATCCATTATTCTGATTCGTATGCTTGACCTTTTGTGAGATGGAAGACTCGCATCATAGAACTATGCTCTCAGGTGATGATGCTTAATAGCACCGTCCAGAACCTAAGAACAAAATCGCTGGCTTTGAGTGCCGAAAAGTCACTACTCCGGAATCCACATAAAAACTTCAGAAAATGTGTAGACCAGAAAACTTATGCTAACGCCCATAGGCGGAATTTTCACAAGGGCAAATGCAACCTTGCGCATAAAGGGTTTATATGATCTAAAGGAGGTAAAAGACTCAGAAAATATGAGTGAACTAAATGCTTTATTTCATTGATCATATAAGAAACTTATTACATAATATAAATGTGCTAAGTGTAAAAGGGACGTAGTTGTGCTATGTTCCATGGCAGATCTGTCTCCGGATAGTCATCATCGAAGTCACGTTGCTTGCTCTTGTGATTTCTTGGCCTATCTTTCAACTCGCCAATATCGACGAGGTACACTACAAGAAAAGTTTCCTTCCGCAACGAATTTGCCCGACGGTCGTCATAGAAGGCGCGTCTTCCGCAACGAAATTCTCGGCTCGGCCGTGGCTGACGGAAAACTTTTTTTCCGGTTTCGCAGCCCTCTACTACGACGGATCTGCTAAAAACATGGAGGAAGCTCGGCCAGCGCGTGGTAGAAGCAAGATTTTCGTTTCCTTGCGCGATGTTGACTCGCAAAAGTCTTTTGAGGCATGTGGGTCTCGGACGTCAGTGTCTCTAGAGGACCATACTTTTCGGTCGCGCCTCCCTTATTTGAACTCGATAACGTAGCTCGAGGCGTCTGCCGTTTAGTCAGGCTGCTAGGTCCCACATGTCAGCCTCTCATTAGAAGGATCGTCTGTATGATGGAATTTTTTTCCTTCACTCGTGCTACCCTGTTCCGAAGTTGATAGCGCTGCTTGTTGCATCTACCGTCTAATCAACCTCCTGGGACCCACATGTCATCCTCTCGTTAGAAGAAACGTGTGTATGATGGAATTTTTTCCTTCGCTAGCACTACCCTGTTCCGAGTTGATAGCGTTTCTCGACGCATCTACCGTTTAACCAACCTCCTGAGCCCCACATGTCATCCTCTCATTACAAGAAACGTGTATATGATTGATTTTTGTCCTTCGCTTGCGCTACCCTATTTCGAACTTGATAGCGTTGTTCGATGCATCTACCGTTTAATCATGCTGCTGGGCCCCACATGTCATCCTCTCATTAGAAGAAACATGTGTATGTACGATGGATTTTTTTCCTTCGTTGGTGCTACCCCGTTCCGAGTTGATAGCGCTGCTCGACGCATCTACCGTTGAACGAACCTTCTGAGCCCCACATATCATCCTCTCATTAGAAGAAATGTGTGTATGATGGATTTTTTCCTTCACTCGCGCTACCCTGTTCCGAACTTGATAGCGTTGTTCGATGCATCTACCGTTTAATCACGCTGCTGGCCCCACATGTCATTCACCAATAGGAAGAAAGGTGTGTATGATGGATTTTTTACCCTCTATTGTGCCTTCGTGGTCCGAACTTGATAGCTTTGCTCTCTGCATCAGCCATTTATTCAGGCTGGTGGGTCCTTTATGTCAGCCTCACATTGGAAGAGTCGTGGGCATCTCAATTTATTAAATGCCAGTTAATGGACTAGTTTCTTAAAAACATGGGTAGGTGGGTTTTTTGTTTTTGTTTTAAAGGGCAATTCCAAAAAGGCCGAATTAAACATTTTGGGCTATTCTTCATCTACTATACTCAATGGTCTATACTCCATGCACTATTCTCCATGGGCTCCTTGATAAATATTTAAATGGGCTGTCGACAGCAAGTCCCTGACCCCTACAAGGCTGAATTAAATTGTTCTGGGCTAAAGAGGGGTCGAATGGGCTAGATTTTACCTCCACTTTAGTAAAATTTGCATGGATCGGCCGGATTCGGAACACAGACCTCACTACCGGAGGGAAAAAGAAACGATAATTCTTTTGACATATATTCGTGTAAAAATATCTAAAGAACAAGGGACACAAATAGCGTGCGCCAAAACTGGACAGGTATCCAATGACTTCAGTTGGTACCCTCTCATTTCTGTCCAAAACACATCCAACGGTTCCAATGACACACAGGCAAAAGCTCTAGTGCAAGCAGCCCAGCAGCAGCGACATAACTTTTTTTACAAATTTAGTAGCATTTGAAAGATCCAATAGTACAGAATAAGACATAAAAAATATCGACAAATTCCTAGTTCATATTCAGTAGCACTTGACCTATTTTGAAGCATTCCAAAGTGACTGTTTCAGCTATACAGACACTGAAACTCAATAGCAGTACAAAGAGAACCCGTTCATGTTTTAGCTCTAAAAACCTTGTCGCACGATCAGTTTGCCCTTTTCTCCAAACACACTCGGTCATTGGAGCAAGCATAACTGAAGATCAAATATGCTTTTGTGTGCATACCTCCTCTTCACATTAATACCAGTGTGACCCACATATATATATGCATCCCAAAATTCCCAAGCCTCATCTACATTGTGACAAAGCCAAGTTAAAAAGGAAAGCAAGACCATCTACTGCACTTGATCTAAACAAGTACCAGTACATCAGTATTAGTTCTAGAAATAACCTTAGTAATAGTAATGACATAACACTTGACAGATTGAGTAGCATTTGAAGCTTGAGCAGTACAGAATAAGACAGAAAAAATATCTACAGATTCCCATTTCATATTCAACACCACTTGGCAGATTCAGCAGCATTTCAAAGTGTCCGATTCAGTAGTACATACAATGGCCAAAAGAAATGACAAATTCAGCAATGAAGACATTGAAATTGAATAGTTGTAGCAAGGCCATGTCTTATAAGGAAAGAGAGTCCATATTCAACACTCGATCAGTCGATCTGACCTAGTACCACTACATATGTATACTACAAAATAGATTAGCAGTAGCAAGTTAAGACCTCCATACAAAATACTCGACATAACGCAACAGCGTGTCAAGTGCTGGCCGGGTAGCACTTTCTTTCCTGCCTGTTAACCTTTCCTTGTCACACTGTCACCTGTGGGCCCACTATGCTAGCAGCGTACATTGGAAATAGGTATACATTGCCGCAAACTTGTTCCACCTCTCCCCATACAAATTGAATCTGTCACCAACCTAAAGTAGTAATTAATTAGTATGACGTTACATATCTTAACTTTGGGATCATTACAAAGAATATTTAGATGTTTTATCTCACTTTTGAAACTTGTTGATGCAATACTCCTAATCCACAGGGAATTCCGACGAACGATTCAGAAGCTTCCAGGTAACACCGTGGCTGCGAAAGGTACGACCTAAGCCCTTCCAGGGCAACTTCGGCCGATGATGGCCTGCTCGGCAGCTCAGATGTCGCCACCATTTCGACCGCATGGAGCTCATGCCATAGAGACAGCGACCAAAGCTTCACCTTATACCGCGGCAATTCGCACGCCCCTAAACTGACGAACCTGGGGGATATGACGATGTCCGTGGTGTGGCCATCAATTTGGGCGACGAACATGGTGCCCTCTCTCCCGATGCCGATGATATCCGCTCTCCGCGAGCCCCCTGTGGGCACTGGCTTAGACGGCTCCCAGTGTTTGTGGCTATAGGGCATTATGGCGCAGTCCTCAAGTGGGCAACTCTGAGGTGGCGGACGAGCTCTACCATAGGTGTTAGCTCTACCGACGAGGTGATGAACTCGCATCCAGGCTCTATGCAGACTTGCTGGCCGTGAAAGCACCAGATTATGTGGTCGTAGATGTCGTTGTAGGGGACGAATGTCCCATAGTGGTTGTTGGGGCATCTGCTACCTTTTCCGCCCGCGACTTGGCGGTACAGCTCCTTGGAGCATGCGACCAGCCGTGCGGCGCTGGTAGTGTCCAGGCGCATAGCAATTTCGTTGAAAACGTCGTCGCTGACCTTGCTCCAGACGCCGTGCAGTGGGTTGTGCGTCGATTGTGACATCAGGATGGATTGGGGGGAAGAGGTCGGACCAGAGTATGACTATCGGGGGACTTTTGGAGAGGGGTGGCACGCGGCCTGCAAAATCCGATGCAGCGGGGGAGATGGCGAGGAAAATGTGCGAAGCATGCACTAGAGATGATCCCAAATGCGGGGCCAGGCGGCATTGACGAGTGGGGATAAAAACATCCGAGATAGGGAAGATGGAATGGCTTTTTGAACGAGTTTTTTATTGCAAAGCCTTTGGAGCTGCATACAAGACGCCGATTAGCTTGGCTTACACGCTGCAGTGCACTAAATTAACCATCTGAAATCCTGGCGCATTTTATAGCTAGGCCGGCACGCTGCCGTGCCCTAAATCAACCATGTCACAACCTGGGCCATTACAGCTAGGCCGGCACACTACCGTGTACGCCGACTAGAGTTACTACTGCTGTCATGTTTGACCAGATGATGTTTGTCTAGTTTGCTAAAAAGGATTATACTGTAAGGCTGGACTATCAAGCAGCTCGACCCATTAAGGCTCGGCTCGTTAAGGCTCATGCTCATTAAGGCTCGGATCATTAAACTCCTTAAGGATAATGAGCAAAAAGTAAAGCTCAGCTCGGCTCATTAGATGTTAACGAGCGCTCATGAGCTGCTCGTTATGAAAATGTATCAGCCTCAAGCAGAGGCATACCGATAAATAAAAACGACAGTCGACAGGGTTCGGTCAGTGTCGCGGTCAGCAGATCCAGATCGAGAAGATGGAGATGGGGTATGCAGTGGGAGATGACGAGTTGACGAGACACATGAGAAATATTCTGAATCGATCGGGGGAGTCTAGGGTAAGGTTTTTGGTCGGTCGCTCTCACTCCTGGATTGATCAGTCTTACTCAATGGGCTAGATGTTTGCTTTAGATGGGCTTCTAGATTAGACATGTAGCAACATAAATGGGCCTTACCTTGGTTCTTACCGAGCTTAACGAGTAGCTCATGAATATCGTTAACTCGATCGTGTATTTCGTTAAGCATATCGAGCAAAAAGTGCAGCTCAGCCAAGATCGTTGCGGAAACGAGTCGATTTTGACCGAGCCGAGCAAACGAGTGCTCATTAAAATCATCGAGTTTCGAGTTTTATGTCTAGCCCTAATACTTTGGAACAGGAGGTAGTACAATACTAGCAGTAGTACACTAGATGTTTGTTTTGTAGTTTTGTTGCAAACATAGTACAATAAATACCTCCACATTGGAGCCTAGCACGATTAAGTACCACGGTGTTCGAACAGGATGCATGATAACGGAAGGTGTTCAAGCACCTCTTTACAGAATAGTTATAATTAGAAGCGAACAGTCACTACATTAATACACCTACGATATAGTAAATTGTCCATCAAATGATGGGTGATAACCTGCACATCTGATCACCTTCTCACAGTTATCATGATCAAATACTATCACCTTAAAGGAAGTGGTGGCAAGCTTCTTGAATACCAGAAAGTATCCTACCTTCAAGTCATGTGCCTTGACAAAATCTAGCCATCCTTCGTCAAGGATTACATTGCCATCTTGCTTCTTCAGCTCAACGTCCCAGCTGCAGGCTTTGCATATCTTCAGCTCGATGGCCTCTAGTATTCACCGCCAAATGTTAGCAAAAAGGAGATGGGAATGCTCCACACGTCTAACCCTCCCGGTATTAACAGCATCTTGCAGAACTCGTCACAGGTGTTCTCCATGTGGGTGTTCCTGGCTAGCCCCTCCATCCAGACTGCACATGACTCTCTTGTCTTCTTTGATGATGAGTCTATCCAAGATCTTCTTGCCCGAACACTGCAAAAAAAATCCCACGGATAGATAATATCTCTACCAGCTGTCAATAATTGTGAAATAGTACAGTATTAGCTAATAGAGTACAATATAAGATCAGCTAAGAAAGAAAAGTGGAGAAATTTTCTTATCGAAGCAGACAAATTAAATTCTTAACTCAGGCTAGCATGAACGTCGGTTATATTAGTACTACTTCCAAGGTCTAGACATCACATTAGTGTAGTTTTTTATTGAGCAGTACAAATACTGAACACCCAGGAACATATGAACAGACGAACATGATGAGCTCTATCTGCTGCCGATCCTAGAGATGCATACATATACTAAAAATTTTGGCAAAAATTAGGGTAGGGAAGCAGCCGCCCTATCTTGCCCAAATTAAAGGGACCTCCGCCCCTGAGACAAATCTAAAGCAAAACATACCGAGTGGCCTCTAAAATTATCATCAGTCGTGGATAAATCAATACAAAATTTGAACTTTTTATTGCAGTTCACCGTAGATCTAGCCCCGGAACTAGCTTGCACGCATAAAACTGAACTGTAGTATACAGACGGGTTAAATGCACTAGATAAGAACTATACTTAACACCAACCCAATGTTAACCAAACGCTAATAAAAGCTTGACCGCATCTCATCATCAAGATCAAGAATTCCGGGGATTATGTACATACCGCACTGCCACCGCGATGTCTGAGGGATGCGACGGCTCTATAGATGAGGTTGCAGGGCCCACCGCCCGCAGCCGACCCGCCTAGGACGAGTAAGTTACGACGGTGGTGGTCATCAATGGAGGGAAGCGCAATGGCGATTAAGGACTGCTGTTTGAGAGAGCACTACAAGAAATGTGTTAACTTGTGACCTCCTCGTAGTGACGGGGAATGAAATCGTCATAGATCTATCATGATTTCACACACGATGGTCATAGGCTGTCTAGAGCGGTAAAAACCTTATAGAATTACGACATTTTGTGTTGGAATCGTCACAATTTCATCATATAAAATCGTCATAATCTACACGATACAACTTAGAGCCTTAGTTATACCCCATTATGACCAATTTAAATCGTCATGTCGTCTATAATATGGTACGTTGAATTGACTAGTTGTCCACGTCAGCAATTATGCCTACGTGACATGTCTATGTGTCTGTTTTTGACCCGTTTAAGTTTTGTTGCATGTTTATTTCGCAGCCACGTCAGCAATTATGCTTACGTGGCATGTCTATGTGTCTGTTTTTTAATCCATGTGTCTGTTTTTGACCCGTTTAAGTTTTGTTGCACGTTTATTTCGCAAAAAAGTGAGGAACAGGGATTTGAAATGGCGACCCCTCGTACATCACAAGGAACCTAACCACTAGGTCAACCAATCATTACTGTAATACAACTATAACTCAACCTTATAGTATAATTCGTTTGTGACTGTCTCTATCATTATTAGAAATAATGAAGAAAAAAGGCGCGCGGTGGGGGGTCGAACCCGCAACCCCTTGCAGTCTTTATGCAAAGGCAACCACCAGGCCTGTTGGGCCTTGGCCACGAAAATCGATTAGGTTTGGCCCGCGTAGTATTTTCTTGGGCCAGCCATGCGGTAGATTAAATCCGGGCCAACTCGGCTGGTCCGGCTATGTTTTTTCTTTTCTTTTTTTTTTCTTTTTCTTTTTTCTTAATTCTTTTTTATCTCTGTCATATGAAGTCTAAATTAATTGATTTTTGTGTCTATCTTTTTATAAAATTCAGTAGATCATGTCAGATTAGGAATACTTTTATAATTTAACAATAGTGGATTTACTAATTCCACATTAGTCCATAGTAGAGACACTAGAATAATTCAAAATATGATCTTGAAATTAGGGGTTTTAATTTAAAAAATTAGGTGAGTGCAATGGATATTTGCAATATTTGAATTTTTTTATTTTCTTGCAACTATGTCAAATAAAATAATACGACTGAAGGTTTTACATTGTTTGGACCGTTTTTGAATTTCTTATACCTATTTCAAACTATGGTCAAAACGACGGGCATGAAGGTTCTTATCTCGGGGCTGGGTCTCGCTAAACTTGCATTGGATCTCTGATGAAATGGCATATTGTGACTCTAAAAATGATTTTTGCAAAAAATCAGGAGCATTAGATAATGTACATGTAGTTCAAATCGAACCCACTTCCTACCGATTCGGCACATATTTGTCTTTTTCACAAGGGATAGATGGAAAAGTTTGAGATACCCCATTTGGGACATTATACACTTAAAGTGGTCTAGTATTTTTAAAAAATGGGTTGGTATCATTTTGAAACTTTCGTCTCATGGTTGCTTCACAAAATACACTATTTTTGGCGCTCGGAAAATGGAAAATGGCTTTTCCATGGGACAAAAAGGAAAACTTCCTCCTGCAACATTATTCACCATCCCAAGATGCATAAGAGTGAACAATATGAACATATTATCACAAACTATGTCGTGATTTTGGCCATAACATTGGTCGTTTGGCCTGAAAGCCATGAAACCTCGAACATGATAGGTCATCTATGTGAAGGTTTTTTTGAGATGCAATCAATATACCAAGTTTGGTATTTTTCCTTGCAACTATGTCACATAATATGACACCACGCGAAGGATTTACCTTGCTCGGATTATTTTTGAATTTTTCATGCCTGTTTCCAAATTTTTCCGTTTCAAACTATGGTCAAAACGGCGAGCATGAAGATAGGGGATGAGTCTCTCTAAACTTGCATTGGATCTCTAAAGAAACATCATATTGTGTCTAAAAATGAATTTTGCAAAAAATCATGAGCATCAGATCATGTACCTATAGTTCAAATCGGACCCACTTCCTATCGATTCGGCACACATTTGTCTTTTTCACCAGGGGTGGATGGAAAGGTTTGCGAATCCCTAGTTGGAAAATTGTCTATGTAAGGTGGTCTAGTATTTTTGAAAAATTGGATGGTAGCATTTTTGAATTGAACATTTGGTGTTGCTTCACAAAACGCCCCGATTTTGGCACTCAAAAAATAGAAAATGGCTTTTTCGTGCAACGGAAACGGAAACTTCCTCCTATAACATCGTTCACCATCCCAAGATGCACATTTGTGCACAATATGGGTACATTATCACAAACTATACCGCGAATGTAGCCATAATACTGGTCGTTTGACCCTAAAGCCATGAAACCTCGAACATGATAGGTCATTTCTGTGAAGGTTTTTTCGAGATATAATCAATATACCAAGTTTGGTATTTTTCCTAACAACTATGTCACTTAATATGACACAGCGCAAATAATTTACATTGTTCGGAGCGTTTTTGAATTTCCTATGCCCGTTTCAAAATTTTCCTATTTCAAACCATGGTCGAAACGGCGGACATGAAAATAGGGGATGAGCCTCGCTAAACTTGCATTAGATCTCTAAAGGAACATCATATTGTGAGTCTAAAAATGATTTTTGCAAAAAATCATGAGCATCCGATCATGTACCTGTAGTTCAAACCGGACCCACTTCCTATCGAGTCGGCACACATTTGTCTTTTTCACCAGGAGTGGACGGAAAGGTTTGTGAATCTCCGGTTGGGACATTATCCATGTAAGGTGGTCTAGTATTTTTGAAAAATGGGATGGTAGCATTTTTGAATTAAACATTTGGCATTGCTTCACAAAACGCCCCGATTTTGGCTCTCGAAAAATAGAAAATGTCTTTTCAATGCGACGAAAAGGAAAACTTCCTCCTGCAACATTGTTCACAATCCCAATATGCACATGCGTGCACAATATGGACATATTATCAAACAAAATATCGCGATTCTGACCATAGCATTGATTGTTCGGCTTGAAAAATGAGGTATTTTGTGAACCAACCAATCAAAACACAGGAAACCGCCTCCCACGGATCGTTCTTGTCGACCTGATCTGAATCGTTCAGTGACGATCCAACGCCTGATCTCTCACCCGAAGAAGCACAACATACTCCTACCGCGCCCGCGGTCTCACGAAGCCTAACCTCACCAACTCCCCTCGCGCCGCCCCTTCCTTCCCCTGTCGATGCGCCACCCCTTCCTTCCCCTGCCGATGCGCCGCCCCTTCCTCTCCCTCCTATCTCCCCAGCTAAGCCTAGATCTGCCTCCCTCCGACCATCTCCTCTTGATCCCGTGCATCACTGCGCCCATCTCCACTCGATCGCCTCGCCCCCTTCTCCTCCCTGCGGCTATGCCTTTCCTCGTCCCTTCATAGAGCAACCCTGATCCACATCCCTCCTCACCTGATCTCCTTCGCCCTACCCACAAGATTCGCCAGTAGTACCCTCTTCACCCACACTACACGAGCCGCTTCGGATTTGGTGGCGGTGCGTACATGGAGGCGGTGGCCATGGAGTCGTGCGCCAGCTCAGGGTGCTCACGGGCTACCTAAGGGGAGTAGCCATCAGCCAGGAGGGTGCAGGCGGAGGAGCCGTCGATGCTGCTGCTGGAGGTGAAGAGCAGCCGGAGCGCGAGGTGGAGTGGTGGGTGGAGTCTATGTTGCTTTTGCGCATCGTCGGGCCAGCTATCTTCCAGTGGGCGGCGCTCTACGGGATCAACGTCGTCGCGCAGGCCTTCATCTGCCACATCGGGGACCTCGAGCTCGCAGCCTTCTCCATCGCCTAGACCGTCGTCGCTGAATTAAACTTCGGCTTCCTGGTAAGCCCACATACTGATCATACTTGCTCGCGGTGTCTGGCTTTTTTCACGAGCTGATATGTTGGATGCTATCGCGGATGCAGAGCAAGCGTTGCGGCAGGTTGAAGATGTTCCTCAACAACTCGGCGGCGGCAGACGGTCGGTCGCTGTGGTGCCTGTGCTCGGTGATACTCCACTTGAACTGCAAGATCCTGAAGCCCATCGGCCCTGTCTGCTTGATGCACCTCCCCATCGCCTGTGACGTCTTCCTCCCGCCTCAAGTCCTTCATCTGCTTCATGTCAAGTACTCACTAGTACTACTTCTGAATTCGGCGCCGATCGATTGGATTTGCTTACTGCTCATCACACATACATGATTAATCTATTCTCGAATATATCTATGTAGTGTACTAGCTAGTACTATAGCTAGTATCAAGTTTAAGAGTATGTCATCAGAAAATAGTTACCCACTTATAATAGCTAATGTGCCTTCTTTTTGAAATAGCTAGCGTGTGTGTTGCTGGTGTAGTGCTACTTTTTGAAATAACCATCAGAATCATGTCAGGGTTGTGGTGTAATGCTTCTGGATGAGTAATATTCCTATTATATGTTGAATGGTGCGTTTATATTACTTGCATTGTCTATCTTGTCATGTCCACGCTGCAGGCAACATTTGTGAAATGAGTCATGACTCCCTTTTGGACTAGTAATGTATAATATATGTTGAATGGTGTCTTCATATTACTTGCATTTGCCTTTCTGTCCACGGTTCACGCCTACGCCCACAATTTTCATTACCTACTAGATCACGTAGGCGCGCGTTGCCGCGCCCATCCATTTGCTCAATAGATTGTTATGGATTGATAAAAATATATCTAAGGTTTAACATGTTCCGAAGTATCGAGCAGTAATGTTTTGGTGATAACATATGGTAGAATCTTTGTGTCGTATGTACCCCAATATGGACAAATTCATTTGTATTTGAAGCTAAAATTCCGCATAGAATAATTGGTGGTTTATGGCAAGCATAGCATGGACGATCCTATTTTCTTCAAACTATTTTTTTTAAAGGGGAGAGACCCCGGGCTCTGCATCAATCTAGGCATATACTATTTGGCATTATGTAACCATAACTTTTTCTTCCCCGAAAAAAAAAACCATAACTTTTTCTACTCCTAATTATTGTTCTTCTATTAAGGTTGTATTTTCTTTGTAGGATAACTTCAATGATGGGAAATAAACTGAACAAATAAATTTGTGAATCGGTGTAGCAAGAAAGGAATCGATGCATGTGTAATTCTGTAAAATGCATCATTAACTTTATCACAGAAGGGACATGCCAGGATTTCCAGAAGTAAGAAGACATTCTGGAGGACACTTCGGATTGAAAGTGCCACAGAAATACATGGCACTTAGCATTTTTTCCAATTACATTGTGCTACCAAACCACAAAGCAAACATGATTGAATACTATACACAGTAAGACTCAGCAGGAAATAGGGTACTTTACAACTCCACCACACAAACTTCTTCTAAACCTGGAGTCCGTTAGAATTGATCTTCTGCTGTACCACACTCCCTGTCCAAAGGTCTGCATCTCCCGTCCTATCAATTTGATTAAAAGATTAAATTGTATTAGTTTCCTAATGATCTTTTCTACGCAACCTGATGATTATACTCAGTGGGATTCTCAACTGGTATTCCAAGGGCACATGTGAGAGTAAGCAACTATAATTCCAAGGGCATCCATTCTCCGCACCACATTACCTAGCCCAGTCGTAGTTCTAGGGCCGGAGGCATTAGACAAACACATGCAGGCCATATCAGCTGATTAGTAATTACTCCTACTTCAGACATCGGTGGCCATGGATTCAATGAAGGGCATCATTAGGGCTGGAGATACACAAATCAAGAAACACATTATTAGAGAAGACACTGAAAAGGAGATGAAAATGTAAGCAAACAGGCCAAATTAGAACAGAGAAGGGGGAGAAAATATCCTGTACTGCCACTGAAAAAATAAACGTTTTTGTACTTTGTAGTGTCTTGTTTGCACGCCGAAGGTTTGGATCGGGAATTATATCAACGCTACCATCTGGGAAACAGTACGCCTAGTATTACAGTGTCAAATTGGGATCTCGCTCGGAAATCCTCTAGATTATATCCTTGGTGATGGGCTGAATAGCGCAGCGGCCGGTTTGGACTGCACTCATTGCCACGAGGAGGAAGAGCAGCTCCAACAAAAATATTGAGGCGGTGGTAGCGGGAAGGCCGCCCTAGAGGTGTTCGTATCAGGAGGGGACTAACGAGTGGAGAGAAGAAGCGGTGCCAAACTCTTCGGTCGTCGTCGCTGCCGTTGCCGCTCCTCCCTATATCTTCTCTCTCCCCTCTTGCGACGAGGACGGCAGTTGTTGCGACGGCGCACCTAGGTTTCGCCTGGAAAAAGTGAGGATGGATGAGGCGAGTGTGGAGTGTGGGGAGGCCGGAGGTGGGCGTCGCTCGTGTCACCTCCGTATTTGTTATGCACAAGCGGTGGCTGTCTATATGTGATCGAACGGGAGGCCACCAATTTGATTACCAGAGTAGCGGGTCTCGGGACATTTGGCCCACGAGAGGACCACGCGGACGAAAAGGCACATCAGATGGCTAGGAACTACCAAAACGTACGATCGGAAGGCAAAAATGGATGATAGCGTGAATGAGCTCCTATTGGTCTCAGTTATAATATCCCTAACTAGCTTAGCTATTTTCCATCAGATACATAATTAGTTACCCATTTTACTCCTATTAATAGTGGTCATGGTGTTGAGATTTTCCTTCTATCAAATAACTTTATCTACATGCTTCATCTATATTAAATTTAAATGGCAGTAGCATCTAAATGAATACAACTATAAGTATTTAAATGGCAGTGGCAGTAGCGTTTCCCTTTGTTTAATGTGGCATCTTCTTATTTTTGCTACTGTATTTTGAACAGCCTGGACACATGTTCTTATGGTTCCTCAAATGTTTCTTATACATATTTACCCTGTCATGTTTAATTTGGTGTGATCTTTCATGCAAACAAGACTATGACTGTGCCCTAAGATGTGACATGGCTTGGCATACATCAAACTATATATTTTTTTACATTGATGCATAGTTGCTGATATTAGCGTGCGTGTTTTGGCATACATGGAATTGCATTGGCAGATGGGGATGTGAGATGAGAAGAGGCAGACAACTTGGAGTGCACCAGTAGCATTAACTTGAAGTGGTCGACGAAACAAGATCCTCTAGCTAGGTCTTCAGATCTTACAGACCTCACACCTACTGCTCCTCTTCATGAGCTCAATGTATGTAAGTTCCCTGGTTCATCACTTTTCTCCTCCACTTGTTATATTAGACATGGTGTGATAGAAGAAGTGTTTATCTACTCTTGTGCCATCGGAATAACTGTGATGCTCGTGAGCTAAATGTGTGGTAGAGCTATAATATTTATTCCTGGGATCATCATGCAATTGAATAGTTTAGTCCTGTTTGATCTGCTATTGATTGTTTAGCTGCTTATCTTGTTGCCTTTCACTATTAAAGTCATGTTACCAACCTGGTAATAGCTTCATCACACAGTACTATTTTTCGTTTTTCTCATGTTCGTTAGCAGAAGCTTGGCAATCTTGTTTCACCAAGTCTAATTCTGCATGTTCTTTGTTTTTACGATAGTCATCAATATATATTGTTTCCAGAATGTTTCTAAAGTTTTGGAAGGAAGTTTGGTTCAGTTTATGTGTTCCTAATTGTAGTATCAAAAGTGAGTTTTTTTCAAATTACAGTGTGTTTATCTAAATATCTCATCGAGGCCTAATTGCATTTTTGTTGGACCACAGGTACACGCTGAATACGTTAGAGAAAGAGGAAGCGTGAAGTTTCGAAAATATCAAAAAATAGCTAGTTTGTATACTTTCTTAATGTTTTATTGTATTTTGGTGCTCCACCTGATGTGAACTGTGTGTGATTGTAAAGTCCCGATGTTATCTGAAATATTATTCATGAATGTGACCTATTTGAATCAAAGTAATTTGTGTATTCTGTTGGTATTGATTAAATTATTAGTTGTCTAATTACTGTGAAAACGTGAGAAAATGGACACTAACAAGTGGAACCCTATGAATTGTGTGAACTGACAACTGGGACCCCTTGTTACTCGTGGGACCAGCCCAAAATAAGAAAACCAAAAGTAAGAATCTGTCCATATAAAAGGCCAATGCAAAGAAAATAAAAATGCCAGAATGTTGGGCTTGGCCCATGTAGCTGACCAGATTTAACATGAAAAACATTCCAGAATAGTTGGACCAAGCCCATGTGAAATCCAGAAATGGACTGGGCTAATTTTGATTTAAGACGATTTAATTTCGTCACAATTTTGTCACGTAGGATCTGACTTGGCCAAGCTAGATGGCCCGTGACGATATTGGATCGTCCTCATAGACGGTTATGACGATTTTACAAAAAACACCGTTATAGTTCATTTACGACACCCAGCTTTCGACGATCTCAAAATCGTCATAGAATAGTCATAAACAGACTACTATAATGATTCTGTGACGAAAATAGAGGGTCATATATAGCCAGATTCCTTGTAGTGGAGGGTTGGGGCAAGGGCGGGGGCTGGTGAGGGAATAAATGCGGCAAGGTTACATGAATGCTGTGGACAAAGCAAACCTTACCACCAATATAATACTACTAATTTTCATGCAAAAGTTAATTGCCTAGAAAATTGGGCACGACAGTTTGAGTGCTTGAATAGGGAAACATCAAACACGTACTATCAAAAATATATTATTACGTACATGGTGCCTAGTACAAGCAATAGTGGAAATAATGTTGCATGTACTGATACTACAATACAATATGAAAGTACTACGTACATAATACTGTACATTACATGGTGACAAGTACTAGCTACAGAAATGATGTTGCGAGTGCTCATAATCAGCTTTTCGGTATTTTGGTCAAACATCACATAGTTCTAACGAGGCAGGGTTGGCAGGCACCACATTGGCGCCTCAAACATTTGCTCTCTATGTTCTGCTCCAGTGTAGTTAAGTGATGAACCTATGGCAGCTCCCCCATTGACGTGCATGCGGATCCAATCTGGAACTAGCTACGGGCGATGTTGGCAGCACACGTGTGTAACAAACACATAGTCTCCTCTAAACACCAGCAGAGCTTCGTCAACATTGGCAGCACCAGGTTCGGAGTTTGTAGGGGGATCGAGGATGAATGGATGGTTGATTCCCACAAACACTGACCTCCCTTCAAGATTATCCATTCTGATCCAGTCCGGTGCTATAGGGTCATCCAAATTAAGGGCCCTCTGGAAAAGTGGCAGCAGAGCGAGGGATAAGTGAGCAGTTCTCTACCCATGTATGATATAGGATTACCATGGTTGCTGGTTCGTGCACCCCTGGTGTGAATCCACTGGATATTCCAGCCAAGCTCAGCCAAGTACCAACTATGTAATGCAATATCTTCAGCCTCGACTTCATCACCAGCTTGGATGTTTGCAGGCTCTTTAATTACTAGAGCATGTATGACACACGGGCCTGCAAGTATACATGTGTATGTATTTCAGTTAGAAAAAGTATCACGAACAATGTAGTTGTAAGTAATTTATAAATTTTACTTTTAAATAACAGGACTCACTCCACTTGTTTGGTTCCCAGACAAGAACATGTCCTCGCAGTTCTGTCACCGCGTATATGCGATCAATAGAACCACTGATTAGACACTTGGGAATGGAATCGACAATCGTTGCTGGTGCAAGATAGTCGTTTCGAAGGATAATCCAGTCCCTGCCACAAGGAAAATATATGGTAGCAATGAATTTGTCAAACACCGCCATCGTGCTGTAGTGCCATTGGTTGTCAAATCTGTACGGTTTCTTTCCTATTTGTATCTTCAGCAGGTCGATATACGCGTTCTTTTAGAGGTAAGTGCGTGGGGGGGCGGGGAAACACTGGTTACCCCATGGATAAATATCAACACGTTGCACACGTGGCAGCTCGATACGTGCCATACTATAGACGTTTTGGAGGTATCAACGCCCCGGGTTCTTTGCAATCACAATCCATTCTCCGTTGGCACCAACCCAGCGACTCTTGTTTTCAAATCCTTTATCATCCCATGTTCCGGGTATGTCATCATCAACTGGTACAAATGGTTCTACTATTGGATTGTCTAGTGGCATCAGCAACGCGTCAATGCCCTGCAACAAATTTTCTTCATATATAGGGGCATGCAAGGTGTTTGACTAAGGGGGTAGTGCTAGCTTGCTTTGCGGAAAAACTACTATCTGAAATATGCAGAAACATGTTGAATAAATTATGAATGCATGCAGACAAAAACACCAAGGAATAAGGTCTTGTTTGCATTAAAGAAAAAGTATAGGAATAGTTAAGTTTTCTATGCTGGCACTGTTCAGAGGAATGGACCAGAGGAAAAAACGCAGGTAATTTTCCTATGATTGATTAACAAGATTATGGGTCTCTTTTGATTAATGTTTTAAAAAAACGTAGGAATAGGAAAAACACATGATTGACATGGTAGGTACAGTAAATTCATATTAGGAATTAAAAATGCAGGCATTTTGTAACAGGTGTCTTTGGATGGTGAATAGGAAATAAACACAAGAATTTTGGAGGAATATAGTGTAAGCGCATTGGACTTCTCAAAGGAGAAATAGAGTGAGGTTGGAGCTCGTGTTTAGATTCTTATGGAATGGAGGGCATAGGAACTAAGAAGTGACTCCATAGGAATTTGATATCTTCCAAAATCCTATGGGTTAGAATCCTCCAAAACTCATATGCAATTCTTCATATCCAACTTGGACCTCATATTCAAATTCCTACGCGTGCAAGGAACAAGAATGAGGTCCCAAGAGACAAGATAACATCATAAATATACTCTCCCGTGAGGTTTGACTTTGATTTTTACCATGTTTTAAAGTAATCCTATGTTTTTGTATTCATGTAAACCAAAGAGCCAACTTTTTACAGAAATCTTGTGTTTGTAAAACACATAAAACTTAAAATATAATGCCAGCCTTGATTGGCCAATGCACCTTCGGTTACATGTATCAACAATCCTGGTCGTTCTTGTGTTTTCAGATTAGTATGTTTGGAGGAGAGGGGGCGGGGGGGGGGGGGACACTGAAGCAAAAGTCTTGGGCCTCTTTCGATCGCAGGATTGAGACCACATGAATTTCACAGGTTTGCCGGTGAAAAACAGGCGATTATAAAACGTAGGAAAACTACCTACATGATTGGCACGATGAGAGTTGAGCCTCAAGGAGATGTTCCAATTTCTACGGGATTTAAGGATGGGTGGGGGGTTGTAGTTCAAAATAATTTGCGTACCACGATTCCTTTGATCCAAATTCAATCCATAGGAAAGAATCTAAGGATTCGAGTCCTACGAAAATCAAGCAAAACTGATTTTTACCTGCTCGTCACGGCTAGTGGCCATGTCTGTGGGTCAGAGTGAAGTAGGCAGGACAAACCAAACGGGAGACCAGGATCTTTCGCAATCCCTCGACGTATGCCAACCATGCTATGAGCCAGGCGATCCGTGCTCAGAAGATCGGCGTGACCGGTGATGTTGCTCAGCGGTCCATAGTGGAGGTTGCCAAATCCGATTGCCTGGCTGTAGCGCTCAGATATCTTATGCTTCATCGCTCTAGATGTCGTTCCGGGGAAGAGTACTGCGAAAGATTAGTCGGGATGGGTTGGCGGTTTCTACCTTTCTCCAAGGGTGGAGAGGGGCTACGATGGTGCACAAGCGGCCAAAGCGACAGAGGAAGACAATGAGGGGCGCGGGGTGGTTCTCCTTCGGTTGTCGGATCGACTACTTCGACCCGGTATATTATAGTGCGAAGCACCCTAAAAATAAGCAACAGAAATAGTCGGGTCCGGCTCCTTCTTGAAAGAGCAGAGCCATACACTTCATACTACTTTCTCTTTGTTTGTTTTCAAAATATATGGCCAAATTTGGAGGCGTGAAAATTCCTGGACATGGGATCATCATCAGCATAAAGTGTGATGTAGATATGGCCATGACCTTGGTCGTTGGGCTTGAAATCCAACAATGTTCATACTGATCGACAACTAATAAAATTAAATATGTTTAAACTTTACCACTTGCTTTTAGGTTCGAATTTTACTCGTATGGACGTAGGGATTACATTTTAAATCAAGGATCTAAAAAGGTAAAATTTTATCAAGCTCCATACATTTAGCATGAAGCACCCTAAAATTAAGAAAGGAAAACAGTCATGTTTTACTCCTTCTCGAGAGAAAATCTGATCGAGACATACTCTTCATACTACTTCCTCTTTGTTTGTTTTCAAAATATGGCCAAATTTGGCGGCTTGCAAATTCTTGGATAGGGGATCATGAATCATCAACATAAAGTATGATGTAGACATGGCCATGAGGCCCATGACCTTGGTCGTTCTTCTTGAAATCCAAGAATGTTCATACTTATCGACAACTAATAATCTTAAATACGCTTAAATTTTTACAGTTGCTTTTAGGTTTGAATTTTACACGTACGGATAGTGGGAGTATATTTTACATCAAGGACCTAAAAAAGGTAAAGTTACATCGAGGTCCATATATTTAGCATGAAGCACCCTAAAAATAATCAGAGAAAACAGTCATGTTTTGCTCCTTCTAGACAGAAAAAGCTGATCGATCCATACTATTCATACTACTTCCTCTTCATTTTTTTTCAACATATAGCCAAATTTGGCCGCATGCAAAATCTTGGATATGGGATCAGGAACCATCAGCATAAAGTATGATGTAGATATGTCCATGACCTTGGTCGTTCGTCTTGAAATCCAAGAATGTTTATACTCATCGATAACTGATAATCTTAAATATGTTTAAATTTTACCACTTGCTTTTAGGTTCGAATTTTACACGTACAGACGGTGGGAGTACATTTTACACCAAGGACCTAAAAAAGGTAAAATTACATCAAGGCCCATACATTTAGCACGAAGCGCCCTAAAATTAAGCAGGGAAAATAGTCATGTTTTGCTCCTTCTCGTGAGAGAAGCTGATCAAGCCATACTTTTCATACTACTTCCTCTTTGTTTGTTTTCAAAATATGGCCAAATTTGAGGGCATGCAAATTCTTGGATATGGGATCACAAATCATCGGCATAAAGTATGATGTAGATATGGCCATGACCTTGGTCGTTCGTCTTGAAATCCAAGAATGTTCATACTCATCGACATATAATAATCTTAAACATGTTTAAATTTTACAACTTGCTTTTAGGATCGAATTTTACATAGACATTCGGAGTATATTTTACATCAAGGACCTAAACAAGGTAAAATTACATCGAGGTCCATATATTTATCACGAAGCACCCTAAAATTATGTAGGGAAAACAGTCATGTTTGGGTCCTTCTCGAGAGAGAAGCTCATCGAGCCATACTCTTCATATTACTTTATCTTTGTTTGGTTTCAAAATATATAGCCAGAGTTAGCGGCATGAAAATTCATGGACATGGGATCATCATCAGCAAAAAGTATGATGTAGATATCGCCATGACCTTGGCCGTTCGGCTTGAAATCCAAGAACGTTCATACTCATCGACAACTAATAATCTTAAATACTTTTAAATGTTACCACTTGCTTTTAGGTTTGATTTTTACAAGGACGGTGCGAGTACATTTTACATCAAGGACCTAAAAAAGGTAAAATTACATCGACGTCCATACATTTATGTCTGAAAACTTGTCTTGTGGTATTCAGATCCATATTCTTCGGTGTTTCTTTACGTAAAAGAACAATCTTGTCATCACTCGAAAAATTGATAATTAAATGTTCTTTCGTGATAGTTGGAAACTAACACCGAGGATATTGTTTACTACATGAAGATGCACCCATGTACCTTTGGAAATACATTTAATTCAATAGCAATATACCGCGCTTACTTGTAGGTCAAGTTTGACCTAATTTCGTTAAATTGTCAAGATGCAAAATCTTAGCAAGCAGTTGAACCTATCGTCAAAACTCACAGTGTTTTATGATATATTAATTGTGACCCCTCGATGGGTACCTCCAAAAGATTTTTCGTAAACCTTTCAAAGCAACCTACAATTTACTTGAAGTTTCAAATTTACTTGTAGTTTCAAATTCAAACCTTTAAAAGTCATTCGGCCAAATAGGCAGAGTTAGCTAGGAAGTTCGAAAACTGATAAATAAAACATGGGAATCGTTGGCACAACATGTTGGTAAACTTGGCTTCTGGCATTCAGATCCAATATTCCTAAACAGAAAAGCACAACCTCGCTTGTGATCCACTCGAAAAATTGAGAATAATTGAATGTTCTTTCCTGATATGCCGATCTTGATCCAACGGTTAATGTTCTAAGTTATCCATACACTATATAGTGGTATAGTATGGTATTGTAAGAGATAAGAAAAGATAAAGATAAGATATGAAGTACTACGAATGGCCGATCTTTTGAGTAACCTTCCCTCCCAATGTTTGGGAAGCAGGTGAAAATTTCGAAAACCGGAAAAGTTTGAATTTTTTTTCATCCAAGGACCAAAGTGGTTTCCTTCCTATGTACTCCTCGTCCCTACTCCATGCCAACGCGGCTGCCGAACACGCGAGATAAACAGAGCCGTCGTACCAAGGCACACATGCGCAACACCATGCTGCGGACCAGGGAGAGATCAGCCGGGCCGGTGCGCGAGGGGAAAGGGTTGGAGAGAGGGAGGATGGATGGTGAGAGGCAGCGAAGGAGAGAGAAAACACACAATTTTTTTTGCGTGCATAGGTCCTGAAATTTACTACTAGTAGAGTGTTCGCAGGAGTACCTTGTGTAAGGAACCCATCATAACTTTCCTCTGACATCGAACCGCCTTCAACTCCTCTTCTTTGCTGCCCTCTTTTACCCTGCCTACGTTTTATTCTCTCAGCATGTATAGCCCATGGACAGAGGTGAGCATATGTCTAAGCAAAGAAATGAGTACTAGTACTATACTAGTGTACTAGTACTAATATACTTCTCCCTCTGATCATAATTAACGTTCTTAGATTTGTCTAGATTCGGATGTATCTACCACTAAAACAAGACTAGATACATCCAAATCTAGACAAATGTAAGAACACTAATTTGGATCGAGGGACTACTATTTGCTTTTCTCCTAATAAGAGCATCAACAATGTGTACAAAAGCACACCTTAAGGCCTAGTATGTCGCATCCACTAAGGTTCACCATATACATTGTGGAGAAAATAGAGTTTGTATCTTTAAGCCTAATAAGGTGCACCTCAAGCTTGTGGGTTACGCATACAGAATAGAAAAATCATTTCCCCTCTCTCCCTGTTTCATGTGATCATTTTCAAAAGGTGTTCAAAATTTTCATGATGCAAAACCTTCGCTAGAAGTCGAACCACTCGTCAAAACTCTCTGTGGTTTCTGATATATTAATTAACCGCTCGATGGGTACCTCCAAAAGCTTTTTTCATAAAACTTTCAATGCAACCTACAATTTATTACTTGTAGTTCATGTTTGACCTAATTTCATTAAATTCAAGAGCAATGTACCGCACTTCGTTGTAGCTCAAGTTTGATCTAATTTCATTAAAATGTCAAGATGCAAAATCTTAGAAAGAAGATGAGCCCCTCGTCAGAACTATCTATGGTTTCTGATAGTATATTAATTGACCCCCCTGCCCGCCCCCCCCCTCCCGCGTGCCCCCTCCGATGGGTAGAGCTTTTTTGTAAAACATTCAAAGCGAACTACATAGTTTACTTGTAGTAGTTCAAATTTTACCTATTATATGTTTTCTGCTTTATCTATTATAATTTTATATAGTGACGGTATGCTAGATGTCTATTATCTGAGTCTCACGTCCAGGGCA